>OZ002740.1:278059834-280459834 GCA_963924295.1 Dioctria rufipes | reverse complement strand
TACAAGTGATATCAAATATGTCAAGTAAGTATAAAAATAATAAATATTTGTATTTATTATATTATTATATATTATTGAATTATTAAAAAAAAACTCAATTTTGGCAGCAAAAAGACACGTTGCTTTCATTATAACATTTCAAAAATTATTTTACGTACTACCTCCTTCTTTGGATACGCCTTCACAATAAAATATGCTCCATTACTTACATACATGTCATGTCACCCAACAATCAGAATTCCAAATTATGGCATAGTGACATTGTCCTTACTTCGAAGTCATTTTATCATTGTCATTTTAGTTTTATCAGAATCCAGCCCGTAATCGCCCATTTTTGTCATGCCATCGTTTTGCTTAATTTTCTTAACTGTGTTTAAGAGGCTATCAGCACTAGTAGAAACCCACACTTGGCTAACGTCTCACACAACTTAACAAGTTATTTCTTCGGTTTACGTTAAAATACTTTATGGTGTAGACTTTCCTATACCTTCAAGATGTCTTCCAGACAATTAATCCTGCAATGATGTTTCTGAAATAATTTATTTGATGCTAGCTGCTCTAATAGAAAAATTCCCTTGTCGAATATCCGACAATGCTTCACTTAGTATTTTCTTATATGCAATGCATTAAATCAGACTAATTAATGAAATGCTGCTTGTAGACCGCAAACCGCAATAAGCCTATTGATCAGGTTTGTTTTCAGTTGAGATTTTAAAAGGCGAAAAGTAATGTCGGTAGTGAATGAATTGAAACAGGACTTTTGAATGAGTTTATTATATTAAATTATTTAAAATATACTATATATAAAAATCAGTGTCGTGCTCTGTAACATTTGAGAAGAAAGTAATTTAAATAGAATATGTAAAAATTGTCGTGGTTTATTTAAATAAAACATTAAGCCTGGAAAGAGAAAACTTTTGTGGACAAACTTGACTACGTTACGTTTAGCACTTGAGTAGGTATGTAATAGTGGTGAAAGAGATATCTTCAAAACAATTTCGAAAAAGCATGAAAAGAACTTTTTGAAAAGTGTTCGCACATCAACAAAACTCGAAATATAATTAATATTATTATGAAAATACCTACCAACTGCTGTAATTTTACCGAATTCGATTTATTTATTTCATAACTGTCCAATTATAAGCAGCATGAATATGAGAAAATGTTACATTTTCGCCTTTTAGTTGTCTTATATGGCCTTAAATGTTGAATTTTTCAATACTCGTTTTGCTTACACAATTACCGTTCGAGAACGAACCCAAATACAAAATTATGCTTGTTAATTTGAATTAAAAGGAACTCAAAAGTCATCTTTATTCTAGTATCAGTGTATTGAAAGTATAAACTCTGTAAAGACAAATGTTCTTTAATAGATGACACAAGGGTCGCATCAATATATACCTACGTAGTTAATGTAAAATATTGTTCATGGGAAAAAAAATCAACTGGGGATTCTACAGTAGATAGGAAAAATGCGTTGAAAATTAATGCCCTTCACAACTAATCAAACACAGCGTGACTATACATCACAAGGGACATATTTTCAAATGGAGTAATAAATTTTGACACGGTAAATTGTGTGCTGTAAATTGTCCGAGAAGATGTAATAACGATTGCAAGTTGAAAGATATTTATGAGATTATTCTTTTCGGCTTTATTTCAGGAGCTGAAGTCATAAATATTTACGCAGATGTTCCCAAATTCTGAACGTACGAAACACATAACTGCCGTGCACTTTGACATACTTTATCTCGGCTTCTACCTTGTACTCATAGCCAGGTAAATACAAATGTAATACATGCTCATATGTACCTAAACTTTGTAACTTCGTGCACTTTTGAATGTTATTAAAATAAAAGGTAGAAATTCGAGGGAAGCAGGATGTTTGCACAACGCCTTGTTACAATATTTAGTGTGCACCACACAAAGTGTGTATCTCATTTGACGTTTTTGCCACGGAAGTTGTATCCTTTGCAACATTAAATTTGAATTTATGTAACAAACCATAAATAACCCCTTCTTGGCAGGGTTCTTATCAGGAATTCCTGTTAACTGAACTATCATAAAGTGCACATAATTGCAACCTTTATGCAGGCACAAAAGTGAGTGGTTAACAATTTACACATTTGTTGAAACCAGGAAAATACTAGTGCTGCAAGTTTCCGTGTAATTTCAGTTTCTACTTGTTTGTTAATTTTACCAGATAATGGTGGATATGAGCTTGAATACTACATGCGCTATTATTTATTACTCCAGTCCAAATACAAAATGAAAAGAAGGTAAATCGGTACATAATATGTACATATGTTCATTTATACATTGTATGTATATATACTTACAGATTGGTTTCTAAGTATGTATGAATGTCATAGCTACTTGGCTTCTGATGCTAACTTTAATAACTGCAATACAAGTTAAGTTGTGCCCCTGCCATTGGAAAACTTATTGTTAAAACTACATTATCACAAAGTGTGACGCTCTGGCGGCGCGTTTTGTATTTGCAGTGGGGTTCAGCATGGAGATTTAATAACAATAATACAAATTTTATGTAAACTGAAAAGATGAAAATATACAGGGTGATTCAGATCAAGATACCTTCCGGTATACCACGCGATTCCTTGAGGTAAGGTGATCAAAACATTGTTCCACATACCCCCCCCCCCCCCCCAATTTTTTTATCAACTTACCTCAAGGAATCGCGTGGTATACCGGAAGGTATCTTGATCTGAATCACCCATCTATCTGCTCCAAAAATAGTGAAAAAATTATAAACTACAAAATTAATGTTACAATAACACACAACTAAATACAGATCAAGAATGGATTAATAGGTCATTGACACTAGGTCGAAATTACGTAATTTCGATGTCGAAATCAGCTCAAAATTATGCAATTTCCCATACATTTGTTTTTACCTCATTTCAACGTAATTTCTAGAAAATTACCATTGAAATTACGAATTTTTCACCGAACGCAAATTACTGGTACATTGGCATTTTTTTCGTTTCCACATAGCCGACCTGGTTCATAGCTATGATGACTGCTCGTATTTTGGTTTAAGAACAAGGAAGATAGCAGTGAACTGTCAATGAAATTACAAAAAACATAGTGAAACTAGGGTGTCGTAATTTCCAAACCTTTGCTCGAGTAAATTACGTACTATGTATAACAAAAAATTGACCCCAATTTTAATCAGCAGCCAACTACTCACTGCCACACAGCAAAATAAAGCTTTTGTCAACAGCCAAGTACCTAAACCTTTTTAGTACAGACAACAACACTTTGCTTTTCTATTAAACAAACTTTTATAACCCATATAAAATGCACTCGCTCATTTCATGCGATGTTATAGCGGAAACAGACTTGCTATTTCAATATTACAATTTTGTTAAACCGCAAGTCTATCTCTATATACTAAGCAAATTCTCGGTATACGCTCGTTGTACACGCCATATGTAGTACCTTGGAAATCAATATTGAAATCATGAAAAATGTAAGTGGTATACGAGTTTAATGCAATATCACCGTAAATATAAACCATAATCATTTAATACACGAACCTCTTTCTGACATTTAATATTTGACATTTGTCAAGTTGAAGGGACAAATTTATTGTAATGGTAGGTCTGTTCACGTACTTCTCGGGTGTTTCGTTCTTGGGCTTTTTTGTGTGAAATTGTGCAGGAGGGGAAGCTATCAAATCTGGAAATTACATGAACAACTTTTGTGTGTTCTTGGGCAGAAAGCGAAAGTGACAACTAATAACTGTCAAGCTAACAACTTTAATTTGAAAATAAAATGCCAAACATAACATATCTATTCATTTTACTTACTGTTTTGTAGATTTTTATACGACCTGGGCAAACAGTGCACATCATTTACAAGTTCTGCCGCCTTTTCCATTTTTATTTTGACAATTTAAACTTTTGACAATTCCCGATTTCAAATTTTAATGTGTTTGACAGATTTTACATATTTACCCCGAGTTTTTTCTTGGGTGGATTTGGGCTAAAACTTTATTGAAGGGGAAGTGTGACGTGTACATATTTTCCCCAATTTTCTGAGTACGTGAACAGAGTTTGGGTGCTTTTGGGTGAAAATGTTGTAATGCATTCACACAAATTCGAGTACGTGAACAGACCTGGTGTGTGGACTTCACAGTCGTTTGATTTGTCATTTGACTTGAGAAAGTTTGGCGTACGCACAAAATGCGAGCAAATATTGTGAGATTACTTATCTTTTTGGAAAATAAGAACGAAATAGATGAACTGAATGCTCATTAATGAAAATCAAGTAGATATGGAGGAAAAGATTGTTCCCACACCGAAGAAGAAGGTGATATTAGTCGCTTGTATGTATTTTTTAAAAGATACTACTATAAAATGAAATAGTTTATCTACAGGTTTATTAACAGGTTAAACCATCTGATTATTGGGAATCATCTTGTATAAATTTTAGCGAACAAAAATTTAAGAAACGCATCCGAATGAAGAATGAAGCGGGCGGACTATACAATTTCAAATCTATGGATGCGCTGTTTCTTGTTCCTAGACGAGGCACTACCTCCAAAATAACTTCGATCTTTTCCATAAAAAATCTTCAAAAACTTGTAATTTCACAATATTTAATTATAAACGAATTTTTATTTTCTTTCATTTAGCAAATAATTTTATAAATATTTGCAATCAAATATAGTAAAATGGGTTGAAGAACAAAAGACTTTGTTTTCATATGAAATGATTCCAAAAAAAGCTGTTAAAAGAAAAACTTTAGGTGAGCAGAAATTAAAATGTTTCATAGCTGTTTGGCTACATCGTGACCTTGATTTGAGATCTACGAAAAGAAATTGTCACATTAAATCAAAAATGGAATGTGGTGTGCGGGCAGAGCTAGTGGCACGGTGGGAGGTACGGAATAGTAAGCAACAAATCCGTTTTTTTTCTTATATCAGAGCTGATTTTTTACTACGGTATGAATGCAAAGAGCAAATATGGATAGAAATTAATTTATATGCCGAGTTGTTCTTTTTTTTACGGTGTCAATGGCAAGAGCGATATCGATAGAAGTTTATATGAGGAGTTGTAATCAAGATTGGATAAAATGTGGGAGGAAGAAACTGCCCACAGGGGGAGGTACATATATACATACTGCCGTATCAATAAATTAATTCATTAATTAATTTTTTTTTTTAAATTAGAAAAAATCGTAATATTTGAAAAAAGTTCAAAAAAATCACAATAATTGGAAAATCGTACACATCGCGAATAAATCGTAATAATTGGTAGCATCTTAGATTTCAGTAGTTATTATTAAGGGCGGAGCTAGGTGCACGGGGGGGGAGTTTTGGGCTACAGTAGTCATAGTAAGCAAGCAATCATAGTCAAATCTGTTTTTTTAAACATCATCGTTTTACGTTATGACGCTGTGAATGCAAGCACGATATCGATAGAATGTCGACAGAAATTTATTTTGATACTTTATGGGGAGTTCTAATCAAGATTGGAATTACTGTTAAAAACATTTTTGATGAATAAACGGTCCACCGTGGGGGGGGTGAGTTATATGTATACACTGCCGTATTAATTAAACAATAGAGGGTGTTCCCACTAGGAGGTCAATAGAGCGGGAGGTGATAGTACTCACCTAGATGAACCAAAAATTGTATGGCAGTGGGGGGGGGGGCCATATCAGCCGTTCAGGAGTTACAGGGTGATAAAGAAAACAAGCTAGTTTCTGATAAAACACCCTGTATCTTAAAAACTACAGGGTGTACGGTCACAGTTAAGAGCTCATTGTATGCATATAAAAAAAGTTAAGTTAACGACCTTGTTGCAAAAATAATAGAGGTTAAATTAAAAAAATAGGTAAGAAAATCCGAAATTTTTAGTTTAGACAACCATAATTCTTGATGAGAGAGGGGTGTGGGGCTGATTGAGCAGTCGTTTGAAGGGCCATGAAGTTCTGCATACAAGCTGTGACCGTACACCCTGTAGTTTTTAAGATACAGGGTGTTTAATCAGAAACTAGCTTTTTTTCTTAATCACCCTGTAACTCCTAAACGGTTGATATGCCCCCCCCCTCTGCCATACAATTTTTGGTTCATCAAGGTGAGTACTATCACCTCCCGCTTTATTGACTTCCTAGTGGGAAACACCCTGTATATATATTTGTTTTTTTTTTTTTGAAAAAATTGAAAAAAAAATGTAAAAACTGTCAGAGGTGCTGATTAAATCATTTTGCACAGCGCGATATGCTCACTTTTATAAAAATTTGTACGGCGTTCTGAAATTGAATCAAGATTGAAAGATGATTCAAATGTGGGAGGAAGAAACTGTCCACGGGAGAGGTACATACCGCCATATCAATAAATTAATAAATTAAAAATTCGGAAAAATTGGAAAAAGAATCCGGAAAAATTGGAAAAATATTCGGAAAAATTGGAAGAAAAAAACTCGGAAAAATTGGAAAAAAATTCGGAAAAATTGGAGAACAAAAATTGCAATAATTGAAAAACATTCGGAACAATTGAAAAAAAAACGGAAAATTCGGAAAAAATGGAAAAAAGTCGTAATAATTGAAAAAAATTCGGAAAATATCACAATAATTGGAAAATTTGTACACATTGCAAATAAATCGTAATAATTGGTAAAATCTTCTATTTCAGCTATTATTACCCCGTTATTTTGTGAATGCAAAGAGCGGTATGCATAGAAATTTGTGCGGCGTGTTCTGATATATGTACGTTCGGTGCGATTGCAGCCAAAGATTGTAAAACTATATGGGGTTTTTTTATACTAGAGTACATATATAGGTCGAGATAAATTCTTTTTTTTATATAATTGTACTTATTGGGGAATATAGGCACTGGCTTTTTTCATGTTAGGGATGGGATGTTCATGGTGTGCGGGCGGAACTAGGTGCGCGGAGGGAGGTACGGGCACTGTCTAAGCAATGTAGATATATATGTTTTAAATCTGTTTTTATTAAACATCATCAATACTTGCTTTCCGAGGTGAATTGAATAGAAAGACGGACGAAGAAACCATTCACGAGCCATATCAATTTTTTTTTTTTTTTTTAGTAGACATCATCAGATTTTGTTTTATATGGTAAATGCGAAGATGATATTATGTAATTATGTATAGAAAATTATATGCAATTTATGACGAGTTCTGTAAGCAAGATTGTATTAAAAGATGGTGAGCAAGAAAATATCCACGGGGGGAGGTATGTATATAGAGCAATAAATTAACTAATTTATTTTTTTTATTTTTAGAAATAATTGGAAAGACCGTATTAGTAATTGGGAAAAAATTCGGAAAAATTGGAAATCAATCGAGAAAATTGGAAAAAAAGTTGGAAAAATTGGAAAACAATGGTGGAAAATTGAAAATAAAATGGAAAAATTTCGGAAAAATTATAAAAATCATAAAAATTGCATACAAATTATAGCATTTAAAAAAACTCTTAAAAATATAGACACACACACACACACAAACATAATTTTTTTGCAATTCTTGCGAATCCCTTTGCAATTTTTACAAGAAATTGTAGTAATTTAAAATATCGCAGAAATAACGAAAAACACTCTCGACCCAAAAATTGTAGCATTTAAAAAAAAATTAAAAATAGCCAGAGACACACACACACACACACATTATTTGAAATAACGGTTATTCCAAATTTTAATTTTTTTCTATAAAAAGGATCATAAAAGGATTGTCTATACGGAATTTTAGCATTCTCAGATTTCATTTTCCTATTTAAAAAAATAAAATAAAATGTGAAAAACTTGACGCTCCCAATGGACGGCACCTGGTGGCGGCCACTAAAACCGCACGGACTCGGTACTCCAAAAGCAATATTCTACATGCCTGCTTTATCGTCCAAAATTCATTTGAGCTAATTTGGTTATTTCCTTCAAATTCTAGGAACGTTTAAGTTCGACAAGTCCGATTTAATTGGGGAATTCCTTGAGGTACGTTACACACATAAGTATTTATGTAGTGGTAAAATATCGATTTTTTATTTTTTCATCCAATCTTCGCATACGAACACTCATTGGAAATGCCTTGGTGAGTACATTACGAATATGTAAAAATATTTCAACCCCACCATATTATTTAATGGAAAAGAAGAGGGGGAAAGAACTATTTGTACTACACACACGGTTTGACCAAGTGTGGTTGCTACAATTAATAACTTATTTCATAAAGTTTTTTGATTTTCTGTTATTGTGGTTTTTTTCTGATTTTTTTAATCCATCCGCAGCCGAATCGATCGTAAATATCTGAGACATCTATCGGCACGTTTTCCAGCTAATTTGGACATGATAGAGCCGAATATTGGATGCTTAAAGTTATCCAGGACTTTTTTCAGAAACTATGGCTTGAAAAGTACATAGAGAAACTTGCCTCTAATATTTCACACAATCGATTGTGAAAAAGTATAATTTAAGATAGCCATATAAGCCTTATTTGACAAAAACGAGGCTAGCACCACGGCGGTGGTCGGGTGGTTGCAGCGGAAAAAAGCGGGCGTGCCGTAGAGCTGTACGGTACAGAAAACAGAAAGCAAGAAGAACAAGCATAACTCACACCAGCAGAAATAAAAAACGGATTCAAAACCTTAGAAAAAAAATATCATTGAATATATTAAAAATTTATTTATTTATTATTTATTATTATTATGCAATATACAACATGCTTTTACAATAGTTGGAGCATTTCCCACTTTTATTACAAGGCATTTGCCTATTCCTCTAAATTGAGCTTTTAAATGCCCAATACGTCTACATTTTGACAGACGATAATTAAATTTTTTCAGGTCATCGTATTGATCAACAGTGTACTGTCCGTTAATAGAACGTTCACGCAAATTTGATTAAGTGACTGAAATGAATGCACTGGTAAATTTGGATCAAGATCAGTAGTCTATTTCCTAGCAACAAATCAACACTGTTCACATTCTTTTACTTACAAGAAACTACTACACTTATTTTTTTTAGAATTTCCCACTATTAAGATCAGATTATGTATAAAAGTTATCAGGTCAACGATTCAACATATGGGGAAACACACTTACAGGAATTTTAATAATAGATATATAAATAGATATTCAATATATGGGGTTAATATAGAGCAAAAGTTAGAATAACTTAACTTCAAAACATTGGCACACTTACTTAGCTTAAATATCTCGTGTAATCGTATTAAGACAGGATTACATATACTGTTGGGTCAGAGATCAACACACTATTTGACACCTATTTATGATGTACGATTTTCAGAAATAGATATGTTGAGACAAAACTCAGTACATAAGTTCGGATTAGAGATTTTTTGTATCACACTGAAAACACTTATTGGCAACAAGTTGTAATATAAGATCGTCAAGAATGTAATATAAATATACCGATCTCCACCTTGGCACTTGAGGAATTGGCTTTAAGCTAATGTTAAGACCTTTTGTTCTAATATTTTGTTAGAACAATTTTTTATTCCCATCGAGACCAGAAATAAAGTATGAATGTTAGTAAGATTATCTTAACTTCAGTCGAGATCCGAAGCCAGATTCTTTATTTCCGTCGAGACCAGAAATAAAGTGTTCTAATTAGTTGTTAAAAGATGATATATCAGCCGATACCCGATATAAATGTTAGTCCTTAACTACCCAACTTACCTCAAGCTATGCCAAGTACAAAATGAGATCGATATCAGTCAGCTTGTCATTTTTATAGCCCTTGCTTGCACACGACACCACTGATGGAGTAGCAGAGGCGCAGGATTGCAAGAATTGGTAGTGCAGCTGTGATCTTACGGTACTAGCAAAAAGAAATTTAGAGCAACCCATGCTGCTGTGTTAAATTGAATTATATTTGCAAAAAATATTCTCTCTATCACGTAGCGAAGAAATTCCCTTTGGATGGTACTTTAATGATGATAATGATAGAGTTGCAAATTGATCGGCTTGATCTGATTGTATTTGTGCCATGCATTGTATGCTACATGACAATGCTTTTGTTAAATGTTGTACCTATTTTTGGGAAAATTGTAATTAGATTGAATTTGTTTTCCTTTTAGAACTCAATTTTAGCATGGTATTTTTGTAATATTTTCCGTTTGCAGGATGCTAATGATTTTAATTTGATCTGTTCGATGAAGCTATACTTATGTATTCTATTTGTGCAATGTGTTATGTAGATGACAAATACATGGCTTTGTTGGGTTGTGTACATATTTTTGATTAAGAGTAATCAAGTTAGATTTAATTTTCCTAAAAGTTTGATGCTTTGTTTTCAGGATGTTTTCTTTTCAGAAGGTATCTGTTAAAAAAATATATTCGAAGCGATTTGGTTCGAACAAACAGTGAATGGAAATGGCTTTATGACGATTTCTGATAATTTGAATGTCGAGTCTCCAATTAATAAAACTGGAACACTAACGCCTGCCAGGCTTTTTGCAAAGCGTTCAAATACAGAATTCTTTACAATGTCGCTTTGTGGAATCATTAGCTCTCCCAGGAGCGCCGATATTAAGATACATACATCGGTTTCCGTAGTTAACCGCGGTAAATAATATTGTCGAATAAGTACCTTTGAGATTGTAGTAGTTTGCTGCTTCATTCTGTGGTGGGTTTAATTTTATATGGCACCATAACACCCGAGTTTCATAAAACCTTCCACGTTTTCCTTAATTCTATTTTCTGTGCAAGGATAAAATTCTTTGAAGCAATAACTATATTTAGTTGATATTTCCGCACAAAATTGAAGTAATATTTTACCTTCTGTTGTTCTTCCGACTCCAAGTAAATCAGCTATTGTTCTGTACTGCGATGAATAGCCAAGCGCATAGTGTGCAATTGTAATTCTTTTTTCTAGAGGAATTCCATCGTGCATGGTCGCATTTTCTTTTTTTTTTAATTTTGCCTTCGGGATACAATTTTGTAAAACGTGCTTCTATTCACTCGAAAGCTATTCTTAAATTTTTGTTCGCTCAAATTTAAACAAGATGATTCCCAATAATCAGATGGTTTAACCTGTTATATAAATGTATATAAACTACTTCGTGTTATAGTAGTATCTTAAAAATTACTTACAAGCGATCAATATCTCCTTCTTCTTCGGCTTGGCAACAATCTTTTCCTCCTTATTCACTTAATTTTCATTAATTAACGAAGAGCTAGCGCTCTATATATTTTGGATTGAGCATTCAGTTCAACTATTTGGTTTTTATTTTCCAAATAGATAAGTAATCTCACAATATTTGTTGGCATTTTGTACGTACGCAAGTCAAATGACAAATCAAATGACAGATTTCTTAGGATCGTCCATGCGTTCAGCTGTAAACAGCGATGTACTGAAAACCACATCGGTGCGCACATCACATCATTGAAAAAGTAGGGATAGCACCAGAACGGTTGCTGTGCACTTCGATTCGAAATATCATTTTTGAAAGTTCTTTAAGAATAAAACTACGCTAAACGTCAAGCCTACTAAGCGCACCAAGACACGACGCTACAAGACCGTAGTGTAAAATGACAACGCTTCAGTCGCCTGAATGACATGGTGTGTAAAAATGTGTCATTATGTGACATTCTGAACGCACGGCGTAAGCTGCAACTGTGTCTCTGAAATTTTATATTGCAATTGACATAATTACAAAATCAATATATCAATATTTAAATTGCAAGTCTGTCTCCGGTATTACTTGCGCCTCTGTATATTTTTCTGTATTTATCTGTAAATATTCTTTTATGCAGGTTCCAAATAATTCTTAGAGAAACGCTTAAATTTTCTTCTTTTATAAGCACTGGATTTGCATCCCAATGGGAATGAATAGATTTCCTACTCGGATGTTTGCATACACACTGTTAACAAAAAAACAAACAGTTCTGTGATGTCATCAGGTATACAAATCCTTTATGACATAACTACGCAAAGCAATATTAAAATGGAATGCTTTCAGTTGCTAAGGCAAGAAATTCCATGTTTTTAGGTGGTGAATAGGTGCGAGACTAAGCGCTAATAACAACTTAACCTTCACACATAGAACATAAATGTAATATAGGTTGAATTAAAGAGGAGACTCTCAGCTTTTGAAATTTTGTAACAGAAATGTATATTTAAAAAATAACGGGAAAAAATTAAAAATCCGAAATTTTGAATTTGAAGTATCATAACTCTGAAGTGAGGAGGGGTACGGGGGACATTTAACATGCATAGGAAAGACCCCAAGGTTTTGCATACAATGCCGTTTTAAAATAGACCATACCCTGTACTTTTCAAGATGTAGGGTGTTTAATAAAAAAAGAGCTTATTTTACTAACTACACAGTAACTCGGTAGGGTGACATTTTACCCTCCCTCTGTCCATACAATTTTTTACTTGTCTGGCTGAGAGGAATCAGTTGGCAAAATATAGTCATGTTACTCTGGAACACCCTGTATTCTTATCTGTTGTAGAATAACAGAGAAATATCGCCTTTGCATAAAAAATTGTTCGGTAGAAGTTTTAGTTGTAAGAAACGAGACGGACAGATCGGAATTGGTGGTCGACATTGGGTAAGCTCCAAAAAGAGTGATATTGACTCCTTGATTACATTAGCGTATTTAAGTAGGGGCCAGGGTGCGTCCCCAGATTGTGGACCCCCATACGGACTGCAACCCCACCCCATCCCTAGAAATTATGAAAATTCTCCAAAAAAAATTCGTCAATTCGTATAATCTTAGGGGCCTAATTAAATTGAATCCGTTCGGATAGGAATCGAGTTAATTTCTTCAAGAAAACCTATTAAAATCTTTTTAAAATTTTGAAAAACTGATCCGTGATCCGTGATCCTTGATCCGTAGGAGAAATTATATAGAACTATTTTGACAGTTTTTGCGGAAATTTTAATTCATAACTTTTGATATCAATAAAATTTTCAAAATTTCGTAAAACTTTAATTTTCCGGAAAAAGGACTATTTTAAGCTTTTTCGATTCTAATTCCAACGGATTCAGTAATAAGGCTGATTATCTTTATAAGGAAGAAATTTTACTGCGCAATTAAAAATATATATATTAAGTATATTCTTATTACGTTACATTATAGAATAAAGCTATATTAACATTCTAGACAACAAATACTTCGGCAAACCGAGCTATTCACAGAAAAACATTAAATTTTTCTAGAACGTACTCGATCCCTGAAAAGGAGAAGGCAACCCGAGCAAGCAACACACTTCATGATAGAGTCCACTCTAGGTAAAAGTAATTAAGTAGGCTCTCCATCAGATATAAGGCCTTCCAAATATTGGAAGATAAATATTTACAACCAAGTGATGGACAACATTACCACTAACTTCCAAAATTGGTTTGAAAATCTACCTTTGGCATAGTCAGCTGATTAATTTTAAAGTTGTACCTGAAACATGAAGAAGAGGCATTTGTAGAAGATTATAAAAATGTTTTCAATGCATACATTTCGACCTTACAAGATGAAACAAAACTTATAAATAATATGTTCCAAAACAAGAGCATTGTAGAAAATTTGTAAAGACTGAAAACACAAATTAATAAAGACTTCTGCCTAAATTTATACTAGTCATTGCAAGCAGCTCTTGTTTTCCTGTCAGCCCGGCCGGCTGTGAACGGAGCTTTTCCATCGAGTTAAAACTTGGTTAAGAACGACTGCTTCAGGAGAGGTTTTCGAACATGGCACTCCTAAACATTGAAAACGAGATAATTAAAAACAAACTAACAGCGCAACAGCTACTAAATAAGTTTGCAGAAAAAAAAAACGTAAACTAATGCGTATATGGGCTGTAAATATCTCTTTATTAGTGCTTAAAAACAACGCAATAAATATCGCCCGATCGCCAAATGTGGACTAACTAATTATCCAAAAATTTATTGAATGCTGAGGGCTTATACTAACTGACCAGGTCCGGTTTTAAGCGTAGCCGACTCCGGCACTTTTCGAGGGCGGCATTTTCTAATTTTTTTTTTGTCAATTTCAACAAGAATAATAAGATGTCTTTTTTTAATAACTTTTGTTCTACTCCATTATAATTGCAACAAAGTATAGTATAGAATATGCCAATGTAATTTGTGTGCAGAGTATGCCGCTTTATAATATTTTAGGCAGAGTATGGCGCTTTATAATGTATGGCAGATTATGCCGCTGTTATATCTGTACAAAGGCAGAGTATGCCGCTATATGGAGGGATGGCAGAGTATGCCGATCTTGAATTTTGCTAAGGCAGAGTATGCCGCTGTAATAGCATGATGGCAGAGTATGCCGATGTTGAATTTTGAGAAATAAAAAGACACCTTTCGATAGTCAGTTTAAGTCTAATTTTTATTGAACAGTAGCAGCTTATTTATATAAAATGATTACAAAGGAATCAACATTTCTTTACAATTCTAAAGGGGGGATTATTGCAGAATTGCAATATACAAAATTAATAATCAGAAATTGTAGTGTCAGCATTTCTGATCACACAATTTCTGAATGAGTCAAAATGTATCGATATGTATGCAAAGCAATGACTTCAGGTATGAATATTTTATCAATGAAGAATTATGCTTGCATAGCAGAATTTGCTTGCGTTGCAAATTCGTCTTCAGGTCGAGCAAACTTTGTTTGTTTTTATTTATTTTTCATTTCAAATTATGTTTACATTTCTTGACCGTGGTCATGGCTCTACAATATCATATGTATATATCAATATAAAATCAATATTAATTATAATATTAATATATTATAACTTAAACTTTTAATTGAGCAGGTAAGTAAATTAATTAAATATAAATAATTGGATATAAATGCTTTATTTTTTGTTTAAATTTAAATTATTTAACTGATACAATATAATTGACTGGAATAAGAGACAACGCTTGTCCGGAACACAATACAAAAAAAAATAGGCTTCAACGTGAGAAGTTCGTCAAGCAGTACAGCACAGGCACCTATAGTAGCTTCAAACCAAAATGAAAGCGAAATTGAAATCGAAGGCGGCGAAGAAATAGAGTGTGCGGAGAATGTTATTGAAGATAGCGATTCAAATTCTGATTACGAAAATACTGCTAAAAGACCAAAAAATTTAGATGAAGCAGAAGTTATATCCAATTTAAATGAAGTTGTTACACAGAACGTCGATGATATAGGACAAAAGCAAAATAATGAAGATCAAAGTGATCAAGACCCCAAAAGCAATAAAAATTTGCCTCTTAATTTTAATGATCCGACAAACTGGCCTATAATAGACGGTAAATTTAAAACATTGCTAGTAAAGTATGGTCCGATTCAGAAAATTCCGGTATCATTTCCCGAGGATGAAGAAGGTAGAAAATTGTCCTGCTTTCACTTTTATCGGCGAATGTCTAACGGTGATAAAATTAAACGCGCTTGACTTTTATACGCTAGTACTAAAGACACTATATTTTGCTTTTACTGTAAGATATTCAGTCCGAATAAATTCTCCTTGTCATCGAACGATGGATGCCGAGATTGGAAAAACCTTTCTCTTATTATCAAACGACATGAAAGATCAAGTGCCCACACTACTGCATATTTAAATTGGAGAGACCTAGACGTGAGACTTAAATCAGGGACTACCATTGATGACATTAACCAGAAAATAATTCAATCTGAAACACAACATTGGCGAAAAGCGCTTGAAAGAATAATAACATTAATTAGGACTCTTGCTGGACAAAATCTAGCATTAAGAGGAACCTGTGAAAAGCTTTTCGAGCCAGATAACGGAAATTTTTTGAAATTTATTGAATTCTTAGGAAATTATGATCCTATTATGAGTGAACATATTCGACGAATAACAACAAATGAAATTCACTCCACATATCTCGGAAAAACAATTCAAAATGGAATCGTTGAATTGCTTGCCAATAAAATCAAAGATCACGTCTTAACAAAACTGTAAAACAAGCAAAGTAATACTCAATTATTTTAGATTGTACCCCCGATATAAGCCACAAGGAACAGATGACAGTTGATTTTAGGTTTGTCAGTGCAACTGAATCCTCTTCAGAATAAGTAGCTGAAGTCATACTTTCTGAACACTTCGTAACTTTTATTGAATTACATGATACAACTGGAGCAAATATGACAAAAATTGTAATCGGTAAGTTGCAGGAACTAGTTAATCTTGATGACATGAGAGGGCAAGGGGACGATAATGGAGCCAACATACGCGGAAAATATAATGATGTTCAAGCCAGAATTCGTCAACTAAATCCCCGAGCTTTCTTCGTACCTTGTAGTGCCCACTCTCTCAACTTGGTATTGAACGATGCAGCTAATAGTTGTATGCAGACTGTCGCATTCTTAGATTTAATTCAATGCATTTATAACTTCTTCTCAGCATCAACTTACCGTTGGAATGTATTATTAAAGCACGTACGCGATATTATTGTAAAACCGTTAAATGTCACTCGTTGGAAAAGTGGGTTAGATGCGCTTCGATTTCAAATTAGTGGAGTTTACGATGCCCTACTTGAAATAGCTGAAGCCAACACTTTAACAACTCCCCACAAGTCAAAAGTCACGTAGAGGCAAAGGGAATAGCCAGAAATATTTCAAACTTCAAATTTGTTTGTTCCTTGGTATTGTGGTATGATATTTTATTGCAAATTAACATTGTCAGCAAAATGCTGCAATCACAACATTTAGACTTGTCTCTGGCTCTAGAGCATTTAAACGCTACCAAATCTTTTCTGTGCGATTATCGTTCTGATGCATCATTTGCAGAAATGATTGAAAAAGCTGAAAAATTGGCAACTGAAGTTGAAATTTTTGAAGGATTTTGTGAGGAAAAACCCGTACGCGTTCGCAGAAAGAGTAGGTCGTGATGAACCGATAGTATCACCAGAACTAAACGTCATTTTATGTTTTTTTAATCGAATATTGGACATCGCAATTCAAGCAACAAATGAAAGATTTACCCAACTATCGGAATATAGCGAGTTATTTGGGTTTCTTTACAATATCGGCAATAAGAAATTTACGGATGACGAATTATTGAAACAATGTACGGACTTGCAGTTAGCGCTTACATCACATGGCCAATTAGACGTCAATGGGGTCGAACTTTGGGATGAAATTAAACCTATAGAAAAACAACTTGATACTTCGAAAAGCGATCCAAAAAGTATGTTAAAATATATTTACACGTCTAAATTTGTTGAAGTAGTCCCCAATCTGTCGATAGCACTTCGCATACTGCTAACGTTACCAGTCACAGTTGCTAGTGCTGAAAGAAGTTTTGCAAAGCTGAAAATAATAAAATCATATCTGAAATCACAAATGTGTCAAGATCGCTAAGTTGGCCTCGCAACGATTTCCATATAAAAAGAAAGTGCTGATCAATTAGACAATGAAGATTTGGTTAAGGATTTTGGCGAATTAAAAGCGAGAAAAATTTACTTTTAATTATTATTTGTTTTGTTATTTTTTATTTTTTATAAACTGAATTTTTATTTAATTTTTCTTATTAAAACACAAATATATGTATTAATTTCAGATATTTAGTGTTTTAGTATTGTTCTTCAATTTAAAAATTAAACATTTTTTATTTTTCCGGCTGCAAATTCGCATCTCGCCTACACACAGAAAACTACTAGAACCGGGCCTGTAACTGATAAGCCATATTCAATGCTTCTCAGTCTCCGGGTTCTCAATATCATTCAACGAGAATTATAATAAAGAATGGGATACAATTGAAAACTGTTCGTTGTTCCTCTGGCCTATAATATCGGAACCTCAACAAAAACTGTCATATCTCAAAATCTGAAATGAGACTTATTTTATGAAGTTTTCGTGTGCAGAGTTATTTTAGCGGAGATTACGTTTTAGAATTTAGATTATGTTTCTAGTGGGTTCTGTAACTTATAGACTCTCTGTACTCTCTGTAACTTTAAAGACTTTATGGGTTTTTTAGGCTATGCAATTTCATTAGCTCTAGGCATTATATCAATATTTTATCTTATAAGTGGTCAGAGCAATGCATAAAAAATTTTGGTCAATAGCTGGTATACTTCGCAAAAATAATGTTTCTTAAAACCTATGTACGAAAGTTGGGGACTTGGCCTATCCCAGAAATAAGTCCTAGTTACGCCAATGCTTGATTACCTAGCCGCGCGCCTGGGCTATTAAAAACATAATCTGGTTAGACGTGGGTCATGGATGACAACGGGCTAAAGAATTGGAATTTTAGATTATTCGAGTACTCGGGCCGCTAACGCGATATTTTTCCTTAGTCAGATTTAATGTGAAGTACTTTTGTTACTTGGTAGCGTAATTACCGAAGCTGAAGCTAGAAATAAGATGTCGATTCCCTTATAATCGAATCTATACTTAGAATATGTGCATCTACTTCGAAAATAGATCGGAAAATTTTCCTTTTCAATTTATATGTAGTTCATAAATATTGTCTTGTTTTCTATTTTCATACTATTTTGTATATACGTATGTAAATATTTATATATCTGAAAGACTTGCAGTACAAGATGTATGTTGCTTTGATCATTTCATTTGTGCATTTTATACAAGAGGCGCCCAATTTTTTCATTAATTTAAGAAAACAATATCCGCCGAAGTAGTTCACTGAAACATTACAAGTATTTAAGTCCGCTTCAACGTCTTCACAACTGCTCTGAAAAATATTGTCTGAATTGATCTGAGTTAAGTTATCATCCTTTTTCGAATTACTTCATTCGAGTCGGTACTAAAATATCCGTCATCGTAATCAATTGTTAAAATTTTTGCCAATAACTCAGATTAAATTCATAAATGCTGGAACTGGTTTTATTACCATTTTTTGCAAACAAGTTTTCCAATGGATCTTGGTTAAATTTCCGGCAATAGATATAAAAAATATTTGTATGTAACCTATAAATTGATAATGATATTTTTATTTTAAACTCAATTGATATTAATAAATCACTGCTTTTTTTTTGGGACAGGTGGCCTCTTGCATGCTGTCGCCGCATCTAATGGGGGATTATTTAATATATGTAGGGGAAAAGGGGAATAGTCGCAGCAGGGGCAACTTGAAATATTGCGATTTTACTTCCACGGAAACAATTTCAACCAAAAGTCGTATACGCCTATGTCAAGCATCACTTTTAGATGTTTCATTCAATCAGAGCTCTTAAGTAAAAACAGACTTAAGTACTGCTTAAAGTACATTTTCGTTACTTAAGACTTATTACTCAATACATTTGAAATGCCCTTACTTAGTACTTGAACATAAGTACTATCGTCTATTTACTTGTACTTAAGACTTAGTTTTGTACTTAAGTACCAAGATCTTTACTTAAGTATTTCTGAGTCTATTAAGTTCCTACAAATATCTAACTATTCGTAGAAAAGAAAACGCAATCTCTAGCGCAACTCCTTTTTTGCTAAGTTTTAAAGCACCTAAAGAGCTGTCATAGCATGTGCCGCACTCACGCGTCAAGGCAGAACCTTAGAAAATTTAATAACATACAAACAAGACTGGGCAAGTAGAACAAAAACCAAGGCAGAACCTTAGAAAAACTAATAACATACAAACAAGACTGGGCAAGTAGAACAAAAACCAGTAACGTCTCGCTCGAATATAAAATCGACGATGCCTCGACTTGATGACATAACCACTGAGATGTATAATATTGACTGACCACGTTCATAGAAATACATTGCAGAAAGAGGGTTCAGTTCTATATTGCTGACTCTTTGGATCTAAGCACCAAGTACCTACTGAAAACAAGAAATAAATTAGTGGATTCGTCGAAATACGTAATTTTAAATTAATCATTTAAGGTTATTACAGATAAAAACTGTTTTATCAAAGACAATATATCCATTAGATATGCAAAAGAAACTCTAAATGTTTTATTAAAATCACTTTCAGAGCTGCGTGCTCACTTTTTCAATATCCCGCCAATGATTTTTTTTAATGTTGGCTTCGACGTAAGAACTCTTTTTGACACAAGCAATTATACCCACGTGAAATAGAAAGGTAAGCAATGCCTCGCTCCAATATAAAATCAACGATGCCTCGACCTGATCTAGGGAAGGCCGCAATTTTTTCTTAGAAATTACCTGGAATTTTTTTCCTTAGAGTTGGAAGCGACAATAGCTGCTTGGACGGACCTCTAATAGGAATGTAGGAATGAGATCTGAAAGTTTTACTCTACCTGCAGCGCCGAAAACTATAAAAAACTATAAATAGTAGCCACTGGTTACTATAACTATTATAGTTTTCAAAAGGTATTTATTTATTAATATCTATTAACTGAACTCGATAAACTTCCTTATATTACTGCCAACGTACAAAGATTCTAAAAATTTACTGTAAAAAGTACTTCAAAAAGTACTCAGTACTTTTTATAAACTTAGTACTTAGTTACAAGTACTTTTCATACTTGCGGTACTTGTACTTATGCTGAAGTACTCAGGCCTTCGGTACTTGTACTTCTACTTAAGTACTTTTTCTTTGGTATTTGCCCAGCTCTGCATTCAATATACTTATTTAGTCTCTCAGAGACTGTGATAATGAGCAGTACGGAAAAACTTGTTTTTGGAATGATTTTGTAAAAATTGTCTAACATTGAGGTTATCTTTGCAAGTAAGTACACATTATTTCTTGATAAGTTCTTGCTACACATTATTACACTCTAATATGTATTTTACGGATTAGTGTTGCGCTAGAGTGTATAGATGTAGTGACTCACTGAAGCGTGTTGTGAGGCAAGTTGCAACAAACAGCTAAAAACACTAAAGTATGATTTATATTTTTTTTTTTTTTTTTTTTTTAAATATTGTTAAGTTCTGTTTATTGTTATTTTCTGTAATATATGTATGTGTATGTTGAAAATATAAATGTCTAGATTATAACCTCGGGTTCTTGAAAATGAAAAAATTATAAAATTTTCATAATCAAGTAATTATTTAATTCTTCATTTATGTTTTTTTTTTTTTGTTCTTCCTAGCTAATTACCTTGTCTACCTTATTCTAAACTAACATTTTTTCTCTTAACTAATGTGTTGTTGCTGCAGCGTTTTAGTTCAGCGAGACCCTCTGTCTCTTCAATCGGTTTCCTTTCGTATGCACCTTTTCTATCTAGCGATACTTCCTCATTCTTCTCATCCTTCTTCTCAGATTTAAGCTTTTCTTAGATTCTGATTACTTCCAAAAATATCTTTTTCCTCTCTTTTTTCTTTACTTCAGCATCCAGATCGAAATTCAAAACCGGCAGAGAGCTCCTCCTTCTTTTTCTTCGGGTTCACCCATATGGATGAATTCAGCTACATTACTTTGGACAGCCTTAACCTTAGCGAATGCTTGGGTAGTTTTATGGTACATGGGTTACACCAAGTGCTATCGTGTCGTTCGTAAACTCGGTGATCAATATTGTTTTTATTTAATCAGGCTCTTGAACCTCTTCCCATTCTAAAACAGCTCTACGTTTACATGATATGTTATTAAAATCATGCATTTTACTTTTTACCTTAGAAACCCTATTAACTAATTACATCTTGACTTAGCTACTTACCATACTTTAACATTATTTTTTGATTATTTTATAACCTTTCAAACCTATAGCTGATCATTTCAATTTAGGACAGAGTTCATTGCGCTCTGTATTTGTTTCTTTGTTTATTGTTTAGCTTTAGAAAAATCAATTTAAGATGTTGTATAATCGTTTCATCATTTATCAATGATTAATATCAAAACGTTTTCCTAAAACTTCTTAATGTTACATATTAACCCATATGTAAATAAAATAAAAGCATTTTACGTGCATTGATCAATGCCCGGTCAGCATAAAGAAAGAATTACCTAATGGCTGATCAGAATTTATTGCAGAATGCCTTATCTTCGTAATAATGACCTACTTCGCAGGTAAACAAAGCGAAGTAGGAAATAAAATCTTGTTTTGGAAACATCAAAAAATTCTGGCACAGAAATTACGCGTAGCCGATTCTGCTCTTTTTTAAATAAACTGATTAATATCGTGTGCAGTAAAATATGTTGAGTTACTTTTGAGACTTGAGGGCTAGCAGAGCTAGTTTTTTACCAATAGAGTGAGTCGGATTAATTAAGTTTTAGTGTATAATTGTTTCGAGAGTTATAAAGTAAAAAAATTACTAAAGAAATAAAAAGCGAAATTTGATTTGTGTAATTACACCAAACATAAAAAGTTAAACTGTGGGACTTGAGTTGTGTTTCCATATTTCCATACAAATACTGGGTTGTGATTAATTCGGCTTTTGTAAATCATAGTTAACGCCCACACATCCCTTTTTCGCGGTGTATAAAACCAAACACCACATTTGGCGCAGCCGGTAGGATTCGGAATAATTAGATAGCGTTGAAATAGACTTTAAATTATAATCGTCTACTATACTTTAACTGGTATTAAAGGCGCTATATTCGAATCCAAACCTACTTGAAAGCGAGAACGAGGCTATCTACGATTTACAAAAGATAAAACCAATGTAAACAAGAATTAGAGCAGCAAGCATCTAATTAAGATAGAACAAAAACAAAAAAAGTGAGGAAGAGACGAAACCTGCCAGGTAATAACCGCCTATAAACGTACAGCGATTGAGGAAGACGTAAAAACTGCTAAGAAACATAACAGCCCGCAGCCAACCTAGATACAAGGTTTGAGGAAGAAGTGAACTTGCCAGGAAATAGAGCCGCCAGCAGCATTTCAAAATAGAAGGATTAAGAAAGAAGTGAGCTTAGGAATAAAGCAGCTTACAGCATACAAAAATACAGTAAGCACATTATATAGTTACCTTCTCTTTATTTTTATTTTTATTATATAATATATAATTCTATAACAGTGTTAAGATGCGCTAAATTTTCCGAATTTCATTTTACGAAAAGAATTTTCGTTTATGTAAGTAATTGTAATTAATTTTTTGTGATGTTACGGAATCAGTGATTTTTTTTTTTTTTTTTTTTTACCCCAATATAGAATTTCTGAATTTTATTCTATAGTTACCTAAAAATTAAAAGTTTCATTTTCTGAAGATTACTTTGTCGACTGTGTGTGAATAAAATGCAATAGTTCCTTTAACTAAATTTTCAGCTCCTAGATGCAATTTCATGAGTGAAATTATAAAAGTCTTTTATTTTTTCGGTATAGCGCATGTCTAAATTAGAAGGCGCAGATGCCCCTAGACCCAAAAATAGGGAAGTAAATTTTCTGCTAGGTGATATTGAACCCCTTGGAGAAACAGTACTGCGATCAGGTCATAGAATAGCGAAACCTCCTACTCCCACTACGAGTTCTGCCGAAACCTTCATAAATTCAGTCCATTCAACCACGGCTACTGATCTACTCTTTAAAACCGCTGAAGAAACGGACAACCAGATCAGGGCATTCTGTGAAAAAATTGCGAAAGGAACCACCTTAGTTAAGCAGTTGGTTCAGAAAAATCAAGATCTTTTCACTGACTTAGAACACTTTCAAGTAACTTCTCCACCTTCCGAAATAACACAAACTCCAACTCTTTCTGGAACAATGTCTAACCCCAATAACAGCACCAGTCTTAGCAAGACTTTTCACTGCGAACCAACGTCCACCATAATAGATACCATAAACAAAATAGTGCCAATATTTTCCGGTGAGCCATCTTCAACAGCAGAATCCGATTTACATGTGTTTTTGAATATTTCACAGGCGTATTGCAATTCTTTAAATGAAGAAGAGAAGGCAATTTTCCTATCTTTTCTCCCCAAACTAAAATTGCGCAAAATTCCTTATGAGATTTGCAAGAATACCAGTTTTAAAACATGGGAGGAATTGCAGGAGAGCTTAACGGCCTATTACTTTCCCTGTAAAAATTTAGCAGATCTCACCCATGACATGCAAAGCTGTAGACAACTCAATGGAGAAACGGTGAGACAGTTTGGTCAACGAGTAAAACAACGTCTAGAAGAATGTGAGCTGAACTTGAGACAAAAATGCAAAACAAATCCAGAACCAATGATAAAAGAATATCAAAATATGGCCACACAAGTTTTTAGGAGAGGACTTTTAAGTATAACACTCAAGCAATATGTCTGCATGTCAGATAATTCAAACTTTACAGATTTAATAAAAAAGGTTTGCTTTATGGAAGACACGGAAAATCAAATTTACGGTGGTGTAAACTCCAATAACTTCTCTTTTGGTGGTGTAAACTCCAATAACTTCCCTTTTGGTGGTGTAAATAACCTCCCTGGCCAAAGTGAAATAAATAGGAATGGGCTAAATAGCCGTAGACCTTTTTCACACTTTTCAGAACGTCCAAGTGTACCCATATATCCACAAAATTATCAATACCAAGAACAAAATCACCCGCCCCGAACACGATATGAAAGTTTCGCATATGGTGCTCCTCCACGAAACTCAGCCCCCATTACCTGCTTTAAGTGTGGACAACCAAATCATTTGAGTAGAGACTGCAGAGCCTCCGATAACTCGATCTATTGTCAAAGGTGTAAGACTTCGGGTCACGATGCAAGAAGCTGTAGGCGAGTAAGTGATCAACCCTCGGAAGTAAGACAGGTAATGGTCACTTGCGATTTCTGCGAAAGGCATGGCCATACAGTATTTAATTGCGCTACGAAAAGACGATGGGAAGAAAAACAAGAAAACTCGGGAAACTTGACGGCGCCGATCGGATCGCACCCCGATCGGCAGTAACTTTCTTAGACATAAAAAAGAGCCTTAACAAAGTAAGAAATTTTGAATCGCAAACTCCTCATGACTCTGTAGTTAAGTTGCCGCTAGATGTAAGTAAAAAGCGTGAAACGAAATTTTTGATAGATACTGGCTCCCAGGTAACTCTTATTAAGGAAAACGTACTGAAGACGGGAATCAAAGTAAATAGGAATGAACAAATTCGAATAAATTCAGTACATGGCAAAGAAAATACTTTAGGGACTTGTACAGGAACTTTTGTGTTGAAATCAGAGTTACCCTGTAAATTAAATGTAGTAAGCACGGGTACTAACATTCCGGAAGATGGATTGTTAGGAAATGACTTTCTCCAAGAAAATTGCAATGTTGAAGGTCCTAGAAAACGACTACTTTTTCCTCGCACGGAAATCAATAAAGTAGAATTCGAAGTGCCATTTGAAGAAACTGCTACGCACTCAGAAGAAAGTTCAAGTGCCAAGGCTAGTCCAAAGTTGGATTGTGGGAAGGAGACTCAGAGAGTAACCCGCAATCTCGGCAAGCCAAGACATGCTGAACAAAAGTCTGCCCGCATTATGCTAGCTGATCAAATAAAAGACTCGCAACAAGAGAGCAGCCCTGAACAATTTACTAATGTTCAGTGCCATAAGGAAAATGAATTGACTTCGAGAGAAGTTCATATCCCTGCTCGATCAGAAGTTTTGATCAAGACAGCTTGTTCAAAGGAAGGAGATTTGATTTGTTTAGCCGAAGAGCTAAGCCCTGGAGTATTTATTTCAAATTGTATAGTGCATCCAAAACACCAACACATTGTGATAGGTATAGTAAACATCAACAAAATGGCGGTCATACTGAAAAATATTAATCCCAAGATTGAGAAACTGGAAGATTATGATATGGTTAGACTTAGTGAAGGAAAAGTTGAGAAACTAAAGAGGAAAATGGTGAATGAAAGTAAGGAAATAAACGCAGTGGAGACAGCAACTGTAGTAAAGAAGAATAGTACTTGCCAAAGAATTTATCGCGATATTAACCGATTGCAAAAACTACATGAAGAAATAAGCCTAGATGAAGAATTAAACCCTGAGGAGAGGGGCAGAATATGGGAAATTTGTGAAGATTATGAGGATATATTTCATTTGAAAGATGATCTTTTGACGTACACTCCAGTACTAAAACATAAAATACAGGTAAAAGAAAACCAGGCACCAATTAACCAGAAAAACTACAGATTACCACAGAGTCAAAAGGAGATAATAAACGGACAAGTTCAGGAAATGCTCAGAAATGATATCATAACTCCCAGTAAAAG
This sequence comes from Dioctria rufipes, assembly GCA_963924295.1. Lineage (NCBI taxonomy): Eukaryota > Metazoa > Arthropoda > Insecta > Diptera > Asilidae > Dioctria > Dioctria rufipes. Next base: position 280,433,836 of record OZ002740.1, on the reverse strand, counting down.
CCCATGGAACTCCCCATTACTGGTAGTACCAAAAAAGCCTGGCTCGGATGGTACCAAACGATGGAGAATTGTCGTCGACTTCCGCAAGTTAAAATGAAGTTACTGTCAAAGACGCTTTCCCGTTACCGAGAATAGAAGAAAGCTTAGATCAGTTGGGTCACGCAAGATACTTCACAACTTTAGATTTGGCAAGTGGTTATCATCAAATACAACTAGATAAACGAGACAGAGAAAAAACTGCCTTCAGCACTAATTATGGACATTATGAGTTTAAACGGATGCCTTTTGGACTCACCGGAGCACCAGCAACGTTTCAACGCATAATGAACCATATCTTAACGGGTTTGCAGGAATTTAAATGTTTCGTTTATTTAGATGACATTGTCATCTATGGAAAAAGTCTGAATGATCACAACGCCAAACTGTTGGAAGTATTCCAGAGGCTAAGGGAAAATAACCTAAAATTACAACCGGAAAAGTGTCAGTTCTTACGTCGTGAAGTTGTCTATTTAGGACACAAATGTGGTAAGGAAGGTGCCTTGCCAGACCCTGCGAAAACTTTAAGTGTCCAAAATTTTCCAACTCCAAAAACAGTTAAACAAGTGCAATCTTTCTTGGGATTGGCAAATTATTACAGGAAGTTCATTCGCGATTTTTCCAAAATAGCAACCCCAATAAACAAACTACTAAGGAAAAATGTAAAATTTAAATGGTCCGAGGAATGCCAAAATTCTTTTTGTGCACTAAAACAGTTGTTTTTCGTTTCCTAGCTTATTTCTTACTATGGCATCAAATCCCCGTCTCTATTACTGATAGAACAACGAAAGGTTGTTATAAGGTGCCTACATATGAGGCCAATATTAAATATTGTTATGTTATTAACCTTAAAAATAATGCAATCTAAGTCAAAACAACTTATAAAACTATTTACATAACTTCTGACTATAAATATAAATAAAGATCAATTATAAAATCCACTTTTAGTTAAGTTGATTCGATTTATATAACATTATACCTGGTAGTTGCACTATACCCCATCTCATGTTGCAAATAATCCCTAACATGGGGTACTTTGCAACATGGGAAGGTCTTGAATAAAATGTAATATTTTCCAAAAAATTAACTTAAGATCTAAAGTTTCTTAATTTTTATTACTTCCCAACATATTGAGTTTTTTCTAAAATTATTATTTTTTTTTTCTTATGCCCTAAAATTCGGATTTATTAACAAAAATTGTAAATATGTTGCAACTATCTCCTATCTCCTTTATGCTTACAACATGAGAACGTTATATTCTGACAGGTACAGTAACAGCGACATCTGGAGTAACATTTGACATTTGAATAACAGCAATAGAAAGTACAAAAATGTAGAAACCATAATGCTCTGATTTTTGTTCAATTCAAAGTGATTTTGAGCGGTTTATATTAAAGCTTTAAATCTCCATATCAAGAGAAATGCTGGTTTTTCCATATGAAAATAATTATGCTAAATTTAAAAGATTTTAAAAAGAAATAAGAACATGCAGTCAATAAAAGGACAGTTTTCGGTAAATTTCATCACTTGTTCAGTGAACTCACACAATACCCTGAGAAATTTTATGCATATTTTCGGATAACAAATGCTACATATAGATGAGTGCTTGTATGTGATTTCGTATGGTCACCCATCTGTGCAAGTTTGATCTTTGAAGTGGTTTTTCGCATATATTTCAAGAACGGTTCGTAACGAACGGACAGAAAAAATTATTTTAACCAATTTCATAGGATTTCATATTCTGAAGAACTTTTCAGTACATTAAAAACGTCTACGACTGATCGTTTTCACATATGATTGAATAGATATTGGAATCCATAATTATAAGAATTACATTTCTGAGTTGTTAAATATGCAACAATGAAATTCATTATAAATTATAAATTTCATTACTTATAATTTCTCACCTCTTCCCATCAATAATTCTCACGAAATTGTCTCCATTATACAAGTAAACAACAGAAGGCGAAGTGACCAAATTATTCTGTACGCAGGTAATGCCTGTGCAAAGAAATAATCTTATGTCATGGGAAAAAAATTATTTCGAATTTTGCTATTATGTGATTATTTAAGTGTAGTTAAGTGATTATTTATATAAAACAGACAATTGGAGGAAATAAAAAACAGATGTTCTTCAGAAGTCTAGCCTTGTTACTCTTTTTAACATTAATCATCCATTCCAGAGAAAGTTTACCAGGATTCTTCTTTTCAAACTAGGCATTAATGAGATGGAGTACAATCAAAGATTATGTCTTTTTAACTTGCCATCTCTAGAACACCGTCGTATGCATCTCGACTGCTTATTTTTATATAAGCTCCTAAATGGGTTCGTGCTCTGCCCAGATTTGCTCTCCAAAATATGCATAAATATTCCTACAAGGTCCCAAAGACTCCATACTCCTCCTTTCAGAGTCCCCTTCTGTAGAACCAATATCCGCATAAAGTCACCATTGGTAAGAATGCAGAAATTATTCAATTGTAAGTTTTGCAATATCGATGTCTTTTGTTCCAGCCCCCAGACTTTCAAAAGATCAGTTTTAGCTGAGATTGAGCAATTTTCCTTAATTTAATTAATATAAAATAGTTTTTCTGTTTTTGCTTTGCCTTTTCCTTGCCTTTACTATGATTTTTCTTTTTATTTTTTCATTATTAATTAATATTCATTTTCCTTTCTTTCTTGAAGTATTTTTTTTTTTCTCTTGTAATTTTTAGAATTTTAGTTTTAGTTTTAATTTTTAATTCAATTTTTTGTACTTGGATTCTTTCTTTTGTAGTTTAGTTATAGTTTAGTTCATAACTTTAATCTTTTCATTATAATCTTATTTTATTTTTTTGGTCCTGGTTTCTCATATTGTAGACTTAGATTAAATTCTATCGTTCTTTTTTTATATAATTTTTTCTTTAGTATGACTTACCGTATTAACTTATAAGGTATTATTTTATTGGACTTTGTCTGTATAATATCTTTTGAACTTTTTTAAATAAATAAATAAATAAATAAATAAATAAATAAATAACGTATTACTTCAGCCTGAGTGCTGGCAACCAAAATACTTACGTCATTTCATAAACAAAATTTGCCATCTTATCATGCAAAGACTGTTTTAAGTTTGAGTACCATAAAACATAACTTCTTTTGAAGTTGAATATCACTATCACAACCGGTGACACCACATCGGTGTCATAGACGTACCGACGCTTAATGGCCGGTAACACCACGATCCAAAGTTATCTATTTAATGTGAACTGACAATGTCCGATTTTGATGAAACTTCAGAGCTGATGCGTATTTTTTTTTATTTTCCCCTACCACATACAATGGAGTTTCCTTACTTTTCGAGTTATCACCGAAAATAATTATTGGATTCCAGAACTAATTAGATATGTGATTAGGGTACAAAATGTAGATGCGATTTGATTCTACAAACATGCTTTAACGTTCATAGTTAAAAAATATTTTAGAGCTTCTTCTGTGCTGGAAGACGACCTAATTGTGCTTTTTCCGGGTAACCTCAAATTATTTTGATACACAAAACTCGATATTTCTATGTAAATGTTGGATGGATTTCAATAATTCTTTTTACACATTAGAGCTAACATACTATGCCGCAATACTAGGCATATAAAGTTAAAGGGCGCGCTCAGCGTAGTGGAGGAGTGGGGGTGGAAATAGAAACCGCAAAATGTTCTGATTTTTTAAAAACAAATTTGAAATAAATTTTTTAGTTCGGAAATTACCTAGGGTGCTAAATAGGTGTGGGTAATTATAATCTTTATTTGTTCTAAAAATAATTCTATTCACTAACCCTCGATCCGATTCTAATTACCGAATCTAAGATGATTTCATTTCGGCGGTCATAATGTGAATGTGTCGTAATTTTCGCAAATGGGGTCAATGGTAATTGTGATTTGACATTTAAGTTGGAAACAAATAGAGAATTAGTTAACAACAAGCACGGGAGCGATACACACCTTAAGAACGCGTTATTGCTTATTTGATCAATTTCCGGTCTGTAGTTTTAACACAGCATGAATTTCGTTTTGGTTTTCCTCATGGTGCTACATTGGTTCGACCGAGAATATCGCTGTTGTGGCTGCCCGAAGACGTCCGGGAAAGTCCACAAACATCGACGAGACAACGATGCCCAGAATTTGCTATCAGCAGACGTTCGCTACGTCGTATTTTTTGAAAGACCTGAATATGTTCCCTTACAAACCGCAACCCGTGCACTAATTGCTGCCTGCTGATCATCAAGTGAGGTTAACATTCTCCCATGTTCTGTTAAGCCTGGCACAAGAATAGGATAATTTCATAACCAAAATCACCACGCTCATTAAGCCCATTTCCACTAAAGTGGTCCTCCCTTATTTTTTTTAGGACACCGACTGCACCACCATAACCGTAAATGGTGAGCGGTACAGACAGATGTTAAACGAGTTTGTTTTTACTGCAAGTTCCTGAATTGATTCTCACGTATTGTTGATTCCAACAGGATAAAACAACGGCTAACAACACAGCTTGGGCAACGTGGGAGATTCTGAAACACCCATTTTCGGACCGTGCTTTCTCCCGTTTTGGCAATTTGATCTGGCCGACTAGATCAGCAGATCTAATAGCGCCAGACTTCTTCCTTTGGAGCTTATTGAAATCTCGCGGTTACCCTAGCAAACCAAAACATTGCCAGTCTTGAAAGCAAACATTGAAGACAAAATCAGCACTTTGGAGCCAGGTGTTTTGCAAGCAACAATTCAAAATACCGTAAAACGAGCACAAATGTCCATCTACTCAGGAGGTGGTCATTTGACCGATATAATTTTAATTTTACACCTTTAAATAAACTTTCCGTGAAAACAGAGCCCAATTTTTTTTTTTATTTCTAACAAAATTGCAGCCAATTCACATTATGACATTACCTTTGCCCCACCTTGTCTAAGGCTTCTAGCTTCAAAACAAAAATAGAAGAAAAACAAGGTGCTAGAAGTCCTCACTAGTGACTAATACTACTTTCTTGAAAAAAAAAACTATTGTCAACAAAACAGTTCATATTTTTTTATGAAAAATAAAAAGCATTATACTTCGTTTGTCATTTGAATCAAAAAAATCGGTTGCGCAGTTCTCGAGATAAGAATTTTTGCAAATGACGTTTCGTCGTAAAATCACTAAATTTCTAACCCCCCAGACGGGGGGTGGGGTAGGGAAAAACAAAAAAATATTGGTCTTCCATTTTGGTATTCCATACAAACTCGGAAAGTTTCATCCAAATCGGAAATGGTTGGGTTGGTCGTAAAAAATGCCGGCCAAAGATCATATAATCTATGTCGAGATACTGGCGCATAGAGAAGAAAACTTGCATGAAGCGTGTGGCCGTAAAAGTTTTATATATATACCGGCAGAAGTCTTTGCGGACAAACAAAAGATCTTGATTACAATTAAAACAAATAATGTATAAAGAGAAGCATTACGGTAGAGCCGGTTAAAATTGTACTATTAAACTAAAAATAATAACTAGTAAAAATTATAAAAACTATACACATACATATCTCCGAAATAAGGAGGCTCCATCCCATCGTTGCGCTGTGAGATGGGTATACACAAATATAATAACATAACATAACATTTATTAGGGACGATGCTATACAAGATAAAAATCTTTTATTATACCCAAAACGTGAAAGAAGTCCTTAAGACTGAATGGCAGAAAATAAAGCTCTCGATTCCGAGCTTCCATTTAACTATGTAGTAGTAGCGTGAGCTTTTGTACAAAGCTTTCAATTTAGTGCCACACGCAGAAGCAGTACTCGCTGTATATACCTTGTTCTATCAGCAGTACATAATCAATGATAAATTGACATGGCAAACATTTTTTCTTCTATATTTTCACTTAGAAAACAATTCTGCTATTTTGAGGCCGACGGGTATAGTACCTATTGTTGTCGCTTGTGTTCGGAATTTAATTGCATAAACTGTTTTTGTAATTTTATTATTGCTTTGCATATAGACTTTGGGATCTTTGTGTAACATCTTTTGTCTTCTATGTACAGTACATATGCACATATATACACAACGTCTAAAACAAATTGGATTAAATATGTGCCATTATATTTTCTTAAAAATATATTCGCATTTTTTTTCGAATTTGCGTATTGATTAAAAATAATTTTGATTAAATAGTAATCTTAATTAGATAGATTGTTTACAATTTGAAAAAACCTTTTCTAGTCCAAAAAATTTTAAAACAAATCCATTCGTAATTGTCCAGTGCAATGCAGTGTTTCCTAGAAACAAAAGATTATATTTATTTATATATTTATTAATAATATGTTTCTTTTTTTAGATTTTTGGTCCTTTAAGATAGCTGAAACATAGTGGGACGATTTAATTCATGATATGTAGCGTAAGTTATAGTTTTAATTAAAGTCTCACATCGTGAATGATCTGAGACTTTTATTTGTTTATTATTTTTATGAATGCCTTTTTGTTTATTTTTTAGCTGCTGCGGCACCGTGGGAGAATATTATCATCGTGGGATATTTAATTGGAGAGTGTCAATTAATTAATTTGTTAATTTGTGTTCCGCGACGGAACACTAATAAAATCAACAATAATACTTATAAACTAAAGTACTATTCAAAATTATGCACATATGTGTCCATACAGAATGTACCCAATTGATAACTTTAATTATTTTCCGAATACACCTAGAGCAAGAAAACCGATTACAAAACAAATTCCCAATCTCAAAAAAATATGCAATAAAAATGTGAAAAGAGAAAAAAATTCCAAATAATTTTCCCTCGGCTTAAATTCTAAATAAATATCTTTCGCCTCTTTTTAACTAAACCATAAACGAAAAATATTAACAAATATTCTCCCTTTTCTCTCATTGCATTCCTAATCCACTCCACTAATAAAATCAGCAATAATACTTATAAACTAAAGTACTATTAAAAATTATACACATATGTGTCTATACAGAATGTACCCAATTGATAACTTAAATTATTTTCCGAATACACCTAGAGCAAAAAAACCGATTACAAAACAAATTCCCAATCTCAAAAAAATATGCAATAAAAATGTGAAAAGAGAAAAAAAATCCAAATAATTTTCCCTCGGCTTATATTCTTTTTAACTAAACCATAAACGAAAAATATTAACAAATATCCTCCCTTTTCTCTCATTGCATTCCTAATCCACTCCACTGACTTATAACAATGGACTGAGCGATTTGCTATTTCATGTGGAACAAATATTGTGTTTCTGTATATCACCGTTAGAGCACCCTTTAAAACTTTTACTACATAAAAAACATGTAAAACTCAACCAATCAGATGAAATTTTACACCCGAAAATCGAATTAAAAAAAAAAATATATTTTCTTGTGTCCAAATGATATTTTATTCGCTTATAAGGAATTAAACTCATTCCGACTTTAATTTTCAAAAGTTATTCTTAACTGAATTCTGCGTATGGGCAAGAAAGACCGAGCATGGTAAACACTATCTTTACCTTATTCTTTCTGCCGTGATTGCATCTGCAGCCAACATAAAAACATCAAATGGCATGAGAAAACGTTTAGTAAGAAATATTTTGTGTTGGTAGCTCCAACTCTGCCATAGGACGAAACAAAAAACTGTAAAACTTGTGTCATTCTTTCCTATAGGAAAATGGCAATACGCTCAGTCCATTGTTATAAGTCAGTGATCCACTCCAACAACAAAGTGGACAGCTAGCAGTAGACGGGTTGCGCTTTCGCATGACGCGCCGTAATTATACATTATGTACATACATGTAGGATAGATACTCATTTTTAGAAGCACATTTTGTACTAGAGCCTATCGCCATCTCGGAAAGCTTTTGAGAATTAAAATGAATAAAAACCAATTTTATCATTCACTTTTTATCAAGATATAGGTTTACAAATTGACTTTTATAAAATAAGCTACTTACGGTATTTATCCAGCTTTTGGGCCACTGAATAGAATCACCTCAATCTACATTCTCATGTTAAAATAAACGTGTACCAATAAATTTTATTCAAGTTACAAGAGTCTCAATCTTATTGTTATGAAAGTAATTATAATATGAAAAATATTAACAAATATGAAAAAATACGTCCGGTAGCATTTACAAATATGTTTGGAAAGCCTATATATGAAAAATAATAAAAATTAGTGTGTACATGCAAAAGTTATTTTGGGGGCGAGGAAAATAACACGGTTTTTTGAGGTTTTTGGTTTTTTAAAAAAAACTCAAAATCGTTTTCAAAAATCTGGGCCCGGTAGCATTTGAACTGAAGAGTTTCTAATATTTTGTCGAAGGTTTCAAATAAATATCATATAAACTGTGGAAAATAAAAAGGGGGAACAAAATGCTTACAAATTTATTCAGCCTTAAAAGAATATCTAAACAGTAACAAATGAAAAGTACTTATAATAATTAATAAATATGGCGCTATAAATTATAATTAAAATGAAGTACATATTAAATATATAAGGCTAATAAAAAGAATTTATTAAGAACTACAAAACATAACTGATAGTAAAACAAGTTAGTAATGCAGTAGAACAAGAATCCGCCTAGTAAAACGAGAAAGATAACGTTCCTGTTCCGCTGTGAGTTAGTGAAATTAAACATTTCTCTAAGGTAATGTGGTTAATTTTTTTTTTCAGGTTAGAGAAGAACACTAAGGCTCTCTTCTTGAGATATGTAGCAAGCGGGCACTCCACCAGCTTATCGCGGTAAGGCAAGATATGGTCATATCAGCGAACTCCGAAAATAAAGCGTAAGCAATCGTTAAACGGGACCTCCATTTTACGGGTACAAACGCTATCAAATCTAAGGAAAATTAAACTTCCGTAAGTGAAGTACGGCAGGATTAGTGTCTTAACCAAATTTAAGCGAGTTGCTTGTGTTTGTTTGTTTTATTCTAATTAGAAAGTTTTTATCGATAGTCAAATGTTAATTAAATTTCTTGACAGAATAATTTATTCGTTTTGCTTTTATCCACCAAATTATTATAGGATAAAACTAAATTATCCAACCAAAATTACGACTTCAAATTAGTCTTACCAAAATTAATCGTAAACAAGTTATCCCGAAAATCCACCAGTATTTTACGATCTTAATTGATGAAATCCCACAAACAAAGAGAAAACTGAATAATTCACGATAACCGCAGCCATTACAGCTAGAAAGTGTAGAGCTCCTGCTAATGTGCCTATAATAACATTAAAATCTTAAGAGCTTAAAGATTCATTGAAAGCGGAAATCTTCATAATTTTAATTTATTTTCACCACCGATGACATCAGTCCTATTCCGACCATTTTGAATAGGGTCCTGGCTCAACATATTCTCTTCTATGAAACAAACCTGCATTATAAAAGGCGTTTTGATAATTACTTGCCTTCATTAAATTCCATGCAAGAACACGTCTACTCTTACCAATCGGAATTTCCGCTCATTCTCTTGCTCCACTTAACGTAAATTCCTTTAGTACCCTCCATAATACCAGTCCCCCATGAACATCCATGCTCAAATTGGATACCTAAGAACACTGGACAGAAGTTTGCCCATCCAGAAATAAATTAGGACATTTTTCTATTGCTCCAGTTGGATCTGTGATGATGCTGAGCAACGGATCAACTGCTGAATTGAATGAATATTTACAATTGGTATCTTTCGAAGGAATAAAATAGGATTCAGGGCAAATGCCCTAAAAGAGCGGCCCAATAACAAAATAAAAAAGTCATTACACTGGGCAATGTTCCGAAGATGATGAATTGGAAAAATTGGGAGATAGACGTCCCCAGATAGATAAATAGAAGTAAAATTGTTGTGACAAAATGATAAGTTCCCCAATTTAAAGGGACTATCACGCCCGAACAATAGATGCAAGAAAAAGGAAAATAATGTCCGATTCGAACAACAATGAGGCTCTTGTTCCATTAAACTGATGAGTATTCGAATTGCGGCATGTGCTACAAATAGTAGTCGAAAATATTTTAATGCAATTCCGGTATTGTCCCTTCACAGAGACAGATGGTATGTACATCGATCTAGGTCAAATGTATAACATAGAAAGTAAGTATGTGTGTAGTATTTATTTTAGCGAAAACAGTGAAATTGTTTAGGAAGAAATTTCTTAATCTCAGTAGCTACTGTTTGAGTTTTACTTTCTCATTGTATTTAACAATATCTAACCTAAGATCTCTAATTAGCTATCCTGCTCAAAAGAGATTTTATCATAATTCGAAAGTCCTACGAGAAAACAAATGGAGGCTATTTCATTAATGCTATTGATGTTTGGGGACTATGTAGCTATGTACATAGATATCAAAGAAAACAATTGTTTGCGCTGTAATCTCTTTATTTCTACAGCATTCGGACTAAGAAACGAGAGGCTCTTATCATCAATCATAAGATATAAATTATTGGAGAGAATAAAGAAAAGCCTTACTGTGAAAAGTAAATTAGACTGAAGGAAATATTAATAGATTTTGTTTTTAGATTTTTTTTAGCAGGAGATCTGCGTTTGCACTGGCACTTTGCACTTATATGTAATAAGAATAAATTGAGCGAGCGCCTTATAAATTTAATGCCACAAATTTCAATTAAATTTCTACATTGCTCCTGCAGCCAAAACAGAACACAATAGGGGTATTCACGCAATGTTGTATCAAACAGTGTATCGTTGTAAAAGATATATTTGATTATAACCCAGTAAAGTAATACGAGGCCTATGCATATAAAATGCAATACAAGGGTCTTGTATTTTTACATTCACAAATTGGCGGTATAAACCGGCTTGTATAGTTGTACTTAGGAGGTCAGATTGAACGTCAAATGTCAGGGGGTGTAGCGGGGGAAGGAAGTGTCCTAGGAAAATTTCCAGTATGCCAAATGGAAGATCCTTTTAGGGACTATCGATTAGTGTACATATATTTCTTCTAGGTAGTATTGGGTTGATTTAGCGGGGTGTTTAATTTACATCTACCCGCATCACGATTTTCCCCCACAAAAAAAGATATTGCAAATTTGTGAACCCAAAACATAAGTAATGGCGCATCAAAAAGCATGAAACTTGCTAGAAAACTTAATAAAACATCACCGAAAAGGGAATTGGTGTGATCGATTTTCTTTTTCGGCCCTAAATTACTAAATAATAGTTAAAGAGTGAATACCCCTAATATAGTAAAGCCGTGTATGATTACAATTTTTAGTGTAAAAAAAGATTGAAGAGAACTATAGTGTTTTAATATGTCTACAGTGTGTCTCATATATGTTAGATAGTACGTACGGGGGGCTAAGTACCCCCCTCCCTTCAGATGATCAGTTTTCGCATCGTTATTTCGTGGAGAGGCTTGATCGGCCGTAAAGGTGCGACAGTATATTTCTAACAGCAGAACAACTTAGAATAAACGACTGAAAAGTTAGTTTTACATATTATTGACAAAAAAAACTCATAATTCTCCCATACGAGCGGAACTATTGAGTATCATACGGAAGGAAATAGGCAAAAGTATGCTGTTTCCCCATTTAATGTTAGTTTCGTGTTAGTCCATCTCAAGTTTTTATATTTATTAAATCAAAGTTCCATTCGAACGTTCCAAATACCGCCGCTTTTTCATTCCAAATAATACATTCCGATCTTAGTTGCACGGAATGTTGATAAGATATAAAAATTCTATTATTTCATCCCACCGAAAAAGGCATAAACAATTTCGTAACTTTTTACACACCATGATGACGATCTTTTACATTATGTGACAAAAAGCAAATTTACTTCTTTTCATAGTTGGATAAGCATAAAGAATTATAAAATTTAGATAAATTTAGTGCCATGTGGAGGAAATGTGCCTAAGGAAATAAACTTCCAGTACTATAACAGACGTCACTGTTCGTCCATACGACCAAAATAGATTTTGCGTGTTTTGAATTTCGTATTTAAGAAAAATTGCAAATTCTAGCAAAATATGGACTCGGAAGACATAGTTTCCCACATCAGAAATGTTTAAATATAAAGTATTTATTGAAGTAAAAATTTCATTGAAACTGCATAACAATTTTCAAGTAGAAAAAATGTACGGTACACCGGTAAATTTTCTATCAGTTTCCGACATACAATACATGTAGACATTTACTAGTCGCAGACTGGGCTAAGGATTTGGGACTGTACATCAATCCTTCGAAAACCGTTCTATGCCTATTTACTATAACAAAGAACATCCCAAGATTGAACATGCCTTCTATCGGTTCTACACGGCTAGAGCTTAATGACAGGGTGAAATATCTGGGCATTATACTAGATAAAAAGCTGAGCTGGAAGCCACACCATAAGGACAGAGCGAACAAAGCTCTTAGAGTTGTCGCAATTTGCGGCAGAACCATAGGGGAAAAGTGGGGACTTAAACCGCGGATGGTCCTGTTGATATACACTAGCGTCACCCGACCCATGTTATCCTATGGCTCTGTGGTATGGTGGAAAGCAATGGAGTATGCCAATCACCTTAAGGTATTGGAAAAGATTCAAAAATTGTACCTATGTAAGCGGCGCATTCAAATCTACCAGCACTCTGGTTCTTGAAGTTATCCTCAATATACACCCCGTGCAAATACTGATCAAGACTGGATCCATTCCGAAACCAGGGTTCCGCACGAGTCCTTCCTTGATTTTGTGTGGTCCATCGCACCTATATCGACAGGGAGAGCGACCACCTCCTCGAAACCTTGCGCATCTTGGTGCGGCCATCGTCCACAATTGAGATCTCACCGGGATACCTTGTCTCTACAATTGTGACTTGGGCCGATTGCCAACACAGTTGTATTTGGTTAGATGACCGGTCGAGTAGAACAACAAAGGAACTGTGGAACAAACATCACAAAAAAGTTACTAGGACTGAGCACCAATTATAAATTTGTATGGTCTTAATTTTCTTTTTAAAATTTAAAATTTTTTGAAAGCGGCACAAATTGCGTGGGTTTGAAATAAATGGGTTTCATTGTTTATAAAATTATAATTAATTTATTGAAGATAAAGAAAACAGTGGCTTCATGGTCCATGCCGAGATTTTGGCAGATAAAACTTGAAATTCAAAGTTTTCAAAAAAAATAGTTCTGAAGTGTTCAGATGGGCAAAAGGCAAAGACGCGACTTTCTTTGTATTGGGGACACCTGTGTCGCCCCCCCCCTAAGTCCAGCCAAGTCCTGGGTACTCTACTGGTTGGTGGGGGGGGGGGGGAGGAGGCACTGAGTCTTAATCTAACGGTTGTCGAGATAACGGGTCTTAAAGTCATTTGGGTATGTTTTTATGAATCACTCTATAACTTCTGAACTTTAGACCCTATGATGATGATTTAAAACCAAACCAAACAATCATAAATGTATTAAATTCTGCTCCCATGTGAAACTCTTTGAAGTTAACTTAACACCTTTTGAGAATGGTAGTACCACAAGATCTTTGCAGAAATTTCTTTCTTTCTTTTCCTCTGTAAAACACCATTGTGAAACGAATCGCCATGAATAGGCAGAATCCGGGGAAAAATTCAATTAGAAAAACTCCATTCTATCAAACGAGTGCTAGCCTTACAGCAAAGTACGAAAAATTAACAAAGATTTCCCTGGAAACTAGCTATAATATTGCACTTTTGATTGCCAAATCACCTCGTCCATTTACTGAAGGAGAGTTTATAAAAAAAAAAATTTTAATAACTACATCAGAAAAAATGTGTCCCGATATTACGAAAAAGTTCGAAAATCTTTCATTGAGCAGAACGACAATACAAAGAATATTATCCGGAGTAAACTGTAGACTCTTCTCTTTAATGTGACCTATTCAAAACCCTCGAGGATACTTCACAAGCCATGAAACAGACTCCCTCTCTACCACATGCAAGGCCCAACGGAGTCCTACGTTCTAAAATATTTGCAGCGTTCTTATGTTAAACTGACAAAAGCTTGATTTGAATAGCTTCTCCGCCCTAAATTACTATTCATACAGAAAAATGGTGTTCTGATAATCTTAAGCTTGCTTTCTTGTCTTCCAAACCGTAATAAAATTTTCATACCTTTCCTCACAAAATTATTTAAAAAAATTAATCTTAACCAAATGACTACGATTCCTCAAACAAAAATCCTCAGCTAAGTAATCATTGTAATGTCGCTGTACCGCCGTGGGATGCCGTGGGCTGATGATATCGAATGTAGCTGCCTACAGACTCGGACTCCGGCTGCAATTATCACTCAGCTGAGAGGTATTGAGCGTAAAATGGTAAGGTTACTTTGTAATCAAAGCTATTTTATTATTTTGTTAAGTAAGGTATATAGGAAGTGTAGCCTTTGGGAAGATAAGGAAGCAAGCTGTAAATTACTGCAAGCCTATTTTCCTGTAGAGATAGTAGTTTAGGCTCTATACTCTATAGCATATATAAATTCAATGTTTGGCACATTTCCATAAGCATCAATATAGAACATTTTAGAAAACGGACTCACAACGCACACATATAGATTTCTGTTTCATTGACCTATTACACCCTATGTGCTATCTGTATGCGTTAAAGAGTTATTAGCTCACAACCTATTCAGGTCATACCGAAATTAGCCGATAAGAACAAATTATCTTTGAAAAGAAGTATCACAATAGCTTTGAGAATAGGTTAAGAGCTAATAACACTTATATAGTTACAGATAGCGCATAGGATGTAATAGGCCAAATTAAAGATGAAAGTCCACAGTTTATAGTTTTTATAAAAAAAAATTATGTTGACCTTTTTGCAAAAATAAAAGAGATCAAATTAAGAAAAAAGGTAAGAAAATCCGAAATTTTTAGTTTAGATAACCATAACTCTTGAGAGTAAAGGGGTACTGTACTGGTTGAGCAGTCGTTGAAGAAGCCATGAAGCTCTGCATACAATGAGCTCTTAACTGTGACCATAAACCCTACACTTTTTAAGATACAGGGTATTTTGTGAAGAGCTAGCTTTTTTCTTAATCACCCTGTAACTGCTATTCAATTTTTTGTTTGTCTAAATGAATGCTATCACCTCCTGCTCGATTGACCTACTGAGCAAAGGAAATTGCCTCAAAAAATTTCTTGATCTACTGCCAGAAATAGAAATATTTATGATTGAGAAGGAAAGAAATGTTCCAGAACTTCAAGATGAAAAATGGCTTAGTGAATTGGTTTTACTGGTGGACATAACTATAGGACCTTAGCTAGGAGAGCGCATAGAGGGACGATGCGCTACCTTAAAAACTGCCAACTTATTCCGTATTCTCCGACGACGTCATAAAAGTCAGCATGACGAGTCTGTATGATCGGTAACACTGACCAGTCAGCCATTACTCGGCCATGCTTGCGTTGCTTACCTTACCTCCCACCTCTTCCTGCCTTGTATGAACGTAAAATAATTGGTCGACTACTTGAACTGCTTTGGTCAGGACATCTATCTATTACAAGAGTCGTATATAAAAATTATTCTCTGATTTTAAAGACTCCAGATAAAATGAAAAATCGAAAATTAATGGTGATGATATTGCAAAAACTATTGACATCAAAGGCGTTATGTTAAACATGGAAATTCGACTACCAAAGATAGTAGCAAAAAGATATTATGTGTTCTCCAACCGGCTGATGCGGCCTTACAGGCTTTACAGGGTCGAAGCGCGGGATTAAAAGATGCAATATCAACAATAAAATGTGTCCAGAAAGAAATTGATGTCAGAAGAGATTTATGCGTCAATTTTGGAAGAAGCTGAGAATACTATATTGTAGAAAAGAATCTCAAAATAGTTCCCAGAACAGAAGAGCCAAGTAAAGGCAAGACATCTAGAAGATTAAGTGCTTTACGGTGTATCACCTTCTTGTCAAAACGCTGCAGGCATAATTTAAGCTCTGCCATTTAAAGCGGAATATTATGAAACTCCAGAGATAATAGCAGCTGAGATGAAAAGAAGATTTGAAGACAATGAGGATCTACTAGATTCAATTTTATGTCATGATGAGTTGGACAAAATTTAAGTCTGTTCAACATTTAAATTTATAATTATTGTGAGGAAATTCCAAAGAAGAGGCTACTATTGTGAAAACATATTAGAAGTTCTATACAGACAAAAAGAATCCTTCAGAGATACGTATGAATTATTTGCATCAGTCGCAACAATCGGATGTAGTACTACTTCGTGCAAATCTACCTTTTCGACACTAATTGCTATCAATAAGCCTCAAAGAATATTAATGGTTCACGAGATAATTGGCAGATTTGGTGTTTTTTGAATTCGAACGGAAAAGAGCAGACAAAAAAAATATTGACGAAATGCTACGATAATTCCACAAAATGATAAATCAAAGACTGCAATTATATTGAATATTTTTACCATGTTCCGTTTCTTGTTTAGTCCATGTATTTCTTTTTATTGTAGATACCTGTTCACGTATAAAAAAATATAATAAAATGAGGGTTCTAGAAGCTTACTTTTTCAAAAACAGATCCCTTCAACTGAATGAACCGAAAATTTGCGCCTTACTTCAAATTTCTGATGCTCTACCTTTAAATTGGTTCTATCTACTGCATAACTACCCATTTAAACCTACTTAATTTGAAGCTTCTAGGAGAAAATCAATTTATAGCAGATATGGGTAATCATTTGGAAGCTTTTGAAATGAAATTGAAGTTATTTCATACCCACTTTTTGAATGGACAATGTTTTCATTTCCCAAATTGCGAAAAATTTATTTAAAAAAGCGAAAATTGCTAACTTTATGCTGGGAAGATTGCAAACTTAATAGAAATTTTCGTCAACAAATTCAACGATTTTAAAAAATATAAATTTGATTATGCTGGGAAGATTGCAAACTTAATAGAAATTTTCGTCAACAAATTCAACGATTTTAAAAAATATAAATTTGATGTCAAACTTATTTTCGATACCTTTTTCAATTAACCTGTAGTCGTGAGAAATTTTAACGCAAAAATATAATGTTTGGATAAGGAAAATTACCCAGATTTGTATGAAAATGATACACGTTACGCATATTTGTTTGATTCAATGTATATTTGTGAACAAATCTTCACAATAATGAACCACAACAAAAGCAAATTGCGATTGCGTATTACAAACGAAAACTTTAAGGTTGCCCACAACACAATTAGTTTCGAACATTTCCAAAGTTTCCGAAGAATTGTAAAATTACTTTTATACTTACATAGGTTGTATAGAAAATCAAAAAACTTATTTTTTCTATGGCCCGCCATAAATTCGCTTTTTAAATTTAATTTGCTTCTTGAAAAATCTGTGTACCCATGATTTAGGGTGAATTATAGTCCGTGCAACGAGAGGTAAGCTACATATCAAGGAAACTTCAGTTTGTGGTTGCCGCTTTATCAATTGAACCTGAGCAATATTTTGTAGTTTTTCCATTTTAATTAAGTTATTTTATCTATTTTCTACAAATTCAGATAAATTTTATCACCAAAACATGCTTTATGTCGTGTTCTTTAACCCTAGAATAGTAAACATGTGCAAAAGTACAGTAATATTAAACATACGCCAATTTGACTCGCTTTGATTCGAAACATTTATAGGAATATAAACAAAAATATTTTTCTTTTGTTAATGAAAATTAATAATGCATAAAACAGACTACATTATACAAAAATACTGTATATCTGGCAAGGTCGGATACAGCGATCGCACCCCTAGAGCTCTAATAACTCAAAATTTATATTCTAATCCATTGAAATAGAAAATACAAAAAAAAATTTAAAAAAGACTGTTTCTAAACCAGCATTAAAAAAATAGAAAATAATTTCTCCCTTCACTTAATGAATACATCACAACAGTTCTCTAGAGTTTCCCTTCATTTTGCATTTAATTAAATTTTTAAATTATGTTACATTTGTATATAAATTTTAAAATTTTCTAGGTATACAGAGAAAGCAAGATCTGGACAGCTCAAATTTAAACACTACAGTGAATAACTATTTCCCGAAATTGAAATTTGGAACTCCCTAATGTTTATCAAAATACTTAATTAAATTACTTTGCTTTGAATATGCTTTCTTTGCGTACCATGAAAATTTTAAAATTTATATGCAAATGTAATTTAATTAAATGGAAAACCCTAGATAGTTATTTGTTATATTTATTCTTTTTTCCTTTTTAGTCATAAATTATTCTCAAAAAATTTAAACTTATATCACTAGGGAATTTTCAGTACAAGCAAAATTGTTGCACTTTTTTGTGATCGAAAGCTCACAAAAGCCGGGTTTTTGATGACAAGTAGTATGTTGGAAAAATTATCATAGCCAGGGTAATTAATCTCAGATTCAGTTGTCCTGCAAATATTTAATTTTAGGCAAATAGGATTATATATATATAGTTACGTCCCCACATGAAAATCCTGCACCATTTCTATGAAATTATTCCACCTTATTATTTTTCGTCTGCAAATTCATCGAGAAAAGCAAATTCTCACGATCTACGGCCGCAATTTCACTTACCACAGCATTAACCCAATAAGCATCATGTCGCACCACAGGAAGTTCTCACGGACAGATAGAAACATAAGCCGAGATCCACATAAAAACTTCCCAAAAGTCGCATTCTTTCACGTCTCCCTGAAAACCAAGAGCTTGCAAAAAGCTTAAGTTTAAGCCATAGAGGCAGTCTTATCTTATTCTTCGCCCAGAGTAATCATAATAAGTAATTACTAAGCTCGCTAAGTTCGGATATAAGACATAGTGTTAATTCTTGAAAAGTAAATAAAGTTTTTCTTTTGCGTTTTAATTATTTTATTATTATTTTATTATTATTTTTTCCTCCTCGCGTTCGACCATTTCGCTGGCGCAGTCGGTAGGATCCCAATTAAAGGGATCTCGTCATAAAGAACGTGAGTGTGCGTAAAAATACTAAAATAAAAAGTGATTAATATCGCAACAGTTTTACTGGTTCATGAAAAAATTTTAAAGCGAACCCCAAATCAGTGAGATCAATAAGCCAAAGCCAACCCTAAATTAAAGGTTATTCAAAAGTGAGAAGTTAAAAGTGAACAACTAAACCACTGTGAAAAAGTTGAGAAAAATAAATTTGAGTTAAAATTAATCTCAAATTAAAGTGAGCCCCATTAAAATTTAAAAGTGGATTTTCGCGCAAAAAGAATTAAACGGTTTATTCAACGATACCGATTTACGAGCATCGAAGAAGAAAACCTCCAGGAAGAAAATCTGCCCAATAACGTGCCATCAAAAATACGTGGAGACAAGCTGACATCACCAACAATAACACCCCAAAACAAAGCCAGGGAACAGATCAATTGACGTTGTCTATCAACCCGCTGAAGTACATAGAAAGTTTACCAGAATTCAATTGACGAGGTGACGAATTATTCACATTTTTAGAATTAGTAGATAATATAACCCCGTTAATTTTAAAATATGATGTAAATAGTCAAAATCTTTTGCTAAACAGAATAAAAAGTAAATTACGTGGAAAAGCTAGAGAACTAATTGAGATAAATAACCACGTAAAAGTCTGGTCTGAAATAAAATCCATCTTAATCAATAACTTTGGTGTGATAAAAAATCGGCATTACAGATTTTCGACGAGTTAAGAAGTGTGACCTTTACCACAAACAGTGTCGACTTGTACAATAAAATAAAAGGTATCTTGAGGAGACTAAACAATAAAGTGAAAGATGAGGCCAATTCACTGCTTACAATTCAAGCAAATATCCAAACTGGTTTAACAGTTTTCAAAGACAAACTTCCTGAACTAATGCGTTCGATTATATTCAGTAGAAACCCCTCAACTCTTGAAGAAGCTTTAGATATTTTATTCGAAAGTAATTACGCTCATTTTAACGCTTCAAAGAACAATTCCTATAAAAACAGAAACCCACGAACAATTCAAGATCAAAATAACTTTTACAAATTTAGTCCTACACGTCCTAGCAATTCAAGCCCCAGGCAAAATTATAACCAACCAAATTACAATTCAAGTGACAGACCAAATAATCTCAACCAACAAAACTATAATTCAGGCTTTAGACAAAACAGTTATAACCAACGAAATTATAATACAAATCATAGGCAAAATAATTACAACCAAAATAATTTTAATGCTAGATCCTCCCAGTTTAGATCACTAAATGTTAGGCAAAATCAATCGCCTAATTTTAATCCCAATAATAACACCCCAGAACCTATGGACATTGATAGGAGTGTGAATTCCAGAATTCACTCACTAGAGACTCAAAATCAAATAGAAAATTTTCGTTTAACAGCCTCGGAGGATAGCAGCAATCACTTCCTCATATAAAATTGCAATCGCGAGGAAGACCCTTAAAATTTATAGTTGATTCAGGTGCTACCATGAGTATTATAAATTCAGGCATCTGCAATCCTATATTCGCCAGAAAATAACACCTATCAATATTAAAACATTAGTAAACACCACTCCCTGCGATACCAAAGTAACAATCAAACCATTTTTAGAATTTGACTCTACGGACAAATTAGAGTTCCTAGAGATAAAATTTCATGACAAATTTGACGGATTAATAGGCAATAACATAATGTTTTCCAAGCAGAAATTAATTACAAAGACAAAGTCTTAAGATTAAATACAGGCAATGAAATTCCACTCTTCTTCAGCGAAGATGAAGAAAGGGAATACCAAATTCCTGTCCCCCTCAAAGAACTGGATACATTCCAGAACGAAGTATTGACGAACACGGAATTAGATGCGATCATTTAGATCCAACTACAAAGTCCGACCTCCTTAAAATAATAAAGAAGTTCGATAAAGCTTTCTATCATGAAGGCGACGACCTAACATTTACCCATGAAATCAAGCACAAAATCAACACCACAAATGAAATTCCAATCCATACTAAACTTTATCGCTGCTTTGAAGTCCACCGTCAGGAAGTTCATAAGCAAATTGACGATATGCTCAAACAGGGCATTATCAGGCCCAGTGACTCGCCATATTCGGCACCTATATGGGTAGTGCCAAAAAATCAAGATGCGTCAGGTATACAAAAGTGGCGCATCGTTACCGATTATCGAAAGCTGAATAATGTCACTATTGATGACAAATATCCCATCCCAAATATCGAGGACATATTGGATAAACTAGGTCGAGCTATGTATTTCACAACACTCGACTTAGCCAAAGGCTTTCATCGAATAGAAATAGACAAAGAAGATATTAGAAAGACTGCATTTAGCAGGGATAGTGGTCATTACGAATTTGTCAGGAAGCCATTCGGGCTAAAGAATGCTCCTGCCACTTTCCAACGATTAATGAATTCCGTACTAAAGGAATTCATTGGAAAAATTTGTTACGTTTATTTGGGTGATATTGTAATTTTCAGCACCAGCAAGGTAGAGCACTTCGTTTCCTTAGAGAAAATACTAAAGAAACTGCAAGACGCAAACTTGAAAATACAATTGGACAAAAGCGAATTCCTAAAACAAGAAACAGAATTTCTAGGGCACGTCATAACAACCAACGGAATAAAACCAAACCCCAATAAAGTCGAAGCGATTAATAAATTTCCAATCCTCAAGACATCAAAAGAGATAAAATCGTTTTTGGGTCTTATCGGATATTACCGTAAGTTTATCAAAGACTTTGCTAAAATCGCGAAACCAATGACGACATATTTGAAGAAAGGAAAACGTATAGACATAAATAACCCTGAGTATAGAGAAGCCTTCAACAAGTTAAAATTGTTAATTACAACTGATCCAATCCTGGTATATCCAGATTTTTCAAAAAAAAATTTTACTCACCACAGACGCTAGCAATTTTGCCATTGGCGCGGTACTAAGCCAAGACAATCATCCGGTATGTTATGCTTCACGAACACTCAATGAACATGAATGCAAATATTCGACTATCGAAAAGGAACTGCTTGCGGTAGTCTGGGCAGTTAAGTACTTTTGTTCATATCTCTATGGTCGGAAATTTACAATCAAAACCGACCATAAACCACTACAATGGTTTCATAATCTTAAAGAACCAAACTCCAAACTACAAAGGTGGAAAATCAAATTAGAAGAGTTGAACTTTGATATCGAATACTTAAGTGGTAGAGAGAATAAAGTTGCTGATACTTTATCAAGAATTGAAGTACACGCAAATGAAGCAGATATCGACGACATCAGATCAACTGAGTCAACAATACACTCAGCTGATGAGGATAACTCTGAATACATCCCGATAACCGAGTCACCCCTAAACTTTTATAAAACACAAATTGTCATACAAAAAAGTTCTCCTATTAAAGTAGATGTTGAAAAAATTCATGGTTGAACCAGAAAAACATTTACACATCCTAATCCTGATGAAAATTACTTCATACACATTCTCAAAGACCATATTCCATGTAAAGGAATAATCGGTGTTATGGTCGATGACAATGACAATGAAATACAAAAAGTGGTAAATAACTGTCACATCTGCAACACTGCCAAATATGAAAGATATCCCCTTAAACTCCCGTTTAAACTTACAGAAACCTCAAGCAAACCTCTTGAAATAGTCCATATGGACATATGGTTCAAAAATAAAGGAAATCCATACTTAACTATCATCGATAAGTTTACTAAACACGCGCAGATTATACCCCTAAGATCTAGAAATTGGACAGATCTAAAGAATGCTGCCATGCAGTACATTGCTTCATTTGGAAAACCAAAAAAGATTATCACAGATCAAGAAAAGGGATTTAATAGTCTAAATTTCACAAACTTTCTGAAAAATGAAGGGATAGATATCCATTTTACTACCCCGAATAACCATACTAGTAACGCCGACATTGAAAGGTTTCACAATACACTCAATGAACATCTTAGAATCCTAGGCGTTGTCGAAAAAGAACAAGGATTACCATTAGATGAAGACCCAGTAACTAAAAGCATGAAAGTCTACAACGAAACTACCCACTCTACAACAGGCAAGAAGCCTATAAACTTCCTAAACGGAACCATTAACCCCAATGAATACCCTTCAATACACCAAACTCTTCTCAGAAATAAAGAGAAAAAGATAAAAAGATCCAACTGGGACAGATATAAATCCAAACCTTCGGATTACCTTAAACTCAACCGAGTTACTAAACTTCTGCCTTATCACAAAAAAGTCAATATTAGGGAATCAGAAGAAGAACATTTTAAAATCAACAAAGAAACCCTACCACGCTACGTGAACCAATTTAGAAGAAAATTAAAGTACCAAAACTAACACAACCCTTTTTTCAGGAATAATTTTTCTTTTACTCATATTGGCATCGCCTTATACTTTGGCACAACCATTATTAGAAATACACGAAATATATGCTGGGAATGGGTACATCCTCTTCAACGAGTCGGAACTTAAAATAATCCATAATTACAAAAGGATTATGCACGTAATAGACTTAAGTCAATACGAGGACAGTATTAACAAAATTGAATCAAGTATAATTCAGCTCCACGAAAAAACCCAAATTCGTGCAACCCTACTCTATAACCTCAAACATTTAAAAGAAGATTTCAGTAGTATTATTCCACATCATGTAAGCAAACGAGGATTACTCAACATTGTAGGCAAAGGTCTCCGATACTTAACAGGCGTAATGGATAATGACGATCGTAAGGAAATTCAAAAACATTATGAAGTAATAGAACAAAACAATAGAAACATTATAAAAAATTTAAACGATCAAGTCTCAATAAATAAGCAGATTTCAGACCAGATAGAAAACATAACCAACCATATTAACGTTGTCCAAGATAAAATAACTAACAAGATTAAGGAATTCGAAAATCATGTAAACAAAATTGATCGAGAATTGCAATTTTTCATAATTACAACAGAAATTAACGAGAACATTAATATTTTGTCAAAGCAAGTCTCAGATATTAAAGAAATAATCATAGCAAGTTAGTTAGAAATATTACCTAGAGATATCTTTACGCAGGAAGAAATTAGAGATAATAGGATCACTGTAGAAATGTTACCTCACATCAAGAACTGTGTTCTTTTTAAAGAAAATGTAACAGTTTTTGTAATATCTATACCAAACTTTGTAAACAGCTCATACTATAGAACACTTATTAAAAAGGTTCCAAATAAAAACGATTCATTAGAAATAAATACAGATATAAGGAAGGTCATCGTATCTAAACAAACAGTTTTTGTAAACAGAGATAGGAAGCACATTTTGAAAAGGGAACTTGTCCCATACCAAGACCAGTGTATTGCAAATTTATTAAATAATAAGAATATGAAGTGTAGTTAGCACAAAAATAATTCTGAAGGAATTGAAGTAATATCGGAAAACGTAGTGATTACAAAAAATTTAAATGAGACATTACTGATAAACAACTGTGGAGAACAGTTGGGAATTAAGATAAAGGGAAACAACATCATCAAATTCGCAAATTGTAAAATCTCAATTGGAACTTTTCGACTGGAGAACGTGGAAGCGGAATACCACAGTAGAGTCCTACCAAACGTGGAACGAAACATTACCATTGAACAAGTTGTAAACGAATTAAATTTGCAGAACATCCTCTTCAAGCACATCAGCAATACACGTCAGATTGAAGAAATTCAAGTGAGCAATAATGAAAGATGGCACGTAAGCCTAACTTCAGATTTAGTCGTTGCTGCTGCTGTATTAACCACTGGCTTATACTTAATCGTACGCTACAAGAGAGGGCAAGGGCAAACAAAGGTAAAGATTGTAGTAAGCTAAAACCAAAGATGCAGTATATTTGGTAAAACAGCAATAAACTCTGGCGACAGGAGTAATAAAACGAGGAACAACATGAAAGAAATGTCTTGCCGTGGTCATAAACTATGGCGACAGGAATCTTCATGTTTCAATGAAGATATATAGGTGATGTCCTTGAGCGGCATTCTTTAACGAGTTCAGGGAAATCCCTCCTGATCAACATGTATAGACATGATTGAATTTGTCTACTAGGCTTGAGGATCGGGTGTTGTAGTCCAATACACCTGAACGCAGAATGTATGTGAGAAGTGAGACCATATGTATGAATGACTAACCTTGATTAATGCAGTATGAGTGTAAGGAAAGGGATAATGAGCGTGGGTTTGAATGGAATGTGCTGGCATGGGGATGAACATTCGATCGTAAGGGCTCAAGCCTAGTTGGCGCGGTGCATATTTCAAGAGTGATATTTAAATATTCGGCTCGAAATTGATTTGAGATACTACAGTTCAAGTGTGGGGTGAACAAAGTTTTTGTTTTGTTTCTGTTTTGATTTAAAGTAATTTCTTGGTGAACAAAGTTTAAGATCTATAGTAATTTATAGTAATTTATAGATGAACAAAGCGTAAATTTAAATAGACATTGTGCAGTTTCTAATTATAATCAGTAATTCATATTAGTGAAATAGTTTAGTTAGTAAGATTTAATCAAAATAGCTTCATTGATTTCATAGTGATAGTGTATACGTATAAGCCTAATTGAAGCATGTCGGAATCAAACGCTGAACAAATAGCGGATAATCCTACTAACTCTGCAGTGGTAGGAGAATCAGGCCCTACACAAGGAAGCAACATGAGTGAGGTGGAATTGTTGAGGTTGGAGATTTCACTGCTTAAGAGGGAGAAGGCTTTACTTGAACAAGAGAAAAGGTGTGAACGGGAAATTTCGGTTCCACCGTTAGAGAGTGATATCGAGACCGAGAGGCGTAGTGATTCTTCGGGAACAAACGAGCAACAAATATTTCGGATGGGGTATAATGAAGCAGTGACTCTAATATCCGAATTTGATCCAGCAAAAGGTGATCTACAGGAGTGGATCACGAATATCGAAAATTTGAAGGGTATCTACGCCTGGGATGAACGAACAGTTTTGTTCTACGCAACCCTAAGACTAGCCGGAGCCGCTAAGTTCTGGTTTCACACCAAGAAAAACCACATTAAGACGTGGAAAGACTTCAAAATGGGAATCCTTCAAAGTTTTCCTAGTAATAAGGACGACAGTTCCATCTTGTTACAAATAATGACAAGAAAAAAGAAAGCAAATGAGTGTGTGGAATCTTATCTCTACAGCGTGACAGCATTGGCCTCAAAAATTCATTTGTCAGAACCGGCGACTATCAAATATATAATATCCGGACTAACGGATCAGAATTTGAAAAATGTGTTGGTTGCGTCAGGTTGTGCGTCCGTGAGTGAATTATTATTAAAAATCAAAGACTATGAAGAAATAGAAATCCAGAATGCGCGCCGTGAGGATTTGGAAACAAATAGTACAAAAGTGGTGAACTCATCAAGAATTAGGGAGGCAGACAAGTATCCCCATAAGTATGTGCGCGGCGAGAATGCATTAGTAATAAACCGAAGGGCGCATAGGCAAGCGCCATTAGCTGATAATCAAAAACGAAGGAGACACGAAGAAGAAAGCTTTACTAATAAGCGTTATAGATTCAACGCTTCAGAAAATCGTAAACGATGTTTTAGATGTGATGAAGAGGGACATATCGCTACATCGTGCCCCAATGTAAGTAAACCACGACTATGCTACAAGTGTAAAAAACCAGGACATTATGCAAGGGATTGCACTTTAGTGGGGTGTATCACAAATGTGGGAGATGAGAACAGCGAATATTATAAAGAAGTTTATATTAGGGACAAGCCGGTGTTGGCGTATTTGGACTTAGGCAGTGAGTGTAGCACCATCAAAGAAGAAGTGGCAAGGCGACTAGATTTTGCAATGACGGCGAGTGAAAGGATTTTATACGGGTTTGGAGGAACAAAAACAAAAGTTATCGGACTAATTGAAGAAAGTGTGAAAGTGGACAATATTACAAAAAAAATTGAAATCGCGGTCGTTCCAAATCATACACAGACGGTTGCAGCGATAATTGGGAGAAACTTCATGGACAGCAAAGACATAAAAATTGTGAAATCGTGGGGGAAGTTCGAAATTCTACCAGTAGAATGCAGATCACAGGAAACAAACCAAGATGTCGATGGCAGTAAAGTTTTTAAAATAGCAGCAGAGGGAAACACAAAACAATCATCATTATTTTCTCCGTTGAATATGGAGGATATAAATGTGAATAAACAGGTATCAGATAAAAATCGGGTGAGTCTTCTTGATCTAATTAATAGATATAGATGTTGTTTTGCCAAAAATATGAACGAAATAGGGAATACAGATTTAGTAGAAATGAGAATTACTTTAAAAGAGAAGAAAATAATAGCATATCAACCATATCGTGTGCCTTACGCACAAAAACCAATTTTAACAAAAATTATTAGTGATCTATTAAGCCTTGATATCATCCAACCGTCTACGTCAGAGTATGCGAGCCCCGTCATTCTAGTTCAGAAGAAAAATGGTGAACAACGTATGTGTGTCGATTATAGGCGACTCAATGCTATTACTCGTCGGGAAACTTTCCCCGTTCCTAACATCGAAGAGACGTTAAATTCCTTAGCGAATAAAAAAATATTTACTAGTCTCGATTTAATGGCTGGGTATCACCAGATTCCCATTTCCGAAGAGAGTAGACACTTGACAGCCTTTGTTACTCCAGAAGGACACTTCGAGTATAAACGAGTTCCTTTTGGCCTTACGAACTCGCCAGCGATATTTATGCGATTGATGACAAAAATTTTACAACCCTTACAATGTACAGACATAATTTCTTATATGGACGATGTACTCATAGCAAGCGAAAATATGAAGAAGCACCTTGAAGTCTTGGAAAGACTTTTCCAAGAGCTGCGGAACGCGAAGATTACGCTAAATACAAAAAAATGTGTTTTCTTGATGGAAAAGTTGGACTTCCTTGGACATGAGATCTCACACAACGGTGTCCAACCTGGGGAATTTAAAACATCAGCCGTTGCTAATTATAAAAAACCTGCATCAGTAAAAGAAATCAGACAGTTTTTAGGGCTGACTGGTTATTTCCGCCGATTTGTGAAGGACTATGCCTTGATCGCTACACCACTCAATAGATTGCTACGAAAAGATTCGAAGTTCCAATGGACAGAGGAAACAGAAAAAGCCTTTCAAGATTTAAAACATATATTAATAAAACGGCCAGTACTCACTTTATATAATGCAGCGTCGGAGCATGAGCTACATACGGACGCGAGCAGTCATGGTTTGGCAGGAATCCTGTTACAAAGGGAAAAGGACCAGGTTTTGCACCCCGTTGCTTATTTCAGTCGCGCAACAACCCCATGTGAGGCTAAATATCATAGCTATGAGCTGGAGGCATTAGCTGTTGTAGAAAGTCTTGAGAGGTTTAAATACTACCTCTTGCACAAAAAAATTTAAAGTAGTGACAGACTGCAATTCTTTAAGATTAACTCAGGAAAAGAGAAACCTAATTCCAAGAATCGCAAGGTGGTGGTTAAGACTCTCAGAATTTGATTATGAACTCGAGTTCCGAGCCGGTCGAAAAATAGCTCACGTTGATGCTCTAAGCAGAAATGTAGTAGTAAAGGGCAAATCAGCAGAGAACGTTGCAGACAAAATACTAGCCATTAACATTCCCGAAGAAGATTGGGTAGCCACGTTGCAACAACAGGATCCCTGGTTGCAAGAAATCCGAAAGGTGTTGAACGGTATTATTAAAGAACATAAGAATTTTAACGGGATCAAAGGAACTTATGAATTAGTTAAGGGGCGAATATATAAAAAGACACCTAACGGCAGGAAATTTTTTGTTCCGAGCGGTATACGTTGGCGTGTGATTCAATCCGCTCATGACAAAATGGGTCACTGTGGCATAGAAAGAACCTTAGACAATTTAAGAAAAACATTCTGGTTCCCGAACATGAAACCGGTAGTTACAAAGTATGTCAATTCGTGTATCGACTGCCTTTATCACAAACAACTACCACAAGATCAGCGTTATCACTTACACACTAATGAGAAATCATCAATTCCGTTCCATACGATCCATTGCGACTTTTTGGGACCTTTCCCAAAAAGCAAAAGGGGTAACTTGTATGTTATAGGGTTAATTGACGCCTTCACTAAGTTTATTATATTGAAGCCAACCCGATCTACGTCAAGTAAGGAAGTTATTCGAATACTAGACGAAATAACGCAGTATTTCGGAATGCCTACGCAATTCATAAGTGATCGGGGATCGGCATATACTTCGAAGGAATTCGCGAATTATTGTGCTAATAACGCTATTAAACACATCCTGACTGCTGTACAAACTCCTCGAGCGAATGGCCAAATCGAACGCTACTTTAAAACAACAAGAAACGCTATCGCAACAATGTCACAAGATGAAGCGGGAAGAGATTGGGACGTCAACATGGCAGCCATACAATGGTCTCTCAATAGTTTAAAACATGGGACTACGAAGAAAGCTCCACATGAAATATTGATGGGGTACAGACCAAGGAGTATCTTGAAGAACAAACTAATTCTCGCCCTCCACGATGTCCAAGAGGAAGAGATGGAAGAGAATATACCACTTAATGAGCTAAGAGAAGTAATTAAGAAGCGAATCATCGAGAAACAACAACTCCAGGCAGGAACTTTCAACGCTAGTCACAAGTCTCCTCGGAGGTATAATAAAGGAGACCTGGTTCTCATAAAACAAGAACCACCTTCTACAGGTCAATCACGAAAGTTAGTACAACGATACAAAGGACCGTACCAGATAAAGACGGTGCTTCAGCATGACCGGTATGTAATTACAGATCCTGATATGATGCAGCTAAGCCAGAAACCATACGAATCGGTTCATGCCGCCGACCATCTGAAGCCATGGTGTAACCTTGACGAAATTAATTTTGATGACGAATCCGATCGAGACGACGAATAAGGAAACAGAAGTTAAGGGAAGAAGAATAAAATAAAAAAAAAAAAAAACTTAATACTTAATAATTAGGGCATGGTGTTGTGCAAGAAAAATAAAGAAAGGATAGGCGAATGTGATTTCTTTTTATTTATTCTCTTTTATGTTTGAGTACGCACACTTAAATGCAATACGATTGGATGCTAAGTTCTCTTTTGCTCGTTCGTAGTTGTGAGGTTTGTCTTTGTGATGATTGTCATCCCTCCATTAAAGATCAGCATTTAGAGAAGTTAATAAGAAATTGGCCTGTGTGGTGTCTAGTTGCCTCTGTGGTGTTCGTCTGGTCTTCGATTGACTAAAGACGTACATAAAGGAAGTTGAGCTGCCTTTGTGGTGTTTTCGGTTATATTTGCTGTGTAATTAGTGACGAAAGGACGTCACTGTGGACAGTGACTGTTAGGTTGGCCGAACTGTAGTAAGCTAAAACCAAAGATGCAGTATATTTGGTAAAACAGCAATAAACTCTGGCGACAGGAGTAATAAAACGAGGAACAACATGAAAGAAATGTCTTGCCGTGGTCATAAACTATGGCGACAGGAATCTTCATGTTTCAATGAAGATATATAGGTGATGTCCTTGAGCGGCATTCTTTAACGAGTTCAGGGAAATCCCTCCTGATCAACATGTATAGACATGATTGAATTTGTCTACTAGGCTTGAGGATCGGGTGTTGTAGTCCAATACACCTGAACGCAGAATGTATGTGAGAAGTGAGACCATATGTATGAATGACTAACCTTGATTAATGCAGTATGAGTGTAAGGAAAGGGATAATGAGCGTGGGTTTGAATGGAATGTGCTGGCATGGGGATGAACATTCGATCGTAAGGGCTCAAGCCTAGTTGGCGCGGTGCATATTTCAAGAGTGATATTTAAATATTCGGCTCGAAATTGATTTGAGATACTACAAGATACATCTTGAAAGTCATCGTCAGGAGTCGATGCTTAGGGAGGGAGGAGCTACGTCCCCACATGAAAATCCTGCACCATTTCTATGAAATTATTCCACGTTATTATTTCTCGTCTGCAAATTCATCGAGAAAAGCAAATTCTCACGATCTACGGCCGCAATTTCACTTACCACAGCATTAACCCAATAAGCATCATGTCGCACCACAGGAAGTTCTCACGGACAGATAGAAACATAAGCCGAGCTCCACATAAAAACTTCCCAAAAGTAGCATTCTTTCACGTCTCCCTGAAGACCAAGAAAGAGCTTGCAAAAAGCTTAAGTTTAAGCCATAGAGGCAGTCTTATCTTATTCTTCGCCCGGAGTAATCATAATAAGTAATTACTAAGCTCGCTAAGTTCGGATATAAGACATAGTGTTAATTCTTGAAAAGTAAATAAAGTTTTTCTTTTGCGTTTTAATTATTTTATTATTATTTTATTATTTTTTTTTTCCTCCTCGCGTTCGACCATTTCACTATATATATTAATCCTACCTAATTAGCAGTCCTCGAAAATTTCTTTCACCATTTAAGTTGCAAGAAATTGCAGTCCAGCCCAGGAAATTATGGTGTTTGAATGAAATGCAAGCGACCTTTATATGAAAAGCACCAGCAGTAAGACAAGCAAGAAGTGTATTATGTCTATTTTATGTGAGGCTAAATTTTACTATGCTTACGGGATCAAAAACTTATATTATATAGATAACGGATTTTTTGGGAAATTATTTTCATACACCGATCGTTTTGTTGAAAAAGTATTTAATTTTCTAAACACACACCCCGAACAATACAATAAGACTGGATAACACTAATCCTTAACACACACCCCGAAAAACACAATTAGACTGGATAACACTAATCCTATTTACACATCAATACCGTTCATATACCCTTTATCCCTAAAAATCGTGAAAATCATTAAAAACGAGAATAATCACAAAAAAATAGCATTCAAGCCAATAACTAAACTAAACAACAATTACACAAAAACCAAGGATCCGATACCCACAAAAGAAAAAAACAGCGTAATATACAAGGTCAAATGTGAGAACTGCAACACGGCATACATAGGACAAACATCAGAAAAGTTTACAACCAGATTATCACAACATAAAACATATGTTAATAAACAAGCACCACGATCCACACTAGCATCCCACGCAATAGACACAGGGCATGTATTTTCCTTCGACAATATAAAAATAATCGACATGGAAAATAATAGAAAAAACGTGAACTTAAAGAAGCTACCTTAACAAAAACAAAGTTATAAACTTAAGGCAGGACACAGAACTAATAAATAAAGACTACAAATACATATTGAACAAACCGTAGGATTAGTCATAAAATTTTAAACCTTTTCTCAACGACCGCTTAGTTACATATTGTCCTCGTACCCAGTTAATTTTCTTTTCTATTTAAAATATTTATATTTAGAATTTTTTTAAAAAAAAAACTTGAACTCATATGTGAATAATATATATAGAGCTCCTGAAGAAGGGCCGCACTTGGACCCGAAACGTCGAGCAATGATTTAGAAAATTAAATACTTTTTCAACAAAAGGATCGATGTATTCCTGAAAATAACCTTTCCAAAAAATCCGTCATTTAAGTAACCCGATCAAAACCATAAGGGCAGCTAGTAATCTATCAGCTGAAAATTCATTATATAGATAAAAGAACTTTGGTGATATCTGAATGCTAATGAAATTTTCATGCTAAAACGAAATAAGAAAGCTATACAGAGCGGTCCACAACTGATGGCAAGTGCGGTTATAGGGGGCGATGGGGCCATCGCCAACCATAAGAGCAAATGTCTGGATCCGCCCTTGATATTTGGGAACAAGTTTTAATATTGTGTTACCTACATATTTGCTTACAGCACTTTGAACAGACCGCTGCTGTCTTTCGCTTGATTTTCGAAATGCACAATGAATAATATGTCCTCTGATTCAGTTTTTGCGATGGCTCTGGACCCTGTGAAGATAATCCAATAGTTGTCCCAATCGTTTATCACAATAAACACATTGTATGCGAAAATTTAATACCCGCACAAAAGTAAAACTATTGATAAACATACGTCATTTTGACCCCTATGGCTCCCGGTTATGTAACGTACAAGCAACTAAGAGCTTCAATATTCCATCTACAGTCGCAGCCGACTCATTAATGAAGGTACTGAGAAGTTGTGGCTACTTCGATAATGTAGACATTGAAATAACGGCAATATTATTTTGCGGGGAGTCAATTTGACTCACGTGTTCCTCTGAATAGACTAAAATACCGCCAATTTTTTTAAGTTTTAAATTCATCACTATTACTACCTTAACATTAAATAAATTACATAATAAAATAATACGGTATCTAATCCTAGTTTATAACTAAAATTTTCAAATTCAGTAAATAAATAATTAACTCATTTAATATTTAAAATTTCACATAATAAAATTTATAATAAATTAAAAAACGAATAACCTAACTTATGCTAATATAAATTAATTTGTATTTTATGTATAACAGCAGATGTTGGCACAAATTTATCCAATACTAATTAAAATTCTTTAACTTTAATAATACTAATTACTGGAAATATTTCAATATATATATATATATATATATATAATCCATTAAGAATAATAATAAATTCACGAAAATCTTACGGCACTGTCTTCCTTGAAAAAAATATGTGCCCAAAATCATAACATTGCCACCACCAAGATTACGACTCATTCTTTTTTCTTTTTTGCGCATTCAATCGTGCCAATAATGCTGTATGCCATATGTACCATCCAAATTGATTTTTTATTGTCAATGAAGAGCACACACACTTCTTTCTGAAACCCATGTATTTCTTTGTCCATTCTAAAACCTCTTTCTTTTGTGTTGCAATGTTAATGCTGTTTTCTCCAATTGTTTTACAAATGCAATATTTGTATCAGCTTTAAGAACTTGTTGCACTCATCTTGGAGTAACCGAAAGCTGCAATTCAGCCTTAATTTCCCTAGCAAATAATTTTTCATTTATAGTGCCTTAGAAATTATTTGCCTTTTTTGGCGAACTGTTGTTGTAGGCTTGTGACCAGTATGGGCTGACCAGCATCTCTATATGCTAGAATCTTCACTTTTTCTTCTTCCTTTAATTTTAAGAAATTTAGTAAAAATCCCTGAAAATAAAATTTATCTTTAAAAAGTAGTCTAGAACTCTTTTCTAATATTAACGCAAACCTCGATACGCTATATTTTATAATTTTACGAATAAAACACCCTAGTAGAAATTTCTCACAGTTTTACCTGGTCTCCTGCTCCGCAAGGGGCAGTTATTGTGTAAACCAATACTAATTTGACTGAAAAGTATCAAGGTGTTTGCAATTCATAAAGAAACATATAGAAAATTTAGTCTCGGTGAGCCTCCTAATGAGCATTCATTAAATCTCATCGAAGATAGCATGAAACTGCTCCCTATATACTAAACCAGCAATAAATAAATATTTATTATTGACATCACATTGTCAGATAACATTTCTACTAGGAAAATTTGAAGTAATTTTTGTGATTTATTTATTTAAGTTTTTAGATTATTTATTTTAAATTAATTTTTTTCCGCGAAAAGACTGTCGTCGATATGTTGAACAAGACGTTATGCCCAAATCCTTACGCCTCAGCGTCTTAGAGTTTGATTTGCAACCGAAGTTTTAATACGGAAAAATACGTGAAATCAATCGTAAATGCAGATTATCATTCATTCATCATGACACATAAGCTCATCGTAACACTAATTGCTCATTAATAAACTCATCGTGACCCTCATTGACATACTCATTTATAAGTTCATCGTGACGTTCATTATATATTCATCGAAGTGCTCATCTAATATTGTAAAATGCACAAAAGGGAAGCAAAATATACATTTCGAAATAAGTGAAGAGATGCAATATCTCATGTACACTATATTTGAATAAGTAAATAAATGATCTTTTTCCCGGTTTTGATTCATACGTGAATAAATTTCATCAGTACGTTCATCTGATTGCTCATGAGGAGCTCATTGATGAGCTCATCATAATATGTCTACTAGGGTAAAAGCTCCAATCTATAGATATTTACGTTGGTCTTATAAATTTAGTACAAAATGACTCCCGCTATCTAACTTACGCAAAATTTCCCCGTATACGAAATACGCACAAGCATCCAGATCGAAATAAAATTTGTGTACCGTTAGCTAAAATAATATTCAGAGTGTTCCTTTATAAAAAGAACGAAAATTTTTGTATAGGTTTATAATTATTTCAGTGGCTATATAAAACACAATCAGTCGAATTAAGGACCTCCTCTTTTTTTTTTAAATCGGTTAAAAAAGAAAAGCAAAATGACATTTATCTGTGGTTTCAGTCTCAGCTGATTTCTCCAACCACCAGTGTGCATGGGCCTGTTGCGCCAGGCCGCAGGGCCCCACGATCCAAGGGCCGCTAGCCTCTGCGATAGTAGACCAATCAATTTTTCATTCAGTAAGACAACATATTACAAGTCAGTTTAACTATTAGAGTTTGGCTACTGAAAGTAGACCATAAGATTTATTCGAAATTCTATACAAATTTTCATAGGAAATCACATATAAAACAAAACAAAAAGTTATAATTGGTCTGAGACAAATAATAATATAATACCCTACATGAAAATAAAAATAAAATGCAGTACAAATCCAAATTTTTGTAAGGCAACACCAAGAAGGGGTTGCCCGATTTAGTTCACTGTATACAAAATTTTAGCTCTCTAGCTAAATTTTTGTATGGCAACCCTACGAAGAAGTTGCCCGATTGGTCCCATTTTCAAACTTTTCCAAAAAACTTATTATACCCTCTGATTTCATGTAGGGTATAAAAATGTCATTGTATAGTGTCA
Source organism: Dioctria rufipes (assembly GCA_963924295.1). NCBI lineage: Eukaryota > Metazoa > Arthropoda > Insecta > Diptera > Asilidae > Dioctria > Dioctria rufipes. The sequence continues at coordinate 280,398,082 of OZ002740.1, read as the reverse complement.
GTGTAACCACTGACGAAGTATTTTTTTAATTTCTCGATTTGTTTTCATGGTCTACTTTCAGTAACCAAACGCTAATTGGTGATCAGAGAAAACTTTTATACTGTTGGTTCATGTTAACATAATACTGGCAAATTTGTCTGGCTAACGTTATTCCCATAATCTTTTGTTTACAAAACAACTAACTTAACGGGACTTCCATCCCTTTACTTTAAATACAACATTCGGACGCGGATTCGCCTCCATGCCACTTTACGTTAACTTTATTCTTGGGACTGAAAATCAGTTTATTCGCCTTTGAACTTTTAATCGGTGCGTTTCCCGCGTTAGGTTTGCGATTGTATTTTACGTTATTAGTCCTGTTGATAACTCAAGATAGTTTAGGAAATAATTTCTATTAGAAGTCCCCCATATTCTAAAGTGTCATTGGCCCCCACCTTGCTAAAGATGGCCCTGTCAACCCCCGTGTATGTACATATCATATGTTCGATAGTCAAAAATAGAGCCCGATTACAACTCAATCTTTTAACTCTGTACGTGATAAATATTCTCTTCTTATAGGTCGAAATTCTCTGACATTTTATTTAACTATCATCAATCTTCCAGAAACTATTGCAAATTCAAAAATTAATTTCTACTAAATTAAAAATGCTTCTCTATCCACTATTCCTAATGTAAAACAAATTAAAGTCTAAAACTGCAGCTGCCAAGCTTTAATAAAGTTAAATTTAAATGAGCAAGGAGCAAGTAACCAGCAGGAAGAAATGGGTTAATTACAAATGGCCCCCTAGAGTTCTCCAAGTTGGTTGCAATGATTGAGTTCGTTCTACACCAGCAACAACCATTTGTAATGGAAGTGGACTTAACGACCGGACGGACTTCATTTCGGATCTATGCAAATCTACCAAAAGTGATTACAAGAACAGAAAATTTGGAAGAAATTACTTTACTGTGTTATATTCCTGCAATAAATCAACAAAATTAGCCTTCATTTCCTTCCGAACGATTATTAAACTAAGCTCTGAGAAACTTAAATTATATACAAGAAAACTCATGTTGAGTTAGATGAAAATTCCAGTTAAGCGAAAATTGTGTAATTTGGAAAGAAATTTAATTAACTTTCCCTCCATTTAGAAAAAACTTGACTCGTCAAAATCAAGGATTGACATGAAAGGAGTAAGTAAGTACCAACTTGTTGGATATGGAATTTTCTACTCCTACCTCTACACTACAGTAGTTGCCGAAGCTTAAATCATTCCCTTATGAAAGCTCGTAAAATTTAAATAAATATAAACAAAACCTAATTGCACATTAAGTCACTTGGACTAATCCTCACCCCAACCCCACATCTATAATTACTTTGAATAGAAAATTAGGTTTCTTTTTTTTTCATCTTTCAAATTAAATGACTGCAACGACTTTCATTTAGCTAAGAAAACATTATATACCATCCACTTCCGGTCTATAGTCGCACCCGACATTCCAAACAAAGTTTCCTACGAGTAAGCCGTTCTTTCACTAATTACCTGCGGACGAGAAAGTTTTCCATGGTTACGCCTGAGAGAGAGATTTGAAGAAGTTCTCATCAAGGGCTCTAATTACTTGACCCATTAGCTGCTATGCTATGCACACTTGATTGCGTCCTTGGTTAGGGCAGCAAGGTGGGAAATTTTAAGGTGCTAATAAAGTGGAAATTCAAATAAAAGTCACGTGCCATTTTGATTTTATGCTGCGCGATTTAAATTTTCGACTTCCTGAATCTGGATCTTTTCATCTCTTCTAAAAATTTAATTTCTTTAGAAAACGTATTTTTGTGCTGAATTTCTAAATGGATTTATGTGTGATTTTGAAAACGTTTATTGCTAATTGTACTTTTCTATACTGTAATATTATAAGTGCACGTTTCCGAATTACGGCATGCCGACAACACTGTTTTTGGTATAAGAACGCCACAATTTTAGATTTTAATTTATGTACATATGTTATACAATTTCTCTGGAAGGAAGCACCCTATTTATTATTGTTCACTTGTACATCCGCAATAGCTAAGGGAGGCATATTACGATATCAGTGTTTTCTTCGAATTTCTTAATGTCCTAATGCACTACCTTTCGTGCACTAACTCGAACCTTCATCTGTTTTAATAATAATTTTTTTCATGTGTGTAAAGAGCTTTATATCGTGAAACGTTATAAATTGTATAGAAAGCAATCTAAAAAGTTTTCAAGAAAGGGAAACTAAAAAACGTGCAACAAAGAGACAAATGGAATGTTCGCGTAAGGTGAGTAGATAATAAAATGCGGAGAGTAAACAAATTTAGATTCCTATAATAGATAATTCTGAATTGCAAGAAGCTTCTGGAGAATTTCTAGAGTATAAATTAGTTGTCACCGCCAAGAGTGACTGTTGTCTCAGACAGTGTAGTGTTTACAAGTGAAAGTGTTCTAATTAAATTGCAATAATCTGAAGTACAGTACTAGCGATAATTAAAGTAGATTTTATTAGTAATTGCTTAAAGGATATAGCAAATAGGAATGGGTGATAAGCAAGATTTCGCGTAATAAATTCTTTTTGTGTTGGTGGTCCATGTTTTTATGGTTGAGCAAAAAGTAATTTTTAAATTATTAAAAAAGTTTTTAATTTGGTGCCCTACTTTTAACTAATTGAACAAGAAAATTTTTATTTTTATGAATTCCATTTTAAAAGAAAGTTGTCACTCAAAAAATATCTCATATCTATTCCCGAGCAAACATGTAAATATGTACTATCTCCTCTGAGTAAGATTCGTTATAGAGAAATTAGTAAAATTGTTCATTCAACAGCAGGAGAGGTAGAGCGGCGCATGGACTTTGATTTTGCTTGACCGCCGCAGGTAGTAGAAAGCCCACAGCCTGATTTTTGCCCAAAAGGAGCAAACAGCTGGTGTTCTTGGCAGAAGGCAAAATCTGAGAATTAATTAGACACCTATAAACACAAGCCTGCACTACCCATTGAAGTGCAAGAAGTCGTATTGCCCATTTATAAAGACCTTTCTAACGAAGAACTAACTTCTAACAACTTCAAACGAGTTTTTCTCAACTTTTTATATTCTGTTGGTTTTTCCTGCATAACTTTGTAACGAAGGTTCAGGTCAACTTGAAAATAAATTTTAAAATTGTAAAAGATAAGTCATTTCCCGCGAAACCTCTCCAATAAGTTCTAAAAATTCACGTTTTAATTTAATAATTTTGTGTCCATTACTCTTTTTACAGGTACTGGAGGAAAGTAAAAGTCTGCTGAAGGTAATACCGGAAAAAAAATAATTTATTTTATTTATGCCGTTTTAAATTAAGGTAAAATCAAAAACATTCCGTGCAAAATTGATAAATATTTACATACAATGTATATGTCTGTATAAATTTCTTTTAAGTGTTTACGTTACTAATTAATAGTCCGAGAGCTAGCAACGTCACGAAAAAAAGAACTTTAGTTCGGTTGATTCTTTGCTATCACCCCTCTTTCATGCGGTCCATCTGGCTGGTGAGACGCGTTGCGTTTACTTGTGCGCATTCCGTTTTACAGGTAAAAAAGAAATTTTCAAAATCATTTTAGTGCGATTTTTGTTTTTTTCATCTGTTTTCATAAGCATCGGACAATATAAATTCACTATTCCCAGACAATTACCTCGTTGCTAGCACCGTGTCAGACGTTTTTTTCATTAAAAAAAATATTTTATTACGGCTGTAATTTTTATACGAGCTAGTTTAATTATCGAACCAGATGAAATTAATTTTCCAGGCGATAGTTCGGTTGATTATTATATATAGATATTATAGCCAGATCGATTTGAGTGTGATAGGGAATGTGCCATCCCACACGAGTACTCTTGATGCAGTATGCAAGCCGGTTATCTAGGGAAGAGGTAAAAGAAGCAAAGAAATATTTCTCCCGAGCAAACCTGCTTGCATGGGAGTAAATGTAGCGGCTATACATAATTATGCAATGAAATGTTAAACAGAAAATTTGGAAAAGCTTTTAAAGTAAATTGTATCTCAACTGAAAGAAACTGGCGTTGATGTTTTACACCATCAATCAAAAATAGTGAACGTAAACGTCGAGATGAATCGGCTAGCGAGGTTTCAATATGACTAAATCACATTCGTCCTCATAATTTCACTGCTCAACTGAAAAATGTTCAGTACAAGGAAGCATTAGTTAAATTTTTTATCAACCATTGGACTAATGATATGGCGTCTTATATTGGTGATAAAATAATTCACTTAAAATTCAACAAATGCTTCTTTTATCGGGTTGAAAATAATAGTCATTAAAGCAATGGAATAGTCATTATCATGTGAAGAACATGAAGAAGCAGATTCGAGGATTATCTACCATATTTGCCAAATTGATATCGACGCTTCCTTAAAATTTGGGATCAACTTGGGCGTGGATAAACACTGGGTTCTTCCATTATAGTCCATAGCATGTTGTGATTACACTCAAGCTTTTTTTCACAAAGGGAAATTGAAGCCTTTCAAATTACTAGAAGACGCGGAAGATTATCAGCTTGCATTTCAAAATATTGCCACCTATGATGAAAAAATACTGAAGAGTGCATTTGTCACCTTGGAAAGATTTGTATTGATATGCTGTAAAGAAAGGCATATCAAAAAACTAGGCGAACTAAAGTCATTTCTCGAAAACGTTGCTAGCTCTTAGACTATAACATTAGGACGCAACTTGATTTGTTTTTTATTTATTTGTCAATAAATTTATTTGTATATATATTTATATATTTATATGTATATGTCTGGAAATATTTCTTTTTCACTTGATCTACGATTGCCGAGCCCCCTTAAACCCTTTTAAAAACATAAACGAATTTAACAAGGAAGCTCTAATTTTGACAATAAAGCTCACCCTTCATCTCACTTACTTCTATATGTATAATTTATTTATTTATTTGGGAAGTTCAGAAGATATTACACAGCCAGAATCCAATAATATAATACCTTAGAAATTAATACAGTAAATCATAATAAAAAATATAAAAGGAAGAGAAATGAGAACAAAAAACCAAAAAAAAAAATAATAATATGTAAAGATCAAATTTATAGAACATAACAAATGTGAAGAAAAGTAATTTAAAGTTCTAAAAACTACAAAATGTACAAAGTAGTAAGAAAAAAAAAATAGAAAAATAATACAAGAATTCAAAATATAAATAAACTATAACTATAACTACAAAAGAGAGAATCCAAATTCAAAAGTATAAAGATGTGAAAAAATCAAACTACATAGAATTGTAAAACAACAAAAAATACTACAGGACTAAAATTAATAAATTAATTAATTAGGAAAAGATAAGACAAGTTCAAAATTAATTAATAATGAAAAAAAAACTAAAATTGAAAAGTGCAAAAAATTAAAAATAAATGCAAAGAAAACCCGAACACCGTGAAAATATTATATACAGGGTGTAGGTGATCTTTAAAAAAAGAGGTGATAGTACTCACCTAGCCAAACAAAAAATTATACAGTGAAGGGAGAGTAAGACGCGTCGTTTCGGCGGTAGGGCGGGGTTTAAGATTTTTAGTGTTGTTTTCAGTTTACACACTGTAATTCTTTATTTCTTTATATACACCCTATCAAGGCTAGATTCATCTCAAATGATAGCAAACCATTTAAGCTTTGCAATGAATGCACAACCGTTTTCCATCGTCAGTTGTAGGACGTTGGAACCAAATCCTATTTTTTTCAAATTTTAACGTTTTTCCCGCCAAAATGCATGATAACTATACAGTTTATCTACAAGATTTAGAAACCCCGGAATGGTACTTTTAATTTGACTATGCACATGTACCTACCTAGATGCAACCGTCTTTGAGATATTCTCGTTTCTATGATTCATAATTTCATTAATTTTCCTAATTTGCGTGGAATTGCATAAAGTTAGGCGCGATTTATATTTTTATTAGCAAGCTTAATGAAATTACGCATCATAAAAACGGGAATATCTCAAAAACGGTAACAATTAGGGGTAGGTACATGTGCATTTCAAATTAAAAGTAACATTCCGGGATCTCTAAATCTTGTTAATAAACTGTATAGTTATCATGCATTTTGGCGGGAAAATTGTTAAAATTTGAAAACATTAAGATTTTTTTCCCAATTTTTTTCACCTTGACGTACTACAACTTAAGATTGAAGATGACAGTATGACTAGTTGGGCATTCATTGTAAAGCTTAGACGGAGATAAATCTTGCCTTGATAGGGTGTATATCCAGAAATCCAGCAGTCCAGATACATGCAACGGTGTTCTAGAGATGGCAGGTTAAAAAACTATAATCTTTGAGTTTACAGCAGCTCATTGATGCCTAATTTAAACAATAGAATCCTGGTAAACTTTCTCTGGACAGATTCAACTTATTTATTGTAGGATGAGTAGAAAGGGCTCCAAATTTGACAAGAATATTCCAGAATGCTTCACACCAATGAAGCGAAAATTAGTTTGTGATCAAAGGTAACTCCTTAGGCCTTCATTTCATTAACACATGAAATCGAAATATTATTAATTTTGTAGTTAAAGAAGACTATTTCACGCTTTCTAGAAAAGGTAATAGTTTTACATTTATCGATATTGAGGTCAAAATAGCTTTCCTTACACAAACCTTCGAGCTTAACAATATCCTTTTGCAGGCATTTACAATCGTTTGCATCATAAATTACCCTATTAAACTTAGCGTCGTCAGCATTAAGCAAAGAGGGGAAGTTATTTACATATATAAATTAGGAAGATCAAAGGACCGAGTATAGTACCCTGACGGATGCCTCAGGTTTGTTCGAAAAGTTTTGATTCGGAGCCATTGAAAACATCGACACAATTCCTTTCCTCTAGATAGGACAGGAACTAAAGAACAGTGTCAATGTTGAAAACAATTTCCAACGTCTTTAAAAGACATTGCTGGTGACGAATCCTATCAAAACCCTATGAAAAATCTGTGTGAATGGAGTTCACTTGCTTCTTTTCATCAAGAGCAGTGGCGATGGTGTCAGTAAACAGAGTTAAGTTAGTAACTGTAGAGCGTCCAGGAAGGAAGCCATATGTTGCTATCAGGCGCGTATACAGGGGGGGGGTCATGAGCCCCAAAACCCCACCTAACCTTCGCGTTTAATTGAATGAGCGAGCTGTACAAGTTTAACAGGATGATTAGTATGGTACGGTTTGGTTTGTGGGGTTTGTTTGCCTTCTATTGAGTAGTAATAGTTAATTGGGTATAATAGTCATTCGCTCGTAGCTCTTCGTCTTTTAAACGTGTGCAAATTCTTTACAACTTTCTTGTGATTTTATATAGTTTCGAAAAATCATCTATCATACCTATCACACAGTTATGACGATGCTTTTATATTTTTGTTGTGCCGATTACTCATATATATAAAAAAGCACACAATTTCGAGTTTTAAAAGTGTTATTGTTTCTAAGAAATAGGTCAGCGATCATAAATTTTTTTTTTTTATCTATCTGATTTTTGCTATTTGATTTTCCGATAGTAGACGGCAGCGGGAAATTCGATATCAAAACAAGTAGTCGAAAAATTGGGAGTACATTTGCAACAATAGGTAGTGAACGGCGATTGTGAAAGAAGCAGATACTGAAATCTCATTTGTTATTAGTTTTAAGCGTTTTGAAACACATTTTTATCGAGAATATTTTACATAATTTTGAAAGAAGTGCAATGGAAACGAAAAATTTAAAATACAGAAATTAACTAAATTAAAATCAAACTAAATGCCAAAAATATCACAATTTTACCATTTGTATTTAAACCCCTCGAAATAGCCATCCAAACCATGTCTTTTTTTCAACTCGTCAATACCGGTTGTCTTGTATATTATAAGTTATTTTATGTTTTCGCGCTTCCGCAATCAATTTTTCATCAAAATCCATTGTTTCTTACAACCTTGACAAAAATGAATGCCACAATAATTTCATTCATTTGATTTTGCAGTACTGCAGCGACGACGACAAAATTAGTAATTGATCAATACCGACGGCAACTTCGTCAACCGCTGACCGTCACTCGTCGTAAGTTGGGCATTCGCATAAGACGCTGTGCTTTTAGAAGTTTGACAGCGGAATTTTTTCGTCGTTTGCCGTTGCCCGTCGCAATTGTATTTAAGCCTTGACTTAACAAATTTTTGTTTTCCGGTTCTTCCAGTTGCTCAAAATTTTTATGTTCGTAGGGAAGCATTAAATTTTTCTTAGATATACAATTGCAAATTGTTCTTAAAAATTTGAATGAATAACTATTCATCGACAACAGTGTCCAAACGAATTGGTGTATTGATTCTGGTGGTTCACTCTTTCGGGCAGGGACAGAAGCATTCAGTTTAATTAGAAAGATCTGAAAATTTTTCTTTAGATTTTTCATGCACTATATGCAGCGGACAATGGTTCCAAAGAGTTGATTCAAGTGCCTTGGCTGATCTGGGTCGGTAAAGATATTTACAAACGTTGGCAAGCATACATTTTGTTCTTAGAAATTTACTTGAGCATTTTTCTTTCGAATTTTTAAACAGTTAGATTGATGCCACTAAAATTGATTCTACACTTTTTCTTCACAATTTTTACGACAAGACTATAAAAATAAAAACCATTCGCTTCCTCTACCTACGGTAGTTGCCGTTACTTTACTTGTACTTTCGTATTAATTCAAGTAGTGTTGTTTAATTTAACTTCACGTTTATTTTTAATTTGTAGAGGAAGAATAAACTAGTTAGACTAGTTAGCGATGGAGATAGAAATAGTAACGAAAGTGGAAAGCAGAAGACTGATAAGACAATTGATAACTTTTTTCAGAAAAAAGCAAGATCAGTTAAGTTCCCATCAAAAGAAATAGTCAGTGACATATCATGCACTTCTACTCCTATTCCTTTGAATGTGAATCAAGGTACAACCTCTCACTGTCAGTCATTTACTTCAACAGGGACCAAATCTCTACAATCTTTGCATAAGAAAGAGTATCTTGATATAAGTCCTTAATGTCTGTCCACTCTGAGATCGACATTGATGATAATATGATCGACAGGTTTTCCAAATCAAACCGAAAATTGGGTTTTGTGATATCTAACTTAAATATGATAAAAAAAAATTTTTTATAGCGATTACTTCCGACTTTTTCCTTCCGCCTCGAACATTTTAGCTGTGACCCGCCCAGGCTGCAGGTTTGGATATGCGCCTGGTTGCTGTTCACATGTATAAGGTAAAGTTTGATGAAAGAACTGATTGTACACAAGTCTTTCAAAGGTTAAAGCCATCACATTAGAAATATAGATATAAAGGCCGATAATTTGTGACTAATCTAGGATCACCTGATTTAAAAATTGGAGTAACAAATCAACGCTTTAGTTTTGGTGGAAATAGTTTGTGCTTGATGGATAAGTTAAATAGCATACTTAAAGGATTTGATAAGCTACTAGAGCATCTATTAAGTAAAATGTATGGAATTGCATCAGGTCCTGGATTTTTATCACAATTTAGTTTATCTAGTATATCATGCAAGTCTTTTGATGAAACAAAGTTTACCTATTGTAACATTCTGATATTAATGATTTAAATAATTTTCTAAGATAAGAAAAAGTTCTGTAGATTTCCGGATGATTACCAGCCCTATATAGTCGACGATATTTTTCCTTCATATTTAGAACTTTAATAAGTTGATGAGTATACCAGGGTGGGAAACGTTTGTTTTTCTTTTTTGTTACTGGTACATAATCACGAATACCTAAATTTAATATTTCGTAAAAACTCTCTAAAAGAAGAGCTACATGAGATGTATGGACTAAAGATTAACTAATATCATTAAGGTAGTTATTTAGACTAGTATAATCACCTAAAAGAAAATTTGTTTGTTTAGCAATCTCCTTTCGGGCAGACTTTGATAAAGAAGCATTTATAATTCTGTTGGATGAGGGAGTCAATATTTGAAAGTGGACATTCAGATATTACTACACTAATTATACTCTGAGGCAGGGCCGGGCAATACTTAAGTAAAAAAAGACTTAAGTGCTAATCAAAGTACATTTTCGTTACTTAAGACTTATTACTCAATACTTTTGAAATGCCCTACATAGTACTTGAATATAAGTACTTGCTTCTATTTACTTGTACTTAAGACTTAGTTTTGTACTTAAGTACCAAGATTTTTACTTAAGTATTTCTGAGTCTATTCAGTACCTAAAAATATCTAACTCTTCGTAGAAAAGCAAATACAATCTCTAGCGCAACTCCTTTTTTATTGAGTTTTAAAGCACGCAAAAAACTGTTAAAGCATATGTCGCGCTCACGCGTTCAGGCGGAACTTTAGGCAAACTAATAATATACAAACAAGACTGGGCAAGTAAAACAAAAACCAGTAATGTCTCGCTCGCATATAAAATCGACGATGCCTCGACCTGATGTAGAGAAGGCCTCAATTTTGTCTTAGAAATTTACTGGAAATATTTTCCTTAGAATTTTTATGCATTATTGGAGGCGGCAATGGGTGCTTGGGCGGACATCTAATAGCTTTTATGAGTGTACGAATGAGAGATGAAAGTTTTACTTTACGATCAGCGCCGAAAACTATAAATAACTATAAATAGTAGCCACTGGTTACTATACATATTATAGTTTTCAAAAAGTATTTATTTATTAATATCTATTAACTGAACTCGATAAACTTCCTTATATTACTACCAACGTACAAAGATTCTACAAAAGTACTTTAAAAATTACTTCAAAAAGTACTCAGTACTTTTTATAGACTTAGTACTTAGTACTTGTAACTAAGGGTACGGTACTTGTACTTACGCTGAAGTACTTAGGCCTTCGATACTTGTACTTAAGTATTTTTTCTGAGGGAGATCTGACCGTACCAAGTCCAGAATCCTGCCATTTAAATTTGTGACGTTATTGTACCGATTAAAGTTACACAAGGTCATGCTGTTAAGAATAGATTGAGCAAATTGACCAAAAATATCCGAAGGCGTCATACAATTATTGACTTTGTCAAAGAGCCATGAAAGTTATGGTAGATTGAAGTCACCGACAAGTAAAATGTGAGGCTTCCCAGAAAAATGCAAGAATCTTTGGGTAATACTTGAAAAAATAGAATCGTGTCCTAAGTGCTGCTTGGATATAAGTATACATAGCACACATACAAAGTAAATTTTTTTTCCTTAATGGATACCCACAGAATTTCGTCAGAATTGTCTTGATAAAGTAGACAAGATGAGGTAAAAGACTTTTTGACTGCAATGAGACAACCACCCCCGTCATCATACCAGAGAGTTCCAAGTTTCGGTCCCTTCTATATACCACATATCGATCATCACGAATTTCATTGCTGAAGACATCTGCTTGTAAAAAAAGTTTCGGTAAGACATACAATATCGTAATTATTCGATAATAATGACAAGTAAATATCTGAAGTCTTAGTTCTAGCCCCCTGACATTTTAGTATTAAATATTGAGACTCATCACCAAAATGAAGCAAATTAATTTTTTTTTAATAAGGAGATCTAAACAATTTCCAGTTTTATAGTAATAGGACTGCTGTCATCGTTTTTTGTTTTAAATAGATAACTGACCTCTTTATCCAAACATATTTGTAATTGTGTTTCACCTTATAAAATAAAAATTTCTTTTCCCTAGATAAAAATTCAATTATATATGTATATAGTATCAGAGTCTGAGAATCCTAAATTATTTGCAGTTAAATTCTTAACAAGTTTAGTTGATAATAGTAGTCTATCCCTTGAAAAATGACGAGGAGTATTTGACAATTACAGAACTTTTAGATCTGCCTTCCTTACGCTTATTACCAGTTCTATAAACTGTAATTATGTCTTCGCCGACCACAGGTATTTTAAGATGTTCATGTATTTGATTAATGGTAATTAAAAGTTGCTCATCTGGTTGTTAGGAAATATTTTGAACCCCCACGAAGTTTGTCAAAAATCTTTCTTCAAGTAAAGTTAGACAATCTTTCATGTGTTCCATTTGTGTACATATTTGCGACTTTTCGAGTTCGAGCTGTTTTAAACGCAATTGATGCTCTTCTAAAGTGACTGCGATTTTTTTATTTCATCGAAACCCTTTACTAAGGCAGTGCACTGATTTATGAACTCGTCCTGTTTGGATTTGATATGTTCAATTTCCTTACCCATACGCTGAACCAATGCTAGAAGACCAGCTGTGTTTGTGTCTTCAGAGTCTGAATCACCAACTACATATGTATGTATATAGGAATTATTAATGCTAGCCATTCCATAATTTTGGCAACGAAAGCCAACCGCTCTACTAAATATCAACTCAGTAGAAAGCTTACGGCAAGAGGAATGATACTGTTTCTAGCAATCAACGCATTTAAAGCCAATCTTTTTCTTATTAAAAAGGTTCCACATAACATACATTTAGGCGCCATGATAATGAAGTAGATACAAAAACCAGAATATTTAAATGAGAATATTAAATCCTTGTGTATAGAATAGAAGCCAGGGACCGAAAATAACTAGTATTTTGAAAATTTTAAACAAAAAAGGTGGGATAAATCATGATCGTAGAATTTAGTGAAATTCGATTCCTGCAAAGCTTTTTAAACTTAAACCTGCCAAAAATTAAAACCCAGCTTGGCCTTCTATCATGATACAAAGATAACAAGGTATCGCCGATGCGAGACGAATTTTTGTGTTGCTACGTCATGAGGTGACTATTGTCATTTCCAGAGAATTTGTTTTGAGTTTTTCTTATTTTATTGACTGAAATACGTTTTGAATATATTAAAATATTTAACAAAACATTAATTTCCTCGTTTAAATCACTTCGGGAAAAGTAATTATGTGTTAGTGGGAAAGCAAAGAAATTTTTAAATAGAAAATTTTTTTCACTGTGATAAGAACGATTGAAATTGAGACGAACAAATTTCTGACAATTGTCACCAACGGAGGCAGACAACCAATTGACAGATAATTCGGCCATACCTTATTAATCTTTGTATCATGGCTGGAGGTAACAGGTTTTGAAGCCGGAAGTATAAAAAGCCAAGCTGGCATCTTATTTTTAGGGACCGAATCAGTTATGAATTTTTACGAAAAAAGCTTAATTCCTACTTGTTATTTCTGGCCGGTAATAGTTTTGAATTTAGAAAAGAAAGTGCAACGGCTCGATACTTTTTTTCAGTAAAAATAAAAAAAGCGAGCCCGGCTTTTTGTTTTTTCTAGCCAAGCTGTCTTTTTATTTTTGCCAGATACAATAAAAAGCCTTTCCAGCTTGGTTTTTTTAGCTTCAATTTTTATCGGTCGGAACAAACAAGTAACGTTGTCTTTCACCGTAACAAGTCATAACTGATTCGGTCCCCGATAGAAGCATTGATATTATATATAAAATCAATGATAGAAGTATCTAGTGATTGCGAAAATACTTCTTTGTTATAATGTCAGATAGCTCCACTTGTATCATTTTGAACAGTTTTGCTCACGCTTCGCTAAAAGCAACGTTGGGCAACTGAAGTATGGACAAAGAGTTCAAGGGATAAGCTGTAAGTGCATAGCCAAACTAAAGACATACAAAGGTTGGGAAGTAGACAACGCCTCGATAGAATATAAAATCCACGACGGCTGGACCTGATGTATGGAAGGCCGCAATTTTTTCTTAAAAATTTACTGGAAATTTTTTCCTTAGAACTGTTAAGGCTGAAACACAGTGCGAGCATGAGCACAGCCGGCGTTTGACAGTTCCTGTAGAATACATGAGAAGAAGTTAGACAAGACAATGACCGAGTAGAGTCGAGTGAGCTTTTACCAGAGTAGCGTGCATGCACAATACAGAGTGAGCTTCATTAAGATTTTCGAAATCATATGTAAATTGTGTGACAGATTATCATGTGTTGATATATTTCAAAACAGATCACAAATGGTGTTAAATTACAGAAAATATTTCTATAATTACTCCAGAATGAGCTATGAACGATTTGAATTATCACAAAATACAAATTAACATCCTGGTCTAATGAAGGATGAGCTGAATGGGAAAATCATGAGCGAATTTGTAGTCTTGCGCTCGAAAATGTACAGTCTGCGTATAAACGATGGTAAAACTGTAAAGAAAGCAAAAGGAGTAAAGACTAATGTAGTCCAGAGGCATATCAATTTCGAAGACTACGTCGAATGTTTGAATAACAAGCTAATTTATTAACTGCTATTCAGAGCTCCATACAATCCCATAACCATGCGTGTACACTGTCAGTCAAAAGAAGATCGCATTATGATAACCGACATATTATGAGCGGAACGACGGATACTCTACCATGGGAGCATTACTCCATTTCATCAGATCAACAAATGGCAACCGCAGAAAGTATCTAAGTCTAGTGTAAAGAATAAATGTATGATGGTCTTAGTTTTATTTATTAAAGTAATTTGCATTATAGCTACATGTATAAAGTATTATAATTATAAATTTATTTTAAATTTTTAAATGTTTTTTTTTTTTTCAAGAAATTATAAAAGATCTTTTTTATTAATCCAAGAATTGTGTTTTGATGAAAATCCGAGCCATTTAACGTCACTCTTTTTTAAGATTTTCTCTACGAGATATAGGTCTGGGTGTTTAACTTTCAGCAGCTCCAATTCATAAAAGCCTCCTGTGATTGGATTTCCTCGATAATCTTCCAGCCGATATGTGATGGGGTTTGTGTTTTGAACTTTAATAATTTTAAAAATCTCAGCTGTCCAGTTTGGTGTGTAGCCTTTCTCAATTTGCTGATGCGTACAAAATCTCCAACTTTATACTTTGCAGGAACATCAATTTTTATATGATTGTATACAGTTGAAAGCAGTTGTTTCTCATTGGAGGCGTTGATATCACGTAGTCTCATTTTTGTAGTTCGATGTATTCTTGAGTTGTATTCAGTAAGCAGATTTTTACCATACCAATCCACTGATAAGTTCCATTAAAGCTGAATTCCTTCCATATCATATCCTTCAAAGTTTGGTTAAATCGTTCCACAATTGATGCTTTGAACTGTACGAAGAGTAATGATTAATTGCATGCTTCATCATCAGATTTTTAAAGAGGCTGTTGTAGAATTCCTTTCCATCATCAATCTGCAGGTTTTTAGGTATTCGTCCCTCGCTTAATATAATATACAATATAAATCTTGATCGGTGGCTACAGCCAAGGGTATCGTGATAGCGGCGGGTAACTTCCGCTCCTGTAATGACTGGACCAATTTTTCGTTTACCACTGACATAGAACCTGATAACGTTGTGTCAGGATGTGGAGTGGAAAAGGGGATAGAATGTGATTTATTCTACTTTAAAACTCAGCGAGATTATATTTAAAGATAAACTTTATTCAAACAAAATAATACGTGCGTCACATCGAGATGTCAAGCGTGTTTGTCTTCCGTCGGTCGTTGGAAAAGACTGAATCATTCTTCGTTGAGCTACAGAGAATAGCTCGTCAGTTCTCCGCATCAGCATTGCCAGACGTATGCGAACTCAGGAGACGTGACAGCTCGGCCTTTCCTGACATAGAGGTGTCCTCACCTCCTTTACAGCTACGCTGATTCTCTTCTTCAATATCCGGCTCGTCCTCTATTATAAGACCGTCCAAATCAGGGGATGTGGTACACCAGTGTCGTAATTTATCGGAAGAGTATACGAATGAAGCTTTACGGTTTGTAATCTGCATGCCATCAATATCTTCGATCAGATATCGATCATTTCCCAGGACCCTCGAGACAATATAAGGTCCCCGAAATCGAGGCTCTATTTTTCGGCTTTCTCCTGTCGCATGAGGTTCGTTTTCAATCAACACGAGGTCTTTTTCTGCGTAGAGTCGAGGTTTTGAATGGCGGGAGTCAAATCGATTCATCCAACGATTTTTTTCTTGCATGATATTTTCCAAGGCTGCGACGCGTTTGGCTTCAATATTTATAGGGGGGTTGGTGTCTTCATCTTTGATCTGGTGAAGAGCAGCGACTAATTTATTCTGGACGACATCCGTTAAAGCAAAATCGAATACGAGTTCATTAGGACTATATCCAGTGGTAGCGTTTTTCTGACTGTTGACTGTCCATTGTAAGCCTCTTAATTCCTCGTCCCAAGTTCGTGTAGTTTCAGTAGATTTACGTAGATACGATAGTATGGTTTGGTTGGCTCTTTCCACTTGGCCATTCGCCCGTGGGGTACGCACAGCAGTCTTAATATGTTGAATATTATTCGAACCACAGTAATCCTCGAAGATCCTTGCGGTATAAGCGGTTCCACGGTCCGTGATGATTCGTTGAGGAAGCCCGAAATGACTCGTCAACTCATTTAAAATATTTATCACAGCACTAGCTGTTGTATTCCTTACTGCTTTTACAATCAGATATTTGCTAAACGCATCTGATATGGCGACTATGTACATGTTTCCCTTTTTGCTACGGATAAAAGGACCTAAATGATCAATATGTAGCTGTTGGAATGGAATTGGGTCTAATTCCGACAGATGAAGGCTTCCTTCCGGTTTTCCACTTTTCGCTTTGTTGTAACAGCAAGATATACAGGAAGCGATGTATTGTTTGACGTACTTCCGCATTTTTGGAAACCAAAACTGATTACTTATTCGAGAAATGGTTTTTTCTATGCCGAAATGTCCGTGTTCATCGTGGCTGTATTGTGTAATTCTCCATCGTACTGCTTTAGGTACTACGAATTTTTCACCATCAGCTCCTCGTCGATATAGGTGGTTTTTTATTAATTTATACTCCTTCCGAAATTGTTTCTCCTGTTCATCCTTTACTTCATCCTTTAAAACGGAAATTATATGATTTAGCGTCTCATCCTGCAGCTGCATTGTCAGTAGCCAATCGTCGGTATAAGTTGCTACTTTATACACAAATCCAGCGACTTCTGCGTCCTTAGCAGGCTCATCCGGTGCCCTGCTTAATGCGTCTACATGAGCGAGTTGACTTCCTGGTTTATGTACGAACTCTACGTCATATTCCAATAGTCTGTACCACCACCTGGCTACACGTGGAATAATTTCGGTCTTAGCTTTTGTCCTTGATATCGCAGAGCAATCTGTGAAAAGACGAATATGTTTTCCCAACACATATATTCTAAAACGGTCCAGAGATTCCACGGCCGTTAACACCTCTAATTCATAGCTGTGGAACTTTCTTTCGGAATCGGTAGTGTCGGCTATAATAACAATCTGGCTTCCAGGTTTTACCGTCCACGGATTGCAAGAGCACACCAGCCAGACCAATGCTACTAGCATCCGTGTGTACTTCATGTTGAGCGTTAAAATCATAAAGTGTTAATAGCGGTCTATTCGTTAGTTTTAGGACCAGTTCATTAAAGGCATTTCGCTGCAGGGATCCCCATACGAAGTTATGTTCTGCTGCCTTTTTTAATAACCCGGTTAATGGTTTTGCGATAACTGAATAATTTTCCACAAACTTGCGGAAAAATCCGCTTAATCCCAGGAATCTCCTTACTTCCGTCACATTTGTTGGTTCCTTAAAGTTACGTATTGCCGATACCTTTTCTTCTCCTGGACGAATGCCTTTCTCGTCGACCACATGTCCAAGGTAGGAAATTTCTCGTGCTAAAAATTTGCATTTATCCAATCTCAGGGTTAGTCCATTTGCCGACAGTTCTTTTAACAATCTCTCTAATCGTTGTAGTCCGCTATTTATATCCTTACTTGGTATGATAATATCGTCAAGATAAGCCATTACCTCTCCCGCAGGTAGTTTAGCTATTATTTTATTAATAATACTTTGGAATACACTCGGAGCATTTACTAACCCAAAGGGCATCCGATTATATTCGTAATGTCCCTGGTGAGTGACGAACGCAGTGTACTGTTTCGAGCTTTCTTCGAGTTCAATTTGATGATACCCCATTTTCAGATCCAAAGTGGTGAAAAATCTATTTCCAGCTAAATAGGCGAACTGCTCCTCTAGATTAGGCATTGGATACGGTAATTTTACTGTGAGATTATTTAGCTGTCGATAATCGACGCATAATCGATGTTCTCCATTCTTTTTCTCAATTAACACAACAGGTGAAGCAAAGGGGGACCCTGATGGTCGGATTATTTCATTCTCGAGTAAATCAGAGATTATATTTTCGATAATTTTTCGTTTTGCGAATGCAATTTTATATGGCTTGATTTGCACATATTCATTTACTTTTAGTTTTATTTCCATCTTACTGGTAGAACATTTGCCTAGATCGTTTAGTTTGGTAGCGAAACATGTTGAGTGACGTTTTAATGTATTGTGAAGTTCCAAAACCTTTTCAGTGGGCAAATCGTTTTCTACACAGATCTTTCGCTTTTTTTCTAACCAACACTCTTCTCCTTGGATAACCAAACACTGGCCCTCTTGGCAGAGGATATCCCGTCCCAGTAAAATTTAATTTTTCAGGTATTTATTGTCGACCACTAAAATATAATTTTCGTAGATGTTCTCATCAATTCTAATTTTTGCTTTCAACTGTCCCGTACAACGGTAGCTACTTCCAGCGAATCCATTTATAATAATTTGACATCCCTCAATGATACCAATTTGTTCCGCAAGAGATTTTTGAATTAAGGTTCTATTACTTCCGGGATCAATGAAAGCATTAATAATTTTTCCGTTTATTTCAATGGGTTTTATAACTTCTGATGTAGTATCCGGTATCTGTTCGATATTATAAACATTTGCTCTAGTTACTGAATTTTGTTCTTGCTTCATTGGGCACTGAGCAATAGTGTGATTCGTTTTGAAACAACTTGAAGAACGCTCCTTCTTTTGAGGAAAAGGACAACGAAGGGAAATATGTCCGATATTTGAGCAATTATAGCAAATTACTGGCTTTTTTTCATTAATTTTTGAAGTTTGGTTCGTAGAACTGGCTGCAACAGAAGACTGGTGGTTAACTTTGTGTCTAGCTACGAATGGTTTTGATAAATTTATATTTGGATTGACGCTTGGGAACATTTTAATAGATCGTAATAAATCGTTGCAAAGCGTATAATGTTGCGTGGCGACCGCATTTCTGAAATTATTTTCATTTATTCCGTTAAGTATGTATTTTATAATTGCAGATTCCGGCAGATCTCCTTTTCTCCCCAACGCCAACATTTTGTAATAGTACTCTTCTAATGTTTCGTTAAATTTTCGTTTTGTAGATATCATTTCGATGTGTATATCCGCGATATTTGTCATGACAGGAAAGTCATTTAGAAAATGTGTTATAAATTCAGACCAGACCATAAAAACTGGCCCACAATCCGCCCATAACTTCGCTGGTCCCTTTAATTTCGATTGCACTGCAAAAATCAGTGACTTGTCATCCCAATTATATGTTTCTTTTAATTTGTTTATTCGTTGTATAAACTGTTCCGACGTAATTGAATTTTCATCACAAGGATGAAAATCTGGTAACACTGCAATAATATCACGAATATTGTGGTATATAAAATTCTCTGCACGAGGCGGCATCATAAAATTCGAATGTGTTTGTGGTGCCGACGCGGTTGTATAGATGGGAAATTGAAGCTGATCATGCAGTTGAAGAGCTTCTACGGTTGATGCGATGCCTACAGGAACAGTTGGTGTAGTACGCAGACTCGGCGGAATGTATGTTTGCGCGTCAGCCAATGGAGAGATATGTGAAAATGGAGCCGCATATGGAGAAAGATTTGTTTGTATTCCGACTGTAGTGACGGGCATTCGTATTGCGTTCGTAGTTACACTTGTATAGTGGTGAGGCATCGACGCTTGTGTAACGTTAACGCTTGAGGTTGGTATCGTTGGAATAATACTTGAAACAGCTATTGACGATGGTGTAAAGTGAGTATTATACATCGAATGAGAGCTTACCTTATTAGTAGTAGTCGTACACTTACTACCATGCGTTTCCATGATTGTCGAATTCGCTTGCGGTAAATGTAGAGTTTTGATCCGGTGTTAATGTATGATGCTGCTCATCCGTTGCAGCGATATACCGATGCAGCACCGTAACGTTTTCTGCACTTGCACTCTCACTGTTTATTCCGTCTGATGCACTCACATTAACACAATAATAGTTTTCAATACGTTTCACTAAGTCGCTTTTTTTTCCCGTACAAGCTATGCTCAATCCACGACAAATTTCTTTTAACTTTTTTAGTTTAAAAGAACCGAAATGTAATTTCTCCGTTTTTTCCGCACACGTATTCATGACTAAACTACACAAACGAAGTCACACAACAATGATTATCATTATATTTAAATCGTTAGAACCGTTAATGGGTTTCACTGTACGAATTTCGTTTTAATTTGTCCGATTTTACAAATAATACACGAAAATGATCAGTTTATAATCACCACAATACGGAGAAATGCGTTCCGTTTCGTTTTTTTTTTTAATGTATATAACAATCACACCGATCCCACTTCTGATGTTGTCAGGATGTGGAGTGGAAAAGGGGATAGAATGTGATTTATTCTACTTTAAAACTCAGCGAGATTATACTTAAAGATAAACTTTATTCAAACAAAATAATAGGTGCGTCACGTCGAGATGTCAAGCGTGTTTGTCTTCCGTCGGTCGTTGGAAAAGACTGAATCATACTTCGTTGAGCTACAGAGAATAGCTCGTCAGTTCTCCGCATCAGCATTGCCAGACGTATGCGAACTCAGGTGACGTGACAGTTGTCATTTGTCTACACAATTCGGAAGGCTTACGGTCGCCGAGGCTTTCAGAAGACAATAACTGCTCCATTCGACGTTGTTCTGATAAAGAATTTCGTTCTATTAGGGTTGCTTTTATCAGTTTGTATTTGTCCTTTTCGGGTGGGTTCGTTAATATATCAATAATACTGTTTATCGGTTCGACTGGGAAAGCAGCGATTACATGTGCGTACTTGCTATCGTCTTTCGTTACTTTATTCACTGTAAACTGCGCTTCGACTGCTAAAAACCACCGCAGAAGAAGCTTTCTCCCAGAATGTCGGAATTTTAACAGAGGCTATATTATTACCGCCCGAATCAGTATGTACATCGTCCGTGGTTTTTGATTTGTTTTCGTCTCTTTCTCCGTCTGAGCCCATTACTCATAAATATTTACCCATGTTTACGAAAACCGAAATGTAATAAAAATCGAATTAAGACACCCCGCTGCAATCGTCATTCGTTTACACCATGAAAGCTATGCACGACTTATTCGTTGTTTGCGTGAATGAATTTATACCTACAAATATTTTTTCAAGTGCTAGTCGCTAAAATATGTATATTATTAAAATAATAAATTCTATGATATATTAATTTGGTATAATTTTTGAGAATTATTTTCGTATTCTCGAAATATTCGCGTTACATTTTTTCGCTATATATGATCATACTTATATTTATGTGTGTATATATTTATCCAATCAGCTTAAAATCTTATATTTTATTCTTTCGTTTTAGTTTCGAGACTTATAATTACAGATTGAATAGAAATAAAAACTTTGCTTAAATTCACCTTATCCAATTTGGCAAGTGCTTTACAAAAAAAAAAAAAAATGAATAATTGTTAGGATATTATCCGTGCCAAATTTATGTTGATAACCTAATTCCTTAAAACTTTAAGAGGAATTTTATCGTAATTCACGAAAATTACGTTTGAAGTTAAATATTTAATTTTTCTCACTTCACTGTTACTTAACTAAAATATCTGACCTTATCAATAATAACCTTATACTTCGCCTGTTGTGATTCTACAGTTATTCGTGACGCCTGCTATCAGTTGTGAATCCTAGCTTGATTATTTTAACCTCTTTTTTTTTTGCTGATAATTGAGAATCGGTGGCTTTTCACTTCCCCTTCTTGACGTGTAGGATCGTACTCTTCAGCCATATTAATTTATGAGGTGATGTATTTACTGGCGCTAAAAGAAAACGAAACTAAGTGAAACTGGGTTTCGACCTTCATTAAATGGAACGATATTTATCTGCTGGGTCTGAGATTCACCTTTTACGTCTGCAGGGATTTGGACAGCTCGGTGTTGTTTGTTTGCTTTGAAACTTTCCGTAGCAATTTTCATCCAGAGTTTGCGTGGTGGAACTAAACAAAACGCACTGCTGTTGAATTTACGCGCCGTGGTGTCAAATGAATTCCTATCCGTGTACAGTAGATATTGTGTGCGATCGGATGTTTCGGTTGCCGGAAAACTGTATGACTGTGTGGTCCGTTGGTGTGTCACTACCAATACTCTATTTCGACGGATACGTTGTTGGCGCCCATATACGATGATGGCGTATGCGATGTAGGATTTCACATGTACACATACGCTTGCGTAGGTTAACGGCGACGGAATGCGTCGGCGTTATATATTGTGAAATGTATATCAATCCGACACATATACATATGCGCTGCTAACTGGAGTAGCGTGCCGAGAATGTTATCCCGTTGCACCGTTATGCTTTATACCGCTACTTGATCATGCGAATGAATCCTTTCAATTGGCGTCTTTGTCGCAAATATCACAGGAAACTTTGATTGAAAATGCAAAACTCCATTAAATTCCGCAAAATTGAGATTTCTGTTGCTTGCAGGCGCTGAGGATCTGGAACTTTTCACTTTCAACGCTTTGTGTTCTCGGGATCACCAATTGTTAATATTTCAAACAGGTTGCGGAAAATGAAAAACGGATTCAAAACAACTTATAATGTAATTAACAATTACTCAATTCGGATAACAATAACAATTCGCGTGCTTTGCACAGAGGCTTTAAAAGTAACTCCACCAACTTTATACATCGACTCTCGAGATTGCAAGACGGACTATGAATGACGAACGACGACTGTCAGTAATGATGTCTGGTGTATTCGTTTACATGATGTGTACATTTATACTGTATGCGTTTTATGGTTCTTCGTTAAACGCGCAGTGGCGTACGCTACAGCATCTCTTACTTCTACACCAGTTTTTCTTTTAATTAGAATTGCCCATGTATATTTGGAGATGGTATCAATGACTGTCAGTAGATAGCGGTAACCCTTGTTCACATATTTGTAATGATCCATTTCAACCAAGTCTGCCTGCCACAAGTTATCTAGTCCTTTGATAATCACACGACGCCATTTAAATTTTTTTCTCGCTGGTTTATGCTGGTCTTACTCATCGTAATTTTAAATGAAACAGATTTCTCAAGAGTTTTTACTTATATACACCATCTTTTGGTGTTAAATCCTTCTTATTTATTACTGAACTAAACAGATAGTTTTCAATCTTCACGATTTCATCATTGATATAATGCGTTAAATTTGTCACTTCTATATTAATAGTTTTTCTTATTTCTTCAACACTTATTTTAATTTTCTTGTCAACATAGTCTTTGGTAGTAGCATCATCATTTTCAAGGGATTCACCAAATCGTTTTATACACTTTGAGTTTAGATCGTAGTCTCCGTTTATTGTTACATTAAATCCAATACCCCGCTCTCCTTGTTCACCAGCTGGACCCTGAGCTCAGGTAAACAGCTTTTCGAACAGCTTAACAGCTTTTCAAGCAGGTCTGATAACAGCTTAACAGCTTTTCAAATAGGTCTGATAACAGGTGAACAGTTTTTCGAACAGCTCTGATAACAGCTTAACAGCTTTTCAAACAGGTCTGATAACAGCTTAACAGCTTTTCGAACAGCTCTGATAACAGCTTAACAGCTTTTCAAATAGGTCTGATAACAGCTGAAGAGCTTTTCTATCAGGTCTGATAACAGCTTTAATCCTCTTAATAGTAAACAACTTAACAGGTTCATAGGCTTCGATGGGCTTTCGGCTGAGTTACAACTTCGACTTATGAAGATTTCATACGTTTCATCCTTTTATAGTACAATGAAGGTGTCAAATCCTTTACGGTAGCGCCCCCTTGTTTCATGAGCTGTCCTTACCAATCACCAAGAAACCATATTCATCCTTCCAACACGCAGCACAGGCTCTTTGATATTTATCGAACTTCATGTCTGTATTCACAAGATCATTACAGATATGTTTCAAATTCAGGTCATCCCAATAAGCAATTCAAATGGAATACCGATCGTTTTCCTTGTAATTTTTGACGAGTTTATCTGGAAATCCGTACTATTTGCGCACGGATTTCCGCTTCTTTGACCGAAGGGAACTGCGTCGAGATTCCACACGGAATCAAAAGAACACAGCTAATATAAGCCATTAACAATTTTACGTAAACCTACAATATCTTGCTTGAATAAGATGATTAAATTAACATTGTCACGTATTAAGTGCTTTGGTATATGCGTATATGTTTGACAGAGATAGAAGCTGTCTATATGTTCGTGACAACCCATGCAAAAATAGTACAAGCTAAACACATAAGCATTTTATATTATTATTTTATAATTTTATAATGCTACAAAGTAGCAGTAGTACTATAAATCCTATGTAAGCACTTTTTAGCATTAGTTCGACATCTAAAATTACTATGTACACTAGGTGATAAAAGTACCAATGGTTGAAATAAAGGCAAGTTTATAACGTAATGGCCCAGCAAAATTTTTCGTTTGTCCTCACTCTCCCGGAGCCCTCTCAGAATGATGGTTGAGTAGGTCCGCTCCTCTTCTATTTCAGGTCATCATAGAGACATTGCCACAATTTTGCCCGCAGTCACAAGGTGGATGGAGCACGGCAGTGAAGGCACCTTCATCATAGGTAAGGTAAGTGGTGTAAGGCTCCCTTCGGGGCTGCGGTGCTGTGTGTTTATGCAGGCACGAATAATTTTTTTGTATATGGTGTTCGCTTGGGCAGTAGAGGGGAGGTTTTGTGACCTTATATACATTCTCCATTAACCTCGCGTAACTTTCTTGTTTCGCATTCTGTAAAGATAACTGTCATGTCTAAAATTTCCAAAAAATGGCCAATCACTTTTCTAAGTCTCCATCCCCTTTTGTCAGCAGTTATAGAACGTTGAAGTAAAACAATTGAAAAAATTTGCCAATTTTTGAAATTCTAACCATTTTCCAGCCAAATGCATGGTCGCTATAGATGTCTCCTGCAAGGTTTGGAAATCTCAGAATATTATCCTTCATTTGATCCTGTAAGTATACCCACCTACATGCAACCGTTTATTAGATCTTCCTAAAAAAAACTTTATCGCAGGATCAAGTGAAAATATGCGAAAAATTAAATTTATATTGTTACGTGCAACAAAAAGAGACAAGTGACATCTACTGAAAATGAAGGTTCGAAGAATCGATGATTCTTGAATGAAATCTTTGGGATGGTTCTAGAATTGAATCTTCAAGAAGGCTCTGGAGAGTTTGTAGAGTATAAATATAGCAGTTGCCACCACCAGAGCATGAGTTATGTCTTAGACGTGTTGCAATTGGATTGCGATAATTGAAAGTACAGTATTAACGATAAAAGAAAGTGTTGTAATTGGATTGCTATAATTGAAAAACAGTATTAGCGATAATTAAAGTTGAGTTGATTCATTGAAGGTTTGTGAATTATATAAGATCAGAAAAGAAATAAAGAACTTGTATATCAAAAATTTAATATTGTGTTTTAAATAACGAACCAAAGGCCACGCTCGCAACAACTGGTGTCAGAAGTGGAATAAATTTGCGAAATAAAGTGGTGGCAATTGACTTAAAAATTCAAAGTGTGATTAATTTCGTGAATTTGTGTTAAATTTTGTACTTTAAGTGAAAGTTCTAAAGTAATGGGGCGCAAACTGGAGGAGCTTCGAATACAGGATTTGAAAGTGGAATTTGGGAACCGGTCATTACAAACGAAAGGTGCAAAGAATGTTTTCGTTGAGCAACTGAGACAAGCTTTGATAGAACAAGGACAGAATCCTGAGACATTTGTTTTCGAAGATAACTTGGAAAAACCTGAAGCAGAAGCAAAATCTGTGATGAACGTGGAACAAGTTTTGGGCACTTTAATGAGTAAATTGGAGCTTTCATTAGCTCTGCAGATGAAGAATGCTTTTGAGGAAGCAAGCAATTGTTTTGAGAACCAAAGAGATTTCTGGAAATGCTTTTGACGATCAAAAGAATTCTCTCGCGGAACACAAGAAATCTATGGAAATCCGTCTGGATGAGCAAAAGAATGCTTTTGAGGAACAAAAGAATTCTCTGAAATCCCGTTTAGATGAACAGAAGAAATCTATGGAAACCCGCTTGGACGAACAAAAGAGTTCTCTGGAGAATTGTCTAGAAACTCGTTTGGAGGAACAGAACACTTTCTTGAAAAACTCGTTAGACGGACAAAATTTGAAAATTGAAGGAATTGAGTAGGAAGTGGCGGAAGCTCAACAAAAAGTCACTGTGCAGCTTGACAACGTTAAAGCATATCTGGAAAGAATAAAGCATCGTCAGTCTACGTTTAGAGACTGAAATATCCGGTGCAAGTAGAATGAAACCTGCAATATTTTATGGACAAAATTCGTGGCACATCTTCAAGAGACAATTCGAGGCAGCTTCAAAGGTAAATGGATGGTGTCGTATCCCAAAGCAATCAAACAACGAAAAAACCAAAGAATTAATTACGATCACTTTCTTCCCAATTAAACAATATTCAAAGTACTTTTTACACGAATCTTTATTTATTAAATGCACTGAACTATCTTAATAACACCGCGAATAATCTGAACCGAAACTTGAGACTAGCTTGACTCACTCTGACTGATAACTAAAAAACGGCACTCGCCAGACCAGTCACTAGTCTTTTTATGTCCGATATTCGGAAGTAAACTTTTACTTGCAACGCGGATGTAAACAAACGACAGCAACCTTGTCGTTTGTTCTACCGGTTGCAGCACCTGAGTCGCTTAGTAGTAAACAATCGCCTTACACAATAATTACCATGCGAGGTTAATCATTATCGTAATCGTCGATTGCTCCACTAAGTGCTCATCGCAGCCAGCTGTTGGGCTAATCAGCAAAACAACCGACAGTTGCAGAACAATATCATGCGAGGTTGTTGTTTAGCAATTGCTGATTATTTCGCTGT
Organism: Dioctria rufipes; assembly: GCA_963924295.1. Classification (NCBI taxonomy): domain Eukaryota; kingdom Metazoa; phylum Arthropoda; class Insecta; order Diptera; family Asilidae; genus Dioctria; species Dioctria rufipes. The sequence goes on along the minus strand of OZ002740.1, from coordinate 280,371,079 downwards.
GATGCCTTTCACTGTTGGAAAAATCTTCCTTATATTGGGACATAACAGATGGAATGATGAAGACAAAGTCATAGCTCTGGTGTTAGCACTTCGAGGTCCTGCGTCAGATTTCTTACAAACTGTACCTATTGAAAATCAACTTGATTACATTTCATTAGTACATGCGGTTGTAACGAACGGTGTTACAGAATCCATTTGTACAGGTTCCCAACCTTTTCACTAAAAGATAAGAATTTAAATAACACCAAAGCGCTTAAAGAAAACGAATGTCTGTAAATAAAAAAAACGTAATTAGAAATAAAGTATAAATAAAGTTGCTCAGCAAGGTCCACACAAACAGGGAGATCTGGGAAGTCAATAAGTTAATAGGCCAAATAAATCAGAACAATTATAATTAAAAATAAACGTAGGTAAACAAAATTTGAATACTACCTGAGACTGGAAATGCAAAGAGGCACGGAATGTTACCAAGTTTGACGGTTTGTTAAGGAAGTTACATGCAACTAAAATAATTAGAAATGCAAATCACCTTTCCCATATGTTGCTTCACTCGCGCTGATTTATTCCAGTTAATGATAAAAACAGGCTTACAGAAACAAAATAGTAACGAGGAAATATTATGTATGTTGATGAATTTAGTGCAATTAAATTTTGTCCTGTCAATTCGATTTGTCAAACAGAAATGTCAACCCAACCTCTGGCAGTGGATAGAAATAGAGATCTTTAAGGTGGTAGATTTTCATTTGTAGTGAACTTAGATGCAGGTAAGTAAATAATAGTTTCACTTTGTGTGCAGTAGCGTGATGCTTATAAATGGTAATTGTATATTTAGTTTTACCACGATCTGTAAATAAAACAATTTGTATGATTTTGAAATGAATAATAGTTTAAGGTAGAAACCAAGGGCTAAGCTTATACGTGTAGTTAGGGATTTATTTAACCTTGTAGTGTGTGAACGGCTTTGGGGACTACCATCATGTTATACCGCGTGGAGATGGCCGAATCGGACTCCGAAAATAGGTGGCAGCGTGTGGCATAAGTACAGGGGGCATATATTTATTTGGTGCGGTCTGAATTGAGAAGTGCGAGCACCCCGAGCTCAATAGTAAAGTTTGATTTAAAAAACAAACAAAAGACGAAAAAAAGTTAGAATTACCGTTTCACAAAAACAAACATAAATAAAAAATAACATAATAAGTGGATTTTTATCTGCGCCAAGCCCGTATGCAAGGTAACGCACACGCAGGGAGGAAAATGGCAACCTAATAGGGTATAAATTTAATAAAATAGAATCCTGTTCTGAATACGAAATGGAACTACAAGGACACTCCATATAAGTGCAAACAGAAGCATAAAGGAACACGAGGATTCGATGACCAGTGAGATCCCGTTCCGTAGCCAATAACTAAGAATAAAGAAAAGGAAAACGAAACGGATATTTGAAGGGATATTCGCCGCCGGATTCAGGTCGACCTGACATCATGAACTCGCATACATTAAGGAGAGCCGTCACACCATAAGATAAGTCGCCATTTTGTTGATTAGGCTGTTTAGAATTAAGGAAGTAGCCAGGTGAATTTTTTTTATAATCATAGAATTGATTTCCTATTAAAGATATTTGTATGAGTTGGAGCTTGCCGAGTTTGAAATTCTAATCCAATCCTTGTTCTTCAATATAAAAAATATATAAAAAAATCGCTGAGCAAGATTTGAGCATTATACGGTTGAATTACGTTATGGAGATGAACACAGGATTCAAAAACATGGCGAATCATCTTTCATACTCCAGCGTAAATGCGGATTTCCTTAATGAAGTGGCGACGGAGGCATTTGTGAACTCTATTGCAGATCAAAGCTTACAACAAACGTTAAGGCTAGCAGGAAAGAAATCAACAGCAGAAGCACTAGCCTATGCATTAGCGTATGAATCCGCCAGACAAGCTTCGCGGAGTGCAGTACGAGTGAGAGAAATTTCAGTGAAGGAATGTACTTGCAACGGAATGCACTCATCACAGAGCCCACCTTCACGTAGTCTCCTTCGTTATTGGAATTGTAATAGACCAGGGCACCACCAAAGAGACTGCAGGAAACGTCGACGAGTAGAATCACCAGACGGAGAAGGGAAAGAAGAATGCCAAAGATGTCGAGCCAGGGAACAAGCTAGTAGTGGAAAGACTAAATATCAAGCAGCGACTAGTTGCATCACCTCTCCTGTTAAACAGTCGGAAAACATGTAAAAACCAACTTCGTGGGGCAGAAGTTGGTTGGTGGAGTCGACAGCCCCGAAGTCATCATTCAAGTAGCCCAATTGTAGAGAAATAATAACAGTCTTTTTATATATGGAAGTATAAGAAAAAATGAGTGCGCGGTCACTATCGACACTGGAGCTTCGAGACCAATTAGAACAACAACTGGAGCAGCAGCACAAGTTTTTGGAAAAATAACTCTAGATGTTCAACTAGGCGAACTACTACATCCTCACACTTTCCTGGTTTCAGACATAATGGATGAATGCATTCTTGGAATAGACTTCATGACCACATATAAAATAAATCTGGATATCGAAGAACGGTTCTCAAATATGGGAGCATAGAAATTCCTATGAGGCTAAGAGTAGGAGCAGATTATCTTGCAAAAGTAAGGACAATAGTCTGCAAAAATATTACTCTCCCGCCATGCTCCGAGACGCTAATATGGACAACGCTTACTGATGACCTCTGGACCTGCCGATTCTATCTGGTGGAGCCTAACCCCACAAAAGTTACATCGAGCATTATTGTTGGCAAGACTTTAGTGAAGGCAGAATTTGCAACATTAATTCCAGTCAGAGTGCTCAACTCATCCGAAAATGAGGTACAACTAAAAGAAGGTGCTATAAGTGGAAATTGTGAACCCGTTTACCAGATCGTCAATTTGGATAATGGTAGTAATGTCAAGGAGACAAAACCAATACCAGCTACTATCCAACAGGTTCAGAAACTTCTTTCGTCCAGTGCCTTAAATGAACAATACAACGATGAATTTTCGGAGTTATTTGCAATGAATGATGATGAGTGCGGTAAAACCAATCTTGTCCAGCATCGGATCGATACAGGGGATTCCAGACGCATTCGACAGACACCACGAAGATTGCCATTAGCCAAACAACCAGATTGCAGATATAATGAACTCCATGAAGAAACAAGGCATAATCGGAAGGACATTCGAGGAACATAAAAACAATTTACGGGACGTACTTCGTAGACTCAAAGATGCGAAATTGAAGCTCAGTGCGGGTAAATATGCTCTATTCAAAAATGATGTTAAATATTAGGGACACATAGTTTCAGCACAAGGAGTAAGAACCGATCCAGAGAAGATAGAAGCCGTCAAAAATTGGCCAGTTCCAAAGGGGAAACATCAGTTACGGAGTTTTTTTGGTCTAGCCACCTACTACAGGCGATTCGTGAAGGGTTTTGCAGATATATCAAGGAGCCTACATCAACTTACAGAAAAGGGAAAGTCGGATAAATGTAACGAGAGTTTCGAAAATTTGAAGCAAAAGCTCTGTGAAACTCCAGTACTTCACTATCCAAGGCTCGGAAAAACATTTGTATTGGACACGGATGCCAGCAATGAAGGTATTGGTGCAGTGCTTTCGCAGGAGGAGAATGGTCCAGAAGTTCCAGTAGCTTATTATAGTAAAGCACTTTCAAAATCAGAGAAAAATTATTGTGCTACAAGAAAAGAGCTACTAGCGATTGTAAATTCAACAAAGCATTTTCATAAATATTTCTATTTAAATGGCTTTTGCAGTTTAAGAACCCCGAGGGACAAGTGGCGAGATGGATAGAGCGACTCCAAGGCTTATGATCTTGAAATCCAACACCGAAAAGGTCATATCCATGGAAATGCAGATGCCCTTTCACGACGTCCATGCAAACTTGAATGCAAACATTTCGTCCGGATGGAAGAAAAAGAAACAAAGGCAACTAAACAGTTGATAACGGTGGACCCATCGACAGGTTGGGACGAGTTTGCGAACAGCACAACGAGAAGACCCAGACATATCACCCATTCTGGCTTGGAAAGAAGACATGGAAAGACCAGAATGGAAGGATATTTCAGAGAGGAGCGAGAAGCTGAAAAGCTACTAGGCTCAAGGGAACTCTCTTCATGTTGAATGCGGTATATTAAAACGCAAGTGGGAAGCACCTAACAGGAAATCATTCCGAATGCAGATAATCATGCCTACATCAAAGGTCAACAATGTTCTAGAAGAAATGCAGTGGATCCTCTGGAGGACATTTGGAAGTGAAGAAAACAATTTCCAAAATACGAGATACGAGAAAGGTTTTGTTGGCTACATATGAGAGAAGATGTGGAGGAGTGGTGCCGCAGATGTACTGTCTGTGCCTCTTGTAAAGGACCGCCACACAGAAGCAGAGGAGAAATGCATAAGTATAATGTCGGAGCCCCGTTTGAAAGGATAGCTGTAGACATCGCTGAACCTTTTCCAGAAACAGATGACGGTAACCGTTATATATTAGTTACCATTAACTATTTCAGTAAATGGCCTGAAGCTTATGCAATCCCTAATCAAGAGGCAACCACAGTTGTGGAACAAGTAATAACGAATTGGGTCAGTAGATTTGGTGCGCTCACGAACTTCATTCAGACTAAGGACGGAACTTCGAATCGAATCACGCACATTCCAGGAGATGTGTAAAATGCTGGGAATAAGAAAAACCAGAACTACTCCCCTACACCCACAATCTGATGGCATGGTAGAGCGCTTCAACAGAACATTAGTCGAGCATCTAAAGAATGTAGTTGACTATCATCAACGCGATTGGGATCGACCTATTCCTATATTCCTAATGGCTTATAGATCAGCTGTTCACAACACTACCGGACAAACCCCAGCTAAGGTCATATTCGGAAGGGAGATGCGTTTACCTAGCGACCTCAAATTTGGTACACCCAGAGGTGAACAAAAGTTACCAGAAGACTACGTAGCGGAGCTCAGACAACGATTAGTAGACGGCGAAATTAGCAACAAATACTGATCGGATGAAGACCCGGTATGACTTACGTGCTGATTCCGCAGGATTTAACGAAGGTGATCTTGTTTGGCTGTACAATCCGAAAAGACATAAGGGACGCTCTGCAAAACTACAACACTGGGAAGGACCGTATTCAATAGTAACTATAGAATAAATGACGTAGTATACAGGATTCAACGTGGTACAAGAGGCAAACGAAAAATCGTTCATCTGGATCGCTTGTGTCAATAATATGAGCATCAAGACTATGGACCACCTGTTGTTCGTGACGAACAATTTTAAGAAGGAAGCAGTGTTACATGCAACAAAAAGAGACAGGTGACATCTACTGAAAATAAAGGTTCGGAGAATCGATGATTCTTGAATGGAATCTTTGGGATGGTTCTAGAATGGAATCTTCAAGAAGGCTCTGGAGAGTTTGTAGAGTATAAATATAGCAGTTGCCACCACCAGAGCATGAGTCGTGTCTTAGACGTGTTGTAATTGGATTGCGATAATTGAAAGTACAGTATTAGCGATAAAAGAAAGTGCTGTAATTGGATTGCGATAATTGAAAGAACATTAATTGAAGGTTTGTGAATTATATAAGATCATAAGTGAAATAAAGAACTTGTATATTAAAAATTTAATATTGTGTTTTAAATAACGAACCAAAGGCCACGCTCGCAACAATATCAATAAAATCTTAAATGAAATCATAAAGAGAGCAATGACAAATATGAAATCTACCATTCTCTATACTCAGAAGTGAAAAACCGCAACAAAATTTTTTAGTATTGCTTGCTGTTGTAGTTCTACGATGCAAGTCGATGCAGTACAGTAGCTCTCCAGTCATCACAAAAAAAAGTAAGGCACAAATATTTTCATTAGAAAGACTGATTTAAGTATATTTGCATGCACACGATCAGGCTTCGTATGAAGTATTTCTCTATAAACTAAAGAACTTTTAAAGTTCCATGTCAGAATACATGCAAGTGCATAGGGAACCAATACAGAGATGGGCAGCCAGATGGCGGTAAATACATTTGCTTTAGTACAGTTTCAAAAAGACGGCGCTGTTAGATCCGGCTCTTGTGAACAAAATCTATGAAAATTTTCGCCATACATTCTTGGTCTCTATAGATTTCGTTACTCTATGGATATTTCATTTTCACTGTGCAATGAACTGTTCTAGAAATATACGCGAAAAAACAAGCCAACTTGCGTAGATGGCTCACCGACCATACAAAGTTACATGCTGGAGCTGGAATTCATCTAGGATATCATACGAATTGGTCTTACCAATTCTAGCTTTTTTACTTGTTATTTAGAAGAAAATAGGCCCATAATTAGTAAGAGTACAAGAATGTATATATTTTTCTTTTAAATTTTTAATTTACAAGTGGACAAAATGCGTTGTGATTCTGGTTCGTTAACGCATTGTTCAAGTTTTTCGATAACTCAGTTTTTACACTAATCACTTATTTTGTCTAAATTATGACATCATTTTGTCGATTCATTCAGAACAAGAAAAGGAACGCAGCATGGGTAAAGTAAGTTGTTCAAGTCCAAATCGTTCAAGTTTTGAGTATACAGGATGTTTTGCTTGTCAGATTTGAAAGACTAAATAACTTATCAAAATAACATTTTTTGGAATACTTACACTTGCATTTACATTACATTTTGTTAACTTAAACTTGATCAACAGCATTACCCAAAACGAGTGGTAACTAACTCAACAGAAAGGTCATAGCATAACTAATATAGCTACATTAAAAAAAAATTCTTCCAACACCTGATTTTATTTACCCTGCTGTAATTCACCATCCTCTACATACGACAAAACACACTATTCTTCATCCTTAATACAATTTTCTACAAGTTCTCTTAGATTAGGGTTTTCCATTGCAGCTGCAATACGCTCCTTATCATTGATTTGCTTGTTAACTAAAAAATTGTTACTTTTAATCTTGTCTTACAAAAGAGATTCATAAATTTTATAAAAGCCATACTCTCATCTTCTGTAGAATGTGCCCCTTTTTTAATATATATATCCAATTTTATGTTGTGTGGTAAGCTTCTTTCAATTTTAACCCGTAAGCAAAGTCCTATTAATGTAGCTAAGGAGCAATGAGGTACTGTAGGATTGAATTCTACTCTTACCTATAATTAAATTAAAGCAGTGAAGTCACCTTCCATGAATTAAATATATTTTTCAAAAAATTACCACGTAAACATTGGACTTTGTAACACCTTGCACAAATATCCCGTCTTCATAAATAACACTCAGATCCTCTAAAGTGCATGGCTTCTCAGGGTCCTTAATAGTACGTAGAGCATCTGTTAAGCCCGCAATTAATGCTGTGGCAATAATTACGAAAGTATTTACCGTAAATAGTCTCCTTCAATTCCGTTGAGTCTTTATATCCTAATTCCTTCAGAAGGGCGTCTTCCCCCATTGCTATTGTTTCTAAAGTGGGTATAGATTGTGATGGTCTGGCGGCCTGCATGTCAGTATCTGATGACTTTCTTCTAAAGAATGACAACATTGCACTCTTATATAATTTAACATAAATGATTGTAAGATAAAGAAGAGAACAAAAAGATTATTTTGCTTTGATAAAAATACGAAATATGTATGCTACGCCTGTCAAGCTAAACAGACTGCTATCAAACACCAGCTGATTTCGATTTCGCTAGCTCTTTTTTCAGGGCTGTTCTTTTTCTTAATCGAAGAATCGAATTAAAATATCGATTTCACTTCAGAATGGGCGACACCACACGCTGCAGTACACTTCAGTGCTCGTTGATGTTGACCACTCAGGGACAGAGAAAATCCCTCTTCCAGAGTGTCTCTAATTCACGAGAAGTGAAGTTGGGAGTGTGCCGGCTTGGCGACGCATTGTGAGCGGCCACACCACAATTGTAAAAAGGATGTAAAATAGAAAGAAATTCATTCTTCTGTCAGTCAGCGTTATGGTACGTTTTATCTAGGCCTCAAATTACGTAATTTCGAGCAAAAGTTTCAAAATTATTAGCCCGGGGCCTATAGGCCTAAGAACAATTGCGACGGCAGACGGAGAACGACGACGAAATTCTGCTGTCAAACTTCTAAAAGAACAACGTCTTATCCGAATTCACCAAATTACGACGAACGACGGTAAGCGGGCGACGATGTTGCCGTCGAGATTGATCAAATTCTAGTTTTGCCGTCGTCGCTGCAGTGTTACCAACAAAATTAATCGAATGAAATTGGTTTGGCATTCAGTTTTGTTTTTTTGAGGTAGTAGCACGTCGCGGAAAATTTCAAATATTGAGCTTTGAAGAAAAATTTATTGAGGAAGTACGAAATCAGAGAATAATTTATGGGCAAGACATGTGGACAAAAAAGACGTGGTTTAGATGACTATTTCAAAGCGTTTAATTCAGTTAATTTCTGCATTTTCAGTTTTTTTATCACACTTTGGGACATTATATTTCTTTCATATAATATAAAATACTCTTATTAAAAATCTCCTTTTAAAACTCTCGAAACATTTAATAAATGAAATTTCAGTATCTTCTTCTTTCACAATCGTCGCTCACCGCCTGTCGTTGCAATTGTGTTCCCAATCTTTCGACGGCCTGTTTTGACAACCGAATTTCCGGCTGCCGTTTTCCGCTCCGCCGACACAATTGTGCTTAGGCCTTATTCTTGAATTACGAATGGTTTTTACGAATTCGTTATATAACGAATGGTTGATAACGAATCGAATACCCCGTTCGTATTCTTGAACCTCATCGTTATAAAGTCAAAGTGGTGAAAAAGTTTTTCAGCATAACGAGTGTGGTAAGATTAAATCTGTCAATTTACAAATTGAATATTGTCAACTGTTTCATGTTTTAAAATATAGTTTGTAAAAAATGGCTAGCTTCAGTGAATTGTCATTATTGTGTGCGTCTGAAATTGTTGAAGAATCTATGGAAAATGAATTACGTCGGTCGTTAATCAATTACTGCACCCTTAATTCATCGCTGGATAGAAAAAAAAAATTGCATGAGGACTTCCGCCAGTGCCATGGAAATGTTTTTTTGCCGCCGCAGAATTTCCTTTCACCACACATTTTAAATCCTGCCAACTCTGGAAATTTTCTATTAGCTTTGTTTTGAATATATGTAATTGATAAAAAACTTAATATGAATTTATATACATACCTTTCTGGGTATGGAATTTAATACAGATGTTAGCTTTTCGCACAATTAAGGAACTACACAAGTGTACCAAAATAAGTATGCTTCGTGATCCAATGTGTAAAATGGTCCCTGAGTACATGTTTTCTAATTTTTTGTTGCGTTGTCGCGCCGCGCACTGTGTAATGGCTGAAACAGATTACACTTTAGTGCGCGGCGAGACATTGCGGTGAAAGCGTTTCGCCGCTCTGTGACACAGATTGCAATATGAGCGCAGCACGGTAGATACAGCGCTCTTATATTGGTACTACATATTTTCATGAGAAGTTACCTACCCCAAACATTATTTTTTTGTTAGTACCACTGAAAGTGAGCAGTAAATTTAGGATTAGAAATGACTACGCTACAAAAATTTTCGCCGCGCCCTGCGTTCAATGCGTGCTCTAACATTTTGCCGCGTTGACGCGCCTCGCACTAAAGTGTAATATGTTTCAGCTACGATCCATATGAAAAACAGTTTTATTATACAGTAGAGTAGAGTTTAATTGGTATCACTATTATGCTGATACCATGCAAAAAAAATGTAAATATATACAGAAAATAAAAATCCTTATCATTTGCCTTATCAGGCCTCTGGAATCTATTGAATTTTACACAAATTTACAAATTTTTCAGAAGTTAAACTCAATACTATTCTGATGGCAACCAAATGCTGAAAATATACCATTAATTTGGTTTTTAAATTACCCGGCAAATGTGCACTATCTCTCTTTAATGAAGTCTTGTATTTGATTTTTTTTATGATATTACGGTAATAGCATTGCATACCGTTCACATTTCCTAAGTAATTTGAGAGACTTTTCATATTTTCTCATAAAAATTACATGCATCTACTATATATTTTGCAGAATTTGCTCAAAACTATTCGAATGGCGAATCTAGTCATCCTTTTTGGGTGAAACAGCGCATGACTCTTTGTAACTTGATCAACTTTTTGCATAGGTGTGGGAGCCGCCTGATTTTATTTCATTCGGAAAGCTGAATTGAATCTGCGAGGACTACATCTGCACGCACGTGCGTTCCAAGAAATCAAGAATATCCAATCCAAGGTATTTATTTTTTTTTTTTTTTTTTAATTTAATTAAATTATTTTCCACACCGTATCTCCAATTTTTAATTCGGTAAATTTTTTTGTTTCATTCTGTATGGCTCTTCAAATATTTGTTGGTTATGTTTAAATCTATTGAATTTCTTACGACAATGTCTCATTGCCTGATTCATTATTTTATCAGCTCTTTTAAGATAATTCGGAAACTTTGCTAAATAATCGACACTTTTTATACTTCCGCTTTCTTTCCTATTTGTATGTGTTGCTCGTCGTTATTAATTTACTGTTATTACCGTAAAGCTCTATTGTTTTCATTGTTTTTCTTCTAGCATTTTGTAATTCATAGTGACAGTAAAATGGGTTCTGGCAGTGAAAATAGCACAAATGTTCTACCTAATGGTAAATATACGTTGGTTGGCATCGATATCGACACAACTGGTCGACGGTTGATTGACGAAGTATACATATCCTCTTATTAATTTAAACTTTCTCTTAATTCATATTACATATTTTTTAGATCGTCCAATTAGCAGCATACACTCCGAAAACTCAATATGCCCAATACATTATGCCCTACATGAATCTGAATCCAGCTGCTAGGCAGAGACATCAAGTGCGTGTTATTACCATCGGGTTTTACAGGATGTTAAAATGTATGCAGACGTACAAGGTAATTAAAATGTAAACAAATATTCCCCAAAAAGGAAATTCTTATCCAGACTAAATTTCTTTATATACTTTTGAGGACTATTATCTCCTTTCAATATTCTTAGGGTAGTATATATAACGGAAATCTGTGCATTAAAATATTCCACCGACATTGGGTCTAGATTCGGAACCTAGTCTAGGCGGGTAGTGCTACATCTAGAAAATAGTTTTGAATAACCACTTTGGGACGTAATTAATTTTTTAACATTTACAGTGTGTGTGTGTAATGCCCAATTTTGGAATAGTGAAATTATTCTAATTTCTTTGGAAGGGGAGCAATTCTAATCAAATTCTCTATTAAACATAACTCGTCTTGTACATTTTACCTTGGTTCAGAACTCATTTATGAAAAATAACATCTTTTTCTTTCATTTCCGTAACTATTTTATTAATATCTAGAGGCGTTTTGCATGCAAACGTTTCCAATTTGCTCCCTAAACCATTTGACTTAAAACGAAAAACTAAGCAGTAACAAACAAAAATAGTTTGCCTTAATTTTAACCGTTATTTACATACACAAAAGAAAGATATTTTAAATGAGCCAGGTTTTTAAGGTAATACAATCATTAATACGGCGGCGTATTCAGATCTCAAAACACAGAACTTTGATAAAATATTTTGCGTAGCGCTAAATGTTATTGTAAACTAGTTCAGTAATTGAATTCTTATATTACAGATGAAATCTCTTGGGTATACTAAGTTTGTAACGCATTATTTCTAGTTTTTCCAAATTTGTTTTTTTTTTGTCTACTATACATTAACAAATTTCTCTTTACGTTAATGTGAGAAACACAATAGGGTAACTTGTGAAAATATTTTTGGAATATTTTTAAGGAAATTTTTAACATACTTTTTTCTGCTGAAAAATTTTGTTTCTTAGTTTTTCTGTCTATATTAAAATCTGGTATTTTGCGTGGCACTTAGTTTTTTTGATAATGCTTTTTATATTTTTATTCCCTAGATCAAATCATTGGGTATATTAAGGTTGGCAGACCTGTTAGCCTACTAGCTTAATTGGGTCGCGTTTTTATTCAAAAAGTATCACCGTTTTAATTTTAATCCTCCGATTTATTCAGTGACAGAAAACTAAGATAACAATACTAGTTAAAAACAAACTTGTTTTATCTTTTAATTTCCTTTGAAATTATCAGCTATCGTAGCCATCAGGCAGGTGAAATTGATATAATTGCATTAAACTAACAAAATATTTTTACAGGTTGTAAAATCGAAAGCTGAAGTGGCTGCACTAAATGATTTTCTCGACTGGATAGAGTCTGTACATAAGAATGATCCTGAATCACTTGGTGTTATACTTATTTATCATGAAGAAAGAAAATTCGTGCCTTACATGATACTTGAAGCTATGAAAAAATATCGTGTGCTGGACAGATTTTTGGTAACAGTGAAATCATTTGCAAATGGCTATGCACTTGCTAAAGCAAAATGTGCTAGCTCAGTTAAATATTTCTCTCTTCGACAATTGTCAAAAGTTTTGCTCAATAATGACGACAGTCAGAAGGAGAAAGAACAGTTTGAAGGGAGCGCAAGTGTTCGTGCTAGATTAGCATTTGAGATCGCTCATCATTTAGCTAAGAGCGAACAGCAAGATTTAGATCCAGAACGTGATACAGAAAACATGGTTAATGTTGTTTACGATTTTTCTAGTCCAATTAGTCAGGAACTTGATGAATTACAAATACAAAATAAAAATTTAGAACGTCAGAACTCGTTTCGACCAGTGTTCCTACAATATTTCAAGACTACTTTATATCATAGAGTTAAGGCTGTGAAATTTCGTATAATATTGGCCGAAAATGGCCATGATTTGGAGAGCTTAAAGGCCATTTGGACAGAAAAAAGAAAGGTAATATTAACATGTTTATCAGCTGTTGGAATAAAAAATTTATTGTATTCTATATGCAGGAAGGACTAACTGAGGTTATTCAGGCCATTCAAGAGCTTAAACCAGATGAGAAGAACGAGTTGATTGAATTGCTCGATTGCCATTTTGATCCTGTAAAGCAACCAGTTAAGCCTGTGGTAAAGAGATCAAAGCGGAGGAATCGGCGAAGTAAGTATTTTGTAAAGTTTGTACTAATTTAAGCAGCCAGAGCAATTTCGCGTAATTGGACAGTTTTTTCGAAATAAGTAATATTAACCTATTCGAGACTTATTTCTACACTATGGCTCTTAATCCCGAAAATTTTAGTTTCAAGGTTGACCGACGGACAAACTTTCGATCGCTTATTATCGCCCAAACATAGAACTAGAATTAAGTCTCATCATATCGCAATAATTTTTTGAGTTCATTGCACTTCTGGTTTTGATTGCTAGTTTCTTGAAAACCAAGATTAGTAATAATAGTGTTATTAATTCAACAACCAAGCTCTTAAATTTATTCATCTTTCCTTCTCTTTACCGTTGTAGTATTTCCACAGTACAAAATTGTAGCACAGTAATCAAAGTGAGGCAGAATAATGGTGTTATAAACGCATAATGCTGTTTTAAGGCCCAGAAAATTCCGAATTCTTTTCAAAAATCGTAGCTTCTTAGCTATCATAAAACACAATTTGTCAATATGAAATGAGAAGCTTGTGATACTTACAGATCCTTTTGTAATTTTTGCCTGCATTTTCTGAAGTCATTTTCAATTTTTACACCAGCGACGTCCGCAAATAACACTACTTTTAAATATTTTACTACACTAGGAAATGCATAACTAGTCGTGACTGTTTAACGTTTAAATTTTTGTCATATTCGCGAAATTGTAAAAAAATTACGCTTACAAAATGAATTTCCGATTCAAAAATTTGTTATTAAAAAAATCTCTTCAAAGCTCCAAAGTAAGAACGAACCATATTTTGGAACACATAGCTGTATCTTAAATCATAACTGCATCTTAAATCATAACTGCATCTTAAATATTGAGCTAATATGCAGACCAAAAAATTTTTGGTTGGTTTTTGATTTACGCAAATTAATATCAATTTACTATATTCTACATTATACAATGTAATCTCTGAATGTATTAAAACCCGGTATTATTTTTGTAAAACCAAAGAATTTTTCTATTGATATCTGTTTATAGATAATAATTCAAAAAATTTCAGACAAAAACAAGGAGAATATCAAACCACGTGACAATAATCAAGGGGCTGGTGATAAAAATATGCCAGACTCCACCGTAAAAACGCCCGTAAAAAAAATGCAAGGGAATCGGTCACGAAACAACTCTACTTCGAACAAAGCTGCCCTTTCTTCAAATTTGTAAAGAAAATCGATGAGGAATCAATCGCGTAATGTAATTGAAATTCTATTTTGTTATTGTTAAATAATTTTCTTTTAATTTCTTTTATTTTGAATAAGAGACTTGCAGATTTTTAAGTGCCTTAAAATCGTAGATATAATATTGTTAAATTTGAATTTTTGCTAATTATAGTTCCGTTTATAACGGACGTAAATATTATTCCGAAAGGTCTTTGATAGACTTTTCCCCAACTTGAATTTTTGAAAGTTGAACTACTATTAAAGATTGTGACAAGCATGTACTTTCGATCAATTAATTTTCTTTTTGGATATCTAAAAGATTTACTGTACAGGTAAAATAAATCGTTAGTACATGCTGCTACATAACATTTTATTATACATAGCGCCAATGTGCCATTATTTTTTATTTAAATATATTGTGATAGCCATATCAAAGAAATAATTGTATATTTACTAACATATATTGTATTTTCTTAAATAGAAACAAGAAACTGAACAATTTTTAAAAAAATGAAAATGAAAATACCTAAAAATGAAATCTTGAATTGATGTGGTGATACCGTCTCAAATAAGTCAACGTGGCTTTTCCTTACCACTTAGTCTAAATTATTGTTTATTAATGCGTTCTTATGTCTTTGGCTAATTCAAAGAATCTGGTGCTTCTATGGACGAACATAAATCCTTAGTTTTTAATATATTTTTTTTATTAATAAAACGATACATAATTTACTCCACCTGACCGGTGCCATTTACATAAACAAAATTTATATCAATTTTTGTTTTCGATGAAATAACTTGAAAAGAACCTTTATTATTAAATTGTATTCATTTAATGTAATTCATTTTTGTGCAATTTTTCCTTTGTTGAAATAAAATGTTCTATAAAAATTTAAATTATGTATTTTCATATTTAAATCATAGATATTTTTCTAAGCCTCAATCAAGATATTTCAATACACTAAGGGCCGTATTCACCGAGTCATTTAATTTAATTTCTGTTTTAGTACTCCTGTAAGACAGGGTTAGGGCACACTTTAAGTTATTTTATGATATCATAATGCATATAACTTTAATTTTAATTCTAGTGGGCCCCAACCCTCTAATGGGAGTACTAAAGCCGAAATTAAATTAAATTTCAATTAAATGGCTTGATGAATACGGCTCTAAATTGTATAGTATTAAGTTAATTGGCATTACTAGAATGCAACCTAAATTTAGAGGACTTGCAGAAGGCTTGTTTTTTTTTCTTTTTAATTAAAGTAGGTCTAATTCCATATATTCGTGGCTGACCGTTCGTGTACTCAACCAAGCTATCGTGGAGTAGGCTTTAAGTTGTAAATGTAGCAGCTCTATATGCAGAGTTCTAAAGAATATATCATTGTCGGACCATAGAGAATTCACTTAACAGCTGTTCAATAGAAAGAGATTACCCATCAGTGTAGGCGTCATTTGGAAAAATATAAAAAAAAATTAATCCAAATTTTGAAAGAAAGAATTGCATGTAGCATTTAAGGAAATTGAAAAAGTGTGCGACAAAGAAGTATACTTGTTTTTTTCTGAGGGAAAATGGTTACATTTTTCAATAACCAAGCACGTTGTTTTTTACACTGGTGAATAAGGGTGTAGTGGTAACGAGATTCTAGGGAGTAAAGATAGGAGATTGAGGCCATGTTGGGTTCTCGTTAAAAAAAAAACTAGTACCAATAAGTAAGATTAGCGTAGCATAGACAGTGAGTGAGTCGCTGACCTTGTAATAAGGCAGAGGTAGGTTTATTGTATTCCTGTAGGGTGCTCTCATTGGAAGTAATTAAGAAAATGAGTTATAACCCAAGAAGTGGAAAATATTTTAATAAAAGGTAATCTCTGTATACAAGTATGAAGTGAACGTTTCTTTTCTTGGAATGCATGCCAGAATGGTCGAAAGTGATACCAGTGCCATGAGTACGCCGTGTCCGGGGTACTTATACTACCTGGGTCTACTTAGTGCCTGCCCATATTAAATGGTAGGTAGCTAAATTCGTAGGATTCAGTGATCGTATCACTTGAGCCGGAAGTGGGACGGGGTTCTTGCTGCTGTCGGGTCGTAATTATCTCACCGACCTCCCGGTTCCTCTCTTCTACACTCACGACCGTACCGACGAGCTTAGCCGGCTTAAACGGAGGTTTCCGCGTGGAAGAGAAGGAATGGGGGACCCAGTGGCGTCAAATTCCTAAGTAACCAACAATACATAATGGTCTCGTCGTTGTCGCCTGTAAGAATTATTTAATTACATCTTCAAGCGCCCGTCATAATCACACATTTAACTTGCATAATAGGAAGTGGCTGGTATTTCCTTTCCGTTAAGACCCAACGTGGTATTGTCAATTTTTTTTCCTCCAATAACTAGTAGACTCGAACTGATTACCGTTTTACTAGAAGGTTACACATAGGAGTAAGTGAGATGCGAGGGACCTAATTGAGCCATGATTATCAAATGTGCTTTTGTTTTGTGAACAGGTTTACTCAATTTAAAATTCTTTTGCAAAATTTAACAAAAGTACGGAAGGAATTCTTTTCAAAGTTTATTTTGTGCAGAGTTGTATAGTGCCACTGGTGCCTGCTAAAACCATCATATCAATTAAAAAAACAGAAATGAAGTGTGCGATCAGTACTTGCAAATATAATTCGGATTTTAAACAAGGAAAATCGCGTTTCAGGCAAGTGCATTATGTAAATTACCTTTTTTGTTAATAGAAGCAAAGATTTATATAAATTAAATATGTGAATTATTTCAAAATAAAGTCGATAAGGAACATTTTTTACCACAGATGCTCCGCATAAACCTTTGTTTACTTTTTGCAAATAGGCAAGTTGTTTAGAATAGGGACGTCGTGTAAATGCATGTAAAACATGGACTACCAACACAACCAGAATTCATTACGCGAAACCTGGCTTATCACCATTACTGTTTGCTATATATTCTAAGTGCTGTCCGTACTCCCCACTGACATATAATAAGAAAGGACTGAGCCATCCTAATTCCTATAGTCAAAAATTGCACAAATTTTAGCTAAAATCTATTTGTTGTTATGGTCGCATGCGAACGTACCAATAAAATTTATAGCAATCCTACGTTCCTGCGTTCCAAAACGGAAGGCACATCTGTCAAGGGAACGAAGTGGAAACGGGCCAGGTGAAAATGGCGGAAGTAAGAGCGGAGGCCATACTGTGGAGTTAAGTCCAAGTGACAAGTTGTATAGAGCAGGAAATTAAAGTCAGGACAGTTCGGGGTTTGTCTGGATAAACCACTGACATATAATAAGAATGGACTGAGTCATCCTATCTAATTCCTATAGTCAAAAATGGCACAAATTTTGGCTAAAACTTATTTGTCTCTTTCAAGCTCAAAATGTACACTGAACTGTAAACAATTTTGGAAACAGTACGGCTGTATTAATTGGAATGCATTGGAATTGACATAAAAATTCAGACAAATATATTGTTTATATATGCCTATCTCTTACAAGCTCAATGAAATTTGACAACAAATCTGCAGAGGCGCACATTTTTTAGTAACATTAAAAATTTATTTTTGTGTTAATTAAAACAAGTTTAACTTTCTAAATAATTTTAATTTAATGCCATACTATTTTATAACATCTTTAGTGTTTCCAATCGACAATTAATAATAAATTATGAATCGGTGTGCAATTGTACGAAATAAAATGTTTTCACAGCCTGTTCAATATTTGTGCCATTTTTAAAGCAGAACGCTCAGTCCATTCTTATTATATGTCAGTGGGATAAACAGAAAAAGGTCAGTAAAAGAAAGACGTTCCTTACGGTCAAGCTTTTAAAAAAACGCGAAATTTTATTAGTAAGACAATTAAAAATAACTGAGAAAAGAAAATTGGAATAAAACCTCTCGGAATAAAAAGAAAATTAGAAGAAAAGTTTCTTTGAGAGAAAAGGAAATTGGAAAAGGAAAAACCAAACAAAAACTCTTATTGTAAGAAAAAGAAGATTTGCATAATTTAAAAGTAACCGAGAAGACGAACGGAATATTACACAAAGATGGTTAGTTTAAAATACGCATGACCCGGTCGGAATAAACTACGATTTTTTTTTTTTGTAGTGAAAGTAAAGTGATCAACGAGACCAGAGCGGGTCACGTTGAGGATAATATTACGCCTGGCGTGCTTTAGTTAGAAATAGGGAACGAACACCTTAATTTGCCGCCTAAACAAAGGAGCAGAATGGAACCCGTGGCAAAGTTTACCTAATAATAAGTTGAGAAGCTGGTGAGATATCCGAGTGTTTTACATTTAAAATGCACACGGCAAGAAAAGGAAGGAAGAAAGAAAAAAAAATCAAACTCTCTTTAAAAATTTTCACGTTTTACTCTCATAAAATGCTCCCGCGCTTTTGTGAAAACCGGTTTTCATGAAATATTGATAATGTTAGGCACTGACATATAATAAGAATGGACTGAGCGTTCTTGCTTCAAAAATGGCACAAATATTGAACAGGCTGTGAAAACCCTTTATTTCGTACAATTGCACACCGATTCATAATTTATTATTATTTGTAGATTGGAAGCACTAAATATGTTGAAAAATAGTATTGCATTAAATGAAAATTGTTTAGGAAGATAAACTCGTTTTAATTAACACAAACCTTAATTTTTAATGTTACTGAAAAATGTGCTCCTCTACAGATTTGATGTCAAATTTCATTGAGCTTGTAAGAGATAGACGTATATAAACAATATATTTGTCTCAACTTTTATGTCAATTTCAATGCATTCCAATTAATACAGCCGTACTGTTTCCAAAATTTGTTACAGTTCAGTGTACATTTTGAGCTTGAATGAGACAAACAGATTTTAGCCAAAATTTGTGCCATTTTTGACTATAGGAATTAGATAGGATGGCTCAGTCCATTCTTATTATATGTCAGTGTTTGAACAGCATGTGTTTCTGTTTACATTCGTTTTGCTATGAAGAGATTAAGTGGGAGAACTCATGCTGAATTCTCTGATATTTTCGGGAAAAATGAGAATTTCATTTGAGAGGAATTTTACATCTCCTTTCAGCATCTGGGCCAAAGTGAAATTTATCTTTTTCTTAAAAATGGGAGGTAGTGTGGCCCGAAGTGCATTATTATAAATAGTTTGATAGGATTTTGAGGGATTTAATAAGATTTTGTCGTTCGAGTAATCCTACGTTCTCTCGATTTTTGTTTTTAACTCGTTGTCTCAGTTGCACTACAGTAGTGCATAGACAAGTTCTTTTCCCCCATTCATGCAAAAGGCGAAAGTATATGAAATTAGTTGTTTCATTCTAAAAAACACCAGAAATTTGCCCATTTTGCTCTACAGCTTCTTAACTTATTATTAGGTAAACTTTGCCCGTGGTGTCAACCACTCTCCGGACGGAGTTGTGCTATTGTTAAGTGAACAGGAATAACCCAGCACCCATACGGGGCCACGGGACTCCGGAATCACAATATATCCCCCACCTATTAGAAATAGAAAAAAAAAAAATTAAAAGTCCAGCGAGAAACGTCAGGGATCTAGCGTGTTAGATTAGCGTTTAGTGTAGTAAAACTTCTTCATGGAGATTTCACCTAAATTTGTTGCACCTATATACATATATGAAAATTTTCTCCACTAGCAACGGCGCGGTGAGACATCTCGGAGGCCTCTGCGATGGATTCCTAGCGACCAACAAGTAAGTTGCAGTTTTTTATTTATATTATGTTCGAATTATATGCTTACAAATGAAGCTGGTACTTGTTTCACGGGCACTGTCTAAGCTCATGCCTTTTCATTACAAAATTTATGGTGAATTGTTTTAGTTAAGAATATGCACTTGATCAATCAAATGAAATTAGGCTTTCACATATCCAAATTGAGGTGAAATCTTTTTGTGTTTTTTCTTACACTAGTACTTAGACAGATAGCCACCTGCAATTCAGATAAACAGGGGTTTATAATAGTAAAATTAGAGAACATTACGCTTTTTCATAGGGCTAGTGGTGTATGCATAGGAGGCTCCTATAAGCTTAGGACTTGTTCACGAGCGCGATTTATCGCATGCGACGGAGCGCTGATTGGCTGCAGCAATATAGTTGTCGCTGTACATGCTTACTCTTTCTACGTTTCGTGCGATACAAAAATTAATCGCAGCAATGCTCTTAGTTTGG
This sequence comes from Dioctria rufipes, assembly GCA_963924295.1. Classification (NCBI taxonomy): domain Eukaryota; kingdom Metazoa; phylum Arthropoda; class Insecta; order Diptera; family Asilidae; genus Dioctria; species Dioctria rufipes. The sequence continues at coordinate 280,350,615 of OZ002740.1, read as the reverse complement.
TGCGATTTTCACCTTAACCTCAACATTTTTGTGTGTTTACATTTATTATTTTCACCTTAACCTCAAGGTTTTTGTTTGTTTACATTTGCAATCGTGTGATATAGCTCCACAAGAATGTCGAAGTTTACTATAATATGTAAGCTTTCGATGTGGAAAGCTCCAGGAGATTTTTTTTTTTAAAGTAGTACTAATATGCTGCTTTTAATTCCATCTGTCTATCCATTATAAAAACTTATTTCACAATAATATTTACTTTAATCCACAAAACCAAAACATATTAAATTGTAGCTGTCAATTTTAAAAACCTCTGTCAACCTTATGAACGTATCGCGCGATAAAAACCAGTCGCAAATAGAGATAGATCTATAGAAAGAGCAGGACGTCACCAAAATATCGCACGTATCGTATCGCGCTCGTGAACAGGGGTTTAATGTCGCATTGTTTTGTTAAAAGGAAACCTGAATTTTAAGTAGTCCATAGCCTAGTAATCTCAAGCAGCTGGCATAAGTTCATGTGTTTCGCATAATAGCTTCAAGTGCCCAACACTAGTTATTCTTCGTAATAAGCCTCCGAGTAGGCCTGCTACTAACTATTTTAGTATCTAGATTGTCACATTTTTTTTTTAATGAATACAAGATATAAGGAAGAACTATAATTTCTAGTTTTAATAAAAATTTATGGAATGGAAAAGGGGGAGAACTGAACCCAAAAGGAGTAAAAATATAAACTACGCCCCGATAATTACCTCATAGTTTTACAAAAGCATTATAAGCAGTCAACGACACCACGGGTAGTTTAACCTCGAGTAACGGAGGTGATAGACTGCGTCTAATCGCTCCAGGGGAATTTAGCGGAACTTCTATGACGTTGATGGCTTCGTAATTCTTTAGCTCCATTCCTCGTCTCTCTCCCGGAGTGGGCTTTCTTGGAATGGCGAATTGACTTGGTCCGCTACTCCTTTCAGGTCAACACCAGGGACTCTGAAAATTATCTGCCTCAGAGTCAGTTGGGTGGTTGGGGCAAGTAGAGAAGGCCAAACATCTGTGCCTTCCCAATGGATGTAGGTAAGTGGTGTAAAAGTCCCTTAAGGACTGAATGTGTGCTACAGCATTTTGATTTGTAGGCACGAAAATTTTTGTACAGTGAAACCTGTCTAAAGCCCGGTATGCTAGAGCCAAGGAATTAGGTCAAGGAATTTTTCCACTTCTTTCTTAAAGAAAATTTGACATTAGGTCAAGGAATTTGGATTTGTCAATTGTGTGATAATTCTGACAATAAAGAAATAATAAAGAAAGTGAAGAAATGGATAATTTCTAATGAAAAATAAAGATACACGTAAAACAATTTTTATTCATCCATTTGTCATTTTAAAATTGATATACCTCTTGCAAAATCGCCGTTCCTTCGTTCAATTTTTCAATTATTCCACCACCGTCAAAATTCCTTAGAGAAATAAGTGCATCGGTACTTATTTCTTCAAGAAATATTGACATAAATGGATTTTTCGTAAAAGAGCGACATCTTTTTGTCAATCAGGAAGTAGAGTTTTTCAGTTCGAATTACTTTTCTCTAGCGTACTACCTCAAGGAATCGGTCAAGAAAAAAATTCCTTGAGCATTCCATGACACTTTTTTTACATAGTTTTTGTATAGGAACAAAAATTCCTTGGCTCTAGCATACCGGGCTTAAGACGGAACCCCAAGGGACCGGGAAATATTTCCGTCTTAAACAGATTTCCGTCTTACACAGAGTTAATGAAATTTTTTTTATTCTTAATTTTTTATGTATGTAATACATTTGATTTATTTAACTTTACTTTTTAATTATAAAATATGTAACGAAATTGGGATAAAAATTCAGACAGCCCAATAACAAAAAATAAAATATGTACATATATGTACATTAATAAAATTAGGAACTTGTATAGGTACATTGTATGTATGTATGTATTACACATATTACTGGTAAATATATATATATGTGCTTTATATTATATGTACTGCATAGTTTGTCATTACTGTTTGTTTAGTTTTTTTTTAACAAAATCCTATCAACATTTTAGATTCGATAGTTGTGGTAGTTTCAACCATCTTCTCATCTCCCCTTTGAATGAAAAACTGCTTAAGGGTTAAAGCCGCATCCATAGCTTGTTTATTAGTGATATTCTCATCTTGAAATTCGTAGTAATCTTCTAGATCAACATTTCTTTGTTCAGCTGCGTATGCTTCACCGTTTAAAATTTGATGTAACTCTACGTCGTCCTCAGTCATTGCTTCACTATCTATATTTAAATAATCTGAAGCCGAAATATTTTCTATGTTCGTCTCTAAAAGCAAAGGTAGAAGCTCGCTAGAATTAGAATTACCTTCCGAAGCAACATCTATTGGAAAACCAGATTTTCTAAAGCAATTAGCGACGCATGAAATTGAAGAAACAGCAGTTTTGGTCCAATATAAGGCATCAAGAATAGTGATAGCTTTAGTTATTTCTGTGACGTTATTGCACTCATTAATTGCAGCAACCAGTTTAGTTAACAAGAGTTTTCTATATTTTACTTTAAAATGTTGAATGATTCCTTGGTCCAATGGTTGTAAAATGCTGGTTGTGTTAGGGGGGAAGAAAAAACAATTTTTACATTTGAAAGATCCAAATGTGGATGAGATGTTGCATTATCTAAGAATAAAATAACATTTCTTTTTTGCTTTACCATTCTTGAATTGAAATCCTTGAGCCAACTTTCCATTATGCTGCCAGTCATCCAAGCCTTTTGATTTGCATGCGATTTAACAGGTAAGTCATTTATATTCAGTTGTTTAAAGCACCTGGGCTTCAAAGATTTGCCAATAACCAAAGGTTTCTCAAATTTCCCATCAGCAAAAGCACAAAGAAATAACGTGACTCGCTCTTTTGAATGCTTACCACCGACACATTTTTCATTTTTTAGCGCTAAAGTTTTATTTGGTAAAGCACGGAAAAAAAGCGCCGTTTCATCTCCGTTTGCTATGTCTTTAGCCTCATATCCCTCAATTTCTACTGCGATCCTTTTTTTCCAATCCTCAACTGTCTGCTGACAGACATCTGCCGCTTCGCCACAAACTTGACCAAATTTAATTCCATACTTTTTCCTAAAACTTTCAAGCCAACCGTTGGATGCTTGAAATTCTGAAATATTCAAATTTTCCGCTAACGTTTTAGCTTGCGCTTTAAGAAGTGGGCCTGAAATTGGAACATTTTTTGCCCTAGCTAAACGAAACCAATCAAACAACCGTCGATTGATTTCACTGAATACAGTTTTTCTTTCCTTGCGCTTGGAAGAAGGAACTCTCTCATAAGTTAAAAATGTACTTTTAATTGATTCTGCTGCCTTAAAAATTTCATAAATTTGTGTTTTTCCGCAATCATATTGTTGTTGCAGTGCTTTTACAGCAGTTTTCCCTTTGAGTTGAGCAATCTCATATTTTTGCTTCAAAGATAATGTCTTCTTTATTTTACCCATATTGCTGCAAAAATTTTAAAAATTATCTTAAACGTTTTTGTACAACTATTTGTTACCATTTTTTCCAACAAAAACTATTGATGAAATCTTGTTTTTAAATGCAAAACAATGATGCCTGTAATGACGTTTGATTTATCATGCAAAAAATTAGTAAGTAAAGAAAGAAACGTCAAAATACCAAGCAAACAAAAAACCTTATGATTTAAGCCTTAATCACAATTGCCACGGCTGACGGCATACGACCAGAAAATTTCGCTTTCAAAGACTTAAAAGCACAGCACCAGTACCAACAAAATAAAACAAATGAAATTGTTTTTGTTATTTTAAGGTTGTAAAACACCGCGCTAATTTCAAAAAAAGCAAAAACATGGATGTTGAGAAAATATTATGCAAATGCCCAAAATAATTTCCAACTTACAGGACAAGTAGGCAAGTGGATAAAAAAGACTTGATTATGGATATTGCGAGGCGCTTAAATACGAAAAAGTTGTGACATTTTGCATTTAAAAATTTAGTTAATTTCTGTATTTTAAGTTGATAACTGTAGAAAAAATCTCCACGATATTTTAAAAAATACCGCCGTCAAGATTAAATGCAATCGGGGAGCTGCAGAATCTTCTTTTCCACAATCGCTGGAATTGTGTTTGAAATTTATCGATTGCTTGTTTTGACAGTGAATTGCCGTCGGCCGGTTCTGTTCGTCGCAATTGTTTTTAAGGCTTTTATTTTCCGTTTTATATAGGTTTACTACCATTAAAATATGACATAAAATTGTCCGCTTCCGTCTTAAGTTATTTTCCGTTTTACACGGGTTGCTTAGAATGGAAAAATCAACAATAAAAAAAAAAAAATTGTCCGTTTCCGTCTTAAGCTATTTTCCGTTTTACACGGGTTGCTTAGAATGGAAAAATCAACAATCAAAAAAAATGTTCCGTTTAATGCAGGTTTCCGTTTTTTACAGTTTCCGTCTTAAGCCCGGTATGCTAGAGCCAAGGAATTAGGTCAAGGAATTTTTCCACTTCTTTCTTAAAGAAAATTTGACATAGATCAAGGAATTTTTGACAATTTGGATTTGTCAATTGTGTGATATTTCTGACAATAAAGAAATAATAAAGAAAGTGAAGAAATGGATAATTTCCAGTGAGAAATTAAGATACACGTAAAACAATTTTTATTCGTCCATTTGTCATTTTAAAATTGATACACCTCTTGCAAAATCGCCGTTCCTTCGTTCAATTTTTCAATTATTCCACCACCGTCAAAATTCCTTACAGAAATAAGTGCATCGGTACTTATTTCTTCAAGAAATGTTGACATAAATGGATTTTTCGTAAAAGAGCGACATCTTTTTGTCAATCAGGAAGTAGAGTTTTTCTGTTCGAATTACTTTTCTCTAGCGTACTACCTCAAGGAATCGGTCAAGAAAAAAATTCCTTGAGCATTCCATGACACTTTTTTTACATAGTTTTTGTATAGGAACAAAAATTCCTTGGCTCTAGCATACCGGGCTTTAGACAGTTTTCACTGTATATGGCTGGTGGCAGCGGCAGGTCTTCGTGGAACCTCCTCACACTCTCCGCCAATAGCCGAAGCGAGCTAGCGTGCCGCCCTGCAGTCAACACTGTCCACCGAGTGATCTGTCAGCTCATGCTGGCAGTCTGGACTTCACGTCCAAGCCAAGGTATATAGAAGACAAGGTATTCCCGACTCGAACCACGTTCCGCCATTTTTGTTAAAACTCTTTTTCCCTTTTTCTTCATTCACTGAAGTACGTCACAGGGCATCAGCTGTAATGTGTCAAAATTCTTTGCGCTTGTACTGCCACTGTCAGATTTCCTTTTTCTTTTTTATTCATTCACTGAAGTACGTCACAGACTATCAGCTGTTTGATCAGCTGTGATATGTCAAAATTTTAATGGGCATACCTTGTTTCTTCTATATACCTTGGTCCAAGCAAATCACTCTCAGCATACAACCATAACATTGTTTCTTTCAAGCACAAAATGTACACTGAACTGTAACCAATTTTGGATACAGTACGGCTATATTAATAGGAATGCTTTGGAATTGACATAAAAATTCAAACAAACGTATTGTTATATACGTCTATCTCTAGCTCAATAATATTTGACATGAAATATGCAGAGGAACACATTTTTCAGTAATATTAAAAATTAATTTGTGTGTTAATTAAAACAATTTTAACTTTCTAAACAATTTTTATGTAATGAATACTATTTTCAGCATACTATTTAGTGTTTCTAATCGACAAATAGTAATAAATTATGAATCGGTGTACAATTGTACGAAATAAAAGGTTTTCACAGCCTGTTCAATATTTGTGCCATTTTTGAATCAAGAACCCCCAGTCCATTCTTATTGTCACTGGTACTCCCGATCGAAACTTGGTAGCACGGAATTTTTCCTACCCCAACATAATTCTCACCGTAAAAACTTCCAAGTGTGGGCTATAACTGATGTCGCAAAATGTATTCGAAAATTATTTTGACGCTGGTAATACATGTATTTCGGCCTTCGGTCGCTAAATCGCCAAACTTGGCAGCGCTTCTCATCATACTGTATGTATACTATGTGTAAGTTAAGTTACTGTGGATGGAGTGGGTGTGTGAACTGCGAAGTGCGAATTCGAAAGAAAATGTCAATTCTCGTGTTTTCTTCTCGTCTGTCGTGTTTAGTTTTAGTCCAATTTCTTTGCTTGAGTTGTAAATTTCGTGTTTTGTTAAAAGTTAGTTAAATTGCATACAACGCTGCGAAGAAATCTAATTATTTAAAGAAAAGAATACAATAAATAAAGTTCTAAATATATCTTGTGCTACTCAATTAATTTGTATAAAATGTCAATAATTGAGGACTGTGATGTGGGAATTACATTTCCACTTGGGAATATCAGATCTACCGCGAAGAATTTGATTTACTATGCGGCCAAAGATGGGCATGCAATTAGTATGTTAGCAGCACTAAATGATATTGAAGATTCCCAGATAAGAGCTTACTTAGTGAACCAGGTTTGTAAGTAGTTTAAGTAGTCTAGTGAGATAAATTAGTGAATATTAGGGTAATGTAATAATATATTCCTAATGAATGTCTTATCTGCCACGAATTATTTATAGTGGGCTCTCGTCTATATTCTATAAATAGTCTTCCCAGAACAGAAGTAACAAGAGTGTCAGCTGACTGGCATTTGGTTCGGTACAAAATTTTTGAGTAATAATTTGTAATTTATCCACCGAATATAAATCTATAGGTAAATAAAAGTTTTATTAAGCTTTATAAATTTCAAAAAGTCTGCTCTGGATTATCTTTGTTGGCTCTACTGCAAAGGATCTTTCAAAACAGTACTTGTATAATATATTTTTACTGATCATTACACAGACCGAAAAACGTAGAATTTTTCTGTTTATCATTCAGTGCAAGTAACCTATTTCCATTTTTTGAATGCAATTGAATTCTCATTAAAACTGTCAAAGGAAGTAAAAAATAATCAGCAAATAATTACAAATAAAGAAGACATTGGCCAGGATGTTTTTTGTTTGCTGAAAATCTCCCTATATGTAATTCTACTCGTTAACTTTAGAGGTTTCCAGAGTTGTATGTGCTTTAAGCAGGAGTAGGTATAATAGGTAGATTATATAAAAATTTCCTTGTTTTATATTTTAATGTCAATGTAAATCCAAATTTTGTATTTTGAATTATTTTATTTTTTCGCAGATTTATGTAAGCTCTATTTTGTAACGACGTGAAATATAGTCGATCGACATTACAATTTCCGATAAATGAAAAAAATTATTCGATTTATACCTGTACGTAGTTAAAAAATAGAGTTAATCGTCCGCTTTATAAACCTTGTTTGCAAAGAAAGCCGAAATATATTCGATTTTATTGCCACTGGAAATAATCCTTAAACGAAAAGGAATGAAGTCGTTTTGCTTTTACCATGTTATTTTTGTTCGAAAAGGTGATTATATCGAATCGACTTTGTCTCACAATTTGTATATAATTTCTATTGTTGGGTAGGTAAATACTTGCCCGAATTATAATTTTTTAAATATCTTATCAATATTTTGAACATCTTAGAGTTGTTTTCAGTAAAAGTACTATCCTTGTGTATAGAACTACCTATCTAGTGATTGCGAAACGAAGTTTGACTATAGTGAATTATTTTCTGCGATTCAGTGTTAACACTGCCACCGAGTCCCTGCTGGTGTGGTGTAATGTTCCGGTGTGTACCCAGGGTCAAGTGGAATAGGGTATCCGGGTACCCGGAATTGCCCCCCCCCCTCCCCATAAACCATTCATTTAGGAGTCGTGGCCAGTTGAAGATTTCGCCAATATTCGTGAACCCTGATGGGAATAAATGAGTACAACTTTTGAACCACCTTATAGATTTTGGTTATTGTTGGCTTATTATTTCAAAAACTTTCTTCCATGTAACCCAAATTTATTGCTTCTTATTAATGCCCCTACTACCCTCTATCACTGGAAAAAAACCGCATGCCAATATCTGTATCAGTTTTAGCACTGGAGGTTTATTGGCACATTCAAGCCAGAACATAAAATTGCATACAAGCAATAATCACAGGTAGTTACGTAAGGTCTTTTATGACTGAACCCACAATTGCTTTGGTTATAATTTTCCAGTGGTGGTTCAAAAGTTATACATACTCATTTATTCCCATCAGGGTTAACGAATATTGGCGATATCTTCAACTGGCCACAACTCCTAAAGGATGGTTTCTGGGGGGGGGGGGTATGTGGAACAATTTTTTTGATCAGCTTACCTCAAGGAATCGCGTGGTATACCGGAAGGTATCTTGATCTGAATCACCCTGTATATACGATGCCTCGACCTGATGTAGGGAAGCCCTCAATTTGTTATTATAAATTTACTGAAATTTTTTCCTTAGAATTTATATGAATTTTTGGAGGCCGAAAGCGGCACACATTAGGCGCTTTCGGCAAGCACATTCTCAGTGAAACAAATGAGATATTCTCAGTTGGCTCACTGAGACTGCACTTTCGGTGAACTGTCTTAGTTCCATATTGAGCTACAAAAACGAACGCAACCACTGAGTCAACTGAGACAAGTGAAACTGAATTTTCTTGTCTCAGTTGACTCAGTTTCGTTATTTTGTGATTTTAATTACTAATTAAAGTTTAGTGAGCTATTTGAATAAACTAACAACACTTCCCTCAATTTATTACTATCCATTTTCTGTGGTCAAAATTATTTAAATGTCAAAATTGGTTTGAACTGAGACATCAGACTGTTGCTCAAAGCTTTGTCTCAGTTGTCTCACTGAGACAGTGCTTGCCGAGGCTGTCTATCATCACCAAAAAGTGAAATGCGCGTGCAGTATGCGACATGGTGTAGGACGGCCCTAATACCATAGACAAACTAATAACATACAAAGGGAAGTAGAACAGCCAGTAACGCCTCGCTAGAAAATGGGCCAACCCACACGCTTCAGCACGAAGCGGGAGGACTTTCCTCCCCTTGTGCCTAGACGTACCATCACAATAATGTAGCTTCTATGTAGTTCTCCTTATATGATTACTGAAATTACGGCTTAATCCTTGAGCCTCTAGTTCATACTTCAGTTGCTGAACTTTTAGCGACTGCGTGTGAGCAAAACTGCTCGAAATGATACAAGTGGAACCATTTGATATTATAACAAAGAAGCATTTTCGCAATCACTAGATAGTTAGTTCTATACACAAGGGTACTATTATATGCATTAGTAGGTACTCATCTATTCTCTTTATTCTTTATTATCATTTAGATTCTTGGATTGGTTTCGTGTTACCTTAAATGTTTGATCGGATTCAGTTCGACAGATTGTCACCAAGTTGTATTCATGCTTTCTTTTCCCTGAGTCGATTCGGGGTTAATGTGACATTGTGTCATTGTACTGCATCTATATACATAGTGCCTTCCGGCTCACAACCGAATGGTTTTTTTTTTAAACTGAAAAGACAAACACCTTTTATAATCGCTCGTGGTCAATCTATCTTCTTTCCTACGTAAGAGTCCTAACTTATCAACCTGAAATATCAACGAACATTCACCAAATTTCAATGTTTGTTGGATATTCTGTGATATTAGTGATACCATTCGCTTTCTAAAGTTGTTATCTATCTGATAACGGGGTTTTCCTTTGGTTTTTGCCTTCATATGGGATCCTTAGTTGACACACTTAGTTGACACAATATACATACATACATTATCTACTTAAGGAGTATTTACATTATGGTGCCATAGGCTAGTTTAGACGGCATAGTTTTTGCGCGCCGCTCACGTAAACGGAGGGAGAGAGAGATCATTGGAAATGGGGGAGGTCGTGCACAGAACTGCGACCGAGCCACCAACATGAAGTTTTTATTAATTTCTTTTTCACCTTTTCTCCATACATTCGGGGTACATGTCGAATGATACTATTAAGACAGATTTTGCTTTCGTGCTAGCCGTGCAAAACATATACCCTGTTAACACACAGTAAGTTTTGCGTTCTTGCACAAAAAACAGAATGGACGCATCGCAAAAATTTCATCGTCTAAGCTATCCTCAAGCATTTTTTTTTTCAAAAATTGCAGGGAGACATAATGTTATGACTGACAAGAGATTTCTCCTACGATTTGATTCCAATCAAAAACACAATGAAATAAGAGAAATGCAGAATCGTCATGACGAGTATGTATGCAAAAAATGTAAACAGCTTTGGAATGAGAACTTGCGTTGGCATGAGACAAGACATAAAGAATTCTAAGATATAAAAATTACCTCTGAAAAGCTTTTGATATAAACTTTCCTACCAATAGGGCTATTCAGTACATATCTTAATCAACGAACAAAGATTGTCACAAGAAGTCACTCAACTAGGTATAATAAAAATTGATCCACATTCCTGCCTAAAAAATGACACAACTTTTAAGCAGTTTCCTAAAACAGAAAGATGGAGCTGTAATTGTAGTTTTTTATTTAATACTGAAAGACAAGTATAGACATTGTTTATTCCATTTTCAAAGGATATTGGATAATTAAGAATAACCATTTGAACAATTTATGTCATTAAATATAGCAAAAATAGTTCAGTGGAATCAAACAGAATTTTGTTTTATCGAATTCCTTTCTACACCGATGTAGTGCAGTTTTACGTTTTGTTCTTTTTGTAGCCCATAGAGCTATCTATACTGGTGTAGAGCTGTTTCAAAGGAATATGACATTAGTTGCAGTAGAACTGGGAACTGGGAACCTGATGCTATGGTAATAAAAGTAATACCATAAAAATTTTGTAAAAAAAAATAATTACTGGGAATCAAGTAAATCTATACTTGGCCTAACCGAACTGACTGCTTCTATTACACTCTCATTTAAATTGTTTCGAATTTGCTTTGAAAGCTTCTCGTAGTAAAGTAAACATTGAGGTTGTTACAAACAGAAAGAAGAATAATGATCTAACTTGAAATCGCGCATGTGGTTAACTAGCCCTATCTTCGAAAGCTTGCAAGCATATAAATCTCAAATCATCTTTGCTGATTCTAGGGGCCTTCCTATGAATTCTTCCGCTAAGCATATATGCATAGCTGAACCCTTCCTGACCAGATCATCATCTGCTTCATTCCTACAGCACTGGCACCTACTAGGGAAAAATTTTGTGGTTGGAAACAAGTTTTTAGATCTCACTGCGACAATGCTGTACTAGTATGTATATCACAACTAGTGATGTTCGAATCCAGAGCTTAGATTGCAATTCGGCTGTCAATGCAAATCCTTATATCTGGATTATTAGCTACGTTATAATTTCATCCTAGTAGTTGAAAAATATTATACTTCAATTTTGAAAATTTCAATAGGTAAACGGTCCATATTAATCGTTTTTTTTTACAGCTTTAACTTTTCTTACTTCTTTTTCCTACTTGGAAAACTTTCATACAATCGTGCATTCCGAACCCTTATAATGTATAATGCAAAAAAATCAGCTGGTAAAATATTATAAATTTTCAATATTTTTCCGACAACTTGACGAAGCAACTGACGCTGGAGTTTTATAAATTGACTTCTGGATCACCGTTGGTAAATAATGATCCAAAAAAATGTTACTGGCTCCCGAACTAATAAGGATATTACTATATATTTGATTACATTGCAGTTAGTGGTGGCATTGTATACTTGAACTGTCCTTGTTTTAAAATCTATCTTTTTCTAATGAAATTCCATAGAATCCTTAATATAAGTTGAGGAATGAATCACATTTATCAATGAGCAATGAGCCAAAATTAATATAATGCAGACAAGAATAGTGATCGAAAGATCAAGGTGCAATAATTATTTCTGATAGCCAAATAACGCTGCATAGAAATAAGTTTACAATTTCAGAGAGTATTATCCAAATAATAATTGTTAAGTTAGTGAAAAAATAACATAATTTTCTTATAAATATTACACCTGCTTACGTTTTAATTGTCGTTGCAGTTTTTTCCAAAAGAATCTTTGAATAAATTATTTCAACAGCAATGACGAAAAAAGTTTTATATTTAAATATTCGTCATTGGAATTTCGTTCGCTTAATATTTTTCGTTTTTCTCTGTGCTTCTCAAAAATTCTACTCGTTTTTCTTTCTTGAACATTTCCAACTTGACTCATCTCTGCATTTTTGTGTTATTTGCAAATATGTTCCTTTGTATTGCGACAAATAAAGAAACATTATTCAGACTTTTAAGAACATGTTAAAATATTGCCATCCCTTATTGAGGAATAAGTATATTGTTCGTAAAAGTTTAATAGCCCTCCTTTGTTCTATAAAATCGAATGAAAAAATTCCAACCACTACGCAAACAGCAATAAAGCATCGAAGTACAAAGAGTGCAAAAGCTTTCCTTGGTAGCACGAGTGTGTTATTTATAAATCTTACTAGAACGCTGCGTTTTCCCAAAACAAATAAGACTTTTCCGATTTTCTCTTTCATTCAATGTACGTAAGTGAATATGCGTCTTCTAAATAGTGGAAAAAATTCTCTTAAACAGGAAACAAAAGATATCTAAAAATACTTAAACCTGTTAATTTAAATAAAAAGTGTAACAACCTTGACTCTGAAAAGTGGCTGTGTTTTTGAATGATTAGGCCTAAGGAGAGCATTGTACGTTGATAATTTTTTTTAAAAATAATTGTGATCATTCTCAAATATTTTAAGTTAAATATAAAATTATTTTCTTATTATTCGACTTGCGTGTTGAAATTGTGAAAATCGGACGGGCGGGCGGTAAAAGGGGCCCAAAATAAAACACTCGTGCTCAGATTAAATGTTTATTTTTCAAATATAAAATTGATAGTTGCGCACGTGGTTTGGCGTATTTCGCTATACTGAGGAACATTAAGAATACTCCGTAAAGATTGGAGGACATATTTGTCTTGGCGTCTGTTTTAGTTAGCGTTACTCACAAGTTTTGTAGTATTGAACTGCAGACTATAATCTAGACTTTTAGAGATCTTTATTGCCATTTCCTCTATTATTGATTGTTTTAGTTTTAAGGAAGCTTCAACGATAAATTCATTTTTATAAGGAAACTACGACGGTATGCCTTGGGCTTTATTATTAGATTACGAGACGATGTTCATAATATACATATTCCTCTATGTAAAAGAAGGAAGAAAATAATGCTAATATTGACCCGAAACATCATGAAACTCTCGGTTTTCTGACGCTCATTTGAAGTTAAATGGAGCTAATGAGTTTTGCTTTCTTGGTCTTCGAGCCTCTTGTTTCTGATTCGCCAAATAGAAAATAAGCAATTGAAGGTTAAACATGTCTGAACAAATAGTATTTCTTCTCAGTTATCGGATACCCTAAGGGTCTAGGCAATTGACTTGAAGCGATCGTTATGCCCTAGCTCGAAAATATTACATTTTAGATCTTTACGGGATGAACCTTAATTTTACCTGAAAACGGTAGCAGATAAATTTAAAAGTTGCAGTGAGCAAAAGGCTATATTTGTTGATCCCGAGTGAACTTTTAAATGGGAAGTTATACTTTATGGTTTCTACCGCTACTATGGAATAAATTGTATTGCCCATGTGATGTACAGAGGAGGTAAGCGTTGCAGTTTGTTTAGCGTAATCCTGGCCAAATTGAAATGTGCCCTTTGCTATTATGTTCGTGCACCCAAAAAACCAAAAAGCAGATATAAACGTGGTGACTTCATATCCTGCACTCAAAAAGCTTGTGTTTTAATCCCCTTGTATATCAACATGTAGTATAGCAGATTTATAACAGTTTTGTTGTCTTGATTTAAGATTAATGTATTGAAAATTGAAATATTGAATGCAGAATCTCATCAAATATTGAAAGTTATTCGTGAATGATTGATTGGGATTGATAACACGTTCTACATTACTTTTCCTAGTCTCAAAGCAGTCGATTCACATGACATGAAAAATTAACATAATATCGGGTTTAAAGTTTCATAGCCTAATTTAATGAGCGTTGGGTCTCGATTACTGAATACGATACGATATTAATATCGTAAATACGGTAAATTCTAAATTGCGTGTAATAACTTAAAACGAAGCGCAAAATTAAGTTATACTATATAAGAACACACTAACATTAACGTTTCTGTTAAGAATGGCGTAAGCTCCTACATCAATCCTGAAATTCCCTTCACGATTGTTGGGGTTCTTCAGAATCACTTTGGTTTCAGCTTTTTTCTTATTACATGTGCTCTTCTTCCTCCATTTGTCCTCCTTTAATGAGGTAGACTGGTCAAAAACTGTTGGATCATCTCATCAGTTACTTATAAAGCTATGACACAAATTTCTGCATTTGCAAATATAATGATTGCAGGTCTGCTATTAATGTTGGCGGTTTCTATTTTAAGCAAATTAAACAAAAACTTGTTGATTTGATTTGTAATTGCTATTGACCAATAAGATCTGTCAAAAGTAATACAAAAAGTCTAAGTTCTAAGTATTGTCAGATATTGCAAATGCTAAGTTAATACACGTTTCCAACACTCCTCCTCATTTACAATGTCAAAGGCTTCTCTCAATGTCTTGATTCTTGTCGCTGGCAGAAGATCTGCTAACATCAAATTCGTACCAATATGTTTTCAAGAAACAATATCCTTCTCAACATAATCTTTTACGATCTTTGATCTGTCCGACATGTTCTCCTCCTCAGTTAACTTTAAGGGGGTTACGACCGGTTTTTTGTAAAAAGAAAAAGACGCACATAGACAAAATGATATGATTTATTATTATTGTTACATCGTTTGTGGCGTTTAATTATCAAGATAATTATGGTTTGCTGCATGGAGGATCACACTATCCTCAAAGAGGTCGTCGGTAAGGCTACCATGACGTGCAATGTTTACCATTGTTGCAAATGAGAACAATCTTTCAACTGGAGCTGAAGAAGGCAATGGTGTGTTAGTTTTTAAGATTATCTGCCTAATTAAGGATCGTGAGATCCTCAAAGCAAACCATAATTATCTTGATAAATAAACCCGACAAATGATGTAAAAATAATAATAAATCATTATCATTTTTTCTATGTGGGTCTTTTTCCTTTCATAGAAATGTATTCAATCGTTGCAGTTTTGTTAATCAATTACACTTTTAAACGGATTGAAATGTTGATCGATTACGTTTTTAATCGGAGCTGCCGATTGACTTTTTATTGATTAAAATTTCTGGCCAAATAAATTTCGGTTCCCCCAAACATTTGCTCGTAAGGCAATTTTTCTCATCAAGCCATTTTCTTGTGTATCAATTTTCTCGTCAAGCCATTTTCTCGTATTCCAATTTGCTCGTAATTTTATACGAGAAAATTGAAATACGAAAAAATTCAACGGGGGAACCAATTAGTTCAAAAGATAAATTCACATGAGCATTGGATTATTCGATGAGTATTTAATTTAAAACAGAAACCAATCATTTTATTTACTTATGAATTCTTTAATTAAGGAAATATTTCTTAGACTTACTCGTAGTAAAATGTTTACAATGTTGCATACGAGATAATTGTATACGAAAAAAACTACTTAACGAGAAAATTAATACGAGAAAATGGCTTTACGAAAAAATTGGTACGAGAAAATGGCTTGAAGAGAAAATTGATACGAGAATATGTCTTGACGAGAAAATTGATACGAGTAAATGAGTATTGATTAAATTTTCAATCGAGAGAGCCAATTTATATATTAATCGATTTTATTAATTATGATTGTTAATCAATTGAAAAATGCCCAGTTCTGGCCTGAACTACTGTCAAAACCCCGCTTGTATATCATAGTAAGTCCTTGAAGACAAAAAACTTGACTAAGAACTCTACAACACTAGTTACTGTGTGATCCAGCAAAGCTTGAAGATTAGTCCAGCGTAGCTTTCAGATACTTCAATGAATTGCTTGGCTGAATAAGAGGTTTTTTTAAAAATTTCTTAACGCATGAATACTGGGAAATGTGGGTTTAAGTAGGCTGTTGACGGTAGTTCGAAGCAACCTATACTTGAACTCGGTGAGATTTAAATCCAAATATTTAGTTATAGATTGCTTTACAGTTACTTACAGCCTTACTTTTCTCTCTTTGATGCTCTTCCAATCCCTGGCACTTTCTAGTGATGTCAACAAGTGCCTGACAAGGCTTGCAGTAGCAGGATGTCCAATGGCCTGAAACGACAAAGAAGCTGTTAGAGTTAATTCCAATGTAGACCGGGTTTCGGGAACCTTTTTCCTCTTCATTTAACGTGCACATTCTTCGAACGCTTTCGGATGCCTTCCTCTTATGCCACTAACTCCAGGTTCGAGTTCCTACTCTGATAGTCTCTTCAAACAGGCTGGCAATCTAAGTCTGCACTTAGTCACAGCTCATTATATTAAAAACAAAATCATCCATTATTTTTTCTGCACTTAGTCACAGCTCATTATATTAAAAACAAAATCATCCATTATTTTTCCTGCAGATAGCCGTTTTTTGTAGGCTATCATAGAAAATACCCGAATCTTCTTATTAACAATGAACTTGTCTTTATTAGAGCAATTGCATAAATTGTAACGGAGCTAATTCTGTTGAGTCTTTCTCGTCATGTACGAAAACAATTCGCTTTTTCGCTTTGGTTACCGTGTGCCCTGCACCTGAATTTTTATACCCCAGATGAAATCTGTAGGGTATACTAAGTTTTTTATTCCATTAGTAACGTATAGAAATAATGTTCGTAGAGCTAAATTGAATTGGACATCCATGCATAATATTAAAAATTATTTTGATTTTTGCATGTTTGTCCGTCCGTCCTCTCGATAACTTGAGAACGCGTTTACGAGTGCACACGGCCTATTTAAAATCGCAGCAAATTTTCATCCTTTTTCAGAAGTGTAAAATTGCAACAGATCGTGTTGTATTGTGAGTGTATCCGTTCATATTTATGTTTAATCACTTCTTAAATTTGATCGTAAGGTAGTTAGGAGAAAGTAATAACGGATTAGGCAGGTTAAGTTTATATAGATTGAGGTTCCAGGTATCAATTAGTCATTCGCTTACCCACGCTTATTTGAGTTTTGAGCAGCCGCAGGTATGATGACAAAGCACTGTGCGAATAGTTAACTAGCTAAAGTCCTTTGCGTAAGTTGAATCTTGCAAGTATTCAAATAAAGATCTTTTGTTAATTTCACTGCAAAGTGCTTCTTGAAATGTTCATTTGTTTGAACTATAGCGATTCCAGGTATTCGTCATATCGGCAGCGCTTTCAACTGACTGCAGTTATGTTTTCAACTTCGAACACATACAGGGCGCTTTACATCCAGTACACTCGAATTTTTAGATTATAAATGCAGAATTGCAGTGCGAGATGGAGATATACTAGAAGTGTTGATATATTATCTCCATGTTTGTAATAGCTATAACATATAAGCTGTTAAAAATCACTGCAGCAGTTAGGGCATCTATACTTGATTTAAAAAAAAAAAAGCCGTCGCCGTCTCTTTTTCTAAGAGTTAAAAAGTACTAAGCAGTGGCCAAATTGTCTTAAATCCAGTCGGATAACCTTAAGCCATCATCATATAAAGAATTATATGAAATAGGTGATAGAGATATCTGGAACAATGACAAATAAAAGCCGTAAATTAGGAAAAGAATTAATTTAGTACTTAGCACTTTAGCTTGACCACTGAAATTCAGATTGAAAAATTTGTAGGAAACCCAAAAATTGACAGTGTTTTTAAAAACGCATTTGCTGTTAAGCTTGATTAGATATATGTAGTATATCGACACTGGAAAGCATAAACGTCGTAACTGACCAAAACAAAAATACGATATATGTATACACCATTTGAAAAAAAAAACTGCGTCGAATGCTCTGGGTCTCATATCTCTACAATGAAATTAAAATAATTTACGCCATTGAGAACTCCTGTACCTTTTCCGGTAATTATGACTTGATTTGCAGTAAAAAAATCAAAATCCGCTACTTTTTAAACATATTTTGCGTAAAGCAAAGGAAGGTTTGAAATTTTTAAGCGAGTTATAAGGTTTGTTCGATGAAAACACCGTGTAAATTTTCCCCAAATTTACCCGGGGTTTTGTGCACTCATCGAACAAGTTTTTAAAACACCGGGTAAATCTAATGTAATGACATTTCTCTGACAGTTCTCCTGAGCATAATTTAACTATTAATTTCCAGTGATTTGTGAAAATATATTTATAAAATAGGTGAAATAATTAAAAATTTAAGAATAAATAAATATTAAAATGCACGAAAAATATTTCTCAGTTTTTTCTTAGTTACATATTCTTTTATTAGCTTTTTTACATCGATATTATCGCCTTTTCTGTAACTTTAATTTGAAAAAATGACAATTGGTTCATCTGTGACCAGATATAGCTCCATCATTTCTGCAAGAAACAGTTGTGCTGCACTATTTTCACTTTTATCATCAGATGTTTTGTCTCTAGGTATAAAATTAATAGTTTGGATGATCAAAATCTACAGAAATGATTTTCTCTATCCCGTTGGCTTCTTCTCCGGTGTATGTGGTAGACAAGGCAATTTGAACAATAGCAACTTTAATTCTAACGACTTAAACGAGTTCTTTCTATCCTCTCCTGTGGCTTTGTCTAATTTACATAATAGCACTCCATTGCCTCTTCCTGTGGACCACATTCAATACCATGAGGATTGCTTCTCCTTTCACGGAATTAATTACCAGGAGCTCGTAATAGCACTATTCTCTGTCAAATCTGAATCTGTAGGCCCTGATAAAATCTCACCTAAGTTCATAAAAATATTGCTCCCCTATATAGGTCAATATATCCTGCACTTACTAAATCATTGCCTTACGTCATCTACTTTCCCTACTAACTGGAAATTGGCAACGATCTTGCCTATTCCTAAAAAGTCTTCAGTAGTTACAGCATCTGATCTTCGCCCTATTAACATTTTGTGCTTCTTATCCAAAGTACTAGAAAAGATAATGTATGGGCAAATCCTAGCATATGTGGAAAGAAATAACATGTTGACACGCTGGCAGTCAGGTTTCCGTGCAAATCGCAATTGCGAAACAGCCATATTAAAGGTTACTACGGACCTGCGGAAAGGCCTTGATAAGGGTGAGGTCGGCGTTCTTGTGCTACTTGACTTTTCCAAGGCTTTTGACAGAGTCAACCACTCAAGGCTACTTTTGAAATTATTCAATAATTTTGGTTTCTCCCAATCGGCTTTTAACTTGATCAAAAGCTTCCTCACGGGAAGATGCCAACAAGTTCGTTATAACGAGTGTGATTCAGACTTCTTACCTGTACCTCTTGGCGTTCCTCAGGGGTCTGTGTTAGGACCATTGTTGTTCAGCTTATACATCAACGACTTACCTGGCGTTATCCAACAAGTCAACATCCACTTATACGCCGACGATGTCCAGTTATACAGTAGTGGACCAATTGGGTTATTCGAGGATTGCTTGCAGCGAGTCAATGAGGATCTTGCCAGAATCTATGACTGGTCTCTAGCGAATGACCTTATCCTTAATCCTGACAAGTCTCAATGTCTCATTTTGGTGGTGGTACCTTGACTAGACCTATCCCCTCCGTATTTCTCGGGGAACAAGCTTTAACATATGTCGATGAAGTCACAAATCTTGGAATAAGGCTCAATGCAGATATGAAATGTTGTGGTTATGTCAGATCAGTTCTGGGAAAGGTCTATTGTGGGCTACGCAGGCTCTGGTTGTCCGCACAAATTTTAAGTTCGACCACCAAACTGAAGCTCATCAAAGCTCTGATTTTGCCACATTTTACCTTTGGGAGCCTGATTTTCCCAAAATTAGACTCTACCTGCCTACGTAGAATCAACGTTGCTTTCAGTGATTGTGTGAGGTTCGCCTTCGGTCTTCGAAGATTTGACCACGTTTCTGGCTTTCAGACTAGGTTAGTCGGATGTACTCTAGATACATACTTAAAGCGCAGGTCACTTCGCTTCCTCCATAAGCTCATTAATACGGGACAACCTGATTACCTTGCGAATAACATCCAACTCCTGAATTCGTCACGCCATCGTAATGTTCTAATTCCTCGTTATCGTAGGATGGTTCAAGAGGGCTCTTACTTTGTTCAAGCTGCAAGAACCTGGAATTCTTTACCGTACTCTATCCAGAGTGTGAGAGATGTGGGTGCATTCAAGAAAAAATTATTAACAATATAATGTGCTGCTATCAATGGGACTGCTACTTTTTCGGTTATTTCTTTTAGGTTTTTTGTGTTTGTAAACAATTAATATTTGTAACTTTATTTTATACAATTAGATCTACTACTTTGTTTAGTATGTAAGTTAGAATTTAATTACTTGCGCTTGTATATTTTTAACTGTATAATCCATCTAATTTCAATATTATTTATTATACCGTTATGTTAGTTAAATTGTACAATCCAACTTAATTTCTACACCGAATTATATGATATATGTACTACTTAAAGGATTCATATGTAGTTAGGTAATTTGCACACTAGTCTTAACTGTAATTTTCTTATAGTTTATCTATTCTGACCTCTTAATCAATTTACTGTATCCAAATTGTACTTTAAAAGACTGTAAGTCTTGTGTAACATACCAAAGTATTTTTTAATAAATTGAATTGAATTGAATTGAATTCTCGAGCCACTATTAAACCCTTTCCTGACATCTCATTTAAGAATTTAGAGAATTTCTTATATAGTATGTTGTTTGCTTCAAATCTATTTGCTTGGTAGCTGCAGGGATAACGTGAAGTCTATAAAAATTACTTGTTAATAATGGCAAAGAAACATTTTTACGATCAAATTTCTTAATAGAAAGGCAGATCTTAAGATTTCATCCGTGTTCTACGACCTTAATCGCTTCCTCAAATATTTCCTTATAATTTTCATTCGAATTTCCTATGTGCATATTATCTATGGGTATTGTGTCTGTCATCTAATTTCTTATCCAACTTCCTTATATAATCTGAATTTGGTATGAGCTCCACGATTTTCTCAATTTTATATACAGCACTCAACCGCAATCACCGAACAAATTCCATGTGACAGTTCACAAATGACAAATGTCAAACGTTTACCCCTAGTAATTTTTAGTGCAAGTTCGGGGCACGAAATCAGAAACACCGGGCTTTCATCGAACAAGTTTCTGTAACCCCGTGTTGTAAGCCCAGGGTTTTCAAAAAACAAGATAGTGAAGCCCGGTGTAGCCCGGGGCTTACCCGGTGTTTTCATCGAACAAACCTATATACAACATCCTAGATTTGACGGCTGGAGAGGCTTACATCATTTTTACAGATCGTAAAATGATGACTTCTATTATTAACTCTCGACTACATTTTCAAGGACTTATTGATTATTACAAATAGCTTCTAATGCATTTTGTTATTGCTTAGTTTTGCATGAGAGATGTAGTTAATCTATTCTTTTTAACTTATTGATAACTCAGAATACGGTGTTACTACGTTAAAAGAGTATTAAATAAAAACTTAATAGTAACTACAGCCTTTTATTTAAACTACATGTCTTGTTCTGTGCTATTGTACATCAAAAGTTACATTTTGTTTTAGACATAGAACTTTAATACAACTCACATATATCATACAAATAAATAACGTATATTTGATACAGCATTTCAGTTGCTATAAGTTTCTTAACATTGATTTCGTTCCATATATTACAGCTATTCAGATCCAGCATTCTTGAGGTTCGTAAAACCAAAAACGGATTGCTGTAACTGGAAAAACTAATACTTATACTAACTTCAGCGTAATTCTACTTATTGCAAATTGTAGATATAATTAAAAAAAAAAATCTGTCCAAAAATAGCACTTCTATCACAAATAGTTTAGAAGTTTAGATTTTTCTTCTGATTTTGCAAAAGTTTTTGGGCTTTAGTGAAAAGTTTCATTTCAGTTACGACGTTTGTGCTTTTCAGCATCGATATATTTTTATAATTATGATACTATAAACATCTACCTCCGCGAAGGTAGAATATGTTTTAATGACTCTGAAGGAGTTTACTACAGGTGGTAATCCTAAACAATTCCTCAAGAACCCAGGAATGTCTCTGATGAAACTTGTCAATATAGGAACCTTCCAATCCTTAATCTTCTAAACTCCCTAAACATATTCAATCCTTACTCCCTCCCAGTCCCTCCCAAAATAAATAAAAAACTCTTGCGAGAAATTGATATATTACAGCCGCTGTGGCGCAGCAGCTGAATGAAGAAGAACAAACAACATCACGAAAAATGAACAACGCCCAAAGCAAGGATAAAAAAAAGAAAAGAGTAGACAACGAATCGAACTGAGTGCCAAAGATCCGTAGGATGAGGAAAATCATCAGTTAAATTCAAAGAAGAAAAACAGCGAAGAATTTGAAAGGCGCAAACACACTTGACTTGACTTGACTTGACTTATAATTAGAGTTTACGGCTGTTTCAGCTCTTGCTATTTACAATGCACATATATCGTCGCATATTAGAAATGGATTATTGGCGTGGAGTCAGTGCATTCAATCCGAAAAAAAAGAGTGATCAGATTTTATGCATAGAGTTCTAAAAATTCTATTCAGTATGCTTTGGAGAACCCCTTCGACCGAATTACACGCATACACGAAAACTCTAAGCATTAATCACATGACTCATCAAAACAAATATACGAATAGACACACATAAGTATGTATACATAACCATCAGACGAGGAATAGAAAAAAACTAAGAGTACAGCAATCCAAAACAAACGGAATCAGAAAAGGACTTATAAACACGGCGACCAAAATTCTATACCGAGCTTGCAGAAGTTATTAAGGCAAGTGCAAGCTTTAATGTATTCAGTTCTAAGCTAATTGGTCTAGTTACTGATTTGCCCATTGACTGTGAGATTGATTGAATGAACTTCATACATCTGCATGTGAATAATGATAATCGGAAATTGAAAAGCGCACACAAGTATTAAAACAGGAACAAACGACGATAAAATAATAGGAAAGCTCTAAAATAAATTCAATATAATAATATAAAGTGCTCTTCTCTAATACCAGCTAGATGCTGTCTGAGAAGAGTTTCAAGCATAATATTAGTAAATTTGATGAATCATGCTAGAATTAGAGTTATGGAGAGAGTGTTGGTTGGAGGAAAAAAAAAACTCACTAAATTATTATATCATAAAAAATCCATGTACAAAGCGTTCTCGAGTTTCACGTCTGTTTTATATATTTTTCATATTTATATTTTGCGGGATTGTTGCCAAAGTTAACAATAAATAATTTAATGATAGTTTTGATGATTTTCAAATGAGTTCTTTATTTGAAGAAAATGTAATTCCCTAAAATTAATTTGCGAAAGAATATTTATTTTGTCTTGTTAAAAACATTAAGTTTCTGTAATTTTTAGAAATTATTATATTTTGACATCATATACTCAAAGTTTCAGAGATCTTAATTATTCAAGATTTCCTTGATGACACCTGGTACAAAACAGTTCTTTTTCTTCTAGATTTTTGATGAACCTGACAGACAACATCTGACCCCGCTAGCAGTAGCCGCAACTCTTGGCAAATATAATGTAGTGAAAGCTTTGCTTGCAAATTATAAAATTGATATAGAAAAAGAATGCAGTGTTAAATTTGATGGCCATTTAGTGCATGGGGCTACAGCATTATGGTGTGCCGCCGGAGCAGGTAAGGCATAAAGTTCTTGTAATTTATTTTTCACAGATATTAATTATCGCATCATGTTTTAGGTTATTTAAACGTAGTAAAATTGTTAATCAAACATGGAGCTAATGTAAATCACAGAACAAAAGCACATTCAACCCCATTACGAGCAGCATGTTTTGAAGGTGAGATCAATAACCTGGCACTGGGACAAAAAATATGAATACGTAAATTATTTGAGCTCGTGGTTATCTATTTTTATAAAATAATTTATCTTTTGAACTTTTCTGTGACATTATTGCTTATAACTTGAAATTTATTTATTTTTAGGAAGGTTGGATATTGTAAGGTACCTTGTATTGCACGGCGCAGATGTGCAATTAGCTAATGCGTACAATAACACATGTTTAATGATTTCTTCCTACAAGGGTCACACTGCGATTGTGAGTATAGATATTGGCTTTGTACGCGTTTTAACACTAATTTCAATTGCTATTAGGTTGAATTCCTTTTAAGCAAAGGTGCTAATCCTAACGAACAAGCTTTATGTGGCGCTACAGCCCTGCACTATGCAGCAGAATGTGGTCACTTAGATATATGTGATATGTTATTGGATTTTTCTGCAACTTTACAAAAAAATGACTTTGGTAAATATTTTTTGAATGCTATGAATAATATTGTAGTTAAGTTTAAAAATTATTGAAATAAATAAATAAAACGGGATGATTTACAACCCTATCAAGTTGATTGTATATACTCGCTTTTAGATATGATAGAATTAGATCAACATCTTTTAGCGACACAATTGAAAATCGCGTGCTGTTGACTTCAGTCTTATTTGAAATTATTTTCGGTTCGATTCGATTTCCATTTTGATGCTCCTGTAACAAATTGATACGTTTTTGCCTGAACAGGCTACGATAGGTATATGCAGTTATATTGTATATTTTTATGCCTTTTAGTCCGGCGATTGTCATACAAAATGTGTAGAAAATTCTATGATCCTATAACGTCTGTGAAACAATTAGTTCATTTAAATGCCGGATTGAATGAGGTTTGAAACGGAGTTGGATTGACTGATTAGATATGTAAACGAAGATTAGACCGAGTATTCGGTCAGTTCGACTCTTAATGCAGGCAATATTGTCTTTCAATTCGGCATGTAAATGTACTACAGCTCTGTCCATAAAATACGTTACACTATTTTTGTATAATTTTGACTCCTTCTCCCCCTGGTTACACTTAGTCACAATTTTTACATTGTGTATTATTAAAAATAATCAATAGAAAACAACTAAAATTACTATTTGGTAACAATCCCACAGAAAGTAAGTAATGCTACCAACCTTAAGCCAGCGTTCTACTCCAATCGGCAAAATTTTTGAATTATATTATTATTTGGTTTAGTTCACTACAAGCTAGCATATATTATTCATCGTGCCTCTGAAAGTATCCGCAATCAATTCTGAGTAATTTATTAATTTTTTTTTTATTTATTTCAAACGATATTTCCTGGAATATAAAGCTGTGTAAAAATGAATGAAAAAATAGACAGCGTTGTTGAGGATCAGTTTTATATTGAAGTGATTCTTTAAAACTAACTTTTCTTATCACTTTAAACTTACCCAAATTTGTTTGGAGTTGGCTGAAAATCGTTTTACGTGCACAGCGAGACGAGGTGCCGCCGCCGTTGGTGAAGATACATCGCGATGTACGTGGAGTGTTCACAACATGGCATTCAGTTTCATGATAAATTGTCAGATTTTGAAGAAGAAATGTTGTGTTTGAAAAATAGGTAGTGTAACTATATGGCACTTTTAAAATAAGTGTACTTTTCACAGATTTATGACCCCATAAATAAGGAGCGATTAGAATTTTGGGAATTTCAATCTATATGAGATTTACGTACTGATCCTGATAGATTCTTCCAGTAGATAAGATTGTGTCAAGAAACCTTCGATTATATCAAACAAAGAACCTATAAAAATATGCCGGCTATCCAATTAGTGCGCTGAACCTCGTGAAAAATGACAAATTTCATTCCCAGTGATCTACCTCGAGGTGTCCACCACTTAGCGCGCTGCCATATTGTTGTTAATGACACTCTCATAGGATTAGCGTGCAATTATTTTATCTCTAAACTTTTTCTTGATGACTTGCGAGGAAGTCTTCGCGGCCTCACCTCGCTCTTTTGTGCACTTACCCTAAAATATTCTTGGAATGATAAGGGTTAAAATCCTTATCGATACCATTAACTTTTTGCATAGATTCACACTCAGAGCATTCGAATTTAATCAGTGATATCAAATCTAGTATTAATAATATATAAGAGATCTTGTTGCTCCGATAGTAGAACCTCATGTAAATTGACTTGACTTTATTAAATAAAATTAAAGAATAGATCCAATAGAACCTTTAGTAAAATTTGATGTTCTTACTAAATATCTATGTATTTCAATAAAGACACTTCATATATTTATGTAACGTCACGTTTTAACTGATACACTGGCAGGACAGGTAGCGCTACCAAAACTGAAGAACCCGCACTTTCAGGAGGGAAAAATCAGTCTTTCATTACTTTTATGTTGTAGTCTTTGGGGGTTGTATTCGGTACTTAACCCAATGAAGAAAAACACAATATTCAGGCATACATATTTCAGTAGTCTTGAACTAGTGAAGAGAAGCACACCATTCAGGTATATTTCATTACTTTTTAACCAATGAGGAGAAGCACACCATACTTTTAACAAATTAAATTTTGGCATTTATTTTGAAGTATGTCGATTTAAGCACACAACGCTTCATCTCCCGCTCGAAACCCAAGATTCCCATTATTGTTCTTGACGTATCTATGAAATATAGAGATTATGATAAATAATCAAATTTTGCTTGCTATTCATTTAAGGTTACTGTAGCCACATTTTTCCACGGCTCTATCGCATCTTCATTTTTTGCAGCACTAACATAAAATTGATACACTAATTTTAAATATCGGCATACTTCACTCGCGTTCACTTAATGTGCCAACTTACATACCAATGTACCTCAAAACTACATTATAAGCCCTGGAGCGATGTAAGCCAATTAGAATGAGACAATCTATCAATATACTTTTAACTTTCTATCATTATTGAACTAAACCGCTGCTGTGAGTACTGAATCACCCCTGAAAAGATGATAAAATAATGAGGGAACATATTTGGAGTTGCGTTTTGTTTCATTTTATGCGCGGAACTTTCCGTAGTGATTCAGTACAATTTTACGGGCTGAATACGTGCAGTTTCACCGATAGACAAAAGAATTATGACTGTGGTGGTAACTCCTCATGTGTTGCTATCAGCCCTGATAGCACAAAAGTACTGAAATTGTACTTCGGGAGGCCTGAACCGAAGCCTTCCAGCTCCAGTGAAAAAGGATAGGCAGTTGGGAAAATATTCAGGGGTAAACACTGATTTATTTGCGTATGTAAGAGCAGGACAGGTAGCGCTACCAAAACTGAAAAATCCGCACTTTCAGGACGGAAGTTTTTCATTACTTTTATGCTGTAGTCTTTGGGGAATTTATTCGGTACTTCCAAACCAATGAAGAGAGGCACAATATTCAGGCATATTTCCGTAGTTTTGAAGTAGTGAAGAGAACCACAATATTCGGGCATATTTCAGTAGTTTTGAAGTAGTGAAGAGAACCACAATATTCGGGCGTATTTCAGTAGTTTTGAAGTAGTGAAGAGAACCGCAATATTCAGGCATATTTCAGTACTTTGAAGTAGTGAAGAGAACCAGAATATTCGGGCATATTTCAGTAGTTTTGAACGTATGAAGAGAATCACACCATTCAAGCATAATTCAGGAGATAAATTTTACCCAAAATAAGAAAATATCTTTTCTTTTAATTAAATTTAGTAAGTTATGAACCCTTTTAACGGCAGTACGTCTCCAGTTATAGCCTTTTCATTGAATCAATGGCTATAAAATATATGTATATATATATAAGACTTGTCAATTACTTTGATGAACCTTTAAAATGATAGGTTGTCTGTAATTGTAAAACTTTTTTTATTATAATTAAAAATCTGTTTCTCAATTCTTACCAATTTATTACTGATATGTGAAATATGTGTAACTCAGACGCACTTCCAATGGATTTAATTGGAAATTAATTCTGAATTTCTTCATGCAATGTACTTCAAAACTACTTCACAAGCCCTGAACTAATTAGAATGAGACAGCTCTATCAATATACTTTATCTCTCTATGAATACTGAACTAAACAGCTGCTGGGAGTACTGAATCAACCCTGAAAAGATGCTAAAATAATGAGCGAGAGGGAATATATCTCGATTTTCGTTTTGTTTCATTTCATGCACAGAACTTTCCGTAGTGATTCAGTGCATTTTTACGCGCTGAAGTACATGCAGTTTCACCGATAGAATAAAAGAATAATGATTGTAGTGATAACCCCTGAAGTCGTGCTACCAGGCAGGGTTGTTTTTCACACACTGGCGAATAAGGGTGTATTGAACAGCTGTTCAAGAGACTTCTCTTTTAGTATACGCTCGTCGTGGACAGTAGAGCTGATGATCATAGTTACCGTTTTTCTTGAAAATCATTTCAAAGGATGATAGAATGTAAAAATTATAAACTAAGCATAATAAATTCAATTACGCTGGACTATTATTGGTTCTTAGTTCATTAATTAATGTAGTTAAAAAACAATCTTTAAAATAATAAAAAATTACTCTATAGGGTTGACTCCTGTTTTAACTGCAGCTGAAAGAACACATGAGCAAGTGGTTGAGTTGTTTTCGCTGAAACCAAATCTGTTAACAAAAGAAGAAGTAAGTTTTGTTCATTAATAAATTTTATCTTAATTTTGAAATACGTTTTTTTTTCTAGAAAATTGACGCTTTAGAATTAATGGGTGCATCTTTCGCTAATGACAAGGATAATTACAGTGTACAAAAATCCTATCAATATCTATTATTAGCTATGCAATTAAGGTTAGTACAATATCATAATGCACGGATTACATTTAGATATAATAATTTATAATTTTATCAATTAAGCCTAGTATTGAGTTCAAAATGTGACATTTCTATACAAATTTTAACGCTGGTAAAATCGCAAGCAAAAATTTTACTGATGATTTTACTAGTGCAGTACGGATTTAGCCGGTATAAACTGAAGGTTCCCTCTTAATAAAATAGATGGCACTATAAATTCTCCACACATTTTACTAGGAATTTTAATGCACGAAGCATTGATTGTTTGATTGATTGAACCAGAGGTTTGGGACCTCGAGGGATCCCCCGAAAGTAGGCCAAATCAAGGTCCATTGTTCACCCTCCAGACCCATGAGCAATTGCTCATATTTCCCAACCGGACGCTCCTATAAATTTCAATATTGACCCCTAAGTCTCCTTGTCGGCGTCGTGTAACTCGTCCAGGAGGTGTGAACCAAAGAATCTGTAACGTATTCCTGAGAGTGCCGGACAGTGACAAAGAAAGTGGATCACTGTTTCAGACTCCTCTCCGCAACCCCTGTATGTAGGATAATCAACAAGTCTCATCCTGTGAAGGTGTCTCCTGATAGAAGAGTGCCCAGTGAGGATGGACACCAGAGTTCTCAGGGTTGGCTTGTTAAGTCCTAGGAGCTTATTTGTTTGATTTGGGTTTGGTTTACCGCACAGTTCCTTTGTTGTTCTACTCGATCTTCTATTCAAAGGCTACTGTGTTGGCGGTCAGCCCAGCTTGAAATAATTGAGATAAGATGTTTTGGTGCAATCCCGACTGTAGAGGCAGGTTCCTCCGAGGCTGCACCAAGACGAGCAAGCTCGTCCGCCCTTTCATTCCCGCTAATGTTCCTGTGCCCCGGTACCCACTGCACTATCACCCTGTTATTCCGAGAAAGGGAGTTCAGGGTGGTTTTGCACTCCATTAACAGTTTAGAGGTTCTAAAGGGTTTAGACAAAGCTTTGTCAGCTGTTTGGCTGTCTGAGCAGATGGCTATCTCCTTGTTCTCAGTGTCTGAGTTAAGGAGGTGCTTTCCTGCTTCAAGAATAGCCTTGACTTCTGCCTGTAAAACCGTGGCATGGCTTTCAAGGTGTATGGCCAATTTAATCTCAGGCTCCTCGCAGAAAACTCCCGCTCCGGTGCCTTCATCAGACTTAGAACCATCCGTATAAATTGTAATTGGGTTTGTCATTGGTTGAAGCACGGAATGTGATTCCCATTCTGCCCTGGATGGGATTCTAGATTCAAAATCGCTTTTCATCATGGTCTTGAGGAGGTGGTCGCTGTCCCTGTCGATGCCAGGTGCGATAGACTGCACAAACTCCTAAATGGATTCATGTGGAATTCTTGTTTCCATGTGAAGCCAGCCAAGATTGAGATGCAGTCTTAGCGCTGTAGTCGACGCCCTCTGTTTAATATGTATTTGCACCGGGTGTATGTTGAGAATAACCTCCAGACCCCGAGTGCTAGTTGATTTGAACGCGCCGCTTGCACTGAGAAGGCACAGTCTTTGAATTTTCTCCAATATCTTGCGATGATTGGCAAAGTCAATTGTTTTCCACTACACCACCGAACCGTACGTTAACATGGGTCGAATGACGTAGTGTATATCTATAGCATCATCCGCGGTTTGAGTCCCCACTTCTTCCCTACCGCTCTGGTGTACATTGCGAAAACTCTGAGAGCTTTGCTCGCTCTGTCTTCGCGGTGTGGTTTCCGCTTTAAATTTTTGTCTAATATAATACCTATGTATATCACTCTGTCCTTTAACTCCAAGCGCGTGGAGCCAATCAAGGGCAGGTTTAAACTGGGGATATTCCTTTTCATAGTGAAGAGGCATATGTCAGTTTTCCGTGGATTGATGCTCACTTCGCAGTCCGTAGCCCAGCGCATGACTAGTCGGATCGCGCTTTGCACCAGTCCACAGAGTACAGGTTCATAGCTCCCGGTGACTAAGATTGTCAAGTCGTCCACATAGCATATTGCTTTGTACTCCATCCGGGTGAGTGTTAGCAAGAGATCGTCCATAATGAGCACCCATAAATGAGGTCATAGGATACCATCTTTAGGGGTGCCCCTGTGAACCCTTTTAACTCTGCTCGCCTCGCCTAGATCAGCAAAGACACTTTTTATATACAACATGTGTGCAATCCAATTTTTTAGAGATTGGTTCACTCCATGCTTTGTTAGCATTTCCGTGAACTTACGCAGAAGAACATTATTAAAGGCGCCTTCTACATCGAGGAAAACACCCAGCGTTGATTGTTTAAAGAGGAAGCCCTTTTCAATTGAGTGAATCACCTCGTGGATGGCCGTCTCAACAGATTTTCCATTTAAGTACGCATGCTGATGCTGTGATAGTCTGCTTCTGGTAATGGAACGTCTCAGATCCCACTCGCAGGTGCGTTCTAGGGTTTTAAGCAAGAAAGAAGTCAAGTTTATAGGTCTATACGCTTTGGAAGTTGATTAATCTACCCGACCTGCCTTCGGTTTAAAAGCATAACTCGTACCTCTTGCCACAGCTTCGGTGTATAGCCCATTTTATGCATGCCCTAAAGAGAAGGGCTAGGTTGATAATCAGACGGTCACACGAGTATTGAAGGAGGGCTGGGAAAATGCCGTTCTTGCCCGGAGATTTGAAAGGATTGAAGGAGTCAATTGCCCATTTGACCTATTCGTCCGTAATGAAGGCAACTTCTCCGCCCCGGAAACGGTTTCATTACGAGAGATTTCGGTACGCAGATATCTGAGGCTCTCGTCTAGACCATCAGGGAAGTGTTCATCTAGCAACGATCCCCCAAAGGAGGAAGCCTGCACTTCGTTGCTATCTGTGAGGAGTTCGGGTTGAATTGCTATCTTGGACAGGAATTTCTTTAGTCTGGACAATTTGCGCCCTTGGGCACCTGACATCTTGTGGCGGCGCTTATTTTTAGTAGGCCTAGTTTTGCCTACCTGATTGGGTGCCTCGGCCGTTAATTGTGCTGATAGTCTCGCCTCCGCTGATGCAGTGGTAGGGCCTTCCGCTGTTAAAGCCAGGCTTTTTCCAGCAACTGGTGCTCTACTGTCACCTATTGTGACAGCAGACAGTTTTTTATTAATAATAAAGAAGTTGTTATTCATTTTTGTTCTCACGAGTGTAGTTGGAAAAACGGTCCGCTCCGACAGAGCCTTCATATCGGAGCAATTTATACAATGGCGTGCGCCCGTTGCCCCAAGGAGATCGTTTGCGACAGTGCAAGTACTATCCACTGCCATGCAGCCCTCGGCACGATGACATTTACACCTTGGCTTGGTAGGTTTTTGAGGGCGCTGTGCTCCCCCGGAATCGGGATGTGGATAAGATAGGAACTTGGTGTCATGGGAACGGCGACAGTTAGCTATACGTAGTACATTGCCCGGGATGAACCGACGTGATGGGATTGTCATGCACACTGGGAGGTCGTCGCCACTCATCCACTCATTACTGGTAAAATTTTGACATTTCTATTTCTATGAAAATTTGCATATTGATTGAGGGATTTCGTTTGTGTTAACAAAATATAAAAAATAATTATTTTGTTTTCTCCAATTAACATACGTCAAAAACTTACCAGAGATTTTGATGTGAATTATTTGGAGACCGCGATAAATTTTACTTTGTCTGAACTAGATACTAGGCTTTAGAACGAAACTTTTTTATTTACTTTTATTAATAAGATCTCTTTCCGTGATAGTAGGCCCATTTGAGAAGGTTAATTTTGTTTTAAATTTTGCCTTGTTATAAAAGTTAATGATTTTACATTTGGCCAAATTAATGTCTACGATACAAAGATATATTTTATAGCAGTTATACATGATACCGTCGATTTAGGTTGTTTGCACATCGAAATCACTGAACCGAAAAACTCACTCCTACAACCGCCAATATTTAGATTGCTCTACGATATTTCTGCTGTGCAGAAACTGCTTTTCCTGCACCCAGCTTACTGCTTTTTATCGTCTCACATTTTTTTTTTAATTTAGCGTTGTGCGGAATTTTCTCCATCAATCGGGGCGAAGTCGGAAATAATATTTGATCACCAGCCCGATTCGAAATTCTGTACTTGTATTTCTACTTGTGTGCCGTGAACTGGACCAGTAGCGTCTGACCGATTTTTTATGAAGAAGCCTCAATTTCACATGTTTATATGGGCTGCGCGCTTTACTATTTCGGTGGGTAAAAATTAAAAATAGTGAATTAGGACATTCTGTTTCTACATACTTTACGTATTACCTTTGAAAATGTAACAAAATGTGAGTTTAATAATGCTCCTCTGATAAGTTCTCTGGCCACTAGAAGCCATTGAATAAATAACTAATAAGGAAGCGGGGTATCGTGCGAATACAGTGTACGTGTTTAAGCATTTCAATGACAGTGTGACCTATGGTCGGGGGGGGGGGGGGGGGACAAAAGGGCGACGTCGCTATTTTGTGTCAGTTCAAAATTCTGTCATTTCATTATTTTGAAAAGAAGTTATCGGATTTGAATTCGCGATATTCTAATAAATAAATAATTTAACAGGATATTTCTTAATAGTAGTGTAAAATTAGTGTAAAATATACTTTTGTAAACGATTATTTATGTAATAGAGACTCCGGAGTCTTAAAAAACCGTAATGAAGTGCGCTGTGCTGTGCTGCAGGAACGAACGGAGTTAATGTCGTGGGAAAGCATTCTTCAAGTAAGCTTAATAGCTTTACTTATTAATTATATTGTTTTAAACAAAATAAAAGTGAAATATCTATAAAAATAAAGAGCCATGGCAAAAGATTTAACATTTTACCAATGCCGGTTTATTTGTTTACAATTGAATTGTCAGTTGGTGCCTAAATTATTCCAGTCATACAAAGGCAACGCCAAGAAATATTATCTGAAAATAAGGGGGAGCTAAAAATTTGTTTATTTTACATAGGAATTTGGATTATGAAAAATGTTCCCTTTCAGAATGTCAGAATTTAATTACTGCCATGCGAAACGAATACAAACAGAGCACACTAATACATTTCGCCGAGTGGCTTACGTTTTCACCCGATATGCCGTTTCCTTATTAGTTATTTATTCAATGCTTGAAGCTGTCAAACTGACTTCACACCAATCATCACTTAACACAAAACAAATTTCAGTCCATTTTTATTCTTTATTTACTATTTCTGTCTAAGTTGATCGAAACTACCCAGGGTTTAAGTGGAGGATTTTTACATATCATGACTTGCAGTTTAGCAGCTACTGTCTCTATAGGTTAGTAGTAAAGTTAGAACTACTGTTATTACTTTCGAGGTCATCTTATGTTTAAATTGAGTGGATATTAAAAGTCATTATTTTGTTTGTTTTTAATATGCACATGCGCCCGACGATGCAAACTAGTTCGGGATTGGACCAGCCAGTTGATCAGTAATGTACGTTCCCAATTACAGAATTAAAAATTTAATTATCTATTTATTACTTTCCCTGCAATAGTTATAGCTAAAATTCGAAGTCACAGTTAAGAGCTCATTGTATGTAGAACTTCATGGCCTTTCCAACGACAGCTCAACCAGCCCTATACTCCTCTCCCAGCAAGAATTATGGTTGTCTAAACTAAAAATTTCGTCGGTCGTTAACATAACTTTTTTTTATAAAAACTGTGGACTTTCCTCTTTAAGTCGACCCGTTTTAAAATACGGGTGTTTTGTGAAAAACTAGCTTTTTTCCTTCATCAGCCTGTAACTCCTAAACGGTTGATATTGCCCCCCACTCTTCCCTTCCATACAATTTTTGGTTCGTCTTGGTGAGTACTATCACCTCCTGCTCTATTCACGTCCTAGTGGGAACCAACCTGTATGGCTTATTTTGGTAACAGTCCTGCTCGAAATGTCTTCGATATAAGGGCATCGGCGCAAAGTAATTTTACCGGTGCAATAATCCGAAGGCTTTATTCACCTTCGCACTTGAAATATCTTTGAAGCCCTTAAAGTAATCAGAGAGTAGGGCTTTAGCTATACTATGTACACGACGAGTCTTACCTAATCGTCGATGATACTGCGTAACCGTAAGTTAAAAATACATTCAAGTTGTCAGCAGACACTAAAATTTTTTGTTTCTTTATGAAATTGTTGCTACTGAGCTCTAGGATAGGACTAGAAATATTATATTTTTGAATTGTAGACATGAAATTGACAAAACAAATTGCAGTTTTTTAGTTACGCTACTATTAACCGCGGAATTGAAATTTTGCTACTCTACGATATTGCTGGTCTCCCCGTTATTCAGTATCACCGACGTTATAATGGTTAAGTTCATATTAATGATTTCTTTATAGCAGATATTGACTTGATATGAATAATTATTAAACGATTTTCATTTTAACTTTTTATAGGTATGAAGACCCAGATAATGTGATACGGAAGAAAATGATTAGTTCAATCGATGCCTACGATAATTGGATTGAAAGTCAAACAATACAGGTTTATAGATTAACTCATTATAATTTCATATATGTATTTTATTCAAAGCTTTCTTTAAATATAGGATTTACAAGCCATCAGATTAAACAATAATTCAATTCATATGGAATCTTTAACAATTAGGGAAAGAATATTAGGTAAAACATATCCAGATCTTCCACAGCCTATAGTTTTTCGGGGAGCAATTTATGCAGATCAAAGTAGATTTGATAAATGTGAAACGTTATGGTTATATGCTCTTCAGATTCGACAAGGCAATAGGGTTAGTTAATAATCTACATTAACAAAATTTGATTATACAGTTTTTAATTTAGGTGTCTGTTGAAAGAGACCTACTTAGGTTTGCTCAACTTTATTCACAAATGATACATATTGGAGAAAATGTAAAGCTTTCAAGTGTAAGTAATGTTAAATATATTTTTTCTGTGATAAAGATAAATTTTATTTATGTTTAAATTAGGCCTTAGCTGTGTTATCGGCATGCATCATCGAACTGAAAGTAGATTTAGAAAAAATTGCAGATCCAGGACCAAAAGATGATATAGCAGCAATTTCGGTATTTTAAATCTGTTAATATCTCATTGAAATTTAATTAAGTTTTAAATTTTATAGGAGGAGTATGAACAGAACATTGTTACTGGACTGTATTTTCTCACAATAATTACAAAGCTATTAAAATTGCCAAATCAAAAAATTCAGATTAATGACTTGAGCGAGTTATATAAGTTAGTACTTACATTGAATAAAATGAGAGTGAAACTGCGTGATGGACAAACATTGTTACACTTATCTGTAAACGGAGTTACACCTGTTGACGACTTTCACACTAATGATGTATGCCGATTTCCTTGTGTTGATACTGTTAAGTTACTTCTTAACTGTGGTGCAGATATTTCAGCAACTGATCGTGATAGAAATACACCTCTTCATACATTAACTTCAACTGTAAGTATACATTGATATAAAAGTTTTTTTTTATCTCCTAGATGAAATCATAGTGTATACTAAATTTCTTCATAAATTTGTAAGAAATAATTATGATACAAAAAATTAATTATAAGATTAATTATATGCATGTATCGAATAAATGCAGTGAACAGACCAGCTGAGTCCAGCAATCGTCCTGTTGAGACTCAAAAGATCTTTCCATTGATGGAATCGCTATGAAACGCTTGGCATGGGCCTACCTGCGATGATTTTCCAGTATACTCTGTGGTCATATAAAAGTTTGAGTATAACCTTCTGTGTCATACACAGTGGCAGCCCATGCCATTGTCGGGTTGATTAGCCTAGAAATCTAATCTGCTTTCTTTGTTAACATAGGCCATGGCGATCGGTATCCAGATTAGGCTTATCCGATTGGATCTACTCAATTCCCTAACCTAACTGATGCCTGTGTGTAGAAGAAAGTAATTTGTTTTTTTTTTGTTATATGACTCTTAAGGTCCTCATAAATGCAATATGGTATAAACTTAGAAGACTGTAGCATACTGAGCTCGGTATCAATTTAGGTATTTGGAACGATGAGAGTTGCGCCGAATATGATCTGATGCCATTACCACAAATTCCTCGAGGAAATCTGCAATCGTTGTGTAACTTTTTTCAAGCTTCTTCCCCAGAAGATCTCCAAATTCATCTTATACGCAGCATTGACTGCCTCACCCCTGCCTCTATGTGGAAAAGTGTGATATTCAGCAGGATTTCTAGTGCCGATGTTTGTATAATGTGTGTGACATCTGTGATATTTAGACAGACCGTTCCTGTATACTGTTCAATTTAGATTTAAACCAAAAAAATTTCGCTGCGTAATCTCTGCGACAGGTCCAGAAAAACTTTCGGGCTTACTTCGCTATTATATCAAAGTGCAGATGCCAAATATATGTACTTTGAATTTACTGTTAATCCTAGATATTTTGCCTGACTACTGAACGCTATGGTTATTTCGGAGGGATTAGGTTTTACTACTTCCGTTATCAGTTTTTTTCTAGTACAGTTCTTCCTATAGGGGTCCTCTTCACCATCGCTTCAGGGCTACTCATGGCTATGACCATGATGCCCTCAGCGTATCTTTGCGTAAAGAAGGTCTCTCTTAATGCGCATCAAAAGAAGTTTGTGAACAAAGTCGTTGTAGATTTCTGTGACTGGAAAAATTTCTGGATTGGAATGAACTTTATCCTGATAGCTATATAAACAAGTTTCTGAATCGTTTTCAAAAGAACTATATTTTTCAGCTTATTGCCCTGTATGACTTTCTGGGCCCTTGCTTTAGGTATAAAGTCGATTTTGATGGTTCTTACCACACAAGGTTTTTACTGGAGATTTGAAAGGTTTGCAGAAGTAATTAACATCCTTGATTATCTTATGCGGCCGAGTTATATGTGATCGAAGCTTCTTCATAAATGAAAAGTAAAGTTAAGTAGAGAGTCGAACAAGTCAATGATGGACCAGTGGGAAAGAAACAGAAATATAAATCAGTATCATGGTTAGAATCTCAATCGCTGGTCACCATTTCCCATAAATATGGTCTCACACAGGATGGAGAAGTCATAACATGACGCTAATTTCTTAGCAGTGGTCATATAAAGTTGATATTTGGGGCAGATGTCATTACAGTACGGCCTAATTGTAGATGACAAAGAAAGTTAAGTGGAGAATCGATCAAAGTGTTGGGCTGATAGCCTAGTTGCTAGGGCATAGAATTACTAATAAGATGAATGGAAGTTCTAATCTTGTTCGCCGATGACCAGTTTATTTTTTCCAATTCTCAGAAATATACGTACATATTAAGTAAGGGTATCATACAATTGACCCAATGGCATGAAATCGACATGTACCGGTAGATCCGATATATATTTTCAATTTGCTCCAGAGTTATTTATACTGACTTT
The DNA here is from genome assembly GCA_963924295.1 of Dioctria rufipes. Taxonomy (NCBI): domain Eukaryota; kingdom Metazoa; phylum Arthropoda; class Insecta; order Diptera; family Asilidae; genus Dioctria; species Dioctria rufipes. Next base: position 280,312,589 of record OZ002740.1, on the reverse strand, counting down.
AGACATAACTAAAAATATTTCTCATTTAAAATTAAATTTACAATTTTTTAATTAATTCACAGTTTCAGACCGCCAGATCAGCAGACAATGAAATGTTAACAATTCTCGAAGAAATTATTAAATTATTTGTTGAGGCTGGTTCCCATTTGGATTGTGTAAACAATGAAGGTTTAACAGCGGCACAAGTTTCACCACTATGTAAGTTTTAGTTCTACATTTTTTTTTATATAAATAAGCAGACATTCAAATTTATTTTTAATCAGTTATTGTTGAAACAATAGTAAAGAAATACGAGACACAGTTCACTAGCCTGAAGTGTTTATCATCTCGGTGTATTGCCAGACATAGACTAAACTACAAAGGTGCCATACCACAACAGCTGGAGAATTTCATCCAAATGCACAGTGCCGAAAAACTTTAACGGAAGGAAATTACACCTTTATTTATTAAAAATTATGAAATCAGCTTTAATATTTTTGTACTGAAAAATACTCTATTTTATTACGTTAGGATTAAGAGAAATCAGTTTTTGTGTAAAGCGCACAAGTTTTGTTATATTTTAAGGTTAGCTCAACTTTAATAATACTTTAAGTATTAAGGTGACGCGTTTTCGAGCTATTTACAGATCGGTAAAAATTTACTAAAAAGTACCTTTACATAAATTAGGATGTTCGCGCACTGCTATAACCAGTTTTAGGGCCGTATTCACCAAGCAAAATTAAATTTTTGAATTAAATCTATTCACCAACCGCACTTTCCTAGTTGATTTAATGAAATTTTAATTTAATTTTAAGGGCCATATTCACCAAGCCAGTCAATTGAAATTTAATTTAATTTGTGTTTTAGTATTCCCGTTAGAAAAGGTTGGGGCCCACTTAAATTAAAATTAAAGTTATATATGCGTTATTATTAAATTTTAATTTAATTTTAAGTGTGCTCTAATCCTCTCTTACAGGAGTACTAAAACAGAAATTAAATTAAATTTCAATTAAATGGCTTGGTGAATACTTCCTTAGTGAGGCTTTATGCGTGGTCAATCAAGTTACAGTTATTGATATAACTAATAATTATATCACAAATTCACTACACGTTATGAGAATTAAATTATTATATTATCACATAAATCGCAAGTAAAGAATTGCACAGCTGTCCGAGCAGAAATTTCAAAATGGCCGAAACTATTTGCTTACAGTAGTATTGGTATAGTGTCCGAACTGCAGTTTAGAAAAAAGTAGCACGGAATATTTCCACCCCCTGCATGTCTCTCAATTATGCAAAATGTAACAAACTGCAGCGTGCGCCCTAGCTAATAACTGAATTTAATACAATTATTTGCTTAGGTACAATCGGTATTATAAAAATGTTCATTGCAGTATCCGAACGTCCTAAGTATAGTAAAAATTTTCTGTATACTGTCATGGGTCTTATGAACTCGATCAAAAAACGATTTTAAGTTTTACAACTTATTTAATAAAAAAAAAAAAGACTACGGTTTAATATCTCAACAAAAACCGAAAATGACGGATCGTAAGCTCTAAATTGTAATTTAAACAAATTTTCATCCTTACATTTCTACACTTTTGTATGTCGTGACCAACAAAGAGTTGCAGTAGTTATTAACAATAATTATTCAATGTATTTCTGAATCATGGATTCAATATCCTTGTCATTTTTCCAGATATCTTCGATTCTGTTTTCCAATATTTCAACCGTTGGATTTGAAAAGCTATAAACCTTAGATTTTAGTATAGCCCAGCATTTATCCGTTGAGTTCCCACACCAAGGAAGTAATGGAAATTCATGCTCCGGGAGGTCATTTTTAATAGATTTTGCGGTTTGGCAGGTATCGGCATCTTCCATAAAAGTATATGATGTTCCCTGTGGGTTCAAATATTCAATATGTGGTCTGAGAACAATATCCATATTTTGTACCGATCTTGCAGTATTCTTCCCTTAATAAAATGGAGAGGACCTGAACCCTTTGCTGATATGCAGCTCCAAATCATGGCTGTTGGTGGATGCTTGAATGTTCTCAGTAAACAGCTCTCCTCGTATTTCTCTGAAGGTCTTCTGACATACAGACTCTCCGCTACAGTTTCTAGCCGACATTCATCATTGAAGATAATCTAACAGATAAATAAATTTTGTAATTTTCAATAGGGGTTTAAAAAGGCACGAAAACTGGTTGCTCGGCTGAATTGGTATACTTATCTTTTATCAATCGACAACTGTAAAGTTCTTATGTTGTTTCATCTACTGGAATTGTGCCTTTCTCATTTTTGGTGCCAGTTTTAGTTTTTTCGCCGTACGCCGGCATTTTAAATTTGCTTCGTATAAGCGTGACGTAAGTTCCTAGCTGATAATTCTACTCTTTGCTCAGTGAGTTAGTTAGCTATATGGACTATTTCTCGTTGATTTAGTTTACCGCTGATAAGTAAAGTTGAAATCACTGTCGATTTTTCACTGCTTATATCTTTTTTGCGACCATTATGCAAAAAAACTAGGCTTAAACGAAAAACCTGCACAAACGTTCCTTTTTCGTTTAAAAATATTTAACACAACATAAAAACAACATAAAATTACTGTAAGCAACAGACTTAAGGAAGATAGGTAAAAATATTTTTTTTACCTATTTTCCTATCTTTGAAAAAAAGGTTTTATGATACGCATAATGTAATCAGGTACATAAACGACATCGTAGTGCATAAAGATTTTCTGAGACACTGAAGAAATTTAGAAAAATTCTCTATATTGGAAAGATACTGTAAATATATAAGAAAGGCAGTTGAAGGCAAGATATGAATAACTTAAATTTTTGTTTTGTATATGATCACAATGGATAATCTTGATAATTTTTATATCTGAGAATGCGTCGACGTAGAGAACTGAAATTTTGAACGCGGCGTTTTCAAAAAAAGTGTAAATACAATTTTAACAAGTAAAAAAGTTAGAATTGGTCTAAGACCAATTCTTATGATACCCTAGATGAATGCCCGTATGAAATTTCGTATTGTCACCCTTCTGTGTAAGTTTAATTTTTGAAGTGGTTTTTCGCATATATTTCTAGAACGGTTTGTCGGACAGAAAAAATGATTATAACCAATTATATGGGATTTCGTATTCTGAAGAAGTTTTTAGTACAATAAAAAAGTCTTGGACTGATCGTTTTCACAGTATACGTAAAAAACCTAAATTTTTATATGGCAACACCAAGAAGGAGTTGCCCGATTTAGTCCATTTTTTAAATTTTATTTGCTAGTGTAATGAAAACACCATATACCAAATTTCAGCTCTCTACATCGACGCGTTCTGCAACTTGCGCTCTCACATTTTTTATCTTTATTCATAAAAGTTTTAGAGTTTGATTTTTTTTTCTTTCTTTCTTCCTTTTCTTGCCGTGTGCATTTTAAATGTAAAACACTCGGAAATCTCGCCTACTTCCTAACTTGTCATTAGGTTAACTTTGACACATACTGTCCAAGCTTGTTGGATCTCTTTCCTGCTCACGCCTATATCTATGGGATTTTTTTCCTTCTTTAGGTTGTCACAAAAATAATAATAACAGATAAAACTAATTGGGTGCTGGTTTAATGATAAGTCATTCAGCTATTCAGTAATTGACTGTTTATTTATTATACCTCAACAAAAACCAAGAATTCAATTAATTTTATGGAGGAACAAAACTTAACACTAATCTTTTCAACAATAATTCAGCCTTATCCTAATTAAGTCTAATATTCGGTGAAAAGAAACAGAAAATGTAAGGATTAGTATATTTATAGCGGTTTACAGTCCAATACCTCTATACATCTTAAGGCGGTATATAGAATTGGGGTATTTGCAACTGGACACTGCAAACGTTAATGCGGTTTACAGTCCAATAATTCTATACATATTAAAGTGGTGTATAGAACGAATATACGGTTACTATCAAAGGTAATGCGGTTATGGTCTGAGATTGGTATACACGTGATTGCAGTGTACAAAATTTAGGTATGAGGAATGTTATAAACGTTAATGCGGTTTATAGTTGCTGATGCTATTGAGAATCCAATTGTCTAATTTAGATCATTATACAATTGATTCCAAGTAAGCAGTTTAAGGTGCTGGTAATTGGTTACTATTGACTGCTCATCAGAAAGGAATGTCCTGATTCGTCCGCTGCTTCTGTTTATATAGTCAGTTAGTTTGTTAGCTGCAAAACCTACTACTACAAATATTTTCTTTACTTTGCCTTTTTTTGCGTGGAGTACATAATTAAAAGCTCTAAAGTATAAAGCTTGGCTGGCTCTCTACCATTTCATGAGACGATTTGAAAACGTTAATTTAAGAGATTTATCTTCTGATATTTACCCGGTGCTATTTAACTCACAAACGCACTATGTTCGCGATTAAAGCTTTTCCGCACTGTAATCTCGGCTAAGACGTGCAAAATCAAAGTAAAATTATCTTTTAGTTTTTAACAAAAACTTCCATGAACTGGAAATGATTAAACTTAAACTTCAAAATTAAGAAACAACGTTATTTTTGTTTGTTCTTATCTATATCTATAATAACGTAAATTTATAAAACAAGCATTACCGTATAGGGGTACAACAAAACATTTGTTCCTTTAATTTAACACGAGGGAAAATGCAGGTTACACCTATACGACTGTGTCGCAGACAATTTATTTCCTAAACTTTATATAGAGCGCCGAAATTAATACCCTCAGTACTATTCAGTGTAAGTTCATATGTACCTAGTCAGTCTATATTTATGTATTATTTTTATTAACATTTTTCAAATTTGAAGTTATAGATTATTTTTAATTCCAGTTTTATCCATATTAAATACAATAAATTAAGATTTGTGTTTTAATGCAGTACATACATATGTATATTCTTGTGCAACATTTTACGATCCTTGAAAAGGAAAATTTTTGTATTTTGAAATTTGAAATAGATTATTTATTAACTGCCACAAAGTTGCAATTAACTTGTTTTGTACTTGCTTTTATAATTCTTTTTGTATATAAATTGTTATTTTAGTTTTATTTCATAAATATGTATGTTCTTTCATTTAAGTGATATTTTCTGTTATTCCTATCGATAAGTTTTTTATTGCGATTGTGTAGATAGTATGTATAAATAATAAATGAAATATTTAAATATTTTAGTTTAACTAAATTTAAAAATATTTATAAGATTTAACAGTGAACCTTTGGGTGTTTCTTTCTCAAAGGCCTTCGACAGCACTGATCATAGTTAACTTCTAAAGAGATCTCCATCAGGTTTGGGGTCAGGTCTTTTGCCGTTGCGTTGGTTAGAGAGTTTTTATCTGATCGTCAGCAGCAAGATAGGACAAACGGTCTCTAGTTTGTAGCCGATTCTCTGTGGTCGTCCTGAAGGATCGGTATGAGACGCTTTATTGTTTAGCCTGTTTATAAATGACCTCCCACAAGTTGTAGACGATGCAAAATAACATCTGTATACCGACAATGTGCAATTATATCTTAGTAGGTCTATAGGACTTCTTGAGGACTGCATTGCGCGTATGAACTCTGAGTTAGATAGAATAAGTGATTGATCTGTATTAAATGGGCTTGTGCTAAACCCTGCTAAATCGAAGTGTATTGTCTTTTACGCCTCAACCCTAGATAACCGCCAATAATTTTATACTGCTGCTATATGATAGGGTTAATAATCTTGGGATTGTTTTAAATGGTGTGATGAAGTGTTGCGATAACGTTAATATGATGATCAGAAAGGTGTATGCTGAACTGGGTAGGTCATGGCTTTCAGCGAATACTTTGCCAAGAAATATTCGTATGAAGCTTGTGAAAACAATAATCATTCCGTACTTTACTTTTGGTAGCGCGGTTTTACCAGCTCATAAGATTTAGGTTGGCTTTAATGATTGCTTCCATTTCATTTATGGTCTCTGTAGATTTGACCATGTTTCACCTTAATCAAAGAGCATTAACTCTTCTTTTTAAAATATTGAATCGAGATACACCTGAATATCTCAGGAAGTTTTTCCAATTATCGACTTCACCATGCAATCGTAACATCATAATTCCGCGATTCAGCAAATAGGTCATGAAGTGTCCTTTCCTTGTTCAGTCTGCCCGACAATGGAAAAGTCTTCCATCAAATATTCAGAGTGCTGGTACTGTCAATGCATTTAAGAAGCTTATAAACATGGATTTGTGATTTAAGGAATTTCATCTATTTCTGTTTATCATTAATTTCTTATTCTTTTTATAATGTGTTCAAATAAATGTATCGGAAGACAAGTTTCGTTTCAGTTGCATTATAGTAACAGTAGAAAATGATTTTGAGAATGGTCCTGGAAGTTTTACGAATTTACAGTTTATTATTTATTAACGATATAAAACTAGGTATTCATTGAAATATTTATTCATTTTGGGGGTTCTTTTTCTATATACAAGTTTTTTAGTAAAATGATCTCAAAAGAAATGCGGGAATTACCTGATGATGATATTCGCCGTGCCATTGAATCGGAAACAGATGATGACCTAAATTCGGATGAAAAGACGGAAATAGGAGCGGCTGTGGATTTCCCTTCAGATGAGGAATCCAATTCTACATAATTAGCTGCCGAGATGGGGGGATACATATTTTGGAAGTGATTCTGATGATGATATTCAATATGATGAAGCGGAAGTGAGCAATATATTGGTAAGGATGCACCCTATGGAACTCGCTACCCTTGCCAACACGAAGAACACCAGGTGAATTTAGAAATCCAGGAAGTAAGGTTTGCTTGTCTCCTGGTTATCGCGAAGACAGCCCAGTGGATGCCTTTTCCTTATTTTTCGACAATACCTACCTGTCTTCGAAATAATTGTCAAATACACAAAGTTGGAAGGCATAAGAATATTTTGGAAATTGATTGTGCAGAATTCTGTCATAAATTATTTGAAAATTCTCTCCTTCACGCCACCATGGGTTTCAATAGATTGAATGAAACTGTTTATTCATTGCAAGGATTACTATATTTAGACAAAGAAAGCAATACAAGAGCCGAAAATTTAGCCCAAAACGTCGTGGAAGCGTTGTGTGAGCCATTTGTAAGCACCAGCCAATATATTATTTTTGCTAATTTTTTCACTAGTTACGAACTAGTCAATTCTTTATTATTGAAAGGACTAACTAGCGTAGGCACACTAAGAAAATATAAAACATGTGTACCATCGTCTTTTCTACCACATCCATCGAGAATCATCCAAATAATATGTTTGGATTTCAAAACACTGAACATCGCGAAATCTCATACAACAAATACCTACAAATGTTAATAATAGAAATAAGTCTGAGTTGAATTTATTTTACAATCACACAAAGGTGGTGCAGATACTTTAGATAAACTATGCTACGCATATAATACAAGATGCAAAACTAACCACTGGCCAATGGCATATTTTCAAAATATTATTGATGTGAGTGGAATTGCTGCATTAGTTATTTGGAAATATACTGCTTGATATTCTAAAAGATCACTAACTAAAAGCAAATTGTTTAACCGGGAAATCGTGGTAGCTTTATTTAGGCCTCACATACTTTCTCGTAGTAAGAAATGACCATCGGCTCTCACTAATGAGGGAGCTGGGCGGGCGTCTACTTTCCTGAATCTGACATTGGAAGGAAACAATGTAGAATTGTGGTTGGCATCATCACCGGTCACAGTTCGCTTCACGTTCATCTAACAAGGATAGGAGTTGTTGACAACCCTGAGGGAGGGTCTGTCCTGCCATGAAGGAGAGTCTGAGATAACTGAACACTGTTTGTGTGCTTGTTCGGCCATCGCCCAGAGCAGGCTGGATAATCTAGTGTATACCATTCTATCTGTAGATGAGCTGAAAAACCTCCTTCACCAAGACCTGATGTGCATCATTAAGAGGACAGGATGGTTTCGGTGAATGGGCTTCTAGCAGGACAGCACAATGGGCCGCCATGGCTCCCGTGCTTGAGATGTGATTTCCTGTCCCCTGCCTCAAAATAATAAAAAAAAAGAATCAGTTCAGCTCATATAATTGTAATGAATGAAATTCTTTACGATCACAGTGAAGAAAACAGAGCATCAAGTTAATCTATCAGCAGTGTCAAAATAAAATCAGTCGCATGTCCAAAAAGCACTGCGATAATTGTACTAAAAATGTTTGCACAGAGCATTAAAATAATAATAATAATAAATAAATAAAATGTAATGAATATAATAATAAGTAATATATACAAACAATAATATATAGTATATGTATAATAAATAATTAAATATTTAAAGTTACTATTTTACTCAATAATTAAACTGAATTAAAAGAAGTAATAATATTTAAGAATTATTAATTTGAGCTATTTTTTACTGTGAGCCTCTGACGCTCTTATATCCGTTTGTGTTATAAAACTATCCTATCCTGATGACGGTTAAAGAATTCTGAAGAAAATAGAAATACTATACGCAAATGGACTTGGACCACTTTCAAAATAAACGAATAAACAAAAAATTGTACGACAGAAGGGCGGCCATATCAACTGAAGTTCCAGGGTGATTAAAAACACCTTATTGAAAAAGAACGGGATGTACGGTCAAGAGCTTTATGGCCTTTCCAATAGCTCGCTAATTCTCACGTCTCAGGAGTTATGGTAGTATATATGGTATATAAAATATTTATTTATTTTCATGCTAGATCTATCAGGCCAATGCCACACGAGCGCCGTATGCCGCGCTCCGTTTTGATCGCGCGCCATGCGAGTATGTATATATACCTATAATAAAAGCTTTCCATGACCAAAAGGCCGCGCTGTGGTCGCGCAAACAAATTTGGTCTCACCTCATGACGCGCGAACTGCAGAGCGTCATGAGGACTACTGCTAGGCATCTGTATTGCCATACGAGCTGCCAAATGGTTCCGCATCATTTGAAATTAGAAGCGTATAGTGCTTTCGATATGTGACGAAACTTTTAAATTAGGAATATGAAAATCTCAGTTGATATATGCCAGAGACCAGATCTTTGGGATAGTAGCAACGAAATATGCAAAGATCAGAATAAGACATACGATAATAGTTGATAATAGCAGGTCTGGAATTTCCTTCAATTTAGGATGTTTTAAAGAGAAGTGCTTGGTGAAATATCTTTCATTTAGTGGATGCAAAAAGTTCTTTTGCTTTTTGATTTTTTAAAAGTTTTCCTACAGAATATAAAAATAAAACATTATTTGGAACATTCATTTCGATCAAAAGTTATAATCAAAATAAATAGCTAATAGAAAAGAGCAGCAAAATTTTCTGTTGTGCGAATAAAGTTACGCTCGTGTGACAACAACGAGTCTTTCATCATGGCGCGTGGTCATTTTGAAGCTCGTGTGACAACAACGAGAATTTCATCGTGACCCGCGGACAATTCGACGCGCGATCATTTTGAAGCTCATGTGACATTGGCCTAAGTGTGCCAAATACCGGTCCTGTCACATGGTAGTTTCGAAGCTTCGAAATTTTTCCACCTGAAGGTCGAAGCTTCGAAAACCAACAGTCATACTGTCTATCGTTAGAAGAAATAGGTAATCCAATGCTGCTTTGCTATGGTGAACGTTTAACTGGAGCACTAACATCCCAGCTGATCGAATTCCAGATTCTGTTGAACGTGAGAAATTTTCTTATTATGATGTAGATGGTAGTTAGCATTCCAGTTGACTTGCTTGTCCAGCTTTATTCTCAGCTGCAGAATCCGTCCGTCTTGATGAGCCTGATTACACGTCTCTATACATTCCCTATCCTCATTTGTTCCGGCTGGTTCGGTTGTCTTTGTTGTTATCAACGAACAACCTAATTGCTCATCCGTGTGGACTTCGGCTACCTCCACTTAGAAAAAGCTTTGATTTGCAGATCTTAGCCCATGAACATATCGGAATTTTCGATCGTGAGATTGCTTAAAGTTGTGAATTGTTTCGCATTTCCCCAGCTTTTGAAATGATTTTTGTCAAGAAGCCCAAGGGACATTGGTCAACACAGCTGTTTGCTTCAGAAGTTCACGCGCCTGTTCACGGTAGCTGTCGGAGTTTCGGAGGAATCTTCCGCTCTACTAGTTCAACTCAATTCAATTAATATTATTAGGAGGTTGTACAACAACATAATACAATCTTTTTCTGTATTTATACTAAAGAGGAAGTAGTTATATCATACCAGTTCCTGATTAAGGTCCTATGTGGTGGCAACGTTCGCTTTTGGCTGGGTTTCCGTTCTGTTTTTTTTTTATATTCGTTGTACTTTCCAATCAAGGTGCAATAAAGCGCGTCACTTCGAAATCCGTATTTGACTTGTAGAAGCCAGAGTATGCTTCTTCGGAGGCATATCAGTGGAGCATTGAGTGTGAGAGGGTAGTCGGTACACAGCTTTTTTTACTTTTTGTATTGTCTTTTTGACCTCTAGATCTTAGCGTTTTGCTAGATGCGAAAACTTCTCTTGTTTCTTATCAGTTTTTCGTACCCTGGGTGAAATCTATAGGATATACTAAGTTTGTCCGTTTGTAACGCATAGAAATAATGATGGTAAAGCAAAAGAGATTGGACACCCACGCATAATATTAAAAGTTATTTCGATTTTAGCATGTTCGTCTGTCCGCACGATAAATCGAGAACGCGTATACATAGAGACCTGATATTGTGCACACCACGGACCTTTATAAAAAAAAAGTAAAAGTGTATTTGCAAATGGTCCAAATCGGGTAACTCCTTCAAGAGGTTACCGTACAAAAATTTCGTTTTTCACTATATATTTGGACACTGCCTGAGAGCACTTCAACGTAGTGAGCTCAATTTATATACACAGTGTTTTCATAGCAATAGTAAATAAAATTTAAAAAATGGACCTAATCGGGCAACCCGTTCTTGGTGTTGCCATATACAATTTTAGGATCTGTACGTATGCTGTGGAAACGATCAGTTAAATACGTTTTTGTTGTACAGAAAAGTTCTTCAGAATATGAAATCCTATTGCTCTAGAAATATATACGAAAAATCACTTCACAAATCAAACTTGCACAGATGGGTGATCATCATCAGGGTATCATGGTCTTAGGCCAATTCTAGCTCTTTTACTTGTTTGTTGTAGATTACCTATGAGATTCCACGAGTAAGAAACCAGCCCGCACGCATGGTCCAGGGGCGGACTCAGAATTCTCGTGACGGAGGGACGCAAGTCTGGTTTAAAAACTTTATTAATTTGAAGTAAATGATAGATTCAAAAACCTTTGAAAGAATCGAAGTGATTGGAATTGTTCGATAATTTGATTGATCGCTACCCTCATTTCTTGGGAATAAGCTGAACGTCAGGTAGTTTCCAAGCAACTGGAAATTTTCTTGTCGAATAAGACAAGTAGAACTACACAGAGGTTTGGCTAAGGATGAGGCATAGCTTTTAATTAACCGGGGCCAGAAGCTATCAGGATCTGCGGATTTGGAGACGCTGATCTCCTTAAGGACCTTGAATACATCTTTAGTACGGATATGTATTGGATCTTGTACACATCCACATGGGAGACGCAAAAGAGGGGTCTGTGAAGTGGGTGGAAGACGGGAATTTGAAGCGAATTCAGTAGTCAAAGCATTAGCTTTATCCAGGAAGTCAACAACAACTTCTCCATTGTTAAGTAGTGAAGGTATAGAGGATCTGGTGAAGTTGTTCCTCATGGTTTTGACCAGGGATCAGAAACCTTTGCTACCTTTACGGTTTACCAAGATTTTTTGTTTAACTTTCTGATAACTCACTATAACAATACACAATAGCTGAAGGCTTTTCTTTCCATTAAATCGCATGCTATCGGACCGGATGAAATCCCCCCAAAATTCATAAAATATATTCTGCCCTGGATTCTCACTCCTCTCTTACATTTATTTAATACTTGTCTTACCACTTCTGAGTTTCCCTCTCTCTGGAAAATCGCTATTGTGATTCCAATAGCTAAGAAAAGTTCCCCTGCCGATTTAAATGACTTCAGGCCGGTTAGTCTATTATGCTTCCTTTCTAAGGTTTTTGAAAAAATCATGTCCCTTCAGATAATCGAATGTCTTCAGAGTAATAATTACTTTACCAGCTGTCAATCAGGTTTTCGCGCAGCTCATAGTTGTGAAACTGCTTTCCTAAAAGTATCGATTGATATTCTCAGGGCTTTGGACGATAATAAATTATGCCTGTTGGCCTAGCTGGACTTCTCCAAGGCTTTTGATAGTGTTTGCCATGCTAAGTTGCTGTCTAAGTTGTCAGATAAGTTTAGTTTTTCTTCGTCTGCCCTTGGCTTAATTTATTCTTTCCTGTCTGATAGACCCCAACAGGTCAAAGTCGGCAGCGCTATATCTAATGCGCTGTCGTTAACATGTGGCGTCCCCCAGGGATCCATACTTGGTCCAGTATTGTTTTGTACTTACATTAATGACCTCCCTGATGTTATTAAGGATTGCAGAATTCACTTGTATGCGGATGATGTTCAGCTATATTTGGCACGCCCAATAGGCCTATATTACGATTGTGCAGACCGCGTCAATACAGATTTAGTTAGGGTTTCAAATTGGGCCGTGGAGAATAATTTGATACTTAATCCTGATAAATCCCAATCGATCGCGATATTTAAAGGGAGTGTGGATGCTAATGATCTTCCTCCAGTCTTTTTAGATTCGAAGATTTTGCGATATACTGATTCGGTGAGGAACCTGGGAGTTCATTTCAATGCCTCGTTGACGTGCTGTAGCCATATCAATAATGTCGTTCGTCGTATTTATGCTGGTCTCCGCAGACTATGACTATCGGCTAGTATTCTCTCAAGGTCGTTACGCTTGAAGCTTGTCAAAACACTACTCATGCCTTATTTTACCAGTGGCAGCGTAATTTTTCCTCATTTAGACGCAATCTGTCGAAGAAAGATCAATGTTGCTTTCAACGACTGTACGCTATTTGTTTTCGGGCTGCAACGTTTTGACCATGTTTCTCCACATCGGCACGCTCTACTTGGCTGCTCTTTGAATGTTCATTTGGTTCGCAAGGCTCTAATATTCCTCCATAAACTTATTTATTCAAAAAATCCCACCTACTTGTATAGTGAGCTTGTATTCATGCAATCTTCTGGAAATGTGAACATTTTGATACCTCGACACAGACACTTCATTCTGGAGAGCTCTTTCTTCGTTCGAACAGTTCGTGTGTGGAACTCACTTCCTGCTGAATTGCAGGGAACGCGCTCCATGGGTGTCTTTCGGAGGCTTATTACCCAATATATCCCTCTCGACAATCTATCTTTATAAATCGCATATACTTTATATGTAACTTTTCTTCCGATCTTGACTCTACAACAATTCTCTTTTTACAATTTTCTACCAATTTATAATGCATTTTCTTTTTTCTGTTCTATTTCTTTTATCATTAACCTTTAACTTTGAATTAGCTATCAAATGTTTCCTTTTTTTGTTCTATTTTTCTATTCTAATTATATATTAGTATTAATATTGGTAGTAGTCTCTCCCGCAATATTGTTCGGTACAGGCAAAAGATTATTATATCTGATTGTACTATGGCCTAAGATTAATAAATTGTATTGAATTGAATTGAATTTTGTGTACCTTGTTCTAGAACTCCAATATGTATACTGGAGAAAACAAATTGTTCTGTCGATTGAAGCAAACTATTTGTACTGTTCGCTTCATTTACAAATCTTCTATGAAAATGTATGACTTGTTCTTTTGTGTATCTTTTGTTCTGCCCTGTTCTATGGACACAACGGAACACAGCTCATGATTTTTCAGCCGTGGTGTAGTTTCGCTGAATTTCTCCAATTACGAGTTATAATTGTTTCTTTAAATGTTTGTTTTGTCACGCCAATAATATTCTAACGAGCGGTCTTTACATCGAAGACTTATCAAAGACCCTTTGGCAGCTGTTTTCAATTAAAACAAACCATTCCATCCTTTCCCATCCCTGCTTCAACAGCCCGGACCTAAATTAGAACGATGGCCAAGTCGCTAGTCGTAAGGGTTGCGTTCTTAAACGTATCAAATTGAACGCTTCCAGAAATTTTTATGTTTTTTACAAAAAGTGCAATAAAATAGATTTACAGCGCAGTGAATTATTTTGTTATGAAAAATTTAGAAGATCTACTGCAATTTTTTTTTTCAGTGGTCTTCAGGGAGGGGCGCCCCCTAGCTGGATCCGCCCCTGACATGGTCTAAATCTGCATTACGATGGAAAGATGAATTGATTAAAACCAGAGATTGCCTGGTATCCGGAGTTTTCATATTAACCACTAAGTAATTCCTGAGCCCGTCCTCATCCCTTGGCATATGCTGTTCCACCTTACCTTGAATAGTGACGGGTCTAGGGCTCCTTATTTCTTCGGGATTGCTCTAAGGCAGGGGCAGGCAAAAGCCGGCTCGCGGGCCGGATCCGGCCCTTTTGCTTACTTTATCCGGCCCGTTGAAAAATCCTACATGCAATTTTTTTAATCTCTTATATGCGATTTTGTTGAAATCAACAGTATTTGTGTGCGTAGTGACATATAAATAATGAAATATATAAAGTGTTTAGTGTTTAGTTAAGTGTTTGCTAATTACCTTCTTTTTTGTTATTTTGCTAATGTACGTGCTTATAATTAAGTAACTACTGTCGATCTATGGACCCACTGTTTATGAACGTGGCCTTGGCCAGGGTCTTTCAATAGAGCTTTTTTGTATTGTTTTGTATTTGAAAATAATAATGCGTTTATTCCAAAACATTTTTGGTTTTCTAGTTTTTACCTGTTCCGAGCGCTTTATTTCTTAAAATTTGGTATGAATTCCTTAGGATTTCAATCGAAATTCAGATGAGAAAGTTGACAATTTTCTTTAGAAAATCTGGGAATTTCCTTTAGAACTCTTAAGGAATATTTCTGAAAATTTGGTATGAATTCCTTAGGACTTCAATCGGAATTCAGATGAGAAGGTTGACAATTTTCTTTAGAAAATCTTGGAATTTCCTTTAGAAGTCATAATGAATTCATAAGAAATATGCAAACTCTATTTACGTAGACTTGAGGGGAAATATTCGGCACTTTCGGACTTTGTAAAAATTTACATATACTGCTCGCAAAGAATTCGTTCGGAAAAAGTTTAAGAATCCGAAATTTTCTCGGAATTTTTTTAATTTTTCTTTAAAAATTCTTATAAAAATTCCTAATTTGGCACACTGGGATAGAGAGTATTATAATTTGAAGAGCTGTAACCATATCCCTACTTTAATGTATTCAACATACATACTCTCATAAAGCGGATGGTCGGCTTACTACATAGAATTGAACGTGTACTCCTCTCATTCTTCGAGGGATGACAGGTCGCAGCACGCGTACTGTTTATTTTGATTTAGCACTAGTCGCATACTCGTCATTTCTTTTGAGACTAATGTTTGTTATTTTGCAAATATAATAATAAATTGAAAAAGTGGAGTTTTTGTAGGTAAAATTTTAAAACATTGGTTTTATTTTATTGTAATAATTAAATTATTTATTTGTAGGCCTTTGTAAAATGAATCAATCTAAAAAAAGAAAAGTTGATTTGGAATGCAGAAATTTAAATGAAGCATAGACGGCAAAATACCTTTTTACAAACATTGATAAGAAAGCAATTTGTTTGGTATGCCAGGAAACAATTGCTGTTTTCAAGGAATAGAATTTAAACAGGCATTTTAAATCAAAGCATCCAAAATATGCATACTTTCTTAAAAGAACTTCAAAGTATAGCAGAAAACATGACAAAAAACTTGAATAAGCAATAAAATATTTTTACCAAACAAAGTAATATCGAGAAATCTACCACAAAAGCAAGTTATGCTGTTGCACACAAAATTGTAAGTTCTGCAAACCTTTTACTGAAGCAGAATTTGTTAAACAATGCATGATACAAGTGTCGGAGATATGTTGTCCTGAAAAGAAACTTATTTTTGAAAATGTAAGCCTTTCGAGAAGAACAATAGTACGACGGATCGAAAATATTGCAGAAAATTTACTTGACCAGCTAAGAACAAAATTTGTTGATTTTACATATTGTTCTCTGGCTTTAGATGAGTCCTGCGATATTACTGACACAAGTCCATTATTAATATTTATCCGAGGTATTAACAAGAAATGTGAAATTAGTGAGGAACTTCTTATGAAAGTGAGGAACTTCCAATGAAAGATACAACAACCGGTGAAGACTTCTTTATCGCTGTTGAAGAGTGTTTAGTTAAAGTAAATTTAACTTGGAACAAAATAGTAAGCATCACTACGGATGGCTGTCCTAGTTTAACAGGAAAAAATGTGGGTTTACTAAAACGAATTAGCGACAAAGTAAAAGAGTTGCAGCCAGAACAGGATATATTATTTTTACACTGCATTATTCATCAAGAACTGTTATGTAGAAAAGTCTTGAACTTGAATCACGTCCTTACTGTTGTGACAAAAGTTGTGAATTTTATCCGGGGACGTGCTTTAAATCATCGACAGTTTGTTGAATTTTTGAAAGAAATTGAAAGTGACTTTTACGAAATTCCTTATTACACTGAAGTGCGATGGCTTAGCATCGGTAAAGTTTTGGACAGGTTACAATATTTACTTGATGAAATAGTATCCTTCTTGTCGATAAAAGAAAAACTACATGATTTTCCTGAATTGCAAAATGAGGCATGCGGCTAAACGATTTCTCGTTTTCAGTAGATATTGTAAAATATTTGGAGGAACTAAATATAAATCTACAAGGGAAAAACCAATTCGCTTTCAATATGCACTCAAACGTCAAAGCATTTATGATAAAATTCAATTTATTTGCCGAAAACTTTAATAAGAAATTACTAAATCATTTCCCTTCATTACAAACACGACGAGAATCATTGAAAAATACCGATTTTCTTAAATATAGTGCAATAACACAAGACCTGCATTCTGAATTCCAAAGAAGATTTCAAGATTTCAAAGCTATTGAAAAACCTTTATCATTAATTAGTCAACCTTTCAATTTTGACGTACAAGAAGCTCCTGTTGAAATTCAACTAAAACTAATTGACTTACAGTCAAATAATTTACTAAAAGAAAATTTTCACTCAAACGAGTTGAGTGTTTTCTATGGTGCTTTGAATACAAAACATTTCAAACATTTTTTGAAATATATTTAAAAATACCTAGTTTTATTTGGTTCAACATATATTTGTGAAAGAACTTTTTCGTTAATGATTTCCACGAAAAATAAATATCGATCACAAATTACTGACGAAAATCTACACTCGGTATTAAGGATTGCTACAAGTTATTTGGATCCAAATTTTGAAGAAATAATATCAAATGAACATTCGAGATTTCACGTTTCGCATTAACTAAAACTATTCTATTTTAACGTTTGATGTTTGTCTTTTCTTTTTATAATTCTATTTAAATAAACATCAAAATAAAATATTTCATTAACTGATTTATTTAATGACCATTAATTTAATATAATGGATCATATTTCTTTAAAGATTACGTGACATATTTTACTGGGCACAAATTGTTCGCATATACACCTAAGTAATACAAGTTATTATTACTATTATCTTTTATTAACTATCAAATTTTTCTGTCCAAATGCTTTAAAATGATACTTATAGTGTTTTTGTCAAAAAAATTTCTTTGACAGTGAAACTCCACCCAAAACATTCGCGTGTGGACAGCGTATGCGGTATAGTCCTCCGGCCCGGGAGACATTTTGAATTTGGCCCGCCCTTAAAAGTATTTGCCCACCATAGTAAATTTTGTCTACAGATATGTCATTATCCACCACCTTTGGACCCGCGTAGTAAGTGACACCCTAGCTGTAGTAAATAAGTATTGGTTCAAATATCTTTTACAAATAAATTCTATCAGGAGGGCTCCCCAAAATGCATATCTACAACCAAAAAAGTTGAAGGTTGACGCCCGGAATAGCGTAAAGTGGAGACATTACGTTGGGTCCCTGTGTCACAAAGAGAAACAGAAAAGACTACAAGTAAACGTAAAAAAATTTATGCTCACTCAAATTTTCCGTGCGGATTTTAGAGTATTTTAATTTATAATACATACGAGACTAGTCCATTTATCCTAATCTCATTATTTCTATGCTCTATTTAGATTCATATATTTCAACAATGGCAGAGATATACCCAATTCCAAACCGCATGCAGAGGGTGTAAATATAATGTGAATGGGTGCGCGTAATACATTTATTTTTCCATATGAACGACGTGAATTACATTCTAAATTTGATACATTTATTTGTAGAAAGAAAATAACTTTTTTTTTAGATAATGTCCATTGGCATTAAATAATTGATTAGGAATGCAAAAATACGCTTTTGACTCAAACTCTTTGCCGCCTACTTCCTATAGTAGCGTGATTTGCGAGGTGTTTATTTTACCACTTAAAAATAAGTGCACATCTCTATAGCAAAGCGGGTGACAACAAACCGAGTATTGATTTTTTTCCCAGGATACTTGAGCTTGAGCGCAAGTGAAGTAAGGGGAACGGAATATAACAAGGACTCTGTGGATGAGTTGAGTAGTTGACCATAATACTCGTCGCATTTTACATTGTTTCGCGAAAGGCTGAATGGAATAAGAAAACTTCGGATAATATAGACTCATTACGAATTTATAAAGCACTAACTCAACTACCAGCCAAAAAAAGTTCATCACTGAAACATTAACTTTTTGTGTTGTGGTGTGTTTTACATGTAACTCAATTTTAGAAGTTTACCAAAAACCATTAACTGGATACAGCGTATCTTTTGCTACCGGAAGCAAGTATTATGAAAATTCTTCGTATAAAACTTGCAGCTATTCAGCTAGTATCTCCTGATTAATTCAGTTTATGGTGTATGTCACAAGACTATGCTCGGATTTCTTTATCTTGTACTGATTCTTGGCTGGATTTTAATAATAATTTTCTTAAAGTGTAAAAAGATTATTTCACCGCACTTAACAGTAGATTCAAACGCACAAACTTTTCAAGGTTAGTATCTAGTACTAGTGTTTTTATTCCAGTTTAGTGTTAACTTTTAGTATCTTTTTGTGTTTTATTTTTTGTTTTTTTTTTTATAATACTTGAACTAAGCAGGCAGAAGTCCTTCGGTACACGTGATTCAACTAAGACCTGACGACTTAAGAGAATCCTCAGTTCATCAATCAATAATCGACGAGGATGCCATCATTAATCCAGCATACAATCATGATGAGGAGTTAGTGATTAATGGTAAACAAAGTTTGTCAAAAATATAGTGTTAATATGTGTAAATATATAATATCTTCTTTTCTAATCCTTAAGCTCCTCCACCGTCTTATGAAGAAGTTATGAGACAGCCAGAAATTTATCCAAGAGTACAGGAAGTGAAATCAATTTGACGGTATTTGCTTACCTGTGATATTTGTGTATTTTATAAGACGCCTTACTATACGTAGCGTACCTATCGGAACATTGAATAATCTGCTTATTATATGAAAGCATCTGTGATTTAAAATGTTTAAATGTTTTTTATATGAAATTTTGGAAATAAAAACCTTTTGATGAATTTTTCCATATTCCTTTTACTTTATCAATTAACACTTCAGAGAATTGGAATAAATTATAAATTAATTTAGTTAGTAAAAAAAAGATCAAATTTTATACGTGCAATGTATGTATGTACAAGTCTACCACTAATTAGCTTTTGTGAAATTCAAAATATCATTCAAGAAGCATTGCTAAACGATTATGTGTTTCTTTTTATTCCTTCTTTTTGTTTTTACATTCAATTATTTCATCGATTGTTGCACTTCTAAGTTCTCTGATTTTGTACGTATTTGGAAATCACTTACCTTCAAGAAAGAAATGCGTTGTAATGCAACCAATAGTTGATAAGGTTTGATAAGCTGTGTATCTACAACAAGATGTCTCTTCAGTGGGTTCCTGGGAAATGAAAGGACTGACCTTCTAGCCAGGTCTAGCTCTTGTTATCCCTTCCGCAGACCGGAACCCGCTGCAGACATTACCACCTCGGTTATCGGTTCTCTCATCAAAGCGGATGTTCATATGAAGGCAGAGATGGGCGAACCTGAATACTTCCATTGCAGGTGTACAAAAATTTTTCTCGATGGGGCTAATAGGAATATCTCTGACTTTCTCTTGAGGCACGGAAGGAAACAATCCAAACCTATGCTTGGCATCATCACCAACCACAGCTTGTTTAACGTTCATCTAACAAGGATTAGAATTGTTGACAACCCTGAGTGTCTGTTCTGCCTGGAGGGAGAGCCTGAGGCAATCGAGCAAAGGGCTGACCTTCCAGCCAGGTCTAGCTCTTGTTCTCCCTTCCTTGGACCGGAACCAGCTGCAAGCGTTACCACCTCGGTTATCGGTTCTCTCATGAAAGCGGATGTTCATATGAAGGCAGAGATGGGCGAACCTGAATACTTTCATTGCAGGTGTACAAAAGTTTTTCTCGATGGGGCTAATAGGAATGTCTCCGACTTCCTCTTGAAGCACGGAAGGAAACAATCCAAACCTATGTTTGGCATCATCACCAACCACAGCTGGTTTAACGTTCATCTAGCAAGGATTGGAATTGTTGACAACCCTGAGTGTCTGTTCTGCCTGGAGGGAGAGCCTGAGACAATCGAACAAAGGGCTGACCTTCCAGGCAGGTCTAGCTCTTGTTATCCCTTCCGCGGACCGGAACCCGCTGCAAGCGTTACCACCACGGTTATCGGTTCTCTCCTCAAAGCGGATGTTCGTATGAATGCAGAGATGGGCGAACCTGAGTTTTTCTCGATGGGGCTAATAGGAATGCCTCTGACATCCTCTTGAGGCACGGAAGAAAACTATCCAAACCTATGTTTGGCATCATCACCAACCACAGCTCGTTTCACGTTCATCTAACAAGGATTGGAATTGTTGACAACCCTGAGTGTCTGTTCTACCTGAAAGGAGAGCCTGAGATAACCGAACACTTCGTTTGTGCTAGTTCGGCTTTGCTCGGAGCAGGCTGGATACGCTTGAGTTTGCCATCCTACCTGTGGATGAGCTGGAAAACTTATCTCACCTAGACCTAATTAAGAGGACAGAAAAGTTTTGGTAAGTAAATTTCTAGTAGGATAGAACAATGGGCCTCCTTGGCCACCGTTCTTAGGATATCTTGTCCACTGCCTTTGAAAATAAAAACGATTGCCCACAGTGCTCATCAAGAGTCCAATACCTCATTGCGGAGCAGGAAGATCTACATATGTACATATATCAACGCTACTTATATAGTATATGTATATATAGTATAGTATAGTAAGATTGATTAAGCTCCGCTATTGTATTAGGGTTCTTTACTTAAGATTCGTGGTGATATGTAAAATAATAATTTAATTCTCATTACGAGGTGTAAATTTGTGATACAATTATTATTTATATCAATAATTGTAACTTGATTAAAGACGCACACAATTATAATCGGTAATGATATAAGGAATGATATATTTTGCGAGCGCTAGATTTATAATATAGGTACTGGAAAAATATTTTTGACCAGCGGTTGTTTGCCTCTGGTTTTGGTCTCCGGTTTACAGAGACTAAAATCTCCAAAATGTTTACACGGCAAGAGACTTTTGTCTCTGGAGATAAAATAATTAGGTCTCTGGAGACCATAAGTCTCTAGAGACAAGTCTTCGAAATGTATACACGAAATTTGGTCTCTAGAGATCTCCGTAGCTCTTTGTTAATTGTCAAGCAAGTGATTGTTAAAAAGAATTATCTCAGAAGTTATTAATATTTTTATTTTATGGGTAAAGTGAGAAAGCTTAAAAAAATATATCCTTGATGTACAAATTTTACGGGATAAAGGATAACACAACAAATTGGGGTTTTTTTTTTCTATCGACGAAACAAATTTTCTACCCTAAATCCAGTATATGTATCTATTAATTATTAATTTCTTTGTAATAATTTGTCAAGCTCAATCCACTTTATTCCTTTTCCTTTCCGAGTAGAATTACACTTAACTGACCAGAACACGCAAATAGTCTCCGGAGACCTGGAGATGAAAAGTGAGCAAACTTCGGAGATCGACCGAACCTGGAGATGGAGATCTGTTTGTTTTGCTTTTGATATACACGACGGGTTACTAGAACTTCAGTGTGTTGAAAGTGCAGTAAAAGTGTAGTAAATGACTTCAGCTAAGGACGTGTGCCAAACAAGCTAATTGCTGGCTAAATCGATTACTTTTTCATTTAGTAAATTTTCGAGCTCGCTAATTCTTCTTCTTTGTAAATGGCACATTCGTTTTTTTTAATTTGAAAGTTTTTTAAAAGTATTTCTTGGGTATATTTGCACAATGTATGAACGAAATCCAAGAGGGAGAGGCTATGACCGATGTAAGTAAGCAGGAGTAAATGGTTGTAATTATACCCGTATTGAAATATTGTCTTTTTAATTATTTCAGGGACGAACGATGAAATAATGAAGTTTATTCCAGCTAGAATAAGGTTTGATAAGGAATTCACAAATAAAACAGTCGATGTAAAACAGGTTTGTGAGTAAGTAAATAATTGTAAATTGTTTTATCGGAATTTAATTATTGTAAAATTTTTAATCTATGTAGTCATGTTACATCAGAAGCCGGGATTAATAAGCCGCATAAAAAATTAAAAAAGAAATGGAACAACTTAGTAACTAAATATAAAGTAAGTGCTTTCTTCTTGTCAATATTTTCTAAAACAAATGTAAAAATTAAAAGAAAAAAAGAAAAAAGGAAAAGCATTTGTTTCAGCAAATTAGAATAAGTACGGAAGATAGATGCGATTTATCCACAACTTGGCCGTTTTTTAATATTTTAGACCAGTTTCTAAAGAAGAGGCATAATATAGTATTCTCAGATTTATTTAAGCCATTAACAAATGAGTTTAAACTTTAAGCAAATAAATTTAAACCTTAAACAAATGATTTTAAACCCTTAACAAATTTAGAGATAGAGAGGCCAACTTCCTTAGTCAAGTTTCTATAGATACATTCGAAGAATCGAGAGATTCTGATATTGAATTATCTCGAGTTTGACAGACAGCGACAATGCACAGTGGATTTTTTTTGTATGGGTGGTGCGTCAAAAATATGTATCATTAGAAATAAGTAAATGCTGCGAGTGAAAAAGCAAAATATTGCAGTAATAGCACATATTTTATCATAAAACCCAAAATAATAAAAATAATACATTAAAAATTCATAATAGAAGGTAATAAAAGATATTATTTTACACTTCAGTAGAACTATTAGTATTTCCAAGAAACAAAACATTTATTACTTAATAATTTTTAATTACTTAATGAACTAATAAACAAAGAATTTGAATACATAAATAAGAAAATACTTTTAATAATAATGTTGAGTAAGCCTAATAACTTTAAGCCCTAAGTTTGTAAGTTATAGCAATCTATCTAGAATCCTAATAAATATTTGTAAACCTAGTCTATTTTATATACATATGTATATTTTACAGTAATAATCATAATAGATCCTTACACATTGTATTTGAACTTTATGCTTTGAAGCTCCCCAGACTTGAAAAGAAGTAGCTACCTAGTAGCCTACCTCTTTTATTCATCAGAGCGGGGCATTCGAAAAGCACATGTTTGACGGTTTCAATTTCCTCCGAGTCCCTACAACTCCTGCAGAAATCGTTTTCCGCTATTCCCAGTCTTCTAGCATGGTCCCCTATGGCACAGTGACCCGTCATGACCCCTACTAGATTCCTGGTATTTGCTCTGCTGCTATTAAGCAGTTCCCTTGTCCTTTTCCTGTCATATGCAGGCCACAATTGCCTCGCAATACGACAGGTATCCCTGCTAGTCCATCGGAGGCCTGCCTTTAGATAGACGTCCCTGATGATTTCCTCTTTTAAAGCTCCGATTTGGATCCTCACGTAAGCTACAGCTGCGGAGCTATCCGATTCGGAGCCCATTTTGGCCAACTCATCAGCCATCTCGTTGCCTGAAATATCCTTATGGCCAGGTACCCAGCTTAGGGTCACCTTGTGCCTTACAGTCAATTCCTCAAGCCTTGATTTGCATAATTGCACCAATTTTGATTTTACCAGCCCAGCATCCGGAGACTACGAAGCTGTCGATCAGAATCAAAACCTCTTATCATTACCCAACATTAGACACAACTGTCAACCATCTGACCTTATTCAGCCAGCGCCTGAAGGTCATACCCCACAGGAAAACGTTGAAGAAAGCTTCCAGCCAGTGGCGGAAGACTCCAACTTGCATACAGAAACAGACACACCCTCAGGTGTGGCATGTCAAACGCAGCACCACGTCACATATGGTTTCTACCCAACAGTTGTACAGTGATCCCAGTTCAGATCACTCGACCTGGACGAACCACTAAACCACCACGTTTTTTTCAGAATCGCTAAAACCAGAACGTTTTGCTGGCAGGGGAGTAATGTGGCGACGCACTCGTTTCAGAACTTGTAAATTATAAAAAAAAACCAAACGACTTATCAAGAAAAATAAACAATTCAAGCAAAGAAAAATCAACCCCTTTGCATAAGGAGAATGGATGTTTTCTTTGGTTTTTAATTTCAGGGAATAGATAAACTTTTCCTTCCTGAGTTCGCACTCCAGTAAGTCAGCGTCGACAGGACCTGACAGGACCGCCTTGCTTGCATATTAAATATCGAGACAACTCACTTAAAGGGAAGTACCTTTTGCAGACGACACGTAATTAATTCAGTCAGACGACGCTGGCACTAAATGTGCCATACCTTGCTCCGCTACTAGAAGACATCTCTTACTGTAGTAATCTGATAATCTGGTGTCTGACGATATCACTGAAGACATTCTGTGGTAGTAAATCCTTCGACTTCCATCGAGTCGACATAGCTCCGATTTGGCCTACGTAACTCCATTGGTGGGGTACGAGCCAACCATTCCAGGTGCCTATAGCAGATCAGTTTTCTGCCGAAGATATTAGCTGTGTTCTAGTTTCGACTAGAACTACCAACTCAAGAACAACTCTCCAATTCTCTATCGAAGTCATTGGCTGTGCTCTTGTTTCGGCAGGAGCAACTAACTCTAGGACGATCCTTCAGTTCTCTGCCGAAGATATTAGCTACGCTGCGGATTCAGGCCGAGTTACTACTCATCAGAAGACGCTACTTTTATAGTCTCTATGCCGCTTAGGGGGTTCGGCATAATTAAGAAATATAATACATCCCCCAAAAGGTTACTTTTAAATCAAAAGTATTTTATTATTTTGGTAAGTAAGGTATATAGTAAGTGTAGCCTTTGGGAAGGTAAGGAACCAAGCTGTAAATTACTAGAAGACTATTTGCCTGTATGGATAGTAGTTTAAGCTCTATAGCATATAAAAAATCAATGTTTGGTACTTTTCCATAAGTATCAATATATAGACATTTTAGAGAACGGACTCGCAACGCACACATAGATTTCTGTTTCATAACTTGGGTTGGGGCTCTCATGTGGTAGTGACGAAGTCTGTTTCATGGCTTGTCAAGTATTCTCGAGGGTTTTGATAACACGCGTTGTCAAATAATATCGAATGTACGCTAATTGTATAGAGCGTGTTAGATTACCACCGCATGCAACGCTCACGAGAATCTCTGGGATATTACAAAACATAAAGTTAGAAACTATGGAAAATTCAGAAATGCTGATCAACTATACGAACTACTCAAAAGTGAATAGGATGATTAGTTCTAAGCCGAATAGATATAATGAGGTTATTAATAATGGATAATCAACTAAATATGTATATGAATAAAATGAAGTTACTTTTGAGTTTTCTTATCAGTTTCCTTTTTTTTAACCTAACAGTTATTATCATATTTTATTTTATTTTTTATGGATTCGTTATATTACGAAAACTTACATCATGAATAACAAAGAACACGCTGAAAATATTAATAATAATATATTGTTTTTGTATTAACTATTTATAATACAAATATATCAAAAGAATTGAGTTTTATTGCCTTCAGTTCCCTTTGTTTTCACCGACACTGTATATTCCATATTGTATTTATGGTACCTACACCTTCGATCCTTTTTAAAGAAATTCGATTCTTGTTGCATCCCTTAGCAAATTTATGTTTAATCATCAAATCCATTCATATGCATTTGTTACCCGGGGGTTACACCTGCAACTTGCACTGCCATACTTCTTGCACGTGTAATCCAACCATTGAATAAATAACTAATAAGGAAGCGGGGTTTCGTGCGAATACACCGTACGTGAGTAGGCAATTCAATGACAGTCAAACCCATGGAGCGGGGGAAGAAATGCCAAGAGGGCTGGTCACTTATTTGAAAATTCTGCTTAACAAGTTACTTAAATAATCATAGGCAACGCCAAGTAATATTATCTGAAAATAAAGGGGCGCCAAAAATTTGTTTATTTTAGGTTTTCACTCCATATGCCGTTTCCTTATTAGTTATTTATTCAATGAATCCAACTGCCATGCAACTTTCAGCGAATTTGCATGATGAAAAATCATGGGAGCTGGGAGATAGTAATTTGACATTTATATAGTTTTCAAAATGGCGGAAAAGAAATGCTTGAGAGAAATTCATAAATTTATATCACGAAAATAAAATTTTCTGAGATCATTTGCATTACATCATTTACCAACACCTTCCTCTTCCTTTTTTCTTGGGTTTTTATAATTCTGATACTCCTGTATTGCTATAATTTTCCAATATACGCAATAATTTACGTTTTAATGCCAGTTTTTAAATAAACTTGCATGCAAGCTGATTTTAGCAATTTTTAGCAATTAGCAATGCCTTTATTGATGTTTCACTATTATACAATGGAGTTTCTTACAGTTTTGTCTATTTTATATATGGTAATGACGGTATGACTACCTTTCTAGCTCTCTGAATATTTGTTTACATATTTCTTCTTTTTCTTTTGAACAGTATTTCCTTATTTATTTCCTTTCCTGCATCTTGGAGTACATTCTTTTCACCCTTATTACAGTTGTCGACTCACCAAAGTGACAAGCTTCGCAGTCACTCTCACTTCACTTCACTTTTCGTATTATCGTTGTCGAACGGTGTGACGTGACATTTTTCTTCAAAGCCGTATTATAGTTGTCACTTAAAGGGACAGGTAGCATCAGGGCATGCGTCAGGGTGTAGACAAAAGTGAGGTTTGTCTTATTTCGTGGTATTGTTGTTATTTTTGAAAGTGTTTAAAAGAAAAAATATATATATATAAACGCGATGTATTTTAGCCCTTTAGCTATAACAGGATGCTTCACCATAAAATCTATCATGACTACAAATTGTTTTTTTGTTGTAATCTTTACACTACAATTGCAAAAAAAAAAATAATTTAATTTATAAAAATCTATTGAATTTTATGTTTTAATGAACAACTTAGAAAGCCATTATAAAATTTATCATTTTCTGCTTGCATTTTCCTTTTCCTTACACAAATCTAACATCTGTCACTTACGAAAACCAAGTGAGTAAAATTGTCACTTGCATCGACATTTGTCTACTTAATACGACAAAAGTAATCACCCTTATTATCGTTGTCACTTTAAGTGAGAAATGGCGTTACGACACAAAAATGGTATTATGGTTGTCGTTTAAAGTGACATTTGTCGAAAACATACGACTTTGGACGTATTACTGTTGTCGTATTAAGTAGACAAATGTCGATGTAAGTGACAATTTTACTCACTTGGTTTTCGTAAGTGACAAATGTTAGATTTGTGTAAGGAAAAGGAAAATGCAAGCAGAAAATGATAAATTTTATAATGGCTTTCTAAGTTGTTCATTAAAACATGAAATTCAATAGATTTTTATAAATTAAATTGTTTTTTTTTGCAATTGTAGTGTAAAGATTACAACAAAAAAACAATTTGAAGTCATAATAGATTTTATGGTGAAGCATCCTGTTATAGCTAAAGGGCTAAAATACATCACGTTTATATATATTTTTTTCTTTTAAACACTTTTAAAAATAACAACAATACCACGAAATAAGACAAACCTCACTTTTGTCTACACCCTGACGCATGCCCTGATGCTACCTGTCCCTTAAGTGACAACTATAATACGGCTTTGAAGAAAAATGTCACGTCACACCGTTCGACAACGATAATACGAAAAGTGAAGTGAAGTGAGAGTGACTGCGAAGCTTGTCACTTTGGTCAGTCGACAACTGTAATAAGGGTGAATACGTCCAAGTCGTATGTTTTCGACAAATGTCACTTTAAACGACAACCATAATACCATTTTTGTGTCGTAACGCCATTTCTCACTTAAAGTGACAACGATAATAAGGGTGTTTGTCTTTGATGACATGCATGCAAGCTGATAAGATATCAACCGAACTGCCTTCTGCTGTCAAGTTTAAAATCGCGTTGGAAGGGAGGCTTGCATGCAAGCTGTACTTGCAGGTGTAACTCCCGGTTAATATGCATATTTGATCCTCATTTATCTTATCAAAAGGAAAAAGAAGAATTTTTGAATTCTTCCGGCTCTGGACCGAAAAAATAAAGAAAAAAAGAACTCGAATCCAAAAACAATTCACATTTATTCAACAATACTTTTAAAAATAAAACAATAGTAAGCATAAACATAAATTAAAAAAAATTATAATACACTTAAAGATAGGTTATGGCACCATATATCTAAGTTAACACGCAAATGAAACGAAGTGCGCGCACATGTGTTACTAATTACACGACCAACACTTTGTTATTCTCACTAAAATAAAATACAATAAAATAAAATAAAATAAAATAAAATAAAATAAAATAAAAAAAAAAATGAAATACATTAGTAGGTATTTCAGTTATCACATATTTTGAACGCTCATACTGTACAGTGTACATAAAATGATAAATAAGCGCTAAAGATTTGTAGTTGCTTGCAATTTAAGATATCGATTACCACTTTCCGGATCTGTTAAGTGAGCCACCCGTTCAGATGCAGCATAACATGTTGTCCCGGTTAGATTCGGACGAGTACTATTTCGTATTCTAGATGCTCCCCATAGGAGAACAACTATACTTGTTATAAGGACACCTAAACCAAGACCAGGTAGAAAACTTTGATGTAAACTGTGCATGAATTCATATGACTGGTTATTATTCAATCGCGGGTGATTCATTGTTCTGAAATTCTGTTTGTTTAAACCGAAATCATCGCTTCGAAAACTCGAAATCTCATCACTTCTACTCGATACCTTGTCTAAGTTGGAAACATCAGAAGGGATACTTGCTTTGCGGTATGGTTTCGAGTCGGCATTTAAGTCAGTTTGGTCGCCGAGTTGAAACTTTGTCATGTTGGAACATCCAACGACAAAATCTGATTTTATGTTATTTTCATGATCAAGTACTAAGCAGAATCGATAGCTGAAAAAAAAAAAATAGGTAAAAGATTAGGATTTTTGTCAATATTTATTTGCACAAAAGGTAATTAAAAATTAGGAAAAAACTCATAATATTTATGGAAAATTAAATACTAAATGTTTGCTTCACATAATGAAACCAAGATGTTTCCTCATCGAGGTATATAATCATGTCATTATGCAATAGCACACACAACAAGACCAAAAGAAATTGTGTGGCGGATTCGTTTACATGAGCAGAATGGGCTAAATGGAGCGCAGGCGAAAAGTAGTGAATCGTAAATTGTTCCATATACGCATTAGTTTGTAACCAAGAATATTTTAGTATGGTATAAATATACAAATAATAAAAATTTATGAGAAAAGTGTGTATTAATGTAAGGAAAATAAGGTGAAAGTGATGCGCTCATGCAATCGATAACACTGGTCAACACTGATTTCGGTGCCAAGAAGCTGTAATTGTTTTGTTTTTTTAACTTAGGACCTTATACTGATTACATTAATTGCAAAAATTTTGATTTCCTACGTGTAGCTTTCTAGATTTTGACTTGTACATAAAAAATCAAATTTAATCAAAAATAACATTTATTACATTATTATGTACAAGAAAACTTTTTTTTTTACTTTCGTGAATTAGGTGTAGTGCAACAATTACGTTGCATCCCCAAGTACTAGTTATAGCCATCACATGTCGATCTCATCGGCCTTGGTGCATCTCTTTCTTAGTTTTTAGATCCTGGTGAAACCTCTCCCCTTGTTCTTTGCTATAGGATCCAAGATTCTCTGGGAATTGGTCAAGGTGACTGTGCAAGTAGAGCACTTTGACTTGTGATTGCCGAGAAAGTTTTAGTAACTTCAACATACAAACAAATCGTTCATTGAACTTAAGAAATCAGTATCTTTTATTAATAATCTTATTTATGGGCCATCGAAAATTTCCTCTTTTATCTTTTCTATGCTCAGACCAGAAAATTTTCTCGGTATATAAGAAAAACATTGGCTCATTTTTATCTAGCGCCTTAACAATTTTTTTCATAAGGCCTTAGCTTTATGTGCAAGGGGGCAATATTTTATGTCTTGAAACCAAAGATGAATTTATGATATTTAGCTTTTCCACTTCCAGCTTTTCCCAGTGTTGATGCTTGGCACGACTGTACCATAGACAATAAAAGCATGGGTATGCTGTCCTAATAAGAGATTAACCATTTTTATACACAAATACTCCATTGGGGTTCTTTATATTTGATTTTGTCTACTATAAGTGAAATATTTTGATATTCTTTTTTTAATTTTGTTGAATGAGCAATGGGAGCTGAGCCATATTTCTTACCATCGTGAAAAAGGACACACTTAAGGCTTCGTTTAGAGCTGCCTATAAAGAGACGCCATTCATTTGGCTGGTATTCTGAAAGACCCATTTCGGCCTTGCACTTCCGAACAAAATCATTTTCCGAATGAAAAAATGGTAGTAAGTCTTGCTTTTTTGTATGATAGAATGTCAGTTTTGTACCTGATGTCAACAACCTTTTTTCTTTTAATCTAGAGGTCAATACCTTTGCAGATTCTTTAGGTAGTTCATCCCTTATTAAATCATTTGATTCTTCTTGGGTAAGAGGTCTTGGCTCTGTAGACGCTATTCCTTCGAAATCACTTTATTACAGATTTCTTCAAATGATGGTTCACGGATAGAACAAAATGTTGAAACAGATACTTCATCTGAATGTGGTAAGGGCAAAAATAATATAACATAAAGATATCGCACAGCCAGTGCTACGCCTGTGCTAAAATTGGATGAAGAAAATTGTGTTCGAGTTTTATTAGTAGAACCCAGATTCTCCTATTTTAAAAAATACCAACGCCACTGAACAAATTGTTCTCAGCTTTGCCAGCCCTCTGCGATTGTTTTCCTTTCTCATCCCTTTGCAAGTCCTTATATCTAAAGGGTTTTCCAATAAGAGGTGTTATTTTGATTAGCCCCCTATTTCGGTAGATGTCACTTTTGGAGCTGTCATTTTTTGACATTTAACAAGTAGAAACTACGCCATTTATAAAAATGGAACCATACACAATTCAACAACGCATTGAAATTATTAAAATTCACTATAAAAATGGTGAAAATGTAGCAGAGACGGTTCGTAAAACTCGATCATTTTTGGGTCGTCGTGAAGCACCTTGTCGGACCGCAATACAGAAATTGGTAGAAAAATTCGAGCTGTCGGGACAAGTTAGTGATGTGACGAATAAAACCCGTGCACGTCGCTCAAGAACAGCCGAGAATATTGCTGCTGTAGCCGAAAGTGTTGAAGAAAACCCAGGTTTGTCCATTCCTCGTCATTCTTTGAAATTAGGCATTCCACAAACGTCATTACACCGTATTTTGCATAAAGATTTAGGCTTATAAAGTTCAGTTAACACAAGAACTCAAGCTGGCCGATCATCAACAACGTCGAGTCTTTGCCGATTGGGTCCTTGAAATGCATGAAAATGATCCAGAATTCAATCGAAAACTCATCTTGAGTGATGAGGCCCATTTCCACCTCGATGGCTTCGTCAACAAGCAAAATTGTCGCATCTGGGGCTCGGAAAATCCAAGAGTTATTGTTGAAAAGCCTCTCTATCCTCAACGTGTGACTATTTGGTGCGGTTTATGGTCCCGCGGGGTCATTGGACCTTACTTTTTCGAAAATGAGGCTGGAGCAACAGTTACGACAGATGATTAATGATTTTTTATGGCCGGAATTGGATGGTATTGATCTGGACAACGTTTACTTTCAACAAGACGGCGCTACGTGCCATACAAGCAACGAAACCATTGATCTTTTACGGGAAAAGTTTCCGGACCGTGTTATCTCTCGAAGAGGTGATCACAATTGGCCACCGAGATCTTGTAACTTAACACCTTGCGACTTCTTCCTTTGGGGCCACGTGAAAGAGAAGGTCTACGCCAACAGCCCAGCGTCGATTCAAGACCTCAAAGATGGAATTCGTGAGGCTATCGAGGACATAGGGCAGCCACTTTGCGATTTGGTTATAGAAAATTTCATGAAAAGGATATGGTCCTGTAGGCGTGGTCGTGGTGGTCATTTGGCTGATGTTATTTTCCATTATTAACGGCATATCTTCCTCTTTATAATGAAATAAAGATCCGATCATTTATCTCAAAAAATGGCATTTTTCTTTGAATATCAAAATAACACTTCTTATTGGAAAACCCTGTATATTTACATGCACACACAGCTTTTTGCATACAAAGAAGTGTAGATGAAAGAGCCATATATGCATATAAAAGGCAGAATGCAAATGGGTGGTGGGGTGATTAGTATGTGTATGTACTATATACTTTCGTCTTTTGCACGAATGGGGAAAAGAACTTGGCTATGCATTATTATAGTGTGATTGCGACAACGCGTTAAAAACAAAAATCGGGAGAACGTAGGATTACCCGAACGACAAAATCTTATTGAGTCCCTCAAAATCCTTTCAAACTATTCATAATAATGTTTATCAGGTCACACTACCTCTATTTTTTAAGAAAAAGATAAATTTCGCTTTGGCCAAAGTGCTGAAAGGAGATATAAAATTCCTCTCAAATGGAATTCTCATTTTTCCCGAAAATATCAGAGAATCCAGCATGAGTTTCTTCTACGTAATCTCTTCAGAGCAAAACGAATGTAAACACTCAGAAGCCCGTCCTGCTCAAATAGCATAGAAAATGCACTAACAAACATTGGTTACGCTACAAAAAATATTGGATAATTCTCACAATATTTCAGCAAAAACCGGTTTACACAAAATCGGGGAACATTTTTGGAGAGATGAGATTGTTAACTTACTTTGGTTTCACGCCACAACGAAAATGGATCAAAGTTTCGATGGGCAAATTTATATTACTCTTCGACGTTACTTTAAGTTCTACGAAGTTTTAATTTTTCGAAAAAAGTTTGATTTAATGAAAATACTTCAATATAAATATTTGTATCTACATAGGTATATAAATTTATAATTTTATATTATACATATTTATAACAGTATATTTCCCGCGGATTTTAGTCACACGATGGGAAAGGATAAGAGAAAAATTGGGAATCAAATGCAGTTTGGATCATTGCAGAAACTCGAGGAGGGAGACTGAAAATTTAAAAATATTCAAATTTCCTTCAGATTCCTTAAAATTTAATATTTGGGTTAAAAGACGCAATCTAAACAGTGAAGATATTTTTCTTTTAACATCTCATCTTAATTAAATCGGCAAATGATTTTTATTTCCGTAAAAAGAAAATTAAAATCAAAAATACTCGTAATTAACCTCGACTATAAAAAATTAAAATTAAAAATAATTATTATTTTTATCTGTGAAATCCGAAAATTAACAATTAATAATTTTGCCCTGACACGTTCTATTGACTCATAAGGACTGTCATAATTAGTCATGAATTCTTCTATACATTTTTTTACCCTAAATCGCGTGATTAAATCTAATGCCATACAATTACTTTCGTCACCCGATGTTCCATACCTATGCGACGATTCATTGTCTTATTCAAATCTTGATTATACATATTGTCTACCTAATCCAATAAATCTAATTTCCGAAAAATTTTCTCTTGTACCAATAATGTCCATTTGAAATATAAATACATATTTGTGTACGATAGGTACCTACTTCATTCAGCTATACTTCATACATATTATATCAGCCACGAAAATCATATCTGACGTAAACAATGCATGGCTGTGTCAGTGCCTTCGGCCAGTGCCGTCTTTACGCATGGGCCCGCTGGGCCCGGCCCCAGGGCCCCTGCAAGAGTATACCAACCGATGCCAATTTTTCAATCAGTGCAACAATCTATTACAAGTTTGTTTAGTTGTTAGTATTTAGCTACTGAAAGTAGACCATGCGATTTATTCGAAATGGCAAACAAATTTTAATACAAAGTACATACATATAACATATTGTATAGTGTCAGTGTTTACAGTCCATTTATTAAATTTCCCGCCTTCTTTCGCTGAATAGAAAATTTCTGGAATTTTCTGTTCATCAACACAAAATGTCAAAATGTGCTACAGCAAAATCAATTCTACCCCCAATTTCTGTCTAATTTTCTGTTTCCGGAAATACTTCCGATTGTACCATACCTAGCGCATACAAATTACGAGGAAAAATTCTCGTAAGAGTTCCAAAGAAAAAACCGAATGAATCCAGCTTTTCCGGACTGCTGCTGGCTACAAATAACGCACAAAAAAAAAATTTTCAAGAAAATTCGCAGGAAAAAAATTATTGTAAATAAAGACTCACGTAGTCACATCTTTCCGATATGGCTTTCTTTTCTATGAAATGGATACAGCCTTTAGGACAGGCAAATTAAAAACGATCAACATTTTGTTGTACTGTTCGCTTCTTTATCTTTTTAGCTATATTTATAGTATTACATATACTAAATACATACATAAATCCTGACGAAATAAATATGTGTTGTTTTCAGTATTAGAAATAAAATGCTTCACACGAAAATTAGGGATTTCAGTATAGTCCCCTTAGCACCG
Source organism: Dioctria rufipes (assembly GCA_963924295.1). NCBI lineage: Eukaryota > Metazoa > Arthropoda > Insecta > Diptera > Asilidae > Dioctria > Dioctria rufipes. The sequence goes on along the minus strand of OZ002740.1, from coordinate 280,277,639 downwards.
CTTAACGTTTTCTTCTGAAAATAACTTTATTCGCCTTAAAATTTTTATTCGGTGTGTTTCCCGTGTTGTTTTTATAATTGTTTTTAGTGTTATAAAATACTCAATTAAAATATGTCTAAACGATCATATCCTAGCGGTTCAGAAAAAAGAAAAAAAGCTGCGCATCAAAAGGAATTAATTGAGAAATTACCAAAATTAACATCATATTTTACACCAGGAGCCGCTGTAAGTAGCGATCAAAATTCTTCACACGAGTCATACCTATACAATATTTTGGGAACTTCCGAAAAAGAGAGCAATAAATTATATAATTTAGAAAGTAATCGTCCCGGCGGCAAAAATCGACTTCACCGACAACTGCTTTTTCTGAGCAACAACTATCTTCAGCCACAGAAAACATTTCTCAAGATCCTGGCGATTATTTTCATGAAACATTTACATAGAAGGTACGCGAATTTTGGATTTTCAAAGGACCTGCATTTTTTCAAAATAAGGATTGTGACTTCTCCGAAGCATCCAGAACTTACATAGAAGCAGATGGTAAATCAAAAACTAGAAATTTTAATAAAACACTCTTTCATCGTAAATTAAAGAACAATGAAAGTGTTGAAAGAAAATGGTTGTTATATTCGCCTTCGAAGAAATCCCTATTTTGTTTTTCATGTTGTTTATTCAACCCTTCTAATATAAGCGTTCTCCGAGTGGATAAAACGATTGGAAACATATTAAACACATCATTTTCGAGCACGAAAATAGCTCAGCACATAGAGAATCTATGATGACTTATCTCGCACGAAGTAAAACCGTTGGTAGAGTCGATACAGACTTGTTATCTCAATATAAAAGAGAAGTGGATTACTGGAAAAATTTACTAAAAAGGATTGTGGCAGTTGTAAAATTTTTGGCATCGAGAGGGCTTCCATTTCGTGGTGACAACGAAATCCTTGGATCTGTCAACAACGGAAATTATTTGGGATGTATGGAGTTATTAAGTGAATTTGATCCATTTCTCGCAGATCACTTGAAATATTATGGGAATCCCGAAAAGGACACATTTCTAATTTATCAAGAATTATTTGTAATGAGTTCATTGACATAATGGAAAACAGGTCCTAATGAAAATTATAAGTGAAGTTAAATCAGCACCCATCGCTGGAATATATTGACAGAATATTTAGGTTCACATAAAGTTCTTAAAAGTCTTTCTGAAACTAGATGGTCTGCACGAGCCGATGCAGTAAACGCCTTACATCGAGGTTATGAGCAAATTCTAGAAGCCTTGACGTCTATCGCTGGAGATACCGAGCAGCCACGAGAAACCAGAAACGAAGCTGTTAGTCTATCCAGAAAAATGAAAAAACTGGAATTTATTATTCTAACAGAAATGTAAGGTACCATATTGGAAAGAATAGACAAAACAAGTAACAGCCTTCAAAAAGAAACTATAACAATGGACGTTGCAACAAATTTGTTTACTTCGCTTGGCAATTTCATTAATACTATCAGGGATAATTTTGATAAATTCGAATCGTCCGCGAAAGAAAAAAATCCAGAAGCTAACTATAAGGACCTATCTCCAAGAATCAAAGCTAGAAGCTCACGTACGACATTTTTTGATGGCTCTGCACGATCTGTTCAACTAAAAGGCAAAGAAAAGTTCAAGATAGCAATTTTTCTTCCAATAATTGATACCCTAACCGTGCATCTAAAACAGCGACTAGATTCCTACAAGGAAATCAGCCAACGGTTTGGTTTTTTATCGCACTTGAAAACTTTGATTTCAGATGAGTTGAAACATAGTTGCAAAACATTTGCTAAAATCTACCACAACGACATTAGCGCTGAAGAACTAGAAATAGAATGTGTGCATTTAACAGAATATTTGAAAACTGTCCAGATTAGTGAAAATGAAGAAACTATTAGTATTTCAGAACTATATCAGCTTATAAAAGAAAGACAAAATCGAAGACACGTTTCCAAATGTAGAAATAGTAATGAGAATCTTTTTATGCATGATGGTAACAAACTGCAGTGGGGAACGTTCGTTCTCAAAATTGAAAAGAATAAAAAATGAACTGAGAAGTATAATGCTTCAAGAAAGATTGAGCAGTTTGTCGCTGATGTCTATAGAAAGTGATGTGCTTCAAGAAATAGACTTTGAAGGAGTCATTCATGATTTTGCAAATCAAAAAACAAGAAAAATACCTCTTATATCAGTGTAAACTTTTTTAAAATTATAACTAGAATGTTGTTTTTATCTGTTGTTAACCCAAATTAGTTTACAAAATAATTTTTGTTAGAGGGCCCCCATATTCTAAAGTGCCATGGGCCCCCACTTGGTTAAAGACGGCCCTGCCTTCGGCGACTTCATGACTTATATTATATTCCGGGGGTTGCAACACAATACAAGTAATGTATTTTTTCTTATTTCAGGATATTGTAAAAAGAGTATAAAATGAAATTCTCAGAGAAATTGAAAACAGAGAGCGATATGTGCAGTGGCGTTGTTAATGTCTGAGAAGGGGTTCTACTAACAACGGGTCATGCGACATCTTTATGTTATATTATTTTTGGTAAGGGTCCTCTAATTGATTCTAAGTCTGGATAAATATTTTTTTTTTTACCTTTAACGCCACGCAAATTAACACAGCAGAAGTAACAGTCATCAATGTGTTTTGTTTTGTTCTTTCCATTGCATAGGCACTCGGAATGGCTCCCCTGACTTGCTGTCTCAGGTGTTCATAGCACATTTTACAAAACAAAAATTGGGGTATCCACGGCATTTATTCATCCCCAATTTCCAACTTAAAGTAAGAAAAATAATCACTTTTTATGAAATCTGTTGCAGGTTTTCTGAACTCTTTAACACAAATGTAAGAAAACACATTTGGCTAATTGAGATAACTTCTTCGCAATGAAGACGTTATATTAAATTCTATTTATTTTTAGTTATGTGACGATAAGATAGCAAACTGCGCGCTCAATATTACAGATTACAGCCAATATCCAAAAATGAGGGTAGATCCAAATATACACGTAGCAAAAAAACAAAAATGAAAAATATTTTTTGTGTTGCCAATGCACACCTAATACAAAACCGCTAATGATATCTCGGCACCAACATTTTTTTTTTATTTGTTGACCTGGGTAATATTAATCTATGATCTATTACCTGCCTGCAGAACCAACATAAAAGAAAAATCTCCCATTTTCAGAGCACAAAAGACGTATAACTCTAGATTTACCAACATAGACATTTTCAATACTGGTCCCCTATCATTTAAAAGGTTGATCCTGCTTGAGATCGGACATTAATTAATATTGGCTTATCCCCCTTCCTTTTTCACATATTGCTTTATCCTATTGTTTCGGTTTAGCCGGGTTTTGAGTCTCATTTTGCGTATTAAGCATTCCTCTTTGGTTTTTCCCTCTGTGCCTTCCCTGGCCATTCCTAATTAATTAATAAGACTGATACAGTCCTGTAATTACACTATATTGTAAGTTGTTACTTTAACTAACTGGAATCTAAGTAAAGGGTTTTCCAATAAGAGCTGTTATTTTAATGAGCCCGCTATTTCGGTAGATGTCACTTTTGGAGCTGTCATTTTTTGACATTTGACAAGTAGAAACTACGCCATTAATAAAAATGGAACGATACACGATTTAACAACGCATTGAAATTATTAAAACTCACTATAAAAATGGTGAAAATGTGGCAGAGACGGTTCGTAAAACTCGATCATTTTTGGGTCGTCGTGAAGCACCTTGTCGGACCGCAATACAGAAATTGGTAGAAAAATTCGAGCTGTCGGGACAAGTTAGTGATGTGAAGAATAAAACCCGTGCACGTCGAAAGTGTTGAAGAAAACCCAGGTTTGTCCATTCCTCGTCGTTCTTTGGAATTAGGCATTCCACAAACGTCATTACACCGTATTTTGCATAAAGATTTGGGTCTTAAGGCTTATAAAATTCAGTTAACACAAGAACTCAAGCCGGCCGATCATCAACAACGTCGAGTCTTTGCTGATTGGGTCCTTGAAATGCATGAAAATGATCCGGAATTCCATCGAAAACTCATCTTGAGTGATGAGGCCCATTTCCACCTAGATGACTTCGTCAACAATCAAAATTGTCGCATCTGGGGTTCGGAAAACCCAAGAGTTATTGTTGAAAAGCCTCTCTATCCTCAACGTGTGACTGTTTAGAGCGGTTTATGGTCCCGCGGGGTCATTGGACCTTACTTTTTCGAAAATGAGGCTGGAGCAACAGTTACGGTGAATGGATTGCGCTATCGATAGATGATTAATGATTTTTTATGGCCGGAATTGAATGGTATTGATCTGGACAACGTTTACTTTCAACAAGACGGCGCTACGTGCCATACAAGCAACGAAACCATTGATCTTTTACGGGAAAAGTTTCCGGACCGTGTTATCTCTCGAAGAGGTGATCACAATTGGCCACCGAGATCTTGTGACTTAACACCTTGCGACTTCTGCCTTTGGGGCCACGTGAAAAAGAAGGTCTACGCCATAGCCCAGCGTCGATTCAAGACCTCAAAGATGGAATTCGTGAGGCTATCGAGGACATAGGGCAGCCACTTTGCGATTTGGTTATGGAAAATTTCATGAAAAGGATATGGTCCTGTAGGCGTGGTCGTGGTGGTCATTGGCTGATGTTATTTTCCATTATTAACGGCATACCTTCCTCTTTATAATGAAATAAAGATCTGATCATTTATCTCAAAAAATGGCATTTTTCTTTGATTATCAAAATAACACCTCTTATTGGAAAACCCTTAGTTTTGAATTTCTAATTTTCTTTTCTAATGTATTGCACTAAGATATATTTTGTAACTATTCTGTTGAATTTTAGTTATGTAGTTCTAGGTTGTAAGTATAGTTTTATACAATTAGTTTCTTATGCTTTTGTATTTTTAGTTTTATTCTCTTCTTTTTACTTTTGCCTTTAAATACTTTTCACTTGCATGTTTAACTTTAATCTAGTATTTTTAATAGGAGTTCGCTCTGTAATCTACCTTGTTAATCGACTAATAAATAAATAAATAAATCTAGAGTGCAGAGTACCCTTAATATAGTCCACAACTAATGCCACACAATTACACTTCATGCCAATCTTAGCAAAGCAATAATCATTCCATTCACGAGAAAAACGAAATTCTCAATAGAAGTCAAGCATCTAAGAAGCAGGGAAGTTTGAATTCTCCATTAAAAAGTGTCCTGGAGAAGGTTACAGCGGTAGCATGAGGCTATTGTATAGACCTGAGGGCTGGAATCAAAAAAGACCATGTGGTTGTATATATATATGACCCAAATATCAAGCTAGTTTACCAAAACTACAAGTTTACATGTCTAAGAGTAACATGTGCCATGCATAGCTACCCATCTGCAGTCTCAAAGGCTATTCTGGACCTGCGTTTGCTACATCTGCAAGCCAAAAAGGAGGCTATCCTCAGCGCTAAAAGACTGCAGAGGAAAAATCTCCTAAACATAAGTATATAGTCAGCTACCTAATGGCCTTAAAGAATTCCTAGAATTTCCGACGGTTAATCCCATCTCAGACGGTATGCCGAAATGCTATAACTTTGAAATACCATTCAATGTGATCTTAGGGGATCGTCAACAGTGGCATTCTGATGGAGCCTGTTTTTTGTCACCCAAAGAGTCACCTTTCGGCCTAAGTGAGGCTTGAGAGGACAGACTTTAATTGGTATACTGGAAACATACCCAAGGGCTGAGACAAACTAAGAAATTTATAACGTATTGGAAACTTGGACAACAATATTCCTCATGCTAAGCAGGAAAAAACGAAGGCTCATAATATATTCTTGTCACTTCTGTATGCAAGATGACGAATTTGCTGAACACAATTTCTGCGATTGTGAATCCCCTGGCCGCATAAGACTAAAACATCTGCAAAACGTTTTCCCATTGCAAGAGGATGTTACAAAGAAAACTCCCAAGAACATTATGGGCTTTGAAAAAGATCTCAGAAGATCCAATTAATGACGTAAAAAGTGAACATATGGACAGATGTCAGAGGTTAAGTTGAGTGATTAAGAACGAGACTACTCCATCAAATGAAGAGTAAAAAAAAAGTATAGTGAAGAATCGAAAAGATAATAGTGTCCCAGTTGGTAGGGCTCAAAAGTAAAAATACAAGTAGATAGTAGGAGGCTTGAGGTGACCAACATTTTAATAGATTTGTATATGTGCATATTTCCCATATTGACTTATTTACATCATAGATAACTAGTATAAGATATTACTACCACCTTTTATTTACTATTTTTTTTTAAATATGAAATGAATTTTACATACCTTTCTCCAATATCTAATTGAGAGCTGTCTGGCAAAATAACACTGACCGTATTTTGTCCATTTATAACTTTACTTTCACAATGAATCTAAAAAAAAAAATATTCATATTAACTACGATATAACAAAGTACGGGAAAGAAAAATTATGAAACCATACCGGTGATTTGTCAATAAGGACTTCATTAATATTTTTCTCTTTGAACACGAAAATTGCATCACACAGATACTCGTCTTGGTTAAAGTTTACGGTCCAAGTTAATATCAATCCGTAATCGGTGGAGAAGTGAAGATCACGCAGAGAAATCTAACAAAAAATATATTAATAAAGTGTGTGAATTAATTAAAGGTAGATACGAAGTATCCCCGATTATTTAAACCTACCATCTCACTCAAATCCTTCATTGATGTCGAGTAATTTTGCTTTGATAAGGCTTCGAGTTGCTCAATAATGTTGGCATTGTCCAGTTCAATATTGTCCATATCACAACTCAAAGACTCGATTGGTACTTGAATTAGAGGAGCACCTTCTAATCGAGGCGGAGTAACACAAGTAGCCGTAAGTAAATCCTTGGATAGAAGTCTTGATTCTTGAAGCCATTCTGAAAAGGGCCTTATTGTACAATCACAAGAAAGCGGATTTTCTTCCAATGATAAGCTCGTCAATTCTTTGGCTCCATCTAAAGCATTTTTCGCTATTATTGATATGTCATTACCACCAAGACGTAATTCCTTTAATGACGGAAGTGGTACAATCAAATCTGAAGTTAGGGCTCTGTAAATATTAAAATAATTTTAATTTTAAAGCAACTTATAAAACAAAAAAAACAAAACAGTAACAAACCTCAAAAAATTGTGCGTTAAATCTAAAACTGTAAGTCGAGTTAAATGTTGCAGTGATAAACTTGAAATTGCAACAATTCCATTAAAGCTTAAATCTAACATTTCTAATGATCCTAATCCATAAAATGCATGATCTTGAAGTACATCGATCTGATTATGTTGCAATGATAATGTTTTTAATTTCGAGAAATTTTTTAAAGCTTTGTTTTGGACGCTTTTAATAAGATTCCTATCTAGATTTAATGATTCTAGATTGGGAAGGGCTGGAAGAATATCATCTGTTAAAGGGCCACTTATCGAGTTCGCTTTTAGATCCAATTGTCTGAAATTTTTAAGAGAAACTTGATTAAAATAAAACTCAATAATATTGCATTGAAAATGTCAACCTTAAATTAAAGCATTGTCCTATAGCTTGCAAACTTGCTGGAAAATCTCCTAAGCGATTTCCTCCAAGCTTAAGACTTTCTAGATTTTTTAAATTTGTAAACGTTCGAAGAGAGACGCTCGATATTTGATTGTCAGTCAATTCCAGGTAAGTTAAGTTTTTTAGATTCTGTTAAAAAGGTATTTTTTTAGAATTATTTTAAAAATTATTATTTTATTTGTTCTTACCGAAAAATCAGCTGTCCCTAAGGCCTTGATTTTATTATTAGATAAATCAAGTCTTTCCAGTGATGTCAAAGGGGAAATCGCGTTCCAGGGTACACTGAGAAGAGCATTACTTGGTAAGCCTAGAAATTAATTGTTAGATTTTAAAATAAGAAATATAACTTGAAGAAATATGAGAAACTTATGTATATTTGACTTGACTTCCATTAAGCCAAGCTCAGGAGATACCCTAGGATCAGAGCTGGGCAAGTACCAAAGAAAAGGTACTTAAGTACAAGTACAAGACCCAAGGCCTGACTACTTCAGCGTAAGTACAAGTACCGCATGTATGAAAAGTACTTGTAACTAAGTACTAAGTCTATAAAAAGTACTGAGTACTTTTTGAAGTACTTTTTAAAGTACTTTTTTTAGAATCTTTGTACGTTGGCAGTAATATATTAAGATTATCGACTCCAGTTAATAGATATTAATAAATCAATACCTTTTGAAAACTATAGTATGTATAGTAACCAGTGGCTACTATTTATAGTTTTTCATAGTTTTCGGTGCTGCAAGTAGAGTAAAACTTTCACCTCTCATTGCTACACTCATAAAACCTATTAGAGGTCTGCTCAAGCATCCATTATCGCCTCTAATAATGCATAATAATTCTAAGGAAAAAATGTTCAGCAAATTTCTAAGAAAGAATTGAGGCCTTCCCTACATCAGGTCGAGGCATCGTTGATTTTATATTGGAGCGAGGCATTGCTTGCTTACCCCTGGCTATGTCCACTGACGTATATAACATGGACTGCTTACTTTTCTATTTTACGTGGGCACAATTGTTTGTGTCAAAAAGAGTTCGTACGTCTGTGCCAACGTTCAAAAAAATCATTGGCGGGAAGTTGAAAAAGTATACACGCAGCTCGGAAGGTAGTTTTAATAAAACATTTAGAATTTCTTCTGCGTATCTAATGAATGTATTGTCTTTGGTAAAACAGTTTTTATTTCTTTCAGTTGGTACTTGGTGCTTAGACCGAAAGAGTCAGCAATATAGAAGTGAGCCCACTTTCTGCAGTGTATTTCTATGAACGTAGTCAGTCCATATTATACATGTCAGTGGTTATGTCATCAAGTCGAGGCATCGTCGAGACGTTACTGGTTCTGCCTTGACGCGTGAGTGCGGCACATACTTTAACAAATTCTTTGCGTGCTTTAAAACTCAACAAGAAAGGAGTTGCGCTAGAGATTGTGTTTGCTTTTCTATGAAGAGTTAGATATTTGTAGGAACTTAATAGCCTCAGAAATATTTAAGTAAAGATCTTGGTACTTAAGTACAAAACTAAATCTTAAGTAGAAGCAAATAGAACTTATGTTCAAGTACTAAGTAGGGGCATTTCAAAAGTATTGAGTAATAAGTCTTAAGTACCGAAAATGTACTTTAAGTAGTACTTAAGTCGTTTTTTACTTAAGTATTGCCCAGCTCTGCCTAGGATCCAAAGCACCGCATGGCGAGAAGGAGATAGGGAAACGAATTAGGGAATGTGAGGAGAACGGCGGAGGTGCCGATGTATGTCACTCTTAAATTTTCGCAGAGTGTATGCTGGAGGAAAGACAGAAGATGCTGGACTGTTCCACATTCGCACAGTTCAGGATAAAAAAGCCATCACGAAATTTTACTGTACAGCCGAAAGTAATTTTAAGAGTAAAAGGATGTGCGCGGTATGCAGCGCGAGCATTGCATGCAGGAATCATTCTACAAGGGATCAGACTAGATATTTCATCGGAACATGCATATAGCGATAAAGGAGAGAAAGGCATCTGACATTGCGGCGGTGCTCGAGTTACTCGATTTGACAAGTTATTACTAAATTGCTCTCTTTTCGACAATATCCAATGAAGCTAAAGCTGTGCGACCAGCCCCGGCCCAGATACGGGAATTGCATTTCATTCTAGGTCTGATATAGGACTTGTAGGGGAGCGCTAGATTTTACGGGCTGAAATATTTCTTACACCTTTTCAGAAACCCAAGTCATTTTGATGATTCTTTGGCAACAGAGAAGATGTGATCTGTCCAGCTTAACTTACTGGAAATATTAATGCCAAAAATGCATAAAGGAAATAAATAAATTATGTTCTTGTTTTAATGACATGAGACAGCTTTGGGATTTAGATGCATTGAATTCGACGCGATTTGCACTGCAAATTTTCATTTTTGTCTTAAATTGTCGCATGTTGGGTTTCTGTATTTTACGCTAGATGTCTCTAATGTAACTTGTGGTCTAGGCATAGGCTAATTTTATATGAATTTTCTCACTTTCAGGACGCAAACCTACGTATAGTAACTTTTATTGCCTACAGGCTCGGTGGTATCTAAATTGAAACTTTTGCTGAGTACTAACTCCTCTTAAACAAGCATGTAGAGTTGTCATTAGTTTTCAAAGTCAACGTGGCTAGCACAGAAAAAGGAGCACTGAGAACTTTTAAAGAACCCATCCTAGGCCATAAGCTTGAGCCGGTGATACCTGTGCTGCCCAGTGCGAATTCTCATTCTCCAGGCATACTCGTCGAGTCTGGCCATGCTAGCTCACTCCTGGTTTACGGTACGTAATGGCCCCTCGAAAGAATAGAGGACAGTTATAGTTGTCATTTAAAGGTTTTATTAAAAGTGTAAATGAATTAACGAATTATCGAACACCCTTAATATATCCCTGTGTGGTTGTGGTCACTTCACCATACTGTGGGGTGGGTGATGGCCACCCTTAGAAAATAGAGAGTACAGGAAGTGTGATAACCCAAATAGCGTAGTTAAATTCTGGTTATGTTAGAATCTGTTGCCGCTGTAGTGAGAGCTTAGTACAGGCGTGTAGTAGAATCAACATAGGGATCGGGGCAGCAAGATATATGGTTGAAAATATTGCACTTGCTCCCACCGAAAATGCTCTTAGTCGCTGTATTTACGCCAAGAGACCCAGGAGTTTCTCAGCTCTTCCAAATGTACGCAGCTAAACATTCATTTCTCCAATTTCCCCTATTCAAGGACCCCAAAGAAAAGCCACGCTCATGTACACGAATTTTATAGGTATCAACACTTTCTGTTTTTCTCTATATTCGAAGTGCCCGCCTGGACGACGAGGCGTCTTCCACTTGGATGGAGATGGAAATATTGTAGCATTATGATGACGACAGACAGTTGACTCCGTTTAGGCCTTATTTCAAGTAGTATTATTTTTTTTTTTTGCAAAACGTCATTTTTTAATAAAGTCTTTTTTTTTTGTGTGTGCAAATGTCATTTTTTAATAAAGATTTAATATTGCTCAGTTTTTTTCGCAGCTTCTGTCTTTTCTCAGTTTTTCTGAAAGATTCAGTTGGCATCGCTGTTTGGTAACTTCGCTGGTATGAACTGTGGAAGCTCTGGTGACACCTTATTTATACGGTCTTGAACACTGTAGTGCCGTATGCAGTAGAGGAATGGACCACAGCATTTGAAATGATGGACACGTCGAATGGTTCATATTTTCTCGTGTTGCGATCCATTCCGAAATGCACTACCCATTTGACAATCTCTATACTCTGCTCTGGTATACCATGCGGTTACTAGCTCGTGTGCCATATATGATACAAGTGTTTTTACAATGAGTAAAGAGGTTCAAAATGAAGTTGCTTAATATTTTAAGCAGCAGCATCTTCGTTCGTTGAAATCCTGCTGCTTTTTCTGGAATGATTTATTCGATATTGCCGACAATCTTTATTGCGAGTTTCCTGCACTTCTTCTGTTAGCATTTCTATTGGTAGAATCTCTGGTGAAATTATTATACTTCCTTGCCAGAGAGTTTTGTTCATATTCTATTGATACATATTAGAGGGATATTTCAGGAGGAAAATTAGTAGCGGATGAAACAGGGATTCATGTTACCTGTGTGTTTTTATGAAAAATGTAGCTATTTTTATTAAAAGCGAGGTAGAAAAACCAAAATTGTTGACTAACGAATCATAACTTAGGTCAGGCAGGAGGAGAGTATGGTAGAGATTGTTGGAAAGGGCAAAGAGTATTCTAAAAATAGTCGATACTCGACCCTGCTACAGATAATTCTTTGTACGTTTACTTAAATTCGAGATTCCGTTTTAAGCAATCGAGTTTGTATCACCCTTCCTTACACATACACGAAATTGTTTGTAATGGCTCATAAATTAGCGATGTCGTTTGAATCGATTGGGTTTGTGTCACAAGCACATTAATGACCGATGATATTGTTACGCGCAATAGAAATAGACAACTGGTGACATCTATTGGCAAATGAATAGTAAACAACTTCAGGTTCGGAGAATCGATGACGGAATGTTCGGGAAGGTTCAGGAATAGAATGAATAGAAAAGTTAAGAAGGTTCTGGAATAGAACACTCTAGAATAATCTGGAGAGTTTCTGGGGTATAAATATAACAGATGTCACCGCCAGAAAAGAGTCTTGTCTTAGACGTTGCAGTGTTAACAAGCGAAAGTAATAACGTGCGGAAGTGTTGTAATTAGATTGCGATAATTGAAAGTACAGTATTAAGCGATAATTAAAGTGTAGTTGATTAATTGAAAGTTTGTGAATTGTTAAGATTAGAGTCAAATAAAGAACTTGTACATTAAATATTTAATATTGTGTTTTAAATAACGAACCGCGAAAAGCCACGCTCGCAACAACTGGTGTCAGAAGTGAAATTAAATTTGCGAAATAAAGTGGTGGCAATTGACTTTAAAATTCAAAGTGTGATTAATTTTGTGAAATTGTGTTAAATTTTGAAAGTTCTGGAAAATAATTTATATTCAACTTAAAGTGAATTACTAAAGTGATGGGGCGAAAATTCGAGGAGCTTCGAACGCAGGATTTGAAAGTGGAGTTAGGGAACCGGTCATTACAAACGACAGGTGCAAAGAAAGTTCTAGTCGAGCGACTCAGACAAGCTTTGATAGAGGAAGGAAAGAATCCTGAAACATTTGTTTTCGAAGATAACTTGGAAGAAACCGAAGTTGAAGAAGAGCCTACAATGAAAATGGAACAGCTTTTGAGTGCTTTAATGAGCAAAATGGAAGCCCGTTTTGACGAACAAAAGAATTCTCTCGAGGAACAAAAGAATTCTCTCGAGGAACAAAAGAAATCTATGGAAGCTGGTTTTGATGAACAAAAGAATTCTCTCGAGGAACAAAAGAATTCTCTCAAGGAGCAAAAGAATTCTCTGGAATCCCGTTTAGATGAGCAGAAGAAATCTATGGAAACCCGTCTGGACGAGCAAAAGAATGCTTTTGAGGAACAAAAGAATTCTCTGCAGAATAGTCTAGAAACTTGTTTGGAGGAACAGAAGAACTTTCTGAAAGGTTCATTAGACGAACAAAATGTAAAAATTGAGGAAATCCAGCAGGAAGTGTTGGAAGTTCGACAACAAGTTTCGGGAGTACAACAAAATGTTACAGAACAGCTTGACAGTTTTAAAGCAGATCTGGAAAGAATAAGGCATCGTCAGCCTCTAAACGTAGCAGCTGAAATATCTGGCGCAGGTAGAATGAAACCTCCAATATTTGATGGACAAAATTCGTGGCATATCTTCAAGAGACAATTCGAGGCAGCTTCAGAGGTAAATGGATGGAATGATGAAGACAAAGCTATAGCTCTGGTGTTAGCACTTCGAGCTCCTGCGTCAGAACTCTTACAAACTGTATCAATAGAGAATCAACGTGATTACTCTTCATTAGTACAGGCGATAGAATTACGTTACGGAGATGAGCACATGCAGCAAGTATATCGCCTGCAGTTACGCAACAGGATTCAAAATCATGGCGAATCACTACAACAATTGCAGGGTGATGTGGAAAGATTAGCGCATCTTTCATACTCCAGCATGAATGCGGATTTTCTCAATGAAGTGGCGACGGAGGCATTTGTGAACGCTATTGCAGATCAAAACTTACAACATGCATTAAGGATAGCAGGAAAGAAATCAACAGCAGAAGCACTAGCCTATGCATTAGTGTATGAATCCGCCAGACAAGCTTCACGGAGTGCAGTACGAATGAGAGAAATTTCGGTGAACGAATGTACTTGTAATAGAATGCAGCCATCACAGAGCACTCCTTCACGTGGTATTCTGCATTGCTGGAATTGTAATAGACCGGGACACCTACAAAGGGACTGCAGAAAACGCCGACGAGTGGAATCCCTAGATGAAGAGAGGAGAGTGGAATTGCAAAGATATCGAGCTGGGCAGCAGACTTGCAATAGATTGCAGTTATCACTGACCAACCCTTCCCGTAGTGTTCTTCGATGCTGGGATTGTAATAAATTGGGACACCTTCAAAGCGACTGCAGGAAGCGCCGTCGAAGGGAATCAACAGAAAAGAAAGAAAGAGAAGAATGTCCAAGTTGGCGAACTAGAGAGCAAGCTATTCTTGGAGCGACTAGACTCCAACCTTATGGCTTTGAGATGCAACATATGAAAGGACTTATTCATGGAAATGCAGAAGCCTTTGTACAACGTCCATGCAAACTTGAATGCAAACATTGCGGCCGGGTGGAAGAAAAAGAAACAACAGCAACTATACAGTTGGTAACTGTGGAACCATCAACAGGTTGGGACATCGAGAACTTGCGAACAGCGCAACGAGAAGATCCGGACATATCGCCTATTCTTGCTTGGAAAGCAGATATAGAAAAACCAGAATGGAAGGGTATTTCAGGGATGAGTGAAAATCTGAAAAGCTACTGGGCTCAATGGAATTCTCTTCATGTGGAATGCGGTATTTTAAAACGCAAATGGGAGGCACCTAACGGTAAATCATTCCGAATGCAAATAGTCTTGCCGGCATCAAAGGTCAACGATGTTCTAGGTAAAATGCATCGTGGAACATCTGGAGAACATTTGGGAGTGAATAAAACAATTTCTAAAATACGAGAAAAGTTTTATTGGTTACATATGCGGGAGGATGTGGAGAAGTGGTGTCGCAGATGCACTGTGTGTGCTTCTTACAAAGGGCCGCCACATAGCAGCAGAAAGGAAATGTATAAGTGTAATATCAGAGCCCCATTGGAAAGGAGAGCTGATGTACAAGAAGCCACGAGGACAAAATTAGCAGTAAGTGCCAATCGGATGAGGACCCGCTATGACTTACGTGCGAATTCAGCAGGATTCAATGAAGGTGATCTTGTTTGGCTGTACAACCCGAACCGACGTAAGGGACGTTCTCCAAATTCACAACAACACTGGGAGGGACCGTATTCAGTAGTAACTAGAATAAATCACGTAGTATACAGGATTCAACGTGGTACAAGAGGCAAACGAAAAATCGTTCATCTGGATCGCTTGTGTCAATATTACAAGCATCAAGACCGTGGACCACCTGTTGTTCGGGACGAACAATTTTAAGAAGGGGGCAGTGTTACGCGCAATAGAAATAGACAACTGGTGACATCTATTGGCAAATGAATAGTAAACAACTTCAGGTTCGGAGAATCGATGACGGAATGTTCGGGAAGGTTCAGGAATAGAATGAATAGAAAAGTTAAGAAGGTTCTGGAATAGAACACTCTAGAATAATCTGGAGAGTTTCTGGGGTATAAATATAACAGATGTCACCGCCAGAAAAGAGTCTTGTCTTAGACGTTGCAGTGTTAACAAGCGAAAGTAATAACGTGCGGAAGTGTTGTAATTAGATTGCGATAATTGAAAGTACAGTATTAAGCGATAATTAAAGTGTAGTTGATTAATTGAAAGTTTGTGAATTGTTAAGATTAGAGTCAAATAAAGAACTTGTACATTAAATATTTAATATTGTGTTTTAAATAACGAACCGCAGAAAGCCACGCTCGCAACAATATGTTATACTCACGCAAAATTGATGTATATATTTATGTACTTAAAAATCATGCTTAATAAATGAATGATATTACTACTTACCTAAAGCTTGTAACGGATAGCTTAAACCCAGAAAAGCTGACTTGTGTACTCGTTTAATTTCTCCAGATGATATAACCAAGCCATGCAGCGAAATATTCTCAAATATCCTTGCATCACTCAAAAAGCTGAAATTTTTTAACGTACAATCCAGAAGAGAAACCGAATATGGTGATTCCCGAAGGTTCTTAGCAAGGATCTATAAATAATTGAAAAAAATTATTCGACATATGACTCAAAATTCAGTCAGTTAAGTATAAGTAGGTACTATTCAATCAGATTTTTCGCACTTTTTCGAGGAGTGCTTTTTTTAAATCCTCGGAATAGTTAGGAATAGGTCAAAAATTGTTTTTTTTTGTTTATACATACTTTATGGAAATTGTAAAAACCAGTTCATATATTATTGTTAAGAATAAAATTAATGTCCTATTGCAATGAAACTAGATCACATTTCTATTATACTCGGTGGCGCAGAAGTACTGGCACTATAGAAATTACTTACATTTTTTTTTATATGACATCGCCTGTCATTCTGATATTGGAATTTGTGAAGTAAATAAATGTAAAATAAACATGGACCGTTATACTCTCCAAGAACGTGGAGTAATCGTGTCAATGTTTTTACGGAATAATTCATCAGTGATGAAAACACAATGTGAATTTCGTTGACGATTTCCCGGCCGTCCCCACCGGTTGGTCGTACAATTCGACGTTTTGCCACACGCGTCGAAGCAATTGGCGCAACATTGGATAGACCTAAGTCTGGTAGACCAAGAACCAAGAAATATCGATGCTGTGCGCGAACATGTGGAAGAATGTCCAGAAACAACAACGGGGCGACGTGGCACGCAATTGCGCATTTCCAGGTGGACTCAGCTGCTGCCTACTGACCACCGAGCTCGTCTAGAGTACAGCCAGCGCGTCATAAACCTCAACCTTGAAGAGGATGATTTTTTTTTTAAATTGGTTATAAGTGACCAAGCGCATTTCCATCTCTCAGGGCATGTCAATAAGCAGAATACTCGCTTCTTGGGCACTGAAAATCCGCGCATTATTCAAGAAACACCTTTACACCCACTAAAAGTAAGTTTATGGTGTGGCGCCTGTGCTGAAAGAGTAATCGGACCCTATTTTTTCGAATACGCTGCAGGCAATACGATTACTGTCACTGGCGAGCGCTACAGAACCATGTTACGTAAGTTCTTGATACCCAGTTTGGATGAATTGAGGCTGGAGCAAATCTGGTTCCAACACATGTCTTGAATCGGCGCTGGACTGTTGGCGTAGACCTTCTCTTTCACGTGGCCCCAAAGGAAGAAGTCGCAAGGTGTTAAGTCACAAGATCTCGGTGGCTAATTGTGATCACCTCTTCGAGAGATATCACGGTCCGGAAACTTTTCCCGTAAAAGATCAATGGTTTCGTTGCTTGTATGGCACGTAGCGCCATCTTGTTGAAAGTAAACGTTGTCCAGATCAATACCTTCCAATTCCGGCCATAAAAAATCATTAATCATCTGTCGATAGAGCAATCCATTCACCGTAACTGTTGCTCTAGCCTCATTTTCGAAAAAGTAAGGTCCAATGACCCCGTGGGACCATAAACCGCACCAAACAGTCACACGTTGAGGATAGAGAGGCTTTTCAACAATAACTCTTGGGTTTTCCGAGCCCCAGATGCGACAATTTTGCTTGTTGACGAAGCCATCGAGGTGGAAATGGGCCTCATCACTAGGGTTTCTGAAAAACCGCATAATTTAAAACCGCGGTTTTCGGTTTTGTGAAAATTGATAACCGCGGTTTTTGCGATTCATGCGGTTTCCTAAAAAATATAGTTAAAAAATAAATGAAAACAGGTACAAATACAAATTCAATTTTAATTTTTTTTATTGAATCAAAATGCTTTAATTATTTTTATTATTTAAGTAATAAAATTTTAAAAAGGTTAAAGCATTCAAAGAAGAATCGGACAATCTGGATCTTATTTTTGTGCAAAAGTTTGCAGCTATAGAGAAAGCTCTCTCACTTTCTGTAGACGTAGGTTTAATGGTTTTTATTGCATTGTATAATAAAGTTATGTTTTTAGTTTTATTATTTGTTCTTTTATACAAAGCGAACTCTTGCTTCAATAAATCAAAATCACATTTTGGCTCTGGTTCCAACAAGGCTTTCCCAATTGCTAAATCTAACTCATCTTTTAATGAGAGCTCAGCTGGGTTTTCAATGCAATCATCGTCTTCTTCATCCAAATTTTCGATGTCAGTTGAAATTTCAGCATTTTCAGTGTATAATCTTTTTAGCATCTCACTTGCATAACTTAAAATCTGTTTGGATGGTTGAATAGTTGGAGTCAGGATAAATTTAGCCGAATTAATTAAATTTTTATTTCTTCTGTGTTCAATTCGATTTTGCATTGATACTAAGAGTTTTCGACTAATTTCGGTATTCAATTCTTCCAGTTTAGTATAAAGAAAATTAATGGCTCCTTCGGCCTGTATAATATTGGCGTCACTTCTACAAAATGCATCCACAGTCAATTTTATTAGCACTAATGCTGCTTTTAATTTTTCCAATAACTCAAAATCCACAGCATTAAATAAATGTAAAGCGCATAAATCTTTCGAACTATCAAAAATGCATTCTTTTAAGAGTAAAGCTCTTTCAATCATTGGAAAGATTGAGTTCCATCGAATATTACAATCCAAAAGTAATTCAAGTTCGTGATTATGCATTTTCTTTACATGACCTTGTAATATATTATTTCTAACACTAGAATTTCGAAAAAATTTCACTACTTTTCTTAGTGACTCAAGATTCTGATGAAGATTTGGATTAAGGTTTCTTGTTTGGGAACAAAGAATACTATTTTCCTCATCTTCAATGAAACAATCATCATCGTCTTCTGGTTCTTCACTACCAATATCAGCTCCACAAAATTGTTCTTCGGAATCTCCTTTATCACAAATTACATCCATAACAGCAAGATGAGCGCCATGAGCAAGGCATAGTTGAAATTCTGTAGGACTTTCTCCACCAAATTTTACATTAACAGCAGCACCATCTGTAGTACAAGCGACGATGTCTGTGTCAAATGAAATACCAAATTGTAACAAATGATTTCGAAGAACTTGTTGAATTTTTTCTGAGTTGCAAGAACCATTTATGCGCGCCAATCCCAAATTATTAAACTTTCCACTAGCATCATGTAAGTTAATATTAAAATATCTCCTCATCTTGGTGCTGGTCCATTCATCCATCGTAAGACTAAATTTTTCTCCAGTAGATTTAGCATTTTGCAATTTGTTTTTCAACTCACCTTTTTTATTTCCATAATCTGTCAGGATTAATTTCATGACATCCGTTTCATTTTTTGGAAGCTTAAATCCACGGACATTCATTGAATCTCTTATAAAACTTGATCGTGTTATTCCACGAATTGAAAACCCATCTATCGCAGCTAGTTTGGAAACTGTTACTTCTAAAGAATCTTTTTTTACAAAATCCATAATAGTTTTAGGTTTTTTTTGGCATAATAAAGTTTCGTCTGATTCCGATGTCACATTCTTTTTCAATATAATCCTATGTATAGTTTTGAGGTGAGTTATCATTGCACCTGTGGATCCACGTGAGTATGTAAAAGTATTTTTACAAATTGTGCATTGCGTTTTAGTCAAATCGTTGGACATCTTGTTAAAATATTGCCAAACTGGTGATTGCATATCATTCCCTGGCATTATATATTCTGTAAAAAAGGATTTGGTTGGAAAACTATAATTATATGATGTTTAAATTTAAATCTAATAAAGTTATATTTACCTCTTTGTTATGCTTATGACAAGAAAAGAATTTAAACTAAATCAGCTATCGAAGTTTTGGAACTATCGAAAGAAACAACTTATAGTAAATTTTTCAAAGATTGCTGCGATAATTTAAGTTCTTTTCAATTTTGTTAGGTTTGTACTTAGCAACCAACCATAAAAAATAGACTTTATATTGTTGCTAAGAGGAAAAATTAATAACCGAAAACCCGAAAAAATACTTGTGCGGTTTCGGTTACGGTTTTGTGACTCAAAAACCGCGGTTTCGGTTTCGGTTTCGGTTTAAACTGTTTCAGAAACCCTACTCATCACTTAAGATGAGTTTTCGATGGAATTCCGGATCATTTTCATGCATTTCAAGGACCCAATAAGCAAAGACTCGACGTTGTTGATGATCGGCCGGCTTGAGTTCTTGTGTTATCTGAACTTTATAAGCCTTAAGACTCAAATCTTTATGCAAAATACGGTGTAATGACGTTTGTGGAATGCCTAATTCCAAAGAACGACGAGGAATGGACAAACCTGGGTTTTCTTCAACACTTTCGGCTACAGCAGCAATATTCTCGGCTGTTCTTAAGCGACGTGCATGGGTTTTATTCTTCGCATCACTATCTTGTCCCGACAGCTCGAATTTTTCTACCAATTTCTGTATTGCGGTCCGACAAGGTGCTTCACAACGACCCAAAAATGTTCGAGTTTTACGAACCGTCTCTGCCACACTTTCACCATTTTTACAGTGAATTTTAATAATTTCAATGCGTTGTTGAAGCGTGTATCGTTCCATTTTTATAAATGGCGTAGTTTCTACTTGTCAAATGTCAAAAAATGACAGCTGCAAAAGTGACATCTACCGAAATATCGGGCTAATTAAAATAACACCTCTTATTGGAAAACCCTTTATATAAAAAACTAATTCTAGTTTTCTAATTTAGAAAAGAAGTGGTAGCTGAACTAAATGGGTCATTACTTTTGCGCCACCCAGTATATATATTATTTAGACAACAAAGTAAATGTTAGGTGGGTATTAGGACACGAGAAGCGTGAAGTTAATGAAACTGCTGACTATTTGGAGCAGAATTTCCATATACCAAACCCGAACCCTACTGTGGCCCTATGAGAGACACCTAGCAGCATAAGTAATATCCAAAATAAAAAAGGCTCACCAGGTACAATGGGAGAGCCTTCCTGGACTAAGGCACGAAAAGAAATCCATTAACTTCACATACAAAGACTTTAAAAGAATCGTCAACTGTGGTAAGCACCAGATCAGGCTCTTCACCGGCCTAATGACTGGAAATATCCACTTAAGTATATGCTGCATGCTTAATACAATAAGCAAAAACACAGATTTTGTAACAAGGGGGTAGAATATGCAGAGCATGTACTCTGCGAATGTACCTGACTTTCTTGTTAAAGACTCCAATGGCTGGGTAAGGTATTCGTAACCCCATCAGATATCCAGAAAATTTACCCTAATGACGTAATAACCTTCGTAACAATAGCGAACAGGTAGGTAGCATAGAGGGAGTAAGGGCATAGCAGAAAAGATCTTTCAGGTCGCAGTACTTAGAGGTCTAGCCCCCACCCCATTTATAATAATAATATATATATTTTTTTATTTTTAAACAATTGTCTGTTTTAGAATATTACTTAAGATTAACCATTAAATTTAGAAGACCAGCTCTAATGGATAAATTTGATGTTCCGTATTCTTTTCTTTCGGTTTCATTATCAACACTTCAGAGCGATGACTTTTAGTAAGCTTAATCAAATTTTTGTGATTAAGGCAAGTAATATAAATTAATAGAAAAGCGCACAAGGATTTCACACAAACTTTGAGACACCAATCGGAGAGACCATTATCTATTGTACCCACACCCAAACCTAGCCACCATGCACAGAACAGCGCATGTGAAACAATCACAGCACAACACAAGTATGTATCGGTGCGCTGCTACCATCCGAATTTTGGGACAGATATTTCGAAAATTTCTTAGCTTAAGTAGGAACACCGATCACATGTTAAGGAGCTTCTTTACTCACTTTATTCTTTGTTTAAGCTTAAACTTTTTATACCCTAGATGAAATCTATCTGTATCATCACCGAAGACGAATGGCCAGTTTTCGTATACGGATTTCGTTTTTTTTTTTTTTATATATATAATTATAGCCTTCCAATTATTACGCAGATCTTACCCACATCACAAGCGTATAGTTCTGTACTTCAAAAGTCATTAATGCTAATAATCTAACAGATTAGTTTTTCCTAAGGTTCTTTAAACAGGCCATAATTTAATTTTGAGCTTATTATTGGCCGTGAATTGTCGAATATAATAACCACAAACATTAAATTCAGATGACCAGAAGCAAAGTACAAAAATAATGACGCAAAACAGATGCTCATGCGCCCGATAGAGTGGGGAGCGTTCTTCATCTTCAATATTGACAATGAGACCGCAAGAAATGGGTAAAGATGACAGGATTATGTCAAAAGTGATTGCATGTAGCTTAGAGGATTAAATGAAAGATAATATTCTGAGGTTTCGAAATCTTGCAAGAAGATGCATTTTGACGGGAAAATCGTTAAAATTTTAAAAAAATTGGTCATTGTTTTTTACTATAACTAGCAACCTGAGGGGTGCTGTGGAGTGATGGTTCGACATTCGTTGGAAACCTTAGATGGCTTATCATCTGAGTTAAAAATCACCTTCATAGGTTGTATAACAAGACAGTTAAGAGTTGGGAGAAAAAGTACCCAATATCACAAATCCCCCTAACTTCGAATTGATGCACTGGACCCCGCCCCCCTAAAAATTGATAAAGTAAAGAGAGATCAAAAATTTTTTTGTTTTACAGAATACACCTTTATGCCGCATTCACAATGCAGAGTGGAGTAGAGTAGCGTAGAGTGGCAGCTGGCATTCTTTATTTCGCATGGAGTAGTGCATATGGCTATCTCTATTTGGCTCAGAGTAGCGCAGAGTGAGATGCATGAAAATAGGTTCTATTCTAATTTCACGCTGGCATTTCCGAAAACTTACAAACTGGAATTTCGAACTACTACCATGTAGATGGCGTGCGAAAAGCTCCATAATAACTAACATCTTTTAATGTTATTTTCTAATTAGTTTTTATGAATGCTAATAAAAAATAAGAGGTATTTTTTGCAAACTTCATGATTTAAAAACCAAAACAATTACGTTAGTCTTTATCTAGTGTCGAATCAATCTGATGGTGCGACAGGTATCTCCTTTTTCAAATTTATTATTATGACAACGACAAGCATGTTGATTTGGCGTTGCTATGGCGATTTTTTACATTTAATTTCAAAGTTCGAATTTCACTCTGCCCTGTATTGTGAACAGCTTCGCTCTGTACTCGTAGCTCACTCTGCTCCACTCTGAATTATGACTGCAGCATTAGGGTTATATACATCGAGATTTCGTTACAAAAACCCAAACATAAAGGTCATTTTAATCATATATTATTATTATAAGCTACATGAAATCATATCTCATTGCGTCGTTTCACCTCTTTCCTAAAAAACCAGTTTGCATACTGCATCAATAATACTCGTGTGGGATGGCCTATAGGGTATACTAAGTTTCTCATTCGGTTTGTAACGCAGAAAAATAATGCTGATAGATCAAAATGGGTTCGACACCCACACATAATATTAATATATAGGATGTTCCGTGTAGGAAGTGAATAGAGTAGGAGGTGATAGTACTCACCTAGGCAACAAAAAATTGTATGGCACCATTTCGGAGTTATAGGTGTTAAGGAAGAAGCTAGTTTTCTAACGACTGCTCAACCAGCCTCATACCCCTCTCCTCTCAAGAGTTATGGTTGTCTAAACTAAAAATTTCGGATTTTCTTACCTGTTTTTTTACTTTCACACCCCTTTTTTTTATATAAATAGTTACTTACTACTTTTTTACTTTTTTTTTTACAAAAACGGTAAACTGAAGACTCTCCTTTATAATTTGACCTATGACCTAATTGTAGCCGTTAAACAGTTATTAGCTCATTCAGATCATACCGAAATGGGACGTTTTTTTTGTTTTTTTTTGTTTGTTTTTTTTTAAATGACGTATTTTCAGTGATTAAGGAAACAAATTATCTTTGAGAATAGGTTTCAGAGTAGGTAAGACCTAATTAACTCTTTAACGGCTACAGATGGCACATGGGGTGTGTTAGGTCATATTAAAGAGCAGAGTCTACAGGTTAAAGTTTTTATAAAAAAAATTATCTTAATGACCTTTTTGCAAAACACAAATCGAGGTCAAAGTAAAAAAAAGGTAAGAAAATCCGAAATTTTTAGTTTAGCCCGCCATATCTCCTGAGGACAGTATGGGGCTGGTTGGGCTGTCGTGGGGAAGGTTATGAAGTTCTTCATACAATGAGCTCTTAACTGCGTCCGTACGTCCTGTAATTTTTAAGGTATAGGGTGTTTTGTGAAAAGCTAGCTTTTTTTCTTAATCACCCTGTAACTCCGAACCGAAACGGTTGATATGCCATCCTCCCCTGCCATACAATTTTTTGTTCATCTAAGTGAGTACTATCTCCTCCTGCTCTATTGACCTCATAGACGGAAACACCCTGTATAGTATATAAAGTTATTTTGATTTTTGGAAAAATCTTTTAAGTATAGCATTATAGCTTATGCGGCTTACTTAAAATTGCAAAACATAAAGAAAAAACTAAAAAAAGAAGAAAGAAGAGGAGATTCTTATACATGGGATGACGCTTATCGTATAGCATAACTTTTTCCTCATTTTCTCTTCTGTTAATTCCTCCTCAAAACCTATAATTTCTCAAACTAATTAAAGAAATTAATTTTATTCAAGTTTTTATTAACTACTTTATTTGCTATTACATTTTAATTTTCTATGCTTGACAAAAATAACCAGATCCAGATAATACGAATGTCAATTATAAAAATATGTCCACACAGCAATGTGGATTATATTGGCAACAAATTTAGAGATTTTTCCAAATTTTTTGTTAGCAACATGTTGCATCGTCCTCATTAGCTGGCCATATACGAGCGGAATTTTGTACGAATTTCATCCGCGGACCAAATCCTCTGGATCTGGTCCGCGGAACTGATTTTCGCGGATCAGGTCCTCTGTCGCCCCTTAACGTGGCGGATCTGATGAGCGGACCCAGTCCGCGGATATATGCGCTTTTCAATATATCAGGCCCATGGTAAAATTAACTGCATGCTTTTCTTTGGTTTTTGACGGATCTGATCCGCGGACTTGGTCTTTCTTGCTTGTTTGAAACATCTGGGGAATTTCATGCCGGATCAATTATACAAAATGGTATCGAAGAGTAGGAAACAAATCGCTGTAGTGGCTGCAGGCATTTTTGTTTTAATTTATAATACAGTTAAAAAAACAGAAGGAAAGATCGAAATGGGTGAAAAAGTGGTTAAGTGAAAAATAAAAAGGTTTTGGACATATGAAATTAATAAAAGAGGGTCGCTAAAAATATTTACAAGCATTGGCAAGCATACATTTTGTTCTTAGAAATTTTCTTAAACATTTTTCTTTCGAATTTTTATACACTATTGGTTGCTGAAAACGATTAGTTGGATTGATGCCACTAAAATTGATTCTACAATTTTTCTTCACAATTTTTCTGGCAAGATTATAAAAATATAAATCATTCGCTTTTATCTGCCTGCGATAGCTGCCATTACTTTGCTTGTGTTTTAGTATTAATTCAGTAGTGTTGTTTAATTTAACTTCACGTTTACTTTTAATTTATATGAGAAGAATAAACTTGCTATACTAGTTAGCGATGGAGGTAGAAAAAGTAGTGAAAGTGGAAAGCAGAAGACTGATAAGACCATTGATAACTTTTTGCAGAAAAATGCAAGATCAGTTAAGCTCCCATCAAAAGAAATAGTCAGTGACATATCATGCACTTCTACTCCTATTCCTTTGAATGTGATTCAAGGTGTAAGCTCTCACTCTCAGTCGACATTGTGGTGGATAATATTATATACAGGTTTTAAATATGATAAAAAAAAAATTAAAAGCTACTACTTCCGACTTTTTCCTCCACCCTCGAACATTTTAGTTGTGACCCGCCCAGGCTGCAGGTCTAGATACGCGCCTGGTTGCATCTGTTCATTTCATTTCATTCACTTAGTCATTTATTTATTCAATTATATTTATATGTTACTTGTTCCATTCTCTTTGTATTTTGCTTTGCTTTACTTTGCTTTAACTTCAATTTCAATTTAATTTCAATTTAATTTCAATTCAATTTCAATTTATTTTAAAAATTATTATAAGTCCTTTAATCCACCTCGTTTATAACTCTATTACTTGATGGTTTCTGTTACAGCGAGTCTGTTCGTTGTGCTTTTGTTGTTTTTTTTTCTTAACTTTCTATTTAATTTATAATAATATTATCTATTTTATACTCGATGTACCTAACGTTGTACCGTAGCTTAAGGCCTAAACACAAGTTCGACGACCGGCGACAACTATGAGCAAAATCCACTGTCAAAGTCCTCCGTGGATAAATATGAAACACAATTGCAGTGACAACGAAAAAGAAGAAGATATCTCTTGATATGGTTTAGCTGTATCGTACTGTATTTTTGGTGAAAACATACGTAAGTTTTTTTCCTTTTAATCGGTCCTCCGAATTTGCCGATGATGTAAGTTACATATATAAATATTCGTGCGGTCGAACGCACTCAATCAACTGCTCTTCAAAACTCATTTTTTGTTTGTTCACATTAAATTTTATTTTACCGCGTTTTTCCTGCTTTACCAAACCAATCCACTGCCACTCAATTATATGGCCAGTAATCAGTGCGATAAAATTAAAGAGCGGCGATGAGCGAAAATGTAGTCATCGCCGGTAGTCGCAATTGTGTTCGATTGGATAGCAAAGAGATGGTTTGAATTTTTTGACAGTGGTTGTTGCTTGTATTTGTCGCCGATCATCGCAATTGAGTTTAGGCCTTTAGGCTGAGGTTTTTTTTTTTTTTTTTTTTTAATATCAGAACCAGCTTAACACAAGGTCGCTGCATGGACACGTTTAATAAATAAACGGTCAACACTACATGCGTTTCATCACTTAGTCGGTGTTAGTATTAGTATGTTACACTAAACATAGACCAAGCACCAGATAAAATAACATGCAATGCGACAGAGAACAAAATTATAAAAATCTAAATAAAATCTAACTAAAAAGATTAAATATTATATAGACGTTTTTTTAAGACATGCTTAGAGTCGTCAACAACAAAATGCTCAGCCAAATTATTAACAGCAATGAACATGCGATTAATAGGTTCATAAATGCCATAATTAGACCTTGAGGAATTGACATGCAATAGAGGTAGCCTTCTTAAATTGTGCCTATTATCACGGAAAGAAATTTTGTCAAGTAACAACGGGGAATCAAAATTCGTGCTTAAGAGTTGGTGAACAAAAGTTGCATCGGCAAACATGCGACGTTTCTCAAGTGAGTGCATATTCAAAAGCTGCAAGCGATCCTCATAGGGTGGAAGAGTCAATGAATTATTCCAGGGTAGGTGCCTGAGAGCTAATCGTAAAAAGTTTCTCTGAACAGACTCGATGCGCTCGATGTGTGAACTGTAAAAAGGAGACCAAACCTGGCTAGCGTATTCAGGAAGTGGTCTCACAAAGTAAGTGTACAAACGCAATGTTATAGTAGGATTCGAAAACTCTTGGGACCAACGTTTTATGAAACCCAGCATAGAACTACTCTTTGATACCATGAAGTTTATATGGGAGATAAAATTCAATCTGTGGTCACATTTGACACCCAAGTCATAGACAGAGTCCACCCGGCGAATCGAGGAATCCGAGAACTTATAATCATAAGTGATTGGTGTCTGATTCCTATGGAATGTCATAACTTCACACTTGTCGATATTGAGTACTAAATTATTACTCTCGCACCAATTGTAAAATTCTTCAAGGTCATCTTGTACCTGTACAATCGTGAACGGATTTAATCCGAGCGAAAAGCTTAATATCGTCAGCATAAATCAAGACCTTACAGTACCTCACAACAGATACAATGTCGTCAATAGACAGAATAAAGAACAACGGGCCCAAATGACTCCCTTGAGGTACACCAGATGAAGCCCTCAAGACTCTAGAGAAGGAATGGCGAAATAAGATTTGGTATGTTCTCTTATCTAAATAAGACTCTGTCCATTTTAGAAATGTTGAGGGAAACCCATACGTTTCCATTTTAAGGAGTATCACGGAGTCAGATAACTTGTCGAACGCTTTACTAAAGTCTGTATAAATACAATCTGTCTGATAGCCTTTTGCCAATCCGCCAACGGTATCAGAGGCAAATTCCAGCAAGTTAGTAGTTATAGACCTACCCGAAATAAACCCATGTTGGTTTGAAGAAAGCAAATTCTTACAGGAAGTTGATAGTTGACAGTAAATGATAGATTCGAATAACTTGGGCATGCAAGATAATTTTGCAATAGGCCTATAGTTAGAAATTTCATTTTTACTACCTTTTTTGTGGATAGGTATGATAAAAGAATTTTTCCATAGCTGGGGGAAACAACCACTATCGAGCGATTTTTGGAAAATAATTCTCAGCGGAGCCACCACTGCAAGGCAGCATGACTTGAAGAAGGCAGGAGGGATCCCATCAGGACCAGTTGTGAAGTCACTTGGAAGCCCATTAATATGATCTAATATATCCTCTTCTGAAATTGAAGGGATAGTGAATGAAACGTTACGACAGTCGTTCATATGACTGAAGTTGCTATTTTGAGGCTGAAAATTTGACGAGGCAAAGGCATTGTCAAAAAAAGAAGCAAACATATCGCAAATTTTAGACGAATCATCACTAGCAGAATCCTTGTACCTCATGGTATTGGGATAGTTGTCCGTTCTTTTCTTCATATTAATAAACTTAAAAAAGATGCGTGGGTCACCAAATAATTTCGTACGCATGCTGTGAACATACTCATCGTAAAGTGTAGAGGAAAGTTCTTTGAAGTCATTATATGATGTGAGGAAGTTGTTGTGACTTATAATGTCCTTATCCCTCATATAACTTTTCCACAATTTATTCTTTCTATTTTTAAGACTCCTCAGTTCTTTATTGAACCATGGTGGAGATGTTTTAGAGAGCCGCTGACGCTCGCAAGGAACGTGAGAGGAATATAAATCGAAAAGAATTATGTAAAAATTAGAAACGTCTTCGTCAACATTATTGCTAGACAGTAATGTGTTGAAGTCAATAGATGTAAGTCTATTGGAAAGTTCCGGAAAGTTTGCCTTTCTAAAATTGAAAAAGTATTGTGTTTCATCACAATTTGTTAAGTTTTCGGTTTCATAGCAATATGTAATTAGTAGAGGGGGGTGATATTTATCAATAGTAGACATTCTCACTGCGCTATGCTCAACTATGAAATTACCCGTGTCAGTAGAAAATACCAGGTCTAACTGCCTTCCCCTGTCATTCTTAACATTACTGATTTGGCTGAGACCTAGAGCTGAAATACTGTCAAGGAATAGTGACTCCTTTGTTGTCAAGTTATTAAGTGGAAGATAGTCATAGTCATCTTCATTAAGTATCCATTGTATATTGGGTAAGTTAAAATCACCAATAAGTAGTAATTCGTCAATAGGTTCCATCTTACCATGGATAAAATTAGATGTTAAAATGAGTAGGTCGTAAATATTCTGACCTTTGTCATCGACAATATTTTTGGAGTCTGAAGGGATATAGCAACAGATAATGTATAAGTCAGATTTTGAAAGAGATAACTTAAGAGCAAGAAGTTCGATTTCGAGAGTGTTGGAGAAACTGGGAAGCTCAAACTGGCTGCAATTAAACTGGTTTTTACAGGCAAGGAGTACGCCGCCACCTCGAGCTACAGACTCAGTATGTCTATCTCTTCTAAAAGTTTGATATGAATTGTCAAAAATGTCAGCATCGCGAAAACCGTGATACAGCCAAGTTTCAGTGAAAGCATGCTTTATAATTCTATTCTAAAACGACGAATGTGACGTTTAACTGGAACTGACACAATTGATAATGACATTATCTAGGTAAATTGATTAAACTTGATTAAATTTTTCTTTCCATCCTTACGCCTAAAAACCAAGACTCTCTTACACCGATTTTTGTCTAAGGGTCAGCAATTTTCTTTCTTTCAAGGTATTCACATTCACACTAAATTTACGTAAGACAAGGTGAAAAAATGCAAGAATATTTTGGTTACCTTAATGCTATCTACTACTCTGTCAAATATTGACATGTTTAGACTATTTGTATTATACGAGATTCGACCTCGAGACCTTTTGTTTATCGGACGACTGAAATCAAAACAAGCGGTGATCTTATTTCTATCATTTTTCGATAAATAAAAATTTATAAAAATATTTGTTCATTCAATTTAACAGAAATTCGACATAAAAGAAAAATCAATTTGTTCCTTGAATAGGTAGCTCCTCTTTGCCCTTTATTAAAAATGCATTAATTGCAAAGTTTGTGAGCCCAAAAGAAAATTCTTCAAACATATCTAATATATGTACCTATGTATACATATGTATGCTTCGTAGTTGTACCTACTGTATATACAGCTTATTAAATAAACCTAAATATCATCAAAAAACTTTTCATACCTCAAGTCCATGAATGTCTCCGCTACATCTCAGGGTATAAGGTAGATCGCACCCGCATTCTAAACTTCTTGTACTGGTTATATTTGGACAGTGCCATTCAGAATTAATTTGCGCTACAGAAAATCGGTTTTCAATTTTCCTCTTTCTCGATGTAGATTTGTTGTACAATTTTCCTGAAACTCGGTTAATAGTTGTTGTCGGTACAAACTTGCTGCTGGAATCCTTTAATTCACTACTAATCTCTTCCGAATTAGAAGTATCTTTGGAGCTTTCAATACTTTCTTCCGACGACGAATCATCACTTCTCAAATGATTAATTACAGTTCGATTTAAATCGTAATCAATATCTGATTCAGAGCTATTTGTCAGCTGTTGCAATTCAATTGCTTCAATAGTGACTAGGATGAGTAAAATAAATCTGTAAGAAAAAAAAAAAACAGAAATGAGAAAATTCTAATAGAATTGCAAATGTATGTAAACAATTTATGTATGTACAACAATTGGTTCGGCTAATAAACATCTTAGTCATATGGGGTCAAGAAGCGATAAGAGACTTCTTCCAATTGCTCCTCCAGAATCAGTTGTAGTGTCACATCCTAAGTAAATTTACTAAGTACATTAAGCAAGCTGATTTAATATAGTTCTAGTTAAAGCGGTTTCTAGCCCAGGCGACAGGCGCACTCTCATTGAAAGACCGGTAATTGACCTCTTGCTTATGTCCGTTGAGAAAAATAGATGGGGGCTCAAAAATTGGTGCATTGCCTTCAATTTGGGTCAAAACTATTATGGAAAGATATTCGCAATTCTCAAGGTTTTATTGGCAATTTTGGCATTAACGTGAAATCTTCAATTTCAGACGTATTAAAAGTTAATGTGGATATGATGTATTGCGGTGTGGTGGAATATTTGTTGTGTATGATGTTTTATTGAATTGATGAATATGATTAATTTATATTTATTTTGATATTTTTGGATATATTGTTGTTCGCTATTATTAATAGCTGTTTATGTTAAGCATAATGAAAATTTGTTTGTTTGTTATAAATATTGCAAATATACTTGATCCTACCAAGCAGGCGTATAATCGTCTCTCGTCATTGCGATTATGATTCATAAAAAAACTTTCTGACATGGAGTGCTTGGCATTATAGGATATATCCTAATCTTGGCTTAAAAATATAAAAAAAAAAAAATTTAATTTCAAAGCTTGTTTCCTATATACCGATTTTTTCCACCAGAATTTTTACTTTCGGCATACGTGATTTTTGCCAGTAAAAGGTCATTACATGAAAATTCCTCATCATAGGTTGTATCATTTAGAAGTTATAGTTTGATTGATACAGAATTATAAAACAATTTTAACCCTGCGTACCTTCCAACCCTTAAGATTAATTAACCCATAGCGCGCCTGCAGGGATCAGTGAGAATTGTTTGATTGTGTTTGGTTGCTGTTATGAATATTTTCTAAATTTCAGTATGCAAATTCTAGTAAAAAGTTGCTCATCAAAATCATATCTGATAAAGACAGTTAATTTCATATAATTATAGAAAAAGACAATATCAGGATTTTTGATTATAGAACAATATAAAGATGTTTTAGTTGTACAAAATAGGTATATAGGACCAAAGAAATTCACTACAGACAAACTGAAATAGTTTATCAAGTGAAGTTTTAGTGTATGCATGTAAAAAAAAATAATAATAAACAAATTATATTTTGAACCCGCTTTAAGCCTAATTGCGCTATCATCTAAAGGCATGATTATGCTGTCGAATGCTACATGATGAGACTGTAAACTATAATGAATATTTTGATACATGGAAGTACAAAAAAATATATTAGCAACCGAGAAATCTCTATTGAAAAAACTATTACCCCTATTGAAAGACCCTTTAATATAAATTGATAAAATAAAACAGAATTTTATTAGTCAGTGTATTTTATTAATAAATAGTGAGTAACTTTACCATCTTTCCTTATTACTGCAAGTATTCTATTTTTTATAGATTTATGTATTACTTATAATACAAGTTTTTTATAATATTTCGAAGAATTTCCGTTCAAATTGTTTTAACTACTTCTTACAGAATTTCAATCTCTCAAATCTTCTGACAGTTTTCATAAGTTTTCTTTGTGAACCATTTCCAGAGTTCTTCTATAATGTTTAGGTCTAGTGAAATCTAGAACTGTGATATTTTCTACTTCAAAGCTCAACCCATTGCTTAACTCGGCCAGCAGTATGAATAGCGACTGCCGGATATTATTGGAAAAATTCAATCTATTTCGTCCGTTATTTCATCAGTATCAGCTGCAATTCTCTGTAGTAACTGGACGTATTTTTCTGCATTCTGTCTTTCTCTTAAAATTATAAAATCTACATGCCCATTATAGGAAATGGCTCCCCAGGTCCTAATTGAACCTTCTTTGCTATTATGGCATGATAGCAATTTTCTCCTCCCGAATGTCGTGAAAATAATATAAGAATCAGAGCCATCTAGAGAAAAATTGATCGATGCAATTCTGAATATTTTACGCTGCTTTCTCCTCATTGGTCGTAGTTTTAAATGTACCTTTATAATTTTTCCATAGTTTCTGGGATTCCATCGAAAACTACTCACCAAGTTAGCACTACTACCAACTTTTTCCCCTATACTCTTTCCAGAATATCCTTTTTCCTTTAAGGTTATTATTTTGCCAATTTATTCTTTTGACATCTGATTTTTCTTGACAATCTTACATATTTCACTTCAAGTTTGTAATTTATTACTTGCCACTCACTATTACCCAGTCGAAAAATAAATAATGTAACTAAACCATTTCTCCGTTTAAAAATGAACGATTTTAACCAAATGGATCCAGGCAAATATTCGAATGGTAGTCAAGAAGCCATTAATGTTTTACCAACATTATTTCGAGATAAAAGACGTTTGTAATGTGTACCTAACCAGCTGCCAAGGGCTGATAAAGTCATTTGGGGGGGGGGATTAATTAATTAAGAAATCAATTGCTTATATTATAAATCAAGTTAAATATCATTTTTTTAAGTTCCTGTCATTCAAGATTTCTCAAATAACCTATTTTCTATAAAGACTATTTTTGGCAGTCTTCGAAAGCATAATTTAGCTAATTTAAACTATGATCAGACAGTGGAGCTAAAAAGTAGCTATAGGAAAATTTGTGTAAAAGATGAAAAATTGGAATCCAGACATTGCTTTGCATTGGAATTTATTACTTTAAAAAAGTTCCTGCTGTAGCTTTTCTTCATAATTAAATTTATTGTTTATGCATTTTGTTAAAGTATTGGAGAAGCTAATTTGGTCCGTCAAGATTATTTCGTGCAGATATTAACTTATTTTGCCTGCAAACAAATAAGCTCCAGCCTGCACAAATAGCTTAAGCTCCAGAGCACAAATTTTAAACACGGCCATGAAATCTAAATTTTCGCTATTTATGCAAATTTGAATACAATGTTTCTCCCAATAAATATTTAATAACAATAACAATAACATTTATAATGAGGGAAACAATAATTATTTCAAGTTAATTTCCTTTTAAAATATTGGGTAATTAGAAAAACTACGGATACAACCATGTCACTAAATTTCGAAAAAAATTCTATTTTACCTTAATCAATTCAACTATTAAAAGAAGGACTGACAGATATAAGTATCAAAAATAATTTTCAAGGGTAAGGAAAGTTTAGAAATATAAAATTGGTTCCAGGGAAATTTTGAATGTATTTTTCAGTGGGAAAAAAATTCAGTTTCTTGTGATGCTCGAGTGTTGTATTGTTTATAAACTGATGTGTTTTAATTTCTTGGGTGTAGCAGTCAACGATTAATAAAAAACTAATTAATCATGTGTAGTCCTTTATCGGCAAATAATAAATTAACAAGAAATATTAGGCTTGGTGAGTTGCCCTAGTCAAGTTTTAAAATTCAACTAGTAGATAAATAACTGATCAAAAGAGATTTACAACGGCCAGTTCCCGCTTTCATTTTTCCAAAGTATTTAAGAGTTTATGGGACTCTCTAAGAGACTGAAGTAAATGGTGTGCATGCTGTCTGTGTCTGTTCATCTGTTTATTTTTTGTGCTTTGAATGTGCAAGGCCTCAAGAGTAAAGCCCAATTCAGAATCGGCGCAGCATGCATCATGATGCATGCTGCAAAGATTTTGACGGCCAATTCACAATCGGCGCAGCAAGCAGTGTAGGAAACTTTGTAATGCTAATTTTTTTTTTATAATACATAATTATTTACAAACATAACACCTTAATACCGAGTTTTTATATTGTGCATAATTTTAATTTAGTCGTTTTTCTTTAAAACAAAATAGATCTGGAGGAAATATGAGATAAATAAGATTTGAAATTTATTTTTTACCTCAGTATGTTGGCAGAACTGTTGCAGCATGCATCAAATTTTAAAATTTTCTAAACTCTTGCATCATGATGTGCTGCGTTGATGCATGCTGCGCCGATTGCTAATTGCGCCATATGATCCCATGATATCAAACCTTGCTGTATGCTGCGCCCATTCTGAATTGAGCTTAAGGCATTTACTGTAGTTAGGCTCAATGCATAAAATTTTGACATTAGTATAATCCGGCTGATGGTCATTGGATAAACAGTGGTTTGACAAAGCCGTTTTCCCTTTGTTTTTTGACTTTATATTCGATTTGTGTTTCATTATTCTATTTTTAAGATAGTGCCCTGTTGTTCCAACATAGGACATGTTGCATGTACTGTCCCCACAGGGACAAGCGATCGATGATGACCATAGTAGGGATATTGCCAGAGTGAATTTTTGTAAATTTGTTAATGAGCAAAGATTCAAATCACAATACAATCCACGATCATCAACAGTTTGGCGGAAAACGGGGTAAGGTTTGAAAAAAATAGGAGTGAAATATTGCTTGGAAAGCTTGGACATTTAGTCATCATTTCGCATCATTCCTTTATGGGTGTACCGTAAGAGTCTTACATATACCATACATATATTATTATTATTATTATGATTTGGCCTTCAATTGTTGATCGCCCTGTATAGCTTTCTCTTTCCGTTTCAGCATGAAAATTTCATTGTCATTACGGGGGTTCTTTTATTAATATAATATAAGTTACGGGATCAAAAAAGAGAATAATTTGGTACCACATAAAAGAGACATTATACACTTCTTACCTTGTCTTACTGCTAGTATTTTTCACATAAAGCTAGCGCTTGCATAGATTTCGTTCAAACACCAATTTATTGCAAAAATTAAAGGAAGCGTTCTAAGTTTTTTATTTTTTTTTTCAATAAAATCTTTTCAAACCGACACTTTGTCAAAGAAATTTTCGAGGAGTGCTAATTAGGTTGGGTTAATATATTTATAACCCTATTTGCTTTAAATTAAATATTTTCAAGAAAACTGAATCTGATATTAATTACTCTGGCTATGATGATTTTCTCAACATATAGTACTACTTTTCATCAATATACCCAACTTTTGTAAGCTTTTGATCACAAAAAAATGGAAACATTTTTCTTGTACTAAAAATTCCTTAATGATGTAATTTTAAATTTTTTGAGAATAATTAACACTAAAAATAAACTAATAAACATAAAAAATAACTTTTTAAAAAACTTCACTTGAAAATCCGCCTACCATGAGTACCTACCATGAATACCTACCATTAAGTGAAGGCGGAAATTATTTCATATTTATCTAGAGATATCTAGAGTTTTTCTACATTTTACATTTAATTAAATTTTGAAATTATATTACATTGTGTATAAAATTTACAATTTTCAAGTTATACAAAGAAAGTAAAGTCAAAGCAAAGTAATTTAATTAAGTATTTTGTAAAACATTAGGATCTCCAATTTGCAATTGAACACTTTGGATCAAAATTCCCGAATCAAACTGAAATTAAATGAAGATACCGTCAGCTCGTGACTATGCTAGTGAACGCAAAAGGACGTGGACAATGTAATTCACTAGAAGAAAATGAATTAAACAAGATTATTTGTCCTTTTTGAGAGAAAACTTAGAAGAGAGAGTCTGTGATTAAAATCCGAGCATGCATGTCGACGATGTCCCTCCGCGGAACGCTGCGTAGGAGCGTAGCCACGGGTTGGGCCAATTTAAATATTTCAATCTAATCTTTCAGTAGTATAGGTATTAAAATTTAAACTGCCCAGATCTTGCTTTCTTATGTATCTTGAAAATTTTAAATTTTACACAAATGTAATATAATTTCAAAATTTAATTAAGTGTAAAATGAAGGTAAACTCTGCAGAACTTTTGTAACCTAGGTATTCCAAGCTCCTCACCGCGTTTTTAGACAAGTTCAGTTTTTCTTCATCCTCGCTGGCACTTATCAGAAGCTTTATTACTAGACGCTCTCAAAAAGTCAAAGTCAAAGATTTACTTTCAAGGAGGTTGCCTCTCACTTGTGGGGTACCTCAGGGTTCAATATTGGGTCCTTTATTTTTCAGTATGTACATAAATGATCTGTCCAATATAATAGAAGACTCAAAGATACACTTGTATGCGGATGATGCTCAGATATATTTGGATAGGCCAGTTGGCCTTATTGAGGATTGTGTCGAGAGAATCAACTCAGACTTGAAGAGAATCTTCGAGTGGTCCAAGAGCCATGACTTACTTTTAAATTCCAATAAATCAACTTACATGATTTTAAATCGCGAGAGGCTTGATGTCTCACAGTTTCCAACTGTAACTTTGAATTCCACCACTTTACCTTACATTACCTTTGCTCGAAATTTAGGAATTATCCTCAACTTTTCTATGACTTGCTGTGACCACATTAAAAATACATTAGGTAAAATTTATGGAATACTTCGAAGGTTGTCTGCGGGAATTCTCTCTCCTGCTCTTCGTTCCAAGCTAGTGAAGACTCTTCTCTTGCCTTATTTCACAAGTGGAAGCATTGTCTTCCCACACTTGGATTCGATCTGTAGGCGAAAGATTCTTAAACACTGACAAGCATCTAATGCTGCGGGTTCCCCGTTATCAACATCGAATTTTGGAACGCTCTCACCTTGTTCATGCTGCTCGTCTTTGGAACAATCTTCCGGCGGATTTGCAGCGCATGAGCTCGGCCAGTTCATTTAGAGTACTGCTGACTCGTCATCTGTCCTCGGATGCTGGGTAGGCGGAATGACATTGTGCTTACACTCTATATTGCGCTTTTATTTTCGTTTTTTTCGTTTTTATTTTTATTATCACTTCTCTCTTCCATCACTTAAGTCCTCTGGTTTTGTATGCTCTTTCCCTCCCTGCACTGCTACTAGTTGTCGCTATTGCTTATATTAATCTTCGATTTTTTACTGGTTTTTAATTTCTATTTTGTTCCTTACTATAATTTTCTATTTTTGCTTTGCTTATTTCTTATCATTGTATTTTTTTTTCTTTTTTTAGCTTTAGTCTTTTTTTTTTTTTTTGTTGTTGTTAGTTTAATATTAATATGAATTTAGTATTTGCTTTTAAATTTACCAACTAAGGTTTGTATCACAAAAGATTGTAATATCTTAGATACTTTTAACCATTAAATGATTTGAATTTGAATTTGAAAAATTTTAATTTGTATTCATTAAATTAAGGGGAAATTATTTTCTATGTTTTAGTGAGGATTTAGAAATAGTATTTTATACAAATTTTTTTTTTATATTTACTATTTCATTTGATTGGAGTATAAATTTTAAGAGTGTAAATTTTGATTTATTAAAGCTGTAGGGCTACTACGTCATTTAAAACTTAAGTTTTTAATCTTCTTAAATTCGAAATAAAAGATCTGTATTAATTTAAGTGGTGATATGAGAAAAAACTGAGTTAAAATTCCTTGATTTTCTATTTTTTTATTAGGGCCTCCCTTCGAAACTGAGGAGAGGAAGAGAAAAACTAATAAGTGACATTGAAATGGAATGTTTACCGATTGTCTTCTTAATAAATTTGAAATCATCATTAAGTGATGTTGGTTTAGAATAGAGTGATTCATATAAATTTAAAAAACATCTTTACCTCCACACCTCCAAAAGATATTATTCCCAACCTACCCAGGACAATTTTTTGGTTGCCTCATTAACTATTCGTAGGGAATGTACGTAGAAAATTGTCTAGTCTTAGGCATTTATTAGGATGGCTGGATTTATATGCATTGCATTTGGGTTGTAATAATAGATCATTTAAATTGTAGCCATGAACATGGCATATTTTTTTGAAAAATTAGTTAGGCGCAAACGAAAAACAAAATTTTTCCGTATTGGAAAATTTCAACAATTAAATTTTGAATTATATTATCATAATAGGCTGTAATATCGTTCAGGAAATGCAATGTCTATCAGGAAGAGCTTCCAGCGATTTACAGGGTGACACTATTGGTATCTATATATGTGCAGAGATTCCGTATAGCTCATCGGCATATACCCTGATAGCCAGACTGCCATTGGGCCATCCCAGACGAGAATTCTTGATGCAGTATGCAAACCGGTTTTTTAGGAAAGAGGCGAAAAGATGCAAAGAGATATCTCTCTGCGTCTTTTCACCTCTTCCCTAAAAAACCGGTTTGCATACTGCATCAAGAATACTCGTCTGGGTTGGCCCATTAAGGTGCTAGATACTGTGCTGGTAAAATCGAAATTAATGTGTTGTGCAAGACCAGAATTAACTACGCACAAAGTGATCTTATGCTGGGTACCTGGCAATAGGGATATTCAAGGCCACGAGATGGCTGATGAGTTGGTCAAAAAGGACTCTGAAATGAATAACTCATTACGGGTCATTGGGCCATAGGAGACCATGGTAGTAGGCTACTGGGAATAGCGGCGAATGATTTCTGCAGGAGCTGTGAGGACTAGAAGGGAATAAAATGCGTCCAACACGTACTTTGCGAATGCCCCGCTCTGATGAATAAAAGAGGTAGCCTATTCGATAGATACTTATTTTCAAATTTGAGGGACCTGCAAAGTAAATGGGTCTAATATATCCTGCTCATATATATATTACTCATATATATTAGGGAAACAGAATATAGTAATCTAGGGCGGTTTCAAAAAGGCTATCCCATGAGGTCAAGGGGCACAATCGACTTGAAGCCCTAAATGAACCAGGCTAGATCTCTAATAGCACCTCTCTTACCTAACCTAACGTAATATCGTTTAGAGCTTATTATAGAGTGATTTAAAAACGAAATGGAGAAAATTATTACTACCATTCATCTCCCAAACCTTAGGATTTACCATTGCTCTTCAATACAATTTTTTATTAATTTTACCGATATCTACCCATAGTTGTCGATTATTTCTAGAGTGATGTATAATAAGGATATATTAAAATTTATTATTAAAAAAAAAAACAAAACAAAAATGATATTATTGAATAGCTGCTAATAGAGTAAACTTTATGAAATCTGGCAAACGTCAATAGTACTTGCGAACCACTCTTTAAAGTATGGAATTGTTGTTAAAAAAATATACGAGTCCCTGGAGAATAGGTCCTATTTCGAAAGGGACCAACGATTGATGAATGTTTATTTGCTGTTGATTATCGAAAATATATATGAAACTAAACCGCAATTTTTGTAGGCTTCCGACTACGCGGATAGGATCTAGTCAGTCAAATTTATGCAAATAATATTTAGCAAATAATTACGGTAAAAAAAATGTTATATATAAACTAATTAGGTATATTAACTTTTCAACAAAAGCCAAATTATATTTGCTTTTATTCCACCTTTATTTACGATTTATTATTTTATATGATCAGAGATTGTTAATTTTTATAATGAATAAAAAAAAGTTTACAAATTGTTAGCAGTTAAGATTAAACTCTCTTAATTAATTTTAAATAGAAAAAAATCAATGACTATCTATTGCTTACTGTAAAGATAAAAAAACAAAAAAAAAAACAAAATGCGAATATTTCTATGTGGTGAAGCTTAAGGTCGACCATAAAGACTTACATTTCCTAAGAACCGAACGCATATAAACACTTCTAGGTGATAAGCGCTCATTTAATAAAAAAAAGCAAACACCGTCTTAGCTACACGATTTGCATGTAATTACGTTTGTTTAAAAGATAATTTGGTTTTTTTTTTCTGAATCTCAAAAGAAGCAACTAGACCTAATCGAGCGCGATCAAACAAGTATATTAAAACACGATCGATGCGGAACAAAAGATTTCACACCAACGCTTAGTGGAGCAAACGCAAGTGCTAGAATTCAAGACTCAAGATCATCTGGAATCTAGGCCTGCTGTTAAATTCTGATGAAAGCCTTTAAAAGAGTCTGCAACCCACGAACCCCATTTAGTCGTTCGGATATCACCACCGTGTTTAGTGTTGTTTAGTGAATTTTTTTTTTATCAAACTGTGAATCGCGGTTAAGCAGTGAATCTTGAAGTGATAATCAACGTTCAGACAAGGTAAAAGGTGTTTGTTGAAGAGTTTTTAAGAACTTTATATACTTTATAGAACGAAGCGCGCTCGTTCGATTGTTTTAATAGTTAAAATTTACGTGGGCTTGGTTTTTGTTCAAACTATTAAGAATTCACAGTGGAATTACATACGCAGCGCGATAACTAAGAAAAAACATGGGAAATGCAAATAAGTTTGTGCTTACCTAGAAACCAAAATCAATATGTTAAAAAACAGAGACCTGCTTGCACAAAAACCGAATATAAGTTATTTTAATATTCATCGGTCAATTTTATGAATATTAGCAAATGTTTCATAATCACAGATCTTTGCACAGCTGAATTAATTTTGTTTTTATTTCATATATCAGACTAGCTGCATACTTTGTTTACATTATTTTATTGTTGTAATACAATGAAAAATTTTCAATTAACAATACCAAACTTTTGTTTTATGTATTTTGCATTGAAATCGATTGAAAGATAGTAAGTGTAGTATCAAGTGCAGGGGAAATTTTCGTTTATTACTTAGTCCATGGTTTATGACTTAAGGTTGTTTTGCAGCTTAGTCGTTTTGAATATAGCTGGATGGATTATCGAATATGCTAAGTTACTATGTTGACATATAGCTCGTTCGAAACAATAGTGACACCAATCAAAATTTCTCTTTTTATACACTAGATGAAATCTATAGAGTATACTAAGTTTGTCATTCCGTTTGTAACGCACCGAAATAATGATGGCAGAGCATAATATTAAAAGTTATTTTGATTTTTGTGTGTCCGTCTGTCCGTGAGCACGATAACTCGAGAACGCGTTCACTTAAAATCTGAAATTGTTTACACAGACTTAAAAAAAAAAGTAAAATTAAGTTCGAAAATAAGACTAATCGAGCAACTCCTTCGTGGGGTTGCCATACAAAAATTTCCATTTCCACTATATATTTGTACACTGCCTGAGAACACGTCAACATAAATAGCTGAAATTTCATACATGATGTTTTTATAGTAATAACAAAAAAACAATTCAAAAATGCAATAAATCGGTCAACCCCTTCTTGGTGTTGCCATATAAAAATTTAGATCTTTTACAAATACTATGAAAACGATCAGTCCTACACATTTTTATTGTACTAAAAACTTCTTCAGAATACGAAATCCTATAAAATTGGTTATAACAATTTTTACTGACAACAAAAAAGGATTTTGTTTTTGTTTAGTATTTACCTCGAGTGATTTTTCGTAACCATACAGGAATTACTAGCTTAATATTTGGCAGGCAATAATGCTTATCAATACATGTAGGACCCATTTTTATACCCTAGATGAGATCTTAGGGCATACTAAGTTTGTAATTTCGGGGGACCCCTCGGGGTCTCAAACCTCTGGTTCAATCAATCAAGTTTGTCATTCCGTTTGTAACGCATGGAAAAAATGTAGGTATAGCAAAATGGGATGGACACCCACGCATAATATTAAAAGTTGTCTGTCCGCCTGTCTATCCTACGATAACTTGAGAACGCGTGTACTTAATAAGCTGGAATTTCGCACACGGGATTTTAAAAAAAATCAATTCATATGCGATAATAGGACAAACCGGGTAACTCCTTCATGTGATTGCCATAAAAAAAATTCGTTTTTCACTATATATTTGCCTGAGAACGCGTCAACGTAGGAAGCTGAAATTTTGTACACGGGGTTTTCATAGAAACAGTAATTATAATTTAAGAAATAGGCTAAATTGG
Source organism: Dioctria rufipes (assembly GCA_963924295.1). Classification (NCBI taxonomy): domain Eukaryota; kingdom Metazoa; phylum Arthropoda; class Insecta; order Diptera; family Asilidae; genus Dioctria; species Dioctria rufipes. The sequence continues at coordinate 280,235,301 of OZ002740.1, read as the reverse complement.
GAGCGAACACTTCTTGGTGTTGCTATATAAAAATTTATGTTTTTTACATTCACTGTAAAAATGGTCAGTCCTATATGTTTTTATTGTGCTGAAAAGTACTTCAGAATATGAAATCCTAGGAAATTGGTCGCAATAATTTTTACTGTCCGACGAATCGTTCTAGAAATAGGTATACATACAGGGTGTTTCCCCGTAGGAGGTCCATAGAGCGGGAGGTGATAGTACTCACCTAGATGAACCAAAAATTGTATGGCAGGGGGGGGGGGCAATATCAACCGTTTAGGAGTTACAGGGTGATTCATAAAAAAACCTAGGTTTTCACAAAACACCCTGTATCTTAAAAACTACAGGGCGTATGGTCACAGTTAAGGACTTACTGTATGCAGAACTTCATGGCCTTTCCAACGACAGCTCAACCAGCGCCGTACCCCTCTCCCCTCAGAAGTTATGAAGGTCTAAACTAAAAATTTCGGATTTTCTTTCCTTTTTTTTTACTTTGACCTCTATTATTTTTGCAAAAAAGGTCGTTAACATAACTTTTTTTTATAAAAACTGTAAACTGTAGACTCTCCTCTTTAATTTGACCTATTACACCCCATGTGTTAACTGTAGCCGTTAAACAGTTAATAACTCATGATTAGATTAATAATCGTTGGACCTTTTCAATGGTTTATACATTTTCCCCTTCTCTCCTCTCCGTTTTGAGATTATGTCTCAGCAAAGTTAAAATTTTGGAATTTTAATTCGTTTTTTATTTTATTTAACTACTATTTTTATCAAAAACTACGTCATTAACATCAACTTTTTATATTGGACTTAAGAAGCCCGAAAGCTTAGCTTTAAAATGACCTATGACACTCTGTATACAAAATGTAACTTTCTGAGTTTTCTGCATTTTTTCTTAAGCATATCCAGCGAAAAAGTTGAGTAGATGCTAGAAAGTAGGTAATTATCTCTTCGGAATAAGCTTTTTAAGCCATTTTCAATGGATATGGTCAACAAAAGTGCAAAAATCACAGAAAGGGTTATATTGTGCTCTCATACAATTTTTTACCTTCAGGTGTAACATTACATATGGGACACCCTGTATAATTTTGACATACATACTTATAAAGCTGTGTAAATAGTTTTTTATGTGTGCACAAATAAATTTTGTGAAAAAAACTGTAGACATAAATAATTTTGTGAGAAATATTTTTGTTCTATTTCTTTGTTGAAGAATAAATTTTGATAATTTTTTGTACCGAATCATGTAAATAAAAGCTTTACAAATATGGATAAGTTTTTATTATTTTATTTTTTGTGAACCATATATCTGTTAACATTTACAGATATCTATACAGCAACAGTCACAGTAGTCGCATAAGGGGCTTGTAAATAAAGTTTTATGGGAAAAACATATTTTAATTTATTTTGTTTAAGCTCTTTACATTAATTATAGTTAATTTTAATTAAATCACTATACAATGAGATTTAAAAAAAACAATTTATATGTGTATCTCAAATATGAAGAAGATTACCGTCAGGCCTGATAGGAAAATATATTTCCATATTTATGGTGCACAGTTTAAGAAAATGGTTGTTGAAAAAAAATTATGAATTATTATGTCACTAAAAAGTACCTACATTGCGTTCAGAATCTCAAGCTATTACTTTGCGAAAACGTTGGTTCCTGCGAACATTTGGATTTAAAATTCTTTATAAAAAATTTGTCGCTTTTCCAATGTTCTGCATATGTTCAGATTGGATTTCGAAACTGTAATAACTGCACCTAGTTAAAAATTTCGGAGAGAAAAGCTCTCTTCAAGACCACACTGAATTTTTCTTCCAATTTTTTTTTTTCTCAAGAACACCATTCTAAACTAACACAAAAAAAAATCTTGTAAGGTCTAAGTGAAAAAAGCTCAGGTAATGGCAGGACTGCTGCATATAATAAAGATTGATAAATACAATTTCTTTAAATATGATTTGAATTAATTTCATATAATAACAGTTAAGTGATTCCGAAACCATGAGTACTAGAAAGTAAGAGCGGTCTCACAACATTAACACGATGCATTTAAAACGTGAAGAGAATTCACTAAACATATACAGGGTAGCGCCTATATTTTAAAAAAACTATATATTCGGATTCCACGAGAAAATACAAGTAAATTTTTTTCTAAAAAGCTTCCATAAAAAGTTAGAACCAACTACTCGCAAGACTAGATACTAAATCTTGAATAAATGGCATTTTTAAAAACGTCACTTTCAGTCAATAATATGAATATTTTCGGTAACACGCACTTTTCGATAATGTAAATATTTCCTGTAAAAGCAAGGCATAGTTTGCTGAATTGTCACAGTGAATACGGAAATACTATTCTGCTACTAGAACTCCAAATTTATTTAAAATGCAATTCATTACACACGGAAGATTCAAGTAATTGACGGATAATGAAGGAAATTCTTATTGGAAAACCCTTTATAAATAGCTTATGAATTTCAATCCTGTGATTGATTCTGTCGAATGTCTTACTGAAATTCGCGCAGATAGAATCAATTTGCTTCTCATCTTCAATCGCTTAGGCTTAGATGCACTATGTGATGTATGTAACTATTTTAATATATTTCCAATTCTGAGACAAATCGGATGCATACAGGGTGTTCTGGAAAGTCCATACTGCACCGTAGAGTTTTGAGTCATTTTGGAGTTAGCGTAAACTGATTTTTCTTAGATGATTCCGCTCCGTAACTTATAGTTTACCCTATAACTCGGTAAATACTTTGCAGAAATAAATCACACCTAGTAATTTTTGTATAGCAACAAATTAACTTTTAAACTGTGTATTTAAATTAATTTTTCTAAGGTGATATGTTTTCCTTTATTTTTTCCTTAGAATGTGTAGTCATGCTTTTTGAACAAAATAAACCCCCAGAAATTTCTTATAAGAATGGGGTGTGCAAGTATGGGAAAAATTTCTTCATTTTATAACAGTTTAAATTCCCAAAATAATCATTAACCTAAAATCAGCCATTTCAAAATTCTAAAGCAAGATACGCCTCGTACCCCTATCTAAACTAATTTCTGAGTCAGCCCTTGTCAGCCCCTGCGGCAAATGTCTTGAAAAGAAGTTAAGTGCCAAACACAATTCCGACCTTTCGATCCGATTCGATCCAACCCATTTCGATCCAAACGGATGCATGAGCACAATTGTTCCGTTCGGTTTCAAACACTTGACTTTAAAATTTTGCCAGATTTTGTCTTTCATCCATGAAAATATTTTTTTTTTGTAATATAGTTCATGTCTTTTTTTCTTTCCTCAACGAAAGCCTTTTCATGCATCTTTGCGTATAAAGAAATCTTTACGGATGATTTTTCTAGGTTAAGTCATCCGTAAAAGTTGAAATTTGCTCAACTTCTCCGTTTCGATTCGATCCATTTCGGTGTAATATGTCCAATTGCACGTACGTCTCATATTAGCAAATTTGACATTTGAACGAATCGGATCGAAACGGTGGAATTGTGTTTCGCCCTTTATTCCTTATTTCTGAGAAGCCATAAAACTGTTATTTTATTTATTACGCTCGCTGGCACTGACTTATATCGGAGACACTTGTGTATGTGGCTTTTACGAGTTTGTCTGAAAAGTTTAAACAACTCACCGCAATGATCTACATTTTCAATTCGATTGAAAAGTTTGTAAAGTTCAGCCAGAAAAAAAAGGTGGTAGGAATATTTTTTTTAATTCCTAATTTCTTATTTTTTTTTTTTAATTCTTCCTTGGTTCTCGTCATCTTAATATTTTTCTCCTGGTTCATATCGTGGCTAAAATTGACTGCTATTAGTGTTTTTTGAAGATAGCATATTTTTCTTTTGAGGAATACAGAGATATCCATTGCATTTACGGTTTCTGGGATGGAAATGCAAGGAGGGCATATAAGGAGTACAGAAGAAGGTTTTTCAATATGAGGCAGTCAGATCGCCAATGTAAATCAACATCTAAAAGAAGCGGGTGTGTTTTCATATCATGAAGACAGATCTCGTATGGCATCAAGCTTAAACAGAGAGGAAAAAGTTCATCGAATCAAAGAGGAGGATCCAACGATTAGTATTCAATGCATTTCGTTCATAACAGGATTCACAGGGCCATCTGTCGCATAATTAAACGTGAATATTTGCAACTTTACCAAAGGGCCTAGGAGTTGTTACCCCGGGACTACATCGAATGGAGTTTTGTCGTTGGATTCTTCGTGAAAGCTCAAGAAGCATCGGCTTTATCAAGAAAATATTCTGGCAATACGAAGCAAGCTTCACAAAAGCCGGCCTATTTAATCAGTATAACCGTCACATTTTGAGTACCGAAAATCCTAGAGCAGTACTAAATACTGCGTTCCAATATGATTTCAAGATATATGTCTTTGCAGGAATCGTCGGAAACCATTTTATTGGGCCTTATATCTCAATTATCACACTTAATTCAGATATTTACCTAGATTTTCTCCAAAATGAGTTACCGGCTATTCTGGTACCTTTAAGTATTTGGGTCACCATGGTGCTCCTGCATAGTCAGGACGAAACGTACGAGAATATCTACACCAGACATTCCCTCACAGATGGGTTGCACGCTTGGGATCAGATCCGTAGCCACCCATATCACTGCATTTAAATCCTCTGGATTTCTATTTTTGGGGTTTAAAAGAAAAGATTTACTTCACGCCATTGTCAACGTCCGCAGAACTTCAGTAGAAATTATTATACATAAAAAGTGACACTTTTGTATTAAATTTAGTTCATCGACCATTTTTACGTAGGTGTAGGATGTCTCCGAGCGAATTTCGAACACTTATTATAGAAAGTAAGTAAGCTAAGCTTTCCTCTCTCAGGGGCCACCTTCACAGGATGAGACTTGCTGATGATCCTATATGCAGGGGTTGCGGAGAGGAGTCCGAAACAGTGACCCATTTTCTATGTCACTGCCCGGCACTCTCAGGAATACGCTACAGAATTCTTGGTTCACACCTCCTGGAAGAGCTGCATGATGCCGGCAAGGAGGGCTGGGAGCCCCGGTTGGGACCTATAAGCAATCGCGCATGGGTCTGGAGGGTGAACAATGGGCCTTGTCTTGGCCTTCGTTCGGGGGACCTGAAGAGGGGTCCCAAACCTCATAAATCAATCAATCAATCAAGTAAGCTAAGCTAGATTTAATTATTTAAAAGATATAATTTTAGATGAATAAAATAATGTAATTGATAAGAATAATATTAATAAATTAAAATGAATTATTTATTACTAATAATAATTGAATTTTAATAAACCTTAAATCCGTTTATCTAATAATTAATTTTACTTAAAATAATAGGTAAGTAGGCAGAAGTAAGGGGTACGAGAGACGTACTTTGCTTTGGGATTTTGATACCGTTGATTTTAGATAAATGATTGTTTTGGGAATTTAAAAGGTCATAAAATAAAGAAGTTTTTCCCATACTTGCGCACTCCAATTTTATAAGAAATTTCCGAAAAGTATTACTTTCAAATTGCGGTTTATTTTGTTTAAAAAGCACGACGACATATTCTAAGTAAAAAATAAAGGAAGGCATATCACCTTAGAAAAATTTAAATACACAGTTTAAAAGTTAATTTGTTGCTATAAAAAAATTACTAGGTGTGATTTATTTCCCAGAAGTATTTACCGAGTTATAGGGTAAATTGTAAGTTACGGAGCTGAATCCAAGAAAAATCAGTTTTCCCTTAATAACTCCAAAACTACGCAAGATAGGACACATGTCCTATTTGACTTTTCTCTTCCTTTTTATGTCTAGATTCTACGGGTGCAGTATGGTGGGTTCCCTTCCGGGATACCCTGTATATATGAGAAGAAATATGCATGTCTTTTGAGGACCAAAACCTCTTGTAAGCTTTGTTTTTTAAATTTTCTAAAGGCTCTAATGAACTTTTGAGCCATGGTTGGGAATCGGACCACAGTAAATGAAACGAGCAAAATATCATATAAAATGAGTGAATTTAAAGCTTTGATTACATGCCTCTTTTTTAAATTAAAACAATATCAGTTATTAAAGGAGAAACTAAAGAGCATAAGATCATGATCAATGAAACATAATTTGGCCCTTTAATTTCATCTCATCCGCAGTTATATCTCCACAAAATCATTTTTGTGAAAAATTAAGCGGCTTTATATACATACTTATGTTATTCATATTCATGTGTTAAAAATCCAGATAATATACAATATTTTAATATAATAATGTAAAAATAAATATTTCTTTTTCGATTTCAGCACATTCTTGATTTTATGTTTGAAACTAAACCGAACGAGTAAATACTCAAATCTTAATCTAAGTTTGACTTTTAATACGTTTTGCTAATTAGTGACCTCTGAACTTTAGAGAAAACCCCAAGCTTATTTCAAAGTGATTATTTCAGCGAATTTTAGCTCTTTAATTGAATTGTTATGACAACTTTTGGGTATAACTTGGCTCTTTGCGATTATTTAACTGATTATAATGCATAATTTTAACGCAGTAGTAAGTACCAAGATAAGGAAATATTTCGCAGTAAATTTTCAATTTCAAGAATTATGATAAACATAATTATTTTAGATAGATGAGCTATTTGAAACATCTTTGGTTTTTATTGTTCAGCAAAGATAACTTCATTACCTAATGACATATTCTGCATCTAATTAAATTTTAATGAGGTAAAAGTGGCACCTACAACATGTCCCCGCCGCAAGTATTTCAAATAGAAAATAGTTGAAATCATGCCATGCCTTCAGGTGTTCAGCACATCTATGTGCACATCACATGATTGAAAAAGTAGGGATAGCGACTGAACGGTTGGTGTGCACTTCGATTCGAAATGTCACTTTTGAAAGTTCTTTAAGAATAAAACTACACTAAACTTCAAACCTACATACTAAAAGCACCGAAACACTACGCTAACAGACCGTAGCGAAAAAATGTGCACACCGATGTGCTGGAGAAATGACAACGCTTCGGTCGCCTGAATGACATGGTGTGTAAAAATGTGACATTATGTGACATTCTGTGTGCGGCTGAACGCACGGCGTAACGTAAAAATTCGCACACCGATGTGCTGGTGAAATGACAACGCTTCGGTCGCCTGAATGACATGGTGTGTAAAAATGTGACATTATGTGACATTCTGCGTGCGGCAGACCGCAACGTACGGATGGCATTATGTCAATTGTGATGGAATTAATTGTCAAATCCCTATCAGCTGATTTGTGATGAATGGCTTAGATCCTAATTTTTGAAAGTGCAAAAAAGGTAATTGAAGGGACTGATTACAGTAAGATTGATATTCTTTTAGCTAAAGGAACAACGTTTCGTAATATGGTATCAGCGCTTTTTGAGGCAGCTAAATTATTCAACGAACAATTTAAAGGAATATCTGCTAATACGGAAATCTTCCTTGAATTTACTTGCACTGATCTGTGCCACAACTTCCTCCAAAAAATATGCATACATATGCATTTTTGATTGAAATATTTGGGCTATGGCCCAAAATCTTTTTGTAGTGGACTAATCTATACACTCTCTTACGAAAATTTGATATTTCACCTTGAAAATGTGATAATAGAAGTCGCACTTCTAAATCCATTTCACCTTTCAATTTCAGTGCTATCAAATTTAATTACATATACATATAATGAGCTCATTAAATAATTCAATGATATAATTAAAATTACACTGTGTCAATGATATATAGTTTTATTAAATTAGGAGATATTTGTATGTACGTACCTACAAACATATCCTGAAATATGTAAATTGAGAATTATATAGCCGATTGAAGAAACAACATTTTTCACATTTGGTTTCAATAACTACATTAACTGAGCAGTTAGTCTCAATTGTTTTTTGTTTTTTTCATGGATTGTTATTCCTTACAATTATGAACAGCAAAAAAGTAATCACAATTAATTAAGTATATGTGAGCTTAAAATATAATTGTTTTCGATTATATGATAAATAAAATAAAATCAGAGCTAGGCATTTCTAATCGATTACTAATCACAATTAATCAATTCGAGTCAATTTCCAATTAACTAAAATATTAATCGGCATTTTGAATCGGAAATTTCATCAATTACATATTTAACAACTAACAAGTAATTCGAATAAAATTCAATCGATTCGTTTTTCAATTGAGGTTAGAGATTCAAATTGTAATTGATCTAATCTAATCGATTAAAAAACTAATTTTAAACGACTAAGTAATCATGTAATTTGAAAAGCAAATCAAATGAATCAGTAATAAATAATTTATCAAGCTGATTAAAAATGTAATCATAAAGACAATTAGTTTTTCAATCTATTGAAATATTAATTGATTAGGTTTCAATCGCAAAAAACAATTATTCAATTAAAATATCAATATATTACATTTTCAATCGATAAGCTCAGTTGAAAAACTAATCGATTGAAATGTCTTATTTGAATTATCTGTTAGTCGTTTCGCCATCTTAAAATGTAATTTTCAATCGCGAAACTAAATTTTCATTGATTAATGATTTAATTAAATTAAGTAGGTACTGATTCATTTTGCAATAGATTAAAATATTAGTCGAAGTATGAATCAAATCTGGTCTTCAGTTGTTTGCATAAACGAACTGGATTTGTGAGTCAACTTATTAAGTAAATAGATTATTTATCCTCAAATTATTGTAAGGAAAACTAGTTATTTTGCTATCTTCTTTTCGTTACAACGCTTTTACTATAAAAGAAGGCTTTTTTCGTTTTTGAAATAAAATAAAAAACTAAATATCATACATGTAGAAAGAAGAATTTTAAGAACCTTCATTTTTAACGATTCTAAATTAAATTATAAATATCAATGGTAAGAGCAGGTGCCTGAAAAGCGAAAGGTTCCGGTTTTAAACCTCGGAAGAGGCGGTTGTTTTTTCTCCATGAATTTATGATTTAATTTAGAATCGTTAAAAATAAAAGTTATTAAAATTCTGATATTTTCTAAAATTTGTGAGTTCGTTTTTTTAACTATATGGTAATGTTAATTTGTTAAGGCAGGATATCTCTGCAAATCAATTCACATACTTACTCCAGTCTCTTCACCTTACTCTTCTCAACTTCTATTCTACCGACTACAATACAACTAATCCTTCTATTCTTGATCTGATTCTAGTGACAGATAATGGAAAAAATCAGCCCTTCTAGTGCACTCAACCAAGAAATTATTTTTCTTAGCTATGGCATTATGCTAGGCATGACTTAAACTCCTACAAAGTATTTTTTTGCTGGATTATAATAATATAGATACTGATTCCCTAATTGGTGAGTGCATGGTTTTGCCGTGTCAGCGGATAGTCGATGATCAAGTCGAGATCAGTACGACATTGATCACTTACCTGCAATTTCCAACCTGATGAATTGAATGTGACTTTTACCTCGAATCCAACAGTAACTATCCTGCTGAAATATCTGCTCCAAGTCAGGTTTGTTTATTACCAAGTCCAGTTAGCAGTATCTCGCATGGATCCAGTGACCTTTTTTTTCCCGGTGTGTTAACATGGATGAGCTTAATTAGGGCCTTAACTCAATAAAATCTTATGCGACTGGCCCTGCTGACCTATAACCACGCTTTATCAAATTACTACTTCCAATAATGCATATAGTTAATTCATCCTTGTCATCATCCCCCTTTCCCATCAATTGGAAAGTTACTAATATTCTTCCAATTCTGAAGAAATCTTCTGCTGAATCTGCAGCTGGTTTTCTACCAATTAGCAAACTATTCTTTCTATCTAAAGTGGTTGAAAAACTAACGTATCGGCAAGTTTGTGAACATGTAAACAAAAATAACCTACTAACCTACTGGCAATCCGGATTTAGAACGCATCACAACTGTGAAACTGCTATTTTATGGATATCCACTGACATAAGACGTGCTATGGATCAGGACAAATTCACCACCTTAGTGCTTCTAGATTTTTCAAAAGCCTTTCATATCGTTGATCATAGCATTCTCTTGGAGAAGCTTTATACTTCTTTTAAATTTAGTAATACAGCTACGTCTAATGTGAGGAGCGCCTCAAGGTTCTATCATGGGCCCGTTGTTGTTCAGTCTATTCATTCATGTACGCTGCTGATGTACAATTTTGCTTGAGCCGTCCAATTGGGCTTATTGAAGATTGCATAGCATGTATTAACTCTGATTAAGACAGAATCCACGCTTAGTCTAAATATAATAAGTTACAATTAAACCCTAGTAAGTCGAAGCTTCTACAACAATTCATTTGATTTGATTGATGTTCCACCACTATTCTTAAATGGTTTCCTTTTACCTATGCTTAGTAAGGTCTCCAATTTAGGTATAACCTTGAAGTATGAAGTGTTGCGATAATGTCAATATGCAATTGAAGAAAATATATCCTGGATTGCGAAGGCTTTGGCTTTCTGCTAATATTTTATCTTGTAGTATTCGTTTAATGCTAGTGAAATCGTTAATTTTGGCTCATTTCACTTCAGGTAGCATTGTTTTTCCTAAGCTGGACAGTATATCTGAACATAAATTAGAGTTTGCATTTAATAATTGTATTCGATTCATTTTTAGATTATGTAGGTTTGACCAAGTATCCCCTTTTCGAATGCGTTTACTAGGATATTCGTTGAAGCATTTTCTACAACGCAGGTCGCTTATCTTATTGTATAACATACTGCAGTCAAATAAGCCGGAGTATAATAGAGAGTTTTCTTATTTACAACATCCCAACGGAATAGAAATATATAGTGAAGCTAGCCATGGAATCCGCCAATGGAATAGTTTATTCCTAGCTATCAAAACAGCAGGCACTGTAAGTGTATTTAAAATGTTAGTCCAAACCCACTTAGTTAGAATAATCCTTTTTATTTCGTCAAACATGTATAATTTGTACAATAAATTTATGTTCGCGTTGGAGCGGCACAATTATATGTATTAACTAGAAACCTACTAAACTGATTTAGATTATTTTATTTTATATTTGATTTCTTGTTTTTTTTTTGTCATTTCAATTATCTCTAGAAACAATATATAATATTGTACTTAAAAAAGATTGTAAATTTTGACTGTAGCCAGCATTAAATTAATTGGAATTTGCATTGATTCCCGTATGGGAAAAATAAATGTAAATTTCATACACTATACATTAGCAGCATACAATACAATAACGCTTATTATATCCTAGTAGATGAAATCATAGGGTATACTAAGTGTGTCATTCCGTTTGTAACACGTAGAAATAATCATGGTAGAGCAAAATGGATTGGACGCCCAAACATAATATTAAAAGTTATTTTGATTTTTGCATGTCTGTCTGTCCGGCTGTCCGTTCGTCCCTCTATCCGTCTGTCTGTCCTCACGATAATTCGAGAACGCGTGTACTTAGTTAGAGATCTGAAATTTTGCACACTGGTTTTTTAAAAAAACAGGTAAATTTATGTTCGAAAAGTTCGATTGGTCCCATAATCGGATAAAGCCTTTATATGGTTACCTTACAAAAATTGCGGGTCTCACTATATAGTTGGACACTGCCTGAGAACGCGTCAACGCAGTGAGCTGAAATTTTGTACACGGCGTTTTCAGTAAATACAATTTCAAAAATGAGCTAAATTGGGCAATGCCATCTCGGTATTGCTACATAAAAATTTAGGTTTTTTACGTATACTGTGAAAACGATCAGTCCTGCTACACGTTTTTATTTTACTGAAAAGTTCTTAACAATATAAAGTGCTATGAAGTTTGTTATCAACATTTTTGCTGTCCGATGAACCGTTTTATAAATATATGCGGAAAACTATTTCAAAAATCAAATTTGCATAGATGGGTGACCATACGAAATTACATACGGTTTCAGGTTTTCTCAATACTCATCAACACCCAATTGATGAAATATCTAGAAACTAATCATCTTATTAGCGATCGCCAATACGGCCTTCGTGCTAGCCGCTCTACTGGAGATTTAGTAACATTCGTTACCGCGCGTTGAAATCAATATCTCCATAATTTTGGTGAATCTGAAATCATCGCATTAGATATCTCGAAGGCTTTCGATAGAGTCTTGCATCTTGCTCTTTTAGCTAAACTTCAAGCATTAGGTATAGACCCACTTTTCTTAAAATCAATTGAAAGTTTTCTCTCCTGCCGTTCATTTTAAGTTATATTGAACAGAGTTACTTTGGAGCATTTTGTAATCCATGCCAGTGTACCGCAAGGTTCTGTGCTCTCTCCTACTCTCTTCCTCATTTCTATGAATGATCTGCTAGCCCTCGCTTTCAATCCTATTCATAGTTTTGCAGACGACAGCACCCTTGATTTCGTGTACTATAGCTGATTCCCGTGGGAATGCTACAGTTGACAAACGAAGCCACATGTTCATTCATTAAACCATGACCTTACAACAATACTCGCTTGGGGCAGAGCAAATCGGATCTTGTTTAATACTTCCAAAGCGCAATGTTGTCTGTTATTACTCATACGTACTGCAACACTTGCTCAACCCATTTCCGTCGATAGAGAAGATATTTCGAACTCGCCATACCTTAATATCTTAGGCATTGAAATATCGAGCAATCTTAGTGGGTCTGATCACATTTTTGGTATTGCCAAAAACGCGATGAAATCTCTGGGCTTCTTGCGAAGATACAAGAAATATTTTACTCCATCAGACTTGGCACAAATCTACAAGTTTAATATCAAGCCTAGATTAAAATATATTTACCATATTTTGGCAGGGGCTAGACGTACTGCTTTGTCCGCGTTAGACAAAGTCCAAAAGAAGGCCTTCCGTCTTATTAGCGATGACATATCGATAGCAACTATTGATTCCCTAGAGCACCGGCGTAATGTCAGTTGCCTATCTCTTTTTTATCGCTATTTCTATGGCTATTGCTCTGGAAAAATCTCTAGCCTGATCCCTTATAGAATTTGTCCTATGTGCACTACACGAGCTGTAACCCGAGCTCACCCTCACACCCTTGAAGTCAAATTTGGCAGTATCGTGAAATTCCGCGAATCCTTCATAAGTAGGATAGTACGAATGTGGAACAATTTGCCATCATCATCTGTTTTCCCTTTTAGCTATGGGCCGCAGGAATTCAAGCGCAATGTACACTGTCACCTTCTTGATTTAACCCAATAATCCCCAATTCCCTACCCCTTCTTCCTTTCTTGCCAAGCCTACGGCATCATAGGGTATCCTCTGAGCTTTGGCATCATCATACATAAGAATTCATCTTAGACCAATTCTAGCATGTTTTACTTGTTATACCCTAGATGATGAAATCATAGGGAATACTAAAATGGGGTGAACGCCCACAAATAATATTGAAAATTATTTTGATTTTTGCATGTCTGTCTATCTGTTCTCACGATAACTCAAGAACGCGTTCAGTTGGAGAGCTGAAATTTTGCCCACGGGCAACTGCTTCGTAGCAAAGAAACATAAAGACATACAGAATATGCAACAAGAGTAAATTTTCCACTCCCAAAATTGTTCCAGCAATAAAGCTGGTGCGGGCGAGCTGACGGGGGAAATTTGTTTTGGCTTGCAAAAATACAGATAACAGAGAATGAGAGAACGAAAAAAACTGGCATTTAGAAACGACCAGGCACGTGAAATATTGTGTAAAAAAATAATTGTACCATCCACAACCAGTGCCCAAACACGACTGAAGTAACAAAATCGTAGCGTAGCACAAAGGAGAGAACAAGACACTCAGCTCTCAGCATCACTTCACTGATTCGTTTGTACTGCCGCGTCATTATAGTAAGTTACATTTGCCTCGGCCAGCCATCGCGATCTCATCTGATGCTTGTAATACCCTGGGGCTGGGACTAGGGGGTCTCCGGCCGAGAACCCAAGAAGAAAAATTTTCCGATAAAATTTCACACTCCTCATGCAAGTTCTGTATGGCTTTATGTTTCTTTGTTCGTAGGGTTGCTATATACAAATTTCGTTTCTCACTATACTATATATATGCCTAAGAACGCGTGGACGTAGAGAACTGAAATTTGGTGCATGGTGTTTTCATAGCAATGATAAATAGAATTTCAAAAATGGACTAAATCGAGCAACCCCTTCTTGTATATTCCATACAAAACTTTGGTCTTTCACTATATATATAGAAAGTGCATGAGAACGCATCGACGTCAAGAGCTCAAATTTGTACACGGCGTTTTCATAAAAATTACGAATAAAAGTTCAAAGAGCAAATCGGGCAACCCTTACTTGGTGTTGCCATACAAAACTTTGATTTTTCACTATATATTTGGACACTATCAGAGGACATGTTGACGTAGAGAGGTAAAATTTTGCACGCAGTGTTTTCATAAAAATAATAAATAACGTTTCAAAAATGAATTAAATCGGGAAATATTTCTAAAATACAGGAATGGACAAAATTACAATGAGAATGCATTTTTTGTTGCATTTGGTAAATATACATTCGAAACAACACACATAAATTTAAAAATCATCTGCATTTTAAGTATTTACGAATCTATATTCAGTATAATTTAATATAAAGAAATACCTAATTTATCTGCTGAAATTATCAAGTGTGCCATCAATTACCATGCGTTGATTATATGAACGTAATATGTACACATATACCCACTTCACAATAATTGTTCTGTTTAAATTGAGTCGGCAACAAACAACTTTGCATTTCAGAAGTGAAAAGCTCTTCATAATCGTTTTTTAACGTCACTAACGGCTTAGTGTATCTACGATTTAGTAGTGCATTGTAAAATTGGATCTGTAGTTCACGTTCTAACTAAAGCGCAGTGTTCCACTGACTGATACTTGCGATATTCTCGACAACAACTACTACGAATACATTTCTTTAATGTAAACAAAGTAATTGGTTTCAGTTCAGATTTTCAATGATTCAAGACTTTTTAAGAAATCCTACCGCACAAAAGTCATATGAAGAGCGGCGAGCATATACTAACAAGAGATATATCTTGAACAGCTGTTCAATAGAAAGAGATTACCCAGCAGAGTAGGCGTCATTTGAAAACAAAAAAAAAATAATAATAAAAAAATGAATGCAAATTTTGAAAGAAATAATTGCATGTAGGTAGTTTTAAGGAAATTGAGCATGTGTCTGACAAAGACGAATATATACATACATATGTTTTTTTCTGAAGGAGAAATGTTTGCATTTTTCAATAACCAAGCACGATGTTTTTAGGGTTCCGTGCCCAAAGGGTAAAAACGGGAACCCTATTACTAAGCCACCGATGTCCGTGTGTCTGTTTGTCACCGGTTTGTATCTCATGAACCGTAATAGGTAGACAGTTGAAATTTTCACATAGTGTGTCTTTCTATTGCCGCTATAACAACAAATAATAAAAATAAAATCAAATTAAAAATTTAAAGGGGGCCCCCATACAAGAAACATTGATTTTTTCGACGTTTTTTTCCTCGTTTTATTCTCATTCATTATTATTATCATAAGTAGGCATAATTTTTTTAAATGACATCATTATTTTTTCAAATTGCGCCTACTCTCATTTGAAAAAATAAATAAAAAATACATAGTGTCAAATTTTGTACGATGATACGTAGCCCTTCGTGCGCGAGACTTGCACTTGGCGACTTGGCTGATAAGGCGAATAAGGGTTTATTGAACAGCTGTTCAAGAGATCTCTCATTTAGTATACGCTCGCCGATAAGGAATTAATCCCTGTTCACGAGCGCGATACGATATATGCGATATTTTGGTTACGTCCTGATTTTTCTATAGATCTATCTCTATTTGTGACTGGTTTTTATCGCCCGATACGTTCACAAGGTTGACAGCGGCTACAAGTTAATTTCTTTAGTTTTGTTGTGGCAAGGAGATATTAGTGTGAAATTTACACATATTTATGTTTTTATATTTATATATTTAGATATTATAGTAAATTTCGACATCACTGTGGAACTTTAGCATCCGATTACAAATGTAAACAAACATAATTGTTGAGGTTAAGGTGAAAATCGCACCAAACTAAGAGCATTAGAGCATTGCTGCGATAAATTTGTGTATCGCACGAAACGTAGAAAGAGTAAGCATGTTCAGCGACAACAACATTGCTGCAGCCAATCAGAGCTCTGTCGCATACGATAAATCGCGCTCGTGAACAGACCCTTAAGCTATCTTTCTTCTTGCTTATGTGTATAGTCTTAAAGTTTCTTTCCTAGTTTTTAAGAATATTAATACAGATAATTTTAATAATTTTATAAATTTATAATGCGAATAAATATTTTCAGATTTAATTGCTAATCATGAAAGTCATTAGGGCGACAACGCTAGTAGTAACCTTATTATTGGTTTACACAAACAGCAGACAGGTGGAGGGCAAAATGTTTACAAGGTGTCAACTTGCTAAAGAGCTAATAAAACTTGATTTCTCAAGGTCTTTTTTATCCAATTGTAAGTGCGATTCTATAGATTTTTCATATGATAATTTCATTTAAAAAAAAAATGCTTCCAGGGGTTTGTCTTGTTGAAAATGAAAGCGGCAGAAGTACTTCGAAAATAAAGGAACTAACTAATCAGAGTGCCAATTATGGATTATTTCAGGTAAAAGACAAAAATTTAAAAAAATATATATAGGTACACATGTGACTTTTGGAAATAATGCACACGACCTGATGACTTTGACTAAATTTTTGGTTCTTTCTCTCCATTTGCTTGTAATATTTCTAGCTTAGCCAAAATTTTACATATTAATAAATTTTAGACCAATGTTAATATGAATGACAATAATAAAACAAACTGAATTAAATTCACTGGGAATAGGAATAATTACCATTCCAATAGAAATAATTTCTCTTCCAATATGAATAATTTTCTTTCCGGTAAGAAAAAAATCAGTCCTATTGTGCATAGGTGCTCGGGTGTTTTGAAAATTGTGGGCATATGCCTATAATAATGCATCCTCTTGCCGATCACAGAAAAACACAAAAGAATGTGAAATTCAAAAATGTGTTACTATACCGCATTGATGTGCATTTCAATGAGATAACACTAATAGTATGATACTATTATTAAAATTTTATTTTATAACGTGATCTTAGATGAGATTAGATTTGTGGAGGTAGTGCATACGTTAGCTTCACATTCACTACAACTTAAAAGATCTATTTTGGGTCCCCGTTCAATTTACTCCTTTTCTAGGTGTAGACTGTTGATAAAGTCCAGAAACATTCTGGATTCCACACGTAGTTTGGTGGAGGAAAAGCATATTCGAAGTGGAGCAATCTCCGCCTGGCCAATGCTTCGCAATTACAAAACAGATGCTTCGAGGTTTCATGAGCATTCTAACAGAAGCGGGATGATGGAATCTCAGCCAAGCCCATTTTATTTAGGTGATACGGCAAGGAGCCTGAGTGGCCTGATTAGAGCTCTGTAATCTTTTTAAGTTCTGTTCTCCTAAGGAGTAGGAATTCTATTGTTTTTCCGCCAAAGGTGTCGATAAGTTTGTTGTTCCTAACGAAGTCCAGTAGCGTTTCCCAATAAAGAGATTTTTGCTTGTTCTCCCAGCTATTTAAGGTAGATCTGAGGTAACACTTTGAAGTGCCGCAAAATGGTTCTGATCCGACCAAGGGAACTTCCGCTCCTTTTCTGGCTTGGCCGTCAGTAATTTCATTGCCTTTATGGCTCTCATGTCCAGGTACCCATATGAGGATAACTTTGTTTCTCCTCGATAAATTTTTAAGGGTTTGTAGACACTCCCAGATATCCTTAATTTAATAGTAAAGAACTTCAAGTCCTTGAGAGTAGATTACTTATCCGAGAAGATATTGATAGTTGAGCTATTTATAACTCTTTTAATGCAAGAATTGGAGCATCCTTCTATGGCTAATACTACAGCCTGGAATACGGTAGGGGGAGGGTACAGGGCCTTTGAACCGTCTGTATGCCACATCATCGATCCTTCTTGGAAGGATGGTTTATTGGAACGCCTTACCATAGAGTAAATAAATCTCTAGAGACCGAAAATATATGACGAAAATTCTCATAGATATTGTCCACAAGAGCCGAATCTAACAGCGCCGCATTTTTGAAACTATACTGAAGAAAATGTAATTGCTCATCATAATTACCGCCATCTGGCTGCCCATCTCTGTATTGGTTCCCTATGCACTTGCATGTATTCTGACATGGAACTTTAAAAGTTCTTTAGTTTATAGAGAAATACTTCATACGAAGCTTGATCGTGTGCATGCAAATATACTTAAATCTGCCTTTCTAATGAAAATATTTGTGCCTTGCTTTTTTTTTGTGATGACTGGAAAGCTATAGCTTGGTGGAAGGTTGAACGCATGTTTTCAAGTTCATTCGTGATTTGTTTGTGAAACCAAGTGCACGCCGATTTGTTTTCGCTCGCAGAGAGTCCACTGAGGAGGCATTCCTTCCAATGAAACTAGGGGGAAGCACACGAAAAAGCTTGAACTGCTTCGTCCCTAGGACATGCCCGCAAAAATTTCCTATAAAGTGTCCAATGTAGAGGCATGCATCACAACTTCCAAGGAAGGCATCCGGTTTGGGTGATGGTATGATTCCATTTCCTGCTGGGTACTGTACTGCTTCGACTGGCATCGGAGAACTGCAACAGCAAGCAATACTAAAAATTGTTGCTGCGATTTTTCAGTTCTGAGTATAGAGAATGGTAGATTTCGTATTTTTTATTGCTATCTTTATGATTTCGTTCAAGACTTTATTGATTTGCTGCTAATGATGGGTAAATTTGCTGCTAATAATGGATATTTTCATTTGATCCTGCGATAAACTGTTCCTCTAAAAAATGGTTGCAGGTAGGTGGGTATACCTGCAGGATCATATGTAAGGTAACAATCTTGCAAGAGAAAGCTATGGTGATCATGCATTTTAGCGGGAAAATGGTTAAAATTTTAAAAAATTCGCAAAAATGTTTTTCAATTTTTCAGAGACCGTAACGGTTGTGAATGTTTTAAAATAATATTATGTAAAAGAATATTTTCTGATCTTTTTTCCAATAATCAAAAACAGAAATAAACAACTGAAGTTTATTTTAAAAATCGAAAATAAAAATCATAAAATGATGTAATAAGTTCAGCAATTGTTTTTATAATGTATCAGTGAATGAAACCTTTGTGCTATTTGTGAAGCGTTAAGTGTTCCATAATTTTTGATGATGAATTTGATATGTTTTTACTTGACATAATATGTTAAATACTTAAGAGGAATCAGTACCAAGATTTACAAGTTTCATACATTTTTTAATGCGAGTTTCTGGCAAACTATTTGAAGCAGAATAATGATTTATACCTTAAATCATAGATAACGAAGAAGTCTAGTGAATAACGTCGGGAAAAATAAAAAAAATGTATTAGAAGGGAGATATTAGCTCGGAAACTTCTAAAAAATGGTAAAAACTGAAGTTTTTTAAATCAAATTCCTGTTAATAAGTATTCTCATTTCTCATTTCTTTAAATTGTGACTATTTTAGCAAGATAAAGCCTAGATCTAATAAAAAACGTCGAGTTTTTCATTTCTAGTTGCGTTCTTTTTCATTATTTGGCTCTAATACTACTTGGTTTTCTCCCGATATTTCACAGACGAAAAATTGCAATATTTCGTTGAAAGCTGTTGAAATACAAAGCAAAATAATGTATTTAACAATTATGTGCAAAAAATTTTTAGGAGAGTTAATTCTCGTTAAAAAATTTCAATTTATTTGAACTGCAAATATCCATTTTCGCCTTAAATTGTCGCATATTGGGTTTTTATCTTTTACGCTAGATGTCTCTAATGTGATCTAGGTCTAGGCTAATTTTATATGATTTTTCAGGATGCAAACCTACGTATAGTAAATTTTATTGCCTACAGGCTCGCTGGTATCTAAATTGCTGAGTATTGATTCCTCTTAAGGAAAAAAGAAAAAAAGAAGATTTTTAACAACAACATGTCAGAATTGTCGTCATATTATGTACAGATTACGCCGGCCCCCCGGGAGGGGCGGGGTTGAAACCCCTTCCATGAATCGAAAGAAAAAAATTCTTCGTGTTAACATCGGCGCGATACAAATTCAATAGCAATAAATTTAAGCACATTAAAACATTAAATCCCAGCGAGATTCGCGGCCACATATTTGTTCTGAAGCAGTGACGCAGCAGTTCTCGCAAATTATTTCCAAGTAGACGCACCTTAATTTAGTTAAACTAGAAACTTTTCGACGGACAATGTAAACAACGTTGAATCAGTTGTAGTGCGTTTCATGTTACATTGTACGAACGCAATTGATGACGCAATTTGATCCGGTTTCTCTAGGTAAAGTGCCAATTATAAATGAAATTTTGAATTTTGTGAAGAAGAAGGAGGAGGAATAAAGTCAAAAACGTTTTGTGCGACAAGGAGGGTCATTGATGCTCTGGAAATTCTTTCGACATGGAAGGATGTAGCCACGTCAACTGCTTCTTTTCAAATGCTTTCAGCCATCAAATCAAAACCGTGAATTTTCTAGTATAGATTCTGGTTCTTTATTCATCACACTCTTTGGCTATAACTTTGAATTGAGGTTTGCAAATAAAAAATCAAGACTCGACAGCAGAAGCTATCGCACTGGTATAGATGCTACAAAGGATGAACTTGAGTATAGAGGAAAGAAAGCGACACAGGGTTTCAAGCCGATTTTTCAAAAAATGAAAACTATTTGCCAAGCTAAAGCTTCCATCTCATTAAACCAAACTGTGAAATGCAATGATTAACATAATTGAACATTATTATCGTGTGTTGATCTAAAAGATGGTTTTCCAAAGATGCCACTTTATAAACTGTATCTCCATTCTCGAATGCAAACAATTTATAATAATTAAAATTTTATTTGAATAGAACTGTTTTATATTTTAACATAATACACCACTTTTAAAATTAATGGTTAGATTTCTGTTTTACTCTTTTTGCATACATTACAAAATCTAGACTGACATATCAAAAATATTTTCAAAAACCATATAAAAAACTTACTCTGAAAACTAAACCGAATACGTAAGACAGTGTTAACGAAATAATTTATATTGTGGTGTGATGCGAGAAAATTAAGAGGAGCGCTGGTATAAAAAATAATTAAGCAATATAATTACAGCGTGATATATCAGGCGCTTTCAGAAAGTACATTCTCAGTGAGACAATTGAGATATTCTCAGTTGGCTTTGCACTTTCGGTGAACTGTTTCAGTTCCATATCGAGCTACAAATCGAACGCAGCCACTGAGTAACTGAGACAAGTGAAACTGATTTTTTTTGCCTCAGTGGACTGAGTTTCGTTATTTTGTGATTTTAATTACTAATTAAAGTTTAGTGAGCTATTTGAATAAATTAACAACACTTTCCTCAATTTATTACTATTTTCTGTGGACAGAATTATTTAAATGTCAAAATTGGAAAATCAGCTGATTGGTTTGAACTGACAGTGCTTGCTGAAAGCGCCTATCAACCGCTACAGATCTTCAAACCATACCTTGATCTGTTTATTACTCATTTAGAGGACCATTTTTTGAAACGTCGCAGCATTTTGTCAAACTTCTCATGCCTTTTTTTGGAGCAAATGAAAATTTAAGATGGGGCAATTCCTCGAAACTTACACCTTCACATAGCAATTCATCTAAGTATGAATCAATGAAGTGAAGATCTGCTAGCGCCAAATTGAAATTAAAACAATTAAACATTTCGCTGAAGGCTCTTGATATCTACAGGAAGGATTCATTCCTAATTGTCCTTTTGAAAATTATGCCACCTGTAAACACAATTCCGAATGGACGTTCATTTTCCACTTTGCGTAGTTTCAAAACCTATTTAAGGTCGATGCAATTCTTTATGATTTTTTCTATACCTTGGCGTATCAATTTATTGAAACAAAGTAGAAAAGAATTTGTATATGTATTGAACATATTCTTCGTACAAATTTGTCATTAACCGATACCATGATATTAATTATAGCATAGACAAATTAATACATACAACGACTGGACACGAACAAAAATATGCAAGCTTTTCTAGAATATAAAAATTAACGATGCCTCGACGATGCCTCGACTTGGCACTTGATGACGTGCCCAAAGGGTAAGCCACCAATGCCTCGCTCCATACAAAATCACAGTTGCCTCGATCCGATGAAGAGAAAGCCACAAGTTTTTGTTAGAAATTTGCTGGAAATTTCTTCCTTCGAATTTTTATACATTGGCCAGGCCGAGAGCAATGCCTCGCCTCGCTTGAATATAAAATCTAACAACGATGTACATACTGTATCTGAAAATAAGTCTAGTCGGCCACCAAAATGAATAAAAATTCTATCGAAACACTGTGTAAATTTCTAAAAAAAAAAACAATTGCTTATTGCTTGTCTAGCGTCTACGCTCATAAAAATTGCTGTCGCCCTCCAAAAGTGCGTATGAATTCTAACGAAAAAATTTCCAGTAAATTACTAAGAAAAAATTGCGGCCTTCCCTACATCAGGTCGAGGCATCTTGTTAGATTTTATATTCGAGCAAGGCACTGCTCTCGGCCCGGCCAATGCATAAAAATTCGAAGGAAGAAATTTCCAGTAAATTTCTAAGAAAAACTTTGGCTTTCTCTTCATCGGATCGAGGCAACAGTGATTTTGTATGGATCGAGGCATTGGTGGTTTACCCTTTCGGCACGTCATCAAGTGCCAAGTCGAGGCATCGTCGAGGTATCCTTAATTTATATTCTAGAAAAGCGTTGCATATTTTTGTTCTACGTGTCCAGTCTTTGTATGTTATTAATTTGTCTATGATTATAGTATTCAGTATGCAGTTCTCTATCAAAACCTCCCCTTCGAAAAATCTTGTGCACGGGCCTGAGATTACATAGCCTTTGTGAATGTTAGCAATTTTTATACCTATTCAATGATGTACTTTTCTATTACGCAACCCTTTAGAAAGTAAAACCATCAAAAAGAACGGTGGAGAGTTCTTGCAACATTTTTTAATGCTTGTGGTTATATTTAAGAATTTTTTAAATGTGCTAAAATTTCATCAACATAAAATTAATTTCTAAATTTTTCCTAATATGGAAAGCACGATAAAAATTACCAGCTTTTCTCAAAAACTTTTCAATGTTGTTGGTTTTTTTTTTTTTTTTAATTTGAGCAAAGAGAAAAAAATATCTGTTAATAATAAATACCTACACATGATTATTATTACCATAAAATCTAGAAACTTTAATGAATTGGTTAATTTTGAATATATCTATTATTTAACAAGCTTAGAGCACTTTTTAGTTACAATTTGACTAATGTGTACTTGTCTCTTTCTTTTCAATTTGGTTATCTCTTGGTATTTTTTTATTTTAGGCTCATATCTAAAAATGTTGTACAAGCAAAATTTAAATATGTAGGTAGAATTTTAATAACATCGATAGCAACAGTTTAGTAACTTTCTTAGCAACTTTCATTCCCTCAGTTCTGGAAGCCGATTGAACATAAATTCTTATCATTGTTTCCAGACAGTTACATTCTTTGTAGGAGATTCGTAATTTAGCTTAAAATCATACTTACTGTACTATTTACAATTACATAACGTTTCCATATTGTGAAAACTTATTTTAAAAATCAGGAATTAGTTACGGTTTCTCATGCAAAATTGCGTGAAAATTTCGGTAAATTTAGAGTTCTTTCTGAGAGAAAATTTTGAGATTTGATGAAAAAATTGGAGCAAACTGGTTCGCTAGCAAATAAACAAAGTTCTGTCCGTTTTTGTTTTTTTGTATACCGGCAGATTGAGCAAGAATATTGGAAGAGCGATTAGTCACCATACTCAGGAATTGGGGCTTTCTTGCACGACTACACATAGAATTTTGTGAAAAGAATTTCATGTTTATGCCTATATAATCCAATTAACTCAAGTGTTAAAGCCAATAGACCATGATCGTCACCATAGGTATGCTAATTGGCTCTCAATCAAACGCAGTCGAAGAAGTTGCGAACAATATGGAAGAAAATCATTATGTGCAATGGAGGTAATTTCCATGTCAATGGTCATAACAATTGTTATGAGGATGTACTGGCCTGAAAGTGGGAGGAGGATTTAAACCAAATATTGTTCATGTAACGAAATTTACATATATGAATGTATACATGTTGTTCTTGTGTCTTTCTCTCCCAGTATGAGAATTCGATGATTCTGCCGAGACCTCAATCATAGTTTCAAATAATATGTCTTACTATCATTGCGTACCCTCTATAAATCCAGAGATGCCATATTGGATTAGCAAAATGGATCTACAATATCTCCTTGAAGTATACCTGCAATACATAGTCAAAAATACGGATCGAAATAATTTTGCGCTTACCGATGCGAGAGGGGCTTTGCTGTTGAGCTGTGCCCTAGAAGCCCTACGGTTTTATGTCCGACAAGGAATCTAATAGGCTCTCTTAAAACTGCTGGATTTTATAAAGTATTTATACATTGAATTTGGTACCCCTGAAATTTTATTAAGTAGGATTAATGGCGTCAAATAGAATATTAAGAATAATTTGACTATTATGAATTTAAACTCATTCTTGAATGTTGTAAACAGGCAAAGTATCGTGTGAAGCATTCGTTTAGAACCCCAAAAGATAAAGAATGGTGTTTATCTTTTCTGTAGATTTATCGTATTAGAATCAAAAGAAACTTACTAGATCCACTCTCCCTTTTAACGCGCCTGAAAGGAGCTGCTACAGATTATAGAACTAATAGAAAAGCGACGAGTTTTCTGCGCGAACTCCAATCGCCCGACTTAAGACAAAATCTAACTGGATAGCCCGTAGCCCAAAGCAATAACAAAATATAAATAACCCCGAAAAAAAGGACAGACGAAAATTTAAAAGCATTTGCTATTGACAGTCTAGCAGGAAAATCGCAAAGAAACAGCTTCATTTACGTATTTAGAATATTTCTTATTGAAATTCTAAAAATTCAAATTCAAAGTTAATAATTTGGTGTAAGCTGCTAGAAATAGGTGGATTAGCTTTGGTAGATGAAGCGGGCGGCCCCTAGATAGAGATGAAGTCAAGCGAGCAGTGAGTCGAAGAAGGGTTGATCAGCAAGCGGGTGAGAGGTTAAGCGAGAAAACTAGTCAAGTGCGAATAGTGAAACAAGAAAAGTCGGAAAAACAAAACAGAGGTCAACAGAAGAAGAAAAAAAACAGTTCAAAAGGCCGGCAGCAAATAAAATAAAAATTGAGCGTAAATAAAGCCAAAGGAATAAAAAGAAAAATAATAAGAGGGAACCTGGACCGGAAAAGAATAATTATTAACTAATAAGACAAGGAGACAAAGGAACATACACACACAAAAAAGATAAGTACCGTTCCACTTTACTGTTAAATTCATAAAAATTAATTTTCAGCTTGTACGTAATTTAATATACAGGGTGTTCCGGTGTAGGTGATAAAGAAGGAGGTGATAGTACTCACCTAGAAAAACAAAAAATTGTAGGGTGAAGGGGGGTAAGACGC
This sequence comes from Dioctria rufipes, assembly GCA_963924295.1. NCBI lineage: Eukaryota > Metazoa > Arthropoda > Insecta > Diptera > Asilidae > Dioctria > Dioctria rufipes. The sequence goes on along the minus strand of OZ002740.1, from coordinate 280,209,787 downwards.
GTCGTTTCGGTGGTAGGGGAGGTTTAAGAAGTTTAGTGCTGTTTCCGGTGTACACCCTGTAAATTTCTTGATATACACCCTATCAAGGCGAGATTCATCTATCTCAATTGATAGCAAACCGTATAAGCTTTGCAACGAATGCAGAACTAGCCTTCCTGTCGTTTTCATCGTCAGTTGTAGGACGTCAAAGTCAGAAAATTTGGAAAAAAAATTCTAATTTTTTTCTAATTTTCACGATTTTCCCGCCAAAATGCATGATAATTATACAGTTTATTTACAAGATTTAGAAACTCCGGAATATTACCTTTAATTTGACTGTGCATATATATACCTACCTAAATGCAACCGTTTTTGAGATATTCCCATTTTTATGATACATAATTTCATTAATTTTGCTAATAACACCAGAAATCGCGCCTAATTTTATGCAATTCCACGCAAATTAGCTAAATTAATGAAATTATGAATTATAGAAATGGGATTATCTCAAAAACGGTTGTATTTAGGTAGGTACATGTATTTAGTCAAATTAAAGGTAATACTCCGGAGTTATTAAATATTGTAAATAAACTGTATAGTTATCATGCATTTTGGCGGGAAAATCGTTAAAATTTGAAAAAATTTGGATTTTTTTCTCAATTTTTGGACTTTGACGTACTACAAACTAAAATGGAAGATGACAGTAAGGCTATGTTGCAATTCATTGCAAAGCTTAGACGGTTTGCTATCATCTGAGATAAATCTCTCCTTCATAATGTGTATATCACGAAATTTACAGGGTATAAAGTAGAAACGGTACTAAAAATCTTAAACCCCTCCGACCGCCGAAACAATGCATCGTCTTACCCCCCCCCCCTTTTCGCCTTATAATTTTTCGTTTGCCTAGGTGAGTACTATCACCTCCTTTTCTATGGATCACCTCTGCCGGAACACCCAGTATATAAAATATAAGGGGGTCTCTGTAATTAATTAATTTATTTCGCGCACTATCTTGCCTGCTCGTTTCATAGAGTTCTCGTGGTTCTTTCTTGTCATTTGAAATTTAGAAGAAAAAAAAGAATAGAAAGGGAAAATAGTTTTTATTCTCTACTTTTTATAACGTGTGAATATTTCTTTAAAAGAAGACAAGAAAACGGAGTGCGTTGTTTCATTTTGAGTTCGTTGCGCCCAAACAATAAAAAAAAATGTAGTTTTAGCAGGATTCCGACTCAGCCTTTTCACCATCGTCGGCCGATCATATTAAGTACATATCTATCTCTCGTTATTGGACCACCGAAAATTTGATAATCATTCAACGGCATCCAATGCATGTCCTTAAAAGGCAAAATGCGGTCATTTAAGTGACAATTATGGTTCATAGTTAATTTAAAATAATTTAAATAAAGTTCTAAAAACGAAATTTTGAAAAATTTGTTTTATTTTAGAATTTATAAAAAAAAAAAAAAAACAAAAAAATAACCTTCCGATAATTAGTTCTTACAAGCTTTTTTTTACAAGCTTCTACTGTAGAACTTATATTTCAGTATATTTTATTTTCAATATATTCTTTATTTATTCTCGAAACGTGTACATCAGCGTTGTACGCGATATTATTTTAAAAATAATAAAGAAAAATATGAAACATTTCTTTTTCCAGATAAACAGTAAGACTTACTGCCGGAAGGGCCGAAAAGGTGGTTGGTGTAATATGAAATGTGAAGGTATATCACTTTGTTTTTTTTTTTTTTATTGTTATTAATTATAAATAGTATCCGCCCACCTATGTAAATCATCTCATTAATATATTCGTTTTTTTAGATTTCTTAAACGACGATATTTCGGATGATGTTAGATGCGCTAAGCAAATTTACGGTCGACAAGGTTTCCAAGCCTGGGAGGGCTGGGTGAAGAAATGTCGTGGGCGCACGTTACCTGATGTATCAAGATGTTAATCTCTGTGAAATTAATTAAAATAACAGTTTCCTTCGTTTTCAAAGTCTTTACCTATATTATATTTTCTCTTTTCGTTATCCGTCTGTATCTAAGTGTCACGTCTTAAAACTGTCAACATACGTGTATAAATAATATGTATGTATTTTTTTTTATATTACTATTGTTATTTATAAGAAACTAGCTTAATACAGTTTTTTTTAAGGAATTAAATATATTTGATTTTAGTCAAAATAAACTATGGTAATTCTTGAGTGGTTATATTGTGCAGACTTAGGTATACCTAGCTGTGGATTGATTAATCAATTAACAAAAAGTGTGGGAAAAAAGTAATTTGCATTGGTAATGTGGGGTCGGGCGAGTATATCAATATGTTTAAGAAAATGTGGCTGTTCTGTTTGCCGCATAAAGAAAGAAGCTGTGATGCTTCCATGCGTGGGTGTTGTTTTTTTTTTTAGCTTGCTACACTATATTTCATTCTACCTACTCGAAACAGGTTATTGCGTTGTTGCTCGTTAAGTGAAAACAAGTTTATAAACACTACTTCGAAAAAAATATACGAAAACATTTTTGTCGTCAAAGATATCGTCATCTTGAAATGATTTCAATCTTCTACACAAAATATTCGTTTTATTTCATTAATCATAGGAAAAATAAATTTTTTTATATGCTATCCCAAGTTTCAATATAAATTGCCTTTATTTTACTTGAAAGAGATTTTTGCATTAATGTAATATGTATACATTATAAATCATTATAATCAGAAATTTCCACAAAATTGATCTTCGAGTTTTCTCTTCTTTTGAAAGTATGCAGTTCTTTAGAAATGACCCATTATGCAATTTTAGTGATACTTTCAAACTCCCAAATATATATTTAGTATAAAGTTTCCATTTAAATCGAATCTTATAATTACACAATTGCACAAATTATGAAATAAGTACAGGTTAGTTGATTGGTTAAATACAGATATACGGCCACTGAAAAGACCTATTGTACCAACCTATCCATTACCTTAAAGCAGGCCAGTCGCCTTGAGTAGGTTTAAGAGCCTATGGGGTGGTCTGTATGTCCAATAACTCCCCAGGGCATTCATACAAAGCCAACAAGAAAACTCTTCATCATTCAGACAAAATCTGCAGATGGGATCAGGCAGAGTCAACGTTAATATAGATAAGATCCTTCTTCACTTGAGAGTCGTCTGTAATCAAACCAGTTAAGAGTTAACATCCCTCCTACTGAACCTCAGAAGCTCCCTTAAGTACATGACGCGATTAAGACTTAACTAAAAAAAAATATTAGAAACTTTTGGGATTTAAACTTTTATTTACTATTAATATAAAAATAACATAAATAAAGATAAAAAGTAATTTCAAAAAAAATTAACAAACTTTAGGCTTATAAATATTACGCATTAGGGATATAAAAATTTGTGTGCTATTACTACGGTCTTAGGTACTTGGAGATAAATAAATTTTTAAACTTTGTGTCATTATTGCTGATTAAAAATTAATTTAATTTCATATCATATTTATTTCGAAAAACGCATGGAAAAGTGTTTTGTATTTTATCAAAAGGGTTAAACAGGGATTTCAAAGCTTTGATAAACTTATTATGTACTTTCTCTGCTTGTGGTAATTTCTTATTATGCTATATTTTTTATGAACATACACAATTTGCAGTATTTTGCGCTACCGTGATTTATTTTCTTTTTTCTTTTAAACTAAATACAAAATTGAAAAACAAATATACAAAAACTGTTTATTTTTATTTTTTTATTAAAAAAAAAAATCAAGTAATTTTATTTCATGTAAATAAATTTAAAAGTAGAGTATGCGAGGTCTGTGAGCAAAATTATTACAATCAGTCTTTACTTAAAACAAATATCCTCTGTTACTAATACAATACGGTATTTATTACTGTCAGTATGGGCCACAAAAGTAAAATTCTGACTGGCAAAAATCAAAATACTTTTGATTTCTTCATTAAAATTGGCATCGACCCCATCGACCGGCAGTACTGTTAACAAAAAATATAAAAGTTACTACCAGGATGAAAGCTTAGCTTAACTAAAGAAAGTGCCCAAATATTAGAAAAAGTGTAAGTTTTTCTACATTTAATAATCCATTGGCATAATTTTTGTTACTATATTTGGGCCATATAAGTAAAAGAACGATTAAATTTCTAAGCGGTTGCTAAAATTAAAAAAAAACTAGTAGTGGACAAGAAGAGGAGCTCACTTCTTTCCTCACTCCGACACTTTTTATAGAAAAACCCTTTATGTTTTAATTTAAAGTGTGAAAGGGCCAACAGCTAGCTCTTAAGCCTCGTTTCCAAACAAACTTTGAAATAAGTTGGCAACATTCTGTCTAATTGGAAACGCTATATGAAAATTCAGACACATAACTTGTTCGATGTCGGCTGCAAAAACTCGCAAAATTTGTTGGGTGGATTTTTTCATTTAAGTGGAAACGATTGCGACTCGATTCTCAAGTAAAGAATGTAAGAAGTTAATTCAACAAGTTGGCGAGCATTTAAATGGAAACACTTGTTAAGTTTAACTAACATGTCGGCTTCCAACAATTTCACAACATGTTGCGGAACAAGTTGGCACAATTTTTATTAGTGGAAACGAGACTTTATACATATTTCCTGTATAAATTTCTTGCTGCCTTTTTATTAGGTAAACTTTAAAAATTATAAAACAAAAGTTAATTTTATCAAATATTTATTATTAGTGATTCTGTACGTTGCATGGAATCTACCATTCCTTGTTTGAAATATAGCATTATTCGTTTTTCAGACGACTTCTCTTCGATTGGCAAACATTTTAACTTTGTCTTACTCGTCTCCGTGGGAAAAGCTCCATTTGAGCCAGATACGTATACTAATTATGAGTTATTTATCTGATGCAGAGGATATAAGTGACGAAGGAATGTATAATATAATATCACAAAGTGTGATCCGTGAAAAAATTATAAGGAAGCGCCCGCAATATTTCGAGAAATGGGATGACGTTGATTTTTATTCTTGGTTCCGACTGTCGAAACATTCGGCTATAATGATTTTGTATGTGATACATTCGCAGACGCAAAGCTCGACTGACTGGTAAAAACTGCGCACATTTTAAAACAAACGAGTGATAACAATATTTTATTTTGATTGATTCATCTGGATTCACAATGGCAATTTTCCTTTAAAAATTTACAATTACCGCAGTGCTGAAAACTAAAAATTTTTCATCTGCGGTTTAACTAAGCCTCTGCTTACTGAGTACTGTGAAACCGAGTAAGCTTAAGTTCTGGGCTTAAGCCACCCCCATGGCTTAGCTAAGCTCTGGCTTAAGCCTGGACTGTGAAACCGGCCATAAGTGTAAAACTGACTTACGAAGTGAAAACTATGTCGTACTCTGCTTGTGCTCGGTTCAGTAGAAAGTCAGCCCAATTATTTGGGTGTGTATTCGTAGATCAAACTGTAGCTTCTCCACGTGCAAAAAACACAGCAATTGTCACTTTTTGAGTACAGAGTGTAACAGATAATTTTAAAGCTAATTGTAATTAATACAATGGCTCGAAAATCAGATGATAATGAAGTGTTTTCCTAATGAGGAAAAATGTGCTAGATTTGGCATATAATGTAAATCTGGAGCTCCGCTGTGGATCTGCCGATTTGAAAAATAAGAAGAAGAAATGCAATGAAATACAAATCACAAACTTATTCATTTTAATATAATGTTTTTCTGATTTGTAAATTGTTAAATTGAAAAATAAAATAAATTAAAACAAAGCTTCAGTTTTTTCTTCATTGAGAGCGCTGTGTGTCTAGGGCATAAGCTTTGATATTGTTAAATCCAATATGAAAAATTAGTCTTGATGACGTGTTTTTGATAAAAATAGTAGTTAAGCAAAAACTAACTAGTTAGTATTCCAAAATCTTAGATTTGTTGAGCCATAACTTCAAAACGGACGGGAGGATGTGAAAAATTTATAAACCGTTGGAAAGGTTCAACGATTGTTTATCTATCAAAATCATCATAATGGGATGTAGTGTGGAGAAGTTACAGGGTAATCTATGAAAACATACCCAAATATCTTCAAGTCCCGTTATCTTGGAAATCGTTAAGATCTCCTTCCACCACCTATACAATTTTTTGCTCGTCTAAGTATGACCTATCCATAGCGTTCAGTTTTCACACTACTTACGGGACACCCTGTATATGAGGTCTGCTTAGGATTTTTCTTCTGGCGTCTACGGTAGGCAGGAACAAGCCGTGCTGAAGAATATTGGTTCGTGTTGATACAAAACGCCTTATTCATTGCTTTCGTCTATTACTGTACGTGATGTGCATTACTTTCTAACAATACATGGACATTGGACAATATAGTAAATATATTAATGGTTAGCTTCGCTATCGCTATACATTTTTTATAAAATTATAATAATATCGAGAAACAGTGATTGGAGGACGAGTGTACGCTTTCGCTGTAGTCGATTGGAACGTTACAATTGACCCCATACATTTTGCTTTGCAGATGCCACATGTACGCAAACGTATAATAAAATAAGGAGAAAAGCATATAATCAGTTTCGTGGAGGCGTACAAAAACATAAAAATTGAATGTCAGTATGAGCGAGAGCAAAAAAGCATAATTTATGTCATGAGTCCTCAACAAGGTATAAAAAATAAAAGCTGCTGTTGATAATGATCTCGCTGTAGAAATGGGTTATATGTATGTAGAGCGCATAACAAGGAGAGAGAACTGTCAAAAATATTTAATCCGTTGCATTTAATTTAGTTGTGAAGTATGAGCTTGTATATGGTATGAAAACCAAATGACCCGGGAGGAATGGTTTCGTTCCTTTATGACAAAGAACTCAGAATTATCGGTAAGAGCAGCCCAAGTAATCAGTTTGGCGAGAGATACAACTTCAACCTAACAAATGTTGATGCCTTTTATGATAACTTAGAAAAAGTCATAGACCGTTATCATTTTGACGAGACTCGAGTTACAAGTTACAACGGTCCAAAACGTAGGACCAGGTTGGAACCATAACTTCGCCTGAACATAGAATGCTTGTTATAGTTGCTCCTACTGAAGTGCTTTGGGTAACGCTATACCGCCAATGGTTGTATTTCCCAAAGTTAATTTCCACGATCATTTTATAAGGGATGGACCTGTTGGTTATGTTGGGTCGGCATCTTTATCAGGCTGGATGCAGGATGATAATTTTTTGGTCGATTTTAAATATTTTCAAAAGGTTTCAAATGCTTCTTCATCTCACCAGATATTACTGTTGATTGGCAATCATTCATCTCATATCAATATGAAATCTCTTGATAGATCCGTAGTTGGGCCACTAAAGAAAACTATTAACACTGCTCTGCTAGCGATGCTTGGATGCGGAACAATCCTTCCTGGACGAATGAAAATTCATGATATTTCAAGTCCTAACATTGCTATCGCTTTCCCACTGAAATTGATTTTTCTCCATCGTATCGAAGCAGTAGATGTGAATCCTTCTAATCCTATGATGCGCCGGCTGTAACTCAAGGCCTTTAAGAGATTTTGCAACATTAAATGTCAGTTGAGGTCGCATTGGAAGAGCGATCTGAGACCCCCGTAAGTGAATAAAGCTTATCAACTAAAGCATGGTAAGCAGTGACTTATCTGCGCTAATTACTGACAAGTACTATGTTTCCATGAGCCAGAATTTAGTTAGGAATGAGTTAGCGTTAAATTTTACTGGCTGAGTTAGCTCGATGCTGTTTCCATGAAAGGCTTGAGTTGAGTTGACAGATAAAATATTTGATACAAAGTAGCTGGATTTGTGTTGGATAAAACACCCATTCCGCACTATTCTAACTAACACATACACAAAACCCAACTCAACTCGACTGGTTTCGTGGGGTTAACATGGATTGAACAAAACTCAACTAAATTCTCGTTTCCAGGAGCGTTGATTCGGATCCAATTCGGATAGAACTTTGCATGGAAACATAGTGAAGTGCATCTTCTGAAAATACACCATCGACCAGTAAAGCTGTTTTTTCACTTGAACTCTTTAGACTATTCCGAAAAGCTTCTGAAAGGAATATTACAAACAGAGAACGGCAAAAAAGATTAACGATAATTTACACAGATACTCCTGAAGAAGAGAATCAGAAAAAGCGAAGAAAAAAAGAAAAAGGAGTGTACAGTCGGTGAAAAAGAATTTGAAGAGTTTTGTTGGCAAAAATAAAAGTACAAAGAAAAGACGATCAATCACAACGCAAATGAAAAGAAAAGACACCCTTCCTCAAGACTCATCCTTTGAAGTTGGAGATTGTTTCTGTATTGTAAAAAAAGCTCAAAAAAGCTTATTTTATTATTTGCTTTGTGTATTGTTAAATTTATGTAGGTATGTTATGTTGAAGAATGTATTTTTAGTAATCTATATTACAAAAGTCCTAAATTCTTATTCCTAAGACCTCTCATTATCTTAAGGTTGACTGATTAAACCTTTTTGCTGATGATGGGGCCAGTTGTTGCATTCTACCTTTTATACCTCTCTTGTGAAGCCGAATCGTAGTTAGAAGGAACATAAACATTGTCAATTTTTAACCAAATAAATACGATTTATGGAACAGTAATCTGTTTTGATCTAGCTATCAATCAAGGTTTTTACAAGCAGTTGAAGTCGAAATGTTACAACCGTATCCAGTCTATCCTACTCATTTCACTTTTCAGAAATAAAATATGGATAATTTCTGCAAACCATGTCTGGGTTAGCACTTGTGCAAAATCAAAAATCATTGCTCTGCTGGATATACATTACGCAAACATTACTAAAAAAACAGATTACATAAGGAGCATATCCTTAAACCGGGATTTCATATTTATTATATTTGCATAATATCGTATAGCAACCGACCAGAAAATTGTTGGGTAGTAGATACCTATACTAAGATTAGTTTAGTTATTTATTTATCTACGATATATACGAGCCTTGCAAGACTTTTTATCACCCAAAGGTGGATTCTCTTAAACTAATTTAAAATTAAGCTTCAAAATTTTCTGATGAAAATGTGTATATTGAATTTCTTCCGTCTTTTATAATAAAAAACTAAATAAATAAATTTCCTTTATTAATTTGCGCACAATTGAGATATATGACACGGTAATATGTGCATACTCTAGTACATAGGTTTAATAAAAATAATGCGTATAATGACAAAAAAAGACAATACTGAAACAGAAAGAAAAGTTAAAAAATAAGTAATTAAAAAAAATATTGAAAAATTAAATAAAAAAAAATTCAAACCTCAAAATTAAATAAGGAAAAATAAATACTAATAAAATAATAAGCTATATATAGTAGAAAAGAATATAAGACAAATAAGGGATATTAACGCGTTAAGTGCTTCAGTCAAAGTTGCTTAAAATAACTTAAGGCCTCCATCCTGAAACCCCGCAGAGTCCGAAGTGCGCAAACATGTACAGGGAGACTGTTCCAGACTCCATAGATGAAAAAAGTGCAAGAACTATATAGGAAAAAATTGCGAGGAACCCGCAATAATAGCGTACGTTGTAATGAGAGAAATTCAATATTATCCCTAATTAATTCAGCAGACTTATTATGGACTATATTATGTATCATAACGCATAATAGTAGTGATCCAACTTACATCCAAAAATTTGCTTAGCTGACACGTGATCATATCTCCTGAGGCCAAAAATATATCTAGCGCATGCATTGAATGACACGTTTAGCTTCCTATGACTGCATGTTGCCACAAGCTTCTCAACTCGCAGTAAACTTTGGACACAGTAGCATTGATATGAATTTGCCAAGACAAGTCGCTATTAATAAACATACCTAAATTCTTAAACACAGTCTTATATTCAATACGAGCGTCATTTAAATAAATATATGAAAAGGATATAACGTCAAGTGACTGATTGAAAGGAATTATGCTCTGAGTTTTATTAGGGTCCAATGATAACTTGTTTCTGAGTAATCAGTTATATATGTATAAGAGAAAGATCTTGATTATAATGGGAGATATCGGTAGCAGCATTAGTTTTAGATGATGACAGGAATAATTGTACATCATCTGCATACAGTATAATGGAAGAGTACTTAGGAACTAGCACGATATCATTAATATACAACATAAATAAGAATGGACCCAGTATTGACCCTTGTGGGACACCCTGATTGAAGAGGTAACAGTTATGACGAGAACGCATTCAAGACAGTAGCCTGCCTATGGTGAGTTAAGTAGGACCATATAAAGTTCGCTGCAGACTGATTAAAATTGAACTGAGTCACCAATTTTTGATAAAGAATATGAAAATTAACAGAAACGAAGGCCTTGAAAGAATCCATCAAGCATAATATTGCAGCTTTTCGCATGATGAATTTGTTAGACAAAATATTGGTCTAACAAATTCATTAAGATGTAATGAAGCAGTAGCAGTTTGCTTAGGTCTAAGTCTACACTGCTGCTTTCCGATAAGACAATGAACCTTCATATAAGTCCTATTCTGCTCATAGAATAACTTCTCTAGAACTTTAGATACTACTGGAAGAATACTTATAGGTCTGATGAAGTCCTCTGGCACAGAAGGTTTACTTACTTTCTTCATCGGATAAACCTTTGCAATCGTTCGCCGTGTTAAAAATATGTACCATTGGTCTAATTATAAAAGGCAAGATGAGCTTAAGGAACCCTATATCAATATCATCAGAGCCCAAGGTATATAGAAGACAAGGTATTCCCATCAAAATATTGACACTTTGCAGCTGATAGCCTGCGACGTAATTTTGTGACTAATGTATATACATTTTTATAGGAAAGACAGAGAGAGGAAAGAGAGTATTTTGTTCTCTGTACCATGCTTTCCTATGCATTTTCACGATAAGTCCTCACTAATGACGGATCGTGATTCGTAATGGGAATACCTTGTATACTATATACCTTGATCCGAGCCTATTGCATTTGATTTGATCGATTTTATTGCAAAGATGGTGTCATTACTAGTGACATTCCTGAAAGAGAACTAGGGGGGATATATTATTTACAGTATTGGGCAACATATTTACATTAGGTAAGCCATGATTACGGAACTATTTACAAAGTAAGTATTAAGTTTATCTAGGTCAATGGTACTACTTTCGGAAGATTTTGGGATAATTCCGGCTTCTTTTATATTTCTCCAGACAGTACCAGATAGCAAAGACGAATCTAACTTGCGACGAAAATACCTAGATTTCGCTTTCCGAATCTCAGCTCTCTCTAGTTTTGTTCCACCAAACCGTCTCCAGAGATTATTGGGAAGATTGTGCTCAATTATTAATAATTTAACATCATTGTTTATCTACAGGGTGTCCCAGAAATCAACGTCAAGCCAGAATCGGCAATAGACCAAGTCGTAATAGTTATAAGAAAAATATGAAAAAAAATCTTGGTCATGTACTTTTCAAATTATAAGGATTCAAAAATAAATCTTAAAAACTGACACCCTGTGATGATCTTTCAAGTCCTGTGACTGCAAATATTAACTTTTCGTCAGTTTTTTTGTTCTGTAATGTAACCATGAATAACCCTTCTGTAGATTACAGTTAAAAGTTAAAACATAACTGCCTCAGTTTCAAATAAAAAGTTGGATTTTTGCCCAACATTGCACTCAAAATAATTACATTACCCAACTTTAACCGACTGTACTGTAAAAAATATGTACTACACTATTTTGGCAAGTAATTAAAAATAGCGCGTTTAATAAGGATTCCAAAATGGTATGACACTTACTAATTGCTACTTCTTAATTGAAGAAAAAAAATTTTTAATGAAGTCTGATTTCATACAATTTCGATTGAAACGAAGAGTGACGTTATTTTGACTCGTGTGAGCGAGACAGATGGTGACACTACTTTATTCAGTGTGCAATACTGCAATACGTTACGTTGAATTGTAATGTTATTGGTCCAATCCAGCTGCCGGAGAACTTAAGTGCCCAGGCTTATTTGGACTTCTTACAGAACCAATTACCAGATTTATTGGAAGAAGTGCCACTGAACATTTACGGCAGCATGTGATATCAACAAGATGTCTGCCCAACGCATTATGCTCTCACAGTACGAGAGTTTCTCAATCGAAAGTACCCCAATAGGTGGATTGGGCGGGGGCGGTACATTTTCGTGGCCTTCACGTTCACCCGACTTAAACCCCATAGATTTCTTTTACTGGGGTACGATAAAGGAAAAACTGTACTCAAAACCTATTCAAGATTTAGACGAGCTGCACTAAAGAATTGCAGAAGCCGCTGAATACATCAACTCGAGAAGTTACGCCCGTCTTATTACGCGATCATTTTTAAAAAGATGTAGAGCTTGCATTGCAGCTGAAGGCAAACAGTTCGAACATTTGTTATAAAACCTTGTAAATCTGATTTAATAAATATCATAACTAAAGAAATGCAACAACTGAATTTTATTTCAAATGCACCTAAAACTAACAAATTACTTTTTTAACCAGTGGTACTCTTTGGTCAAGGTGGCGTCACTATCTATCTCGCTCACACTGAATAAAGTAGCGTCACCATCTGTCTCGCTCACACCAGTCAAAATAACGTCACTCTCCGTCTCAATCGAAATTGTATGAAATCCGACTTCATTAACAATTTTTTTTTCCTCAATTAGGAAGTAGCAATTAGTAAGTGTCACACCATTTTGGAATCCTTATTAAACGCGCTATCTTTTAATGTTACTTGCCAAAATAGTGTAGTACATATTTTTTACAGTACAGTCGGTTAAAGTTGGGTAATGTAATTATTTTGAGTGCAATGCTGGGCAAAAATCCAACTTTTTATTTGAAACTGAGGCAGTTATGTTTTAACTTTTAACTGTAATCTACAGAAGGGTTATTCATGGTTACCTTTCTGAAAAAAAAAAACTGACGAAAAGTTAATATTTGCAGTCACAGGACTTGAAAGATCATCACAGGGTGTCAGTTTTTAAGATTTATTTTTGAATCCTTATAATTTGAAAAGTACAAGACCAAGATTTTTTCATATTTTTCTGATAACTGTTACGACTTGGTCTATTCCCCGATTCCGGCTTGACGTTGATTTCTGGGACACCAAGTATATGGCGAGCAATAACGAGTTGTAACAGTTCGTTCTGGAACAAAATAGCGCTATTAAAATACTCTACTTGGTCAGAGGAATCGTTCGTTCCGTGATTATAGTCCCATTCGATAGATGTCATTTCTTGGTGCAATTGAAGAAAACTTCTAACCTTGAATGTCCTAAGTTTAGCTCGTTAAATAGATGGACATACCTACTACTGAAGCAAAAACAGATAAGTGATCACCAATACCAGCCAATGGAAACTCAGTACAAGATTTAACTAGTTCCGGCTTATCACATACATATAATTAATTTAAGCAAGCTTGAGCCACTACCATAATAATATGTTGGATTAGTTAATAGTACCCAACTGAGTAAAAAAATGTTCTTTGCTTGAGTTATGGGATAACATATTAATGTTAAAATCACCACAGATTAAATTCAGTTGATATGCCCCGTATAGCTGCATTAGGTCATCAAAAAAGGATGAATGTGTGAAATTCACAAGAATTTCCAACAGCAAATAAGGCCCTAAGTAATTTGAACGACCTATTGCTGGATAAATTACATTAAATATTGATCTTTATTTTTTTTTTTTATTAGTATGAATATTTAATTTTTTAATGTGTTTTTATAAAATCCTTAAATGATTTTTTTTACCATAAATTATATTATATACCTACCAGAAAAAAATCTCTGTATACTTAATCAATAAATAACCTTACCCACTACATACTATAAAAACATAGTTTCAATAAGCTGTTCCTCGAATAGCAAAATGAATCACCGGAAGTTTCCAGGTGCAGCAACCTTAAATCCAATTATTTAAATTTCTCAACTCCATTCGGTATAGTTGGATAAAAGAGGTTCGAGAATAGTTCTATGCGATAACCATTACGACAATAGCAGGTAATTATGCGCTCCATGATAATAGCCAACAGCTTCGCTGTGTTGGACCTCTCGGTGTGGTGTGACTATTCATTGAAATTAACCTGCTGCGCAAAGAATTTAGAGTCAGTGCCATGTATACATATTTTTAATAGAACGTGTATATAATGTACATTAATATGCGTGCAAATTTTTAACTCTGGCTGAGTGGTTTCTTATGAGACGACTGCTTACAACAAAAAAAAAAAGAAAAGTCACCGGAAGTAGTACGGGAAAAGATAAGCAATTTACACAATGAAAATGTGTTTTAATTTTTTTTTTACATATTCTCAAATAAACCAATTACATCAATTTTATTTAGGTACCATTTGTGTTATATCAACGTCTATCCGATGCCCTATTTGGATATTTCTTACATACAGGTGTCCGGATAATTGCAGCCCTTATACGAACCAGTGTGTTATTGATTAAGGAGAGTAGGTATACCATTCGACAATGTACAAAAAATAGTTCCATTGAATAAATACATATGGGAATGATTATCTGTTTAAGTAACGCAATTAATCCTCAAATCCTGACATTTTAGATTCTATGTAATTAGTTAACTAAGAGCGCTGATTATTTAAAACACTCACATCTGGTATAAATAAGAAGGTACATAATCGTAGATGTTCGCTCATATAATAAGACTTTTCAGTAGAACTCAATATATATACAAAACAAAAGAAAAAGTTATAATTGGTCCAAGACTAATAATATTATACCCTAGTTGAAAATAAAAGTTAAATAAAGTGTAAAATAAAAGTTTTGTAGAAGGCGTTGCCCGACTTCGTTTATTGTATGGGGTTTTCCAATAAGAGGTGTTATTTTAATTAGCCCGCTATTTCGGTAGATGTCACTTTTGGAGCTGTCATTTTTTGACATTTGACAAGTAGAAACTACGCCATTAATAAAAATGGAACGATACACGATTCAACAACGCATTGAAATTATTAAAATTCACTATAAAAATGGTGAAAATGTGGCAGAGACGGTTCGTAAAACTCGAACATTTTTGGGTCGTCGTGAAGCACATTGTCGGACCGCAATACAGAAATTGGTAGAAAAGGCCCATTTCCACCTCGATGGCTTCGTCAACAAGCAAAATTGTCGCATCTGGGGCTCGGAAAACCCAAGAGTTATTGTTGAAAAGCTTCTCTATCCTCAACCTGTGACTGTTTGGTGCGGTTTATGGTCCCGCGGGGTCATTGGACCTTACTTTATCGAAAATGAGGCTGGAGCAACAGTTACGGTGAATGGATTGCGCTATCGACAGATGATTAATGATTTTTTATGGCCGGAATTGGATGGTATTGATCTGAACAACGTTTACTTTCAACAAGACGGCGCTACGTGCCATTCAAGCAACGAAACCGTTGATCTTTTACGGGAAAAGTCTACTGATCGTGTTATCTCTCGAAGAGGTGATCACAATTGGCCACCGAGATCTTGTGATTTAACACCTTGCGACTTCTTCCTTTGGGGCCACGTGAAAGAGAAGGTCTACGCCAACAGCCCAGCGTCGATTCAAGACCTCAAAGATGGAATTCGTGAGGCTATCGAGGACATAGGGCAGCCACTTTGCGATTTGGTTATGGAAAATTTCATGAAAAGGATATGGTCCTGTAGGCGTGGTCGTGGTGGTTATTTGGTTGGTGTTATTTTCCATTATAAACGGAATACCTTCCTCTTTTTAATGAAATAAAAATCCGATCATTTATCTCAAAAAATGGCATTTTTCTTTGAATATCAAAATAACACCTCTTATTGGAAAACCCTTTATTACATTTATGAAAACGCCGCGTACAAAATTTCAGCTCTCTACGGGGCTGGTTGGGGAGACGTTGGCAAAACCACGAAGTTTTTCATACAATGGGTTCTTCACACTGACTGTACGCACTGTACTTTTTAAGATACAGGGTGTTTTGTGAATAAACTAGTTTTTTTTTCTTAATCACCCTATAACTCCGAAACGTTTGATATGCATCCCCCTACCATACAATTTTTTGTTTGTCAAAATGAGTACTATCACCTCCTGCTTTATTGACCACCATGGAGGAAACACCCTGTATAGTGAAAAACAAAATTTTTGTATGGCTACCCTAGGAAGGAGTTATCCGATTTATCCCATTTTCAAACTTAAATTTACTTTATTATTGATAACCACTCCCGTTTCGTTTGATGGTGCATTAATTTCTGAATCACCGTCACTAAGAATTCTTGGCATTAATATTTGCAGTAAGTTAAGCTGGACAGATCACATCTTCTCGGTTCCCAAAGAAGCATCCAAATGTCTTGGTTTCTTGAAAAGGTGTAAGAAATATTTCAGCCCATCAAATATAGCGCTCCTCTACAAGTCCTACATCAGACCCAGAATGGAATACAATTCCCATATCTGGGCCGGGGCTGGTCGCACAGCCTTAGCTTCATTGGATATTGTCCAAAAGAGAGCCTGCAAGCTCATTGGCGATGTGGCAATTACTCGTCATATCGACTCGCTCGAGCACCATCGCAATGTTGGATGCCTTTCGCTCCTTTATCGCTATATGCATGGCCAATGTTCTGATCTTATGCCGAACTGTGCGAATGTGGAACAGTCTACCATCTTCTGTCTTTCCTCCGGCATACAACCTGCAAAAGTTTAAGGGCGACATACATCGGCACCTCCGCCACTCTCCTCATATCCCTTAATCCTTTCCCTATCTCCTTCCTGCCACGCTGTGCTTTGCATCATAGGGTATCCCCTGAGCTTGGCTTAATAATATAAAAAAAAAAAAAAGCACGTGTGGAAAATTTCAGCACTCATTATTGCCAATGTGAATAAAGCTATTATTGGAGTAGATTTTTTTTCAACATTTAATCTATTAGTAGATTTAACATATAAAAAATAATATCAATATCAGTTAATGGAACCATAGTAAATGCTAATACTCCCTGACTTCATCACTATACTATAGACCAAGGCAGCCCAACCCCAGGCCTGCCGGTCACGAAGTGGCCCGACAACGTATTTGAATTTACCCGCCAACTCACACAGCTCCGCTCGCTGTATCAATATGCTGCGAACGCAGAGCGAACGATTGCCTAGCGGACAGTCACCACTTTTAAATTTAAACGTAAACAAACAATGAAAGAGCGAGACAGAGCTATACGTAATTGTTTCCTATCTTTCCGCCAACATGTCAATAATGTGAGTGAGTGTACTTTCGGGTTGAAAATCATTTTTGTTTCGTTTCGTGTAAATTTTTACCTTTGTTTAAATTCAGTTGTCTATCAATTAGAGTAGTTGGCAGATTAGTAGTCATCTTTTGAAGGACCTAATACTGAAATTTATAAATGAAATTTTATTTGTACTTGTTGTGAACTTAACGTTAACTAGCGGTCATTGCATTAACTAAGCGGAGGCCCTTACTTGACATGCAGTTTTAGTATAGCTGTGAAACTGTCATTCTATCATCGTAGCTGGCCGCGCGCTATGTGCTTCCTGATCAACTCATTTGTTAATAGTTATTAAGCTTAATTAAAGTTGTAATAGCATACATCCGTAGCTGTTTGATTTCTACACTAAGCTTACGATATAACAGTACTGATGGAACCTTCAATTACGGGGAGGTTCAATGGCTGTTTAGCTTTGCAACAAAACTACTTGGGTCGGCATTTGTATACATACCATTGCATCATTCTCCAGAAAGCCTTGTGTGCTAAAAATATGAAGTTTGATGATGTTACTGAACCAGTATCAAACTGTAAAATGTTAAATCAATTTTATCTTTTGAGAGTTCAGGCTATGAACTTTTTAGAAGAATTTTGAGAAGAAAATGAGGCTTGATTATGCGATCTTGCATTTTTTAGTTGATATCACCAATTATCTCAATATGCTTAATCTAATTCTGCAGGGTAAAGCCTGCTAGTTTCCAAAAATTGTTGATTTGTTCAACGGATTCAGATTATTACTGTTTTCTACAAATTTAGATAGAAACAATATCGACCATTTTCGTGCGCACGTGGATATGAGAGGACAGATAGCAACAACATCCATTGACACCGTAAAATACAGGTCAAAAATAAAATCACTATCTGAATCTTTTCAGAAAAGGATTCAGGATTTCGAGCCTAACAGAGAAAGTATTTTGCTGTTTATGGCCCCTATTCAATTACTTTCAACGATTTAACTGAGTTTAAAATAGCGCATCTCTGAAGCAGCTGTTTTTGGAATCGGAGACTTAACAAACTCAACTGTCTTCTAACTTGACCTAGGTTTGCTAATTTTATGCAGTTTTAACTCAACGTACGTATGTGAAAAAGCTTTTTAAATACTTACTTACCTGAAATATAAATACCACAACTCACAAAAATTTACATAATTTTTTGGTAAATCCGATTACAAAACATTTGGGAATATTGCATATCGCAACTTACTTTACTATTTTGAATATAGGCAAAAAAAAATGCCTACATTCAAAGTAGTAATTTTTTCTCTCAGTGAAGGTATAAATTCGTGAATTTTAATAAAATATAATTTCCTATTTTTACCAACTAAAATGTTATCATACAATTCTACCGCTTACAAACCAAAACAAAATAAATAAT
The DNA here is from genome assembly GCA_963924295.1 of Dioctria rufipes. NCBI lineage: Eukaryota > Metazoa > Arthropoda > Insecta > Diptera > Asilidae > Dioctria > Dioctria rufipes. The sequence continues at coordinate 280,191,230 of OZ002740.1, read as the reverse complement.
TTAACACATCGTTTGACTTTCGCGAGTAGCAAAAGTTTAAAGTTTACTAACTTTCGTCCTTTCTAGTGGTAGCCCGACTCACTTATCTCTTCGATCCGTATCTTTTAAATGATAAATTTTATGCATTTATTATTTGCGAGTGGTGGCGAGTATCTTCGAACTTTTGCTAAGCTAAGCATTTCCTTGCATTAGTGGAGATATACACCTAGGAGCCGGGAAAAAACGATCATTTTTGTGCATTTTTTTTGTCAAGGAAAACTATTTAAAATTTCGGATTGGGGTTTTAATTATCTAAAAGTATATACATTCAAAAATATGTTTAATTTTCTTTATTTAAAATAATCGAAAATATACAAGGATATTGTATGATCCTTAGAGCGTCGTAAAAAAAATCTGCGTATAAGGTACCCACTGGCGTTACTTCACAAATCATAAAAAAAAAAAAAAGATTATTAAATTAGATACTATAATCTAGTACTTGTCATAGCCGATTTTGAATACATCGATTTATGACAAAATGGCGAACGTTTGAACATAAATAGTGATTTTGGGCCAAAAATTAGTTATTATTTTGCCTATAAAACAAAAACTAAGTAACCGAAAAAAAAACCATATGACAAGTACTAGATAATGGTGTATAGAATAACCACAAGAAACCTCAATTCAATCGGTTCATTGATTTTCGTAAAATTTTGGGTAACGATTTGAAAAACGTGGTTTTGAGAAAAACGCGTTTAAAAAATTTGAATCATGAAAATTCACTGTATCGCACAGTTGCATGAATAGCAAGCTACTGACATAACGTGTCTATTTTTGGCAATGAATAACCTAAATGCAAAACTGAAAAAAATCGGTTTTTCGACCATCTAGGTGTATATCACCCCTTAATGTTTGTTTAATGATATTATCATGGATGGCCATGGTCACGTCAAGCAAACAAAAACGGACAGAGGCCCGTATTTATAGATCACAAGGCCCGTATTTATAGATCACGAATTGGTGGGGTTTAACCTAATAGGCACCGTCTAGAGGCGAAAGAGTAACTGAGAATTAATGTGAACACAGTGAGCTCCGTGGGTTTGCAGTATAAAACTTCCGAAAAAGTTATCTTTGAAAATTTGTTATTTTTTATTTAAGCTTATTTTTATTTACATATATTTACATTAAAAACAAAACAAACAAACAAAATAAGATCCGCTTTTTATAAAAAAAGAAAAAAATACAGAATTAAATTCAGCCTTTTCCTTCTTGCTGTGAAGTGAGAAATTACCTTAATTCATTTCAATTTTAACAAGCGAGTCCTGTCATTCGTGAAGTCCTGTCAGTCGTGGATTCCTATAAGTCGTGGAGTCCTGTCAATCGTCCTGTGGAATCGTGGAACCATGATTTCAACCTCTTTAATGTGGAAAACATTCTTTCAGCCGTCGCAGTTGAAACTGACTGAGTAGCTAGGAAGAAAATTCCACTAAGGGCGATGGATAGCTTATTTCAATCAAAAACAACTCTTTCATGTGGAGAAAACTTGTTAGATTTTTTTGCGGGACCAAAAATGCAATTAATTTAAAAAATAAACAAAAAATACTCTCTATTTTTTATGGCATTTTAGATAATTAAATAGTTATAAAATACCCTAAAATTGTAAAAAAATAATGTTTTAAGCAATTTATATAAAACCATGGGGTGCTCAGAGAAAATATTAGTTGCCATATTATAATTAGTTACAATAAAAGCTGCATTTAAGCTACGGTGTATCAAAGGAAGTTGAATGTCTGTACATATATACTGGACTACTTATTTTCTCTCCCTATATTGCACACGTTTTTCCTGAAGTTGTTTTACCTCAAAGGGTGACGGAGGAAAGATATAAAAAGACAAAACAAATTGTTGTGAGCCGACACATATAAATAATAGTAGGCAAAAATTTGGCTTATCAGATTAACAAAAGTATAAGCTACAACGATCGGGTAAGTTTGAACCCCTAAAACCCACCCGATCCATCCATTTTTTTTACGCATATCATTCTGTATATTATCCAACCAACTATGATTTGAATATACCATAATACTTCTGGTCAGCCCCCCCCCCCTCTTAAAATCACTCCTCATCAAAATTTACATTTGCAAATTTTTCGTTTTATTCAAAGGACGTGTAGTCACTTTACACCTTTAAGGATATCGCAGGATCACACTTGAACATTTGTTCCAAAGAAGACCTCCATCCTTAAAACGCTCTCCAATATGGTACGATTTATGGTCAAGTGCTTCAGTTATTAAAGTTGAATTCTTGAGAAAAAAAATCGCACATATTTCTTGTGTTACTCTTGATATCGTAAAATGTTTACATTAAATATAATTTTTCTTCTTCTAAAATTTAACACGTTAACAGTCCAAAAAAAAAAAAAAAACAATTAGTGAAGAGTGATATTTTAGAAACATCATCAACATCGGCTGCTGAATGCTCTTATGATCCTGGAATAGATGACAGTATTTCGGTAATTATACTTTGCTTTTATATTAACTGTTAATTTCACTTTTTAAAAATCGGTCACCCCTATATATCGGACATGTTTGATTGATTTTTTTTTAACTGTTGACGTTGAATTTTTGCAAAAAACTAAACTTTAAATTTTTTGTGGTAAAAAATTCGTTAAAAACTTATTCTCACTTTGAATAATTGATATTTTTGTTTTAGATACATAAAATACGTAAAATAGTAAAATTATTCATTAACACAAAAGTAATCAAAAAGTTTCAGATAATCTAGGAACTAAGTCCAGCGGTTACTGCAATAAGCCACCCCGTCGGACATGCCTATTTGGAGCCCAAATTTCTCAGCTCCTGCTTTTCTCTTTGAGTAGGTATAATATTTCTATATAAAAATAACTCACTTTTAATATCATTTTGTTGCGAAACATAAAACTTCAAGCATCACCTAGATTTTTACCCGCTTAATTTATTGATTTTTAATAAAATGCTCAATGAAAAGCTTTATAGAGCTCAGCAGATTTTAGACAAACTTAAATGAAATTTATTTCGGTTAAAATTCATAATTTTATGTGGAATGATAGTCTGGAAATGCATATAAATACTTAGAGTAAAAACGTTTATCATTTTATTCAAGGTAAAGCTATTGCACATCGCTCTAACGAGGCTATATTTATGCGACCCATGTAGGTGTCAAATATTTTCATCATTCTTCTTTTTGTGGCCGGACCAAATAAACATGTATGTGTATGTGTGTGTGTGGTTGGCAGAGCAGCATCAGAATTTATTTCAATAAATCTCATGTAAGGAAAAAGCAACCTGCGCGTAGGCAGATCGACATAATTATTGTGGGCTGATTCAGGTGAAGCTCGTTGATTTCAACCTGGTTCTGGTGAGTCTGTGATGCTGTGTCTGGAGCGGCTGTGTGCAATCACCTCAGAACAAAATAATACTGAATGAAGACAGAGAGACCAAGTACAAAGTGATTTTTATGGCCGTAAATAAACACACGAGAAGACGTCTGTGACCGATGCAGGTAAAAAGTTGATTCCATTCTAAAACAAGCCGTTTTGGGCCAAAAGATCGGTTAATCTGTCGAATTCTCTCCATTGAATTAAATTTAATAGGTGACATTAATTGGCGCTTTCGGATATAAATTTCGAATTGACGAGTATCACTATTTTATTGTATTTTGTTAGCGTGCCAAGGCGGATTCTGAGTTTTTTTTTTTTTTTTGTATTTGTCTTTGCGCTCGCTGAACTGATCATAAGATATAATCTTCACTAGATGATAGTGATATGGTATTAAGACGGGGAACAAAGCATCGAGGTGAGAATTTTATGTCAAGTATTAATGTCAAATTAATCTTTGGAAACCATTCAAGAAAATTTCTAAACGTAATTTAAAACTGCAATTTCCAGACTAAAAGTGCGTTAAACTTTGAAAGAAGAGACCCTCAAACGGGTTAGATATTGTGTCCACCCACGACAAACTCAGCGGAGATCATAAAAATCTGTCAAGCGTTTACTCTATAACTACACAAGTATGTACCTACGTATATCGTTTCATGGTGGTGCACAGTTCACGCAAATGATTGTGTGGGAATTTCCTGTTACAGACATGCGACTTTCTATTCATCGCAGGGCCCTTGGATTATTCTTTTATCATGCATTCATACGGATACGGGGGAGCATATACGTAAACTATTCTCATGATCAAGAATGGCGCCACCGCCTCACAGCGATATTATGCAAACGTGACTAAGAGACAAAATTCGTTCATTATGCAATTATGAGTACCTACCTACCACGCTTAGTAATGGTGAAATTAATCAACGAACGAACAATGATCAGTGATTTGCTTCTATCTGTGTCCAACGGATTTAAGAATAAAATTGCTACCAAAAGTTTATAGTATATGAACGAATAAATAATGTAATTCAGAAAATTTGGGCAGAGGCCGTATTTTGGAAAGCTCATAAAAAACATTTTAAAAGTCGCTTACTCGCAGGATGCACTGAAGACAGCAATTGGGCCATCGTTGGTATCTATACAAGCTCTACAGATCTAGGAAGTGTTCGAATTTCCACCTTGTTACCTTATCGTCTAGCCGTACTCTCAACCAAGACTTGAACCTGAATTATCAAACGACAATTTAAGTCTAAAGCTGCGGATTCCGCAATCTCGTCTAGTTTAGAAAGAAGAAATCTGGTATGGATTGATTATCCAAGCTTAACTGACTTAATAGGAAATTAATGAGCTGATTGCGAAAAACCAAATAATTTCCATTGAAACTAACATTTGCCTTTAATTTTCCATACTTTTATGTACATTAAAAAAATATTTGATTTGAGTCGTCGGTTTGAAGTTCAGAAGCAATAACCTTAATGATCTTCATTTGGCCGGTGGCCGCTGTGGCCCTTGAGTAACAGTTCTGACTGGAAAAAGAAGTCGGAGATAACCAAACACTTACACTGGTCCGGCTCTTGCCCAACGTAGGCTGAATACCCTTGGGCTACCCTCCTAAGTATATGCGAACGAGCCTCACGCTTTCCGTGAGAGGTCTTTTCTTTTTATTAAGCAGGCTAACACAGTGGACGACTTTGGTCTCCGCGCTTTGAATCTTTCGTTCCCCTGCCTAGGAGAAAAAAAAGACAATATTTATTTAAGTTTATCGATGACTTTTAATGCCTTCATTATTCCATTATCCTGGGCTCTACTGTTCGTTTATGATTTAAATAACGTCATGGAAAAACTATTGCGAATTCCGAAATTAATAGAATTACGTGGCTTACCTATATGATAAACTTAAGAAATTATTTTCTCTGTCTGCGCTTTTTTTTAGAGAGGCAAGGGGATGAGAGATCTCAAGCACGGAGGCCAGAGCGGCCTATTGTGTTATTGTCGGACAAGCACACAGAAAGTGTTCGATTATCTCAGGTTTTCCTTCAAGGTAGGACAGACACTCAGGACTGTCAATAACTCCCATCCTTGTTAGATGAGCGTGAAGCGAACTGTGGACGGTGATGATGCCAACCACAGTTCTACATTATTTCCTTCCGAGCCCCAAGAGAAAATCAGAGAAATTCCTATTGGATCCATCGAGAAAAGTTTTGTGTATCTGGCTCAGGTTATCCCATTTCTGCTGATGCTTCCTATGAACATCCGCTTTGATGGGAGATCCGATACCCGAGGTGGTAACGCCTACGGCGGGTTCCTGTCTGCAGAACGGAGGATCAGAGACAGGCTTAGCTAGAAAAGCAGCCCTTTCATTTTCCATGATTCCCATGTGACCAGGAATTTTTAGAGTGGACCGGAGAAGGCTCGATAAGGAACTTCCCTCAGTCCACGATTCCATTTCAGGAAAACTTAGATTAAAGCGGCCCCCAAAACGAAGCTCTGGTACCATCGGAGCAAGTGGCACACTAGCTGGAGGGTTTTTGAGTTCTAGTCCACACGCCAATGAGCAATGGGAAGAACCAGTCCAACCATTTTTCCAACATCCCCCTGAGCCCATAGCCCTTTTGGCATCTACCTGAATGACAACTAAAACTGCTTACTGTAGACTTACTTGCCAGACGTGCCGGACAAGTTTGTCGCTAACCCTTATTATTTGCAAGTGCACGAGTAATCGATTTCTGACTATGCTTAGGTAAGGTAATATTGATCCAATCATGATCCCGCTACGATTTCGTTGACCTCTTTAGTTTTGGTACTGTGACATTTCAATGTGATTTTGTAACTATATTTGACAAACGAATCTAAATATTGTGTGTAAATATCCAATTTAATCATTAAATCATATTATATTGTCACGCATATAATAAATTTGAAAAAATTAAATTGAATATTGTGTATAAAATCGGTAAGTATCTCAGAAGAATGACTATCTCAATGTCACTGCTTCACAGGAGTAATTATGCCTACCGAATTGGCAAATTCAGTGATTGCCAAACAAAGCCTCATCAATAAGATAAAACTAAAAAAAAATAGAATTGAGCTAATAGTAAATTATAGTTCATGATGAAATGCACCATAAACAAAGCCGCCCCTCTGTTTTAAAGATGTGTCCGGAAGATCGTTAAAGCTGTTTTTCACATTCTTCTCCTAAAACGGTTAGTCGGGCGGTAAAATTGGACATTATATCAATTTCAGAGATTTTTACATTCCACGCCAAACTGAAAAGCTCAAACGTATCCGGGCTGACTGTTTTCACAGTAAACGTGACAAATCGATTTTTTTTCTTGATTCAATCCATTTTTTGGTATTTCGACCCAAATAAGCGCCGGTGGAAGGCGCCTACATCACCAGAGGTAAATATTGTTTGCGATACGCGTCTATCGCTGCAGGAGGGGAGTGACTTTAATATATTAATAGCATCAACCATTTTAAATTTTGTTGACCTACCCTTATATGTATATGTAGGAGATGATAGTTAACTGTCTTCCTAGAGACAGAACTGGACTACATTTTAATGCACAAATCTGTGATAAGATAGGCAATTATTGAAATACTCACAATAAGTTCTCAGCATAGGTTTCCTTATACATAGTACCATAGCTTTTTAGTCCTTCAATCAATTTTGCTAATTTGCGTGGAATTGCATAAAATTATTAGCAAAATTAATGAAATTATGCATCATAAAAACGGGAGTATCTCAAAAATGGATGCATTTAGGTAGGTACATGTGCAGGATAAAATGAAAGGTAACATTCGGAGGTCTCGAAATCTTGCAAGAAAGAGCTATCCTTATCTTGCCGTTTAGCTGGAAAATAGTTAAAATTGAAAAAGAAATTGTAAAATTTTCCAATTTTTTTACTTTGACGTCCTATAACTGCCCACGAAAAAGGGGTTGAGACGAGTTGGGTATTCGTTGGAAACTGGAGAGGGTTTACTATCACCTGAAATGCAAGTCACCTTCATAGGGTGTATACAAGAAAGTTACATGGTATTAGGATAGAAAACACCCAAAATCACAAAACCCTCCTAGCGCCCACACCATACATTTTCCGGCTCTCCTCCGATACAATTTATTTCTCGAAATTAAGTGAGGAATCTGGGGTATACAGGAAATGCGGTACGTATGGGACACCCTGTATACAAAGCGATCTGCAGATAGAAAAGTCGATATGTCTGTAACATATTTAGAGTGCTGTATCCTACTTATAATATGAGTAAATCAGTGCCCACAGTAAATTTATCGGATTCACTGCGGTCAATATGCAGGCCACTAGCTGTTTAGAAAATATACATAGTCTATATATACTTTCAATCAGCTCTCTTTTTAATGCACTTTCAAACGACTAACCCTGCGATAATTTTAATGAAAACGACATCTTATACAATTGTTAGATTCAGATATCCAACCCTAAATAAGCTGGGGAGATAAATTACTGTTTTAATTCTACAAGCTGGATTTAAGTTGGATGTCTTCATCTTTACTTTAAGTTTGTGCCAGAAGACAATAACCGATATCTCCAGAACCGTGGGTTATTAAAGCGGAAATTCTAATTACTAATTATAGTTCGGTATGGCAGTTAGTGCTCACCACCTAAACCAACCAACCAACGCTTACTTTATTCTATTCATAATTTCGTTATCGTTTGCTGGAAATTCGAAGTAGGCATTTTCAAGAAATTTAGGATTTTTACATATATTTCTTTCCATAAATTTCGATAATTTACCATGCCCTCTTTAATTGAACTCCAGCTCGATCATGTCTTACAAGACTTTATAATTCAAATTTCAAATTTTTTACCATACCAGTTCGAAATGCTTTAACAAATTATTCGCGATTAATACAATTCCAAAAGTAGAGTGATTATGTAAAAGAAAAAAAATATCCCTGTGTGGACTAATGAAGCATCCACACATAACAAACATTCCCCAAATATTTGAGAAACAATTCATACAAATTTATCAGACATTTGTTTAACCTTTGTCAAATTTTTACCAAACATTTGGGGAATGTTTGATAGGTGTGAACAAAACGTTCCTTGTGGTTTTGCGTGAGCACCTGTCAAGTATGGCTTAATCCCACGGAATTCTTCATGCTCGGATTGTTATCGACAATCAACGTCCTCATGTGCGAAACAACGAGTTCCAGTATGCCAATAGAGCATGACATGACATCAACTTACTGGTAGAAGCGAGACCTATCCAATCTCTGCCGATCTCGGGTCACGGCACCCTATACCACAGCCACTACGATGCTCCCATAAAGGGGGTGGGTAAAACCCTGTTATCCAGGGCTCCTCTAACCCCGTAGTACCAAGTTAGCCAATGTCGGGCCGCCCATTTGGTATGGCTTTCGTAAAGCATGATCAACGGACCATGAATACTCCCAGTTTCATATTTTCATGCTAGATATTCTTTTTTAAACGATACTGGTAGCTCCGTTCGGACCTAGATCTTATTTGCAACGTCTAAAAGTATTGTACTTGGCCTATACAGGTAATACAACCCTTATGGGCGCTGTCAGAGGGGACCACGTGAAGGTTAAGATATGACCGATTCAGTCTGAATAGGCTTCGAGATTCACCATTTGGATCTTATAGCTGACCATGCATACTAACCATATAAGCACTACTAGACACATACCTGATTTCCGTCATTTATCAACATATTCATCAACTAAGACATCCTTTCGCCCCCTGCCCAAGAGGCTATGTCTGTCATTCTCGTCTCACTCCTCTCACAGGTGTGAACAGTACTAGTTTTCAATAGCAGTGCAAAATAGTAATGAAAGTTCATTTTGGAATTTTTTAATAATAGACTCTGCATGATTAGATCCACCCGGTGATAATGTCCGTACATACACCAGTAAAAGTTATTTACCGACATATATGGTTGCAATACAACTATTAATGTCTCAGCCACTTCAGGAAAAATTATTGGACTTTAAACAGGAATGATAAAAATACCAGCTGCAAAAAACCTTAGAGCAATGGCCAGCCGTTCATCTACACTTACACTATTTCGCCAGTTTGTATTTCGTCTTATTTCATTTAATAAATTTCGATGACTATACTGTTTTCTGTTCTGTTCAATGATCTCCTTTTTCGAAAATTTTCCTCAAACGTTGAGGCCAGTACGATGAAAGATGCTGCAATGAACGTTACTTCATTGGAGGAATACATGGATTAAAAATGAACATTTGACAAACATATGACAAATAGTTATCAAACATTTGTCAACTGCCTATAAATTGTTTGTCAAATGTTCGGCAAATGTTTTTTGTTTGTTTTGCCAATGTGTGTTACGTGTGGAAGCACCTTAACGAATAAACAAGCAAAAGCAGTGCGATTTTGGAGGTTATGTGAAAAAAACATAATTACTAAGTAGGATTTACAAAGCGAACAACTATTTTTTGCTTGAATTGATGTCAGCAACCAACCAATAAACGCGATATCCTGCATTAAAGGTGTTACAGATTTAAATGGTTACACTGAAACAAATGAAGTATCTGGATATCATAAAGTAGGGTATACAACTGCAATGTTTTTGGAGATACAAGGTGATCAAATATATATAATCATTTCATATTCAACCCTTATAACCTATAAATTAGCTTACCCACGACTAACCCTTAGTCTGTCATTTTCATAGAACTTACAACCAACAATGTATCCCCTCTCCCTTATTTCAGAGTTATACTGATTTAAATGTGAAATTGCAAAATTTTCCCTTCTTCTTCAAGTTAGCTGTAATTTTTATCGTAAAATACGTCAGCAAGGCCATAACGAATTTAAGTTTGACTTTTTTTAACCATACATATTTGGAAAATTGCTTAAAAAGCTCAATCACAGGAGAAAATAGTCTAATTTTAGGCATTTATTGACGTTTCCGCTGGATTTCGATGTAAAAAAGAGGCAAATAGCGCAAAAGAGTTGCATTGTGGTGCATATGTACTTCTACGACAAGTAACATTAAAATAAAAGCTTTTGTATTCTAAAGCATAATACAAAAAACTTGTGTTGGTGGATTCTAAAACTTAACATTTTCTGTATCTTGGTGGTGGTGTCCTTTGAAATTAACAAGGAATTCCATATAAAACGTCCAAAAACTCATTATTTCTTAACATTGCAGCATTGCCGTTCCCGTATACATATGTATATAATTATATGTATATGAGGGCATAAGGACCCGATTCATTACACATAGTAATATCTTGGCATTGAAATGAAGTTAAAAGTGTGAATGTGACTAAGATTGAAATTTAATTAGAGCAAAATATCATCCAGTCCTGAGGTCATATTTGTTCAAGTAAAATATTTGTGCCTGGACACAATTATTTATTAATAAAAACTAGTTATTTTTCATATTTATATTTAAACTTGAACTCAACTTTAACTACAAGTGAATCTTCTTTGTCTTCATGTAGGTGTAGTATATTACTCATCGATGGGATGATTCTATGAGGCCCGCATCATCTGCATATCTGAGAGCTTGTTTGAATAACATCTTTTAATTTAAGACTTGTTTAAAACCGGGAAAATAAAATTCAAAGAAAGAATTGTTAAAATTCATTAATCAATGGACCAAACTAGAAAGAGAACAATATTTCATTAATTAATGACTTGTGAATAAACAGAAGCAAATTAAGTTTTACTTTCATCTACTGCCATATTCATTAGCATTTTGATTAACTTTTTAAGCACGCTGAACTCAACGAATAATTAAGTTATTTTACCAAATGTTAGCATTATGTTACATGGTACTCCCGCCTATATTGATTCAAGTAAGATTTTCCGTTGCAAATACTCAACCAAGGCCATAAATTTTTTCTAATTTTAACTATGCTCTAATTACTTAGCTTATTATTTTAGAAGATTACATAACTTTTACATATCTGAAGTAGGCTAATTCCACAATTTGTTTTATCTATCCTTCAATACGAACTGAAGTTTCGAAGTATTAATCTCATCGCAGACGTTAGGCCAATATGCTTCAGCTTTGAAACACTATCCACGGTGATCCTGGGGACATTCTGATGACTAACCGTGGGTATATATGGGCAGAATTTTCGTCTCTATAAAGCGCTGGGGACCTCTCCAACATTTTCCAGACTGAGATCCCCGCCATAGAGCTCTGCGATCGCGAAATCATTTATAAGAATAAGTGTAATAAAAATATACTTAATATTAGACTACCAAGCAAATAAGGTTACGCTGATTTGGGTGATAAGTGCAACGGGATTGAGAACCGCCTTGCAAAGCGTGAATCCAGATCTTTGTTTATCAGCCCTAAGCCTATTTTTGACCACCCAAAGAGCCTGGAAAATACTCCAGCGCTGAAACAAATGAGGGAAATTTATAACTTATTCGAAACCGAAGACAAAACTATTCCTCACGTTCAACAGTAAGGATTTAAGGCTCATAACGGACTTACTTTCTGGGCATTACCCACTAAGATATCATCTTAGAGAAATGGATAAGGTTTATTTTGAGACCATTCGATTTTTTATGTAAGATAACGAAACTGCTGAATACGTCTTTAATGACTGTACACTCTTAGTCGCATTAGACTGAAACATCTAGAAAAGGTATTCCCATTGCTAGAGGATGTGACAAAGATGACTCTCAAGATCGGTATAGGTTTTTTAAAGGACCTCAAAAACGAATGGGTGCCTAGGGAACTTAGGAGTAATGTAACAAAAGATCTTAGTGTAGTCACTGCGACCACTAAGATCTTTTGTTACATTACCTCTAAGTTCCCTAGGTGCCCATTCGTTTGAGGTCTTTTAAAAAACCTATAACGATCTTGATTCTTGTCATATGATAAGAAGTGGAGTCTCTGTCACCACAGCATCAAATAGAAAGTAACAACTGAAAACTATTAGTACAATGGTAGAACTAGGCAAAATAGACTAATTGCATATATAAAAATCAAAAAGATTGTACAAACATACTAGACCCAAAATTTAAGAAGGAACACATTTAAGAAATTATACTTTAAAGGCGATTCCTCTTTAGAAACAGGGAAATAATACTTCCTTTATAAATTCACCACAATTTAACTTAAAAAGAATTTGTTTTCTTCATAAATAATAAATGATTCTCTATTTCGACTTCTCGTAGGAAGAATAACATTTTACCTAAATCGTAAATCTAAAAATTCAGCAACACGGAATGCTTCAACATCATTTAAGGCAAACTATAGTATTGCATGCATTCAAATACAAAATAACCCAATATGAAATGAAGTAAGTAACTGCTTCTAAACATTTTCAAATCTCATTCCCGCATCATGCATCCTTCGCTTCTAACTCCTCTTCCCATTCGAAGAATCCGAATCCGAACTATTTAGAGCTTTAAGTATCCGGATTATCCGTAATAATTAGGATCCGATTCCACAAATCCGGATGTTCGGATAATCCAGATCCGAACTATCCGACCCGAAACTATCCGGATCCAGGCTAAGCACCAGTACCAGTACCAGAGGAAAAGTTTTATCTATTCTTTTTTTTTCATTAGTGGTCGCTATTAATTCCAGGACTGTCCAACTCACTCCCATCTGTCTTCTGCCTTTTCACTGGCAGATGGCAGTGATGTCACAAAATGTACTAAAGTCGGGTTCGTACGACCAAACAACAGTAAGGTATACAAAAATAAAGGGCGGTATGCTAGACCTAATGAATTAGGTCAAGGAATTTATGCCCTTTTTTTTTTAAGAAAAATTGACATTTGTCAAGAAATGTTTGACAATTTCTATTTAACAATTGTGTGTAGATATCTCAAAATAAATATAAAAATAATAAAGAAAATAAAGAAATGGATAATTCCCAATTGTATATAATTTGCACATTGTGGAATAAATTAATTCGGAAAACTGCAGTACTTCAAATCTAGTGCAAAATCGCCGTTCCTTCGTTCAATTTTTCAATTATTCCACCAACGTCGAAATTCCTTACAGAAATAAGTGTATCGGTACTTATTTCTTCAAGAAATATTGACTTAAATGGATTTTTCGACAAGAACGACATCTTTTTGTCAATCAAGAAGTACAGTTTTTCTGTTCGAATTTCTTGTCTCTAGCATACTACTTCAAGGAATCGGCAAAGAAAAAAATTCCTTGAGCATTCCATGACTTTTTTTTTACATAGTTTTTGTATAGGAACAAAATTCCTTGGCTCTAACATACTGGGCTTAATAAAAACGATCGCGCATGTGCTATTTAATTTTTTGATTTATGCCCAACTTTAAGGCTTAAACACAGTTGCGATGGCAGACAGCAAACGGCAGACTATTGCATTGCAATAATAGGGATAATTTTCTCCAGGAACGTTTTATGTAAAGTGTATTACATAGGAATCTGCAGTGCCGTCAGCCGTCTTCGCGCAACTGTGTTTAAAACATTATAAGTCAATTGCCCCAATGTACGGCGACGGTAAGCGACAGGTTATTGCAGTAATAGGAACAGTTTTCTCCAGGAACGTTGTTATGGAACGTGTATTACATAGGAATCTGCAGTTGCCGTCGCCCGTCGACCTCTCTCGAATTCGTAACTCAATTAATTCAATTACAACGGCGATAGAGACCGACGGGCGACGGCCGGCAACTGCAGATTCCTATACACGCTCCATCAAACGTTCCTGGGGAAAACTATTCCTAGTACTGCAATAGTTTGCCGTTTGGCATCGCTGTCGTAATCATGCTTAGACCTTTACACGACTTTTCGTCTAATAATGGTGGAACATGGTTCGTAACCGTGGAAGTTTCCAATATGCCAATCTTAATTCCTCAAAAATAAACTTTTTGAGGACTTTATTGAGTATTTAATTGAATCAAGAAAGGATTCCGTTCAAATTTAATTTATATACTGACACTCGATAAAATCGATGATAATTCCTCTGGAATTCCATTATCCCTTGTAGCAACGAGGGTAAAAAAAAAACCAGAGTTCGGAAAAATTCCTTCACGAATGGAAAAAATACATTCTTTATCATTTACATTCATTCGCGAATGAATAATTGAGTTGAAAGATTCGCGAGAGAATGTTTGCTGCCGAGAATTTTAAGAATACATTCTATTCGCGAGAGAATGAAAATGAGAGAATATTCTTCAATGGCAGCAAAAGAATGAGAAAGAATGAAAACCAAACACTCGGAATGGAAGAGAACATCTCATATTTCATTCTTTTACTGTCGGTGAATTCGAGTGGGTCGTAACGGATATATTAGGAGGTAGATTATATTAAAAGTTGATAGGTTTTCTGGTGATTTTAACGTGTAATTATGGGTCGCAAATCCAATATAGACAAAAATAAATTCGTGACTTATGACAAGAACACTGATTCCTCGCATACGGGCAAAGAATGCCTTTTAGCACAAATGTGCTAGAATATTGGAGAAGTATTTCCCTAAAACAAATAGATTTAGCAAAATTGGCCGAGGTGATTCTAGCGGTCCCCTCAAGTCAAGCATCCGTTGAGCGCGCATTTAGTGCACTAACGACGATATTGACTAAACAAAGATCTAGGTTAAGTAGTGAAACTATTAATAATCTACTGTTAGTCAAACTAAATAACAGCCTATTAGATTCAATAAGTTTTGAAGAGAAAGATACGATTTAAAATGAATACTCTAAATTTGATTATTGTTTTATTTTTCCCATCAAAAGTAAATTTTTTCAGGACAAAAAAGCATATACTTACATACATTTAAAAAACGTGGAAAATGCACTGAGTGAAAGCATAAAATCGTCATTATATAAATCTGTTTGCGGGATAAAAGAATGAAAAAGAATATTCTTTTCCACTCTTTATCATTCGCGAATGCAAAAGACGTGGGAATGAATAATTTCATTCTCTCGCGAAAGAATGAAACCGACTCAAACATTGTGCGATTCATTCATTCGCGAGAGAATGAAAACCAAAATTCTCTTAAGAATATTCTTTTAAAGAATGAATGAATTTCGATCATTCTTCTCACCCTGAAAAAAACCATTAAACACTTTCACATTTATAAGACAATCTGACCTTATAGATTCAAAGATCCTTCGCGTGTTGGTTGAAATATATAAAAGTAGCATATACCTACATAGGCACTAGTATTTCCTTCACAGATCAACTCCTTTTGTCGTTTCCATTTTAGCACCTCAAAACTAATCCCAATGATTAAGATATGTAAACAAGTCGACCTGCCATTATAGGCATCCAAACAGCAAGTTCATAAAAGGATCCAGAAAAAACAATGAAATGAACGGAGTGACCAGGTTTTGGCTTCTATCTTAAAATTACTTAAATATTTTAGAACGAAAGGCTCATTTATAAATTTGGCAGTAAAAAAATTGACTATTCCAGGTATCCAGCTTCTATTTAAACTCAAATATTTGATTATCTGAAATTCACAAAAAAATTTTTACCTCAGTATTAATACTTAATAGCCTTACCTAAGAGTGCAGGTATACCAATGACACGTAGTGTGAGTATGCATATTGTGAATGTCGTACCTTTGAAATAGTAACGGCATAATAAAACTAACAAAACAAAAAACATTTATGAATGAAACGCTGAATATCTTCAAAAGTGCAGGTAGGCAGGTATATATTGAAGTAATGACAACTGATAACAATCAGCAACGGTTTGGTATTCATCACCTGTAAAAAATTATACACCTTTTTAGGTTTCCGTGCCTTCCATTCAAAGCTAATAATTATATATTCCTGAATTCGTTTCAACCCTAAGTTGGTTCAGTTGTCGTTTCCGTCCAAACTGGTTTTAGGTTATCACAAAAGCGTCACAAAAATACAATGAGGGAAGAGCTACTACAACAGGAATATTTTTCCATTCATAGGATATGCTGGGCAATAAATCGCAATAAATGGTTTCTTTGCTTTGGATATGGTAAATGGCTTATCACAACTTCCGATTAATTTTCCTCTAGATTATGATTCAATCATTGTTAAGAAAAATTTTAGAGAGCATATACTTTAAGAAAATTTAAAAGTCAAATGAAAAGCAATCGCCCATCGTTACAACCGCCCCCTTCCATTTGACAGTTTTTTCTTTTTTTTTTTTGTATGATTAACCATGGCTTTTCTGCGGCATCAATTCGAAGTGATATCGTGCTGCTCTGGTCCGGTTATATGGAGACAACGTAGAATGTTTTACTGCAGAAATCAAGCTGCAGCTACTTAGCATTTGGTAAGTTCCATACCACGCTATTCTCGACTCAGGTAATTAATTCAAATTTATGTAGATATTCGTAATGTGGGAGCACTCAATGTGAAAAGTCAATTTCAATAGATAAACGCAACGAATAGAGCGCGTGTTCCATGTAGCTTGTTTTGGGATAAGTAGGTAAATTGATATAATGTAGCTATGTAGTTAAAAAAATTTACGTTAACTTATTTTTATACATATGTATATAGGTAAATACATATTTTATATCCTAGATGATAAACGATTCTAAATTAAAGCATAAATATACTCAGTGGTAAGAGCAGTCGCCCGGAAAGTAGAGGTCTCGGTTTCAAACTCCGGACGAGGCGGTTGTCTTTTCTCTTGTATTTATGATTTAATTTAGAGTCGTAAAAATAAAAGTTCTTAAAATTCTTCCATTCTCCATCAATGACCCATTTAAAAAAATTGTGAGTTAGATTCCCGTATGGGAAAAATATGTAATTGTAAATTAGCGGCATACATTACAATAACGCTTATTAGATGGTGAAACCATAGGATATACGTACTAAGTTTGTCATTCCGTTTGTAACACATAGAAATAATGATAAAATGGGCTGCATTATATTAAAAGTTATTTTAATTTTTCGATGTCCGTCGGACCGTCTTTAAAAGAAAAAGTAATTTTGAGTTCGAAAATGGAACAAATCGGGTAACTCCTTCGTGGGATTACTATACAAAAATCTCGTTTTTCACTATATATGTATTTGGACACTGCCTGACAACGCATCCACGTAGAGAGCTGCAATTTTACACAAGATATTTTCATAAAAATAATAAAAATAATTTTGAAAATCGGCTAAATCGGGCAATCTCTTCTTAGTGTTGCCATATACAAATTACCACCACTCCTAGACGTTTTTATGGTACTGAAAAGATCTTCAAAATATGAAATCCTATGAAATTGGTCATAATCATTTTTACTGTCCGATGAACCGTTCTAGAAATAAAGGGTTTTCGAATAAGAGGTGTTATTTTAATTAGCCCGCTATTTCGGTAGATGTCACTTTTGGAGCTGTCATTTTTTGACATTTGACAAGTAGAAACTACGCCATTAATAAAAATGGAACGATTCACGATTCAACAACGCATTGAAATTATTAAAATTCACTATAAAAATGGTGAAAATGTGGCAGAGACGGTTCGTAAAACTCGTCGTTAAGCACCTTGTCGGACCGCAATACAGAAATTGGTAGAAAAATTCGAGCTATCGGGACAACTTAGTGATGTGAAGAATAAAACCCGTGCACGTCCACAAACGTCATTACACCGTATTTTGCATAAAGATTTGAGTCTTAAGGCTTATAAAGTTCAGTTAACACAAGAACTCAAGCCGGCCGATCATCAACAACGTCGAGTCTTTGCTGATTGGGTCCTTGAAATGCATGAAAATGATCCGGAATTCCATCGAAAACTCATCTTGAGTGATGAGGCCCACTTTCACCTCGATGGCTTCATCAACAAGCAAAATTGTCGCATCTGGGGCTCGGAAAACCCAAGAGTTATTGTTGAAAAGCCTCTCTATCCTCAACGTGTGACTGTTTGGTGCGGTTTATGGTCCCGCGGGGTCATTGGACCTTACTTTTTCGAAAATGGGGCTGGAGCAACAGTTACGGTGAATGGATTGCGCTATCGACAGATGATTAATGATTATTTATGGCCGGAATTGGATGGTATTGATCTGGACAACGTTTACTTTCAACAAAACGGCGCTACGTATCATACAAGCAACGAAACCATTGATCTTTTACGGGAAAAGTTTCCGGACCGTGTTATCTCTCGAAGAGGTGATGACAATTGGCCACCGAGATCTTGAGACTTAACACCTTGCGACTTCTTCCTTTGGGGCCACGTGAAAGAGAAGGTCTACGCCAACAGCCCAGCGTCGATTCAAGACCTCAAAGATGGAATTCGCTATCGAGGACATAGGGCAGCCACTTTGCGATTTGATTATGGAAAACTTCATCAAAATGATATGGTCCTGTAGGCGCGGTCGTGGTGGTCATTTGGCTGATGTTATTTTCCATTATTAACGGCATACCTTCCTCTTTATAATGAAATAAAGATCCGATCATTTATCTCAAAAAATGGCATTTTTCTTTGAATATCAAAATAACACCTCTTATTGGAAAACCCTTTATATGCAAAAAAACACTTCAATAATCAAACTTTCCATATGAAACTACATACGGGCATTCATCTAGGCTAGGGTATCATAAGAATTGTTCTTAGACCAATTCCAGATTTTTTACTTGTTATTTGAATAACCATCGGATCCAGATTTGATTGGTTGATACTGAGAGTGTCCTGCCATCTAGATAGCGTAAAGATTTAAAGTTAGTTGGGTTTACACTCAGTCCACTGCTTCTGCCTAACTTAGGGATTACACGATATAGTACAACTTGCATGCAAGCCTCCCTTCCAATGCGATTTTAAGCTTGACAGCAGAAGGCAGCTCAGTTGATGTCTTATCATCTTGCATGCAAATGGCATTGAGACGTAAAGTCTTGCGTATATTGGAAAATTATAGAAATAAAGGAAGTAGATTATTGCTAACACACCAAGCAAAAATGAAGATCAAGGTGTTGGTAAATGATGTAAGCTGCCTACATGACGTAGGGATTCCACGTGCAAGAAATATGGCGGTGCAAGTTACATGCAGTCTGTATTATCTCGTGTAACCCCCGGGTAAGATAGACTCCATAGTATCACTGATTGCAAAGGGGAACCCCCCGATATTATAATTACCACATCTTTTGCATATGCAACTACCTTCAACCCATCACTATTACAGTCATTTGTGAGCTCGTGACCACAACTTTTTTTTTAGAGAACTACATTTATAATTCATAGGACTGCTTAAGAAAATAGAATAGGGTGCTTATATGTATCTACATATAGTACATACACAGTAAAAAATGTAGGAAATATTCCCTACATTTTAGGGTCAAATACCTAAGCTTTGTGGCAACAATTTGCACATTTTTTACAGTGTAGTTAGGTAGAATCTATGAATACGGATTCTTTGACTATATTTTTAGAATCTGTGAGACTATATAAAATGAGGAAAAAAAAATTAAATTGATCTAAACCAATATTTACTACATATATCCTAGAAGATCAATTCCTGCATGTAATTTCATATGGTCACCCAACCCTTTGGGCAAGTTTGATTGTTAAAGTGGTTTTTCGCTACTATTTCTAGAACGGTTCACTCAGTAAAAATGATTATTACAAATTTCATAGAATTTTATGTTCTGAAGAATTTTTCAGTATACAATATAATACAATACAATCTAGGACTGTTTTCACAGCATACGTAAAAAAACCTTTTTCTGTATAGCAACACCAAGAAGGAGTTGCCCGATTTAGTCCATTTTTGAAACCGTAGCTACTGTTTCTATGAAAACGCCGGGTAGAGATTTTCAGCTGTCTACGTCGAGACGTTCTCAGGCGGTGTCCAAATATATGGTAAAAAATTAAATTTTTGTATGGCAATCCTACGAAAGAATTATCCGATTTGTCCCATTTTCGAACTTAAATCTGCATTTTTATACCCTAGATGAAATCTAAGGGGTATACTAAGTTTGTCATTCCGTTTGTAACACCTCGAAATAATGATGGTAGAGCAAAATGGATTGGACATCCATTCATAATATTAAATCGGGCAACTCCTTCTTGGGGTTGCAATACAAAACTTTCGTTTTCTACTATATATTTGGAGACTGGCTGAGAACACATCAATACAGAGAGCTGAAATTTAGTATATGGTATTTTCATTGTACTATCAAATAAAGTTTAAAAAATGGACTAAATCGGGCAACTCCTTCTTGGTGTTGCCATATAAAAATTTAGTTTTTTACGTATACTGTGAAAACGATCAGTCCTAGACATTTTTATAGTACTGAAAACTTCTTTAGAATACGAAGTCCTATAAAATTGGTTATAATCATTTTTCTGTCCGACAAACCGTTCTAGAAATATATGCGAAAAACCACTTAATAACTTTTAATATTATCTTTGGTTATCCAATCCATTTTGCTCTACCATCATTATTTCTATGCGTTACAAAAGAAATGTCAGACTTAGTATAACCTATTAAGGCTGGGTCGCTGTCATAAATAAGACAGCTCGGTGAACAATTCACAAGATGGGGCGGGCCGTTAAGATTTTTGAATAAATCGCGAATTGATTAATGGAATATTTATTTAAACACCCAAGGCAACAAAATAACGTTTTCTAGTTTTTAAGTTTGTCCCCCAATTTTTATTGAAAATGATTTAAAAATGAAAATTCAATGATTTTTTTGTAATTTCGCTGGTTTGCGGAGTGGGGCTGCCACAAATTTGAACTAAATTAAATAAATGCTTAACATAAGCTTTTTGAAGTTAATAAGCAGAAAATAACGTTTTCCGATTTTTGAAATTCTACTTATATCTACGACAATTTGACGCAATAGATTACTTTATCTGCATTTTAGCCATTAAGAAAGCAGTCTATTGCATCAAATTTTCATAAAAATAAGTAGAACTGTTTTAATATCGTCACTTTACTTCATTGCTAATTTTTTTTTTACCATATAAACTGAGCCTAACCGCCAATAGCACTGTGCAATTGGTAGTCGCTTAATTGGAACCCGGAAAGATTACATCGAACGGTCTCTCTTCACCAGAACCAGTAGTAGAAAATATTTAACACAAATATTATCAATGCTAATCTCTATAGGAATATAGCAATATCTTTAATGTTGAAATGTGTCCTAAGCCCTGGAATCTTCTCTGAACATCGGAACATCAACCCACTAACTGTTAGACAATTTAAAAGCATGTTTCAGACAAGCACGTCTATGTTTGTGGTTATAAAAGCTTCCCTGGCTCTAAAGTAAGGTCAGACAGAACTGCAAAATATCTTCATACTTATCATATCATCTGTCATCTCAACTACTACATTATGTAGGTGGGAAATGGAGAGCTTCTTTGGTCACATTCTTTGCTTAAGTTCACTTTTTGTCACTCTTCATTTGATTACAGAATATACGAACATAATATTTATGCAGGTTTCAGCTCTCCATTACTCTTAGACTGAACAAATTTACATATTACAAATAAAGACATCTTCTAACATATCTTATTTAAAACAAATTCCAGGATAAGAATAACCTGACATCTTCCGCTTCATCTAGAACGGTATGGTTGTTCTATAGTAGTTAACAGCAAGATATGCCCACTCCTATACAGAATCCGCAATAGGAATTTAAAAGTAATTGCGGTTAGTACCAGTCATTGAGTAATGAAGAAGTATGCATAGGTTATTTGTTCCATTTAAGTTACACAGCCAGGTGAAAATAAGTTAACTAAAAGGAGACCCCTTCCCACTTCCAACATAATGCAAGTGCCTGGCACTCGTATCCTAACTGTCTTCTTTTTCGACAGCCCTAAACAAATCCTGACAAAAAACATAAAAGAAATAAAATGCTTGCTGAACTTCATCTGCTAAATTTAAGATGAATTTCCCTTCATACATACTTGGGGGAGAGTCAATTTTTTTATATTTAGAAAAGTTTGTTAGCACTCACAACCGCATACAGGTAACATGAATAATGCCGTCAAAAAGGCGCTTTGACAAGTACTAATTGGAACTCTAGCAATATAGTCTGGACTCACCTCACCACTTAAACCAACCAACCATCCAACTAGAGCAATTGTTATTAAATATTCAACTTTTTGCGGATTGTAACAAGTTTTGATTTTCATTCGTATATGGCTTTGATGTCCATTTGATTGAAATATGGCAAACTAATATACAAAAAAAAACGTAGAAGTTTGGGATTATGATCTACTACCCACGGTAGAACTTCCCGTACAAGCATAAAACCAATTCGAGCCGTATCGCAAAGATTTGTAAATTTTCACCTTAAATCATTATATCAGTTATAAGCCGGAAAATTTAATTATGGTTATAATTAAGACAAAAAACAAAAATTAATCACGAGATAAAGTGAAATAGTGAATTACGGCTGCTTGAAAGTTTTTTGCAATTTTCGAAGAAACGTGACCTCCTAGCGGAAAATGTCCTTCAAGAAAGTTGTAGATAATAAAAAATAGTCTTAAACTTTCATATAACCTCAAATTTTCCGAAAAAATAGCTGACAACCAATTTTAGGTTTTTTATTTTTTCTCACGTAAAAATAATTCAATTTACATGAAATTTTGTAAAAGTATACCTTTTTTGCATTAAATAAGCATGTTTTTTTCTGAATCTAGGAAACAAGTACTTTCCCAGATATTTACATTTTTCGAAAAAAACCAAAAACCAAAATTTAAATGTTCTATCCGGGCTCATTTTAACCGTTGAAATGTCTACTTTAAAATTTTCTATATATGTATGTTGACGGTTTATTTTTCATGAAATCTACTTTCAAATTGGAAAAACTTTCCCTAGCTGAAGGAGCAGCTATACAACACTCCTATAGAGTTTTTTTTTTCAACTGCAAACTTGGTTTCGTTTCGTTGGACAACGAGCCTGATAACAAAAAAGCTATTCAATGGGGCTGAAATCTATAACGAGCATCTAGGTAGACTCGTGCCCAGACAGTTCAGACTTAATTCCCGAAAAATTATTAAAAAGTATTAGCTGCAGCTGTGAAAATGGTTGTAATAAACAGCCGAAACACGGTTTAAAATGTGCCAATTTATGCAAAATTATTATGAAAACTCAAATAGAGATAAAGAAATATTTGAAGATGTAAGTGATTCAGAAGAGATTATTGATGAAGAGTCAGCAAACAGTCTTTATATTGAAATTGTAGAGTTCGAAGATCAACCAAAATGAAAAAGATGTAAACTTATTTGAATTTTAAGATTTCTCATAAATTTTTTATTTTTATAAAAAATATCAGTAAATTAATTGTTCTTCTTAATAAATATTTAACTCAAATATACTTACTGCAAAAATAGTCAAATATACGATAATAACAAGTAAAACAGCTAAAATTGGTCTAAGACAAATTCTTATGATACTCTAGATCAGGGGTGGCCAAGACGTCGACCGCGGTCGACTGGTCGATCGCGTAGACGTTTTTGGTAGCCCGCGAGTGTAAAATCAATTGAACAAAAATTACAATAAATTGTCATTTTCAGATAATTGAAGAATTACCAAAAACTTGGAGCACATTATATAAATCGGGAATTCCAAAGTTTCGCCGAGCAGTTAGAGAATTTACATGAGCAGTTTGAAAGAAGCTTTTGGAACTCGGAAAGAAGTCATCAGTTTCAGGCTGTTCCCTTTTATCGAAGGCATTAACATTGACAGAGTATGTATCAACATCGGCCAATTAATTGATGCTGAATTTGTTGTGGCCGAAGAAGAAATTATAGTTGTTGCGACATAAGTATTTTTTAAATCTGGAGCATTCGGAAATACCTACAGATGTTTTGAAAATTTCTTTTGCGTTTTATTTAAAACCGTTGCTGACGGTAGATCGCTACGATATTTTGAATTATAATGTAGACCCCGGACGTCAAAAGTTTGGATACCCCTGCTCTAGATGAATGCCCGTATGAAATTTTATATGGTCACTTCTCTGTGCAAGATGATTTTTGAAGTGGTTTTTCGAATATATTTCTAAACCGGCTTGACGGACAGTAAAAATGGTTAAAACCCATTTCATAAGGTTTCACATTCTGAAGAATTTTTCAGTACATTTCATTTCATCCATTTCGACGCATTCTCAGGCAGTGCCTAAATATATAGTGGAAAACGAAATTTTTGCATGGCAACCCCACGAAGGAGTTGCCCGATTTGCCTCATTTTCGAACTTAATTTTACTTTTTCTTTAAAGTCCGTGTAAAAAATTTCAGCTCTCTAAAAGAACGCGTATATCTCGAATCATCGTGCGCACAGACAGACGGACATGCAAAAATCAAAATAACTTTTAATTTTAGGCGTGGGTTTCCAATCCATTTTGCTCTACCATCATTATTTCTGTGCGTTACAAACGGAATGACAAACTTAATATACCCTATAGATTTCATCTAGGCTAGGGTATAAAAATGCACACTGGGTCAGCGAGTCTTAACTCTAGCTTACGATACGGTACAGTGCATTGCCATAAAAAAATCGGTATTCAAAAAGTAATTTTTTTGGTTTTTTTCAATTTTAAGCCTTTTCATGATAGAATATTTAAACGAAAGAAAATTTTGGTGTTTTTTTTTTTCGAAAAATGTAAATATCTCGGAAAGTACTTGTTTCCCAAATTCCAAAAAAAACATGCTTATTCAATGCAAAAAAAAGGTATACTCTTACACAATTTCATGTAAATTGAATGGTTGTTATGAGGGGCATATTCCGCTAGGAGGTCACGTTTCGCCGAAAATAACAAAAACAACACTTTCAACCCCTAAATTCTATCACTCTCTCATGTTTACTTTTGTTCTGTCTCTTAATTATAACTTTAACTTTCTGCCTGTTATTAATTTTTTTTTTTTAGCTTTCAAAATCCGCTTTGGTACCAGCCTAATATCAAAAAAAATTGTTATATTCAAATACTGCATATAAGTATATATATAACAGTTTTTAAAACTCACCTGACTTCCAACATTTTAATATTTTGAAGAATCCCAGGTAATGATACTTTTGTACCAAAAATATTGAAAACTTTCACAAATTATGCGTTATTTTATTAACTTATATCACTTATGAAACTTTGAATTAAACACAACAAAATAACTACGGAAAAGTATTACATTTTTTAATAAAAATCAATAATTAAAATAATTTTAGTCCACTGCGGCACTTTATAAACTGTGTACACACAAATGACTCACTTACATCATTGCAAAGGTTCTATGAAATTCTAATATTTATTCACCAATATAGAAGGTGCTGCTACTGAAGATGCATATAGATCACAGAAATTCTAGTACACTAAAAAAATCTGACGTACAAATACCTGAAACCGATAAGGCGACAACCGATTACGACTGAATCATTTGACGATGCCTAAAGCACTGATCACGCTAACTGCTAGGTGAGAAAAGGTATGAATGTACGATACCGACAATCAAGATGCGGAGGCGCAGTTTGCGTGCCGTGGTTGCACATATATCAAAAAGCTAGTCACAATGGAGGAAACAACACTGACGCAATATACATAGAGCTGAGTGTACAAGTAAGTCCAGGTGTAGAACTGATGGTAAGCACGAGCACGGTATCAACACAACAGTGGGCAGACAGGTAAGGCATCGAAAGCCAACGATCGTTTAAAGAATAGAGAGGAGATGAAGGAAAATGTCGTACTTGGCGATCTCTTATTTCATCGCCGGAAAGAAGTTCGTTCTTATTCTGGCATATTGATACCATTACCAAAACTAAGAGGTAGAGGGTTTGGAAACGTGTTTATCCGTGGTATTTATCCACCCTTCCATTACGATCACCGATCAGCATGAATAAATTTGGTCATCGGAAGTCAAAAACCGTTGGGTTTTCTATAAATGCCGTCAACTTTAATTAATTAGGGAACAATGGCTTGTGGTGGTTACAAGTTGTAGATTCTGTTGGTTCACTCATGAGCGCATCATTCCGACATTCATTTATTAATTATGTATATATGATTATGCCTAGGTGTTTTATAATGCATCAATAATTCTTTTAACTCAGGAAAAATGTGACAAGGTAATAAATGACAAAACCTACATACATACATGTGAAGAAATTGGATGGATCGAAAATTAGCATTTTTAAAAAGTTTCGTTGGCTCCAATTTCCGTTATTAATTAAAATGTTATGTTATTTGCCTTAGAAAAATTTAAATAGAATACCCTTTTAAATTAACGTAGCTTTTGAAAGATGCCGCTAATTTATTGATGTTATTTATGTAAGTTCTACAAAGATTCAAAATTAACAAGAAATTCTGGTCAAAGTTGGCGCATCAAATAAATATCATCCCATCATGATCTAAAACTACAAAAAGTCGCCTCCACGAAACATATTTTTGCAGCTCAGAAAATTCTGAAATCAACACCCAAAGGTAGCTATCATTCTTTCGTGTTTTCTATTACCCGGAAGAGAATCGCTCTAACTCTGTAAAATTATCTTAAAAATCTGTCTAAAAGCAATTCCACGGTATTGTTATTGAAAATAAATTACATATGTTAACTAGAAGATATTGCCTGCCATATGGAATCCATATTAACTACATATGTCGCAAGCCATATGTAAGATACCTAGCCTCTGAGCAATATGAGAGGCTATAGATAAACAAGTAAAAAAGCTAGAATTGGTCTAAGACCAATTGTTCTGATACCCTAGATGAATGCCCGTATGAAATTTCGTATTGTCACCCTTTTATGCAAGTTTGATTTTTGAAATGGTTTTTCGTATATTATTTCTAGAACGGTTTGTCGGATAGAAAAAATTATTATAACCAATTTTATAGGATTTCGTATTCTGAAGAAGTTTTTAGTACAATAAAAATATCTTGCACTGATCGTTTTCACAGTATACGTAAAAAACCTAAATTTTTATATGGAACACCAAGAAGGAGTTGCCCGATTTAGTCCATTTTTATACCCTAGATGAAATCTATGGGGTGTACTAAGTTTGTCATTCCGTTTGTAACACCTTGAAATAATGATGGTAGAGCAAAATGGATTGGACACCCATTAATAATATTAAAAGTTATTTTGATTTTTGCATTTCCGTCCGTCCGTCCATCCGTTCGCACGATAACTCGAGAACGCGTATACTTAGAGAGCTGAAATTTTGTACACGGACTTTAAAAAAAAAAGTAAAACTAAATTCGAAAATGAGCCAAATCAGGCAACTCCTTCGTGGGGTTGCCATATAAAAATTTCGTTTTCTGTTATACAGGGTGTTTCCCACTATTAGGTCAATAGAGCGGGAGATGATAGTACTCACCTAGACGAACCAAAAATTTTATGGCCGGGGGGGGGGGGGGGAAATCAACCGTTTAGGAGTTACAGGGTGATTAATAAAAAAGGCTAGTTTTTCGCAAATTACCCTGTATCTGAGAAACTACAGGGTGTATGGTCACAGTTAAGAGCTCATTGTATGCAGAACTTCATGGCCTTTCCAACGACTGCTTCATCAGCCCCATACCCATCTCCCATCAAGAATTATGGTTGTCTAAACTTAAAATTTAGGATTTTCTTACCTTTTTTTTTAATTTAACCTCTATTATTTTTGCAACAAGGTGGTTAACATAACCTTTTTTTATAAAAACTGTAAGCTGCAGACTCTCCTGTTTAATGTCACCTATTACACCCTATGTATTAACTGTAGCCGTTAAACAGTTATTAACTCATAACCTATTCAGGTCACAGCGAAATTAGACGATATTTTGTAAAATTACGTGCTAAGGGAACAAATTGTCGTTGAGAATAGGTTTGAAAATGGGTTTGAGAATAGGTTTAGAGCTGATAACTCTTAAATGGCTTCAGATAGCACATTGGGTGTAATAGGTCATATTAAAGAGGAGGGTCTACAGTTTACAGTTTTTATAAAAAAAAAGTTATGTTAATGACCTTTTTGCAAAAATAATAGAGGTTAAATTAAAAAAAAAGGTAAGAAAATCCGAAATTTTTAGTTTAGACAACCATAATTCTTGATGGGAGAGGGGTATTGGGCTGATTGAGCAGTCGTTGGAAAGGACATGAAGTTCTGCATACAATGAACTATTAACTGTGACCGTGCACCCTGTAGTTTTTAAGATACAGGGTGTTTTGTGAAAAACCAGCCTTTTTTATTAATCACCCTGTAACTCCTAAACGGTTGATATGCCCCCCCCCCCTGCCATACAATTTTTGGTTCGTCTAGGTGAGTACTATCACCTCCCGCTCTATTGACCTCCTAGTGGGAAACAACCTATTTGGACACTGCCTGAGAGCGCGTCGACATAGAGAGCTGAAATTTCGTATATGATGTTTTTACTACATTAGCAAATAGAATTTCAAAAATGGACTAAATCGGGCAACTCCTTCTTGGTGTTGCCATATAAAAATTTAGGTCTTTTACGTAGACTTTGAAAACGATCAGTCCAAGACATTTTTATTGTACTAAAAACTTCTGCAGAATACGAAATCCTATAAAATTGGTTATAATAATTTTTTCTGTGCGACAAACCGTTCTAGAAATATATGCGAAAATCTAATTCAAAATCAAACTTGAATAGATCGGTGACCATACGAAATTTAATACGGGCATTCATCTAGGGTATCATAAGAATTGGTCTTAGACCAATTCTAGCTTTTTTACTTGTTGAAATATTATTTGCTAGTATAATGAAAACATGTACCAAATTGCAGCTCTCTATATCGATGCGTTCTCAGGAAGTGTCCAAATATATAGTGGAAAACGAAAGTTTTGTATGGAAACCAGTGAAGGGACTTTGCCACTATAGTAGCAAAATTGCTACATTTTAAGCATGTTTGCTACCTTGCTACTCTAAATCCAAATTTGCTACTTTTTCACTTTTTTCCATTAATCGTAACAAAAAAAATAATATATTTTTTTTAAAAAAAATCTACTGTGAATGTTGATGTTGCAGATTTTTTGGGATTTTTTATATATTTAAAGAAAACTACTAATACGAGGAAAGGAAAGGATTTGTGGAAAAAGAATGCGCGGATTCTAATTACGTACGTCATGTACGTTGCATGCGTTTGCATCTTGTACGCGTTAACGGCGCCGAAGCAGATGCCTTTGCCTTGCTGTTGCTATGCTGGACAAGACAAAACTGTCATTTAGTAGGTTCACATGAATACTTGAGTACTTCACTTAAAATCCACTTCAAACTCAAGTAGGGGTTTTGGTTGAATTAATTCCAATTACTTGACTTGAAATTTTCTTGAAATTTACTTGAAATGACATTTAACCTTTGACAACTCTGCATTAGGTTCAATACATAGTTGCGGATTTTTAGACAAATATCTTGAGAAAAGTGCTAAGAATCACTGCCTGAATTATCAACAATAATCTTCTTCTTGTTGCTCTTTGCCCTTTTCATAATTCGCACAAATGAAGAACAATGTTCAAGGACTGAAGTTGAGTTTATATGAATTTTTTCAAGTAAATCGAACAAAATTTTGTGATTTACTTGACTCAAGTGTACTTGAAGTCAATGCGCGTTTACAATATATTTTGATTACTTGATATCTACTTGAAGTATAATGCAAGTATTCCTGTAAACGTCCTGAGTGACAGCAAGTTGGCGTGGCGGTACCGTGTTTCTTTCAGCCATTAAGGAATTGTGTTTTGTGTTGTGGTGATTATTATGAATATTTCTATAGTTGTCTCTTTTTGGGTTAACGACTGGATTTCACTGAACTTGAAATAATAAGTTCTATGCGAATTCCACCATAGTTCAGTTTTAGTTCAATAGATTTATAGAATATAATATATATAGAATAGAAATAGATGGCAATATAACATTTGTAATGCTTTCTCTGTCCCCCCATACCTACTTTTAGGGATAGGCAAACAAAAATGGCTTAATTTTATTTCCTTAAAAATCGAGGTTAAGGAATTGTATATTATAGGAGATAAGCTTCCAATAAAAATAATAATTTTGAATATATTTGGAATTTGTTGAGCTTGTAGTATGAATGTTAAAGCGAAAATGAAACTTGAAATTAAGATAGTTTTCACACCCCTGCCAACAAAAGTGGACCCATATGAAATAGAAGATCAAGCAGTCTATGTTATACATGTCAGTATTTGCAGCACGTTTTGCTTTGTTTGATCATTTTAATTGTCAATGTCATTGCTTGCTGAGCTGATGCTGATTGCTGTGTTTGATAATGGCTATATAAATTAATTACGCATTTATGTTGTAAATTTGTGATTATTTTTGATTTCTGGTGATTGCTGCTGTTTGTTATTGAGATTATATTTATCAAGGTATATAGAAGACAAGGTATTCCCGACTCGAACCACGTTCCGCCATTTTTGTTAAAACTCTTTTTCCCTTTTTCTTCATTCACTGAAGTACGTCACAGGGCATCAGCTGTAATGTGTCAAAATTCTTTGCGCTTGTACTGCCACTGTCAGATTTCCTTTTTCTTTTTTATTCATTCACTGAAGTACGTCACAGACTATCAGCTGTTTGATCAGCTGTGATATGTCAAAATTTTAATGGGCATATCTTGTTTCTTCTATATACCTTGATATTTATACCTACAACAAAAAGGATAAGCAAGCAAGAAATTATGCGTAAAGTTTTATTGGCCTTGCTACTGACAACACATCAGTAATGAGAAGTGAAGTTACGGGAGTTAGAGTACAATTAGAGAAATTGAATAAACATTTATTTTATGTTGGATGCACTTGTCACTCCCTCGACTTGTGTCCAGCGGTTGATATGAAAAAAATTCCTCGGAAAGTTGAAAATTTCCTTTCTTGCGTATATAATCATTTTGCCCACAGTGTTAAGAGGCAAAGTGAGTTAGCAGAATTTCAAGATAGTTTTTTAAATTTATATAAGATTCTAAAATCAAGCGGGTTGGAGCTGGAGCAAATCGTTATAAGCATCTTGTCGCAGTGTTCAGTTATACTTCATTACTTCACTCTATTTACTTTTGAAAGTCCTAATAATTTTTATGCAAATTCAATTCTTGATTGTCTGAATAGTTTGGAGATAAAATTGTACTTATTGTATTATTTGTGCTATATTTTAAGTGAGATTAATAATCTCAATAAAACCTTTCAATCTAAAAAATTTTAATACACAAACTAAGACCTTTAATTGAAAATAACTTCAAAAATATTTTAACAAATTATATAAAGCAAATTTAGTGACGGTTCATTTCATCTTGAAAAATCAACAATATTTTTGGAATAAAATTTCCACAGCTTCAATCTTCAAATGCTTGTGAAAATATTAGTAATATCCAAGATAATCTATTGCCATTTTACATAGAATTGTGCCAACATATTAACAAATGTTTCGATCTTAATGATCACAAATTGATATTATTAGAATATTTGGATCCAAGGAAGATTAGAACAAGCGAAATGACTTCAATACTTCCTTTAGTTGAAACCGTTCCTTTTCATAATGAAATAGATATTGATATTGAAAAACTTAATTCACAATGGAGGGTCCTCATAATTGTTATGTATGTACTGAATAGATCAGACAATAGTGGAGTGTCCCCAGCTGTGTCTGCTCAGAGCTCAGTTCCGTTTCAGCGATCAGACCAAGCGCATCTTGTATAATCTAGGTTTAAGTGATAGTGTGTATGAATAAATGAATTTCATGGAACCGCGTGTTTAAGTTACAATACATATCAATTGGCGACGAGGAAAAATAAAAATATGTAAATATTATAGACAAAAAGTTTCATATGTCGCTTTCACCTAAAGAGGATAAATTCGAAGAAAAAAATATAAAAAACTGTGAAGTGATAATGAGTTTTATCGGCACTATCGAGTATTTCATTCCTGGAGAAGATTTCGCTGAATATCAAGAACGACTTGAACATCTTTTCCTTATAAATAAGGTAACTGAAGAGAAAATGAAAGTCTCATATTTTATAACGTTAATCGGCCCGGACACCTATAAAATTCTAAAATCCCTGACGGCACCAGCGAAACCAGATTCGAAATCATATGAACAGTTAGTTAAAGTACTCGATCAATACTTCAAGCCGAAGCAGAATATAATTGCCGAACGGTTTAAGTTCTATAGAAGGAATCAACAACTACACGAAACTATCAGTGACTACATTGTTGAATTAAAAATGCTAGCACAAAGTTGTGAATTTAACACATTTTTAGAAGAAGCATTGAGAGACAGATTAGTTTGCGGAATGAACAATGAAGCCGTGCAGCAAAGATTATTAAATGAAGCGGAACTCACATTCGTAAAGGCATGTGAAATTGCAAAGGGGATGGAATTGACCCAGACGCAGCTGAAAGTTATCAGACCGGAGATAAACAATAAAATATGTTGGGAGCAACAAAAACGGGAAAATAATCGAAAGGAAGTAGTATCACGAGGCAGAAGCAGTTCAAGAATAACAGTTCCGGATTCGACAGCAACATCGAACAAAAGTAAAATATCATCAGCAGATTTGAGATGTTTTCATTGCGGTAAGCTAGGGCATATAGCGCGATATTGTAGAAATAAGTCTGCAAGTAGGAATTCAGCAAATAAAAACAAGTATAGATGTAATGGAAAACAAACAAATTATCGGAAAGATAATGTAAATAATTTATCGCTTGGATATTTAAATAATTTTATTTCTTTTAGGGAAAAACCGTTGTTTGTAACAGTAACTATTAATGATCAGTTTGTTGATATGGAGGTAGATAGTGGTGCGTGTTCTTCAGTTGTTGGATATAATCTCTTCGTAGAAAAATTTAAAGAAATGGAATTAAAAACCGTAAATAAAGAACTGAAGGTTGTTACTGGACAAAATGTGGATATCGTGGGAAAAGTTGATGTTATTGTGCAAAACCCAAAATGTGCTGAGGTATGTCATTCCTTAGAATTAATTGTTATTAATACATCGCAAGAATTTGTACCATTAATGGGGCGCGCTTGGCTTAACGTCTTGTACCCGGGGTGGAAAAAATTTTTTTCAATTAACGGACTTGATGAATATAAAATTAGGAAAGATGAATTAACTGCAAAATTTCCAAACGTCTTTTCGAGCGATTACAAAAATACCATTAAGAACTATAGTGTTGCTTTAGAATTAAAAGCAAATGCAAAGCCGGTATTTTGTAAAGCGTATACGGTACCTTTCGGAATACGCGACAAAGTAGAAGCAGAAATCGAAAGATTAGTAGAAGCAAATATTTTAATGCCCGTGAAGTATAGTGAATGGGCAACCCCCGTAGTAGTAGTTCCTAAAAAGAATGGCGAATTAAGATTATGCATGAATTGCAAAGTTTCGATTAATAAAAATATCCTGGAAAGTGTTTACCCATTGCCTAGAATGGACGATGTATTCGCGCAATTCGCTAATTGCAAGGTATTTTGCGTTTTAGATCTAGCAGGGGCTTACCAACAATTAGCGGTCGAAGAGGACTGCCAATCCCTACTAACGATTAATACACATAAGGGTCTATTTCGCTATACGAGACTCCCGTTCGGTGTGTCAGCAGCCCCAGCGGAGTTTCAAAGGGTGATGGACGAAATTTTAAAGGGCATTTCGCAGGTCACCTGTTACTTAGATGATGTATTAATTGGAGGTAGATCCTTAACAGAATGTAGAGATAAACTAATGGTAGTATTACAAAAATTGGAAGATCATAACGTAAGAGTAAATTTAAGTAAGTGCAGATTTTTTTGCGAGACAGTAGAATATCTAGGGCATGAAATTAGTTGGGAAGGGATTAAGCCAAACCCGAATAAAATAAGAGCCATATTAGAGGCACCAAGCCCAAGTAATATTACGCAACTAAAAAGTTTTTTGGGATTGCTAAACTTTTATAACCGTTTTATCCCGAATTTAGCCGCCAAATTAAGACCTTTATATAACCTACTAAAGAAAAATAATCGATTCGTGTGGACAAAAGAACTCGAAGAGGTGTTTGCAGAAGCAAAACAATTGGTAAATACTAATAGTATTTTGGAGCATTTTGATCCAGCAAAGGAAATAATAATAACATGTGATGCGAGTCCATATGGTGTGGGTGCTGTTATGGCACATGTTGTAAATGGAAGGGAAAAACCAGTACTTTTTGCTTCCAGTACCTTAAGTCCTGCGGAGCGCAATTATTCCCAAACGCATCGAGAGGCATTAGCAATCATGTTCGCTATAAAAAAGTTCCATAAATACATCTATGGACATAAGTTTATAATTTATACCGATCATTTACCCCTAAAAGATATATTTAATGAGAAAAAGGGTCACTTTTCTGTGGCTGCAGCGCGGCTTCAGCGCTGGGCTATTCATTTAGCTATGTATGATTACGAAATAAGATATAAAAGAGCGTCGCAGGTAGGACACGCTGATGCACTTTCAAGATTGCCCCTAAATTCGGCAACCGAAATTGAGGAATGTGCTATAAACTGGCTTAGTTTGGATAAGGGTATCGTTGACTTAGAAGAAATAAAAATGGAAACTCAAAGAGATAAACTATTAAGTAAAGTTTATGAGGGACTAATGAAGGGATTCGGTCAAAATATACATCAAACACTAAAATTTTACGCTGACAGAACTGATATGTTTTCGTGCGAGTCAGGATGTATTTTTTATGGCAACCGTGTAGTAGTTCCGGACAGATTAAGACATAAAATTTTGCTATTACTGCACGATACTCATATAGGAATAGTAAGGATGAAAACTCTATCTAGATCATATGTCTGGTGGAAGGGCTTGGATGAAGATATTAATATTTTCGTACAAAATTGCACATATTGTGCCCAAACTCAGAATTATACCAAAGAAAATAAGTATATTAGCTGGGAGAGAACAAATTATCCTTATGAGCGAATACATGTGGATTTTTTCTATATCAGTGGTAAAACCTTTTTGTTAGTAGTAGATAGCTATTCCAGATGGATTGATATTAGTGAAATGAAAACCACTACAGCTGTAAAAGTGATAGATAAGTTGAGAAATATATTTTCAACATTTGGAATCCCTAAAATTGTAGTATCAGATAACGGACCGCCTTTTAATTCAAAACAATTTTTAGAATTCTGTAAATCAAATAAAATTAGAGTCTTAAAATCCCCACCGTATCATCCACAATCTAACGGGTTAGCCGAGCGCGCTGTCCAAACAGTAAAGAAAAGCTTAAGGAAATTCATACTGGAATCCAAGGGATGCACAAAGAATTTCGCTTTTAAAATTGACAATTTTTTGTTCAAGTATCGCAATACGCCCACAGTGTCCACAGGAAAAACTCCGGCTGAACTAATGTTCTCATATAAACCGCGAACTTGGTTAGATTTTTTGAAAAGGGAAGAACTTCCAACAACTAAAGAGAACGGACTACATGTAACTAACAAACATAAAGCAGGAATAGTAATAGAGAAAAATAAGAAATTCAATTTTTTCGCAAATGACGAAGTAGTATACTATAAAAATAATTTTAAAGCATTTGTTAAGTGGATGCCCGCAAAAATAATAAAACAGCTAAGTAGGAGTATTTATGAAATCGACATTAATGGTAGATTACGAACAGCACACGTCAATCAACTTAGGAAAGGTCCTAAAGCAGTACGATTTAGTCCATTTACAAAAATCATCCAAACAAGTAATAAGCCCCAGGAAAAAGAAGATACTCAAATAATCATAACATCAAGTTCAGAGGAGGAATTTCATAGCCCAGAGAGCACTGACGATGAGCCTTTTCTAGGCTTTGAGGAAGAAGGAACGGTAGAATCAGGTGGACTAACGACATCGAACCCGGCTGTAAATCAAAATAAGAAGAATGAAGGTGAACGTGATAGTCCCCGGACCCAACAGCGCTGCTCTAAACGTGTGCAAGAAAGGAAGAGGAAACGTAATTAAATCGATTGTATTAAAATGAAAATTTGTTAAGTAGGTGTATGAAAAATTTTGAGAATTTGGATTCTATAATTATAATTAGCGGTAAAAACAAAAATGTGTATTTAGCAGTAAGAAAAACCAAAATGTATTGATACTTAGTGAATTCAATTCAAATTGGGGAGGAGTGTTATGTATGTACTGAATAGATCAGACAATAGTGGAGTGTCCCCAGCTGTGTCTGCTCAGAGCTCAGTTCCGTTTCAGCGATCAGACCAAGCGCATCTTGTATAATCTAGGTTTAAGTGATAGTGTGTATGAATAAATGAATTTCATGGAACCGCGTGTTTAAGTTACAATACATATCAATAATCTTTGAAAAGTTAGACCAACTTGTTGATTGTAATGATATTGCTAAAACTTTGCTAAATTTATCAAAACAGAAAAATATTTTTGAACAACCAATTTTCGAGAATCCTTACAACTACATAATTAATTTATTTGTGCTTCCCCATAGTATGGCTACTGCTGAACGAGCAATTTCAGATTTTAATAACTTAAAAAATAATAAACGTAATAGGTTGAATATTGAAACAGTTTCGGCTGTACTTCTTTGTAGGGAACTGATAGTAGATGAAGAGATCTTTACCGTCAAATGAACTAATTAAGTCCTGCAGTCTGTATACATTTTTCAATGGAGTTTTTATAAAGAAATAAGGGAAAGTTCTCATAATTAATGGTATAAATATAATTATAATTAAATAATACATAACATTCTATAATTATGTTCATTTTGTTAACATATGTTAAATAAAATACCAAAACATAACAAGAATAAGAAAATTTATAAAAAAAATTTTCTTTATAAAAAAAAAAATTTCTTAGGAACAAAAAAAAATTAAATATGTTTTTAAAGAAATTTTCAAGAAGTCGTTGTGTCTCTAAAATAGTTCTGCAATTTATTACTTTTTAAGGCAAATGTAAATGTTCTCTCAGGATACGAATTTTATTTTTGTTATAATTCATTTTAGTTTACATTGTAAGAAACACACTTGTAATAAAATAAAACATAACATTCTATAATTATATACATTTTGTTTTATCCGTACTCCGTTTGATACCTTTTTGGCGATTTTGCTACCCTTTATTCTCAAATTTGCTAGCATAATTTGGCAGGGAAGTCCCATCTCTGATGGCAACCTCACGAAGGAGTTGCCCGATTTGTCTCATTTTCGAATTTTACTTTTCTTTTTTAAAGTCCGTGTACAAAATTTCAGCTCTCTAAATATACGCGTTCTCGAGTTATCGTGCGCACAGGCGGACGGACGGATAGACGACGGACATGCAAAAATCAAAATAACTTTTAATATTATGCATGGGTGCCCAATCCATTTTGCTCTACGATCATTATTTCGATGTGTTACAAACGGAATGACAAACTTAGTATACCCTATAGATTTCAATAGATTGCAGATAGAAGTATGAAGGATACATCCTCTTACACTGCAAAAAATAATGTACGATTCCCTTTATTCAGTGCAAGAAAGTTCCGTAAAAGAAATCTAGTGTCCCCTTAAAAATTGGCAATATACCTTTCGGCTACCTAAAGTTAAACAAAAAACATATTCTAGGTAAATTTCTTTTCAAATGGTGTATAGGACCCTTTATAAATGGAATTTTTAGATGAAAGGTATGTAGTTTTACCTAAGATGTGTTATTTTCCATATAATTTATTATTTTGTGACCAATAAGTTTTGAAATCTTAAAACTAAATCGAATAGAAATATACTCTCATTTGGAAAATTTGGAAAAATAATATTGTTGCGAGCGTGGCTTTTGGTTCGTTATTTAAATCACAATATTAAATATTTAATATACAAGTTCTTTATTTAACTCTAATCTTAACAATTCACAAACTTTCAATTAATCAACTACACTTTAATTATCGCTAATACTGTACTTTCAATTATCGCAATCTAATTACAACACTTTCGCACGTTTATTACTTTCGCTTGTTAACACTGCAACGTCTAAGACAAGACTCTTGTTCTGGCTATGACAACTGTTATATTTATACCCTAGAAACTCTCCAGATTATTCTCGAGTGTTCTATTCCAGAAGCTTCTTGACTGTTCTATTCATTCTATTCCTGAACCTTCCTGTAGATTCCATAATCAATTCTCCGAACCTGAAGTCGTTTATTCTCCATTGCCAGTAGATGTCACCAGTTGTCTCTTTCTATTGCACGTAACAATATTAATTCCATAATGTTATGGAAAAACGAAACCCTTCACTTTAGTAAAAATACCCCAAATACAAGGCATACATTATCTTGTTATAACCCGATGAAATACGCATGTGTGCACTGTGTACAGGTTAATACGTGCGCGAATTAATAATTTCACCGATAAAACAAATTATAAAAACTGAAGCAGGAAGTTTATCAGAATTTAGTGAATTCTTTATCCATTTCATTTTAGTTTTTTAATTAATATGTTTGTCAAATAATGTGAGATAATATTTAAAAAAACGTTTAGTTAATTACAAAAGCTTAATAGTATCAAAAATATGAAACGGCTTGTAAATGTTATATAATCGTATTTACATATGTTTCAAAACCTTTATTGGAGTTAATTTTTATTTCGAAAATAATATCATGTTTATTTTGATTTAGTAGGTACAGCTTAATTTGTATATATTTTGTTTTTTTTTTTAATAAACTTATTTAAAGATTTTTGTTTTGTACACTAATTTTTTCTTTCACCTATTCCTTAATGAAAAAATGAATTATTTTAAGAAAACTTAATTTGAGGGAAAAGAACCATTAATGGAGGTATTTGCGTCTATATTAGAGAGATATTTTTAGACACCAATTGGCCAAAATATCATTCATTATG
This sequence comes from Dioctria rufipes, assembly GCA_963924295.1. NCBI lineage: Eukaryota > Metazoa > Arthropoda > Insecta > Diptera > Asilidae > Dioctria > Dioctria rufipes. The sequence continues at coordinate 280,152,204 of OZ002740.1, read as the reverse complement.
TCTACAATTCACTATACTTTATATTTATTTCCATTTATAATAATGCATTATTTACATTTGTTTAATAATTCATTAAACATAGTGCATTGAATGTTCCCTTGCTCCTTTCGAAAGAATTCCTACATTCGGTGCAAAATTACTCAATACGCATATACTTATGCCCCTTTATCAAAGATACTTTTTTATACTAACTATGTAAAAGTCTCCGTACTCAAGCTAAAAGTTTTGAACTTTTTTATACACTATTCCATAATACCCGTGGAAATATGTGTAGTTTACCCTTAATTTGTTCAAAAATTTCTCTAAATTTTACGGATATTTCCACAAAATTTGTCGAAAAATTTACATTAATTTAATGGTATATGTCCACAATTTCCGTTCTCCCTCTTGAATTCAAACTCCCTATAGATAGGTGAAGCTTACCTATGTATCTCCAAAGCCCAAAGTGTACTTTTCCTCTAAGTTAGCGAAATATACCTAAACTTTAAGGCGCAAATTGTCGCCACCGAATTTAGGGAAATATTTTTTATAGTGTGCCTACACCCCAGCAGTCTGGAAGTGGACAATAACACGAGGGTTACACAAAAAGTCAAAGTATATTTAATGAGGCTTAGTACAGATCATGTTAACTTAAGATTAGCTTCAGCGCAGAGAAAGAGGAATGCCCACTTTTCATTCAACTTTAGCCCCGATATGAACCGATATGAGAGATGGTTTAAACGATGCATTATGATATTCTGAACATATTTTATTAACAATGTTTATTTCAATTGAGCGGGGAAAAGCTTTGCCGATCGAATGTAGCTGGTTTCTGTTTTATTTCGAGGCAGGAGGACAGGAGATCCCACCCCAAGCATGGAGGCCATGGTGGCCCATTGTGCTATCCTGCTAGAATCCCATATTCACCAAAACCTTCCTGAATGAAGCGCATCAGGTCTTGGTGAGGAAGGTTTTTCAGCTCATCTAGAGATAGAAGGGCAGACCCTAGAGTATCCAGCGCGCTTCAGGCGAAGGTCGGACAAGCACACAAAAACTGTTCAATTGTCTCAGGCTCTCCTTCCAGGCAGGACAGACACTTAGGTCTGTCAACAACTCCCATCCTTATTATATGAGCGTGAAGCGAGCTGAGGCCGGTGATAATGCCAACCACAGTTCTACATTGTTTCCTTCCGAGCCCTATGAGTATCTGATTTTCCTATTGGGCCCATCAAGAAACAGTTCTGTGCACCTGCATATCCGCTTTGATGAGAGACCCGATACTCGATATGGCAACGCCTACGGCGAGGAACGGAGAATCGGAACCAGGCCTAGCAAAAATGCCAGCCCTTTCATTCCCCATGATCTCCATGTGTGGATACACAACTTATCCACAGGCGACCTGGAATCCCCCAGTAACTTAGATGTTATCCGAGAGCCACTCAGAGCTTTCAAGACTGCCTGACTATTGGAAAGGGTAGCAATGTCCTTCCCCTTGTTTTGCAAATCAAGGACTACATATCTTCGCTGCCATTGAGATGGTAAAAATGTAGCTTGAGCGACTTTCTTGGGTGAAAAGGTGGACTTTTCTACTTCTCGTGATTGTGCGGAATTGGTGCGTGGTGCAAAATGATCTCCTATGTGAAAAATGTTCATAAAAGAGCATGGGAGCATGGAAGGCCATGGGAGAAAGAGCTGCAAAATGTGAAATGAAATAAATGGGGTACATGTGGCCAAGCGCTGGAAAATGGGTATTCCGGCGGCAAAAACGTCCCGAGAAAGTTTTCTAAATCGAGAGAAAAGTACACCACTCGATAGTACTCGGCGAGACCTTTAATTTTATGTGCAACATGCCGTTTTGGAAACATCCCGAAAAATTTTCATTCACGAATTGTAGCTGGTATCACTACCGGCTCACGCTGAGGCGTACAATAAATCCCATTTTTCGATCGAATATAAAACTACCAAGTTAGAACCGATCTAAGGTGCGAAAAATCTAGTTCGAATAAAAAAGAAGGAAATACTAAAAAAGCGAGTATGGGGATGGCTATTTAATACCCTAGGCAGACGGACAAAATCAATGATCATTCATTTGTAATTGTTTTTTTCAAAAATCCAGTTACCCAAGATTTTGTGAATTAAAACGAAAGTCCTGTCAATTTTTATATGTAATTGACAGCACATTTTTAATAATTAAAATTCAAATTCAAAGGTAAAGCGATTTTTTGAAAAATTCAATTACGAACGAATGATCATTGATTATGCCCGTCTGCCGAGGGTATTAGTCTGCGAGTATAGGAGTGTGGGTACTCAAATTTCTTCTAACTAAAGGAAGAAGAAGAGATTGTGTTCGCCCTCGTGGAAAAAGACAGAAACTGTGAAAAAGAAGTGTATTTTTTCTAAAATTTTAAAGTTTACAGGTGGAAAAGTAAAGTTCTAATAGAAAAAAAAATAACTAACAGAGTGAAGATAGGACAGATTGGATAGAAGCGGGGATGGTATAAATAAACATGGACAACAAAAACTACATCGGCGGAAGAAGTTGTATATGGAAAACATTAGCCCATCACCAAGCGTTGCGGCAATATATATAGAGAAACGGCAAAAACAAGACATTAAAAGAAGGTATCGTAGTATTAAAATTAAAAAAAAAAAACTAAAGAAATTGCCCGGGAAAGGGAAAGACGACGTGCTGACGAAGCGGTGAGATTTATATAACTAAAATCGAATGTGACAATGAGTACGTTTGGACCGCATCTATTTAAAACTAGTTTTACTTAATTCGACTTACGTAGGACTAATCCAGCTGCCGTTTAGTCCACTCGTAAAAGCTTTGACAGTTGTCAAATTTGTCAAATCTGCCTACTTCACGAGAAAAATGAGAAATAATATTTTAATTTTGTACAACAGAGAATAGAGCATAAGAAAAATATTAAATTTTCCAAATTTCTAATTTTTTTACCATCCATTATGGACGGAATACTTTCATCAATAAGTCAAAAGTCTATAGGAGAATTTGTCCCTCCCTCTGACCAGTCGCACATTATTCCTTCTTAATTCCACTCATTTTCATTAAAACAAAACAACAATTCTGTCTCTGAATGAATATAACGCATTCAAGTTTGTAAACAATTCCTTATCTGAGGTTTATGTCTACGTTTAATACTAATTTTGTAGGTCAATACCACATCAAATACCGGATTAAAGTAGGACTAGTTTTTCATAATGCAGCATATTTATACCACTTCATATTAGTTCTACGTAATTCGACTTACGTAAAACTAGTTCAAAATGGAACGGTCTAAACGGGTTCTGATTGCATGCCCCTGCACGGGTTATGCAATGTTATAAGGATTACGAGGAGGTTAGCCTACCACGCTATGGCCCGTCAACAAGTATAGAGGGCTTGTGTGTATTATGTTCTGTTCAAATTTCAATGTCCGTACAGGCAAAAGAAAGAAGTAGTCCTTTTGGCAATTCAAGATAAAAGCGATGAAATTCATACTTAGATTATATAGAAAAAAGATAGGCTATGGAGTGTAAAATTCGTGTACGTGTGATAAGCATTTTATTTTACCCGGGACGGAAACGACAAGAGGGCTGGGAGCTTAGAATATAGAGACAACAGTAAGTGTTGATATCTGTAAAATTCGTGTGCATGAGCGTGGATTTTTTCAGGGTCCCATGAAGTAGGTCAGCATTATATTGAAGAAAGAGACAAATATATTTTCAGCTGTCAAACGAAATTTTCTAATTTGCAACTATTCGTATCTAATTTAAAACTTGTGAAAAGTGAAAGATATTTTATTTAAAGAGTGTAAGTAATTATCTGTTGATATTATAGTGATAAATTTCTGTTCATGTATTTTCAGAATGAATTGTTCGGTGAAAAATTGCCACAACAACACCAAGGTACGACGTGGGAAATAATTTTTTAGTTATAAAATATTATTTTGTGTACTTAACGCACCTTTTAATATTAAATTAAATTAAAAATACCTAACAACAACGATGAAATATTTAAAAATTCCTTCATTCACCGAGATTTGTTTACGTTTACGATAGCTGAGAAACTCCCAGGGTATGTAGTTACATCGCATAAGAACGCAATATTTTCAACCATATGTATTGTTGCCCCGCTCTCTATATTGATTCAACTACACGGCTTTACTGAGCTTTCACTACAGCGGCAACAGATACTAACACAACCACAATTTGACTACCGCTAGATTTGGCTTATCACACTTCTTGTGCTCTCTATATTCTAAGGATGGGAGTTTAGTTAAAGTGGTGGCATTTAACTTAAAACAAAATAGGATTATTTTGGTGAAATTGAAAGAAATTCCGAGATATACCCGTTTTAGTAAGTTGACTCAAATAATTTCGAATTAGAAGTGTTGTATTAATGACGTCATAATTAAGAAACTAACTGTCACTTCAGGACAGTTGATGGCTCATTAAATGCGCCTTAATTCATTCCGGCTTTCATGAGCATAAAACGGATACCGGATCGGTTACGTAGTTTCCAAGATAGACCCGTTTTAGTAAGTTGACGCAAATAATTTCGAATTAGAAGTGCTGTATTAAAGTTCTTGAAGATAATGTAAAGCAATGGGACGTAAACTGGAGGGGGTTCAAGTGCAGGATTTGAAAGTGGAGTTGGGCAAACGGTCATTAAAAACGGCAGGCACAAAGAATGTCCTAGTCATGCGACATAGACAAGCTTTGGAAATGGAAGGGACGAATCCTGACTCATTTATTTTCGAAGACAACTCGCAAGAACCTGAGGCTGAAGAACAGTCCGAGATGAACATGGAACAACTTTTGGGTGCTTTAATGATCAAAATGGAGGTTTCAGCCCTGGAGATGAAGAATGAGGAACAAAAGCAATTCCTCTTGGAGGAACAAAAGACTGGTTTTGAAGAACAAAAGAATTCTCCGGAATTCCGTTTAGATGAGCAGAAGAATGCTTTGAATGAACAAAAGAATTGTTTAGAATTCCGTTTTAATGAACAGAAGAAATCACTGGAAATCCGTTTGGACGAACAAAAGAGTTCGCTGGAGAATTTTCTAGAAACTCGTTTCGAGGAACAGAAGAATTTCCTGAAAAACTCGTTAGACGAACAAAATTTAAAAATTGAAGGAATCGAGCAGGAAGTGGCGGAAGTTCAGAAAAAAGTCACCGAACAGCTTGACAGCTTTAAAGCAGATTTGGAGAAGATGAAGCATCGACAACCTCGACACGAAGGAATTGAAATATCTGGTGCAGGCAGAATGAAACCTCCAATATTTGATAGACAAAATTCGTGGCATATTTTCAAGAGACAATTCGAGGCAGCTTCCGAAGTAAATGGATGGAATGATGTAGGCAAAGCTACAGCTCTGGTATTAGCACTTTGCGGCCCTGCATCAGAGCTATTACAAACTATACCGATTGAAAGAAAACATGATAGGCGATAGAGCTACGTTATGGAGATGAACACATGCAGCAAGTATATAGCTTGCAGTTACGCAAAAGCATATCGAATCACTACAACAACTTCAGGCTGATGTGGAAAGATTAACTTATCTTTCATACTCTAGCGTAAATACTGATTTCCTTAATGAAGTGGTAACAGAAACATTTGTGAACGCTATTGCAGATCAAAATTTACAACAATCGCTAAGGCTAGGAGGAAAGAAGTCAACAGCAGAAGCGCTAGCCTATGTATTAGCGTGTGAATCTGCCAAATAAACTTCTCGGAGTGCAGTACGAGTGAGAGAAATTCCGGTGGAGGATTGTACTTGCAACAGAATGTAGTCATCACAGAGCCCTCCTTCACGTCGTATTCTTCGATGCTGGAATTGTAATACACCGGGAAACCTCCAAAGGGACTGCAGAAAACGCCGACGAATGGAACCGCCAGAAGAAGGTCAAAGATATCGAGCTGGGCAGCAGACACCTTCAAAATGATGAAAAATAAATGACAAAAAACGAAAAGTAAATGGTCTAAGGATGCTGATAATGATGATGGTAAGGGTATAATGAAGATCGGAAAAGGTAAAGACAAAGGTGATAACAAGTATTACAACGACGATAAAAAGGACAAGAAAATTGAGGACAAAGGAATCAATGATGAAGATGATAAGAGACGAAGGAAAATAAAAGCATGGATGAGTTCTTCAACAGAACATTAATCGAAGATCTAAGGATAGGTAGTCAGCTATAATCAGCGCGATCGGGATGGACATATTCCTATATTTCTAATGGCTTATATATCAGCTGTTTACAATTCGACCGGACAAACCCCAGCAAAGGTCATATTCGGAACGGAGATACGCTTACCGTATGCAGTTGAAACTAGAAATAATAACAACGTATACAGGATTGGTGGTACAAAAGGCAAACGGAAAATCGTTCACTTGGATCGTTTGCGTTAATGCTGCGACCATCAAGATCGTGGACCTCCTGTTGTTCGGGACGAACAATTTCAAGAGAGGGCAGGGCTACGCGCCACAAAGTGACACAAGCGACATCTGTTGGAAATGGAAACAACTTTAGGTTAGTGACATCCTAATGAACTTTGAATTCGGAGAACGGAATATTCAGGAAGGTTCTAGGATATTTTGTAGAGTATAAATACGGCGGTACTCACATCCAGGAGGCGAGTCTTATGTCAGACAGTGAAGTGATCGAAGTAAGCTATAATTAGACGTACAATACTATCGATAACTATAAATAGTTGATTTGATAATTATTTGTGAATGTTTTAAAAGTAAACAGTGAAGTTAAATAAAAGAATAACTTTTGAATTATATTTTGTTTAAATAACGAACTAAGGCCACGCGCGTAACAACATGTATAAACACGAGAAAGCTAAAATTACGAATAGTGATGAAGACTGGGCAGAATATATATTAATTCAGAATTACTATAAGAAAAGGATTTAGAAATTAAAAATACTTATATTAAGCAAAAACAAATTTCAAGACATGGTGAACAGAGGGGCATGTGGAATATTCTGAAAACAATAATAAAATCCAGGCCTGGAACAAGAAATAGAGTTTAAAGGTATTAATATTAATCATACATGAAAATATGTGAAAAAATAAATCCTGTGGATGTGGATTATCTACGTGACATTAGAAATCAACCATGATAAAATTTAATTAATAGTAACGAATTCTGGAATTTTGTAGTGTAATATAAAGTACCGTAGTAATATGTACCGTAATAAAATGTATTTATTTATAAGAGAAATTTAGTATAAATTCTCGTAAGGCGGTGTCTGGCGTGCTATATAAGGGATGAATCTAGCCCAGACATTTCTAGTCGAATGTTATTTCTTTTGATATTAAGAAAGCTGCCAATAGATTTTCTTTCTGATTACGTGTTGATTTACACTGAAAATGGACAAACGCTAAGAAATTTCTGCTGCCGAATTTAACCGGTAATATATACAACATTTATGAGATTTTATTTCATATTAATGTAGAATTTTTACCTAATAGAATAAATTACGGACAAAACATGAATATTTAAGAAGTTTAGTAGAATCTGATAATGAAGAGAAGCTGGTGGATTATGTCGATGACGACTCAGATGAAAAATGACTGCCATCAGCAGTGCAGGAAATGAATGAGGAAGATTCGCAGTTTGAAGATGTTCGTCAAGATGATTTTATCCGAATCCAAATATCCCACGAAGATAGTGAAGACAGCGACGAAGAGCCTAATGACAATGCTACGGAAGGACCAAGCACTCAGAATAACGTTTTACATGGTAAAGATGGCACTATATGGCGTCCAAGCCCTACCAACGTCCAAACTTTAAGCCGTAACATTATTTGACAAAGAGCAGGTCCAATTCGCTCATCGACTCTCCTTTCTTTCTGATTTGGACAACTTCAAATTTATTTTTAATGACGTAATGCGCAACATAATTATAAAGGAGACGAATAGAAAGGCAAACAGCGTTTATGATCACACAATAGTGAACATCCAGAAATGCCACTAAAAGTTTGGAAAATTATAACCGCAGAAGAACTTGATTCCTTTTAGAGATTCTTTTAACTGTAGGTGTACGTCATTCTAATGACGAATATACAAGGGAGCTATGGAAAACAAAAGCCTATCCTTTATATGACGTCATATAACACGCTTCTTACGATTCGATAATCCTACAAGCCGAGGACTTCGCCTGAAAATGATAAAATGGCCGTTATATCAGAAATATAGGATGTTTCCTCCATGGTGGTCGATAGAGCGGGAGGTGATAGTACTCACAAACAAACCAATTTCCAAACCAAACAACCAATTTCGGAGCTACAGGGTGATTAAGAAATTATGCTAGATTTACACAAGACACCCTGTATATTAAAAAGTACAGGGTGTACGGTCTCCATCTTAAGCTAATGGTTTGCAGAACTTCATTGACTTTCCAATGACTGTGCAACCAGCACCGAACTCCTCTCCTCTCAGGAGTTATTGTGGTCTAAACTAAAAATTTCGGTTTTTCTTTCCTAGTATTTTTTAATTTGACCTCTATTTTTTTTACCAAAAAGGTTGCTAACTAATTTTAGTTCGAAAATGGGCCGAATCGAGCAATACGCCATACGAAAATTTCATGGTTCACCATATATTTGGGCACTGCCTGAAAACGCGTTGGCGTAGAGAGCTGAAATTTCGTACATGGCGTTTTCATAGCAATAGTAACTAAAAATTGTACTAAATCGGGCAACACTTTCTTGGTGTTGCCATATAAAAATTAAAGATTTTTTATATATACTGTGAAAACGATCAGTACTAGACGGTTTTAATGTACTGAAAATTTCCTCAGAATGTGAAATCCTATGAAATTGGTCATAACCATTTTTACATTTTTACTGTCGGACGAACCCTTTTAAAAATATATGCGAAAAACCACTTCAAAAATCATACTTGCAGAGAAAGGTTACATGCGGGCATTATCTAGGGTATCATAAGAATTGGTCTTAAACCAATTCAAGCTTTCTTACTTGGTAAAGCAACTTACGTTACAACATATTACGACATGGTCTACTAATGTAAATATTACAAGTGTAAAATAACAATTTTTACTTTCTTTATCTTTTATTTCGAATTCAAAGTCGTCACGATCAATTTCAAAGCACGTCAACTAGGCTTGAGCCCTTACGATCGAATTGTTCATCCATCTGCCAGTACCTCATTAACAAGGACTTGTCGTGCCCTTCCTTTCGTACATTCACTCCCATTGATTAGTTATTCACACTCAAATCAGACACGCAAGTACCTGAATTAGACTACAACAACCGATCCTCAAGCCTAGTAGACAAATTCAATCCTATACATGCTGATCAGGAGGGATTTCCCTGAACTGGTTTATAGAATGCCGCTCAAGGACATTACTTATATATCTTCACTGAACATGAATATTCCTGTCGCCATAGCTTATGACCACGGTAAGATATTCCTTTCGGGTTGCTCCGTTTTATTACTCATGTCCCCGGAGTTTATTGATATTGTTGCGAGCGTGGCCTTTAGGTTCGTTATTTAAAACACAATATTAAATACTTATTATACAAGTTCTTTATTTCACTCTAATCATACAAAATTCATAATCTTTCTATTAATCAACTCAACTCCAATTATCGCTAATACTGTACTTTCAATTATCGCAATCTAATTACAACACTTTCGCACGTTTATTACTTTCACTTGTTAACACTGCAACGTCTAAGACAAGACTCTTCTCCTGGCTATGACAACTGTTGTATTTATACCCTAGAAACTCTCCAGATTATTCTCGAGTGTTCTATTTTCCAGAAGCTTCTTGACTGTTCTATTCATTCTATTCCTGAACCTTCCTGTAGATACCATAATCAATTCTCCGAACCTAAAGTCGTTTACTTCTTCATTGCCAGTAGATGTCACCAGTTGTCTATTTCTATTGCACGTAACACTGCCCCCTTCTTAAAATTGTTCGTCCCGAACAACAGGTGGTCCACGGTCTTGATGCTTGTAATATTGACACAAGCAATCCAGATGAACGATTTTTCGTTTGCCTCTTGTACCACGTTGAATCCTGTATACTACGTGATTTATTCTAGTTACTACTGAATACGGTCCCTCCCAGTGTTGTTGTGCATTTGGAGAACGTCCCTTACGTCGGTTCGGGTTGTACAGCCAAACAAGATCACCTTCATTGAATCCTGCTGAATTCGCACGTAAGTCATAGCGGGTCCTCATCCGATTGGCATTTACTGCTAATTTTGTCCTCGTGGCTTCTTGTACATCAGCTCTCCTTTCCAATGGGGCTCTGATATTACACTTATACATTTCCTTTCTGCTGCTATGTGGCAGCCCTTTGTAAGAAGCACACACAGTGCATCTGCGACACCACTTCTCCACATCCTCCCGCATATGTAGCCAATAAAACTTTTCTCGTATTTTAGAAATTGCTTTATTCACTCCCAAATGTTCTCCAGATGTTCCACGATGCATTTTACCTAGAACATCGTTGACCTTTGATGCCGGCAAGACTATTTGCATTCGAAATGATTTACCGTTAGGTGCCTCCCATTTGCGTTTTAAAATACCGCATTCCACATGAAGAGAATTCCATTGAGCCCAGTAGCTTTTCAGATTTTCACTCATCCCTGAAATACCCTTTCATTCTGGTTTTTCTATATCTGCTTTCCAAGCAAGAATAGGCGATATGTCCGGATCTTCTCGTTGTGCTATTCGCAAGTTCTCGATGTCCCAACCTGTTGATGGTTCCACAGTTACCAACTGTATAGTTGCTGTTGTTTCTTTTTCTTCCACCCGGCCGCAATGTTTGCATTCAAGTTTGCATGGACGTTGTACAAAGGCTTCTGCATTTCCATGAATAAGTCTTTTCCTATGTTGCATCTCAAAGCCATAAGGTTGGAGTCTAGTCGCTCAAAGAATGGCTTGCTCTCTCGTTCGCCAACTTGGACATTCTTCTCTTTCTTTCTTTTCTGTTGATTCCCTTCGACGGCGCTTCCTGCAGTCGCTTTGAAGGTGTCCCAATTTATTACAATCCCAGCATCGAAGAACACTACGTGAAGGGTTGCTCAGTGATAACTGCAATCTATTGCAAGTCTGCTGCCCAGCTCGATATCTTTGCAATTCCACTCTCCTCTCTTCATCTAGGGATTCCACTCGTCGGCGTTTTCTGCAGTCCCTTTGTAGGTGTCCTGGTCTATTACAATTCCAGCATTGCAGAATACCACGTGAAGGAGTGCTCTGTGATGGCTGCATTCTATTACAAGTACATTCGTTCACCGAAATTTCTCTCATTCGTACTGCACTCCGTGAAGCTTGTCTGGCGGATTCATACACTAATGCATAGGCTAGTGCTTCTGCTGTTGATTTCTTCCCTGCTATCCTTAATGCATGTTGTAAGTTTTGATCTGCAATAGCGTTCACAAATGCCTCCGTCGCCACTTCATTGAGAAAATCCGCATTCATGCTGGAGTATGAAAGATGCGCTAATCTTTCCACATCACCCTGCAATTGTTGTAGTGATTCGCCATGATTTTGAATCCTGTTGCGTAACTGTAGGCGATATACTTGCTGCATGTGCTCATCTCCGTAACGTAATTCTATCGCCTGTGCTAATGAAGAGTAATCACGTTGATTTTCAATTGGTACAGTTTGTAAGAGTTCTGACGCAGGAGCTCGAAGTTCTAACACCAGAGCTATAGCTTTGTCTTCATCATTCCATCCATTTACCTCTGAAGCTGCCTCGAATTGTCTCTTGAAGATATGCCATGAATTTTGTCCATCAAATATTGGAGGTTTCATTCTACCTGCGCCAGATATTTCAGCTGCTACGTTTAGAGGCTGACGATGCCTTATTCTTTCCAGATCAGCTTTAAAGTTATCAATCTGTTCCGTGACATTTTGTTGTACTCCCGACACTTGTTGTCGAACTTCCAGCACTTCCTGCTGGATTTCTTCAATTTTCACATTTTGTTCGTCTAATGAACCTTTCAGAAAGATCTTCTGTTCCTCCAGACAAGTTTCTAGACAATTCTGCAGAGAATTCTTTTGTTCAACAAAAGCATTCTTTTGTTCGTCCATAGATTTCTTCTGCTCATCTAACCGGGATTCCAGAGAATTCTTTTGTTCCTCAAAAGCATTCTTTTGCTCATCTAAACGGGATTCCAGAGAATTCTTTTGTTCCTCGAGAGAATTCTTTTGTTCATCAAAACGGGCTTCCATTTTGCTCATTAAAGCACTCAAAAGCTGTTCCATTTTCATTGTAGGCTCTTCTTCAACTTCGGTTTCTTCCAAGTTCTCTTCGAAAACAAATGTTTCAGGATTCTTTCCTTCTTCTATCAAAGTTTGTCTGAGTCGCTCGACCAGCACTTTCTTTGCACCTGTCGTTTGTAAAGACCGGTTCCCTAACTCCATTTTCAAATCCTGCGTTCGAAGCTCCTCGAATTTTCGCCCCATTACTTTAGTAATTCACTTAAAGTTGAATATAAATTATTTTCCAGAACTGACACCAGTTGTTGCGAGCGTGGCCTTTAGGTTCGTTATTTAAAACACAATATTAAATACTTATTATACAAGTTCTTTATTTCACTCTAATCATACAAAATTCATAATCTTTCTATTAATCAACTCAACTCCAATTATCGCTAATACTGTACTTTCAATTATCGCAATCTAATTACAACACTTTCGCACGTTTATTACTTTCACTTGTTAACACTGCAACGTCTAAGACAAGACTCTTCTCCTGGCTATGACAACTGTTGTATTTATACCCTAGAAACTCTCCAGATTATTCTCGAGTGTTCTATTTTCCAGAAGCTTCTTGACTGTTCTATTCATTCTATTCCTGAACCTTCCTGTAGATACCATAATCAATTCTCCGAACCTAAAGTCGTTTACTTCTTCATTGCCAGTAGATGTCACCAGTTGTCTATTTCTATTGCACGTAACACTGCCCCCTTCTTAAAATTGTTCGTCCCGAACAACAGGTGGTCCACGGTCTTGATGCTTGTAATATTGACACAAGCAATCCAGATGAACGATTTTTCGTTTGCCTCTTGTACCACGTTGAATCCTGTATACTACGTGATTTATTCTAGTTACTACTGAATACGGTCCCTCCCAGTGTTGTTGTGCATTTGGAGAACGTCCCTTACGTCGGTTCGGGTTGTACAGCCAAACAAGATCACCTTCATTGAATCCTGCTGAATTCGCACGTAAGTCATAGCGGGTCCTCATCCGATTGGCATTTACTGCTAATTTTGTCCTCGTGGCTTCTTGTACATCAGCTCTCCTTTCCAATGGGGCTCTGATATTACACTTATACATTTCCTTTCTGCTGCTATGTGGCAGCCCTTTGTAAGAAGCACACACAGTGCATCTGCGACACCACTTCTCCACATCCTCCCGCATATGTAGCCAATAAAACTTTTCTCGTATTTTAGAAATTGCTTTATTCACTCCCAAATGTTCTCCAGATGTTCCACGATGCATTTTACCTAGAACATCGTTGACCTTTGATGCCGGCAAGACTATTTGCATTCGAAATGATTTACCGTTAGGTGCCTCCCATTTGCGTTTTAAAATACCGCATTCCACATGAAGAGAATTCCATTGAGCCCAGTAGCTTTTCAGATTTTCACTCATCCCTGAAATACCCTTTCATTCTGGTTTTTCTATATCTGCTTTCCAAGCAAGAATAGGCGATATGTCCGGATCTTCTCGTTGTGCTATTCACAAGTTCTCGATGTCCCAACCTGTTGATGGTTCCACAGTTACCAACTGTATAGTTGCTGTTGTTTCTTTTTCTTCCACCCGGCCGCAATGTTTGCATTCAAGTTTGCATGGACGTTGTACAAAGGCTTCTGCATTTCCATGAATAAGTCTTTTCCTATGTTGCATCTCAAAGCCATAAGGTTGGAGTCTAGTCGCTCAAAGAATGGCTTGCTCTCTCGTTCGCCAACTTGGACATTCTTCTCTTTCTTTCTTTTCTGTTGATTCCCTTCGACGGCGCTTCCTGCAGTCGCTTTGAAGGTGTCCCAATTTATTACAATCCCAGCATCGAAGAACACTACGTGAAGGGTTGCTCAGTGATAACTGCAATCTATTGCAAGTCTGCTGCCCAGCTCGATATCTTTGCAATTCCACTCTCCTCTCTTCATCTAGGGATTCCACTCGTCGGCGTTTTCTGCAGTCCCTTTGTAGGTGTCCTGGTCTATTACAATTCCAGCATTGCAGAATACCACGTGAAGGAGTGCTCTGTGATGGCTGCATTCTATTACAAGTACATTCGTTCACCGAAATTTCTCTCATTCGTACTGCACTCCGTGAAGCTTGTCTGGCGGATTCATACACTAATGCATAGGCTAGTGCTTCTGCTGTTGATTTCTTCCCTGCTATCCTTAATGCATGTTGTAAGTTTTGATCTGCAATAGCGTTCACAAATGCCTCCGTCGCCACTTCATTGAGAAAATCCGCATTCATGCTGGAGTATGAAAGATGCGCTAATCTTTCCACATCACCCTGCAATTGTTGTAGTGATTCGCCATGATTTTGAATCCTGTTGCGTAACTGTAGGCGATATACTTGCTGCATGTGCTCATCTCCGTAACGTAATTCTATCGCCTGTGCTAATGAAGAGTAATCACGTTGATTTTCAATTGGTACAGTTTGTAAGAGTTCTGACGCAGGAGCTCGAAGTTCTAACACCAGAGCTATAGCTTTGTCTTCATCATTCCATCCATTTACCTCTGATGCTGCCTCGAATTGTCTCTTGAAGATATGCCATGAATTTTGTCCATCAAATATTGGAGGTTTCATTCTACCTGCGCCAGATATTTCAGCTGCTACGTTTAGAGGCTGACGATGCCTTATTCTTTCCAGATCAGCTTTAAAGTTATCAATCTGTTCCGTGACATTTTGTTGTACTCCCGACACTTGTTGTCGAACTTCCAGCACTTCCTGCTGGATTTCTTCAATTTTCACATTTTGTTCGTCTAATGAACCTTTCAGAAAGATCTTCTGTTCCTCCAAACAAGTTTCTAGACAATTCTGCAGAGAATTCTTTTGTTCAACAAAAGCATTCTTTTGTTCGTCCATAGATTTCTTCTGCTCATCTAACCGGGATTCCAGAGAATTCTTTTGTTCCTCAAAAGCATTCTTTTGCTCATCTAAACGGGATTCCAGAGAATTCTTTTGTTCCTCGAGAGAATTCTTTTGTTCATCAAAACGGGCTTCCATTTTGCTCATTAAAGCACTCAAAAGCTGTTCCATTTTCATTGTAGGCTCTTCTTCAACTTCGGTTTCTTCCAAGTTCTCTTCGAAAACAAATGTTTCAGGATTCTTTCCTTCTTCTATCAAAGTTTGTCTGAGTCGCTCGACCAGCACTTTCTTTGCACCTGTCGTTTGTAAAGACCGATTCCCTAACTCCATTTTCAAATCCTGCGTTCGAAGCTCCTCGAATTTTCGCCCCATTACTTTAGTAATTCACTTAAAGTTGAATATAAATAATTTTCCAGAACTTTTAACACAATTTCACAAAATTAATCACACTTTGAATTTTTAAGTCAATTGCCACCACTTTATTTCGCGAATTTATTTCACTTCTGACACCAGTTGTTGCGAGCGTGGCCTTTAGGTTCGTTATTTAAAACACAATATTAAATACTTATTATACAAGTTCTTTATTTCACTCTAATCATACAAAATTCATAATCTTTCTATTAATCAACTCAACTCCAATTATCGCTAATACTGTACTTTCAATTATCGGAATCTAATTACAACACTTTCGCACGTTTATTACTTTCACTTGTTAACACTGCAACGTCTAAGACAAGACTCTTCTTCTGGCTATGACAACTGTTATATTTATACCCTAGAAACTCTCCAGATTATTCTCGAGTGTTCTATTTTCCAGAAGCTTCTTGACTGTTCTATTCATTCTATTCCTGAACCTTCCTGTAGATACCGTAATCAATTCTCCGAACCTAAAGTCGTTTACTTCTTCATTGCCAGTAGATGTCACCAGTTGTCTATTTCTATTGCACGTAACAATATTTTACCTAAATATCGCATCTTTGATTTTAGCTTACTACAAAAGGAACTTCGAGAGCAGAACTGGAATTCAACGTATGTTGGAAAAACCAATTCTACAGAAACCACCTGAAGAACCGGCCGCAAGAACTTCTCGAGACAGCAATGGACGTACCGCCCGCACAGCCCGGAAATTGTTATGTCTTATTATTTAGGCGACCGGATACCTAATAGTAACTCAATATTCTGCTGGATACCAGATATTCGAAAACCTACGTCAATTATAAAATCAACTGCAATATAAAAATATTTGTAACGTAAAATAATACCACAGCAGCTTATATTATATAAACGCCATTTATTTTAAACTGTAAGAAGAAACAAAATTAGTACTCAAAGAGGCTCTCATGTGAGGAAAGTTAGGTGTTCTTTGGTAGTCTCATCCTTCTTCAAGTACTTTTTTAATGCAGCAACATGCGGCATTACCTCGGATATGCAGGAAGGGCCTGAACTACGTATTTTTGTTATTTTCTCAAATGCCTTCAACAGCTTTACACACTTCTCCATTAAGTACCACAGACACAAGACTTAAAATTAGTAAGTGTGTCGTGAACACCCACATAAAGAGAGATAGTCCATTTTTGTCCCAATAAAGGCTCTTTCATATATGAGGTAGAATTCCACCTCGTTCTGATATGTTGCACTAATCGAATCTCTGGTAAACTTAGCTCCCGTATGATTGAAGTGAGTTACAAGACCGCTGACAAATTTCTAATACACATTAATAATTTTTGCGGTATAATAGCTAAGAAACAAGGGTTTTTATAAAGAATTAAAAATTTTTGGAGTTCAAAACAGCAATATGCGTTTATAACTAGTTATATCGACATTCCCATCGAAAAACGAAAATTTTTCAAACACAAATTTGAGTGGGAAGGAATGATTTCAGGAAGGGGGGGTCTGAACAAAAGTATGATCAGCACACTTCAAGGAATCCGTTGGCATACTCAATCTTTTTTATTTACAGAAAAAAATGCACATAATCTGACAACTCAGCACACGTCATCAATTTTCTGAACTACATATATTTAAAAAATACCTCCATCCAAACTTCAAGGAGTTCTATTTTCTCCTACAGCTTCTCCAAAACCCATTAAGGATTAAAATAAAATAAAATAAAAAAATCGAGAGATATTCAAGGATAACGGACATACCATTATCCTTGAAAACATATTTTCGGAAAAAAGACCTCCACTAATTTTTGCAGGAACTCCAAAGTTTCTTTAAATAAATAGCGTTTGTTTCATGGGCTTGTGATGTGTATGCCCTGAGATATTAATTTTTGAAGTTACACCTACCAAGCACAATTTGCAACATTTTACAAATTTCAAAATACAAAATCTCGTCAAACATGAATAAAAACAAAAAATATTTCAGAAAATAAAACTGAAAAAATTTTGCAGATCTAACTTGTTACTTATTTGCTTAGTAATAATAGAAATTATGAGTGCATTGCACTGCTCAAAGTGTACGAAAAGCAGATTAAGTAATAATAAGTACGCAAATTCGACCTGCTGTAATGAGTGGCGGAAATGCGGGTGTTCGGGCATTACTAAAAAATATATATTCCTTTTACTCAGTTTGTTCAGGCGCGTATCCAGACCTGCAGCCTTGTCGGGTCACAACTAAAATGTTCGAAGGGGAGGAAAAAGTCGGAAGTAGTCGCTTTAAAAAAAAAATATTTTATCATATTTAAGTTAGATATCACAAAACCCAATTTTCAGTTTGATTTGGAAAACCTGTCGATAATATTATCCACATCAATGTCGATCTCAAAGTGGACAGACATTAAGGACTGATATCCAGATACTCTTGTTCGTGAAAAGATTATAGAAATAGAAGTAACGCCACAGTATATTCATACAGTAGCCCAGCTCTGTCAAAACTGTCAAGCGAGTAAGATGCTTCTATAAAGAGACTATACTTTCTCTTTCAACAGTTTTAACTAACACACACTAGTCAATTTCTATTACAAAGGTTCCTATGTAAATCTTAAGTGGAAGAAACAGAACTTACAGCATGCACAAACTTGTATCAGAGGAAGAGGGACAAAATGACAATCAAAACTATTTCTGCAAGAAAAAAAAAAGCTAAACACAATTTGTTCCACTTCCCATGCCATTCGGCTTGGAGAACTATCAAACTGTCACAAACATTATTACAGCCATTTTGCCTGTTACACTTACACTGTCCATGGAACGAACACCACTTTGCAATCAAACAGCTGTCTGGTAATGGAACAATACATTTGCAGACTGGTGCTGAGATGTGTACTTACATAAAACTAATACTTTTCCCAACCATTGTGCAACTAGCTAATGTTCGTTCATTTGCATCCATATCATACTTAATAGTTCCCTCTTATGGGAGCTATTTTGAGTTTTTTTTTTTTTTTTTGTTTTTTTTGTATTTAAAATTCTTAAATTCACTTTTCAGTAGTTTGTTCTAAGCTGGGCTACTGTATAAATATACTGTGGTAACGCAACCAATTCTTTCACGGGTGAAATAAATGACTGAGAGTGAGATCTTGCACCTTGATTCACATTCAAAGGAATAGGAGTAGAAGTGGATGATATATCACTGACTATTTCTTTTAATGGGAACTTAACTGATCTTGCTTTTTTCTGAAAAAAAGTTATCAATTGTCTTATCAGTCTTCTGATTTCCACTATCGCTACTATTTCTACTTCCATCGCTAACTAGTGTAGTTAGTTTATTCTTCTCCTATAATTTAAAAGTAAACGTGAAGTTAAATTAAACAAAACTACTTGAATTAATACGAAAGTACAAGCTAAGCAAAACGGCAACTACCGCAGGCAGAGGAAAGCGAATGCTTTTTATTTTTATAGTCTTGCCGTAAAAATTATGAAGAAAAATTGTACAATCAATTTTAGTGGCATCAATCCAACTGATCGTTTTCAGTAACCAATAGTGTATAAAAATTTGAAAGAAAAATGTTCAAGTAAATTTCTAAGAACAAAATGTATGCTTGCCAACGCTCATAAATATCTTTAGCGATCCAGATCAACCAAGGCATATGTATGAATCAATATAACTCTTTGGAACCATTTTCCGCGGCCAATAGTGCATGAAAAATCTAAATAAAAATTTTCAGATCTTTCTAAAGCTAGCTTCCCACGACGCGTGGTTTCACACGCCGCGCCGCGCGAGCACAAACCAACGCGCCGTGGCAAGGGTCCGGCTCGAGGTGGCGCGAGCTCGCTTGTGCTGGCGCGCCCGATTAATTTCGAGTCGGTAACTTCAAAGGCGCGGCGCGAGCGTGCGCGAGGTGGCTCGAGGCGGCGCGTGACATTTACTCTTCATGTCGGCGGCACCGCGCCGCAAATCAACTTGATCCAACACGCGCCGTGGGAAGTGTATAGGAGCGGCGCGGGCTGACGAAAGCTCGTAGCAGGCTTCCCACGGCCTGTGATTTCACGGGCCGCGCCGCGCGAGCACGAGCTGGCTTGGTTCGTGAAACCACGCGCCGTGGGAAGCCACCTTACGAAAACTGAATACTTGTGCCCCTGACCGAAAGAGTGAACCTCCAGAATCAATGCACCAATTTGTTTGGACCGTTGCCGGTGAATTGTTATTCATTCAAATTCTTAAGAACGTAAAAATTTCGAAAAATTCAATCTTGAATCAGTGAGTACGTCTATGCGACAGTCCCAAATCAGGACTAGAAACCGATTATACGTCAATGTCTGGGCTACCCGTATAAACGGCACAAATTGGACTAGGAAATTTGCACCACATTCAAATAAATCAGGCCTAGGAATTCAATTGGGGCAAGTCCAAATTTCGGACTTGCACGTTTATACGGCAAAAAAAATCGGACTTTGGCCTACTTTAGGCCAAAGTCCCGAAAAATCAATGGGTATCTAGACGTTGATTGCATGGAACCAGGGTTCTACTGGAATAACCGGCAAACAAAATTTTTTTTACCCATTCGAGACCGACTGCACACCGTGTGTGCAATGAATTTACGAGCCAAAAAGACAGGTCGCACGACGTGTTTGCAATGATATAGAATTGCAATTATCAGTCAGTATGGAAAAGCAGCCGTCAGGACAAAAAATTAACTTAGAAGTGTGTAAAAATAAAAGTTAGTGTTGGTTTTATTTGTACGAAAGGAGTTACAAACCGAATAATTTCTATTGAAAACATGTTTTTTTATTAAAAATGGTCAATATAAAGTAAAAAATAATGTTGGATCCTGGGGATGGTCTCAAAAATATGTGCTGTCTCGAATGGGCTAAGTCGACGGGCAACGGCAAACGACGAAAAAATTCCGCTGTCAAACTTCTAAAAGCACAGCGTCTTATCCGAATGCCCAAATAAGGCCGGGTGACGATCCAGCAGTCAACAAAGTTGCCGTCGGGATTGATCAATTTCTAATTTTGCCGTCGTCACTGCAGTACTACCAACAAAATCAAACGAATGAAATTATTGTGGCATTCATTTTTGCCAAGGTTGTAGGACATCGCGTCCAAAATTTGTACACGTTTAAAAGACGAAGAGCTACGAGCTAATAGTCATTCGCTCTACTATTACTACTTATAAGAAGGCAAAACAAACCAAACCCTACCATACTAAAATCACCCTGTTAAACTTTTACAGCTCGCTCATTTAATTAAGAGCGAAGGTTAGGTGGCGCTTTGGGTGGGGGGGGGGGGGGTCATGACCTTCGTGACCCCTGTATACGCGCCTGTCTTCATTGCTATGCTCACTAACGTAATTTAGTTCTTAGACAGGCTTCTTCTATTGAACAAGAAGTTTTTTTTATTTTTGTAAGTGATATAAAGACCTAGAGGGATTTTTGTCGGTTAAAAATTGTTATCTTCAAAATTCGCATAGCTTTTGCATCTTTATTGTAAACGTACTTTTAGGGAAACTGATCACTAAAAACCACTTATCGCTTTGAAAGCCAAACCCATTGGCTATTATGGAAACTCGTATCTTGTAGGTAAGCCCCACCCAAACTCATTTCCACGAGCCGCCTCTGATCGCAATTAAACCGTAATAACAACGCCATCGTGAAACTAAGTTTTTATACCCTAGATGAAATGGTATACCAAGTTTGTCATTCCATTGTAACGCATAGAAACAATGACAAAATGGATTAGGCACCCGCGTATAAAATAAAGTTGTTTTGATTTTTACATTTCCAAGTCCATCCGTCCGTCCTCTCGATAACTCGAGAACGCGTTTAGTTAAATCCGAAATTATGCACACAGCCTTTTTAAAAAATTGTAGATAAAGGTTCGAAAATGGGACAAATCAGGTAACTCCTTCGTAGGGTTGCCTTACAAAAATTTCGTTTTTCTCTATACATATATTTGGACACTGCGTAAGAACTCGTCGACGTAGAAACCAGAAATTTCACACACGGCGTTTTCATAAAAGTAGTCAAAAGAATTTCAAAAACGGACTCTAACCCTTCCACCTTCTTGGTATTGACTTACAATTAGACACTTCTTAAGTCACTGCGCCAAATGCTGTGCCACTTAAAATCCAAATCACGCGTTTAAAGTAAAGATCTACGCGCTCATGTAAGCGAGGAGAAAACGTAATCGTTTCTCTTTGAATCCCACTTTTCATAAGCAGAGTAGATGGCATGTTCGTACGATTAGGTCTGCCCCTGCCCTGTCGACTGCCTTTGCATACTTTTAGAACAGAGAATATATTCGCGCTCTTGCAAACCGATTAAATGAGAGCATGGGAAACATGTTTAAAACCTTTCTCTCTTAACAAAGGAATCATTGTTTCTGCTTCATAGGCACACTTTCAAAAGTGGATTAAATTGGGCAACCCTTTCATGGTGTTGCCACCAAAGAATTGAGGTTTTTTATACTAAAAAGCTCTTCGCAATATAAAATCCTATGAAATTGTTTATAATCATTTTTTTTCGACGTACCGTTCTAGAAATAGATGCGAAAAACCATTTTAACAATCAAACTTACACAATGGGGTGGCCATACGAAATTGCATACAAACATTCATCTAGGGTATCCTAAAAATTGGTCTTAAAGTGAGGAAAAAAAACAAAAATGGAATAAAGTCCAAAATTAAAGTCTGCAAGAACATTTAATCGACAGCTATCTCAGGAAATAGCGCTTCACCCAATATCGTCGTAATTAGTAAAGTAAAACACCAGACCTAATGTTAGTCCACTGTAGTGCTGTTATATGCTTGTATGGAAAAATAAAAATTGCATCTTATGGGTTTTATGAAAGTGTCTACATATGATTAAATGTAATTCGCCGTAATACCTCAAGTACAGTTTTCACAAATAGTTTGGCATACCGAAATCTATGTGCACATATATATTTTGTTCGGATGGATGATTTTGGAAACACAGTCGGATATCTGAGAGAAGATAGATTTCAAAAGAATAAAAAAAGTCAGCCCTGCTATATATGAATAAAACCAAGTTTTACAATATGAGTGCAACCAAGTTTAAGTAAAATTTGCATTACATGTACATTAAATAATTAAAACCTAAATATTTCCCATGTGAGGAGATCCAACAACGTCAATTATATTTTCGTGAGGTTTCGTGTCATCTGAAGGTGAGATCAAAGACGATGGAATGTTAAGTGTCTACAAAATATAGAAAATCTTGAAATTTATTCTTAAAAATTAAAAAAAAAATTAAACCTTTCCAGGGCAAACAGCTTCATACTGATGTTTAAGACTTTCTAATTCAAAAGTGCAAGTAGACAATGCAGTCCTCAACTCACACAGAAGGACCATATCCGATCGTAACTCATTAAAAGCATTGCAAATATCTTCAGTTGGCGGTGGAGTGGGATCTAGCATAAAAATTGCAACAATTATTCAGTCGAATAAACCAATTTAACCCAAATTTCCTTACCAACTTTATAGTCCTGTATCGCTTGTTCTAAGGCTTTTGCTTTTTTCTGTCCAATATTTGCAGGAAGTTTCATTTTTTGAGACCTTAAAGAAACGCCAGATCCACGTAGATCTGAAAATTTAATCCCAGCAGTTTCTACAGCCTAAAGTAAATTTATATGAAATAGAAAAGCTCATTATAGAAAAATTGCACAAACATTAACAACAGAATCAACTTTCGAGGGCCTAGGCTGATTTTGAATTTTCTTTTTGTAGAATTTTTTCTCGTGCTTTCGTGAAGCTGCCGCATTTTGTAAAGCGTCCCCCTGCTTATAACATTTTAGTACAAAGAACTAAATAAATAAACGACAGTACTTGATCAGCTTGTGAAATAAGTTTCTGTAAGTCCTGTGTTTTTCGTTCACGCTCTTTCTTACGTGCTTCAATTTTCTTCAGTTCATTTAATAGCATTTGTTCCTCTTCAATCTGCTTAGGTGTTCTGTCGAATAATTTCTTAAGTTGCTCTTTTCGTTTTCTTTCATGTTCCGCATCAAAGACGTAGATTTTTTTATCGCCACTTCCCTTGAACTTTCAAATAAGAACATATTCTTTGCATGTATGTAGATATAAATTAAAGCAATACCTTCGCTAAAATCCCTATTACTTCATAATACCGTTCTTTCAAATCTTCTACCGTTTTAGTGCCATAATTGGACCGGTCCCATCGGTCTGCCATTATCACAAATCTAATATCAAACCTAACCGAGAATTTATTAGAACAAAACTCAATTTAAGATATGTAAAAAACAATACCTTTTTGCAAGGTCAAAAAGATGATCAGTTTGAGCCTTTGTCCATTTAGCAGGATTTGATCGTAGATGTGTATTGTACTCATTTACTGTGTACGATGGAATACTGGGCTGCTTATTGAATTTAGCGAATGGGTATTCTCTTGTATCATCAGTAATACGTTTCCAGTGATGAAACACAGCCCCATCTGTTCTAGCTGGGTTGGAGAAAGGAGCCCACTGCCATTTCCGTACTTTTTTCATTCCCAAGCGGGCTTTAGCTTGTTTATATCCAGAACCAATTCCCAGTGCTAACGAAATATATAGTTTGAAATAAAGTTTACGTACAACGTATAGTATACTATATTAAATTTGAATGTCCTTTACCAGTATCAGTGGGTAATAGAGGTGGTGCATCTTTATTATCGTTGTAAAGTAATGCAAACACTTCTCTAGCCATTCCTTCAGGTCTTTTGCTAATTTTTGTCCTTAAGAAAATATACAGCTTTGTAATTTAAGCGCTATTTACAAAATTGGAACTTCAAAGCTTACGATACCTTTCAAAACTTCTCTTCTTAATAGTCATTAAAGATTCTTTAGTAACTTCAGGAGTTGAAGCTCTCTCTAACTCCAAGATGTCCCGGACATCCGCGGTCATGATAGTTTCCTTTTTATGCATATTTCTCCGCTTAAGCTATTCTTATTAAAATTATATTAAGTGAACCATTTAACCTCAGCCCAAATTTTGGTGAACAACTGAACAGAACCGTCAAATCTACGACAAATCATCGACACGAAACGTCAAACTATAATATTCTTCTTCTTCTTCAAGGAATTGAAATTGAAATTTGAATTTTCGTCAAGTTTTGTTGGCTAAATATAGAGCAATATAGAGCAAACAGGAATGGTTGACTCGTGTAAAATCTTTGAGCCATCACAAAAATCATTAATTTTTCGTCTGTACCTATTACTAATATTATTTATTTATTTAGTTGGAAATTTATAACAAAATTGCTCACACTTAAATATTTCTCCGGCAGCTTGTGGACAACCAAAACAAATAGTTGTCATTTTGACGTTTAACTCTTTATACAATGGAGTGTGTCGTGTGTATGACCATTCCCACCAACCCAACATCTGGAATCATCAATGATGAAGAAGAAGATGTGTGCGGTGAATCGCGAATGTGGTTATTTCAAAGAATAGAAAATTAAAATAAACATATAATGCTAAGAAGTTTGTTATCATTCCGGCCTTTTGTTTCCCAAAAAAGCAAAGGGCTCAGTGAAATGGCCGCGCATATATCAAAACAAGGACTGTATAGAAATATCTCTGGAGGCTTGGGGGCAGAGAATAACCCTGTGGAGAAGGAAAAAAAGTTAAAAATCTTTCAATTGGAAATAGATGTATCTCGGCAAGAAGGTCGTCGTGTTCCTGATCCAGCATTAATGAAGGATGAACATTGGGAACATCTGCTGAGTTTAAATTCTCGTTCTGCCAGGACCAAATATTACGGTTTCTTGTGGCAACTGGAAAGAAAAAAAGATAACCGAGAGCGGAAAAAAATTCAGAAGCATGAAGAATTAATCAAACGGAGAGAAGATGAGAAAAAACAAAATGAGGAAAGTAATCATATAATCTATGCTCTTACTCATACAAGCCTTTTCCTAAGGATTTATGATTCTACAATGAACCTATGGAACAATAATAAGTGTGTATTTTTATAGAAAAGTAAACAAGAAATAACATATCTCCTACTAGGTTGATTCAGGCAATGCAGTTTGGTGAAAAAATAGTTCTCGATTGCTCCTACGATAAGTACATGAATAAAAGAGAATCTATAAACGCTGGCAAGCAGTTAATGCTTTGTTTCGCAGAGAATCGAATGCACGATGAACCATTTGATTTACATTATTGTAATGTCAATATGAGGGAAACAGCAATGCACTACTTGGGAAGACATATTCCCACCATGATGGAACCCTCATTTCCTATGAATTTACACGAGCAATGCTATACTGATATATTTCCTAAAGAAAGATTGGTGTATTTGACCCCTCATTGTAAAAACGATTTGTTAAAGTATAATCCAGATGATATCTACATTGTTGGAGCTATGGTCGACAAGGTAACTAAACAGTGAATTTATAAAAAAAAATATATATATAAATGAAAAAGTTATGTTTTAGATGAACAGCGAACCAATATCGTTAGCAAAGGCAAAGAAACTAGGCCTAAGGATGGCGAAATTTCCATTAGATCGTTATTTGCAATGGACTTCAGGATCTGGAAAATCCTTGACAATTAACCAGGTGCTGCATATAATGCTGGATATGAAAAAGACTGGAGATTGGGGTTATGCACTTAGGCATGTACCCAGGAGGAAACTCATGAATTTAGATCAATCAAATGAAGTAGACGAGGAAACAAATACAAGAGAAATAATAAAGAAATTACGATCAACGTCTGAAAAGCTCAAATTTGATGTTGATTCTTGGGGAAATAGTAAGAGATTTAAGATAAGATAAGATAGATATTAAGTATAAAATAAAGTCAAACTTCTTTAGATAAAATTTTTTATTCTTATTTTCCTCCATAAGCTTAATTTCGTCTTCTTCTAACTCGTGATATTCTCCAAGCATTAGGTTCCTCATATTTATTATATAAAGGCTCCAGGCGTTGATTTTTCTTAAATTTGCTTAACTTGGTTGGATCGGAGAATCGGAAAAATGAAGAAGCAAATTCAACAAGCCATTTTGGGTCTATTGTTGTTACCTCCCGCATATACTCCTTGGTCGTTTGTACGAGCTCGTGATATACAACCCACTCGGGCTGTCGATTAAATAATGCACTTGAAGGATGAATATATACAACTTGAGAGTCAACTAGTGTGCGATATCCTTCTTGTGGATCCTTCTTGGAAGCATTCCTAAAAAATCCAGAACAAATTGCTTTTTGTATACGAACGGTGTTCTTTCCAGCAGATACAACATCAAGTTTATGCCGATCCATAATTCCCAATAACTGTTTACGAACATCCTGTGCTCTTTTCAGTGTACGAATTTGAACGAAGTTTTCGTAACACCAGGCATTTGAAAATTTATTATTTTTCCAACTATTGTAGACTGCTAACAAAGTTAAATGATCACCTTCAGGTTGGTTGAATTTTGCTTTCTTCTGATCTGCAAGTGATTGCTTATCTTTTGGGCGATAAAATACATTCTGTACACTCAACATAGACACAATGGTTAAAACTTCATCTGAACAATGCAGTGCAACGGACATTATTAACATTTTAGACAAATTAGGCTCCAATGGAAACTCAGCCATTCTCCTTCCTAATCTTGTCAAGAGGCCTTCATCATCTAGTGCAGAAAGTGAATGCAACTGCTCAAGAGCCATAACTAAAGATTCAACTGGTGGAGCATCCATAAAATCGAAATGCAATAAATCATTGATTCCCATAGTTTTCAGCTGAAGCACAGTTGTGGCTAAATTGGTTCGTTGAATTTCTGGAACTGGTGTTGGTAGCATTTCATCCCGGTAAGCACGTTCTGTATAAAGTCTATAGCATTTTCCTGGACCTGTTCTTCCAGCACGTCCAGCTCTTTGCTTTGCTGCAGCTTGTGAAATTGGTGTCACTACAAGTGAATCCATACCCGTTTTCGAATTATAAACCTTTTGTTTAACAAATCCTGGATCTACTACATAGAATATTCCATCGATAGTCAAAGACGTTTCAGCAATATTTGTTGCAATCACAACTTTTCTACTTCCAGCTGGTGCAGTCTCGAAAATTCGCGTTTGCATCTCAGATGGTAGGGCTGAATATACAGGAAGAATTATTAATTCCGGTACATCTGGTCCCAAACTTTTCATTCGTTCATATAAAATTTCACAAGCAGTGTCGATTTCTTCTTGTCCAGTAAGAAAAAGTAAAATATCTCCGGGTGGCTCACGCAAATGAATTTGCATTACAGTAATAAGGGATGCATCCAAGTAATCAGTTTCCGGTTCTTTAGTATATAAGACTTCTACAGGAAATGTTCGACCGGGTATTGTGAAGATAGGCGCTTCGAAGAAATATTGTGAAAATTTAACGGCATCTAGTGTTGCTGATGTTACAATTAATTTAAGTTCTGGACGCTTTTGCACAGCCTAAAAGTATTTTTAATTGAATATTTGTTATTATTAAACTGTTTTTGTTTTTTAGAATCTTTTGATGGTTACATACATAAAACTATTATGAAAAGGGAAAACTACTGTGAGATGACGAGTTCGGGATAAAATCTTAGAATATAGAATAAATAAAGAAAGGACCTTGTCTGTAAAAAGCGTATACGTGTGGACAAGATTTTTTTACTACGGGGTGAGTATATTTCCAATTTGCTTACATTACATTTTTTTTATCGCCGTAATAACGTAGAACGGCCGTAGCGAAATTTTTTGCTTTTGTGTTCTCGATCAAAATAAAGCAAAAAAACTTTACTGTCCTCACGAAAAATATTATCAATCAAGGGTAAATTCTAGAAAGTGTCAAAGAGGCAGTCGATTGAACAATAAGAAAACAGCCAGTAACCTATATACCTAACTTTCATCGATTACCACAAGGCTTTCGACTCGATTGCCAGGAGTTATATTTGGAAGGCTCTGAATAGAAAAAAATTTAATTAATGAAGGACTCTTATAGCAACTCCAAATACAGATATCTATATAGTAGATCGTCCGAAATTTTGAATATGAATACTGAAATTGACAGAGTTTTCAATAATCATGCTTTTGATAACAACTGCAGCAGGACACAACGGGTACTGAACTGTTAGACATATCTGAATTATTGATTATATCTGCTAAATGGTCCATCGAACAGCAGGACCTCAACACCATGATTTAAAAGACTGCAGCAGAAAGTACTTCAGCTGGTTGAAAAATTAATCTCACATTAGACGGATGGTAAACGGGGTCACCTTCACTGATAGTAATGGATCCTACTATACTGCCGACCCAGTTGTAGGTGAAGTGCAAATACTTCTACCTAGTGCGAGGTGGTAACCACTGTTCAAAGGGGTTTGATGTGATGGAGTTTGACACTTATCAGTGGTCTAAATTCTGTTATTCAACCCCAGCCAAATGGGAACAACGTACGGTGAGGGCTGCATGGCTGAGCTTAATCGTTAGTATGCGACACCAAGAAACCTCCAGTTTACAACTTCACCCTTGCTGTAATATGCGGGGCTCTAGTGCAGATGACTGTCCTTACTGCCCTTACCTAGCTGCGCGGGCAACAAAAATAAATAATTTAAATTAAACCGACGAAGTAAAGGAGACTGTCTTCGTATCGGATGCACACAAATGCTGATAGTGGAGACTCATTGCTGTCATTAACAGAATCAACAGAAATTGGAGACTGTACACAGTCCCAGTCCCAGCTTCGGAGCAACTACTCGCAGTCGTTAAAAGGAAAGTGGATGGAAAAGAACAGACGTTGGTACTTTACATCGACGAAGGTAGGCCCTGAAAAAAATATATTATAGATCTCATCTGCTCTGGTCAAAAATGCAGATAAGGCTGAAAAAACGCCGGTAGACCACAAGTCTCTAACGAAAAAATAACTTCAGTCTCTACGACTCAACAAAAGATGATGCCAAAACCAACAACGTGAAAAACTAGAGCTGAAGACAGACGGCTGGGACTTCGGGTTTAAGGGCTGATAAAATTTCTGACGCCAGGCGCAAAAAAGTGGGCATTCAGGTGAATCTCCATTATACCTTTCCAACAGCAGTTGTACTGAGCAGCAACTTCACTTAACACTTTATGTGCGGGAAAGGTAGTTCTACCCGCGCGCCTGACTGATGCTAAACGGCGGGACGGGTAGTTCTACCTTTTTAGCAGACTCTACCTTAAAGGCGGGAAGGTAGAACTACCCGATTTGTGTATACGAATGTTGTATACCAATCTCTTGGTAAAGGTCCAAACTACATCTACATGTATAAAAAAATCCCAATATACGTCCACTATACCCTTTTGTCTTCGTGCCCATTATGTAGTAAATAATAAGTAAAAAAGCTAGAATTGATCTATGGTGCACTATGCAGGGTGTAATAATTGGTGCGCCTAGCTCAAGGGTTTGATAGCTAAGGTGGAGTCAAGCAAAAAATTATAAGATGAAGGGGGCGGTAAGACGCATCGTTTCGGTGGGGGGGGGGCACCAATTATTACACACTGCATAGTGCACCATAGTGCACCCTGCACCCTGCAATACATGCGTAAATATGTGATAAACTCAATATATTTTTAAAAATTTAGGCGACTTGTTGATAGATAGTATACAATATCGAGGACCATACTGTGGTAAGTGAGAATTCCAAATTTCATTAAAAAATAACAAACGGTTTGGAAGATAGAACGTTTTTTCTAAAGTTTGTTTTTTTATCACATTCCAATGGTTTTCGACCGCTACACGTACTAGTGACACGGGAGCGCCACCCCGCACATTAAGTGTTAAGAACAACTTAATGTGGCCCTGATACAAGAGCCGTGCAGCAACGGCGCAATTGTAATGGGGCTAACAAATGCAGGGAAGTTAATGCACGATAAAACTAAAAGCAGACCGAGAGCTTGCCTACTTTTTAATAAACAAACTAACTACCTTGCAATTTCATAGCTCTGTACAGGACACCTGGCAGCATTAATCATCAATGTCACAGGATATAAACAAGCGAGACCGATAATCTCCTCAGCCCAGATATGTACATATGAAAACCTCACCCGCTCCTACACTAATAAAAAAATATATATCTATGTCAGAACAAAGCTAATGTGAACGTGACAGACATTCTCGGTTAATTGTACCGTTATCTAGCTTATGTTGAAAATTGTTTGCATACCCAACTATCAAGTCCATGAGCCTCTTACACTAAATGAGCTAACCACTTTATAATTTTATCTCTATTGCAATTTTACTGAGAAAACAGTAGAAAAAAATATTTATTTGCATAAACATCAAAATCTTCAGGATCGTTGTCAGGCAATCAGTAGAATATTAATCCCTTCAGTACTTAATTTCGTTACTAGAAGATCTTCGACTCACAATCTATTGATGGAATCTATAAATGGGGTGCTTTTTACCAAGGTAATTTTGTCGTAAATTATATCAAATTTGGTAAACTTAGGTGGGTTGAATGAACAATTGTCTATAATGAACCAATCTAAAAATCGATCCTTAATAAAAAAAAACATTTATGAACCCATAGCAAAGATTGTTTTTTAATCGCTTACCTGTTTTAATAAGCCAAACAGAACGTCCGTGTGGATAGTCCTTTCATGAGCTTCGTCCAACATTATAACTGAATACGACTTTAAATCAAGGTCCATAAGGCATTCACGAAGTAGCATACCGTCAGTCATGTATCTGATAAAGAGTATAGAATTTACTACCACATATGCACCTTCAAAAACCACAAATAAATGCTTACTTAATAACGGTTTCAGGACTTGTACAATCTTCAAAACGAATCGTATATCCAACTTCCTGTCCTAATCGGCAACCGAATTCTTCAGCAACTCGCTTAGCTACCGACATAGCAGCAACACGACGTGGCTGTGTACATCCAATCTTACCACGGGCTGTAAATCCACACTCGGCTAGATATTGAGTAATTTGCGTTGTTTTTCCAGATCCAGTTTCACCAATTACAATGAGAATTTGTTTTTCCGTCACAGCCTTTAAATATCGATTGAAAGTAAATTATATTAAAAAGAAATTTTTTTTAAAATCTAATACCGTTATCAGATCATCGCGTAATTTGAAAATCGGAAGCGATTGACGCTGCTCAATAAGGGATAAGTCAGTTTTCTTTCCGAATGATGATTTCTTTCCACCAATAACATGCTTTTTCCATTCTGGAACTTCTTGTGGAGTCATCCCAATACCGCGAACATTTGCTGCTAAAGCTCTACTGTCCTCTGAAAATTTGAAATGTCGTCAAAGTTGATTGTATATGTATATAAACCTATATTTGTGTTAACTTACCGTCAGGCAGAGGATCTATCCAATTTTTATTCAAACTTGTTGGTATTGAATCCATTTCTTGTTCCCTCTGTAACATTTTTTGTTCTCTCCGTTCTTTGGCCAGCGCAGATTGCATCATGGCTGCTTGAGCTAGTGAACCGTCGGGATTTTTAACAATTCGCACAGGTGAAAGATCATGTAAAGCACGTCCGTGGCCTTGTAAAAATGGAGGTTCTTCTTCAACGATTTCAATTTCAATATCTGCTTCATCGTCTTCTTCTTTTGGTAATAGTCTAAAAAACACAAATTTGTTGGTTGAAATATTATGGAGCAAATAATATTTTTATCTTATAAAGGAAATCAAGATAAAATTGTGCACGTTAGTGGGAAATGTCAAAAGATTGCTTAAATCGGAATACTACACAACAGGTGCCAGCGGCCCTGGACAATAGGGACCAATAATATTCACAGTGGACAGCCAGTTTATATAAATTATATGTTAACAATTACTCACCCAGTCTCATCATCAAAGTCAGGTAGTTCACTTCTATCGATTACTCCAGATGATATCATTTGCTTAATTTCCCATCGCTCAGGACTTGATATTCGCGTAACTCGTTTTCTACTTTCATCTAACTCTCCTTCGATATTACCTTGCAAATGAAGCATAGACGTACCGCTAATGGGACGATCTGGATTTCGGTCTTTCAAGTCGCTTTCACCTTTCAGCTGCGAATGA
This sequence comes from Dioctria rufipes, assembly GCA_963924295.1. NCBI lineage: Eukaryota > Metazoa > Arthropoda > Insecta > Diptera > Asilidae > Dioctria > Dioctria rufipes. Next base: position 280,119,731 of record OZ002740.1, on the reverse strand, counting down.
GACGACGGATTTAAATCTCTACCATTTGCCTGGTCGACTTCTTTCATAGAAAGAGAAACCTTTTGTCCAGCTATACTCATTACTTTCACTTTGACAATAGCTCCCCTAGAAACCACTTCAGATACATCTGTAACTCTTCCTTCAGCTCTTAACTGGGAGATATGAACTAGACCTTCCCATCGTTTTCGTAATCCAAAAAGTTGAACAAAACAACCGAACGGAACAATATTTGCAACTTTCCCAGTATAAATTTTTCCTGAATCTGGATCATCAGCCATTGGTGTAGGACTTCGACGTTTATCTCTTACCGGACTTCTTTCAATTCGTCTATCGCGAGAATTATTTCTTCTGTATCTATCTCGCGATCTAGATCGACGGCGATTTCTATCTCTAGAAGAACTTCTATTTCTAGACCAGGCTCCTTTATCTTTTGACCTTGCTCGCCTGTCCCTTGATCTGCTTCTCCTTCCTTTAGATCTACTGCGCCTTCCCCGAGATCTGCTTCTTTTTCTTCCATTAGACCGACTTCTCCGGCGCTCCCTTGATCTACTTCGTCTACGATCTCTTAGTCTAGATCGACTTCTTTCCCTTTGCCTTCGGTTACGATCCCTTGAACGGCTTCTACTTTTCGATCTTACACGTTTTTCCTCTTTTTCCTTCGATTTGGATCTTCGTTTTCGATCGATTTTGTCCTCTATTTTATCAATGTTGCTTGGAGCTAGTGCTTCAAGCTCAGCCATTGCATCATCAACAATAGCTGAATTTTTTTTATCTTCTAATTCATTATCAATGTGTTTCGGTTTTTCATTTGGTATGGCCAAGCCAGGAAATTTCTCTGCAAGTTTAGTTATTTCCTTAGTCGAAAAAATTATATCTGAATTTGAGTTATCATGACCACTTTTTGAAGAAGGTTTCATCAATTGAATTATACGCAGCAGATTACTGATAAAGGAATCGGGAAATTCAGCCCCATTTTCGATCAATATTTTTTTAAACGATTCAAATGATGTATTTTTCTCTGCTAAATCAATTATAAATTCCGCTGAAATAAAACGTTTAGAAATAAATCACTAAAATTTAGGACAACTGCAGGCACTTACCCAAATCTTTGTCATTTAACCCTAAATGATTATCTAATTCAGTACATATTTTGGACACCAACGAAAGATGTTCTAATTTTTGTAGTTCTTCCATTATTTAATATACGTTTTTCACTTAGAATTAAATAATAATTACCTGCATTAGTTGCAGGTAAAAACAAACAGACAAGACGTCAGTTAATAGACGTTTGTTCTGGTAATGCATGTTTAAGCACTATCCGTCATAATTACTCCTAAAAATCTTAATCTCAAATAAGAGATGGTGCTGTATATACTACATGGAATAACCTACTTAGGGCAAACCCGTATTGGCTGAATTACATTACAACGCCGACGCCGGGTGGTCGTTGTCGTCGTCAAACGCCGAACAAAACGCCGGGCAAGTTACATTAACACTGGGCGGCAGCGCCATATCTTAATTTCCCTTACATTTTACAGTTGAGTTATTTGCATGTAATCTCTGCCGGTTTGCAATAAAATTTTAAATAATAATAAAAAATATATTTTCTTTTCCTTCAAGTCCACATTTTTTTAATATAATATCATTTATTTTCAGAAATATAAATATCGTTTCATTTTGTTATGTTTTTTCATAATAGATTTAGATCTGGCATATTGGCAGCAATGGAGCGCCAGAGTTAAATTTAGGATTAGAGATGGGTCGACGACCACGCCGACGACGACGACGACGCTGGCGTGAGTATTGTAATGCATTTCATACATGCAGTACTGTCTCTAAATATTTTTGACATAAAACGACGACCACGCCGACGTCGGCGTTGTTAATGTAATCCGGGTTTGCCCAATGATACAAAGACAACGAGGTAATAACTAAAGGAGATGCAATCATATGTACGATCCGTGTACATGAGCGTACCCAAAATTGCCCTGCATTTGTGTATGTTTCACTCCGCCATTTTTGGTCTTCGCTGTCAAATCCATACTTAGGTTTGGATAGTTTTGGGCTTGGTGCATTGACGCAGGAAAACCCGTGAAATAACCGTAGGGGCCACGAAGCAAATATTACTCACAAACTTTTTACCACTGATCTTTTCTTCAAAATTATTAACTTTTTTACGTTCACGTTTGCAAATTCAGTAAAGACTTTTGAGCATATGAAAATAAAAGCGATTAAAATTGCGCATAGGTTGTACAATTGTGTACAGGTGTACAAATTTTACGGCGCTTATGTACAAACAATATCAGTGTCATAGTGTTAGAATTGGGTACGCGATATTTTCTCATTTGCATCTCCTTTAGTTCTTACCTCGTTGTACAAAGGTAACAACGTATGGCCGATTCGAGAGGAATTTTTTGTGTTGCCACGTCATGAGGTGCCTACTGTCATTTCCAGCGAATTTGTTTTTAAAATATCTAACAAAATATTAGTTTCTTCGTTTAAATCACTTCGGGAAAAGTAATTATGTGCTAGTGGGAAAGCAAAGAAATTTAAAAATAGAAAATTTTTTTCACTGTGAAAGGACGATCAAAATTGAGACGAACAAATTTCTGACATTTGTCGCCAAAGGAGGCAAGCAATCAATTGTTAATCTTTGTATCATGGGGCAAACCTATGCAAAAACCGATCATTTTGCATTTTTCTCGAAAGTAGTCCTTATAGATTATTATTATTAGCTGCGTTTTTTCATCTCTCTGATCTGTACCGAGATTCAGCTACGTCGAAATTGGCAAAAAGTGAGTGAAGTGAGTCACTTTTCTGCAAATTTGATTCTGCTAAGAAATTCACTCACTCACTTCAATCACCTTCAATTTTGCGGTGAGTTGGGAGTGAAATCATCGAGCAGCGATTTTATTTTAGAAATGGTAAGTACGTATAGTATTTAATTATCACTAATAAATTGCAACTCGCCATTTGCATACTAGAAAGCTCTAATTGATGGACTACAATAAAGTTATAATGTATTAGAGGGGATGCTTGTTAGTGCACATGGATCCTAATGCACGGGAGAAAAGAGCTGAAAAATTAAATTCTTAGAATATGTTATATTATATTCCTCCTTATTATCTGCATAAAATGTTTAGAGGATAATATTTCGCAGCCGTGTTCATTTTCACACATAAAAAAGCCAAAAGGCTGTGAAAATGACATTCGAAGTTAATATTCGAAAATACTCACTTCACTTTTTTAAAGGAATCATTTTATTTTCAAAAGTGAGTGAATGAGAAGTGAGTGAAAGAAGTGACTGAAGTGAATCACTCGCAAATTAGCTGAATCTCGGTACTGATCCTGTTCAATTTTATGTACGTAAAACAACAGAGGGCGCGTTTAGGCGGAGACCAAACCAGTTTGGAAGAATTGGTAGCGTTTGGTCACAACCATGTAAAAATACCAACCATTCCGGTATGGTTTGTATTTATGCGGAGGAAAAATTGGTAATTTTGACCGGTTTGGTCTCCGCCTAAACGCGCTCAGAGACTGCTATCAAAATAGTCACTTTCGTGCTTGAGTGTTGAAATGTCAAAGAGCGTTTAAAATTATGAAATAAGTAAATAAAACTAAAATGGTTTTAGTTTTAATTTATTAAAGTCCCAATTTACGGAAAAAAAAAATGAGTTTGTTTTCTGACCGTATAATATACACAAACATATGAATATTTTCTTTCAAAACGCTTTTTTCGCTTTTTCTCGTTCAGAACAACCAAGTTGCTTTTTACGCTATCGTCAAATTCACAGAGTCAAAACGCTTTTGAAGTTAGCTTGTTGCTCTGAGCAAACCCCTTATTACCGCTTTAATTGTGTGTTTTTTCTTTTACTATCAGAGCTAGCTTAACACAAGCTCGATGTAGTGACGCGTTTAATAAATAAACGATCAATAACTAACTTTTTCGTTTGTACATTGCTCCACACCCTGTTGACTGTTTCTCTTCATTCCTTTTTTATATGATAGCCAACTGTCTGTTCTTCAAGGTAAGCATTTTTCCCCACCCCATCTTACCCCTCCTTTTTTTCATCCTACCATATGTTACCCATGGTGACTTTTGGCCCCCATGGTGACTTTTGGCCCCCATGGTGACTTTTGGCCCACCCTGTACTTGCTTTTCAAGCTCCATCAAGTTGGCCGGTCGAAACATACTGCATCAAGAATACTCGTCTGGGATGGCCCGTTTGTGGTTGAAGGATAACCACACCCAACAACTACAATAGTGATACGAAAACAATCCGTGCACTCTCATAAAAACTGGAATGGATTCATCCCAAGCGTTCTTCGTATGCCTATGCATTTTTACTGAATAACAATTTTATTATAAATAATTTGAATACATTATTACTCATAGGTACACAACTGGATATATTTCATGAAGCCAAAACATGCTAAAGCAAGTCTCCATTTAAAATTGTATCCCAAATTTTAGTTAAAAGTTTCTATACCTCTTAAAAGATTTGTGAAACCAAATCCTCGGTAGTATAGTGGTAAGTATCCCCGCCTGTCACGCGGGAGACCGGGGTTCGATTCCCCGCCGGGGAGAACATCTTTTTTTTTAAATTTTCTAGTATTTTCTTTTCGTTTTGAAAAAAAAAAACATTATTTTCCAGGACAGTGGCAAAGAGTATTTCTCTGCAATCTGAAGCGAACTATATATATTTTGTTACGAAATCTTCACCGAAATTACGTAATATCCAGTACAAAAAACATATTCAAAATAATCTCACTATTGCGTAATTTCAGTGAAATTAAGTCTGAAATTACGAACATTTGCACCACGCGCACATTTTCGCTTTACACTTTTTGTCAAACTGTTTCACTTGAAATTTTTTGTTTAAAAATAATATACCTATAAGTAATTTATATATATATATGTGTATATATATATAATAATAATAATAAATAATTTATATATACCTATATTTAATTCAATGTAATATAAGGAAGAAATAAAAAATAAATATGATATTAATGTTGCTGACATTTTATCTGGCAATGAATATAACCTTTTAATTGCACAAAACCAACGAGGTAATAACTAAAGGAGATGCAATCATATGTAGGTACGATCCCTGTACATGAGCGTACCCAAAATTGCCCTGCATTTGTGTATGTTTCACTCCGCCATTTTTGGCCTTCGCTGTCAAATCCATACTTAGGTTTGATTTGTTTGCTGACCTTTTCTTCTTTATTATTAACTTTTTTACGTTCATGTTTGCAAATTCAGTAAATACTTTTGAGTATGAAAATAAAAGCGATTAAAATTGCTCATAGGTTGTACAATTGTGTACAGGTGTAAACATTTTACGGCGCTTATGTACAAACAATATCAATGTCATTGTGCTAGAATTGGTACGAAATATTTTCTTATTTGCATCTCCTTTAGTTCTTACCTAGTTGCACAAAACTCGTTTACCCAATAGGCAAAAATTCCAGATGTGGAATTCTCTCACAGAATTCCAATTGAAAAAAGTGACGGTAATCTCACCCGCACAGCCGTTTTTGAAACAGAAATCTATATGTATGCGTTGTGAGTCCGTTTTCTAAAATGTTCTATATTTATACTTATGGAAAAGTGCCAAACATTGACTATATTTATGCTATAGAGAGCCTACTACTATCCATACAGGAAAATAGTCTTCTAGTAATTTAAAACTTGGTTCCTTACTTTCCCAAAGGCTACACTTCCTATATAGGTAACCTTACTTAACAAAATAATAAAACAAATTTGGATTACAAAATAACCTTCCCATTTTACCCTCAATACCTGTCAGCTGAGTGATAATTGCATGCGTGTATGTGCAGCCGGAGTCCGAATCTGTAGGCAGCCATTTTCGATATCATCAGCCCACGACATCCCATGACAAAACAGCAACATTACAATGATTAATCTTCTTAGAATTCTTGTTTAATGAATCGTAGGCATTTGGTTAAGATAAATTTTTTTAAATAATTTTGTTAAGAAAGGTATGATAATTTTATTACGGTTTGGAAGATAAAAAAGAAAGCTTAAGATTATCAGAACACCATTTTTCTGTATGAATAGTACCTAGTTTAGAGCGGAGTAGCTATTCAAATCAAACTTTTGTCAGTTTAGATAAGAATATTCCAAGTATTTTAGAATGCAAGGACTGTGTGGGGCCCAACGAGGTAAGAACTAAAGGAGATGCAAATGAGAAAATATCGCGTACCCAATTCTAACACTATGACACTGATATTGTTTGTACATAAGCGCCGTAAAATTTGTACACCTGTACACAATTGTACAACCTATGCGCAATTTTAATCGCTTTTATTTTCATATGCTCAAAAGTCTTTACTGAATTTGCAAACGTGAACGTAAAAAAGTTAATAATTTTGAAGAAAAGATCAGTGGTAAAAAGTTTGTGAGTAATATTTGCTTCGTGGCCCCTACGGTTATTTCACGGGTTTTCCTGCGTCAATGCACCAAGCCCAAAACTATCCAAACCTAAGTATGGATTTGACAGCGAAGACCAAAAATGGCGGAGTGAAACATACACAAATGCAGGCAAATTTTGGGTACGCTCATGTACACGGATCGTACATATGATTGCATCTCCTTTAGTTATTACCTCGTTGGTGGGGCCTCGCATGTGGTAGAGAGGGAGTCTGTTTCATGGCTTGTGAAGTATTCTCCCTAATTTGTAGGAGCGACTAACAATAAGTAGAAACTCGCTCTTAAATATTGACTCTGCACCACAATTAAATTTAGCTTTTTCATGCCTCATTTTCATCGTTTAACTAATTTTCCTGTTAATTTTGTCGTTCTACATACTAATTTGGATTTCTATGAACAAAAAAAGCGGGTTATAAAAAAGATATTTTTAAATATTGACTTTTATTAACATTATCGTAAAATTGCTTTATCCAGTCACTCTAAGAAGATAAATAAATATAATTTTCGCCGCACGTGTATATAGGGACATAGGGACAATTTTAAATGAAAAGTAAGGCTGTGCTAAATATTTGGTTTTGTAAGTGCGGTATTCTTGTGGTTTAAGTGAACAAAATTTGAGATGTGCGAGGGAGAAAAGATTATAGGAACTGTTGCATGAATTATAAAAAGATGGAGACATTTTTCAATTAGTGAAATAAATTAACTTAACAATGAAAAAAAAGCATTGAAATCCCTAGGGATTGCATTTAGAAATGCCATGGAAAATTCTTAGAATTCTCTGCGATAATAATAAGGATAAAACATGAAAATCTGTTAGATTTCCACGTTTAGTTCCAACTACCAAAATAACCAAACACTTGGAATCTAGACGCAGTTCGCTACGGTCAAAGAAGTGGAAATCCGTGCGCAAATAGTATGGATTTTCAGGTAAACTCGTCAAAAATGACAAGTAAAACGACAGGAATTTCATTCGAATTGCTTAATAGGTATAATTATTTTACATGCCAATCTAGTATTTAAATTTAACACCTTTGAAACGAAATAATCTAAGTTGCACTGAAAATACCTGAGAGTAATATTGAAATCACTTCGTTAAAACTACGTGATTTCGATGTAGTGAAAACGCCCTGCAGGTGTATATTTCCTTGTTTTATTTTATATTTAATAAGTTTAGTTTCTACCACTGTTAAAAGAGAAATATTACACCGCAACAAAGCTATACAAAAAATAAGTAAAAAAGCTAGAATTGGTCTAAGACCAATTCTTATGATACCCTAGATGAATGCTCGGATAAAATTTCGTATGGTCACCGATCTATCCAAGTTTGATTTTTGATGTTGTCTTTGGCATCTATTTCTGGAACGGTTCGTCGATCAGAAAAAATTATTATAACCAATTTTATAGGATTTCATATTTTGAAGAAGGTTTTAGTACAACAAAACGGTCTATTACTGATCGTTTTCACAGTATATGTAAACAACCTAAATTTTTATATGACAACACCAAGAAGGAGTTGCCCGATTTAGTCCATTTTTGAAATTTTATTTGTTATTACTATAAAAACACCAAGCGAACTATTTGTACTGTTCGCTTCATTTATAAATCTTCTATGAAACTGTATGAGGCGATCCTTTGAGTATCTTTTGTTCTGCCCTGTTCTGCGGACACAAAAGAACACAGCTATTATGTCTTAACATACGCAGCGCCCACGTCCAATCTAGAAACAACTCATACTGTAAGTCAGATTGATGGCATTTGACATAATAATTTCCATATCGTTACTCTCTAAGCTTAATCGAATTTTCAAATAATTTTGGCTTTAAAAACTACCACTACTCAGGCCAGGCAAAGCACATAATATATTTCTCAAATTCCAAAAGGCATAAATTTAGATAAAAAAAAAAAAGCACCTGGTTCCATCCAGGATCGAACTGGAGACCTTCTGCGTGTAAAGCAGACGTGATAACCGCTACACTATGGAACCTGTTGATCGACTGTTAATATAAAACATATTTAAACAAAAGAGTCGTATTTAAATAAAAAAATAATTGAATTTTAAAAGTACATCAACTCGAATACTCGGGCAAATAGGCTACTGTACTCAAAATTTTTATTTGTTAGTCCAATCTCTTTTACACTAAGGCTTTGCAAGGAATCCGCAGTTGCGGGGTTATGGGGGATGTTGTGATTAGAGATGGGTAAACTGTATCGATGTTTGTTTTAACAAAGAGTCTCTTCAAACAGGAATGCTGTAAGTTAAATGAGGCCGGGCTAATGTTTTTGTTGGGCGCAAGTTGTTCTACTGTGAGAGCCAGAGCACATTGTAGGTATAAATAACAAGGAGAACTCTTTTATCCATTCGAACATTTCTACACGCTTCATTTTATGCCCTAGATGTAATCATAAGGTATACTAAGTTTAAGAGACTTTGAACAAAAGCTTTTAAAAAGTTCGAAATAGGACCAATCGGGCAATTCCTTCGTAGAGTTGCTATACAAAAATTTTGTTTTTCACTATATATTTGGGTACTGCCTGAGAACGTGTTGAGGTAGAAAGTGAAAAACCAAATTTTGTATGGCAACACCAAGAATGGGTTGCCCGATTTAATCCAGTTTTGAACTCGTACTTACTAATGCTATGAAAACACCATGTAGGTACTAAATTTCTGTTCTCTACGCAGACGCGTTCTCATGCAGTGCCAAAATATATAGTGAAAAACGAAATTTTTGTATGGCAACCCTGTGAATGTGATATCCGCTTGGTCAAATTTCCGAACTTAATATATTTTTTTTATAAAAAGCCCGTTTGCTAAATTTAAGTACTCTAAGTGAACGTGTTCTTGAGTTATTGTGGTATGACGTAAGATACACCACTTTCCGACATAGCAAATTGTCTGCCATTTATCATGAAATATAATTCTCTACTGCCACATCAAAAACCAGCCTTTTTGAAAACGTTTCTCAACCGATTTTTTTAGCTTTCGCATCCGTCCCGCAATTCGCCCTCCATTACTGGAGACAGGCAGACTTCTGAAAAAGCTATCAACACAGTTAAGAGAGTATAATAAGATGGAATATTTTGTTTATAAAATGATGTAAATAGCTTTTGCAACTTAACATTTTCACAATTTAAAACGTCTTTCAGTCAATATATGCACGTGTCAATAATACCAACGAGGTAAGAGCGCACTGATGAGCTCATGATTATTTGTTGGATGAATGTAATGCTGAATTTTGTTCTAAAACCGGGACTGATATGATGCGCTTCTCAATGATTGTGCTTGTGAATACATCAAAAAAGCTCATCGCTGAGCGTAATCATTATTATCAGTGGTGACTTATTCAAATACCTCATCGCTGAGCGTAATCATGATTATCAGGGGTGATAAAGATTTTAAATTCAGAAAATAAAATCGAGAAAAATAAGCTCATATAATATACGTACGTATTATTTAATAGAAAAACAAAAAACAAAAATTCAACTCCATATTTAGAAAAAATAAAAAATAAAATTTCGTCTTATTGCTTATTGGAGCTTGCCGAGACGATCTAAGGTACTTGTTGCTTTTTTCTGTAAAAATTATCATTTAGTCTCAGAAGTATGTATGTATAATTGGACAGATAAAACACCTTGCTGTACATGTGGTCCGATTATAGCGATTGCGCGCCAATAAAAGATCTTTCCGTAGTTCAGCCTCATATTCCCTTCTGGATAACTTCTCGCGTTAAGATTCTAAAAAGGGTTTGTTAAAGTGAATATATATTTGTTGATGTAGTTCAAACGATTTTATTACTACTGAAGTAAATATTAACAACTATACTGTTGTACTTTCGTGCAGGGATACGACACGCATATACATATAATATATATAATATATATGCCCATTACACATATGATCAACAAATGTTTTTATTAATAAATAAACTATCTACCTATAAAAATATGAAAAATTACTTGCCAATGATTAAGAAATGAATGCAATGGTGAATTTTGTTCTAGCACCGTGACTAAACTCATTTATATACTTCGCAATTCAATGATTACCGACCACCGTTTATCTCCCTTTCACTCGTACATTATATGCACTACATAGCCATACAGATCAGTATCCGTACCAATTTATTGATGAGCTGATAGGTGAGTTGTTGAAGAAACTCATCGAGCCGCTACGTAAAAAAGTTATTTGTCGTACAACCACATAATGACCTAACTAAAAACTATGTCAGTTAACATAAAAGCCCCTACCCGCACTGGTACTAAAATTTTGTAAACTGATGAGCGTTGGCTACCAGTACATATTTCATAATTACTGAAACTTGATGTCATGCATGTGCATGACTCATATGTCTACCGAAAAACAAAGTGCTTTCACATAGCTTCCATTCGAATGAAGAGGTAGGACACCTTCTTTTCCATAATTTAGATGCACTTCAATTATGGAAAAGAAGATGTCCTACCTCTTCATCATTCATTTTTCCGCTTGACAGCGCGAATGTATTTTGGGCTTATTATATTTGAAAAAATTTCAAATCAATGTAATAAATATCAAATAGAACGTCCTTTGTGTCAAGTGTAACGTTATGTGCAAATTAGATAACGGGTTCCATAGTGTAGCGGTTATCACGTCTGCTTTACACGCAGAAGGTCTCCAGTTCGATCCTGGATGGAACCACTTTGGGTTTTTTTTTAAATTTGATTTTCACTTTCATACCCTATTACTGTATTTCTTTTGATTTATAAAATTAACTTTACATAACATAAAGAAATTACTTTCTTACTGCTGCGTTAGGTTCTTGTCAAACATACCTAGACCTACGACGACATTAAAATTAATTGCATTTGGACCTGTGTAGTAAAATCACATTTAAAAATATTAGAAGGTTCTCAGCGTAAAAATTAAATTGTTTGGAGTCAACCTATTTTTTAAACGGTACAGATGATTTTAGACATTATAAAAGTTATCGCACAGAAGAATCCTACAGTTTTATACCTTGGCGATTACTATGGCTTATAAAGTTAAAATTTTGATCAGAAGGAAAGAAATGGAAATAACGAAAAACAAAATTTCATCCGACATTTCCATGACTGAAAATATCCTTTAATTGAAGATGTTTTATCAGGTATAAATATTTTTGTTAATTATATTTCTTTAACACAAGAATTAATAAATGTTGAACGTGGCCAAAGTTCAAATAGTAATGTTGTCCCTACCTAAATCTAATTTTATCTTTTTATACAATTGTTATTTTATTTTAATCGTAAATGATTTGGTTACTACTCGAACTACATCAATTTCAAGTTTTGATAGTTAATTTCCTTTCGCGAAAGCTTTATTAACAAAAAAGGATACGGTTTTACTTATAAGAGATATGTAGAGCTCTTATGTCAATATCATCTACTGCATGGAGACATTGTAATTCATGAAATAAAATAAAATAGCATTTAAAAATTATAATAAAAGAATTATTGTGCACGAAAACTAAACACTACACTACACTACACACTTGACCTCAATTTAATTAATGCAAAACAAAATGAGAATTATAACACCGACAACTGACTGACTATCCAGCTTCACTCTGAAACAAACAAAAATGAACAAAACATTTCTTCTTATTTTCATATGAATCATCATTTTCATTCTGTTTAAGCAAACGTGCTTACATTACCATACCGTCTGCAATACCATGTCATCGATGAAAAAGACGTGTGGTATTCTTAGGTGAAATAACCCATTACCGTGTTCACTAATCCCTCGATTTCCTACTGGGATAGCATGGCAATGGCCCACTGCACTGACTTACAACAATGGACTGAGCGTATTGCCATTTTCCTATAGGAAAGCATGGCACAAGTTTTATAGTTCTCTCTTTCGCCCTGTGGCAGAGTTGGAGCTACCAACACAAAATATTGCATTCGGGAACTTTTGCTTATGCCATTTGATGTTTTTATGTTGGCTACAGATGCAATCACTTCAGATGGAATAAGGTAAAGATAGTGTTTACCATGCTCCGTCTCTCTTGCCCATAAGCAGGATTCAGTTAAGAATAAATTTTGAAAATTAAAGTCGGAATGAGTTTAATTCCTTATAAACGATTAAAATATCACTTGGACACAAGAAAATACATTTTTTTTTAATTTAATTCGATTTTCGGGTGTAAAATTTCATCTGATTGGTTGAGTTTTACATGTTTTTTATGTAATCGTTTTAAAGGGTGCTCTAACGGTGATATACAGAAACACAATATTTTTTGTGCCACATGAAATAGCAAATCGCTCAGTCCATTGTTATAAGTCAGTGGCCCACTGCAAATGTTATCTAATAATTTAGCTGCACACAGATATATCAATGTATAAAATTAGTCTGATCATTATCGCCGCGACCGCCTTAAAAAACATCAAAAGAAACCTCAAGAAGAGATTCTGGATACATTTCTATAATTTAAAAAACAATTCCTTTAGTTCATTTAACATAAAATAAGCTTTTAGAGCTAGAAAAATAGTAGAATGTGCTTTTGGAATGCTTGTTTCTAAATATCGAATGTTAGAAGTGCCAATCATCTTGATCAAGTTGATATTATCGTGAAATTGACATATATATATTTCATAACAAAACGCTCGAATCAAATAACGTAAAAAGGAAAATAGGTCAGGCAATCAATAATGTTGTAAATCAAACGTTGGCAATCAGTGGTCTCTCCGCAATTATAGTTTTTACTAAAAAATTTGAATAAACATATACCTACGTTTGCTTGTTTCATCAAGCATTTCCGCTATTTCCTCCCACGATTTTGATGTTGTATTTTAATTATGATATTCACTCCGCTTAAAAGCTTTCTACATTTGCAAAAATTTAATGTCACTTTCTGGATCGTTTTTAATTTTATTTACACTTCAGATAAACAGACTAGGAACTTAAGATACATCTGACATGCGCAACAAGAGCAGCTCCACAATCAGTGCTGTCGTTTGTACTCCGATCGGAGTATTTGTACTCCGAAAACTAATAGCGTACCCCGGTACTACTCCTTTTCTAAAAGTAGGTACTCCGTTTTTCATTTCTTCATACTTATAACTCCTATATTGTTGTTAGCAAATAATATAAAAGGTTTTATTCGCCTTCATTTAAAACTATACATTCATAGTACATTTTAGTAATAAAATCTATTAACGGGTCCGGTTGAAAAGTTGGTTTGGTATTACTTTGTACTTGATGAAATATGCTAAACAGCAGCTAAGAGCCTAACACATCCATGATTTATAATTTTTTTCAGCGTTGGCGCGCAGCTCGCGAAAGTGTAATCTGATTTGTTTTAGCCTCATGCCTCATGCGTTCATTAGGCGCTTTAATTGATGTTTATAAAGTGAATAATGAACGCTTTCTACTTGAAGAACTCCACAAAATTTTAGTCTAGTCCAAAAACCGTTTTTTAAATTGCTCTTGTAAATTTTTCATGGAAGGTTGGGGTTTTGTTTATGATTCGGCGAAGGTATTGAGTGATTTAATTTAACTACATTATTTGTTTACTTTAATTCAAGGGTTGTAAAAAGGTTGATTTTTTGTAATAAAACAATATAAAATTTGTGAATTGTGGAAAAAACTTGAGAATAGTTCCCAATTTGCAAAATACGAAATTCAAGGAACTTACAGCTTACATCATCTCTGTGGAAAATATTAGTGACGACGATTAAGATTCTGTTCTTCTGTGGAAAAACTAAGAAAATATTTCATCAGTACAGCGGTTTTTTTTTTTAAATTTGGTTTTAAATATAATGTAGAATGTAGACCCCCGACGATTTAATATAACAACAGTTTAGTTTGCATGATCTGATTGAGATAGGGTCTTTGACTTCTTGTGAACAATTCCACAGAAACAGTGGTATTTGATTAAAGAGCACAAATTTTGCAAAATACACAATTCAACGAATTTACAGCAACACCATTTTTTTTTTAAATTAATGCTAATAATGTTGTTAGTAAGAAGTCAAATTTTCAAGTTTCAATGGGTTTCGAGATGTGATCATTTTTGTTTATTTAATGGACTGTTAATGGGTCATATTTGGGAAGACAAAAAATTATGTCCTTGGTGAAAATATCTTACGAGATCAATGATAATAAAATAGATTTGTATGACATTTTTTCCCAAAAAACCATACATCACCGAAAAAAAAAAAATTTCTCGTCCCAAACTCATTGAGATCCCAATGTGGATATACTTATATTTATTATGCTTAATTTTTTCTTCTTCTAAAAGGCATCTATTTTTATAATTTTCCCTCAAGGACTGTACTTTCATCTTTAAAATAACCTACGGGAAGGTTACCGTTCACGACGATGAAAAATTCAATTTGTTTTTTTTTTTTTGTACATAATTATCATCCTTAAAGTGCTTAGCACACGTAGGTAAAAAGATATTTTCATATCTAAAGTATATTTTAGAACTCACAGCCTGTTTAGAGCAGAACTGTCCACCGGCTGGAAAACAGGTACTCTGAGGCGCTCGGAGCGCGCTTTCTGGGGAGACCTTTTCTCGCTACCTGGGGCACCCTCGTACATTTAGGAAAACTATTAACTTTCATATTCAGCATTGTCAGTTTTTAGAGAAAGAAGAACGGCCTCTGTATGGTGCTGAAATAGCCGAAGTAAGCTGTGTAAGATTTTTTGTTAACGTTAAACTTTATATGAGTTCTTCCGGGAACAAATTTTTTTAGCTCTCTGGGCAAAAAATGAGTTTCTTTTTCAAACGCCTGGAATTTTGTTTAAAATTACTCAGCCTCGGGCACCTCTAAGGGGCATAATGTGTCATCAATCGTAGCAGTCTAACTTATCTTTGTAACTTGCTTGGTAGGCTATGATTCAACGTAAAAGCTCTGATCGTTCTGTTGTTTTTTAATAAATGATTTATAGATTTTATTCGCGTTTTTAATTATTCATATACAATACATACATACATATATATCTCCCACTGTAATTTTCTATTTTTCGACATTGGTGCCGAAACCCGGGAGAATAAAACACGATGTAAAAATAAAATAATATAAAGCGCGACTAACGGATCCTATAGCCAACGTAAGGCTTCTTTCACCATACGATGGTAAGCGTGCGGTATTCCGGGGTCAAGTTACTAAACTATCCAAGAGCACCTCGGAATATTTGTCATCTTCTAAAAATAAAGTGAAAGAAGAAAATATTGCAAGAAAGGACGAGATTGAGGAAGAGCTAACAGTTTTTTTTAGATCGGCTAACATCTGCGAGCGATAACCTGAATAAAGCCAACGAAAACGTGCGCCCCCTCATCCTGAAGATTGTGAAAAGGAATGGGAGGGAGCAGTGAGTATGATGATAAGGCCGTAGCAGTGATTTCCCGCATTAAACAACGATTTGGCAAAATTCAAAACATGTGGAGCGGTGCTACGATGTCAGTTCCTCTTCAAGCGTCTTCTAACGACAAGCCTTGTGCGATTCGAATTCTTAAACACGAATTAAGGAGACTCCAAGGACTGGTTACCGTTCTGGGAACAGTTTCGCAGTTTTATCGCCAACAAAAGGTAATACTTATAATAAACAAACTAAGCGCCCAAAAATTTAGCTCTGTATGCATGCACACTTATAAATAACGGGAGGTTTTTTTAAATATGTTTTAAAGTTATTGCAAACAAGTAAAAAGGCACGAATTGGTCTAAGACCAATTCTTACGATACCCCAAATGTAATTTCGTATGGTCTGTGTAAGTTTGATTCTTGGAATGGTTTTTCGCATATACATATTTCTAGAACGGTTCGTCGGACAGAAAAAATGATTCTAACCAATTTTATAGGATTTCATATTCTGAAGAAATTTTCGGTAAAAACCATATAGGACTGAACAATTTCACAGTATAAGTAAAAATCCTAAATTTTTATATGACAACACCAAGAAGGGGTTACCCAATTTAGTCCATTTTTGAAATTGTATTTACTATTTTTATGAAAACACTATGTACAAAATTTCAGCTCTCGATATGTCGATGCGTTCTCAGTCAATGTCCAAATATACACATAGTGAAAAACGAAATTTTTATATGGCAACCCTACAAAGGAGTTACCCGATTTGTCCCACTTTTGAACTTAATTTTACTTTTTTTTAAAAAGCCCAAATGGAAAATTTCAGCTCTTTAAGTACACGCGTTCCTGATTTATCGTGAGGACGGACGGACATGCAAAAATCAATTTAACTTTTAATTTTATGCATGAGTGTCTAATCCGTTTTGCTCTACCAGAATTATTTCTGTTCATTACTGATTCAATTATTGTAAAAGATTTGAAATGCAGAAAAACTAAAGCGACTGAAGTTGTCAATACAATTTTGCATGGTGACAAATATTTTGAAAATTCAGAAGATTTCAATAATTTAATAATTAAACTAATGATGGAATTTATGTATTTTATTAGTATACATCATATTATATATGCTTTTCCCAAGAACAGAACCTTTTTTACTTAATGCAATTATGATTACCTGAATCAAACCTATTAATTAAATCAGCAGCATTCAACTAAACTTAAGAAACTCTTATTGCTGGAAAAAGCCAGTTTTTATATAGAAAAAAAAAAAAAATATATATATAAATAATGTAATAATGGTAGGCATAGATTTATTTAAAAATCTGAATATGAATCATTTGAATGAAAATGGGTTTTATTCACATTAATTTGGTTTTGGACATCCCATTTTAATTAATTTGAATTCATTAAATTTTGATAGTCGTGTACTCCGTTTTTTCCGAAAATACTTCGCTTTGTAAGCAAATTGTACTACTCTTGAAATTTTCCAAAAGACAGCACTGTCCACAATACATGCCATATGACAATAACGTGGATAATCTGCCAAGTCTTTTGTCACGCCAGATTTGTGTGCGGCGCACCATTAAAAAGCACGCAACTAGCTTTTGCTAGATATGCCAATTGTTATGTAATGTGGCAAATGTCACTTCTGTGTTCGGCCTGTCTCAAGGAAAAATATTAAAGGAACGAAAATCTTGAAAAGATTATAAAACGCCAGAAATTTCAGACCTAAACAGAAGTGTAAAAAAGGCAAAAATGCAAAAAAAAACTACTGCTGTTATCGACCGATCCATTCAACAGCACAACGAAAGCGGAGTTTATGACACTCTTTCGGCTTTCAAAAGCTATTCTAATGGAAATAATAAGCAGAATAACGGCATTTATGGAAATATAATTGGTTTTAGATTTTTCCAGAAATTAAGCATACCTATACATACTCGAATGTTTATTATTTTTGTACTTAGTGGACATTTGTGACTTTTGTGTTGGATTATGCAATAAATGTCATGAAAAAAAGGTCATTTGTCATGTCACCCAGCGTTTTTTTCTGTCACAAATAAGTTACATTTTAACGTCAAATGTGACTTTTTATGACTTAATTCATGATTTCATTGACATTAGTCATTTATTTTCTGATCAGAGTCCAGCCCTTGGGGCTGAGAAAATAGTATATTTATTATATGTCTCAGATTTTTAAGCAAAATAGAATTGTGTTTTATTCGCCGAAAAACGAGATTTCGGTTACTTACATCTGTCAATTTCATTTCGGTTTCCACACTGGGGAACATTTGGGGGGGGGGGGGGGGGGGGGGAAATTTTTCGACGTTACTTAGGCCGCTTGCATATCGAAAAACGAAAACAAACGAATAAACAGTTCCGCAAAGAAAATTCGTCTATGCTTACATATCAAAAACCAACGAACAGAAGCCGGGTTGGGTTTGTATCAAATGTAAATAAACGGAAATGAGCTTTATGTACTATATGACCGAAAAGAATTTTCGATCGTATGTGGAACATAGTATGGAACGAAAATATACTTGACAGTTCCGAACGAAAATTTGATTCTCGTAGGAATAAACATAAGAATATATTTTAATTGAAATAAATCTTTAAATGTGGATATTTTTTTATTGAAATTGTAATTATAATAAATATCCAATATGTTATTAACATGTACTGGAGATAATTTCTGTTAGCCAAAATTAGTATTTTTCGGTTCAGTATTTTCGTTTTCGTTATTTGATGTGCAAACGGCCTTAATCTCACTTTACTATTTACAAAAGCCTTTTTTAAATTTTCCGGGAAATAGTATTTTTTATACTCTAGATGAAATCTATAAGGTATACTAAGTTTCTCATTCCGTTTGTAACGCACAGAAATAATGCTGGTAGAGCAAACCCACGCATAATATTAAAAGTTATTTTGATTTTGGCATGTCCGTACGTGCGCACGATAACTCGAGAACGCCTATACTTAGAGAGCTGAAATTTTATTTGCGGACTTTAAAAAAAAAAGTAAAATTAAGTTCGAAAATGAAACAAATCGGGCAACTACTTCGTGGGTTGTCACACAAAAATTTCTTGTTCCACTATATATTTGGACACTGCCTAAGAACGCGTCAACATACAGTACGTTTACATGAATACTTGAGTACTTGACTTGAAATCCATTTGAAACTCAAGTAGGGTTTTTGGTTGAATTAATTCCAATTACTAGACTTGAAATTTACTTGAAGTGACATTTTACCTTTGACAACTCTGCAACCAGAATTGCGGATTTTTAGATAAATATCTTCAGAAAAGTGCTAAATATCTCAGTCTGAGTTATCAACAATAATCTTCCTCTAGTTCCTCTTTGCCGTTTTCATATCTCGCACAAATGCATAATTTTCAAGTACTGAAGTTGCGTTTACATGAAATTTTTTTGTGATTTACTTGACTCAAGTGTACTTGAAGTCAATGCGCGTTTATATGATATTTTGATTATTTGATATCTACTTCAAGTATTCATGTAAACGTACTGAAAGAGAGCTGAAATTTAGTTCATAGTGTTTTCATAGTAATAGCAAATAAAATTTTAAAAACAGAATAAATCGGGCAACCTTTTCTTGGTGTTGCCATATAAAAATTTAGGTTTTTTAGGGATACTGTGAAAACGATCTGTCCTAGACATTTTTATTGTATGCTTCAGAATATGAAATCCTAAAAAATTGGTTATATCCTTTTTTCTGTCCGACGAACCGTTCTAGAAATATGTCCGAAAAGCTACTGCAAAAATCAAAATTTCATACGAGCATAAAAATCGGTCTGAGACCAATTCTAGCTTTTTTACTTGTTTTATAAAAATATGGATGGGGACGCTACTTAAGGAATAACATTAAAACACACTTTTTCGTCATCATACAACTTTTATGAAAATTAAATGTCACTTCTATTTAAACGAAAAAAAGTTTGTGTAAACAAAAGCGAATTTTAGGTGTAGAACTCTTCGACTTTTCAGATTCGGTGATCGATGTACAAGTGCCATTACTCCTGACATAGATTTTTATAGTTCCAGTAACATTCATTATTCTACGTCTATACTTTTTGTGAGGCAAAATCTGCCTATACTCAGCAATAATCCATTAGATATTACTTATTAATTATCCTTTTTTTTTTAAATACCTTCCTTTTTCAACTATACATTTGGACCTATTAGCGCACTTATTCTTTTACATTTATATTCTATATTTTTTTGCTCAATTTTCGTACTAGTACGATTTAATTATGTTATTTACTACTTCATTTGCTCGCGACAATTTTTTCAGAAAAAGGTCGACTTCCACTTGGCCAAATAATTAAATGAAACGAAACTACATAGAAAATATGAGATCGATATTACAAATTCAGTAAAATAAAAAAAAAAAAAAATTGGTTCCATCCAGGATCGAACTGGAGACCTTCTGCGTGTAAAGCAGACGTGATAACCGCTACACTATGGAACCCACAAGAGGGGGTGGATAAAATTTCGATCGAGCTTGGAATTCATAATAGATATACAGCAATTCTATGCCAAAACGATCACTCATTGACCCCGACCCCCTCAGATTTAGATAAAACTTTCAGAATTAGTTAAGTAATTAAACAAGTAAAACAGCTAAAATTGGTCTAAGACAAACATCTCATGATACCCTAGATGAATGCTCGTTTGTAATTTCGTATGGGCACCCATCTGCGCAAGTTTGATTTTTGAAGTTGTTTTTGAATATATCTCTAGAACGGTTCGTTGAACAGCAAAAATGATTAGAATCAATTTTATAGGATTTCATATTCTGAAGAACTTTTCAGTACATTAAAACCGTATAGGACTGATCGTTTTCACAGGATACGTAAAAATCTTAAATTTTTATATGGCACCACCAAGAAGGGGTTGCCCGATTTAGTCCATTTTTGAAATTACATTTACTATCTTTATGAAAACACTATGAACAAAATTTTAACGCTCTACATTGACGCGTTCCACGCAGTGTCCAAATATGGAGTGAAAAATGAACTTCTTGTATGGCAACCCTACGAAGGAGTTACCCGATTTGTCCCATTTTCAAACTTAATATGTATAAAAATATTCGACTCATATTTCTTTGTTTAGCCTGTCGACCTGAGGTCTTGGATACAGGGTGACTCAAATTTTGTGTTCGTGTTTTTTAATTTCCTGATTACTTGGGAACGGTTTACTCTATTATTTTGTGCGACATTCCGAATTATTAGTGCCTTCCAAAGAAATAAAAAAAAATTAACAATTAAAAAAAATATTGAAGAAAAACTAAATTTTTATTAATTCAGAATTTTTGACCCACCCCTATAAACTATTATTTTTGAACAAGTTTGCGGATATTCTTCTCCTAGTTTAAAAGAAGTCAGTAGGTACCACTGACTTATAACAATGGACTGAGCGATTTGCTATTTCATGTGGCACAAAAAATATTGTGTTTCTGTATATCACCGTTAGAGCACACTTTAAAACGTTTACTACATAAAAATATGTAAAACTCAACCAATCAGATGAAATTTTACACCCGTAAATCGAATTAAATTAAAAAAATATTTTCTTTTGTCCAAGTGATATTTTAATCGCAGCACTCTTATAAGAAATTAAACTAATTCCGGCTTTAATTTCCAAAAGTTATTCTTAACTGAATCCTGCGTATGGGCAAGAGAGACGGCGCATGGTAAACACTATCTTTACCTTATTCTTTCTGCGGTGATTGCATCTGCAGCCAACATAAAAACTTCAAATGGCATAAGTAAACGTTCAGTAAGCAATATTTTGTGTTGGTAGATCCAACTCTGCCAATGAGAGAACTTTAAAACTTGGGCAATTCTTTCCTATAGGAAAATTGCAATACGCTCAGTCCATTGTTATAAGTCAGTGGTCAGTACTCAGAATTAGCCTACATCTAGATTAGAAACAAAGTCGTATTAGAGACATCTAGCGTAAAAGACAGAAATCCAACATGCGACAGTTTAAGATGAAAAATGAATAATTGCAGTTCAATTAAATTGAAAATTTTTAACGTGAACTTACTCCTAAATTTTTTTTGCACATAATTGTTAAATGTTCTATTTTGCTTTGTATTTCAAAAACTTTCAACGAATTTTGCAATTGACGTTATTTACTAGATCTGGGCTTTATCTTTCTAAAATAGTGACAATCTATAGAAATTAGAATACATACTAACACGAATTTGATTTAAAGAATTTTAATTTTTACCATTTTTTAGAAGTTTTCGAGATATTATCTCCATTCCAATACATTTATTTCATGGGTTTGCAATGCATATATTCTAAAACAGAATCTAAATCTTGGATTATCTGGGCTCGAGTCAAAATTGTGATTTTTAGCACTTTTCTTAAGATATTCATTTTAAAATCCGTACCTATCTACCTATGTATTGAACCTATTGCAGAGTTGTCGAAGGTAAAATGTCACTTAAAGTAAATTTCAAGTCAAGTAATTGGAATTTATTCAACCAAAAACCCTACTTGAGATTGAAGTGGATTTCAAGTCAAGTACTCAAGAATTCATGTAAACGTACTGACAGAATAAATAACAGATTTTATCTGAAATAATTATGCGAGAATTGTCCATAAGAAAAAGCAAGTGACAAAAGTCGCACATTTCTCTGTGTGTTCGCTGATGCTCTGGTCGATTTTTTTTTTCGTTGTTAGGTATTCTATGAATTTAACACAGTCGCAATGAGGTGACAAAAATAATAAGGGTGATTATTTGAATATAACAGAAAAAGACCAGCTCATTGATTTGAGAAACGATAAGTTTTACCGTTTAACATTCTACGAGAAAAATGTGGATGAGTTTTAGCATTGACAAAAACGGGAATGACTTTTAAAAGTTGACGATGAAATGCGAACTAGTCTGGCGACTTTGATACCTACCTCGTTTTGATTTAATTTGTTTAAAAAACAATGGCTCAGCCCTCTCATTGAATCATTTCCGTAAAAAAATAATTTGTTTTGTTTTTTTATATTTTTTATTTTCAGGTGTACCGCAAAGAAATCCAAATATTTTAGTGTGCCGTCAAAAAAAGGTTGAGAAATACTGCTCTAGAGTAAATTAATTAAAAAATAAGAATAGATGAGATCGCACCTACAGTGCCAAAACCACCACATCTCAAAATTGTCAATTTTGATTTTTTTTTGCATTTTACTTTATAACTAAGTTATTCTTGAATGAGAAGCTGTGCTATATATGTATTTACAGGCTACTACCTACCTAGCGGAAAGCAGAAGCATCTTCCGTCGGAAACAAATTAGAAGAGCTTCGTAGAAATGGCCGTTGGAGGTTTCTAGGAAGCTTTTTAACGAACGCAAATCGGAGATGCTTCTATGCAACTGCCTTCGGAAGATTTGAAAATAACAAATCTGCCAGTATTATTCGAAAGAAGCACGCGGGAAGAAAACAAACAAATCTGCATTTTTCTAATGACATGCAATGGTTAAAAAGGATACGCATACAGATACGGAGGTAAGCGTTTCTTTGCTTGAAAAAATTACTGCTTTTTTATAAAGAAAGAACTACATCAGTACTGAAAAATTTGAAATGCTTAAATGTTAATTACAGTTTTTATATTTGGCCTTGTATTAAAGGTGCGAAATATTTCAAATTATTTATTACACATTTGGAAAAACTTCAAATGTATTCCTCGGTAGTATAGTGGTAAGTATCCCCGCCTGTCACGCGGGAGACCGGGGTTCGATTCCCCGCCGGGGAGGAGTATTTTTTTATTTTTTTTTTTATTTAAAAAATAGGTAGGTAATTCACATAATACCTACATATTAATAAATATTTTTATAGGTAAAATTGCGTTGATATGTAGGACTTATGTGAAATCAATGAAAATTGCGACGATATGGGTAATATTTTATGTTCAAACAAATTCCCATAAAATTCTGCTTGAATTGAAATCAGAGCTTGCTTTGTGTAGATCGGGCAAAGAGTTTAATTTGTACCTACCTTTAATCTGGCAGACCAGAAATGTATTTTAAAACAAAGCTTATGAAAACTAGATATAGTACATAGGTGTAAAGTGACATTATATATATATAGAAGTTAGTATACATAGAAATGTAAGTGTTTTAAGGTATTTAGATAGTAAGGGCTAACGGGCTAACTAAATTCCCTTTTTACTCTTAAGCTTAATCTTCTCTGTTCTTTTCTCTTAAAAAGTCGATTTTCAAAGCTTTTTGTGCGTCTGCGCGGTAGTGTGGCATGATGTGTGCAAGACTGAGTAAGTGATATCGTGATATGGTGATGTAGTGATTCACACCACGTATTTTTCAATGTGTGGTACAAAATTATAATATTGACAGTACCAGTGTCAAGTGATGTTGATTTTTTCGACACGCACGTCAGAGTCATTAGAGAAATCAATCATTTGATGTTTGAATGTCGATTGTTAGTTTGGTTTTAATATTTATGATTGTTATATTTGGAAATGAGTGGAAATAAAGACTTTAAAATAAAGCTAATAGAAAGTGTAAAGAAACGAGAATGCATTTGGGATCCAACTAGCGAAAATTATTCTAAACGTGATAAATTGGAAAAAGCGTGGAAGGAAATTGCTGAAGAAGTTAAGAAAGAAGGTGAGTGCGACTTTTTATAAGTTTTAAAAAACAAAAATATGTATACATATTATGTAGGTACTTATATGTATAACATGGTGATGATAATCTACAACCGGCGTTTCTTAAAAAAAAAAATAGGTGCCTACCTATGAACTAGTGACGTCCATTTGCATATAAGTATCTCGTTTTCATTTAGTCTTGAAAGTTTGCTTTAAAATTGAATTAAAATTTTAATTTTCCATTTTTGGTTTTACTGGCTTGAATCGTCACAAAACCGACTTGAGTTACGTTTATTATTTCCATTATTTCACTTACGCAAAAAATGTTGTTAATTCGAAAAAAATATTTAAAAGGGTGTATAGATACAGAGACGGCTTGTTAGAATATTATCGCAGATCCACAAACAATTTCAACTTGTAATTATATACAAAAATTTATGGAAATTTTGCAAGGTAAGAAGCATAATTTGTGCTGAGATGGAATTAAAATCAAATTTTATCATAATTGAAATGAAGTGGAAGTTAATTACCTACCTAGTTATTTTTCCTTGTCTAAATTTTCCTTTTTGAATACTGAATTTTCAGCAATAAAAAAATGACTTACAAATTGCAATCACTCTGACTTATAACAATGCACTGATTGATTTGCTATTTCATGTAGTAGGTACACATTTTGTGTTTCTGTATATCAAGGTTTGAGCACCCTTTAAAACGTTTACTACATAAAAAACCATGTAAAACTCAACCAATCAAATGAAATTGTACACCCGAAAATCGAATTAAATTAAAATAAATATATTTTCTTGTGTCCAAGTGATATTTTAATCGCTTATAAGGAATTAAACTCATTCCAGCTTTAATTTTCAGAAGGTTATTTTCATCTGAATCTTGCGTATGAACAAGAGAGACGGAGCATGGTAAACACTATCTTTACCTTATTTTTTTTTTGCGGTGATTGTATCTGCAGCCAACATAAAAATATCAAATGGCATAAGAAAACGTTTAGTAAGCAATATTTTGTGTTGGTAGCTCCAACTCTGCCATAGCGCGAAAGAGAAAACTATAAAAATTGTTCTATTTCTTCCTATAGAAAAATGGCAATATGCTCAGTTCATTGTTATAAGTCAGTGCTTGCAATGTTTCCACTACATACAAATAGAATTTAACTTAAAAATCCTGTTATCTTCATTCATTTCAAGCGATCATGTAAATGGCGTAAATGTCGAGATACCATTAGCGGTCGTTTTTATACATTCGAAGTGATTTCTAAATGGGCGGTAGTAGGAAATCTTGATTTACTCTGCACACTGAAAAATAATTTTACTAATTTTGGTTTAATAATATTTAACTATGCAATGGTCCTAATTTTTAGCGGTTTTGAATTATTAAATTAAAATCAAAATTGTTTCATTTTAAAGTATTTATATTCGAAAGAGTTTACATTAAATTTAAAAGGTTTAATTTTTAAATAAATTAAGAATGAGTAATTTCATGTTTGTATTGAAAATGCTCTTCGTGTTTTTAGAAAAACAACTCGGCAATATGGAGTACCTATATTTAATTTATTTAGTCTGTAAGTAGTAGAGTAAGATCGGGTATTGTGGAACACCCTTTATATATTTAACTATATTTTGGAAACTAAATCCTGTTCGCACTCAAAACTTTTTTCTGGTATTTATGGGAGTGTTTTGCCTTAAGTTTTATTTTAAATTATTAAATTTGTCATGAATAAAAATTATATTAAAAAGTTTTTGAAAACTCTATGAAAATTTCAATTTGAAAAAAGTGCGTTTAATGTGGTACACCACGTTCGTGTATTGTGGTATACTATACCATATTATCAGAACTCGTCTTTTATTTAATTTTATAATGAAAAATTGAGTTTTTATTTCATGAAGCTACTGAAAAAACACATTATTCCAAGTCTTCTTTTATTAGTCAGTATTATTCGAACACATATTTTTGGAGAAAAAAAATAAAAATATAGCATAACAAATAAGCAACAAATAAGATTTCTTCATAAAATATAAAATTAAATAAACAAAATCCATAGGTTTACAAAATAAAATCAAAAATATTAGAAAGGAATTCCTGAAAACATTCTAAAAAATATTATTGCAAGAATCGCAAATAAATATGACACTGTTTTTCGGGCAACAAATAATATGAGCCCAGGTGAAGTCACATTGTAAGCATTCGATCCATTCTCCTCCACATTTATCATCGCCCCAAGATATATTACAGAAGGTGCACCTAGTATCTTTTGATGCAGGAAAATCGTTACTAATTTCGTCTTCAGAATCATCAAATATTATGTTCGAAACAGATAGATTTTCATTGGATGATGATAATGGTGATGATAAACGCCTTCGAACTCCCCTAGCGGTGGATGGTCTTGAAATTGTGTTCTCCTTGCGAGTGACTTTACTTCTTGGTTTCTTTTGTTCCTTAGACTTCACTACCCTCACTTTTTTCGGGTTTTGTGCTTTTTGGATACTCTCCTCTAGTTTCATTTTATAGGGTGATATTGTCAAGTTGGCTGCCTGAGTTTTTCTTCCTCTATTAGTAGTGCTATGTTTTGTAATTTTCGGTGGAGGAGAAATGTCCCATGGAGTGAAATTCATTTTACTTGTACCGGGAATAGGCTCATAAGTCGATGCTAATGAAGTTGAAGCTGCGTTGATTTGTTTTACAAGTTCAGTATTTTTATCAGCTTTATCGGGACTAACTGAGTGTCTAGAAGTCAAGGATTCTCTCTCTATCGCTTGTGTACTTTCGTTTGTGCTTTTGACATTATTGAATTGATTATTCAATTCTGATAGTAGCAAACCTTCTTGTATGTTATTTTGACTTTCACAAAAATTATCAACTGCTATGAAATCAGATTCTGAAAATATATTTTTATTAAAAGGATAAATCCCCGTGCATTTAAAGCCGCTTATAACTATTTGTCCCGTTTGGACTTTCAAATAAGCATTTTTAAATAGCTGAGCTATATCTCCCAGGACTACCTTTCGACCACTCTCCCTGATAAAGCGCCTTATTTCCTCATTATAATATTTTTTAAGCGGCCCCATGAAGGTTCTGTCCAATGGTTGCATTTTGTGGGTTGAATGCGGAGGGAGTGAAATAATAATAACATTGTGCTGACGCGCCAGGTCTATTACTTCTATGTTTCTGGTATGGCCGTAATGTCCGTCTAAAATTAGCAGAACTGGCTCCCGGTCTGACGGTTTTGAGAACTCCAAGAAATGATGAAACCACTGTGTGAAAATGGGCAATTGGACCCATCCAGAAATGTGAAAGACAGCCTTGGAATCAGCGGGAGCGTTATTCATGAAAAGAGGATTTTGATTTTTTCGTGGAAAAATAAAATAGGGCGGAATAAAATTTCCACTAGCACTCATACAATTGCTTACGGTAACAAGAGTACAGCGCTCTGCAGACGTCATCGCTCCTATTTGACGCTTTCCTTTCTTTGCTAGGATTTGTGGCCGTTTGCCCTCGACAATGGACAACCCGGTTTCATCAACGTTCCATATTCGTGACGGTGGCAAATTATTGTTGGTGTAAATATCTTCAAGGATATTAAAAAATATTTCCACATTTTCTGCAGTAAAGCCTTTCGCCCGGTCAATGGATGTGCCCGTTGGTTGGCGAAAGCTCAGTTTGTCTCGATGTCTTCTTACAAATCCGTAAAGCCAATCTTTGCCTGCACATTTATGCAGAATTGAAAATTTGTTGGGAATGTTATTTCTTTTGCCATCTGGAACGCCAAAGTACGTATGTCACCTCTAGTAAGACCCCAGAAACGGCTTTCCATTTCCTGTAAATATTTTACCAGTTGTTCTTCAATTTCTTCATTAAATACTGGTTTTCGGCCTAAGGGAATTGATAGAAGTTCGTTTATGGATTTATCACTTCTCGTCATGCGTTGCAAGGTGGTATGTGGAACTTCAAATGTTTTTGCAGCCAATTGTATACCCATTTCATTATTCCTGACAGAAATGATTGCTTTCTGCATTTGAGATCTATCCCATTTTCTGACAGTAGAACCTTTTTTTGGCATTTTCCGTGTCAGTCTGTAATTTAAATCATAAATTAGATAAATGCGGCAAATGTGGAATACTATACCACATAACCCTCTTTCAAGTATCCCACATTACGCGAAAGTGTACTTTTTATCTAAATTTCATACTGGGGATAAGAAACAAAAAAATTAGGACAACTTACTTTAAAAAATCAAAAATGATCGAATAAACTTCGAAAATAGCAGCAAAGCAACTCCAGTACATGAAAAATTCTTAATAAATTAATCTTGTTAGTCACTCGCTTAAAAAATGTCAACTTCACTGCACGATGACAAATACTAAACTGAACAAAAATTAGAATGAGAACGAATATGTTTAGATAAGATTTAATTTGCTCCGCATGTATAGTAGGCGCAAGTAAGAAGAAAATTTGCGTCAAATTAGGCGTTAGAGAGATATGCCACTATACCACATTACCCTCCTATACCACAATACCCGATCTTACTCTATAAGTTCAATAATAATTAATTTTAAAATTATTTTTTTTTTTTTGTTTATTAATTTATAAGAAAGTACTTTATAAGATGAATATCTTGTGTACAATTTTTTAATAAAGATGAATATGAATATGAATATGAATATTATACCATACCTACTGTCTAAATTCGAATGACTATAGTTACATATATATATGCAATTTTTTTACGGAAATACAACGCGCGGTGATAATATTTCTAAACACAGGTAGTTAAAATTATTTGAAAATATTAAAAATATAAAAATAATATGCATAATATATACAAAAAAAAAAAAAAAAAAAATTAACAATGATATTGAAAATACGGCCACGAAAAGAAATCTAATTCATCCGTACTTACAGCAAAGACGTACAAAACTACATTAACTACAAAAATCCGGTCAATAAACTTATCAAATATCAGAACTCTGACAATAAATATTTTTAGCGCGCTAAAGAACGGCCCGGGCGGATAAATTCAAGCTAAATTTTTTGGAGACTTACTGGTGGTGCCATCTCTAATTAAAGCGCAAAGGCAAATTTACCGCGTTAACCTTAGTACCATTTTCGCTAAAATTCAAGATAAATTTTCGCCAATATCTTTTAGCTTGCTAAATTTTCATACAAAATTTAACTTAGCGCGGACCTTAGTACTAGGCTTAACAATAAAATATAATATTCATATAATTATACCAAGGTAAACAGTCAACAAAAACATAAAATTCTACTCTGTAATACAATTTCAGTCAGAATAACATAACAACCCTTCAAAAATATTTTTTAATAATAGACTTGTAGGTGTACGCATGAAACATTGTCTATAGAATGGGTGTATTGTCAATAAAATGTTTGTTTACTTTTTAATTAATACTGTTAAGGCTGGGTCTCAGGCATACATTGGACAGCTCGGGGCACAATTTGTAAGATGGGGCGGGGCGTCAATATTTTTAAATAAATCGTAAATTGATTAATGGAATATTTATTTAAACACCTAAGCCAACAAAATGACGTTTTCTAATATTTAAATTTGTCCCCCAATTTTTATTGAAAACGATTTAAAAATGAAAATTCAATGATTTTTTTTTAATTCCTCTGGTGTGCGGAATGGGACTGCCACAAATTTGAACCAAATTAAATAAATTTTTAACATAAGCTTTTTAAAGTTAATATAAGGAAAATAACTTTTTCCGATTTTCAAAAATCCACTTATTTTTACGAAAAATTGACGCAATAGATTGCTTTCGTAATGGGTAAAATGCGGGTAAATTGCAAAGTGTGCCCCAAGCTATATAATTTATGCTTGAGACTGAGCCTTAAGATAAACCATATCTACAGCCAGCTGTGAAAGTAAAGATAAAGCATCTTACGATATATGTAATATAGTTTTATGGTACATGTCTCATTTTTTAACAAAACTATGCACCGTTTATTTGAAATTGCTAAAATAATGTATTAATTCGTCAGAAGGCTCATAAAAAGGAGCTATTATTTCCAAGACCATAACAGATGACGTACAAAATACAAGGCTGCACAGGAAGAAGGCTGAAGGCTGAAAGACTGAAATCTCAATTTCAATTCAGATGAGAATTGATGCTTTTCTTTAATAGAAATATTTTTTTATTTGACACTCGAATTATTAAATGTAATAAAAGGAGTTGGTTACGTAATAGTAATAGTAATAGTAAGTCACCAAATGTGAAATAGATCTACTACAATTGTAGTAAATACACATCACATCACATCAGTCTTCACGTTAATGCTACCACACGTATTTACCACGTACTCTGGACGAATGTTGCGGCTGCAGTGGGAGGAGAGCTATGAAATTGAATTGATATTGAGAGCTGATGTACAAGAAGCCACGAGGAGAAAATTAGCAGTAAATGCCACTCGGATGAGGACCTGCTATGACTTACGTGCGAATTCAGCAGGATTCAATTAAGGTAGTATACAGGATTCAACGTGGTACAAGAGGCAAACGAAAAATCGTTAATCTGGATCGCTTGTGTCAATATTACAAGCATCAAGACCGTGGACCACCTGTTGTTCGGGACGAATAATTTTAAGAAGGGGGCAGTGTTACGTGCAAAATAAAGAGACAACTGGTGACATCTACTGGAAATCGAGAGTAAACAACTTCAGGTTAGGAGAATCTATGACGGAATCTTCGGGAAGGTTCAGCAATAAAATGGGTGAATTCACTGCCACTTTGGTAGCGTAGTTGTTATCGTAGTGTAGTTCTGTCACACCGACTACGATCGACTATCCTCCTGAGCGTAGTCGAATGTAGTCGAATATTTGGTACATTCAAAGTGCGGAGTGAACGATAGTCGTAGTCAAACGTAGTCGTTTACTGTCAAAATTTGGCGGAGTGAACGCTCGGTAGTGACTCGGAGTCGACAAAAAGTCACTATTTCGATGGCAGTGAACGCGCCCAATGAATAGAAGAGTCAAGAAGGTTCTGGAATAGAACACTCCAGAATAATCTGGAGAGTTTCTAGGGTATAAATATAACAGTTGTCACCGCCAAAAAATGAGTCTTGTCTTAGACGTTGCAGTGTTAACAAGCGAAAGTAATAAACGTGCGAAATCGTTGTAATTAGATTGCGATAATTGAAAGTACAGTATTAAGCGATAGTTAAAGTTGAGTTGATTAATTGAAAGTTTGTGAATTGTATAAGATTAGAGTGAAATAAAGAACTTGCATATTAAAAATTTAATATTGTGTTTTAAATAACGAACCAAAAGCCACGCTCGCAACAATATTGATCTCAGACTTTTGTAAAAACAGTACGTCACAGTACGTTTACATGAATACTTGAAGTATACTTCAAGTAGAGATCAAGTAATCAAAATATCATGTAAACGCGCATTGACTTCAAGTATACTCGAGACAAGTAAATCACAAAATTTTGTTCGATTTACTTGAAAAAATTCATGTAAACACAATTTCAGTATTTGAAAATTTTTCATTTGTGCGAGATATGAAAACGGCAAACAGGAACAAGAAGAAGATTATTGTTAATAATTCAGGCTGTGATTTTTAGCACTTTTCTCAAGATATTTATCCAAAAATCCGCAATTATGTATTGAACTTAATGCAGAGTTGTCAAAGGTAAATTGTCACTTCAAGTAAATTTCAAGTCAAGTAATTGGAATTAATTCAACCAAAAACCCGACTTGAGTTTCAAGTGGATTTCAAGTCAAGTCTCAAGTATTCATGTAAACGTACTGTGTGTTAGAGAGTTATTGAGAACTTTAAGCTACGATCTTTTTTTAATAATAGCGATAGTTATTGCAGAAGTATTTGTGAAAATTGAATAGTAATAAGAATCTTGTGAAGTACACCTACCTATTTGAAATATAGCGTTTTTAATAAGTAACCCAAGCCACACTGAATCAATATTATTTTTGCAGAAATGTGGCATTATATAGAATATGCAAAAAGCGACAAAGCTCAAAACAAAACAAAGCTCTGTTATGTTACGGATATTTCCTTAGTAGGCAAGTCAAAAACCACATATGATAATAATTTAATATTAATAATAGATTGAGATTAAGACGATAAGCATCAAATAATGTTATTCTATTGATACTTGGTAATCTACCTTACTTAACTAATTAAGTAACTAAAAATGTATCTTTCCATTAAATTTATTGATTGGAATCCTAATTTATATATAAAATAAAGTTCAAATCTTCCTTTGACCCCAAACGGGGTATTCCGAATATCTAGATATCGGTACCTCATGTCAGTCATAAGATTAATGTGCCTTAATAAAGTTCTTAAAAGCAAGAGTAAAAAAAAATATTTTTGGAAACTTAAGCTTTTGGTACGAATTTTTTAATAATTTTTTTTTTCAAAATGACGATCTACATTCAAATTGTAATTGTAGACAAAAATCATGCTTTTAGCAGTGGTGCAGACTTGAATCCAATGATGATAGCAATTTTTATAGCTACACTTTCATTAAAATCGGGCGTGCTCGCAGTTCCGAGGTTTCGTGGAAGTAGACTTAATAATTATCCTTTGATTGAAAATTTCATACAATCTAAACAGCCGAAGTATATGTGCTTTCTGCTGCTAAATATTTACAACCAATTTTTGAAATACCTAAATTACATACACATATATTGTAATTCAAATGTTGTATTATGTACCTACTGTTTGTTTTATCTTTCTAGAGAGATTTTGCAAAGATAAGTGGAAAAACGTTCGCACTGGGTTTATGAGGAGTATTAAAGAATACACATCATCTGGCTCTGGAGTTGCAACTAATTATAAGAAAAGACCATTTTATTTGCATGATAGGATGGCATTTTTAATGCCGTATACAAGACTTTATGAGCAAATCACTAATCAGTCGGAGACCATTCAATTATCGGACCATAGCATTGACATTCAAGAAGAAAACTCTACACCTACTGACACGAAATTTCCAGAGGAATTGTCAATTCAAGAGGCGCAAAGCTTACATTATTCAGAACCGTCTGCAATGATGAACAAATCTCGATCAAAGAAAAGTTCAGTTGCAAAGGCAAGAAAAAGAAAATGCACAAGGGATAACATAGATTCTGAATTCTTAAAATACTTAATCGAATCGAAAACTGAACCTGTACGAAGAACACCAGAGGAATCTGCTTTACTTTCTTTCTTCAAAGGAATAATTCCGAATGTCCTAAGTTTAACGGATTACAATCAAATTCTTTTTAAGAAAATGGTCGTTAACTATATATATGAGCTTCATACAGATGAGACGAAAGCTCTAAGTACAGCTACATATTCAAAAGATACCGCAAAACCAATCTGATTTGATGTGCTTTCACGACCAACTTTCGGGAAGAAGAAAATGTGATTAAATGCTTGAAATGTATGTTAAAAAGTATTAATAATAGTTAATCGAATCTTCCGCAACCATTTTGTGAAACATCATATTAGCAGTAGCTTTTGTACACGATTCATTTATTTAACAAAAATAAAATTTTTACAAATTCTGATTGCTGTTTCAGTCCAGGTGGACCATCATTGGAGATTAGACAAGTACTACCTACTAAAAATTAATTGAACACAATTAGAATTCGTAAGTCTCTTCGTCTAATCTATAAATTCATATGCAAATACATGAATGTTATTGTAGGTGCTTATCGGAAACGGACCGCGATTGCTGGTTATCGATTATGATCTCTTCTATTGATGAACATATTTAACAAAACCGAACGACATGGTTCTTTACCCAATGAACATTTTTGCAACTATTTAGTTGCAGGAATAAGATTTTTATTTAATAAGGGTTGTGTAAAAGCTACACGAAAACTAAAATGTGTCCTTTTTCTATTAGGTTCCGGTGTTAAATTGAGAAATCTTTCCGAACCTCTTTCTTATAAAACAGTTTTGTTCCGGAAACTGATTTATTACTTATATAAGTATTTTATACTAGTTTGAAACAAATATTTTAGAGGCCTTTTAAAACAATTTAGCTTCCGGAGCAATTTAATTCTCGAAGAGTTTGTACAATAAAAAATTAAATATTAGAACAACTATAAAACCATTTGCGACAACTATAAAACACGAAAGCTGTATTTTAGCTTTTATAAAAACTTTATAAAAAATGGAAGCTACTTACTTACGTGGTATTAAATACTTAAATAGAACTATTCTACACAAATATCAATTGGCCTGTGTAAAACTATTATATGGAGTGTACTTTGACATTTCCGATCCTGAAGGTTTCACACGAATCTAAAATTTTTTATAAGAGCTGTAAAGTGAGGTGAAAATTTTCGGCCATTTTATTATGTATATATAAAAAAAAAAATATGAATATATTGCAGCCACTGACAGGTATATATATTTACTGACCGATCTCCTGTTTCATGTGGCACCAGCTTTGATTTCAGAAAGTATGCCCACTGTCAATGCTACGAACTGTCGCTATATTTAAATTATTTGGGAATTTACTTATATGCATGTCAGTGGGATTTACCGAATTAACCACAAAAGTGTTTGTTAAATTTTAATTATAAGTAGAACGAAGTGTTTTTTACAAGGCGGTTTTGGTTGGAAATACCGCTGATCCTCAAGCAATTTCTCGTTTCCAATCGTTAGTATGCTCTCACGGAAGGAGACAGGAATAAGAAACTGGTGCCATTTGCTTTCATGCAGTTTTGGTTCAACGAGCAGTCTATTTATATACATGTCAGTGATTGCAGCGAATAACATTTTGACACTTAATTTTTTTCTTTTTGCGAATAAAAAAAAAAGTTTTTATGTTTTCCTTCTTAATTTTTATTTTTTTTTACACGATTGAAACTAAACATCAAAAATATATTTATTGATAAATATTTATTTTAAGTTCATGTATTTTCAGAATTTAGTAGGTGCTAGGTGCGTTCAGTGTTGCTAATTTAGCCACTTTTTAAAGAATTTTGCCACATTTGTTTACTTTTAGCTCTTAGCCACTTGTTTAGCTACTTTTATTTCTAAACCTGTATTTTCATTACAAGTATTTTTAAAAAACTTTCCAACTTTCTACCCGGGGCTTTCACTTTTTAAAAAAATTCAAACAATATATACGGATAATACATTCAAATAGTTGTATGCTATGAATGAACGGGATTAGAAGGTACTGTGATGATATTTCTTGCCTGTGGTACCATTGTTGTTAAATATATACATAGGGGAAAGTATCGAAAACGTAAGCTTCAAAATAGAATAAAGTCGAATTACGCTTTATTTGTATTGAGGAAAAATTTCCATGCTTACTGTGTGTAGCAAAAAATTTTGAAATCGTTGTGGTAAGGGATATTTTAGGTATACCAATAATTTTTCCACGAATGGCAAGTACTGGGTTGAAATAAGTTGAAATAAATCAAGGAGCATAAAACTGGAAAAAAGCCACTTAAGATTCTAAAAGTACTCGATACTTGTTGGCTGTCAATTGAACCTGCCATATCTCGCATACTAGACCAGTGGGATGAATAATCGTTATATTTTCAATTGAGTCGTGAGAAAGAGAATTGTTATCGAGCCAATATTTTACACTAATGTACAAGCACCCAACACATCAACTTTTTTTAATTTACTTAAAAAGTGTTGTTTCTGAAGTACAAACAGCTGCAAAATTATTAGGGGATAACAACGATCCCTCAAAGCTTGCCTTACGTCTTTAATTAAGTGACTGTGGAAAGATCCTGATTTCAACAATATTACATCGGGTTGACTTATTTTCTTCAGCTGTTAAAACTCGTATAGATCCGTCACTGTATCTGGGTTATAGTTTTGTCTGCTGTTCGAAAAACTAGTATTATAACGGCTGAGGAAGAAAACATTGTACGCACCCGATGCGATTTCATATTGAAATTAATAGAAGAAAAATATTGAAGTATTAAAAAAACCATTGAAGTATTAAAAAAAACATTGCAGTATTAAATGTCTTGGAAGTCTTGAAAGTTGTTAAAGGTAAAGAAATAATAGCATTATCGGAAGTTATGGGGACCGAAAAGAAATTATTGACAGTAGTTACGCTATGCCGGCACCAGACCACCCTTTTTAGCTTCCGGGATTCCGCCACAGGTGGCGCCACAGTCTCTAGGTTTGAGTACATACTATATGTGGGTTTGTATCTCGACTGTATTGGTTTATGCCTTGGATGCACCATTGGTTCTTGGGTGGTTCATGTCTTGGATGCACCATTGAGTCTTGACTGGCTTATGTCTTGGATACACCATTGAGCCTTGACTGGCTTAGGTCTTGGATGTGTCATTTGGTCTTGACTGCGCCCTAGCGGCATTGGCCGGTACCACGGTACTACGGTTTTCGTGTGTGTGTGTGCGTGTGTGTGTCATTTGGTCTTGACTACATCCTAACGGCATTAGCAGATACTACCAGCATGCTCCGGTACTACGGCTTCCATGGATGTCTGAAGTTTTTTGCTTCACTTTTGCGCACACGTGGCAGCATGCTTCGGTTTTCTGTGCCCACACGTGACAGCATGCTACGGTGTTTTTGGATGTGCCCACACGTAGCAGCAAAATGCTACGGTTTTCTTGGATGTGTGGTGTGCCTAAATGTAGGCTTTTGTTGTTTTCATGTGTTGCGCCTGGTTTTGAATTAATAAGTAATAATTAACGTTAATAGTAGGAAATTTTTGTTTATGCCAATGGATTCTAGACGTTGGGTAGGTGTTGGGATAATAAGGATAAGGAGGGGGGGGGGTAATGAAATTTTCATCAGAAATCCTCTACAGGCTTTGGTTTTCGAGATATTAGCGTATTAATAATTCAAGTTATTTTTGTTCATGGCATTGGTTTCTAGGTGGTGTGGGGTGGGAGGGGGGACGAAACTTTCATCAGAAATCCTCTACGGGTTTTCGAGATATTAGCGACATTTGTTCAAAAAATTAGCTAATTGGCAATTATATAATTACTAATTGGCAATTAGCTAATTGGCCATTGAAATTCCTGATGATTCTTCAACTGGATACATATTCGAAGTTGACTTGGATTATCCTCAACATCTACATGATAAGCATAAGGACTTACCGTTTTACTCTGAGCATGCAGCACCACCTGGGGCCGGATTCTGTAACACGGAGAATTTGGGAATTTGGGAGATGAGAATTGCGTTTTCTTAGAATTCTTAATTCTCTAATTCTCCATTCCCAATTCACTAACATGGTTGGAGAATTAGGGGAAACGTAGGAAATATGAAAAAGTGCGAATCGCCTGGACGATTAAGGGTATCAATTTTTGTTGTAGAGGGTTGGACTTTTTTTCATATGTTAGGTACATCTGGCTATTACCTTCCACTGTCGAAAAAAATTTAAATTTCGTTTTTGTTGGGGTAGTTTTTGAGGAATGTAGGAGGAAAGGTTTTCTCGAGTTTTTCGGGGATAACGAGAGAATAGAGAGTAGAAGGAGAATGAATGTGGTATAAAAA
The DNA here is from genome assembly GCA_963924295.1 of Dioctria rufipes. Classification (NCBI taxonomy): domain Eukaryota; kingdom Metazoa; phylum Arthropoda; class Insecta; order Diptera; family Asilidae; genus Dioctria; species Dioctria rufipes. Next base: position 280,081,838 of record OZ002740.1, on the reverse strand, counting down.
AAAATGGGAGCTCAGAGCGAACAAGATAGGTTTAGGAAAAGGGGCGGGGAGAGTGCGGGGTAGAAATGGGAGTTGATAAATAGAAATTAAAAAAAAAATTAAGACAATATCAGGAGCTGCAATAATTCGCAGGGGTAAGCTCAGGATCTCTAAGCCTAATAAAAAAAAGTAAGAATTCACTTTGGTAATTAGGCATGCATGGGTATTATAGGCTATATTTTATTTCGATTAACGGTAATTTGTAGATTTGAGCGGCCTCGCCGGTAAATTTTGCTATCGCAATATTCACGGCCGCCTAACCCTATGTGGGAGGGCTGTAGAGTAATGGAATTTTTTGTGATAGATTAAAGGTTTAGAGTACAAAAATATAGGTGAACAATTTTGGGGGCAGGGTGTTTTGGGGGTTGGGGGTCGTACCACCCCTCATAGGGGGTTGCTCAAACTATGTCATGTTTGGTACCAAATTAAAGAGGGAGGAGAGGGTAATCGAGTGCTGTAGTTTGTCTTTGAACGTTTTAACGTGATAGCTGACTTTTGACCACCGAAAAACGATTTTTTTACACTACGGTCATATACACCCCAGTTTACATATTTAGCATATATTTCATCCGTTCTTTATTTCACATCCATTAGTACTCCATTATGAACATTTTTGTCATGGAAAGTAAATTTCCAGGACTTACCAGTTCTTCGCAATGATGAGATGAAAATATATCAATTTTTGTACCAAAAGCGGCCAATTGTTCACCTTAAAAAGGACTGCTACACTTCTTTTACAGTTATTTCCAAAACGGTTTATCGGATTCAAAAATTATTTACATATTTAATTAGAGGACAAAATGTAGATGCGATTTCATCCTACACACAAGCTTTACCGTGTATATTTAAAAATTTTGTTTGTTCAATCTGAAACGGAAAGAGAAAGCTATACAGGGCGTTCCACAACTGATGGTCCAACTTCAGGAGCTTGAGTTATGAAAGAACAAAATATGTTATTTTGATAGTTGAATAATTTAAAATAATAAAAAAATTTGCAAAAATTACATTTGAGAAAATTAGACTTTGTTTTCTGTATATTGCATAGATTTCCTAACTGCGCAATATTTTAACACAAAATTAACTTGAAAGATATTGTTTTCTTCATCAGAAATATTTTAAATATAATGGAATATTTAGTTTCTAATTTTACTGTAAGGAATATGGAATCGTTACAGAAATAAATGAATATGAAAGAGTGTCAGAGAAGACAGGTGACGAGTTATTCCAATATATGAAATATATATAAGGAAATGTTTTTGGTATCATTTTGGTGAAAATCTTCTTAACAATTAAATATCTGCATAAATTCTCTATAAAGGAGCTTAAATCGCTTTCATATAATTTTTTCCTGATTGGAATTGCCTTCACTATATGTTCTATCAAAGATAATATATGTAATAGAAAGAATATTCTTCTCTCTTATTGAAAAGTGTCGTGAGGAGTGTTGGGAACTTGAGGAAATTTCAAAATTTTTTAACATGAATAAACATTATACGATTATGCTTTTTATTAATTGTGCAGTATGTACCATTATTACTTTAACTTTGGAATATTAGATAAGTCAGCAATGAATGATCATGTTCTACTTTGAAATTCACGCAATTGGCAGCAAACTGACTGATGCAAAGATTAACTGTACTTCATTGTTCGGCTTTGCAAGTGTTTTATAAATTTGACAATACTTTTGTTGAGTCTACGAAATTGAAACTGAACAAAATCTCTTTATAGAATTACATATGTACGAAATATTCGAAATGTTTATATTTTATATTACCAAAGGAAATTACGAAGCAAGCTTCCACAATCAGAAGGGTACGTGGGTTCTTTTTACGAAACATTTTATAGATTTTTACAATGTTTATTAAAATGCGTTATAAATTCTACAAAATTTCTATAGATCAGTTTTCTCCAAAACTTTCAGATCGAGATTTTAGAACAGCTTTTTTAAATAATTTACGATTCGTGTTTTGTTCAGCCACACCTGGAAATAAAAAACAAGATATAAGATCCGTATGCATAAAGGTCAACGATACTAATCATATACCTGGACCTGGGAAAAGCGTCAGGTCAATCCGTGCCACGCAAAAGGCTGAAATAAAGAAAAATCAGATGAGCATGTAGATATTTTAATAAAAAAAAATGAATAAAAACAAACAACATTGAACTTTGAACTACCTAAACATCACCTTTATACTTTATGCTACCTAATTTCTACATTTAATCGCGTTCCCGTGAGCTGCTCAGGTAGAAATCACAAGCAAGATCCCCTATTGACAGCCACCGCGAAGTGGGTGATTAATTATAGAAATTGGTAAATTATAGCAATTTACCCCAATTTCACACACAAAAAGCACGTCAAAGGTGTCAGTGGACATGTTAAATTGCCATTAGTTGCAATTTAGTCATGAAATTCAATATAAATAAAGAAATACATGTCCACTTGACATAACCACAATTTTTGACTAATTAAGCAGTTTATCACAGGAAAAAACATAAACTCACAAGAACCTAATACACCAATCACATTTAACACATACTCACCTGGAATTTACACCTGAAACATACGAAAATCGCGACGTAAACAACCCGCGTAAACGAATACACTAAAACCGCGAGTTGACATTTCTCCAATTTCTGTCAACATATGACACACGAAATTGGGGTGTTTTTTCCCGAGGAATACACTGGGGGTAATAAAAACTAGTAAAAGCACCCCTAGTAAAAGATATTAGATAAATAATAATTTATCATATATCCCATTGTAGAAAAAGAGAAAAACGGAAGGAAAGAGATCGGTAGCATTTCAGGTTCCATATTCCGAAAGAGCCATAAATACCACCAGAATCAGTTTGCTCAAGCAATATTAATGAATGAATTTGCACACTATTTTCGGCAGGAAGAAATTAACTAAATTCACAAAACGATGTAAGGGAGAATGCTTCAGGTAAATTCCATGATAAATTTACAATGATCATTCTCTGAGGTAATGAATTTTACATTTTTGTCACAAATTATCACTGTGGAACATAAAATCAATATGGCGGAACTGCCTATAAAAGAGTGCTGCTCCTAAGCATCAATCTCTTTTACGTTCGACAAGCTTTACGATCAAGAAGTAGTAGTGAGCAACAGTGGAAATTTCTTTGAGGTGCAAACTAATCTTAGAATTCTGATAGGTGTTATTCAAAATTATCTTGGGTGAAAATAAAGTTAAATATCGACTGAACAAAGTGAATGGTGAGCGAGTTTAGTGTTTTTTGGTGCAATTTACATTTAAAATATTGTGATAAAATTTTTAATAATTTCAACGCCAAACAATCTACATCGAGACACAAGATCCCAAGAAAGGCATCGTGTCTCAACATGTGATTGCAGCAAACGAAGGGGAGTTTTTTTTTTTTTTTGATTTGCCGTAAAGGAGATCCATTAGTGAAAACCGAAATTAAAAAATCATTGTTTTTCCTAAGCGATATATTATATATATATATTTTTTCCTTTTTTTTCCTTGTAATTTATAATATATATTTTTTTGGTAAAAATTTGTAGTACAGTTTGTAGTTTACAGATAATTGGTAGACGTTGCAGTAAATTTGTTTTATGCATGATTAAAACCTAGATTATTGTAGTTTGTACTGTAGTAGTAATCATTTTGTCCTGTTGACGCAATAAAGAACAAAGGTGAAGTAACGCTCGCATTTATTTCTTACTGTACCGGCATTCCTTTCAATTTCCGCTACACATACCGCTATAGTCATTTCGACATTTGAATCTTGAAATTGATTTTTGTTGAATTGATTCCCTTTGTCGGAACATGTTTTTTTTTTCCTGAGTGTTGGAATTAATTAAGTTTTCCACAATTTATTTCTTATTATTAAGTGTGACTTAGTTTGTGTCAAATACTTATTTTATGTGCACCACAAAATTAAGTTCCATATTGTTTAAAATTATCTACAGGTGTATCAATTTTTGTATTGCCTCAAAAAAATCCAATCACTCTTATAATTCACCACATTATTAAGAATGTGCTCATGATAACATAAATGTAAGCTGTCGCTAAGTAATATAATATGTGTAATCGATCTCTTTCTTATTTTCAATTCTAGTATTAAAATTTTTTAATCGCACCCCTCCCCCCCTAGAGCAAATGTCTGGATCCGCCCCTGAGTGCAGTAGAAAGATTCAGAGCATCTACTGCAATTGTTTTTTTTTGTCTTCAGAAGGGACAAGGGACGTGCGCCTACCACGCCCCCTGTCTGGATTCGCCCCCAGAAGGACTGCATAATGAAATAATGGATTAATTAATATACACATGCACCACTTTATATTAAGAGAGTCAAGAACTTCAAAGGAGAAGTTTATTGATAAGTGCCCTGTCAATATTATTTGGAATAGGGTCACGGATTGGGTTTACTTCAACTTTTATACAACTAGCTGTTTTGGTGTAAAAATTGTCATTCCGTCGTATTTAGTCGTAATAGAACAAATGGGAAATATAACACCTCTCACCTATACCACTCTTCAAAAGTTCTTTCCAAATGAGATCAAGAGCACTTACATGATCTTCGTTAAGATACTTAGCTGCCTTTCTTCATGATTAAACGGTATTAATAGTAGGTCAACTATAAAAAATCGCAGTTTTTATTTTATTGTTTTACCTAGTACTAGTAGGATGCACTAGTTCTGTTCTCTTCATACCCTACATGGGACAATTCAGGGAAACGTACGTGATATATTATTAATAGGCGAAGAATTAAGAGGATTTGTATCCAGTGTTGTGCCTTTATTGCAAGGTATTGGAAGCAATTCAGCATACTGCATTCTAGTTAATACAACCGATGGACCAAAATATCAACTTCCCTTCACCAAATTTTAATACCCGAGATATTTATAATTTCGTCATTTCCATAGATAACATTAATTTTTTGGCTTTTCTTTTATGAAAACCAACATAAAAGTTAAGAAAAACATAGCAGTCACAATTGCTCACGGGAATAATTACGTCTACGATAATGGAACAAAAGATGATACCACCAATTCGGAACCTAAAGAAAATATCAAGTCCTTATCACCAAGAAATTTTAAATTATTACTACTCCTAATGGGTACCATATGTAAATTCGGAAACGGTTCAAAGTATACAGTGATAAACTTGCATTCCATATAGAGAAACATAGCCTACCACTTGGCGGTCTCTCTCTTAGCGCCATGGCTTGGCTAGTCCGTTTGCTTGTTTCCTCGCCTTATCTCTGCTACATACGTCGATGCGAACAATTTTGCTTATATTAGTCTACAGAATAATTAGCTGGAGTCAGGGGCGGATTAAGACATTTTTCGCCTCTGGGCGATCAAAACAATTTCGCCCTTTCCCGGGCCCTCTTTTCAATTTTTTAATATGAAAATACTTGCGCAAAGAAAAGAAAAACTTAAGTTTTTTATTAGGAAATTCAAGGCTACTTTTGTGACTTACTGATACAAGACTATAGAATTAAAAGTGAATATTCGGAAAAATTCAATTCTGATGCCTTTAATAATTTTTTCTATGTTTTGATGATAAAAATCTCTTTATAGTTTCATTTTCAGAAATAGAATTCAATGAGAAACGTTGTTAGTGCCGCCAGGTCACTTGTATTCTCATCTGAAAGTGTGTTTCTGAGATATTCTTTAATCCTTTTTAATGTGACAAAAAGACGGAAAAAGAGCCGTTGGCAGATGGAAGGCAGAGATAAATTCTCAGTACTACCTGGATATTAGGAAACGTCGAGAAGTTCTCCCAAACTTGGGTTGCCGTCGTGACCAATATGGATCAAAAAATATTTAAACTGAACACATTCCTAAGAAAAATAATCATCTAGACCAGTGTTTCCAAACGTGGGGCCCACGCCCCACAGGGGGGCAATTCGATTGCTAAGGGGGTCAATTCGAAAATTCTTGAATTACTTAAGTTTTTTTTTTGTAATTTTAATAAATATTTATGACTACATAATATTTTCTTTTCTTTCTTTCATTCTTGCAAAAAAATTACATATTGTCAATAAATTTGGTCACAGATCTTTTAAAACTAATTTGTAATTCTAATTTACAACCAAAATGAATATAATTATTTTGATGCGGCAACATAAGAACTTCAAAATGGTTTTTTGATTCTGTCGTAAGTAAATTGAGTAATGAATGACAGTTCAAATATCCTAAATGGTTTGTGTATAAACTAAAAGAGGAATATCTGTAGCACCTTTGACCAAGGTGCTGAAAGGAGATGTAAAGTTCTGTCAAATAAAATTCTCATTTCTCCCAAAAATATCAGAGAATCCAGCATGAGTTTCTCCCACTTAATCTCTTCAAAGCAAAATGTATGTAAACAAAAGCACATGCTGTTCAAAAAATATCCTAGGATTACAGCAACAAACATTGGGCTATCCTACACGAGTATTCTTGATGCAGTACGCAAACCGGTTTTCTAGCGAAAAGGTGAAAAGAAGCAAAGAGGTATCTCTCGAAAGTGTAGATTAGATTTTGATTTCAGCAAAAAACATTGGGATAAACCGGAATGTTAGGGGGGGCATAAGAATTTTAGAAAGCCTTAGGTGGGGCATAGCACAAAAAAGGTAGGGAAACACTGATCTAGACCGGTTTTATATAGGTCTTTAAGTTACTGCGTTTCTGTTTTTATTTCCACGTCAAATAATAATATAATTTTTTTCAAAAATCCAAAAAAATCCACAATTGTTTCATATGCTATCTTGTTATTAGTTAGCTTTGTTATAGCTTATTCCAAAGTTAACTAAACTGTTTAAAACTTGAAGGTAACTGTTGAATTTTTTTTTTACAAATTATAGGGTTATTCATTTGATATTATCATAATAAATAACTTTTAACCGAATTTGGCACATTTCCATACGGAAAACTGACTTTGTGCCATATATGGCACATCATGCAGAAAGGAGCAATATTACTCTTAGCAAAACTCTAATGAAAATAATGAATACGGACAAGTTTGTGTTTGTGTTAGTAAGGCTGATTGAATTTTAAAGCGATTTATAGTGATGTTTTTCTTTTTATGTTCTAGTTAGTATATAAGAAAGTTTTAAAAATTTTTGTTATTTTAAATAACGGTAATTAAGTTCCTGTCTTATAATAATTAACACTCTTTTATTTTCCACTCTGTTTGTCTGAGGAAAACCACTTCAGGTACGTATGCCCCCCATTCGAGCTCCTATGGGCCAAGGCGGGGCGCGTGTGCTCTAGTGTTAAACTAGCTGGACCCAGTCTACGTTGCTGGTCCAAGTAATAAAGGGCTTCACAGGCTAACGCGAAACCGCGGGAGCGAATTTTGGAGCGATTCAGCAGGAGCGAGAAATTATGAACCAATCACACCCTGCGAGGCGGGAATGAATTTGTCCAGTTGGTCGTTCTTATAAAATTTTTTGATGTAAGTGAAAGGGTGTTGTGAGATCTGTACTCAAGCTAAAGGGGGGTGCCGGTTGTAAAAGGATAACTCAGCTTTGTTTAAATTCAAATATAAAATTTTAATTCAATATATCACTTAAAACTAATATCACAAATTCATTTTCACGCGATCTTAGCCTATGTAAAATAATTCAATACTTAAGATTAACCTAGCCTAATACGACAATTCAATATAATTCAATGAGTTTAAATATTTATACAAAATTCAATAAAAACAAATTCTGCTACAGAGGTTGGCTCCCTTTATTTCTGAAAGAAAGAGAAGACAATCCACTGTTAATTTAATGAAGTAACTCGACAATAGAAGTTTTTGCTGCACGTCTAAGCACGAGAGCAATGCTAAAATAATTATAATAAGGCAGAAGTAGATTTCTGCAGCAGGAGTAGAATCCTGCTTAGACGTGGAATAAATTAAAGCAGAAGTAGATTTCTGCAGTAGGAGTAGATTCCTACACAGGTGGGAGACGCAAAAATGAGCAGAATTAGATTTCTGCAGTAGGAGTAAATTCCTACTCAGGTGGGAGATAAAAATAAGCAGAATTAAATTTCTGCAGTAGGAGTAAATTCCTACTCAGGTGGGAGATAAAAAAATAAGCAGAATTAAATTTCTACAGTAGGAGTAAATTCCTACTTAGATGGAAACAAAATTAGGTTTGGATGATTAGGAAAATCAGAGTAAATTCTGATGTTTTTAGATCAAATTCTGAATTGGGAATGGGTGATTCTGCTGCAGCTCGTCGCCTTTTTATAGCCGCCGCGAACCGCTACGTTTCGGCTTCATGATAGGTTGCCTTGGCAACGCTCGTTTTCAAAGTTGTTAAACTTTGATGGCGGCGTCCCGCAGTGACGTCATATGAGACAATTCAGTTGCACTGAACTCTTACTGCGGCGAAGGCGAGAACATCTGGTGTGATGTGTTGACATTTTTGATATGTTAATTTGTAAATGTACTGCGGTAGGAGTTTTTTGGTAAGTTTGTTTATATTTATTCTATTTATTAGTTATATATAAGAGTTTTTGTTTATTTTCAGGTGAAAAAATAGTGGAGGAAGTTTTAGGACGGCGTTGGATTGAAGGGAGGAAGTTCCCTAGCCTCAGATAAGTATTTTTTTGTTTAAATTATTTTAAGATAAAATTCTTTGTATTCCTTTTTGTATCTTTTTAGGAACATTATCTGAGGAGGAATCAGGGAATCATCGTGGGATACTGGTGTGGCCTGAACAGGTGTTCTTTTGAAATTAAGAAAATTAAATAAATAAATAAAAAGAAGATTTAAAAATGTTTTAGTCGGACAACGAAGAAGAAGCTCTAGCATTAGCAGCAGAAGACGAAGAAAATAACAGGTAAACTGAATATTCTTGGGCAAACGTCAAATATTCAGATGATACATATATATTATTTTTCTTCAAGAAAGAATTTTTTGGGATATCTCCGGTATATAGCAAAAGCTAAAAAGCTATATACCGGAGATATCCCAAAAAAATTCTTTCTTGAAGAAAATTAAGTTTAACCCGGTAAAAAGTCCAAAAGTATTTATATATATTATTGGAAACTAGACAGATAAGATTATGGGTTCACCAAATTAATTTAAAACTCAAAATACATGGAAAACTCCACACACTACGGAAATGAGAAAAGATGAGAATAGGTTTTATGTTTCCTTTTACGACGAGATCCTAGATCTCATAAAAGATGATATTCGCAAAGAAGATACAAATTATCGTGAAGCTTTGATGGTTAAACCAATTTGAGGAGGCAGCTGTCGCTGCTTTATTAAGAGACCTGATCAACAGGTCAGACGGGTATCCAAATAGCGTATTGTTACGTGTCTGCTTGCGTTTGCAACCATGACTACGGAGGAACCACTTAACCTCGACGGTAGTGGAGAACTTTCAGTTTACAGACGATCATGAATTCAAGGAGCTGACGGCTACCTCATCTAGTCCTGTTTGTTAGGGTAACTGTGTTACTCGAGCGTCTCCGTGTGAGGGCACCCAACGTGGGGAACTCTCATTTGATTGATCGTTGAAGCCCAGACTGTCCCTATAACAGTCTGGGGTTAGCGTTTACCCTAGTGTGGGCTCTTAATAATGTTAAAATTTGACTTGTGACTTGCTGGTTGGTTGCTGGAAAGTAATTAGTCTCTCCGGGTCGCACCTATGTCGACGCTGCAGAGGTCTATTCAGCTTTTATGTACCATGAACTGGAATCCTGAATGAGTGCCTTTAGCAGTGCAGATACAGGCAGGTCCCAATGGTTTTTTTCAGGAAGGTTTTAATAGTTTTTGAATAACCCAGAAAAATTAAATCAATTTCATCCATTTCCCCGATTTCCTTTTATTTCCGTGGTACTGTACGGCCGTATCAACCGAAGATATACTATTTCTTTTGCTCTCATTATTACAACAGTTTCCAGTAATTCTATTGCCCTGTTTTCGCAACGGTCGTCTCATATCATATGCCTTTTCATTAATTTCTTTTCCTGGCAAATCCACTGATTCTAGTGTTGGGTCTATAAAAATTTTCGCATAGTCTTTTATTTCTTTGCCTGACAAAGCTACTGATTCCAAAGTTATTTCTGATGAGCACCTTCGGTAAGATTTTGATTTTCACAATCGACCATTGCTTCTGCTTTGGAATCGGTTTTGGAAAATTTCGTAGAATACCTAAAAGGCTCCATTAACTGTGCTCATTGCCATTTCGCGTAGTTCGTTTTCGCTTGACCCGTTCCAATTTTAGTGCTTCTAAAATATTTTGCGTACGTCTCTCGATGATTTTTCTATTTTTTTTACTTCAGTCCCTGAAAAATTTTTTTTATTACAGATTTCTTGTGACTGGAGATTCCTATTCTACAATAGCTCATACTTTTTGTGTTTGGTTTTCAGCAGTTAGTTGTAGAGTAGAAGTTTGCAGAGTAATTTTTAAAAGAATGAAACAACTGTACATGCCTAAGCCGACAGAAGCAGTTTGTTAATAATCTATTGAAGGTTTTCAGAACTTCTGGCAATTTCCTAATTGCTTAATTGTTTTCGTCATTCGAGAAACAATCGCCTTCCATGGACATGCTTTCATTGTCTATTGTGTATGCTTAGTTCACTGAAGTACAGCTCTTGTCATCTACCTTGTTGATGGCGACTTCCTTGAAAACCCAGATTTTTGTCTGATATTTTTTTGGATTTTAACGTCATTGATCAACACATTCAGGTGTAGTCTCTGACTGAGAACGAACCACTTTTTTTCGATTGTGAACGAGAACGAGGAAAATTTTGTATGGCTATTATATTTTATCTCTCAGTTTCTAGGATATTTAGAAAATTTCCAAGGCAACATGACGGCGATGAATTAACAAGATATCCTTAATTCGCTGTTGAATATGACAGTGAAAACGGATTGTAGGAAAGAGTTAAGTAGCGTCTGTTCCCACAACTAGCCTTAATCTAGACAATATAAGCCTACTTTGGAAAAAAGGAAACATCCAAGTTGATGATCAGGAAAAAAAAATTCACTGGCTCTACAGAATTGCCATCACACATACAAGAACTGGAAACTCCGTAAAAATTCTTCAGGTATGTTTTTGATGACGGGCTTTGGAATTCTTCAGGTATTTTTTTGATGACGGGCTTTTGAATAAGATTGTTGAAAAAAGCAATTTATATTCAGTGACAAAAGACATTGCAGTTCCATTTATAATTACAAAATATGATCTTTTAAAATATTTTGAAATTATGATATTGTCATCTGTAGCAAAGTTTTCAAATATAAGACTTTCCTCGAACAAAATTTGCGACAGTATCTATGGAGGAGCATTTATCAGTTGATGAACAAAGCTAAGTCATCATTTAAAGCAGTACTTGCCTTTAAAGCCTCATAAATGGGGATATAAACTTCTTGTCCTATATGGTGTATCCGGTTTTGCATATAAAATTGAAATTTATACTAGATTGGAAAATATCCCCTGAAACGCTTTCCGAAAGAACCATATTTGGGAGTTAGTAGTAATATTGTGGTAAGATTGTGCCGCGAAGTTCCCCGAAGGTACAACTATAAAATATATTGTGATAATTTTTATAGATCTATTTAAAATTGTGTGCTACCTGGCCAAACAAGGTATATGTTGTTTATGTACGGTAAGGCAGAATCGCATTCCCAACTGCAAGTTGTCTAAGGCCGGGCGCCCACTGGAGTGGTGTGTGACCAATGTGGCAGTGGCGTGGCGATTAAATGGTAAGTGAAAAAATTTAGTCCCGTAAAAACAAATAGAATAGCGCACATTGAAATAGAGTGGCGATGGCGTGACATTTGACAAGTGGCGTGGCACCACTTGATTGCCACTAGTCTCCGACAAGTTTAATTTTCGAGTGGTAAGTGGCAGTGGACGCCACTTCTCTTAGTTATTACTGTTGATGTTGAATTACCATTTTGATGCGCGCTTAATAATATTAATACCAATCCGCCACCATTCTACTGCCACACCACTTTGTTGCCACATCGCACGCCAAAACATCGCCACTGCCACATTGCTCACACACCACTCCAATGGGCGCCCGGCCTAAGGAAGAAGATTTAAAACAAAGGCCAAGAGGGACCTCAAGTGAATATGTGGCAAATTTCGAAAATATTGTGGTCCATAGAGTATTCACCTATTGTATGTTAGGGGGGGGGGGGGGTGCAAATCAACAGTTTAGGAGTTACAGGGCTATTTAAGAAATTATGGTAGGTTTTCACAAAACAGTCTGTATTTTAAAAAGTACAGGGTGTACGAATCGCTAACTTGATATGGATGGATAACAAATGCGTGACATTGTTATCTAATTTCGTCGGGACTGATCATGAAGGAACAGTTAGAAGATATGGCAGAAAAACTAAAACAAACAAATTATCTAATATTCTTCGACTAAAAAGTTTTTATTTAATTTTATTTTGATTTTATTTTAAGGGAGTTTTTTATTTATATGTTTTTTTTTTGTGATACATACATTATTTTGAAGAAATGGGATAAAAAAATAAACTTATGTTTATAATGAATTTAAACTTTGTAGTTTCAATTAAATACCCAAATAATGTCAATATTCAGAACTCTTAAATGCATATTGTTCCATATGTGACACAAAGTACTTTTTAGTAAGTTAAAATACTTATAATACAAAATTATTATTTTTTTAATTTTATTCAACCGATTTGCTATGCATAAAAAATTATTTCATGTAAATTTGATAAATCATGCATTTAAGGGGTAATTTAGTTTCGTCGTCTTGTAGCCTAATTTTCTTGGCCCTTTTATTATTGATTTGATAATCCTGATATCCAGTAATTTTTTCCCCCAGTTTTCAAAATCATTGAAATTATTTTTATAAATCCTAGTGATAATTTATATAATTTCACATCTAAAAGGACGTTCGTATTTATGTTTTGTAGCGTTTTAATGGTCATATCAAAATGTATGTATACAATGGTTTCGGTATTCTGACTTCAAGGTATTAACTATTTTTCTCCTTTACTTAGGAAATTATAATGCATTCGACGTCGACAACTTTAGAAACCTACTCCGGTACTCAAGAAAAATTATGAATCTTATAGTACCTCTGCTTACCTTTATTTTTCTGACTACCTAATGATATAATATTCTATCAAGATTCAATAATTTTGTATGGGAAAGACCTGCAGTTACAGTCCATATTATTGAAGTCTGTGAGCCTATGTCTATGGCTGTACGTGTTTTCGCCATAAAGCATGCAATGGAGTGCAAGGTCTATCAGACGAAATAATTATTCCTAATTATAAATTAAATTAATATTTGGCGGTATTATCAGGTGATCTTATTAATTTTGTTTTTTAATAATTTTTTACTTTTCATTTTCGGTTTCACCCTCTTTGACTTTTCACCCCTGAGATCGCCCAATGTGGCCCTAAGGTTAATCCGCCCCTGGCTGGAGTTTATACAGCAGTAACAGCAATGTTCAGGCCAAATGCACTATTGGAAAAATTTAGTTCGGGGACAGCTGCTTATGATAATTAGCTGGACATGTCTAATGGGTTTGACAAGCTTTAAGTTAATGCATAACAAATATTATTATGAGATCGTAAGGTGGTAAATCTTTAGTATGAACTGGTGCTGTATCTCAAACCAGTGCAGTTGTTGGCTCAATGTTTATTTTTTTTTAATAAATTTCACAATTATTTATGTATTTATGATTTATGTAATCCACAAAAAATTTACACTGTATTTAAAGCCTTTAAGTATAAAGGAATGGATTCGCTAAAAAAAAACTGTTAGGTTACGAGATAGTTTGCTAGATTGGATAATTATAAGAAAATAGGTATTTCTGGAATCATTATATTGCATTTATTCGTTTTAAATTTTTGTTCATACATATTTTATTATTTTATGTTCAAAACCTCGAATTCTAAAAATTCTAAATTTTAACTACACTACGCTACGCTTTCTTTCGTTCACCATGGCAAAGTGTGTAGCGTAGTAATTAACTGTAAAAGCAACTCTTTTGACATATGATTAGTACACTACACTATCACTACGCTACAAGACGCTATTGTACCGGTGAACGCACCCTTGAATCAAAGCTATTAATAAAGAATCTTTTAAGTTAACAGCTGTCAACTGAAAACTTAAAACTAAACGAATCTTAGCGCTGAGTAAAGTTTGCAGAATTATCTAAAAATAAAAACCAGTTGTTTCTTTATGAAAAAAATAACAAAAATAATATAATAATAAGTGTAACAAGCACAAAAATGTGATAAGTATAAATTCAGACTACCAAGTACCAATCTTGACTTTTGATGGGGGTGTCAATGTAATGATGCCCACCAGGATCTTTCTATGATTATCCATGTGTAGAGAGCCCTCACAGCACATATGCATATACATATGAATATTAATAGCCAGGCAGTCATCAAGGCGCTAGATACTGTGCTGGTAAAATCAAAATTGGTGCAGTTATGCAAGACTAGCCTTCAGGTATTGGCCATAAGACACAAGGTGACCCTATGCTGGGTACCCAGCCATAAGGATATCTCAGGCAACGAGATGCTGATGAGTTTGCCAAAAAGGGCCATGAATTGGATAGCTCCTCAGCGGTAGCTTATGTGAGGATCCCAATCGGAGCAATAAAAAAGGATATCATCAGAGGCGCCTATCAAAAGGCAAGCCTTCGGTTGATCAGCAAGGATACCTGCCGTATTGCGAGGCAATTGTAGCCTGCATATGACAGGAAAAGGACAAGGGAGCTACTTAATGATAGCAGAAGAATCTAGGAGGGGTAATTACGGGTCACTGGGCCATAGGTGACCATGCTAGAAGACAGTGTATAGCAGCGAACGATTTCTACAGGAGCTGTAAGGACTCGGAGGAAATCGAATCCGTCCAATACGTGCTTTGCGAATGCCCCCATTTGATGAATAGAAGAATATTCTGAATATTTTCCTTTTCAATATTGTTATGCGCAACAAAGTGACACAAGCGACATCTAGGATAATTTGTAGAGTATAAATACGGCGCTACTCACATCCAGGAGGCGAGTCTTATTTCAGACAGTGAAGTAAACGAAGTAAACTATTTGCATTGCGATAATTAGAAGTACAGTACTACCGATAACTATAAAGAGTTGTTTTGATAATTGTTTGTAAATATTATAAAAGTAAACAGTGAAGTTAAATAAAATAAGAACTTGTTAGTGATATCTGAAATATTGTGTTTTAAATAACGAATTAAGGCCACGCTCGTAACAATATATAATATTCCTCGAAATAAAGTTGAGCCCACTCTCTTTAATTTGCCATGATGTTAAAAAAATGCACATGCTCCAGGTTTTCCTCCTTTACACCGATCGGTAGCTGTTCGATTAGGTTTTTTTGGTGAAGTTAACAAAAAGGAAGCTTGAGCGACTTTATTACGTGATACATTAAAGCTTTGTAAAAACTTTAAAATGTCAGCTCCTATTATTGTGCTACATTTTAATTTACTTTGGAAATGTTTGCATTTTCACATCTTTGGCATTGTTTTTGAGAATATCTCAATAATTTAAAATAAATTATCACGGAAACAATATTGCAAACTCGAAGGCGGGAAAACACTGTGCAAAACTATAACTGATTTTTAACATGATATACCGAGGCTCTGACAGTTTACTGGCTTAAAGCCGAAAATCAAAATTTTATTAAGAAATTTTCAGAGCATTTATTTCGATTTGCAGCACAGGGCGATATCATCAGGACAGCAATGAAACTCTGCTACTGCCTGGGGCCCTATTCTTGAATAACGAAGACAGATTCCGTATTCGTTATACTGTCCAAACCATTCGGAATCGTATTCTTGAAATCCGCATTCATTATATACCGAACGCAAGCTCTTCGTTATTTAACGAATGGGTTCAACCACTCGTTATGCCAAACGAAGAGTGAATCAGCTGCTACTTTACGAGTGACAATGGGAGATAAAAGATGTGCCAAAATGTCAAATTCCCAAAGAACTAAAATAATTCACTTTTTAGATGACAACCCGAAACTGAAATCAGGAAAATATATAACTCTTTCAGTTCAAAAGATGCCACGGATTTGTGGAAAAAGTTATCAACAGAATTAAATTCTATACCCGGAGCGCAAAAGGACTGGAAAAGTTGGAGAAAGGTATGTGTATAACTTGATATAATTTTTTTTATAATATTATCTACAAAATAAAGCTAATAAAAAATTTCCAGAGTTGGGATGATTTAAAATCTGTGGTGTAATCGAAATCTACGGCGGCAAAAAGACATTTATATGGCACTGGTGGAGGTCCTCCTGCTAAAATTTTCTTATCCAGCGATGAATTGAGGGTGCAAGAACTAATTAACCCGAACGAAGTTTCAGGTCATGACGATGTATTTGAGACGGATATCGTAATGGTGAGAAAATTATACACAAGCTTAAAAATTCTTATTAAAATACGTATAATCGAACAGGATTTAGGCACGTCTCCAGTGATTAACGATGAGGATGTTCGTCCAACAACTTCTTGTCTCGAATCATCCACATTACTTATTGAGGCCAGTGATCTCGCTGAGAATGCTGTATCCCGTAAAGTATTGCGTGAAAATCGACTTCATCTACAAGGAAACAGGGGTAAAAATGGTAATAATTTTGACATTAAAATTTTTGTATAAAAGGAATTTATTTATAGTTACTATATACTATATTAATTTTACAGACCAACGATTTCCCAAAAGACGGCGACGGCTCAGGAAATATATACATAGTACAGCTACCGAAAAACTAAAGGTAAAAAGGGAGTATTATGACAATAAACTGAAATTAATGGAAAGAAGATTAGATTTAATGGAAAGGGACACGCTAGCAAGGGAAGAAATCGCGCAGGCAATGATAAAAATATCTTTGTCATTTGTATAGCTACAGCTAGCCAAGTCATTATCTATATCATGCACTCATTTAATATTAGTTTGAAGTTCCTATTATTATTTAAGTCGAAATGCCCAACATTGTACGAAACTTTAAGCAATAAAATATAAAAACAAACTATTTACTATAATCAACATCTCTTTATTTCAATTATTTAATTATCTAAAATAAATTATTGGAAATAATGCCTGATTATTTTAGAGCGAAGTCGTCTCCCTGCTGTAAGTAGAGGATTAGTAGAAGAAGCTCCTCTGTGTACTTCATCTTCTTCTTGTGTTTGACTCGGGAACATTCCCTCCAAGGGGTCATCGCTAACTTCAGGATACACCACTTCCAAATCATTCGATACGCATATATTGTGCAGTACGCAGCACGTGTTGATTATCTTCGATGCCACATTAGGGCGATAATGAAGCACACGATGTTTCAAAAGGCATCGAAATCGCATCTTTAAAACTCCGTTTACTCGCTCAATTGTACTTCGTACTACTGTCATTTACCGAGCATTGTAGTTACTCTCGGCGCTACCTGGTATTGCATGTAGGTCTGGTGTCAATAACCATGGCCTTAAAGCGTATCCTGAATCACCTGAATAGAAAACAAATTATTTTAATTCATATGTAGAACATAAATTAGTGATTTACTACCCAATAAAAAACACTGCTCAGGAAAAGAATTGTAAAGAGTTTTTACCGCCGGAAGAACTTTGCTATTATTCCAAATAAAGCTGTCATGTGTACATCCAGGATATTTTGCATTCACGCTGATGATTTCCAAATTAGAATCACATACCTTAGTCAGAGCAAAAATATTAAGCACTTTTATATAAATATAAAGGGTTTTCCAATAAGAGGTGTTATTTTAATTAGCCCGCAATTTAGTAGATGTCACTTTTAGAGCTGTAATTTTTTAACATTTGACAAGTAGAAACTACGCCATTAATAAAAATGGAACGATACACGATTCAATAACGCATTGAAATTATTAAAATTCACTATAAAAATGGTGAAAATGTGGCAGAGACGGTTCGTAAAACTCGAACATTTTTGGGTCGTCGTCGTGAAGCACATTGTCGGACCGCAATACAGAAATTGGTAGAAAAATTCGAGCTGTCGGGACAAGTTAGTGTTGTGAAGAATAAAACCCGTGCACGTCGCTCAAGAACTGCCGTAGCCAAAAGTGCTGAAGAAAACCCAGGTTTGTCCATTCCTCGTCGTTCTTTGGAATTAGGCATTCCACAAACGTCATTACACCGTATTTTGCATAAAGATTTGGGTCTTAAGGTTTATAAAGTTCAGTTAACACAAGAACTCAAGCCGGCCGATCATCAACAACGTCGAGTCTTTGCTGATTGGGTCCTTGAAATACATGAAAATGATCCGGAATTCCATCGAAAACTCATCTTGAGTGATGAGGCCCATTTCCACCTCGATGGCTTCGTCAACAAGCAAAATTGTCGCATCTGGGGCTCGGAAAACCCAAGAGTTATTGTTGAAAAGCCTCTCTATCCTCAACGTGTGACTGTTTGGTACGGTTTATGGTCCCGCGGGGTCATTGGACCTTACTTTTTCGAAAATGAGGGTGGAGCAACAGTTACGGTGAATGGATTGCGTTAATGATTTTTTATGGCCGGAATTGGGTGGTATTGATCTGGACAACGTTTAATTTCAACTAGACGGCGCTACGTGCCATACAAGCAACGAAACCATTGATCTTTTACGGGAAAAGTTTCCGGACCGTGTTATCTCTCGAAGAGGTGATCACAATTGGCCACCGAGATCTTGTGACTTCCTTTGGGGCCACGTGAAAGAGAAGGTCTACGCCAACAGCCCACCGTCGATTCAAGACCTCAAAGATGGAATTCGTGAGGCTATCGAGGACCTAGGGCAGCCACTTTGCGATTTGGTTATGGAAAATTTTATGAAAAGGATATGGTCCTGTAGGCATAGTCGTGGTGGTCATTTGGCTGATGTTATTTTCCATTATTAACGGCATACCTTCCTCTTTATAATGAAATAAAGATCCGATCATTTATCTCAAAAAATAGCATTTTGCTTTGAATATCAAAATAACACCTCTTATTGGAAAACCCGATATCATAAATGAAATTACCAGTTGAACGTTTATGGAATGATATCCCTTTCTGTTGACATAAATATGCTCTGGAAATAATAGGTCTTCTCTCGGCGGTGGCAGAATAGCAACATGAATGCAATCCACACATCCTATTACCCCAGGAAATCCGTGGACATCATAAAATCTGGAAGTACTTGTTTAAATATGTGTTACTATTTTCAACGTTGGAAAATCTGACCTCTTTCTGGTGGAGTTCAATGCTCCTATTGTTGTTGGGAGTTTAATTTGTTCTTTAAAAAGATTGCTCTCATGATCAGTGTTAATCATCTCGTTAATTGATCTGCTAACCGAGGTTTGGCTCATGGAAACATCTTGACTATCTCCAACAAGCTGCTGATAGCTCCCAGTAGCGAAAAACCGAAGGACACATAGAACCTAACAAGAGTCAAAGCAAACGTTATAAATTATTCAAAGCTCCAATAGTTATTACTTTTTCTTGAATGTCTATAGCTGATGAACGTGATGCACCAACCATATATGTTTTCTTAATAAGCTCATCAACCATATTCTTCCTTAGTCGAAAAAGCTTCGTAAATTTACGGTCGGGGAGTTCAAAGCAATCAATAGGCTGACGAATTCGGCGTAATTCATTTTCCATAGATTCTTCAAGAATTTCGAAGCAAACAATAATGACAATTCACTAAAGCTAGCCATTTTTTACACGTAATAATATACTAATTATATTTTATATAAAAATAATAACCAAAACAAAAATATATTTTAATTAAGTGACACAGCTGACTGTATTTATTTTGTAATTTGACAGAAATAATCTTACCACACTCGTTATGTTGAAAAACTATTTCACCACTTCGACTTTATAACGATGGGGTTCAAGAATACGAACGGTGTATACGATTCGTTATATAACGAATACGTTAAAAGCATTCGTTATTCAAGAATAGGCCCCCTGATGTCTACATTCCGTGTTTTCGTTTTTGCTACCGAAGCATAGCACCAGGGACAACTGGGGTTACTCTAACCCTGCACCGAAGTGTCAATTGCTTAAAGTGCTAAGCTCCGTGTTCGAATTAATTTGTTATTAATTTTCGCAATAGATATTGCTAGCGGTGCAGGATGCTAAATCACATACTATGTTCTACAGCTCAGTACAAACATACATGATACAATGCGTGTGGATTAAGTGCACAACATCTCTCTCCCGCATGATTTTTTCTAGATGAGATTTGGTATCAGCTGGACTGCCTCCTTTTATATTTTATTTTTATAGGTTCAAGATATAATTCTAATTACAATTTTAATTTTATATTTTAATTCTAAGTTTATGCTTTAATTTATCTGCAAGTTAGCCAATTGTATTTAGTATGGTATTGTAAGGGTGAATTTAGCTTTAAATTTTGAAAATTTTATTTTATTTTATGTCTCTTAGGTCTTCTTACGTATCCCTGATGTAGTTACTTTGTGTTTTTCGTTAAAAAACTTTGTTCGCTTGCTTTTACCTATTTAATTTCATTACATTTCAGGTCTCAGTATGGTTGTGAGAGCTTATTTGGCCTATTTTTAGTACGTAGCTGTGATGAATTTGACTAATTTGTTCATTACTTTCCCGCTACTAGTAATGATTTATAAGTGGAACACGGTCAGCGGTCTGACCAATGTTCGATGTTTAAAGGATGATTTCAAAGGGATTGTATTAATGTTTCATGGAAACATGCGTTGCCGTGTAGGCTCCTATTTGGCTATACCGGACGTTTCAACTCCCGCCACGGAGATTTTCAACGGTGTTCCTATTCAAATGGGGATAATTAACAGATGGTACTTGGTGTGTACAATAGTTGTTTGGTGTACTAATTTAATATAGAGATCTAGTTGTAAAAGGGTCTGAGAAATTCTTCAAATTGTTGATCATAATTTATTATTTTTGTCGTTTTATTGCGTGTCCCTAATGCTCTTATATTGGTTTTATTACGAAATTTATTTATGTTACTTTAAAGGTATATGGGTAGTTATATAATTGTTTAATTATTTGGTATGCTTATGTGAATGATTAGTTTTCTTTAACTTTACTTTACATTGTGATTCTAGTGACACATATTTTCACTTTTTTATTTTGTAAAATAATTATGTAATTGAGGACTCAATGAAGAATTATAAACTTTATGTTTAATTGAACCATGTTAGTTGAGAACAATATATTTGACTTTCATTTTTGTTAAACACTTATATACTTGAAGATTCAATGAGGAAAATATTTATAAGTTCAAGTATTTACGTTATCGTATGAATATAATTTTTAAATGGGTCACTAACCTTGGTTTATTATTCCCTATGATACTATCCTGTGATTGGGTTATTATTTGTATGTTAGAGGCTCCTAAATTTATTTCCGGTTTTAGCTGAATCTTATCTTCCGTAATATTTTCCGTAAATGTGCTCAGGTAGGTGAAATACTCATCATCTGTGTATATAAAGTCTTCTAATAGGTAATTCTGGTTCGCCATTATGGTATGTTGCGTTCATTCTATTTTAGATGATCCTACAAATCTGGTTTTTTTGGAGAATTATATTTGTTACTAAAGTGATAATCTGCTATATGCATAATTCACTGAAAATTTAATCGCACTTACTGATTTTAGCTTATGGATGGCACCGATTTTAGGATAATTAACAATATTTTTGCAAAAAACTTTACTGAAATACTAGACAGGTTAGAAGTATACTGATTGACGTTTTATATCTAATCGGTATTATCCCAACTTTTGTTTCTTGCACTCTCTATATGCGTGGTTCAATTGGAACGTTCCAATTGGAGACGTTCACTAATGCCTATAAGTAGGTCAAGTTTAAGTATGGTGCTGTTCTATTTTGCACTCTATCTTGCTTGCGCCTACTGCTGTTTATACTCGCACTTGTAACTTTTTTAATTTTGTGTGGAAAGTGCCTATGAGTATGCGCATTTTGTAATTTGACAGTGCAGTGTGGTGCTGCCATTAAATAGTAATCCGTTTCTGTGATGCCATATTTAATTTATTAGTTTCTAAATTTTATTTTAAGGGAATTTTTCTATTTACTTAATTGATCATTCAATTACGTATTATTCAGGGGTTGTTTTAGTTGGTTTAATTATTTATTTAATTTCTCATTAAATTCTTTATACTGAATCGTTTTAAATTTTCTTGAAAAAGATTAAGTTTTTATCAATGGCACATATGAAGTAGCAATTTACATTTTTATCTTAGTTCGAGATTAATTATATTTTGAAGTGGTTAAATTATATATATAAAATATAAAAGGAAGGATGGGTTACCTTCTTGATCAACTCACGTGCACTCCTGGATGTATGTGGTCAAGTTTTTGGTTTTATTTACCCTCCCGGGTCTATAACCTCGCTCTTATTACACTTGTCCATGCAGTGATCGGGCATGCTACCATTTCGCATTCCCTTCCATTCAACATGGGCTTCGCGCTGATAAGACCAGGGTTTAGCCCATTTTTAAGGAGCTTATTACTTCATCCAATGAAGTTTCCGTATTATCACTCCATATCACTCAATTCACATGTTTCACCTTGTAAAAAACAAATGTCTCCATTTACATCAATTGCTGGCACTTCTATATAGAATGCTAGAAAATTGCTGTTATCGTCTGTAAAAAATACTATATATTAAATTAAAAAATAAAAACATTTCAAATCTGTAACGATTTTGTCAAAACAAATGCAACACACAATTTCAAAATGACAATTCAGAGATTCGTATGGGGGGCTACAGCTGCCCCTCATCTGAGCTAGGGCTAGCAGAGCTAACACCAGTAGTCAAATGTGACATGACTCCAAGGCCGGCATGCAAACTCGAACATGTGTTTGCTTCTTCAAAGGACAGGAGTTAACCCCGAAGCAAAAACGAAAACGCCAATTATATAGTGAACTCAGATACGCAAGCCGTTGCTAGTAGACATATAACGCTTTATTTGAAAATCTAAATATGAATAATTTGAAGAAAAATGGGTTTTATTCATTTTTAAATGATTTTTTGACATCCCATTCTAATTAATTTGAATTCATTTAATTTCGTTAGTCGTTATCTACGTTTTTTCCGAAAGCACTCCGCTTTGTAGCATATTGTAGCTAGTACTCTTGAAATTTTCCAAACGACAGCGCTGTTCTAGATCTATACCACCACTTTCCAAGAATATTAGTAAAAAATCCTAGATAACTTATCTAAGGGAATCGAAGTGAATAAACTACTCACATAAAAAAAAAACATGCAGAAATTGTTTATTATAGAAATTCCATAGTTTATGTGTAGCAGCCATTGGTGGTTCATTGGAGCTAAAACGTGCTTTTTATTGCTAATTTGTGAATTTTATATTTTCTAGATTTTGACTAGTGTTTCTTTTTGTGTAAATTCTAGAAAGCTTAAATCCGATTTAAAAGATATATTGAAGTTGAATTGAACAAAGATATGAAATGGAAAGTCGCATAAACATTTATGAGTACGAAATTCATAAAATTTATTCAATATTTTAGGAAACTGCCATACCCACAATTTGTTTATAGATTAAAAGTATAATATATTTTTGAAAGATCCTTCTGTATATGTTTAACTGTTATAAAAAGCAAAACCATATCTTATGCTGGTATCTGCTTTTAATGACATGTATTTAATAATGTGATATTTTTATAGTTTTTGAAGTTTTGCTTGAGATTCAAAGTGAGTGCTTCCAGATCCTTCCAAATTAAAAAATTAATTTGTTCGCAAATTACCCCTCTGTCGGAAACCAGCAACAGTTTTTCCATATTTTTCCCACTTTTTCAGAAAAATGATGTTGGGGTCAAAGGATACATGTACCTAGAGTCATGTTTTTAACGAATTATTGCAGAAGAAAGGTGATTCATGCTCCGTACAAAAGGCCGCGCTACCTGATATTTCAGAGATATTTCTACCTTTGTTATTATTATAATCCTGTGTTATTCCACCGCAACATGTTTCTGCGAGTGTCATTTATGCCTATTTTCACAACCTTCTATATATTACAAGCCATAAAGTGGAGAAAGTTACACATACATTGAAGGGAACTAGTAGTGCTGTCTGCAATGCTTTGCAAGTGACTTTTATGGGTAAATGAAAAATAAATTAATTCCGTCATAATTTTTTATTGATTTATTATTTTCGTTTGAATTTAAATATACTAAAAGTTTTAATTTTACTTCTTTATTATACGCACGTACATAGTACATAATTAGAGAAGATATGCATTAAATTTGTAGCATTTGATTAGATTCTTGAAACATTATGCTTTATGAAAATCTTGATTTAGACGGTATTATTTTTGTAAGACGAGCTCAGAAAACAGTAGACGAAACATAGAACAATGTAGGGAATTTAAATAACGGGCTTTCCAATAAGAGGTGTTATTTTGATATTCAAAGAAAAATGCCATTTTTTGAGATAAATGATCGGATTTTTATTTCATTATAAAGAGAAAGGTATGCCGTTAATAATGGAAAATAACATCAGCCAAATGATAACCACGACCACGCCTACAGGACCATATCCTTTTCATGAAATTTTCCATAACCAAATCGCAAAGTGGCTGCCCTATGTCCTCGATAGCCTCACGAATTCCATCTTTGAGGTCTTGAATCGACGCTGGGCTGTTGGCGTAGACCTTCTCTTTCACGTGGCCCCAAAGGAAGAAGTCGCAAGGTGTTAAGTCACAAGATCTCGGTGGCCAATTGTGATCAGCTCTTCGAGAGATATCACGGTCCGGAAACTTCTCCCGTAAAAGATCAATGGTTTCGTTGCTTGTATGGCACGTAGCGCCGTCTTGTTGAAAGTAAATATCGTCCAGATCAATACCATCCAATTCCGGCCATAAAAAATCATTAATCATCTGTCGATAGCGCAATCCATTCATCGTAACTGTTGCTCCAGCCTCATTTTCGAAAAAGTAAGGTCCAATGACCCCGCGGGACCATAAACCGCACCAAACAGTCACACTTGAGGATAGAGAGGGTTTACCGAGCCCCAGATGGGACAATTTTGCTTGTTGACGAAGCCATCGAGTTGGAAATGGGCCTCATCACTCAAGATGAGTTTTCGATGGAATTCCGGATCATTTCCATGCATTTCAAGGACCCAATCAGCAAAGACTCGACGTTGTTGATGATCGGCCGGCTTGAGTTCTTGTGTTAACTGAACTTTATAAGCCTTAAGACCCAAATCTTTATGCAAAATACGGTGTAATGTCGTTTGTGGAATGCCTAATTCGACTAGAAATGGACAAACCTGGGTTTTCTTCAACACTTTCGGCTACAGCAGCAATATTCTCGGCTGTTCTTGAGCGACGTGCACGGGTTTTATTCTTCACATCACTAACTTGTCGCGACAGCTCGAATTTTTCTATCAATTTCTGTATTGCCGTCCGACAAGGTGCTTCACGACGACCCAAAAATGTTCGAGTTTTACGAACCGTCTCTGCCACATTTTCACAATTTTTATAGTGAATTTTAATAATTTCAATGCATTGATGAATCGTGTATCGTTCCATTTTTATTAATGGCGTAGTTTCTACTTGTCAAATGTCAAAAAATGACAGCTCCAAAAGTGACATCTACCGAAATAGCGGGCTAATTAAAATAACACCTCTTATTGGAAAACCCTTTCATAGATCATCCATCTGCTTATCAAACCGAAAAATTTGCCTCAAGGAAAACCAAAAGTTTTTGATAACTAAATAACGAAAAGACAAGAATGTCGAAAGTCTATTTAATAAAATATTCGCTACAAATAGTCGTTAAGGTACTATAAGATCACTTGCTTCTTTTTATGCCGTAAATGATGAAATGATAGAGTATAGAAACTAATTTTGTCATTCCGTTTGTAACGGATAGAAATAATGTTCGTAGGCCAATATTTATTAGAAAATGAACTAATCGGGTAACGCTTTCGTAGGTTTGCATACAAAAAATTGGTTTCCATTTTATAGGTATTTGGACACTGCCTGAGAACGCGTTGAAGTGGAGAGCTCAAATTTTGTACATGGCGTTTTCATAAAAATTGTAAACATACATAAGTTCAAAACGGACTAAAATGGGCGAACCATTCTTGGTGTTGCCATACAAAACTTTGATTTTTCATTATATATTTTAACACATCCTGAGAACGCGTTGACGTAGAAAGTCAACATAGTAAATAAAATTTTAAAAATGAACTAAATCGGGCTGTTCTTTGTGTTGCTATACAGAAATTTGTGTTTTCACTTTATTTAACTTTCATGTTCATCCAAGGGAATAAAATGATTCGTCTTAGACAAATTGTACTTTTCCTCTTGTTTACATTATTTTCACTTTACTATAAAACTTTCATTGTAAATATCCGTATCCAGAAGTGAATATCACGCGCGGAATGAATTGAGATATGTACCTTAACTATTGAAACATAACAATTAACAAAAATAATCACTTCCCAAATAATTTAAAATGCGCATCCTGCATACATAAAGTAATTAGCACTACTGAATGTGAATCAAGTGAATAGTCGTCAGATACTATGGAGGGAAAACAGCAACACATACGTAAAATTTCACTTTACGGCTTGTAATATATAGAAGGTTGTGCTATCTTGCAAGAAATGGTAAATTTACATTTACACTTTACTTGTCAGGAATATTGAATTCTATCTTAAGTTTAATTAATAATTTTCCCATAAAATGAGTTTTCCACAAATTTCGTTTGTTATAAGAAGTTTTAAGAACGTTTTAAGCTATTGATCGAAGGGTTTGTTGAAAGAAAATTAAGTGTTATGAAAAAGTTTAAGATGTGGGTAACTCTCAATTTATAAATTTAGATCGAATAACCAACTTTATTCTTAAAGAAAAGTATAGTGAAAAAACTCCAGAATTTATTTTATCGGAATATCGCGGGCAACATTTCGATAACTTCATTAGTGAAGAACAAAAGGACCTTGAGTTAAAAAGTATTAGGAAATTTAAATCAAAATTTAGTGCTATGATCCAAAACCCATCTTTATAACACGCAGTCGTCGAGAGGTCTTATATCTGCGTCTGGCAACTAGTCGCCTGATATCGTATGTCCTTAACTAGAGGGTTTCGGCAGAGGTTTCACTATCCGACCACCGTTACATACGTTTTGAGTTATATATGATAGTTGAAACCGCGGTGACGTACAGAAATCTTACCGAAACCAATTAGGCTTGCAGAGAGGCTAACTGACTTCTCCGTCTAGCACCTATCTTCGAGTGCAGATATAGATAGGGGAGTCGAAGTAATTACAACGGTGTTGGTCCAGTCCTTTGAGATGTCATGCCCGCTAAGGAGGACAGGGCAGAACGCTGTCTCCCCCTGGCTAACGCATGAACTTAGGAATCAACGAAGAATGGTGCGTAGGCTATATAATAAAAGGCGTAGATGAATGGTCCACTTACTAAAACGCTCTACATTAGTATAAGTACTCGATTCGTAGATCCAAAAGAAATTTCGTGGCATATCTTCTACGAGAATGTGGGCGGTATGAATGGGATGTCAAGGCTCAAAAGATTTCTCTCCAAGACTGCCAGTCAATCCGAGTTCCTCGTCAATAGTGATGGGGTTCGGGCTTTCTCTCTCGGGATATCACTGGAAATCTTACTTAATGAGCACTTCCCTGACGGTCCTGATGAAGGCTCTTCGTCTCTGAGAGCCAAAGCCTCTCACTGTGAAACTATCTCCGGAGATTGAGATGTAACCTTCATAACGGACGTGTCAGTTATATGGGCGGTGAACTTTTTGAAACCATTCAAGTCTTCGGACAAGGACCGCATTTTACCAGTCCTTCTCCAAAACTCGGGAGACCTTTTGACACATAATCTAGCCCTCCTCTTCAGGGCATGCATCAAATTGGGTTACACACCGAAGATGTGGCAGGAAGTGCGTGTTGTGTTTATTCCCAAGACTGGTCGGGTAGATCACTCATCGTCCAAGGCATATAGACCAATAAGTTTGATTTCCTTCCTACTAAAAGCCCTTGAACGCATTTGCGATTGGGAACTGCGGCGCTCCATTCCCAGAAGCAGGTTGTTACAAAATCAGCACGCGTACTTAAACGGGAGGTCCGTTGAGACGACCCTTCATGAGGTCATACACCCAATTGAAATGGCGTTCCCCTTTAAACAATCTACGTTAGCTGTTTTCATCGATGTAGAAGGAGCTTTCAATAATGTCCTCCTACATAAGTTTAATGATATGCTAACAAGACGTGGCGTGAATCAATCCTTAAAATACTGGATTGCGCACATGTTGAACAACACAAAACTGTCTTCGCCGATCTGGGTGGGGAAAGTAGAGTAAAACAGTTCTACAGAGGCACCCCACAAGGTGGTATCCTATCACCCTTATCATGGACGATCTCTTGCTAACTCTCACCCGGATGGGGTACAAAACGGTATGTTGCGCAGATGACCTGGTGATTTTAGTCACCGGTAGTTTTGAATCGGAACTCTGTGGACTGGTGCATAACACAATCAGACTACTCGTAGACTGGGCTATGGATTTCGGACTGTACATCAATCCTTCGAAAATCGACCTATGTCTTTTTACCAACATCGCAAGATTGAACCTGCTCTCTATCGACTCTACACGGCTAGAGCTTAAGAGTGAAATATATCGGCATCATATTGGATAAAAAACTGAGCTGGAAGCCACACTTTGAGGACAGAGCGAATAAAGCTCTTAGAGATTTGCCTATGTGCCGCAGAGCCATAGGGGAAAAGTGGGGACTCAAACCGCAGATGATCCTGTAGATATACACTAGCGTCATCGGACCCATGTTGGCCTATGGCTCTGTGGTATGGTGGAAAGCAATGGAGTATGCCAATCATCGTAAGATTTTGGAGAAGATTCAAAGATTGTGCCTACTTAGTGTAAGCGGCGCATTCAAGTATACCAGCATTCGGACTCTTGAGGTAATCCTCAATATACACCCCGTGCAGATACAAATCAAGAAGGGGGCCTCTATCTCAGCGCTGAGGCTAGATCTGAATCGGGGCTGGATCCATGCGGGAACCAGGGATTCGCACGAATGCATCCTTGATTTTGTGCGGTCCATCGCACCTGATATCGACAGGGAATGGGACCACCTCCTTGGAATCGCGCTGATAAGCAAGTTTAAAACGAAAATCCCATCTAGGGAGGAATGGGCATTACCTTCGTGATTCACCCACTGATAGACAACACAATTTATACAGACGGCGCCAAATCTGAAGACAATACCGGAGCGGGCGTGTTCTGTAAGGAGCCGCACTTGAATCTTGCGATACACCTGGAAGGCCATGTTACGGTCTTCCAGGTGGAGGTCAAGGCCAATCTTGAAGCGGGAACGGACCTGCTTGGCTCATATACTGAGAATAAGGAGATTACCATCTGCTCGGACAGCTAAGCGGCTGTCAAGGCCTTGTCAAAGCCCTTTACCATCTACAACTTAGTACTGGAGTGTAAGACTACTCTGAATTACCTCTGTCAGTGTAACAGGGTACTCGTTATGTGGGTGCCTGGTCACAGTGATATCGGCGGAAACGAAAAAGCGAACGAGCTCGCGCGTCTTGGTGCGGCCTCGGAGGCGCCATCCTCCACAATTTGGATCGCACCGGGTCACCTCGTCTCTCAGAGGTCACCTACATAGGTTAGGACTTGTCGATAGTCCGCTATGTAGAGGATACCTAGAGGAATCGGAAACGGCGACTCACTTTCTTTGTCACTGTCCGGCTCTCTCCGGTAAACGCTATAGATTTCTTGGCTAACACCTTCTGGATGAACTGCATGAATCCGGTAGAGAGGGTTGGGAGCCATTGTTATGGTTTATAAGAACGTCTAGTTGGGACTTGTGATCATTAGTCATGGGTCCGGAGGGAGAACAATGGGCTTGCTGTGACTACGTTCTGGGGTACCCTTCCCCTGGGGGGACTCTAACTCTCTTAAATCCATCCATCCATTAGACAGATTAGCGCGGAGTTACGAAAAGTGGGTGCATTCATATTTTAAGGTACCCAACGAAATTGTTCAATTCATGACACTAACAACTTCTAGCGAGCAGCAGCAGGGTGACCTTCAAAAACTTTTAAAGTTAAGTCTAAGAAAAGTAAGCAAAAAGGAGTGATAGTGATTCTTCGAGATTTTCTAACTATGGTCAAAAGTGGGCAAATGATGGTCATCAAGGTTACGATTCCAGCTTCTTTGTAATAACGCTAAATCCATTACGAATTTAATGATAAAAGTGACCCAAATTGTATTATTTGTAATAATAACACTTCACAGTCTATTCGCTCTGTAGACCTGTGTGCATGAAGTTTCAGAAGGAAACCATACCATCTATAAAAACTGATAAATATTATAAAAAGAATATAGAATTGACCATTCCAAGAAATATAATCGGATTGTGAATCTCTAGGATGTGTTTCATCCAGCCATGGATTCCATAATTTTTTTTTTTAGGAAACAAGGTGAGATGGCAAAGGCGAAAGAGAAAAGCTCTACCGGAGGAAGTTTTGTAATTTTTAAGCCAGTATGCTTCACTTTTAGAAGAAGGTGACGACGACGACGGTAACTCCGATGATATCCCATGTACAGAGGCTCAAAATCTATTTTCAGAATTATGTTTTTGTTATGGAATTATGAAGAGTGATTGGCTTGGACGTGAAGTCCAGACTGCCAGCCTGAGCTGACAGATCACTCGACGGACAGCGTTGACTGCAGGGCGGCACGCTAGCTGGCCTCGGCTATTGGCGGAGAGTGTGGGGAGGTTCCACGAAAAACCTGCCGCTGCCGTCAGCCATAATCAAAAATTTCGTGCCTACATTCAAAGGCCGTCGAACACACTCAGTCCAGAAGGGACCTTTACACCACTTACCTTTACCTTGGTGAAGGCGCAGATATTCTGCCTTCACTGCCTTGCCCCAACCACCCAATGACACTGAGGGCAGATCATTTGCAGTGTCCCTAATGTTGATGACCTGGAAGAAAGTTTAGCGAAGGAGTAGACCTTAGTCAACCATTAGCTCGAGGAGGACTCAGGGAGAGTGAAGGAGAAGGAACAAAAAATTTCACGGCTCCATTGAGAAAACGATTAACTATATTGACATGAATCCATTACAGTTAGTATTTATGAGTTACAGTGCCTCGTGCACTTCACAATTTGAACTTCGACTTACGCTTAATTAAAAACCTTGATTACCCTAGTGACAACAATTTGCCGGCTAACATGAGATAATATTATTGACTATCCTAGTTAAGTTAGTATAAGTGGAAAAAAAAATAACAATGAAAAGCAACCCAGAGGCAAAGGATGAAATGTGTTTTATAAGAAAATTTTTTTTGAATCATTAGAAAAACAACGAGTACTCACGGCCATAAACTTCCCCGACATGTTGAAGCGCTCCAGCATCCGGTAAGCACCTGTATAGGAAAAACAAAAACTTTTACATATTAAAATTATCTTTTCGATCTAGGTTGCCCGGCACTGATTCCTTTACTTTGGTACTACCAAATTTCTCCATTATTTCTTTTTCATTAAATTTTAGTTCAAAAATAGCATAACCTATTTAGCATATAACCTGCTATCCTTATTTTTTTAATTAAATCCTATTTTTCTGATTATTTTCTCCAAAAAGTGACTTACTGTCTGACGGGTGTAAGATATTCACATGTGTAAGTTGAAATTCTTATCTTAACTTAATGTTATTCTGTGATCAGTCGTTTGATCATGACATCCTAGACAGGATTTCCCGCTATAGATAAACTAAGTCCTATCTCTTCCTGGGCCCTATGCACCAATCTGTCACAACTTATGCCTGGCATCAGTACAAAAACTTACAGTAATATACTAAGTTAAAATTCATTCCGAAAGCGCTCTTAATGAGGTTTACAAACTATAACTGCTTGGTGCCGACGGTCCTGTTTCCAGGTTAGTCTTATTACTATCAATTCAAATTTTTTTTTTTTTTTTCTACTTCGTGCCTTAGTTATTATTCTTTTATAATGCTATTTCACTTAGTCTTTCCTCCGTCTTCTAATTAAATTATTCCAATTAAAAAAAACTCACTTAAGACTATGAAAAATATAGAATCTATGCACGCTCGACGCAACGCAACATTTTCTAGATATGTACGTATAGCAGTACGATAATAATAACTGGAACTCCATGACGGCTCATCTTAACATTACGTAATAGAAACGGAGTTTATTATAGCTGTGGTCTACTACACGATGACAGAAATTTATCTTGGGACAAACGCGTCCTCATCCTTAAACAAATCACTAGACTTACTTCGATAATATAATATATAATATAATGATAATATATATTATTAGCTAAGGGAACCTCATTATCCAGGTGATAAGAATATTTGTGTACCTGATCGGGGTTCTGCAATAAGAGAACTTCCGTATTTTGATTGCGTTGTTTTTATTTCCAGCTTCCAGTGTTGGTGCTTGCTCTTTTATAGGACCGATTAGCCCCTTATCCTTAACGCAAAGCACTCCAGTTTCAACTCGCCCAGAAATGCAGAATCCTGATCCGGTTCATTTGAAAATGTCACGAAGTTAATATGGCTAGTAATTACCAATAATTCGTTATTAGGAATGAAAGATATGTTGAATTTACTTACATTTCTGTTTTCCTGTCCGATGCCTATAGAATTTTATCCGGTTAATAATCTTTGTTCCCTCGTTGTAGGTTTCTGTCACAGAAAAGATTTCTTCTTCTTCTCTGTCAACGCCAGGTATTAATTCCCCGGGCTAGGGTGTGTGCGGACTGTCGATATGGCAGCCGGCCGGCATCCGTGCTGCAGTAGTTCTCCGTGTAGCATGCTGCTATAGGCAGAACGCTACGACCATAACATTTTATACAATTAGAGAATTAGAATTAGAAATTGATCTCGTATTATTCTGTATTTCAAAAAATTGGATTCTAAAATTTAAAAATGCTTTAAAATAAATTGTGGAGTCTACAAAAGATGTTAATATTTCAAATTGAACAATAACCCCAGTTTCTTTGAATTTTGAATGAAATAAAACTAATAAATCTATAAACTGGAAAAAAATAACACTTATTAAGCAACAAATTTTTTGTCGAATATTTCCTCTTACTGTCAATACCAAGTGTGTAAAATTTGATTTCAATCCATGCATAAGGGAATAAAGTTCACTTTTTGACTCCAATGAACCACTTTGCACTGGTCTAATCTGATGGTGCGACTTATAAAATTTTATTAATCCGTGTAGCTTAGGTGCCGATGGATTTATGTTAATCATTGTGTAAGGATTCTCTTGAATAATATCTTTACAGGCCTCTATTGCTGACTTAAGATTTAAATGGTACCGCTTATTAGGATCCGACCTCAGTTCTGCAGCTCACGATACCTCGAGAACGCATTCATTTAGAGTGCTGAAATTTTGCACATTTTTAAAAATAAAGTAAATTTAAGTTCGCAAATGGGACCAATCCGGCAACTCCTTTGTAGGGTTGCCATACAAAAATTCTTTTTTACTATATATTGAGGCACTGTGCCTGAGAACGCGTCGACGTAGAGAGCTGAAATTCGGTACATAGTGTTTTCATAGCAATAGTAAATAAAATTTGAAAAATGCACTAAATCGGGAAACCCCTTCTTGGTGTTATCATGTTAAAAATTAGAAAAATTAGGTTTTTTATGTAATACTGTGAAAACGATCAGTATACGTTTTTATTGTACTGAAAAGTTCTTCAGAATATGAAATCTTATGAAATGGGTTATAATAATTTTTACTCTCTGACAAACTACTCTAGAAATATATGCGAAAAACCATTTCAACAATCAAACTTGCACAGACCACACGAAATTTCATACGGACATTCATC
This sequence comes from Dioctria rufipes, assembly GCA_963924295.1. Taxonomy (NCBI): domain Eukaryota; kingdom Metazoa; phylum Arthropoda; class Insecta; order Diptera; family Asilidae; genus Dioctria; species Dioctria rufipes. The sequence goes on along the minus strand of OZ002740.1, from coordinate 280,047,942 downwards.
TAGGGGTATCGTAAGAATTGGCTTTAGACCAAATCTAGCTTTCTTTCTTGTTCACTATAAATTTGGACACTGCCTGAGAGCGTGTCGACGTAGAGTACTGAAATTTGGTACATGGTGATTTTATTGAAACAATAAAAAAAATTTCCAAAATGCACTAAATCGGGCAACCCCTTCTCAATGTTTCCATACAAAACTTTGGGTTTTCACTACGGAGAGCTCAAATTTTGACCAGGGCGTTTTCTTAAAAATTGCAAAAATAATTTCAAAAATAGGTCAAACAAACAACAAACAAACATTCATTCATAGGAATAGTTTCCCTTACATTTTTTGACAGTTCCATTTCTCTCTTTAAAAGCTTATTTTCTCTTTCTAATAACTCATTTTCTCTTTCCTTCAATTTTAGTTTTTCCAATAAAATTTCACTTCCAGAAATTATCTCCCTTTCACTACTACAACTGTTTTTTATAATTTCTTTGTCGGCTTCCCTTGCTGTATTGCTCCCATCATTAGCAAGCAGTCGTTCTACTAACACGTTTCTTTTCCCAGTTATTACAAGTCCACGACTTTGCAATTCAGCACGCAGATGCTTAACCGTCCAAGCGCTTCTGTCTTCTAAGGCACATTCCATACTTACAAAACTCAAAACAAAATGGTGGTAAACTCTATCCACTTAAATGACTTATTCCACGACACAATCGCGAATCCTGCAAACAATCGAGAATAATCCAAAATAATCGAGAACAATCCCACTTATGATATTTGTAGACCTGCTTCCCAAAACTTATCCAAAAACTAACACAACCAACACAAAACACAATGCCAAAAGACTCCACAACTAAAAGACGTCTTCCTCTGTCAACAGTTTATTCTCGAATAATAATAATTTTCTTTACGATGAACAAGTAATAAATCATTCACCAAAATGTAATAAATCTTATAAGAAAAAGGCCTACACTATATACTATATTAATTTTACAGACCAACGATTTCCCAAAAGACGGCGACGGCTCAGGAAATATGTAGTACAGCTACCGAAAAACTAAAGGTAAAAAGGGAGTATTATGACAATAAACTGAAATTAATGGAAAGATGATTAGATTTAATGGAAAGGGACACGCTAGCAAGGGAAGAAATCGCGCAGGCAATGACAAGAATATCTTTGTCATTTGTATAGCTACAGCTAGCCAAGTCATTATCTATATCATGCACTCATTTAATATTAGTTTGAAGTTCCTATTATTATTTAAGTCGAAATGCCCAACATTGTACGAAGCTTTAAGCAATAAAATATAAAAAAAAAACTATTTACTATAATCAACATCTCTTTATTTCAATTATTTAATTATCTAAAATAAATTATTGGAAATAATGCCTGATTATTTTAGAGCGAAGTCGTCTCCCTGCTGTAAGTAGAGGATTGGTAGAAGAAGCTCCTCTGTTTACTTCATCTTCTTCTGGTGTTTGACTCGGGAACATTCCCTCCAAGGGGTTATCGCTATCTTCAGGATACACCTCTTCCAAATCATTCGATACGCATATATTATGCAGTACGCAGCACGTGTTGATTATCTTCGATGCCACATTAGGGCGATAATGAAGCACACGATGTTTCAAAAGGCATCGAAATCGCATCTTTAAAACTCCGTTTACTCGCTCAATTGTACTTCGTACTACTGTCATTTACCGAGCGTAACTACAATGCTCGGCGCTACCTGGTATTGCATGTAGGTCTGGTGTCAATAACCATGGCCTTAAAGCGTATCCTGAATCACCTGAATAGAAAACAAATTATTTTAATTCATATGTAGAACATAAATTAGTGATTTACTACCCAATAAAAAACACTGCTCAGGAAAAGAATTGTAAAGAGTTTTTACCGCCGGAAGAACTTTGCTATTATTCCAAATAAAGCTGTCATGTGTACATCCAGGATATTTTGCATTCACGCTGATGATTTCCAAATTAGAATCACATACATTATTATAAGCAAAAATATTAAGCACTTTCATATAAATATAGATATCATAAATGAAATTACCAGTTGAACGTTTATGGAATGATATCCCTTTCTGTTGACATAAATATGCTCTGGAAATAATGGGTATTCGCTCGGCGGTGGCAGAATAGCGACATGAGTGCAATCCACACATCCTATTACCCCAGGAAATCCTTGGACATCATAAAATCTGGAAGTACTTGTTTAAATATGTGTTACTATTTTCAACGTTGGAAAATCTGACCTCTTTCTGGTGGAGTTCAATGCTCCTATTGTTGTTGAGAATTTAATTTGTTCTTTAAAAAGATTGCTCTCATGAACAGCGTTAATCATCTCGTTAATTGATCTGCTAACCGAGGGTTGGCTAATGGAAACATCTTGTCTATCTACAACAAGCTGCTGATAGCTCCCAGTAGCGAAAAACCGAAGGGCACATAGAACCTAACAAGAGTCAAAGCAAACGTTATAAACTATTCAAAGCTCCAACAGTTATTACTTTTTCTTGAATATCTATAGCTGATGAACGTGATGCACCAACCATATATGTTTTCTTAATAAGCTCATCAACCATATTCTTCCTTAGTCGAAAAAGCTTCGTAAATTTACGGTCGGGGAGTTCAAAGCAATCAATAGGCTGACGAATTCGGCGTAATTCATTTTCCATAGATTCTTCAAGAATTTCGAAGCAAAGAATAATGACAATTCACTAAAGCTAGCCATTTTTTACACGTAATAATATACTAATTATATTTTATATAAAAATGATAAGCAAAACAATAGTAGTAGGGTAAACCTTTCACCAAACGCTTTCATTTGATGCCCATGTCAAGTGGTTTGTGAAGAAAGAGGTAATCCGCATCTTGTTGCGTCCGCCATATTGTGTTTAGAATGACGCAACGTAGCTTATCGTATTCTGCTCGTCAAACCCTTTTATTTGATGCCCATGTCAAAGGGGTTGTGAAAAAAGAGGTAATCCGCCATCTTATGGCATCCACCATTTTGGGTTTAGAATGACGTCACATAGATTATCGTATTCTTCTACTCGTCAATCCCTTTTATTTTGTATCCATATCAGAAGGTCGGACCAAAAATAACAAATTACGTCCGCCATCTTGGTGCCGCCATTTTAAATTTTTACTACATAAAATCGTTGAAGAGTATTGTCATCGGAACTACATGTATGTTCAAAATTTCAACCCAATCGGTTAAGTAGAAGTAGTTGAAAAATCCGCCGCAATATTTGAAACTAACAAACAAATATACGAAAATGAAGCTAAATAAATATAAAACCTATTCTATTGACTTATTTGTAAAAAAAATAATTAATTATATATTTCTATATTTTGAAATCTATTTTTCACGTTACTAAAATAATTACAAATGTATATACTTCCATCTCTTCAAAGAAATTTAAATCTGTATCATGTTCTTATGACATTTTTTTGAACATAAATATACAATATTTTTAACACGCGTAAACGCGTGAACGGACTGTTCGCAAAGTTCTGCTATCCCGCGAAAACGCGTGAACGGACCGTAACGTGTTAAGTGACACAGCTGACTGTATTTATTTTGTGATTTGACAGAAATAATCTTACCACACTCGTTATGTTGAAAAACTATTTCACCACTTCGACTTTATAACGATGAGGTTCAAGAATACGAACGGTGTATACGATTCGTTATCAACCATTAGTTATATAACGAATACGTTAAAACCATTCGTTATTCAAGAATAGACCCCCTGATGTCTACATTATATAGTGAATTCAGATACGCAAGCAGTTGCTAGTAGACATATAACGCTTTATTTGAAAATCTAAACATGAATAATTTGAAGAAAAATGGGTTTTATTCATTTTTAAATGATTTTTTGACATCCCATTCTAATTAATTTGAATTCATTTAATTTCGTTAGTCGTTATCTACGTTTTTTCCGAAAGTACTCCGCTTTGTCAGCATATTGTAGCTACTACTCTTGAAATTTTCCAAACGACAGCGCTGTTCGAGATCTAGACCACCACTCTCCAAGAATATGAGTAAAAAATCCTAGACAACTTATCTAAGGGAATCGAAGTGAATAAACTACTCACATAAAAAAAAAAAATATGCAGAAATTGTTTATTATAGAACTTCCATAGTTTATGTGTAGCAGATTTAAAAGAAATATTGAAGTTGAATTGAACAAAGATATGAAATGGAAAGTCACATAAATATTTATGAGTACGAAATTCATAAAATTTATTCAATATTTTAGGAAACTGCAATACCCACAATTTTTTTATAGATTAAAAGTATAATATATTTTTGAAAGCTGCTTCTGTATATATTTAACTGTTATAAAAAGCAAAACCATATCTTATGCTGGTATCTGCTTTTAATGACATGTAAAGGGTTTTCCAATAAGAGGTGTTATTTTCATTAGCCCGCTATTTCGGTAGATGTCACTTTTGGAGCTGTCATTTTTTGACATTTGGCAAGTAGAAACTACGACATTAATAAAAATGGAACGATACACGATTCAACAACGCAATGAAATTATAAAAATGGTGTAAATGTGGCAGAGACGGTTCGTAAAACTCGAACATTTTTGGGTCGTCGTGAAGCACCTTGTCGGACCGCAATACAGAAATTGGTAGATTAAGAATGCGATATTTTTATAGTTTTTGAAGTTTTGCTTGAGATTCAAAGTGAGTGCTTCTGGATCCTTCCATGTTAAGAAATTAAATTGTTCGCAAATACCCCTCTGTCGAAAACCAGCAACAGTTTTTCCATATTTTTCCCTCTATTTCAGAAAAATGATGTTGAGGTCAAAAGGTACATGTACCTAGAGTCATGTTTTTAATGAATTAATGCAGAATAAAAGTGATTCATGCTCCGTACAAAAGGCCGCGCTACCTGATATTTCAGAGATTTGTTATTATTATAATCCTGTGTTATTCCACCGCAACATGTTTCTGCGAGTGTCATTTATGCCTATTTTCACAACCTTCTATATATTACAAGCCATAAAGTGGAGAAAGTTACACATACATTGAAGGGAACTAGTAGTGCTGTCTGCTATGCTTTGCAAGTGACTTTTATGGGTAAATGAAAAATAAATTAATTCCGTCATAATTTTTTATTGATTTATTATTTTCGTTTGAATTTAAATATACCTACTAAAAGTTTTAATTTTACTTCTTTATTATACGCACGTACATAGTACATAATTAGAGAAGATATGCATTAAATTTGAAGCATTTGATTAGATTCTTGAAACATTATGCTTCATGAAAATCTTGATTTAGACGGTATTGTTTTTGTAAGACGAGCTCAGAAAACATTAGACGAAACATAGAACATTGTAAGGAATTTAAATATAATAGATCATCCATCTGCTTGTCAAACCGAAAAATTTGCCGCGAAAATATATTTCAAGGAAAACCAAAACAAAATTTGGATACTTACAAAAACAATGTAATCGAAATGTGTAATAATATGGACACGAATATCAATGCTGATACAATCAATGACTTAGTCACTATTGTTAGAAATGCAGCTGTTGTAAATTATACAACCAAAACTACAATCAAACAAAAATGGTTTGACAACGATTGTTTACGAGCGAGAAAAGTCTCGTTTAGATGGCTCAATGTGTACCGGAAAACTAATACTGCATTAGCAAAACAGTATTACGTAGAAGCCAATATGCAGTTCAAAGAGTTATGTAAAATCAAAAAGAAGTCTTATTACGAAAACCTTAAGGTGAAATTGATTCATGTTAAAGATTCCAAGACTTGGTGGGGTTTAGCAAAAGAAATATGTGGTAAGAAATTTATAATCGGCCCTAACATTCAAATCATTACTTTAAAAAACCACTTTGAAACATTACTGAATCCAAGACTCGAGTACAAGCCTATTCTTTATGCTTCTTAATGACTTTGTTTTAGATAGCGAATTTAACTTAAATGAACTTGATTTTGTCCTAAATAAAGCCAAAGACAATAAAGCGCCAGGTATAGATGGAATACCTTATGAATTTTATAGGAATGCCCCAGTAAGCTTTTTAAAGGAATTGCTAAATTATTTTAATTATATTTACAATAGATGTGAAGTCCCTGCATCTTTCACGAGGTCGATTATCTTCCCTCTTTATAAAAAAGGTGATGTAAATAGAGTAGCAACTACCGTGGTCTTTCCTTTATGAACACATGTCTCAAGCTTCTTGTCGGTATGTTACACAATAGAGCGGTATGTTGGGAGGAGGCCCACAATATTTTGAATGAAAGTCAGGCAGGCTTTCGCAGCGGTTACTCAACGATAGATAACATTTTCAATATAATAAATGCTATCAAACTCTCCCATTCATTCAATATAAAAAAGGTGTATGCCTTCTTTGTAGATTTTAAAGAAGCATTTGATACAATTGAAAGGGGAGCACTTTTTTATAAATTGTACAATATCGGAATGTCTAGTAAGTTTGTGGGTTTGCTGATAAAAATTTACGATGTTACTAGCGCTCAAGTTTGGAATGGTGAACATCTCTCAGATAGTTTTGTGACAACATCTGGGGTAAAGCAAGAATGCATTTTGAGCCCGCTGTTGTTTGCAATTTTTATTAACGACTTAGAGGATTCTATGGAGGTAGGCCTGACACTTGAGGACATTAATTTAAAAGTCTTAAAATATGCTGATGACATCGTTATTTTATCTGACGATCCACACAAACTCCAGCGTATGATCAATAATCTTCAGGAATACTGCCACTTGTGGAACCTGGTTGTCAACTTGGAGAAATCCAAAATTATGATTTTCCAGCGTGGGTCAGGACCCAAGAAGAATAATGAAAATTGGCAATATAATAATGTGCAAGTAGAAGTTGTAAAGGAATACACCTACCTCGGTGTTACCTTAACACCGAAGCTATCATTTAACGCCCACCTTAAAAACCGTCTACAGTCTGCAAAACCGGCTATTAATGTAACTTGGAAAAGTTTTCTGGGAAAAGAAGGAATTAAGCATTCTGACAAATTTGTTCTGTACAACGCTGTCTCAAGGTCAGTTCTTTGTTACGGAGCACAGGTGTGGGGTTATCAGCAATATGACTCTGTTGAAAGGCTACAACGATACTTCGTAAAAAGAATGCTTCGTTTGCCGACAACTACCCCCAACTATATGATAAATTTAGAGTTTGGTCTCTCTAATATATACATTTACACATTGAAGTGCCATTTTGACTACATGTTGAAAATTCTGTTTCGTCTTTCTCCCAATAGGCTCCCTCATCAGCTAGCTTTAAAAGTGGTTAGTAGGAACGTATTCTGGTATAGTGAGTGGCAGGAATTAGCCAGCTGCCATAGTTTAGATGTGAATATATCAGGTCAGTCCTATAACCATTTAAAAGCAATTCTAAATAATCTCGTCAGAAGAGAGGAAGCACTACTTATTCAAAGAACTACTGACAAAGCTAGGAGTTCAGTAAGGCATGAGCTTTATGATAAACTGCAATACTGTAATATGAGCAGCTACCTTCGTGACGAATTCTCAGCGAAAAAAATTAATTTGATTACCAGGTATAGGGGAGGGCTTATAAATTTGAACGCCAGTCCGTTTAAAAATTTCGGTGGAACACGCTTTGTAACTTAGAGGAGGACGAGAACTTGTTACATTTTCTCGGAGTTTGTTCTGTTCTTTCAGAATTCCGCATTAGAGCCTTTGGGAAAAACAAACTTGCTGAAGCTGAAATTATAGACATTTTAAATGGAAAGGACAACTGTAATGGTTTGTTTTTATATGCAACAACAGCTTGGAGATATCGTTCCTTTTTGGTGAATGAATTTAATGGTTAACCAACTAATACCTTTTTTTTTTAACAGATAATGAGTAAAAAGCTATTAATAATAAAAATATACTTAATTAGGTTTCTAATCCCGACAGACGGCCTTGATTGCCATTGTCGCAGTTTATTTATTTATTATTTAAATTTCCTATATATTCTATTATTAATTGTTTATTTTTTGTTCTTTTTTGTTTTTATATTCTTTTTTTTTTTTTAATTTCTCTTAAGCATAGTGTATATACATATATATTGTTATTTTTATCCTTTATAGTTTTATTTTCTCTATGAACTATATTTAATTGAATTGAAGGGAATATAAGGAATTATGTTAGCTATAATTTGGAAATGAATAAACATTACTTACTTACTTACTTACTTAATCGGGTAACTCTTTCGTAGGTTTGCATACAAAAATTTGGTTTCCACTTTATTGGTAGGTATTTGGACACTGCCTGAGAACGCGTTGAAGTTGAGAGCTCAAATTTTGTACATGGCGTTTTCATAAAAATTGTAAATATACATAAGTTCAAAACGGACTAAAACGAGCGAACCATTCTTGGTGTTGCCATACAAAACTTTGATTTTTCATTATATATTTTAACACATCCTGAGAACGCGTTGACGTAGAAAGTCAACATAGTAAATAAAATTTTAAAAATGAACTAAATCGGGCTGTTCTTTGTGTTGCTATACAGAAATTTGTGTTTTCACTTTATTTAACTTTCATGTTCATCCAAGGGAATAAAATGATTCGTCTTAGACAAATTGTACTTTTCCTCTTGTTTACATTATTTTCACTTTACTATAAAACTTTCATTGTAAATATCCGTATCCAGAAATGAATATCACGCGCGGAATGAATTGAGATATGTACCTTAACTATTTTTAAACATAACAATTAACAAAAATAATCACTTCCCAACTAATTTAAAATGCGCGTCCTCCATACATAAAGTAATTAGCACTACTGAATCTGAATCAAGTGAATAATCGTCAGATAGTATGGCGGGAAAACAGCACTACTTCACACATACGCAAAATTTCACTTTACGGCTTGTAATATATAAAAGGTTGTGCTATTTTGCAAGAAATGGTAAATTTACATTTACACTTTACTTGTCAGGAATATGTTCTATCTTAAGTTTAATAATTTTGCCATAAAATGAGTTTTCCACAAAATCCGTTTGTTATAAGAAGTTTTAAGAATGTTTTAAGCTATTGATCGAAGGGTTTGTTGAAAGAAAATTAAGTGTTATGAAAAAGTTTAAGATGTGGGTAACTCTAATTTATAAACTTAGATCTAATAACCAACTTTATTGTTAAAGACAAGTATAGTGAAAAAACTCCAGAATTTATTTTATCGGATATGGCGGGGAACATTTCGATAACTTCATTAGTGAAGGACAAAAGGACCTTGAGTTAAAAAGTATTAGGAAATTTAAATCAAAATTTAGTGCTATGATCAAAAACCCATCTTTATAAAACGCAGTCGTCGAGAGGTCTTAGTTCGGCGTCTGGCAACTAGTCGCCTGACATCGTATGTCCTTAACTAGAGGGTTTCGGCAGAGGTTTCACTATCCGACCACCATTACATACGTTTAGAGTTAGATATGATAGTTGAAACCGCGGTGACGTACAGAAATGTTACCGAAACCAATTGGGAGGAGTTTAATCACTTGCTTGCAGAGAGGCTAACTGACTTCTCCGTCATGCACCTATCTTCGAGTGCAGATATAGATAGGGGAGTCGAAGTAATTACAACGGTGTTGGTTCAGTCCTTTGAGATGTCATGCCCGCTCAGGAGGGCAGGGCAGAACGCTGTCTCCCCCTGGCTAACGCATGAACTTAGGAATCACCGAAAAATGGTGCGTAGGCTATATAATAAAGCAAGAAGATCAAACGGCGTAGATGAATGGTCCACTTACTAAAACGCTCTACGTCAGTATAAGTACTCGATCCGTAGATCCAAAAGAAATTTCGTGGCAAATCTTCTACGAGAATGTGGGCGGTATGAATGGGATGTCAAGGCTCAAAAGATTTCTCTCCAAGACTGCCAGTCAACCCGAGTTCCTCGTCAATAGTGATGGGGTTCGGGCTTCCTCTCTCGGGATATCACTGGAAATCTTACTTAATGAGCACTTCCCTGACGGTCCTGATGAAGGTTCTTCGTCTCTGAGAGCCAAAGCCTCTCACTGTGAAACTATCTCCGGGGGTTGAGATGAAACCTTCATAACGGACGTGTCAGTTGTATGAGCGGTGAACTCATTCAAGCCATTCAAATCTTCGAACAAGGACCGCATTTTTCCAGCCCTTCTCCAAAACTCGGGAGACCTTTTGACACATAATCTAGCCCTCCTCTTCAGGGCATGCATCAAATTGGGTTACACACCGAAGATGTGGCAGGAAGTCCGTGTTGTGTTTATTCCCAAGACTGGTCGGATAAATCACTCATCGTCCAAGGCATATAGACCAATAAGTTTGATTTCCTTCCTACTAAAAACCCTTGAACGCATTTGCGATTATGAACTGCGGCGCTCCATTCCCAGAAGCAGGTTGTCACAAAATCAGCACGCGTACTTAAACGGGAGGTCCGTTGAGACGGCCCTTCATGAGGTCATGCACCCCATTGAAATGGGCTTCCACTTTAAATAATCTACACTAGCTGTGTTCATCGATGTAGAAGGAGCTTTCAATAATGTCCTCCTACATAAGTTTACTGATATGCTAACAAGCCGTGGCGTGAATCAATCCCTAAAATACTGGATTGCACACATGTTGAACAACACAAAACTGTCTTCGCCGATCTGGGTGGGGAAAGTAGAGTGAAACAGGTCCACAGAGGCACCTCACAAGGTGGTATCCTATCACCCTTATTGTGGGTGCTCATCATAGACGATCTCTTGCTAACTCTCACCAGGATGGGGTATAAAACGGTATGTTGCGCAGATGACCTGGTGATTTTAGTCACCGGAAGTTTTGAATTGGAACTCTGTGGACTGGTGTATAACACAATCAGACTACTCGTAGACTGGGCTATGGATTTCGGACTGTACATCAATACTTCGAAAATCGACCTATGTCTTTTTACCAACATCCCAAGATTGAACCTGCTCTCTATCGACTCTACACGGTTAGAGCTTAAAGACAGATTGAAATATATCGGCATCATACTGGATAAAAAACTGAGCTGGAAGCCACACTTTCAGGACAGAGCGAATAAAGCTCTTAGAGATTTCCCTATATGCCGCAGAGCCATAGGGAAAAGTGGGGACTCAAACCGCGGATGATCCTGTAGATATACACTAGCATCATCGGACCCATGTTGGCCTATAGCTCTATGGTATCGTAAGATATTGGAGAAGATTCAAAGATTCTGCCTACTTAGTGTAAGCGGCGCCTTCAAGTCTACCTCGGGCTCTTGAGGTAATCCTCAATATACACTCCGTGCAGATACAGATCAAGAAGGGGGCTTCTATCTCAGCGCTGAGGTTATATCTGAATCGGGGCTGGATCCATGCGGGAACCAGGGATTTGCACGAATCCATCCTTGATTTTGTGCGGTCCATCGCACCTGATATCGACAGGGAATGGGACCACCTCCTTGGGATCGTGCTGATAAGCAAGTTTAAAACGAAAATCCCAAAATCCCATCTAGAGAGGAATGGGCATTACCTTCATGATTCACCCACTGATAGACAACACAATTTATACAGACGGCTCCAAATCTGAAGACAATACTGGAGCGGGCGTCTTCTGTAAGGAGCCGCACTTGAATCTTGCAATACACCTGGAAGGCCATGTTACTGTCTTCCAGGCGGAGGTTAAGGCCATTCTTGAAGCTGGAATGGACCTGTTTGGCTCATATACTGAGAATAAGGAGATTACCATCTGCTCGGACAGCTAAGCGGCTGTCAAGACCTTGTCAAAGCCCATTACCACCTACAACTTAGTACTGGAGTGTAAGACTACTCTGAATTACCTCTCTCAGTGTAACAGGGTACTCGTTATGTGGGTGCCTGGTCACAGTGATATCGGCGGAAACGAAAAAGCGAACGAGCTCGCGCGTCTTGGTGCGGCCTCGGAGGCGCCATCCTCCACAATTGGGATCGCACCGGGACACCTCGTCTCTACAATTGCAACTTGAGCCGATTGCCAACACAGTTGTCTTTGGTTAGACGACCCTTCGGGTAGAGCAACAAAGGAACTGTGGGGCAGACCTAAGCCAAGTTTCACAAAAAAGCTGCTAAGACTGAGCAAGTCCACCTTGAGAACTCTGGTATCTATTCTTACGGGACACTGTTCTCTCAGAGGTCACCTACATAGGTTAGGACTATTCGATAGTCCGCTATGTAGAGGATGCCTAGAGGAATCGGAAACTGTGCCTCACTTTCTTTGTCACTGTCCGGCTCTCTCCGGTAAACGCTATAGATTTCTTGGCTAGCACCTTCTGGATTATGGTTTATAAGAGCGTCTAGTTGGGACTTGTGATCATTAGTCACGGATCCGGAGGGAAAACAATGGGCCTGCTGTGACTACGTTCTGGGGTACCCTTCCCCTGGGGGGACTCTACCTCTCTTAAATCCATCCATCCATTAGACAGATTAGCGCGGAATTACGAAAAGTGGGTGCATTCATATTTTAAGGTACCCAACGAAATTGTTCAATTCATGACACTAACAACTTCTAGCGAGCAGCAGCAGGGTGACCTTCAAAAACTTTTAAAAATAAGTCTAAGAAAAGTAAGCAAAAAGGAGTGATAGTGATTCTTCTGGATTTTCTAACTATAGTCAAAAGTGGGCAAATGATGGTCATCAAGGTGACGATTCCAGCTTATTTGTAATAACGCTGAATCCTTTACGAATTTAATGATAAAAGTGACCCAAATTGTATTATTTGTAATAATAACACTTCACAGTCTATTCGCTCTGTAGACCTGTGTGCATGAAATTTCAAAAGGAAACGATACCATCTATAAAAACTGATAAATATTATAAAAAGAATATAGAATTGACCATTCCAAGAAATATAATCGGATTGTGAATCTCTAAGATGTGTTTCATCCAGCCATGGATTCCATAATTTCTTTTTCGAAACAAGGTGAGATGGCAAAGGCGAAAGAGAAAAGCTCTATCGGAGGAAGTTTTGTAATTTTTAAGCCAGTATGCTTCACTTTTAGAAGAAGGTGACGACGACGACGTCAACTCCGATGATATCCCATGTACAGAGGCTCAAAATCTATTTTCAGAATTAAGTTTTATACAATTATAGAATTAGAATTAGAGATTGATCTCGTATTATTCTGTATTTCAAAAAATTGGATTCTAAAATTTAAAAATGCTTTAAAATAAATTGTGGAGTCTACAAAAGATGTTAATATTTCAAACTGAACAATAACCCCAGTTTCTTTGAATTTTGAATGAAATAAAACTAATATATCTATAAACTGAAAAAAATAACACTTATTAAGCAACAAATTTTTTGTCGAATATTTCCTCTTACTGTCAATACCAAGTGTGTAAAATTTCATTTCAATCCATGCATAAGGGAATAAAGTTCACTTTTTGACTCCAATGAACCACTTTGCATTGGTCTAATCTGATGGTGCGACTTATAAAATTTTATTAATCCGTGTAGCTTAGGTGCCGATGGATTTATGTTAATTATTGTGTAAGTATTCTCTTGAATAATATCTTTACAGGCCTTTATTGCTTACTTAAGATTTAAATGGTACCGCTTAGTAGGATCCGACCTCAGTTCTGCAGCTCACGATAACTCGAGAACGCATTCACTTAGAGTGCTGAAATTTTGCACATTTTTAAAAATAAAGTAAATTTAAGTTCGAAAATGGGACCAATCCGGCAACTCCTTTGTAGGGTTGCCATACAAAAATTCTTTTTTTACTATATATTGAGGCACTGTGCCTGAGAACGCGTCGACGTAGAGATCTGAAATTCAGTACATAGTGTTTTCATAGCAATAGTAAATAAAATTTAAAAAATGCACTAAATCGGGAAACCCCTTCTTGGTGTTATCATGTTAAAAATTTAAAAAATTAGGTTTTTTATGTAATACTGTGAAAACGATCAGTATACGTTTTTATTGTACTGAAAAGTTCTTCAGAATATGAAATCTTATGAAATGGGTTATAATAATTTTTACTCTCTGACGAACTATTCTAGAAATATATGCGAAAAACCATTTCAACAATCAAACTTGCACAGAGAGGTGACCACACGAAATTACATACGGACATTCATCTAGGGGTATCGTAAGAATTGGTTTTAGACCAAATCTAGCTTTTTTTCTTGTTCACTATAAATTTGGACACTGCCTGAGAGCGTGTCGCGACGTAGAGTACTGAAATTTGGTACATAGTGATTTTATAGAAACAATAAAAAAAAAGTTCAAAAATGCACTAAATCGGGCAACCCCTTCTCAATGTTTCCATTACAAAACTTTGGGTTTTCACTACGGAGAGCTCAAATTTTGGCCATGGCGTTTTCTTAAAAATTGCAAAAACAGTTTCAAAAATTGGTCAAATCGGGCAATCCTTTCTTGTATAATTTAGAGCTTTCACGTGAACTGTATGGTTCTCAGAGGGATAAACTTTGGGAGAAAATGAGATGATTGCTCACGCGCGTTACATTACTATGTTCCATTACATTACTATGTTTCCATGCAGAGTTCAATCCGAATTGGATCCGAATTAGCGCTCATGAAAACGAGAGTTGAGTTGAGTTTCGTTCAATCCATATTAACTCCACGAAACCAGTCGGTACTATGTTTCCATGAGCCAGAGTTGAGTTAGGATTGAGTTAGCGTTAAGTTTTGCTGGCTGAGTTAACTCGATGCTGTTTCCATGAACGGCTTGAATTGAGTTGACATATAATATATTTCATACAAAGTAGCTGGATATGTATTGGATAAACCACCCATCCGCACTACTCTAACTAATACTTACACAAAACCCAACTCAACCCGACTGGTTTCGTGGAGTTAATATGGATTGAACGAAACTCAACTCAATTCTCGTTTCCATGAGCGCTAATTCGGATCCAATTCGGATTGAACTCTGCATGGAAACATAGTACGGGTTGAGTTGGGTTTTGTGTAAGTATTAGTTAGAGTAGTGCGGATGGGTGGCTTATTCAATACAAATCCCGAAACTTTGTATAAAATATATTATATGTCAACTCAATTCAAGCCGTTCATGCAACCAGTATCGAGTTAACTCAGCCAGCCAACACGCTAACTCAATCCTAGCTCAATTCTGGCTCATGGAAACATAGGTGGCGTGCTGTCATAACCATACACGAGCACGCAATCGTTTCTAAACTAAAGGCTAAAACACAATGTGAGCGACACAACAAAAACGCCGTACAAAACGTCCGTGAAAATACAATGGGAACGACAAGAGCTGTCAATCCCCAATTAAATTTATTCTGTTATTTGTGTTCTAAATTAAAAATAGAAAAAATTTCAACGAATAAATTAAAAAATATTATTAAAATAGTATGTTTGGCCGTTTTGGCTAATGAAGATTAAAAACAGAACCAACATAGAAGAAGAGGTGTGTCCAAGAGCTATATAAAACTCAGCCGGAACTGGGTTTCTATGCGGATGCGTTTTTTTTTTGTATAACACGGTGACATTTTACCACCTCAATAAACTTCTCTTCCATTTTTTTTTCAACCAACTTTGATATTTTCCTCGGCATTGTTATTTACTGATATTTATAATCTATCAAGTCATAAATATGATTGAAATGAACGTATAACAATAAATATGAACGCAACCCAAAATCATAATTTTGCTAAACGAACCCTAAACGTGCGATAAATTTCAATTTTCATTTAACGTCGAACGATGTCGCCAGCATTGTATTTTATACCATACACTGCCATGTTATTAGAACCCAAATGACAGCGTTTCTTACGGCGTATTTGTCATGTCGCTCACATTGTATTTTAGCCTTAACAGGAATAAAATAAGTAAAAAACGAGTTTTCAAACAAAACTGAGGCCTAGCCGCATGAAAAAGTAGAAAATAAACTTTTCTTCACACACACCCTAGTAACCACAATTCCGATGTCCTCACATATTCCAAACTATACTACAAAAATATTGGACGGAATTCCAATATTTATCCAAAAAATTCCAACACAGAACGATGTCTTTACGTGTTCCGACGTTTTACCATGCTCTATTTTGGCATTCGTAGGAAAATCTAGCTAATTTTCGTAGAAATTTTATATGACATAAGAACTGGAAAAACAGTGGACAATTGTGGACAATATGTGAAACTGTTCCTTGATTTGTCCATTATTTTTCTGAAAAATTCCGTATATGAAAATAAATTGAGAAAGTGTGGACATACAGCAGAAAAATTAGAAATTGAAATCTTCACTTTGTCCATTCCTTTTTCTTCATTGGAAAAACAGCGAAAAACTACCGGACAAAATTTTTGATAAATTTGCCGTTCTTTTTATTTTATAAACTTTATCAACTTTTATCTTTTTATTTGATGGAAAAATGTGGATTAACAGTGGAATTGAAAATTCTGGACATGCTATATGGAAATGCTATGGATATTCTTCAGAATGAGTCTGCACTGTATTCAGACTTTATCCATTCAAATTCCAATGTAACAGTGGAACTGAAAAATTTGGACATGCCATGGATATTCTTCAGAATGATTCTGCACTATATCCACGCTTTATCCAATAAAATTCCAATGTTTTATTGTTTCTATGAAAAATTATTTAGGGTTTTGGTATGGAACTGACTGGTGTCGTGAGACGAGAAATCATTTGCATTTAGTGTTGTGTAGGCTAAAAGACTCCATAAGGAAAGAAATAAGCAGGAAAAGAATAAAGTAAGATATAAATTTAGCTATTTTATTACTTATAAAACTAATGATTTTTTCGTTCACAGAGAAACTGGAGGAAAAACACTCAGCACTGAATAAATTTAAGATTTTTTCTTTCTTTTTACAACTGAATTGTTTTGTTTTGTTTTAATGAATTTATAAAAATAAATATTATTTTGTTAACACTAATATCTTTAAAATGCTTTTTATTTATTGTAGCAGGGAGAAATTCTAAAGAATTCGTATAGAATAAATTCATATAGAATAAAAAGAATTCGTATAGAATAATATATATATACCTATATATAATAAATTCTGCAGAATATCCGAAAAAACCTTCCATAGAGTATCCGTGGAATATATCTGCTAAATTTCCAAAGATATTATTCTTATGATTTCTGAAGAATTTCTTTACAATAATTCTGCAGAATATATTCCAAAGACATTGTCCTTACTATTTCTGAAGAAATTCCTTGGAATAAAGACGGTATATTTTCCTCGGACAGCGTAACTTTTGCCCCGTGACAATCCCATAAAATTCTTTTGACATTCTTGGGAATATTCCACGGAACTGATTCTTCGGACAGGAAAATTTCCTAAGAACATCTGTTGAACGTCCTAGGACTTGGTTACTCGGGCAGAGGTGGACTCAAATTTTTTGATTGGGACATTTCTCTTGAATATTCTTTCTCTTCATAAATCAAATCACTTATTACCTCTGATTGATCATACTGAAATATATCGGTGATTGTCAGCGAATAAAATCTGAGTCCACCCCTGTGTGTGAAGAAAAGTTTATGTTCTACTTTTTCATGCGGCTTGGCCTCAGTTTTGTTTGAAAAATCGTTTTTTACTTATTTTATTTTCTGCCTTTTTCATGTTACTTTTTTGTCGGAAAGTTTTCCGGAAAAGTCGGAAAATTCCGGAAATTTTCGGAAAATTTTCCAGAAAAATCGGAAAATTCTGCATTTTTCCTGAAACAGATTTATTACTAATCATATCGATGAAAATTTTTCCTATGATTTTCAAGCTTTTCCGGGTTTTCCAAGGAGTTTTCCACAAAAGCAACTTTATGTAACTCATTTCGCTCTACAACTTTGTCTTAGGTTGCAAAACGCTCAAACGCTTCCTTGGTCGGAAAAACTCCGGAAAAGCGTTTTACATGAATTTTCCTCGATTTTTTCTGCAAGTTTCCACCATTGTCAGAGAGAAAGTAATAATGCCAGTTGATAGGGAACTTGATCCTGCATAATTTAGAAACCCTTTTTACCGGAAAAGTCGGAAAATTCCGGAAATTTTTTTCGGAAAAATCGGAAAACTGTGCATTTTTCCTGAAACGGATTTATTACTAATCAAATTTGTACCAAATTTTCAAATGATTTCTCCCGATTTTCCGGGTTTTCCATGGAAATTTCCGGTTCAAATTTTGATAGATTCAATTGTCACGCGACATGAACATTTGTCCCCAAATTCCAGCTCCCTGTGATGACGAAAAGTGGATCTACGAGAGTGTCGAAAATAGTAAAAAAGAAATATATAAATAAATATACAGGCAGACAACCCTCACATTGTCTATGGTTGAAAACGAAACGCATTTTCGGGGATTCCCGCAAATAATGCATACGTTTAGGCACTCGCTTTAGAACCGATTAGGGGAATTACCGCACGCTATTCACTTGTCTAAATTTCCTCTGTCAGTGTATTGTTTCGTTTGTATACTATAGGGAGTAGACGTATTGTAAGCATAGCAAAGCAAGTTAACATTTGTGTTACCATTGATTCCATTAGCCAAAGTTTAACGTTTAAAAAAAGATGTCGTTTCAAATAGACAAATCCAAGTTATACCAAAAATTGTTTGAAAGTTTTAAAAAATCTCATACAAGTACGAAAGTACAAAATGTACAAAAGTTAGTTAACGAAGTGTGGCGAAATTATAACTTACAAGCAAAGTCCGACAAGAAACTAGATATTATTGTATCTAAGAGAATTGAAGAAGAATTGCAAGCGGCGACTAAGAATAAATCCAATCTACTTCATTTTTTTTCCAAGGTGAGTAACGAAATCATTTTAGGTAAATCATTCGGAAAATTCCGGAAATTTTTTTCGGAAAAATCGGAAGACTCTGCATTTTTTCTGAAACGGATTTATCACTAATCAAATTTGTACCAAATTTTCAAATGATTTCTCCCGACTTTCCGGGTTTTCCATGGAAATTTCCGGTTCAAATTTTGATAGATTCAATTGTCACGCGACATGATCCTTTGTGCCAAATTTCAGCTCCCTGTGATGACGAAAAGTGGGTCTACGAGAGTGTCGAAAATAGTAAAAAATAAATATATAAATAAATATACATGCAGACATATTCGTGTACGAGTTAAAGGGACGGGCTGGCCTCAAAAATGATTGCACACACGCAAATACCATCGTGTATGGCTAGATAATGTCAATTTTGCTTTAAGAAATAAGTGGAAAAATTCCTTGACCGAATTCCTTGTCTGTAGCATATCGGGCTTTACCGTTTACAAAAGGGGGGATAATATTGATCTTAGAAAAATTCTTTTTTTCTTTATAGTTTTTTGTTTATAAGCAAAGATCTGAAAAGTTGGCCTACCATCCTACCGGTCTCAGCTAAATATTTGAAATGAGTAATGGCAAGTTCGTAGATATGGGTAAAATTGTTTGAAAAAACGTTGAGCTAGAGAGCTGAAATTTTATACACAGCAGTCTTTTAATAATTGTAGGTTCAAGTTCGAAAATTGACGAAATCTTCCCGCTTATTGTCCTTAAGTCACACCACACATTGGTACATACTATATATCAAACTGACTGTTAAAAGAGTTCAGGAAGAAAGTTGATAATATAGGTATACTTAGGTCCTATTGAAAAATTCAGAACTGCGTGATCCTGCGTACAGGTAAAAACTCGGTTATCGAAACCTGTTTTCAGCTTCAAAAATTGTAAACGTGAGCAAATCGAAAAACCTCACTTCAAAAGAAAGTAAGAGCTCGAATTCTTGCAGTAGCCAAGAGGCAGTCATTATTTATCAGACATTTTATCCCACACATAATTGCCAACATTCAAGATAATAAATAAATTACCAAAAATAGTTTTTATTTTTAATATTATAATAAAACAAAATATAGCCAATCCTTCCCAATGTTCCAATGCTGATATATTTAAGATTATACAGATTTTCAGAAATTCCAGTACCTAACCCAAACCCAAGATTTTTCGAAATTGAAATTAAATTCATGTTAAATTTTATTTGTATGTAGTTGGCAATTCGAAGGTCAAGCGATTTTTAAAGTAAAATTATTTACGAATTTTCATGGTACCGACATAATACAAAAGAAAACCAAACGAAAGTTACCTCCGGACGTGACGTAAATAATTTAGGCTAACAACAAAATTACAAATGTACACGAATTATGCCCAAATGCCGATTTAAGCAACAATAACCCATCTTCTTTCGTACAATACCTATTTCTGGTAGAGATATTATGGTGTTTTGTTTTCTGTATACCGTGAATCGTGATCTAGGTTATCGGCACTTCACTGGAAAAAAGCAACAAGTGGCTCTCAACTCTCAAGCTTAACAAGCCCAAAGCCTATGAAACGCAACGTATTGCGATTCCGGCGAAATTCATATTTTCAGAAAAGCACAACGACGTAATTCGACGCATAGCATGCTTTTCGAGTCTCGTGTTCGTTTCGACCAACGTTTTGCTCTAAAAGCTTAGCAAGGTTTGCTTTGTATTGTGTGTAGCGGTGATTTATATGCATACTTGCACCGCATTGACTGCATAACCGCATTCGCTTCCTTTCCCTACACGTTTACGTCATCAGAGGAGAGAATCAATCAGTGTTGTCAGAAGTATGGAAATTTCCATACAAATGTAGAAATTTCAATCGTTGCATGGAAAATGAAAATGTTGAACTTTCATATATAAACGGCATGGATGACATTTCGTACAATTTTCTACATCTTTAAAAAGCTTCTAAAACTTTTGTGTATGTTCTCTCCGGTGACTTTAACCTTTCCATCTCGACATGTTAAATGTTTTAATGTAAAGGGGTTTCCAATAAGAGGTGTTATTTTGATATTCAAAGAAAAATGCCATTTTTTGAGATAAATGATCGGATCTTTATTTCATTATAAAGAGGGAGGTATGCCGCTAATAATGGAAAATAACATCAGCCAAATGACCACCACGACCTCGCCTACAGGACCATATCCTTTTCATGAAATTTTCCATAACCAAATCGCAAAGTGGTTGCCCTATGTCCTCGATAGCCTCACGAATTCCATCTTTGAGGTCTTGAATCGACGCTGGGCTGTTGGCGTAGATCTTCTCTTTCACGTGACCCCAAAGGAAGAAGTCGCAAGGTGTTAAGTCACAAGATCTCGGTGGCCAATTGTGATCACCTCTTCGAGAGATAACATGGTCCGGAAACTTTTCCCGTAAAAGATCAATGGTTTCGTTGCTTGTATGGCACGTAGCGCCATCTTGTTGAAAGTAAACGTTGTCCAGATCAATACCATCCAATTCCGGCCATAAAAAATCATTAATCATCTGTCGATAGCGCAATCCATTCACCGTAACTGTTGCTCCAGCCTCATTTTCGAAAAAGTAAGGTCCAATGACCTCGCTGGACCATAAACCGCACCAAGCAGTCACACGTTGAGGATAGAGAGGCTTTTCAACAATAACTCTTGGGTTTTCCGAGCCCCAGATGTGACAATTTTGCTTATTGACGAAGCCATCGAGGTAGAAATGGGCCTCGTCACTCAAGATGAGTTTTCGATGGAATTCCGGATCATTTTCATGCATTTCAAGGACCCAATCAGCAAAGACTCGACGTTGTTGATGATCGGCCGGCTTGAGTTCTTGTGTTAACTGAACTTTATAAGCCTTAAGACCCAAATCTTTATGCAAAATACGGTGTAATGACGCTTATGGAATGCCTAATTCCAAAGAACGACGAGGAATGGACAAACCTGGGTTTTCTTCAACACTTTTGGCTACAGCAGCAATATTCTCGGCTGTTCTTGAGCGGCGTGCACGGGTTTTATTCTTCACATCACTAACTTGTCGCGACAGCTCGAATTTTTCTACCAATTTCTGTATTGCGGTCCGACAAGGTGCTTCACGACGACCCAAAAATGTTCGAGTTTTACGAACCGTCTCTGCCACATTTTCACCATTTTTATAGTGAATTTTAATAATTTCAATGCGTTGTTGAATCGTGTATCGTTCCATTTTTATTAATGGCGTAGTTTCTACTTGTCAAATGTAAAAAAATGACAGCTCCAAAAGTGACATCTACCGAATTAGCGGGCTAATTAAAATAACACCTCTTGTTGGAAAACCCTTTACAAAGAGAATTGCGACTGCGGCGGTCGATTTTGCTGCTATCATAATTACGTATGTATAGAGAGTTGAGTACAGGCTAAAACCTGGTCCAAGTTAATGTGTACTAGTAGCTGAGTCCAGTTGTTTGAATAAAAGTGTATATGCGGTTTGAGAAGTCGACTTGACCCTTTGTTTAAAAGCCGCTACACACGCTCAAGCAAATCATACGACTGAGCCATGCATGGTCCAGTCGTATGATTTGCATAAGCGGTCGTAGGGCAAGTCGGAGCTTGAGCTGAGACTGAAATCTGCCATGAATGAAATCTATGAAACAATTGTGTACAAACAAACCTGACGACTTTGCGACAGGAATGAATTAAAGTTTGAACAAAATTCATTGCGAGTGCAGGCAAAAGTTAACATCTGATTTTATCTAGTTCAATTCCATAGCAAAGTCATAAGTTTTGCTTGTACGCAATAGTTTGAGCCGATTTTACTCATGCTCTCTCAACTTAAGTTCCGATATTCGTTACACACGCTCATGAAAATCAAATAACTGGACCATGCATAAGTCGCACGATTTGCTTGAACGAGTGTAGCGACCTTTAGAGAAGTTATGTACTATATTGTGCCATTATGCGATAAATTAATAAAACTTGCACAATCACTTCATTTTATTTTTTCTCTGCTTTCAATTCCATTGCACAAATCTTTGAGCAAAATTGTCAGAAGACGTCATTCAACTTGATCATTCAACTTTAGATACTCATATACGCAGATGGAACTCTCAAGCCATACTTGAGTCAAGTTCTTAATCCTGAATGTATTTAAGTAGTAATAGAAACGATTGATCCTAGAAAAACTTTATTGAACCTGTAATTTCACGTGACTACAAATGAAGTTAGCCGTTGCACTCTCAATTGTGTTTATGCTCTTTATGATAATCATATATACATTAAGCCTGAGTTACAATGTGACGCTGTCGTGAATGATGTTGCCGATGTTAACGCGGTCGCAGTGACTGTTGCTTATGATGTTCCAATGATTATGCTCTAACTTTTGTTGAATCTTCGCTCCATCTTTAAATAAACTCATTAAATTGTAAATAAATAATTAAATTAATTAGTTTTTAAATACTGTAGCATTACTTAAAACTTACAACTTTTACTCACAATTTCAATTTTCTACAAAAATAAAATGCCTCATCTCCAGCTTTCAATATGTTGTGTGTATCAAGTTGTAATACTTTCAACTTTAACACGACGATTACACGATTCAATAGAGCTGACGGACTGTCTTGATTTTGTCTGTCAATTTTACTGACAAAAAACGATTTGCGTTTGATCAATTGACTAGTCAGTTCATAATAAAATGTCGTCAAGCGGTGCAGACGTTCCTTTTCTATATGCATATCCAACAAATTCTTCCTTAATCGGTCAGGTTTCTCTACTAAATAAAGATTAAAATGTATATTTGACAGTCAGAAATCTTGTCAGTGCACACTAGTCAGTAAAAAAGAGTAGTTAACAGGGGCTTACACGAGCCTGTGTAAGTGCCAAATGCTGTCAGTGTCAGTCCGGGTCTGCTTGTCGCGACATCGTCACATTGTAACTCAGGCTTTAGGTATTTAGGTATATTCACCCACCCATTCCATACGAAACAGATCACCTTGGAACGCGACCATCTCCGATTCTGATGAAACTCTCACGGTTTGTAGGGAATACCCAAATAGATCACCCATATTTTTTTGTTTCCTCTTACCCCCCCCCCCCCCCCCCCCTTCGTTAGTGGTTAGAATTTTCGTGATTTCACGATGAAACGTCATTTTCAAAAAATTATATTTCGGGAACAACCGATTTTTCTGATTCAAATTCCAAATGAAGCTTAATATTTTATATCTTTTATAAAACAATACAGCAGCAACGAACGAATTTTTTTTTTGTTAATAATAGTATATTTTTCAAAAATATAATATTATCTACAATTGAGGATTTCTAGCTCTTTTTTTTTCTATTTATCTATTTGAAGCTAGAATCATTAACGATCTACAATACAAAAACTTGCGATAGTGTTCGGCTGCGTTTTCGAGATATGAATTTTGAAAGTTACGGTATAACCAAAGTAACATGTATAGGAACACTGCACTGAGGGGAATATAGTGGTTTTTTTATCTACTGCGGACCTCTGGCACATATTTTTTGTATTCTTATTTTGAAGCTATATGCGTTCTCTATCTATGTGCAGATAATTGTGTTGTTTTGTAGCTATTAGTTGTGAAAGCCACCATGTAACCCAACCTAACTTAATATGGGAGCAGTACGCTGAGGAAAATGTAGAATGCACAAAATTTGAAGACTTTTCTTTCAATTACCAAATAATCTCTTCAGCTATTACTTCTTTAGTTACATTCTAAGGAACTTCGAATAACCTCTCCTCGGCATTTCCGGTGGACGTGCTTGTAGAACCTAGGTTTGGTGAGCAAATCTAATCACCTTCAAAACCAGGTAAGCTCAAGGCCCCCTCTTGATGGTTTAATGGCCCTGCATGGGCTGGCTGTATAGCACTATAGATTTTTTTTGTATATTTTAAGGTAGCAAATATAACACGCGTGTTTACCTATACCCTCAACATTTTTACCATGATTAACTAAATTGGCATTTACATTCCGAAATGTATCACTGCTATTTTTGTATTGTTCGTAACCAAGACATTTCCACTTCATAGTGCCTTTTTTTCCATTCAACACTATTATTATCACTGCATGTTTTTTAACCACATGATATTTTGTTTTCTTTTAGATAATGAGATAAACGATAAACTTCACGATAATTTTTGAATTTGTTTGATTAGTCACTAGAAAAACACCCTATTATTTCTCTCTTGATTAATTAGAAGAAAAAAACCCTATTATTCCTCTCAGTGCGGTGAATTTAGAAATTCATATCTGCAAAATGAAGCTGAACACTTTCGCAATTTTTTATACATAGGTAGATAAGGCATATAGTTAAAAAAAACCGTTATTAACAAAAAAAGATTTCGTTCGATGCTGCTATAGTTTTTTATAAAAAATATCGAGTTCGGGCAAAGTAAAATTTAACGCAGTCTCCAAATTTTCCACATTAAAATCGCTGGTAAAATTTTAACGTAAAAAAACAAAATGACAAATGTTTAAAAATTTTATCGCTGAAAATCTTGTTTATAAAGTTTAGATAAACGTTTTTACAATTTACAATTAAAAATGGACTTAATAAATCTGAAAATTGTTAAGAGAAATTAAATCCTTTAATAAATTAACAATCTGAAAATTTTCAATTAAAATTAAAACCTTCATTAAATTCAAGAAAACAATTTGAAAATTGTCATAGAAACAGGAGATGTCATAATTTTACCAGCATGAAAATGTTCAGTAAAATAAGTGGAGACATACAAAGCGCCATCTATATTAAAATAAAGAAATATTCACTTTTTATCAGTGAACTCCGTACTCCATTAGTAAAATCATCAGTAAAACTTTTACTTGCGATTTTATCAGCGCTAAAATTTGTATGGAATTGTCACCTTTTACTGGAACTCGATACTAGGCTTAGAGCTTCATTTGGAATTTGAATCAGAAAAATCGGTTGCTCCGTTCCCGAAATATGATTTTTTGAAAATGACGTATCAACGTGAAATTACGAAATTTCTAACCCCCTAGCACGGTTGTGGGGGTGGTAGGGAAAAACAAAAAAAATATGAGTGAGCTATTTTGGTATTCCCTACAAATTGTGAAAGTTTCATACAAATCAGAGATGGTCGGTTCCAAAACGTCCTTTATGATCGTTTTCGTGTGGAATACAGCCATTCTTGCTCTATCGTTGAAGGACTTTTTTTTTATGTTCAGTTAATTATATTTTATGTTTAATAATAATTAAATTTTCTATTCTCGTTCAACGTCATTTTTTATTACATGAAAATTTTACTTCAAAAATGAATTATTTTTTTTAATCAGCCATGGAAATTTAAATTTTCAATTCTGACAACACTGGAAACAGTGCTGTCGTGCTATCGTGGTAATTCTTTTCGCCACACTATTGAATAAAGAAATGGGGAATTGGGGAAATATGTACGCAAAGCGAAATAGCGAGTGAGCAAAGAAAAGTTTCTGCGACATTATAGTACCTACTACCTAGACCATTTTTACTAAAGTAAAATAATAGATTTGGATTATAGTGGAGCAGATACAGGTAATGCGTTATATTACAATACAACACTCCGCCTGCTCTGCATACACAATTTAACTTCTAAAAGTAAAAACTAGATTACTGAGGCAGCTCGTAATAAGTCCAGCGAAAATGCCAAAAGGGTGAATAAAGCATCAGCCAGTTTTCTCCATAACTCTAGCACCAACAAACAGCGACAGCACCAGTAGCAGTACAGCAGCATAAACAGCAGTCGTGAAAGACAAGTTTATCATGGCATTGGGTTTGGTTGGTACTGCACAGCCGTGACACTCTGGCACATCGCACCATAGCAAGCATCACTCCACCATAACACAGCAGCAGTGCAGCCCACAAAGTAGCTTTCTTTTAGTGGCTTTGGCTTGGCTTTAGCTTTAGTTGATTGAGTGCGTTTCCAGAGTTAGGTGTTGGTTTGGTTAGTTGTAAGCTCCTAAAAAAAAAGTGAAAAGGCCGAGGTTTAAGGAATCCGTGAACACGCGAATCCGCACCGTGTAGTGTAGTCATAAGGTGTTCCAAGTGTGATGAACGAGTTCTGCACTCCTTTAATGTGTTCTTGTGGTCGTACCATCATGCAGTGAAGCAATAATACCCATAAAAAAAGCGAATGCAAGACGGAATGTGATCAAAATGATGTGAATTTAAAAAGTTAATTAATATTTATATCCTGCATAGTAATATCGCCCTGCTGAAAGGACTCTTTGATTTGATCAACATGGCCTTAGGAAAACGGATAAAATGCTTTAAGTATCTCGTCTACAGCTACGTAGTACTTTTAACGGTAAGTCGTTACATTTATTTTAATTTATTACCTAATTTAAACATAATGAGGACACAATTATCTGCCCTATGCAGAACTGGGTACCAACTACTAGGTTTGTGCAGGGATAATGTGAAATTAATGAGTCCTTCTGGTTTTATATTACCAAAAAATTGCCTACTCACTGTGCAATAGGGGGGGGGGGGCTTTAGGTTTTTTAAGACCTCAAATTAAAAGTATTGCCAGCGATGAAATATTTGTAACTAGGTAGGTAGGTATATGTACATTTGAATTGTGCAAATTCAACTTAATGTGATCTGAAAATTTTGGGGTGAAAAGGACGACTAAAAAAATATTGACCTTGAACTTTTGAATGAATATTTTGCTGTATCTAGGTCTTCCGTATATAGTGTAATACACACATAAGTTATGTAATAATGTAAGAAAATTTCACGACCTTGAAAGGCTGCGCAGATTCAATTTTAACAAAGTGTTAGGTGAATACAAATGGGATTGGGATAAAAGGATTTTCCTGGAGAGAGTCGGACAATTTTACAAAAATCCGTTTTTCATTTGTTCATTAAAAAAAGTTATATAGAATCCAAACTTTGTTCATGATTGATCAATTAAATGTTTTTTTTTTTGTGTAAAAATGTCTGAGAGGGGATAATATCTATTAAATGATAATGAAAAAAGTCAACAGGCAACTTGGAAATCCATTCAACTGTTAAATTTTTCTAGCTCGAGAAAGTATGGGTAGGCATAAAACTTTCGAGGCTGTGTAAAAACTTTGAAACCTGGGTAAAAATTTTCGACCTAATATATAGCTACCCTACCTAGTGCACTATAATAAATTTCTTAGAAGAAAAAATGTTTTCCAGTTAGTAGTTATATAAATATATACCTACAGGGTGTGTTATAATTACGAGTAGGTATGATGCTATAGTTAGAAAGAGCGACCGAGACAAATCTTTTGCGGGTGAGCCGAATTGTGTGAGGTAAAAAAATCAAAGGACTTTAAAAGTTTTCTCGATTCAATATAGGCTGAGTGATCAGATCAGAGATTAATTTGAATTAAAAGTGGCCTTATTAATAAATACGAATTTCAAACATAAGGCTACTTCTGTATCATATAAACTCTAAAAGTTGAGCACAACATTTTTTCAAGCAGATGATTCTCTAATTTCCTAATAAAGATTTACGTTTTGGAGATCTCGTTAATTTCGAATTTCGTAATCTCGAACAGCTTCTTTTCCCTACTTTAGTCTAGTTGTACAAAATAAATTACACATATACCTACTACAAGGAAAGGTTTCCGGTTTTTCAACGTTCGATTAAACACTTACATATGAGAGCGAGTCTATAGAGCTCAATGTAGATTGTTAGTAAAACCGTGATCCTCGGAATTTATGTAAATACGAACATGAGGTATGTACGAATTGCATAATTATGTAACATAATCGGCTGAAATTACATTGTTGTAGGTATGTATACATGGTGTTCCCCACTAGGAGGTCAATAGAGCGGGAGATGATAGTACTCACCTAGACGAACCAAAAATTGTATGGCAGGGGGGGGGGCATATCAACCGTTTAGGAGTTACAGGGTGATTAAGAAAAAACTAGTTTTTCACAAAACACCCTGTATCTTAAAAACTACAGGGTGTACGGTCACAGTTAAGAGCTCATTATATGCAGAACTTCATGGCCTTTCCAACGACTCAAACAGCCCCATACCCCTCTCCCATCAATTATGGTTGTCTAAACTAAAAATTTCGGATTTTCTTACTTTGTTTTTTTAATTTAACCTGTATTATTTTTGCAACAAGGTCGTTAATATAACTTTTTTTTTATAAAAACTGTAAACTGTAGACTTTCCTCTTTAAGTTGACCTATTACATGCAATGTGCTATCTGAAGCCCTTTAAGAGTTATTAGCTCTAAACTTATTCTCAAACCTATTTTCAAACCTATTCTCAACGATAATTTGTTCCCTTAGCACGTCATTTTAAAAAATATCGTCTAATTTCGATGTGACCGGAGTAGGTTATGAGTTAATAACTGTTTAACGGCTACAGTTAACACATATAGTGTAATAGGTCATATTAAAGAGGAGAGTCTACAGTTTACAGTTTTTATAAAAAAAGTTATGTTAACGACCTTATTGCAAAAATAATACAGGTTAAATTAAAAACAAAGGTAAGAAAATCCGAAATTTTTAGTTTAGACAACCATAATTCTTGATGGGGGATGGGGATGGGGCTGGTAGTCGTTGGAAAGGCCATGAAGTTCTGCATACAATGAGCTCTTAACTGTGACCGTACACCCTGTAGTTTTTAAGATACAGGGTGTTTTGTGAAAAACCAGCTTTTTGTAACTCCTAAACTGTTGATATGCCCCCCCCCCCCTGCCAAACAATTTTTGATTCATCTAGGTGAATACTATCACCTCCCGCTCTAGTGACCTCCTAGTGGGAAACACCCTTTATATGAAGAGGAGAACGAACATTTTATTTTATCGCTTCTATAAAAAAAAAAAAATAAGTTATATTAAATTGCAGACGTTTCCTTTATAATAATGTTAAAAATAGTTTTGCTGACAAATTTTGGAAAGGAGTATCAGTAAGAAAAATTTCACAAAATAAACTCCTTTGGGTAAACTTAAAAAAAGTGTGCTCAGTTGATTTTAACGAAAGCTTGCTTAAATGTCGACTGCAACGTTAATTATAACAAACTCCGCCTAATGGCCAGAAATGGCATCAGAAAATGTTTCGAAAAATTTAGTTTTCTCCTTTTTTCATTACTGATACAGGATAGAATACAGCACAAATGAGTTTCGCAAGGAAGTAGACTGAAGTATGATGTTTTATTTTTTTATTTTTTAATAATATAATATGCAAATATGTATCTTTATGTAAAACGAAAGAAAATATATCTGAAAACAAAAACATCAGAAGAATATAAGAATGTTCAATAATTCAAAATTGAATATTTATTTATATAAAAATGTAACTAAAGATAATGTAAACCCTGTACACAACGGTTACTTTAATTAACAATTTAATTCGGGAATTCAGTATGCTTTGTGGTATATGCATAAAAACATTAATCTCTCAGCAGATTGTTGCAAAATATTTCTCCACTTCTTATCTAAATTAAGGGGGTAGGCCTGCCGGCAAATTTTCAAAAAATTGATTTTTTTTTCATATAATCTGAAAATACAACTATTCAAGAATATTGTGTAAAAATTTCATGGTGATCTGATAAGAATTGAACAAGTTTTATGAGACTTGGACATATACATAAACTTTAAACATATTTTTAAATTTTAAACGCGATTAACAAGGTTTTCAAAATTTCGGCGACAATGATAACTCTAGAACGAAATGTCCGATTTAGCTGCAGGTTGTTTTATTATATTCTAAACTATTTTCTTCAGTCCCCGATCATGGCTTTTTCATTTGAGATGTAAATTTGATTTTTCATAGCTGATCAAATACCGTTTTTTTGGGTGAAAAATGAGCACTTGAAGTTTTACAAAGTCTCCATTTTGTTAATAATTGGTTATTTCTCAAAAGTTACGATCAAGGACTGCTCTTGGGTTATTACATGGCTAATCGAACAAGAGTAACAAAAACTGTGACATAAACATCACCAATTTTTTTGTTTTATATACTTAGAGGTGTTTTGAAAACAAAAATAAGAATTGAAAATTTTCCCTATACAATGCGTAGTTCGCGAGTTACGACATTTTCAAAATTTCGCAAAAATTCTGTCATGGTCTTCTTTAAAAATTCATATATATTTTTCTATTCATGTTAGGGCAATGAAATATGACTCTTTTGAACGGTAGGATTTCAAGTTATCTAAGAAAAATAGCATCTTAAAAATATATTCGAAAAAGGACATCCAGAATCAGAATTTTATCCTTTATCCTTGAATATCCTGGAAGAAGTACTTTTGATTTTATTAATTTTTTTTTTTATTTTTTACCTTATATTATCCACGAAATCATATTAGAATTTTAACTTGAGATCTCAACGGAATCAAGAAAGCTTTACCAAAATACATGGTTTCCGAGATAATGGGACTTTAAGATATTTGGGTATGTTTTTATAGATCACCCTCTAACTTCTAAATGTTACATTACATCCCATAATGATGATTTAGAATTTGTTGGATTGATAATAGTTGGACCTTTCCAATGGTATTAAAA
The DNA here is from genome assembly GCA_963924295.1 of Dioctria rufipes. Lineage (NCBI taxonomy): Eukaryota > Metazoa > Arthropoda > Insecta > Diptera > Asilidae > Dioctria > Dioctria rufipes. The sequence goes on along the minus strand of OZ002740.1, from coordinate 280,016,716 downwards.
TTTCCCCCTTTTCCTGTCCGCTTTGAAGTTATGGGTCAACAAAGTCAAAATTATGAAATTTTAGCTCGGTTGTTTTTTAACTACTACTTTTATCAAAAGCACGTCATCAATACCAAGTTTTCATACTGGATTTAATAAGCTTAAAAGCTTTCCTTTAAAATTCCTATGGTACTCTGTACCCAAAATGTAACCCTTTTTGCTTTTTTTTGAACTTTTGCTTATGCATATACAGCGAAAAATTTCGATGCCAAAAAGTAGGTAATTATCTTTCGCTGGATATGTCTAGGAAAAAGTGCAAAAAATGCAGAAAGGGTTATATTTTGGGTAGGGAGTGTCTTAGGTTATTTTAAAAGGAAGATTTTGGATTTTTTAACTCCAATATGAAAACTTGGTGATGACCTGCTTTTGATAAAAGTAGAAATTAAAAAAACAAGTTAAAATTCCAAAATTTTGACTTTGTTGACTACAAGAACGGACAAAGGGAGGAAAAAATTTAATACCATTGGAAAGGTCTAACAAATTTTAAATCATCATCATAGGATGTAACGTTCAGAAGTTACAGGGTGATATATAAAGACATATCCAAATATTTTAAAATCCTGTTATCTCGGAAACTGTTCTGATTTCCCCCACCACTCATACAATTTTTATATTGTCTAAGAATGACCTATCCATAGCCTTCAGGTGCAAAACCACATACGGTATAAGCTGTAAAAAACAGATTTTTTTTATTTGTGAGTAGTTATTTTGGTGAAGCTTTCTCGATTTTTTACTCCTTGATCCCGTTGAGATCTGAAGTTAAAAGTTTGAAATGTTTTAGTGGATAACATAATGTAAAAAATAATTAAAAAACGAATAAAATCAGAAGTACGTCTTCCATGATATTCTAGGATAAAGAATAAGATCCTGATTCTTGATGTCCTTTTTCGAATATAATTTTAAGATGCTATCTTTCTTAGATAACTTAAAATCCTACCGTTCAATTGAGCCATATTTTATTGTCCTAGCATTAATAGGAAAATATATATGAATTTTTAAAGAAAGACCAGGACAGAATTTTTGCGAAATTTTGAAAATGCCTTACTTGCGAAGTATACATTGTTTTTTGTTTTTGTTTTCACAAACCCTCCAAGTGTGTAAAATTTAAAAAGAATTGTTGAAAAATATAATATGGAAAAGGCATTCCTCTATGTACCTAGTTAAAATTTGGAGCAGTAAAAAATTAGTTTTTGAAAATTTTACTATAGAAACGGCAATTCTAGGTGTATTTAAAATTTGCGACATTGAAAAATTTACTATAGACAAGGCAATCCTCGGTTTATTTAAAATTTGCGACAGTAAGAGAAGAAGAAGAGATTGGCAAAATTCGCTCTTATAACGAACAGAACGCGTAGCTGATAGCTTTATGAAGGATCCTGACAATTATGGAGCAAGACAAAAAGGAGGAGTGTAAAAACCGCAAGAACAGCGTACGATCGATGGCATATTTTGAGAGTAGCGTCCGCAAATAAAATTGCTGTGGAAGTTGGTGTTTCTGCAATCATTAGGTCTGCTCGAAGAATAATAGCTTGAGGCGTGGACGACGTTTGAAGAACCTTCTTACCGAAAGTCACAAAGAACCGTGTTCAATATTCTCAAAAACATAATAAATGAAATGGACTACACAATGAAAGAAGGTTTTTTTTTCCGACGAAAAATGGTTCTCTCTGGATGGACCTGATGGATCCGAATATTATTTTCATGTGTGGATGGCTTAATTGGAAATTTTATCAAGATGGTTGACAGTACAATAATAAAGAAGAATTCACAGAAGCGATCAAAGCAATGCGACTTCAGATCCAATCGAATATTATCAAGAAGTTGTAAGAGTCGATGACGTTATGAGGATGTATGTAAGAGTAAATGGTATTGGAAGTTTATTTATCAATAGTTATTACCACAAAAATTTGTTTCTAAATTTTGTCTTTTCTTGGTTCCCCGCAATAATATCGAAGTAAGTTATCCCTTTCACAAAATCCAAATATACGGAAATGAATTCCAGGAAAAGAATCACAAGCTGATAAGATCCGAAATAGTGACATTTTAAAAGGAAAAATTAATCTTAATCTAATAAGTACTATTACTAAGTAAGGCTAACAAAAATCCTAATCTCTCAAAAGAAGATTTATTAGTTAAGAATATGTAAACATAATAACTTAAAAATAATTACTATAAAAAGAACTAGAATAAAGAAAATAAAAACTACTGTATAAATCGTAAAAATGTAAATAAGTCATTGTGAAAACTGCGGCTGCTGATGCTCCTCCTTAGAAGAATTGGAAGTTAGCTTGACACCCTGGTGGAGTGGACAAAGAATTGGCTCTCATTAGTTACGCAAGGAGTGGGAATCCAATTTGCAAAACACCTCACAACCGTAAGTTAATAAGGGGGCTAGTAATGATTTCACTAACATTACATGGGTTTCAACAGGTGTAAAGGTCGCAGATTTGGATAATTTGCGTGGAGCCCCATACACCTTGTCTATGACACTGTTATTGTGATCGGAACAGTTCAGAGTACTATTAACAATTATCCCAAGCTTCTTGACACCCTTACTGTATGGAACGGCAGTATTGTTAGAAAAGGTGGAAGTATATAACTGGCTTTTGTATACAATTATAGCGCAGTTTTGGCAGCGTTTAAGTTGAGTGAATTATCAACGGCTCATTTGGAGACTCTTGCAAGATTCTCATTCATTCTGTACATAAGAATCTCTATAAGCCCTAAAGGTGTAGATATATAAAGTTGAATGTCATCTGCACACACATGAGAATTCCAGTCACGCAGGATAAGTTGAACGTCGTTGATAAACATGGATAATAATATTGGGCCGAGAATAGAGCCTTGAGGCACTCCAATAAGAATGGGTAGAAAATTAGAAGCAGTATCCCCACAAAACATCCTTTGTACTTGTCCGTTTAGGTATGATCCAATAAGTTTGCAGGCAGGCTAATAAAATTTAAATATTGTACACAGTTTATTTAACAGAAGTCCTGTGGTTAACCTTATCAAAAGCTTTTGAAAAATCTAGAAGAACGAGCAAAGTGAGTTTATCACTGTCCAGGGAAGTTCTGACATCATCGATGATCTTTAACAATGCTGTGGTGCAGCTGTGCTTTGACCTAAATCCCGATCGTAGGCTAGATAAAAAGTTTCTGTTATTTAAGAAACAGATCATGTGACTATGCAGGATTTTTTCAAAAACCTTAGACAGGAAGTGTAATATGCTGATAGGGCGACATTCAGGAGAGCTGCAAGTTTTTTTTTGGGGATTGGTATAATTTTGCAGAGTTTCCAAACAGAAGAAATATGACAGGCTTGTAGTTAAAATGGGTAGTACAATTTTAACAAATCTTGGATGTACATCGTCAAGTCTAACTTCATTTGATTTCACTGAAATCACTACTGCATAAACTAAACAGCCATCTTATTGACCGGCTTAAAAGAAAATCCTTCAGATGAATCAAGACCTCAATAAATAATAATAATGACAAAATCTCAAAACAGTATGCATTAAATAATCAGAGGAAGAAATGTGTGTGGCTTCAAAAAGTTGACCGGACAAAATTGAACAAATTTTAGGGTCAGTTACAGCATTCGCCAATAAATAGATGCATATACAGCAATTCCATACCAAAACGATTAAAATTTTCATTTTTTGGACCCGACCTCCTCTGATTTCGCTGAAACTTTCAGAATTAGTTAAGTATTAAAAAATATTGGACTACACCAATATTGAAAGACAAATTAAAAATAGATATGATCGTGCCAAGGAAATAGTAGGTATTCAAAAGTACCACAGTTTTATACCTGTAAATCAGAGCTTCTTAAACTATGGGTCGCGACCCCATATGGGGTCGCTTAGCGAATACTTGGGGGGTTTAATAAATAAAATTTTACAACTTTTTGTGCAATTTTTAATTTTACAGTTTTGTATGTTTTTAAGTAAGCTCTAAACCCATATTTTTTCATATGTAGATATACATGTTTTTATCTAATCAATAAGTCATCACAAAATATTTATATACATTTCTTTATTTTATATTTTTTGGGTTGCGAAGAAAATCACAATAATAAATGGGGTCGTGAATGATAAAAGTTTAAGAAGCTCTGCTGTAAATGAAAATAGTGTTAGTATTAAAGAGTAACTCGTTTTGCACTAAAAATAAAATTATAAAATTTTTGAAATAATAAAACAGAACTGTTCTTGTAATATTTTTTAAACGCTTATTTTATTGAGTATCTAAAAACAATAAAAAAAGACATTTTGTGAAGTAAAATTTTAAAATTTACATATGAAATTTTGCAGGGACGTTAATAAAAAAAATTGTATCTCCTAAACCAATAGCTGAACATCCGCAAATTTTTGATTTGTTATGTATTAATATTAGAGCATATAAAAAAATATTTTTAGGGGCTTTTCTCTCCCGGAGGGGGTCAAAAATCTAAAATTAATAAAAATTGTGTTTTCTTCTTCAATACTTTTTCTTTTTTTATTTTTGTTTTTTTTTTCTTTGGAAAGCCTCATTTAATACCTTTAATTTGAGATATCACACAAAAGAATCGAATAACCCGATCACAAAGTAATCAGCAAATTAAGAAACACGTCCATAGTGAAAACATTAAAATTTGAGTTACCCTGTATCCAAGACCGGAGGTCGGCAGACTAAACAAAAAATACTTAACTAAGTCTGAAAGTTTCAGCGGAATCGGAGGGGGTTGGGTCCAATGGGTAATCGTTTTGGTATGGAATTGCTGTATAGTCCTAGTTGCACAAAGAATTTAATTTTAAGGCAGTTTTTTTTCAAAGAAATTAATATACTAAATAGAAATAGGAAGTGTTGTGAGGTTCATTCGGAGAAATTAGTTCGCTAATCAATGTACTCTCAAAATCTACTGGTTTTTTTTTTGTACATTCTTAAATTCCGATTAAATTGCTTCTAAATATTATTAATAAAATTATAAAAATTTATTTAAGTTTTTATATGTATTTGGAAGTCTATACCCAGCAGAAAATGGAAGCGCTCAAAGACGAATGCAAGAGTGCTTCCAGCGGTATCAGCGCTTCCCCACCGTATCCTTTTTCATATCGTTTTAACGTGAGCATATCCGTAGAGGGAAGTGCTCAGATGCAGATTTTTGGAAAGCACTCTTGGAGCGCTTGCAAGGTAGCACTCTTGAAGCGCTTGTAGAGTAGCACTCTTGGGGCTTTTATAGGGAATACAGAGGAAATAAAGATAAGGGCTTTACTAAAAATTTCAGTTTTATACTAAAATGCGCTCGATGTAATTTTCAATCTATAAGAATTACAAGGGCATGTTTTTGCTAAACAAAAAAAGCAATATTGTTATATTATATTATTAAAGAACTTTAATTAACCGTACATTTCAACTGACTACTAAAAAATGAAAATTCTGCTGCGCTTTTAGATGAATATAAGTCATATTTTTTACAGCAAAAAATAGATTGGTTATGAATAAGCCTTAACTCAGAGAACGGATCTTCTTCCACGCAGATTCCTTTGGCTATGGTGAGAGCGCACTTCGGAAAAGATTGAAACTTCTGGTGCGCTTTCAGATGCATAGGAGTCATCTTTTCAAAACAAAAAACGAATAAGCCTAAACTCAGGGAAAAGATCTGCTTCCGCAACGATTCCTTTGGTTATGGTAAAATAGCGCTTCGGAAAAGATATTTTCTGGCTAGCAAGCACTTGACATATTTCCCGCTGGGTATGACTAAAACACAAACAAATTTTTAATATTTGAAGACCTACTACTGGCTATTTTAATATTTCCATTAAAAGCATAATACATATTCTATTTGCATGTGCATACATATGTACACATTTTATTGAGATGATCATCTGTTAGATCTTAATGCAGTATTTCTACTTAGAAATTTGTAACAATCACGTAATTCTTCTCATATGTTCTTTTTATGCTTATACAGTACATCGTAAGCTGATTTACCAGAATGGAAAGTGTTTTTTTTTTAAAAGTGTTATTTCAAAGAAGAAGGGTCGATAAACTCATCTCCACGTCAAATGGCCCCCAGACCCGCAGGCCCCAGTCATGGTTCTTTACAATTTGCAGTGAAAAATTTGAAAGAGCTATATAGGTACAATGTACTCCGTGTGTACACACAAATTTCCATGAAATTTTATTGTTCCGGTGACGCGCGCATCGAATGAAGCAAGTTTTACGGCGCAAATCCACGTGTAACTTTACCTATACCTGAAAGAAACCAATTCCATCGAAGCGTGTCGCTGCTTTCATAATATGTTTTTCACGAGACCACCTATATATCTTTTGCGTTTATTCTTTCATTTGTTTTAGTAGTGCTAGTAACAATATGAGGTTGTTAAAAAAAAAAAAAAAAGATATTGAGAATGAACTCTCAAAGCCAGTTCCATTCCTTAAGTCAATTCGTTTATATTTCATTTCAAGTACTTTTTTTCTCTTTCATCGTTCAACACCTCTTTGACTTGGACATGAGATAATTAACGCTAATATTTATCTCTTATAATTTTGCTCAGTATTTAAAATTTGTTTATAAAAAAAAAAAAAACTTATATGCTCGCGCATTTTTGTGTTATTAACATAACCAATACCTACCTATCTCTACCTATGCCTACCTATCGTGTGCCCGGTGTGCGCTTCTTTCTGGAATCGCAATTAATTCAACATTTAAATGGAATCGAATGGAGTCGAGGTAGGAATACAAATTTAAACATTGGCTCGGACGAAGTCACTATTACGAAACGTCTCCGAATTTCCAATAGTGTTTATTTACCGTAATGTAATCAAATCAGATTTTCTGTGAATCTGTACGTTTGTCTATGCGCGCATTTTGAATTTCAATCTCTGTTGGAGGGAATTAAACATGATATTCTGATGAATATATGGTTTGGTTTTAATTTACTGTTGAAATCGATAATTATTCGCGCTATTTTTGATGATAAGAAATTTTAATTATAGTCTGAATATGAATGAGATTTTTGAAGCAAGCGTTTATCTCCCATCAAAATTGTTTGTTTGAAAATATTTATGCAAATTTCAAAACACGAGTAATTTTGGGAGTGATGATTCAAATTTAACCACAACATTTTGAACTTAGTATAGATAAGAAGATCGATATTATGGCAAATATCGAGTACTTAGTATATGTATTTATTTTTCTTATCATCTGTTCCTTCCTTTGTTCGTATTGTAAATATACATAGTAAGAGATGAAAGTATAGTGTAAACCTGTACCAGTAGAAATATCGTTATCGTCCTCTTGATATATGTACATACGTTCATACATATTTATATCTGTTTGGCTGAGCAATTTTCTTTTCTAGATTACACTTAATTTTAAGCGTAAGTGGTGTAAAAGATGAAACATTGGTTCATGACAGTTCTAGGTTCAAAGTTTATGGGTTCAGAGCATCAGCGGTACCCACTAATTTTTTACTTTTTTGAAGCATTCTGCTGAAAACGGATGACTAAAGTTTATAAGGACGTATAGGGATGCTGTTATGTTCGACTTATGTTTCACTCGTTTTCGCAGCAGGCTCATCTCCCCCATACAGTACAATAGTTTATGTTGTGAGTTCAGACGACTAGAGGTAGAGCTCCAATTAGCACTAGTAGAAGAATCGTTTTAATGCCATTACGTAGGACGCCCTATAACGCGGAAGAAACGTTCCGCATTATACGTATATACTTCGTATTATGCGGGACCCAGAGCGCAAAAATTTGCGTTAATTCGTAGCACCACGATTTTTAGTTCGCGTTATACGGGGTCTTACTATATTCATGTTACCTGTAAACGTTTGTGAGAGTTAGAGAGCTTTATGGGGACTTACATAGGATATGGACAGCATTCACCTCTTTTTATCTTCTTTGTTGCTTCAGCATTGTGAATATATGAAGCATTAACCTTCATCAGGCGTTGGGCCTTTTTTGACCCAAATTAATATTAATTTTGAAGAACTTTGAAATTATATTAATCACAGACTTAGAATTTTATGACTTTGTTTAGATTACTAAAAATAAGCTTTGTGCATAAAATTATAGGATTTGGTGTAGTTGTTATACCGCTACAAAAAAAGTCACACTAAAGTTCCTTGGGTCTAAAGTAACCCTTAGCAACTTTTATGTATTGCATGTTAATTATAAAATAAGTAAAAAACGAGTTTTCAAACAAAACTGAGGCCAAGCCGCATGAAAAAGTAGAAAATAAACTTTTCTTCACACACAGAGGTGAACTCAGATTTTTTGATTGGGACATTTCTCTTGAATATTCTTTCTCTTCATGAATTAAATCACTTATTAGCTCTTATTGATCATATTGAAATATATCGGTGATTGTCAGCGAATAAAATCTGAGTCCACCTCTGTGTGTGAAGAAAAGTTTATTTTCTATTTTCGTTCGGTTTGGAGTCAGTTTTGTTTGAAAACACTTATTTTATTTTCTGCCTTTTTCACGTTAACTAAATTGTTATTACGTGCTGCATGGAGATATTTTAAAACAATTTTATGACGGCTGAAAAGACACTGATTTACCAGTTTTTCAAAAAATTTATTCGAGTATCAAATCGCTGAAGTACTGCAACGGTTTTCTGAAATTCAAATTATGTTTTAAACAGCGCTTTTTAGCTGTATTCCAACTTGATCCCTTATAATATGAATTTTCCCGATTTTCCATGTTTTCCACAGACTTTTTCTATTACTATGGAATTTTTTTAAAAATTTACATGAATTTTCCTCGATTTTTCATGCAAGTTTTCATGATTGTTGAAGAGAAAGTATTGATGCCAGTAGGACGGAAAAAAATGATTCCGCATAGCTTATAAAACTTTTTTTTCGGAAAATTTTCCGGAAAAGTCTGAAAATTTCGGAAATTTTCGGAAAATTTTCCAGAAAAATTGGAAAATTCTGCATTTTTCCTGAAACAGATTTATCACTAATCATATCGATGAAAATTTTTCCGATGATTTTCCGGGTTTCCCATGGAGTTTTCCACAAAAGCAACTTTATGCGACTCATTTCGCTCTACAACTTTGTCTTAGGTTGCAAAACCCTCAAACGCTTCCTTGGTCGGAAAAACTCCGGAAAAGCGTTTTAAATGTATTTTCTTAGATTTTTTCTGCAAGTTTTCACCATTGTCGGAGAGAAAGTAATGATGCCAGTTGATAGGGAACTTGATCCTGCATAATTTAGAAAACTTGTGTACCGGAAAATTTTCTAGGAAAGTCGGAAAATTCCGGAAATTTTTTTCGGAAAAATCGGAAAACTGCATTTTTCCTGAAACGGATTTATTTTCCATGGAAATTTCCGGTTCAAATTTTGATATAATCAATTGTCACGCGATATGAACCTGTGTGCCAAATTTCAGCTTGCTGTGATGACGAAAAGTGAGTCTACGAGAGTGTCGAAAATAGTAAAAAAAATGTATAAATAAATATCCAGGCAGACAAATTCGTGTACGAGTTAAAGGGACGGGCTGGCCTGAATAAATGGCTAGATGTTTTTTGTTTCCTAGTACATAATTACATTTTAGAAATTATATTTCAGTGTTCAAATTGTTTCAGAAAGTGAAAGGTCAATCAAAAGTAAAGTCTTATCTTTTTATATGTGTAAACAAGTTAGTTAGAATATTGTTTTGCAGAAGTTTACATCGGGGATGTATTTCTCATATTTCGAGGTAAGTACTGTAAGGCCAATTTCAAACTATATCAGAACGCTAAAACGATATTTATTTTGTCTGAATTTGTTAAAAATGTCGCAACGGGTGTTAACGAAGAAGAAATAAGTGAAATCGCACTTGAATTTTCATCCGATGACGATACTTGCACAGAAGCCTCAGACTTTGTGGAAATTAATGAAGAATCTTACGACAGTGATGATGATGATATGCCTTCCGAGACGCCGGTTCAATAATATTTTTCGAAGTATAAGAAAATCAAGTAGTGCTCTGATCCTTTTCCACATTATGGTCGGCTTCATTATCAAACGTAATACATTTAACACCCGGGATTAGTGGATATGCAGTTGTTCGTTTATCTTACGGAAATGTCGGCGTTCAAATTGATGATAACAAACGGTATTGAAAACATTATAATTGAGAGCCAAAATTTGGAAGGACAACGAGTAAATAGAGCTGAAGGCATATATTGAGGCATTTATCTTAGCAGGTGCATACAAATCAAAAACCAATAAAAATTTATACAACTCACATGAATTTGTAACAATTGACAAGCAGCTAGTTGCCTTTCGAGGAAGATGTCCCTTTCTGCAGTACATGCCTAATAAGTCGCTATTTTGCGACAGTAAAAAAAACTTCGAATGGAATATTCAGCTTTACACGGGAATATAAGCTAATACGGCAACTGGAAGAAATCAAGGTATGCGTGTAAATTTAAACTTATGTCCATCGGAGCTCAGAAGTAGAAATGTAAGTATTGAAATTTTTTTACGTTACATGAACTTGGACAAAAGTTACTGAGAAAAAACAATACAATGGTCGTGACTCTATACGTAAAAATAAAACATCAATGCCACTTATTCTTCTTGATGTGGAAAAAAAGTCGCTATGTAGTTCCATGTTTGCATTTACTCAGGACACAACAATGGTTTCTTACATTTACGAAAAAAAAACTGCGGGTTTCTACAAAGCACATTTCATAAGGTGTAAGAGATGACAACGAGAAAAAACCAAAAAAATTTATGCTCAGCAACTTCTCTAATATTTTAGCATCTAATAGGCAAATACTGGCGACATCTACTTACCAAAGGCAAAGCACCAATAAGAGAAAAAAAGATCCCCAAAACGTGCCCGATACGTCAAAATTGTAATAATTTTGTATGCAAAGTTCACCATAGCATCTCTGGTCTATGTCCAAATTGCATCCAGTGATTACATAGCATCAAAACCATTTTTATTATATTTTTCCATTTCGTAATATTTTTCTATATTATTTTTCTCAATAAAGTTGCTATAAAGCAAAAGTAAAATAAAGTCTTATTTTTTTTTTTAGTACCAAATAGACTATGGGTCAAAAAAGACCGAGGGTCTTTAATGTGTTTTTTTCAATAAATTGATGTCTTTTTCTTTGCATGTTTTACTTTCGACATGTTAAAAATATAGTCCTAAAAAGCCTGAAAGATCTATTGTGAGTTCCCGTTCAAATTATTCTCTTTCTAGATTAAAACTGTCAATAAAGTCTAGAACTATTTTTGGATTAAGATTCCACATATACTTTGATGAAGGAAAAGCATTTCGAGGTGAAGTACATATTCTCCGCCAGGCTAGTGCTTAGCAATTGCAAAGTGAGTGCTTTGAAGTTTTATGAACATCCTGGCAGAGGAGGCATGATGAAGTCTCAACTAAGTCCATTATGTTTAGGTGATACGGCAAGGAGTAGTGTCTTGAGAAGAGCTCTGGGATTATTATAAGCTCTCTCTGTTCTCCTGAGGAGCAGGAATTCTTTTGTTTTTCCGCCTGAGTTGTCGACAAACTCTTTTGCATAAAGAAGTCCTTGTAAAATTTGCCGGTATAGGGATTTTCTTTATTTACCTAGCTATTTAGGGTAGCTCTGAGGTAACATTTAAAAGTACCACAAAACGGCTCTGGTCCAACGAAGGTAGTTTCCACTCCTCTTTTGGCTAGGCTGTCAGTAATTACATTACCTTTATGGCCCTCATTTTCCGGTACCCAGACCCACAGGATAACTTTGTTTCTTGTTAATAAATTCTTAAGGGTCTGCAGACACTCCCAGACTGTCCTTGACTTAATAGTGAAGGACTGTAAGCCTTGAGAGCAGCTTAATTATCCGAGAGGATATTGATGGTTGAGCATTTTACTACTACTACTACTACGGCTAATATATCAGCTTGAAATATGATCGGGTTAGAGCCCAGGGCGTTTGAGATATGTCTTCTGGGCCATATATGCCCAGTCCGACTCTACTGTGACAAGTTGACTGGACGTCAAATTCATTGCTGTCATATCTGATTTCAGAGAACTTACGGATATGTCCGGTCGAGAAGTATTAGAACTTCTCTTAGCATGCGTATCGGCCACCTTATTACCCTCTACTATAATTTAGTCAAGGACCCCGGAGAGGTTATCTTGCAAAGGGCACTAATGTTGAGGAAATTTGATCGACAACTCTGAACCAGTTGTGGCAGTAGAGTATATCTCTTTAGATTTTTATATCTAAAGTATTAGGGAATAACAGTCATTTTTAGGGTTCCGTACCCAAAGGGTAAGAACGGGAGTCCTATTATTAAGACTTTGCTGTCCGCCCGTCCGTCACCAGCTTGTATCTCATGAACCGTAATATGTAGACAGTTGAAGTTTTCACAGACTGTGTATTTCTATTGGCGATGTAACAACAAATAATAAAAATAAAATTAAATTAAAAATTAAGGGGGGCCCCATACAAGAAACCTTGATTTTTTCGGCGTTTTTTTCCTTGTTTTATTCTCATTCATTATTATTATCATAAGTAGGCATTATTTTTTCAAATGACAGCATTATTTTTTCATATGTAATCATTGCGGCTTTATATAGGTGTCACCGGGATTCTGAAGCTATTCATCCTAGAAACATGTCCAAATTTAAATTCAACCGTTGCATCTTTCGAAACGAAACGTTAAAAATACTGTCATTAACAATACAAAGGTGAGATTGGATGTGCTAAGAGAAAAGTACAAAGAAACCAAAAACGGCTGCATTTTGGATACAAAGTTTGATAGGATTTTAAGAGCTAAACGCTTTGTTTAGGCTGGTTAAATGCAATAGACGAAGCTTATGTTGCTGACGTGTTTTTTGATAAGAATAATAGTTAAATGGAAAAATTAAAATTTCAAAATATGCTGAGCTATAACTTGGAAACGGAATAGGGGAGAAAAGTTTGACACCATTGAAAAGACAGAAGATGGTAGACTGTTCCACAATCGCAGGCACAGTTCGGGATAAAAAAAGGATCACGAAATTTTACTGTACGGCCGAAGGTAATTTTAAGGGTAAAAGGATGTGTGCGGTTTGCAGTGCGAGTATTGCGTGCAGGAATCATTCTACAAGGGATCAGGATTTGCTCAAAAGAAACGGGAGTGGATAAATTATGATCTTGTTTTAATGAGATAAGACAGCTTTGGAACTTAGATGCATTGAATTCGGCGCGATTCGCTTTGTCTCAAGCGAGTATATTGGCAAGATCGTTATTCAATGATCTAATTATGCAATCTCGTTTACCACATGCTGCATTCCCTCTGGAATTCGCAAGAGTGTCAAAGAACTAAGCGAAATCAAGGGTACTGTCATCGGCGAAACGATGGATGGGATTGAAAGTAAGGGAAAGCAGTTTATTAATGAAAAGTAAGAGGGGAGATGGAGAGATAACGGAGCCCTGGGGCACATCGTCATTTATAGAGTGAGGTTCAGATGAAATTTGAAGGATTCATTTTTAACCCCTTTACTACCTCTCAGAAGACGCATTTAATGCACTATAATCTTCAAAATATGTAGTAAGGCTGTCAAGGGTTGACTCGATATTTATAGTCGTTATCTTTGTAATACCATTGAAAAATTCTTTAATTTATTTTTCAGGAAAAGGATTTACTCTATGAATCTGAAACCTTGTTTTCTATTTAAATTAAGAGAACAAAATTATTAAAATGTGTGGGTTATTTTAATGAAGAATGTATTCGAAAAATTTGTCCTAGTCCTGAAACACTTCCATATCCAATTTGAAGTACGTTTCCATGATGCATTTAACATATTTTCCTACTCCAATATTAATGTAGACTCTTTCGTTTTTACTTTGAAACATGTGCAGTTATTTCATCCATACATGCTGAAAAAATCTAATAAATAACTACCTGACCTGACTATACAATAGCTGAATTACAAAATAAAATAATTTTCTTTGTTGCAAATTTTGTTTTCTTAAATTTTGTCTGCTCTTTCAAGGTAGGTACGTACTTATATAAATAATTGTCCCAATTTTTGTGGTACGTATACAATGGCATGTACTTTTGAATGGTTACAGGCCTTGGCCAGGTATATAGTATGAGTAAATTTCATGCCTAGTGATCTAGAAAGATTTCCTGGTTTTTTGGTTATTAAATCTCAATAATCACGAAAATTCTAGAAAATATTTCTGAATATCATTATTACGTAAGTGAATAAATTTTTGGAATACTTCTGTACCTAGGTCATCATCAAAAGCAGACATTGTCGCAATTAGGTTGAAGGTATTTTTTCAATTATTGTGATAGCTTAGCTGAGTTGGATAAGGTTGGGTACATACATTAGATGTGTATGGCTATATCCAGTAAGCTGGTCCGCGGTATTTCGAAATCATCTTAAGTAGGCATTACATTACCCCTGTTCTTCGTCTTGTCTGGTAGGTACTATTGAGCTACAGTGGGCTATTGTTGTATGCGTTCGTGTCGCCTCACTAGAGTTGTGGGATTTCTCTCTTATTTATCTGTGGTCTTTTTTTTCAGATACATACAGAAATTCACAATCGACTTCTGCAACATCAGAGAGAAGAGATATGAAATTACATGGACAAGCGAATACTACTTCCTCTCCAGTAGTATTTTCTTATCCATGTACTTAAATCTCTCACATTTAATCTACAAATTCAGAAATTCTTCTACTTTAAATATAACTAAGCTTAGTATATCTAACTAGTCCTCCTAGTCATTTTTCTCAAATTTGAAATGATGTTGCATTTTCGCACATACTTACAATATAATTCAGAATATATAATTTTAAAAAACAATGTCGATTACATATTGTCTGTCTCCCTGTCAACTGAAACTGTTTTAGCTGGTGAATTCAATGTTGAAAATTTTCAGTGGCTCAGACAATAGTTAAGCTTTTTTCTAAATCATTCAATTTGCAATTTGTAGTTGGACTATCTCTAGTACTTGTCGGCCAGTCAATACGAGTTAATTAAATTCCATAATTTAACATTAATTCCAAAAGTTTTTAAATTTTGATGAAATATTGGGTGATGTAAAATAACAATAAATTGAATTTTGCAACCTTCACTAAAGTTTTTATATCTTCCATAAAAAAATTTCAAAACCAAAAGTCCTGCAATGTTAATTGTGATATTTTGTAACTGATTTTTGGCCTCTGCAACAAATTTGCTTCTATTAGTTATAAATAAAATAAAAAATAAAAATGAACAAGTGCTGCAAAATGGTTGAATAAATGTTACAAGTTATCTGAACACCTGTACTAATATGCAGAGTGTAATATGTATAGATCATTTTATACTGAAAGTTAATAGAAATTCTGCCACCAGACCATTTACTACGAAAGCAATTGATGATGTGGCCACAAGACCGTTTTTTCAATTAGAATTATATGAGTAGAAAAATGCTGGTATAAGGGCCAAGCTACATCGATAGCTACACGCTACAAGCTGCAAGATTCAAACTACAAATTTTAGTTTGCACATATGGCATATCGTAGAAACTGCTACATAGAAAGGAAAGCTTCAAGCTACATGGTGTAGCTTCAAATGAAGCTGTAGCTGGCATTAGGAAAATTTCTAATTTTGTAGCTGCAGCTGCAATAACAAAATTCATATATTTCATGTCGTAACTGGCGCCATGTTTAAATTATTTGAGGATTTACTTATATATATCCATGTCAGTGCGACTTACTTACAACAAAAATATTTGAGATTGCGCTTCATGAAGCTGAAAGAGAGTTGCGTGTAGCTTGCAGTTTGTACCGAGTAGCTCTCGATGTAGCTTGGGCCTAAATTCTGCTGACAGAGATTCTGCGAAACGCGCATTCAGCTTAAGTGTGAGTTCTTCTTTTCTTTCATGTCTGGGAATAAAGAATAAACCTTACTAAACTGAATACTGACTTACACGGGGGTTACACGAGATAGTACAGCTTGCATGCAGCCTCCCTTCCAACGCGATTTTAAACTGGACAGCAGAAGTCAGTTCGGTTGATGTCTTATCATCTTGCATGCAAGTTTATTTAAAAAATGGCATTGAGACGTAAATTTTTGCATATATTCGAAAATTATAGCAAAAAATGAAGAGCAAGGTGTTGGTAAATATGTAATGCAAATTATCATAGAATATTTCATTTTCCCAGTATAAATTTATCAATAATTTCTTTTCCGCCATCTTGAAAACAGTATAATGTCAAATTACTATCACCTCAGCTGCCATGATTTTTCATCATGCAAGTCCGGTGAAAGCTGAGCTGCCTGCCTGGCATTAAGGAATACACGTGCAAGAAGTGTGGCAGTGCAAGTTGCATGCAAGCTCTACTATCTCGTGTAACCCCCGGGTTACAACGAAAAATTTTGCCAATGGCAATAGGTAGATAGAGGGGAAACACTACCATCTTAGGCTAAAGGCAGGATTGTTTTGATAGGATGTGAAAAAAGTAAGTTTGAATCCGAACTAAACCCGATATCAAAGGAAGCAGGTTGACAGGTTGTCAGCAGGTTGAGCCATCTGTATTTTAAGATGAAAAGTATTATTTTATCAGAATAACCCCTTATAACATACCGTAAAGATGACGCTGCAAGAGCTGAAAGCATGTAAATTAATTTTCGCAGCTCCCAGGGCAAATTAGATTATCAAAGAATATTTTGTGTCGCGTGTGAGGGTATTTTTTGAAGCATATTGGAAATATGGAAAGAGATTGTAGCAAATGAAATAGAACATATTTTTTTATTTTTATACCCTAGATGAAATAGAGAAATAATAATGGTAGAGCAAATTGGATTGGACACCCACGCATAATATTAAAAGTTATTTTAATTTTTGCATGTCCGTCCATCTGTCCGTGCCGCGTTCACTT
Source organism: Dioctria rufipes (assembly GCA_963924295.1). Taxonomy (NCBI): domain Eukaryota; kingdom Metazoa; phylum Arthropoda; class Insecta; order Diptera; family Asilidae; genus Dioctria; species Dioctria rufipes. The sequence continues at coordinate 279,999,835 of OZ002740.1, read as the reverse complement.
AGAAAGCTGAAATTTTGTACATGGACTTTAAAAAAAAAGTAAAATTAAGTTCGAAAGTGAGACAAATCGGGCAGCTCGTTTGTGGGGTTGCCATACGAAAATTTCATGTTTCACTTTATATATTTGTACACTGCCTGAGAACGCATTGACATACAGAGCTGAAATTTGGTACATGGTGTTTTTATAGTAATAACAAATAAAATTTAAAAAATGGACTCAATCGGGCAACCCCTTCTTGGTGTTGCCATATAAGAATTTAGGTCTTTTACATATACTGTGAAAAGGATCAGTCCTAGACATTTTTATTGTACTAAAAACTTCTTCAGAATACGAAATTCTATAAAATTGATTAAAATCATTTTTTCTATTCGACGAACCGTTCTAGAAAGGTGCTTCACGACGACCCAAGAATGTTCGAGTTTTACGAACCGTCTCTGCCACATTTTCACCATTTTTATAGTGAATTTTAATAATTTCAATGCGTTGTTGAATCGTGTATCGTTCCATTTTTATTAATGGCGTAGTTTCTACTTGTCAAATGTCAAAAAATGACAGCTCCAAAAGTGACATCTACCGAAATAGCGGGCTAATTAAAATAACACCTCTTATTGGAAAACCCTTTATATGCGAAAAACCACTTCAAAAATCAAACTTGCATAGATCGGTGACCATATGAAATTTTTTACGGGCATTCATCTAGGGTATCATAAGAATTGGTCTTAGAACAATTCTAGTGTTTTTACTTGTTATTTTATTTATTCGGTCAATAAAAAAGGCAGATTACAGAGCTTTTTACACTCCTATTATGATACTATCATTATAGTTATACAAGTGGAAGGATTTATAAGCTAAAGTGAAAAGAAAAAAAAATACTAATAATACTACGAAAATACAATTCAATAGAGTGGGGCTACAAAATCGATCGATTTAAGTACATTGGAGGGGTAAATTCAGTGCTATCCAGTTACAATTAGTTAAGATAAGAATTGTATCTACAGTCTAGAACAATGAGCATCTACATGTTCTAGAGTATCCCAAGAAACAATTTTGTTAATATAATAGTAACCGCAAGGTTATGTAGACTAGCACTCGAAATCTCTTTGTAACCACTATAAACCCCTTATAGAGCTTAAATGGAAGATTATAAAGGGTTTTCCAATAAGAGGTGTTATTTTAATTAGCCCGCTATTTCGGTAGATATCACTTTTGGAGCTGTCATTTTTTGATATTTGACAAGTAGAAACTACGCCATTAATAAAAATGGAACGATACACGATTCAACAACGCATTGAAATTATTAAAATTCACTATAAAAATGGTGAAAATGTGGCAGAGACGGTTCGTAAAACTCGAACATTTTTGGGTCGTCGTGAAGCACCTTGTCGGACCGCAATACAGAAATTGGTAGAAAAATTCGAGCTTTCGGGACAAGTTAGTGATGTGAAGAATAAAACCCGTGCACGTCGCTCAAGAACAGCCGAGAATATTGCTGCTGTAGCAGAAAGTGTTGAAGAAAACCCAGGTTTGTCCATTCCTCGTCGTTCTTTGGAATTAGGCATTCCACAAACGTCATTACACCGTATTTTGCATAAAGATTTGGGTCCTAAGGCTTATAAAGTTCAGTTAACACAAGAACTCAAGCCGGCCGATCATCAACAACGTCGAGTCTTTGCTGATTGGGTCCTTGAAATGCATGAAAATGATCCGGAATTCCATCGAAAACTCATCTTGAGTGATGAGGCCCATTTCCACCTCGATGGCTTCGTCAACAAGCAAAATTGTCGCATCTGGGGCTCGGAAAACCCAAGAGTTATTGTTGAAAAGCCTCTCTATCCTCAACGTGTGACTGTTTGGTGCGGTTTATGGTCCCGCGGGGTCATTGGACCTTACTTTTTCGAAAATGAGGCTGAAGCAACAGTTACGGTGAATGGATTGCGCTATCGACAGATGATTAATGATTTTTTATGGCCGGAATTGGATGGTATTGATCTGGACAACGTTTACTTTCAACAAGACGGCGCTGCGTGCCATACAAGCAACGAAACCATTGATCTTTTACGGGAAAAGTTTCCGGACCATGTTATCTCTCGAAGAGGTGATCACAATTGGCCACCGAGATCTTGTGACTTAACACCTTGCGACTTCTTCCTTTGGGGCCACGTGAAAGAGAAGATCTACGCCAACAGCCCAGCGTCGATTCAAGAGCTCAAAGATGGAATTCGTGAGGCTATCGAGGGCATAGGGCGATTTGCGATTTGGTTATGGAAAATTTCATGAAAAGGATATGGTCCTGTAGGCGTGGTCGTGGTGGTCATTTGGCTGATGTTATTTTCCATTATTAACGGCATACCTTCCTCTTTATAATGAAATAAAGATCCGATCATTTATCTCAAAAAATGGCATTTTTCTTTGAATATCAAAATAACACCTCTTATTGGAAAACCCTTTATAAAGGTTAAATTGACTTGATTTAGGCAACGTTATATAACTATAAGTTTTATAAAGTGAGTATAAAAATATTCTGGTTACCTTAATATAATTTCTTATATAACCCTTATATAACCCATGGTGCTCTCGATTAATTTGTTTTGGTCATAGCTGTGGTTGCAGTAATGTTTCGGTTACTTTTATAAACTCTGTTTATAATGGTGATGGTAACGTTTCCACAACGCTTGGAATTTTCTTAGACTGATTACTTTTAATGATTGAAATGTTAAGGAAATTACGTTTTTTACCTTTATAAAATATTATAATGCAAATATTTACGAAACCTATCTTGACATAGAATTTCGATATTTTTTTCGTATTGCATTTTTATAATGTAAGGGTTTAATATTTTTACATCTTAGAATAACATTTTTTCTGTTTGTACGTAGTGAAATTCAGTTGCAATTAAAATTTTGCTTTGAATATCATCATAGATACTTCTAAAAAATACACACCGCTCCAGAAATAAGCAATATTTAATAATTTTAATTAAATATTTCAAAATTTAAAATTTTCGCTTGGGTGATATTAACTCATAAAAGTAACATTACATAATTTAGAAATGTTATATACTTAAAATTATGTGTTTTCTTCATATAAAAATAAAATTTTAAAAAATTTAAAAAATTGGCTCACCCGCCATTTTCTTTTTTATCTGAAATACACAGATGAAAAAATGGCGGCTTGTACTTAATTGAACAAAATTACCATTATAAAAGTTCTAGAAATATTATATAAATTAAAGGAACTGCCATGCCTCGAAAATGATCTTTATATACCCTTTAGTCATAATATGTAACCTTGGGTAATTTTATGTATCTTATAGTGACAAAAAACAGACGTTAGTGTTCTTATATTGTGTTAAATAATTAAAAATAGTTTTATAATGGCTCCATTTGACACTAAAAGTAATTTGTTTTCATAACGATCACCGTAATTACTAAAGGCCCACCAAAAATTTTACATTATTTTATAGTGGGTATATGTGTTACCCAAAGTTCCCAATTTTTATTAAAGTTACTTACATGACTGAATGTTGTCGAGTTATATAAGGGTAACCACGGTAACCATGGATACAGCAATAAACACTTATTACCAATTAGTTATATAACATGGTGATGAAAACAATTATAAAACTTTCTTATATATACCTTCTAGTAATGATTACTCTAAGTTATATAGACCGGTGATTGAAACATTTCCATCACCAACTTATAAAACATTTAGTAACTTACTTCCACGATAACCATTAGTAACCTTAAAAAACTCTAATATAACTAAGTCACCAATTGGTAATATTATAAAACACTTATATAACCACTAAAATTCTTGTATAACCGAGTAACCATTATAAAGGGGTATATAAAACTATCCATCACTTTGAGTCACCAAAAATTGGAAAAATTCTTACTTGGGGTACCTGAGAATTTATTGAACTGTAGGCATATGTAAATTTGCTAATATGTATTTGGTTACTGCAATAAACGAACATATACTAAACGATGGCGCGGAGACGGACAGACTTCCGCAAACACCATAATAATATATGTATAAGTAAACAATGTGACTACGAACATAATACTTTAAGAAACCCCCATCGGATACAATTACAAAAATATCGTGCACTAAAGGAGCACTCTTCTCAATTTTTCTCAACTGATGAAGACGGTCTTGATTGTATAAAAATTACAGGGGGAACGGTCGACTTTAGATATTTTCCTAAAGAATTTTCGCAACACTTCTTACCAAGGTAAAATCATAAGAAAGTTCATACTTATATTTAGCTGTAAAAATCCACCCCATAAAGACCCCACATACCTTTAATACTTCTTTCAGTTTACTCCATTAATTGTTTTCATTGTTCCTGATATCAATGGGGAACGGGCTGCTGCCTGCTGCAGTATTCTGGGTCTTCTTTGAATTTCTTTTGTTTTGTCCATCTTCCCGATTCTTTTTGTCTGCAAATTGTTGTCGTCAGGTCAGATGAATTGTTTGCATTGTCTCTTTTCATTAGTTGAGAAAGAAAAGAAAAACGCTGGAAATTGGCTATTTAGTATACTTTTCAATAATTTTTAATGTCGATTAGAGCAGGTTTTGTAGGTAGATGTGGTATCTAATCATAATAATAGTAACCTAGTTTGTATGTGTATATATAAAAAGTGTGAGGAGATAATAATTTCCTCTCCAAATGCGTGCTCTTTTCTAGCTGTGTAGATAAAGATTCAAAAGTTGATGCTGACCTTACCCAAACCACTATCATATTACAAGCTATGTTACGTAATTCGATGAAACTTGAAACAGGATTTTTTTTTTCATTATTGTAGCGATATGTAGTTATCCCAGATATATATGTACCTACATATATACGTATTAGGTATCTACGGGTTATGCTTACCAAAGGAAGTTGCGTTAGCATCATAAAAAGCTTGGATGATAGCTTTTTGCTTGAGTGTTTGCCAACCACACACCTTCCTCTGCCTCTTCTTGCAGTTTTTTTTAAATAGACGAAAATATGCGCAATAGGCCAAATTGCTACGAAATAAATTTTAAAGTAAGCCTGCCCGTTTATTGGTAAGGTACACCTGCAGAAGAAATTTTTTACTTTTATCTAAGGCAAGAAAATGAAATTGTTGTGAGGAAACGCGAATAATTTGTCCCCTTGTATTTTCAGAGTGTAGTCTCTCTCAATCGATATGTATCGATGTACGTATGTATGCACATATTACGTAGTATATATTCGCAATATGTAGTTTCAGACGTTCCTCCAATTGACACAAAAGGAAGGATGTGCATTTCGGAGGGTCGGTCCCACTAACCTATTGTAAAGGGATATATGAATAGACCTACGCAAAACCTGGAAATATGCGTCTTACTTAATAGAAGTGAAATTCAGAGTATTGCCAGATAATATTGAGATTTTTCAGGACACATTTTGTTATGCAATGCAATTAGAATGTTTTAATAAGTTTTCTTATTGTTTAATATTTACTACTAATTACAATTCGTTTTTTTTTACCAACATCCTGTAATACTCTTATTAGACTCTATAAAGATAGTTGTATTGCGACCTAGTGTGTAACAATGTAAAAGTCTGAAAACTGTTTGTGTGATTCTTAGAAATTTTATATTTAATGGTATCAACATGTTTTATAATTATCACGTTGGTACACACTAGGTCGCACTAAAACTATCTTTATAGTACCTATGTAATTACAGCGTGTTAAGGGATAAAAGTATATCCCAAAATCATAAAACCCCCAAAATAAATTTCATTTATTCTAAAACACCCTGTATACAGAGAGAAAGAAAATATGTACCTATACATATCGATTGTCTAGTTTGATACTGAAATAAGTTCGAAAAATTCGTTTGAAGTTAAGTATTGTAACAAGTAGATTATAATAGGTTTGTTCAATGAAAACACCGCTCCAATATTTACCCAGGGTTTGTGCGTTCATCGAACACATTTTTAAAACAATGACATTTCTCTGACAGTTCTCCTGAGTATAATTAATTGTAAAAAGTTATTTTTAAAATGAGTGAAGACAAATAAAATGTGCTCTAGCTATTTTTATATTTCTTTTCTTCTACTTTTTGCTCAAGAAGTAAATTATATGCCCCAATCAGCAACAAATTGCAGGTGACAGTTCTCAAGTGACAAATGTCAAACCATTATCCCAGAAAATTTCAGTGTAAGTTCGGGCTAGCCCTAGGTTTTTCAAAAAAACAAGATGGTGTAGCCCGGTGTAGCCCTGTGTTTATGCGGAGTTTTCATCGAACAGATCTATATTTGACAAATGCTGACTTGTTAATGAAAACATCCAGTACAGAACTGAAGATGTTTTGAAAAAAAAAAATAAATAAAAACACTATTATATGTATGTACAACTTAAATGTCAAATATCTCGAAACAGTTACTTTTGGTTCCAGTATTGAACTAGACGTAAAATAAAGAAAATAAAATAAAAAGAGTTAATAAAAAATAATGAATACGATAATCAGTAAATATCTTAACTAACCCCAACCCTTTTCACTTGAGATCTGAACAAGTAGAATTCAATACATTTAAGCAACATACGGGATAGGGCAAGGACTGAAATACTGAAAGCACACAACTACCCAGGGGAATAAATGACATCCTGGAAAATATAAAAAAAAACATTTTGAGATTAAGAAAGATTGTGTGTCTCAGAATAAGGCTATAACATTAGCCTTTTTTACTATAGAGCCGACATGATCCGCGAAGGAGACTTTTAGTAAAGGGACGGTCATACATGTTGGCCAAATCGATTAGGACAACGAGTGTGTCACGACCGTGTATGTGTGCCTGTTTGACGGTGTGACACGCAGTGTGTCAATCGGTTGGACTAAAATCAAATTAGCTCGATTTTTAGGGGCAGGGCTACGTGTTTGACAAAGTTTAATCGAAAACATATGTAGTGGACAATTAGTAGTATTTAATAGTAAATGATTGAGTGTCCATAGAATAGAAATATGTAGTTAATCAATTTGATGGCCAACGATAAATCAGCTGGAATAAACAACATCTCGTCGGATCCATTGCGTAATAAGGTGTGTTTAGTGGAGGTCATTAACAAAACGATTCAAAATCTTTGAGTAGAAAATAGTAGAATAAATAATCTGACAAAAACCAAAGAAATATTCAGATTACCTCAAGTATAAACTTCCGAACCAGCATGTATGAAGAACAACAACGTGGAAGTGCAGATTGTTAGTCACTATCGAAGTAACAGAAATTGGCGGTACAGACGAAGATGTCGTTCCTGTATAAAAAAAAAAAAACTAGAGGCGGCGTTTCTCAGCTAGTTTGGATAGTGAAAGGTAATCCAATGCAAAATCTGCCATTTCAAGTATTTAGATTTTCGCGAGTCGAGTCCTAAGAATTCACTGGACAGATCGAATGTCAAATGAGGAATTCATGGATACAATCGGTCCAGGACAGAACCGATAAAGAAATAAAAATTATATAACGGAATTAGATTAGCCATACTCTACGATATTAAGAAAACAATATTGCCAATAAATCACTGTTTGAATCCAAATTACTGATTCCAAATCAATGATTGGAATCCATTGTTGGTGACCTGTGCAATATCTATTGTAAGCCCCTGCTTTAAATTTATTTTCATTTTAGTTTAAGACTGCTAATGAAGGTATTGAAATGAATATCTTGTTCTGCCGATTGATTGTTTTCGCATTCATAGTAGCAGAGATTACACAAGAACTAGATGTCGCATGGCATACTAAAGCAGAGTTTACAAATTGTGAAATAGGTAGTGCATTCTAAAATGGACCACAGCATATTTTAGCGGGTTCCGAAAGCAAACGTTTTTATAATAGCAGTTTTGTATACATCTGATAGACTTCCACAACACTTCAGATATGGGAAAATATGAATCACTCGACGTATACATCATTTCAAAATTTTGGTCCATTCCGGAATGGACCACTCAGCCATATAAATTTTGTATACTTTTTTGGTAGTGCATGCGACATCTAGTTTTTGTGCCATCTATGATAGTAGTAAATCCAATATACATCTCCAGTAACGATTTCATAGTTGCATTTGTCGTACCAGTACGAAATCTCTGATTTCCCAACACCCAAATGCTGTTACTTTCGTTTTCTTTTCAAATTATGGTTAATGGTATTGGTATCCGTATCAGCCTACCTGTATTTTTATAATTTGTAGCTGATTACTGGTTATCAGTAATATCGTATGCATTTTATCGGTGATAATATTTCTATAGAAGTACCCTGTATATAACAGGGTATTTCAAATTTAAACCGCTACATTGATATTATCCATTTAAAAAAATTTGGAATAGGGATGGACCAATCCTTATTGTTTTGTCAATAAAGGTAACAGTTTTCTTAACAGTTTATGTAGATTATCCATGCTTGCTATGTTGCTCTTTTAATAAAACTTGCAACCATCATGGTATGCCTTTAAACTCGAGTTATATGTATCTCTTAAAATTTTAAATTTGAATATTTTCATGATTTATTTTGAAACAAATCGGTATTTTTGTCGTAATACACATTATCACTATCTTTTTTGGTCTGAAATGTAATTTGACCACCTAAAATCCTGCTAAAAAACTAACCGTTTAAGTTTTTTTTTGTTTAACTTATGTAAGAGATTTCTGTAAAATTTGAATCAGCAATTGGAAATAAATCGTAAACTGTTACAAAGGATATTGATGACATATTTCACGATAAAAATAACGATTATAGATTCGAAAAAGAAGGTGAAAATGTTAAGAAAAGTGGCTAAGAAACCTATAACCTTAACGACATCTTCAGGAAACTTATAGTTGAAACAAGTTTTTCCCAACAATTTCAAAGAAATCCTAAACCTTACTATTGAATTTAATGTCTTCAAATTCATTCTATTCCGTAGTTTAGATTTCACCAATATGAACAGTCTTTCATATTCTGTATTCGAATGCGGTGAAATTGAAACTGCTAAGGCAGAAAGTTCGCTAAATTGATATTTGTCTGCAGCATTTTATATTTAGATACATACCTGGATCCAAAAAAGGCTGGTATTATTGACGTTTGTCCACTTGATAAAATTAATGTTATTCCATTCAGTTAAAATCTCGTCAATAATTTCTTTTCGGTCTCCATAACTTCCGCAATTCTATTATTTCTTTACCTTAAACAACTTTTAAAGCTTCTACTACACTTAATACTAGAAAGAAGAAACCGACGAAATATATGCGAAATATAGTACCTGGGGTGTATGGGACCCAAGTGCATGAAAATGAGTTTTCGGGCGACAAAAACGTCCCGAGAAAGTTTTCTCAATCATGAAAAGAGTACACCACTCGGCGAGACCACTTTTTTCCACTCGTGATTGTGCGAAATTAGTGCGCCGTTGAAAATGACTTCCTATGAGAAAAATGCTCACAACAGAGCACTAATCTCCCTGAAAGAAAAAACAGAAAAAATTTATGCGAAATATAGTAACTGGGGTGTGTGTGACCCAAATGCATGAAAATGGGTTTTTCGGCGACAAAAACGTCCCGAGAAAGTTTTCTGAATCAGGAAAAGAGCACACCACTCGATAGTAGGTACTCTTGGCGAGACCTTTTTTGCTGGCTTTTCATTTACATTCATTTGCATTATTTTGTATAGAATGGAATTTGAAATTTGTCGATTTTTAGCCGACTTTTAAAATCTGTTTAGTCAATTTTAGCCGATTTTCTAGATACATTTAGCCGGTTTTAGAAAGAAATTATTGGCAACACTCGAACAGAAATTTGCTCTTCAAACTTTATCACAGGCATGGGGGCTATGCGATATCTTTATGTTATATTTTTGGTAAAACGATGTGCATGTCGTGCAGAGCGAGTATTTCGTGTAGTAATTATTCAACAAAAAAATATCAGAATAGATATTTCATTAGAACACTGATAATGGAACGAAGGTCATGCAACATTGCAGCTATGCTCGAGTGAACGATATATGACAAGTTATTGTCACATCGATTGCCAATCAGCTTGAAGTTTCACTTCTGGACATGAATGAATAAAGCTAAGGCTGTGCGAGCAGCCCCGACACAGAATTGTGTGACTTGTGAGACTTTACAATACACTGATTCTTGTGCTGCGATCAAAATTTCTTCGGAGTACCACAGTTAATTTTACAAGATTGCAATGATAATGATTTGAAATTGTTAGGATATATAACCTTTGGAGTTTTCCAATATTCTATAACTGGTTCTTCTCCTCAACTTCATTTTAAAGTTAAAATTTCGGAATTCTAACTCAGTTTTATTGAAAAGTAAATGTTTCATCAAATCTTATGTTATTAATTACTGACGTGGATGTTTTAACAAACTTTTTGATAATTTTATTAACGGTAATTATTTTGTATATTGCGTTTGACAAATTGTGGACATATATAACAAGGGTCATCTAACTGTCACACACCTGACTAGTAGACATGACTGAGTTTCTTTAAAAAATAGTTATTGAAACCTTTAGAACTAAAACTACAGTTATGGTAATGTTCTAGGGTATCCAAAAATTCTTACGATTTTTCAATAGGGTCTTAAGTTGGCTTGGTAACAATAAACAAATCACCATATAACCGAGAAAAAAGTCTATTTCGGTCTAGATTGCCGGCGGATTAAGCTAATGCAGAAACTTAAGTCATAATTTTTTTTTAATTAGTTCGGTGCCAAAGCATTGTTTCACGATTTGTTGTTTTTATTTTTACGATAGAAGGCTCTAACTAACGTTCAGTTAAATCCCCTAAAGGAAGACCGGAGGTTGCGATAATGAGTTCAGTTACAGTGATGGGTTAGCAGGAGTCGCTGCGAAGAGGCGTGTCAACACTTTGTAAAGTCAGTAACAGTTGCTACACTGAGATACTGTGTGGAACTGTATTCAATCTCTCTGCTCGTGGTCAACTCCACCCCATCCTATTTTTCGATTTTATTGCATAGTTTAAGTTTCTTTATTTTATTAGATATCATATTTCTCTCAGTTAAAGATGTTTTAAGTTTTCATTTATTACTTCCTTAAAGAATTATTATTATCAGTTTATTAGAAATAAGATATCTGCTCCAACAAAGGACCTCAGTAAATGTGGTAAACAGACAGAGTAATTAAAACTCGTTAACTTTTCGTTTCATACTTGCATATTTGCTTTTAGTATGAATTTATTCTTTTAACTCTGTATTTTAAGTTCTGACTAGTTAGACCAACCGGAAGCATTTTAATTACGAACCAATTAAACGTTAACCAACTTCAAGGGTATGTTAAAGGATAAATAGAAGATTATAACATCCGCTAAACTTCGAACTCTTCTACAACTTAACTAACGGACAATTCACATTTCATCCTAAATTTTCCGTCTCTCTTAAAAAAGTTTCCTGCATTTAAAAAACTTTCTTCAACTGATTCTGGAAGAGCATGTCTTGTGCGTAACTGTATATATATGTACTTCTGTGTATAAAACTTTAAACATAGATCATGTCATGACTCGTGGGTACCTACATGCAGTAAAATTAGGGAGTATGGATTTGGCTGTTGGGTAATCTGAATATTCCTAGAGATAAAGTCTGTAAACGATTGATTTTTTTTTGCTAAAAGTTCTCTTAATATTCCATAAAATATTATATAGTGTCTGTATACCACAGATAAAAGTACTTAATAGGTCTTTCCTTGAGGCGTTTTGCCTATATTTTATGTCAGATAAAATATATTTTCCCTTAATGAAGAATTTTAGTGTCATGACCAAGAAATAATTGAACGTGGAATGAAAATTAATTTTTTGATTTATTATGAAATTAAAGTATATTTAAAATGATATCATTTTGGGAGTATATTTAAGCTCGATACCTATATAAATACGAATTCTCGAACTCTGCAAAATAGGCTTTTTTTTAGCGACTGTTTACTTAATACGAAATTTTATCCATCCAGGCTTTTCATCATAGTATTTGGAAAGGGAAAGAGAAATCTATAAAATAGGATGGATCTTGAATGGGGGAGCAGCTTTTGTAGCACAATTTGTGCATTGTTGTGGTGTGGAAGATTTTTTTTCTTCAAATGGGAATGCAATTCAGTTTAAAATAAATGTAACAAAAATGTGTAATATGTAGGTAGCTATGATCGTTTTTCCTTTTCCAGGTGGTCAATGTAAATTATGCCATACGAATTCCAGAAAATTGGGGTCATGACATTTCCGGCTGATGGTTTAATTTTTGTCTTCTTCGGAACATGTTTGCTAGAAGAATTTCACTATTTTGACTACTCTTTCAATTATGGAGTATATAGTAATAGATTCATGTTTCATCAACTAAAGTGATTGGAGCACTCCTTCGAAATAGTCGCGCGATTCCTAAATTGGACAACTGAAAGCAAATTTCGATTGCTTTCTTATGCCTGCACCATCTTAGTTATCTTGGGTATCTGCACTCAATGGTAGTCTAAATTCAGTAAACCAATTAATATGAACTATTCCATGGAGCAGAGTCCGTATGATATCATACTTTCTTCTTAAACTTTCCTTAGCTTCTTTCATATATAAATTTTTTACACAATCCATTGAATCTACATACTTCTTTTCAATATAGCATGAGAAAGCACAAATCTATTGATTTTCGATCGTTCCTAAAAAATTTCTAATTTAACAGATCTACCTCAAAATTTTTCATAAAAAACGTTAAGGTGAAGCTACACGGCGAAAGACTTTGGCCTCCAGAGACTAATTTTTTGGACTCTTAAGACCCAGAGACACGTGTAAACACTTCGGAGATGCAGAAACTCTTTAAAGAGACTTAGTCTCTAGCGACTTTTCTGGTCTCCGGTCTCCCGTTGTGTATGTTTGTTATAACAAACAGGTCTCCAGGTTCGGTTTCCGACGTTTGTTCATTTGTGATCTCCATGTCTCCGGAGACTATTTGTGTGTTCTGGTCAGTTGAGTGTAGGTAGGAATAAAGAGGAGTGAGTTTGACAAATTGTTACAAAGAAATTAATAAACAAAATAATTATTAATAAGTATAATAATAGATGGCACAAGAACTAGATGTTGCATGGCATACTAGAGCAGAGTATACATATTGTGAAATGGATAGTGCATTCTGAAATGGACTATAACATGTTTTAGAGCGTGCCGAAAGCAAATGTTTTTATAATAGAAGTTTTGTATGCCTTTGATTGACTTCCTCAATACTTCAGATACGAAAAAATATGAATCACTCGACGTTGTGGTCCATTCCGGAATGTTAGTATCCATGCGACATCTAGTTCTTGTGCCATCTATGATATAATGGATTTAGGGCAGGAAAAAAAATCACAAATTTGTTGTACCTATATTTAACCCGTAAAGTTTGTATACCAATGATATATATTTTTTAAGCTTTTTTAATTTTTCCATAACATGAAAATATTAACAACTTTTGCGATAATTCTTTCTAACAATCTGTTGCTTAACAATTAATAAAGATCTCTGGAGATCTCTAGAAACCAAACTTAATTTCCTGGATGCAGTTCGGAGACGTATCTCTAGAGACTTTTTTATTATGGCCTTCGGAGACCTAATTTTATCGTCTCGAGAGGCAAAAGTCTCCTGCTATGTAAACATTTTACAGATTATGGTCTATGTAAGTCGGAGACTGGAGACCAAAAGTCTCTCACCATCTATCTTTACCTTTAAATAAAATTATTATTGCGATTTCAGTGCCATCTATTATCGAAGTTATTGACTTATAAAACAGTTTCCGTAATGATGATACACTAAAATGGCATTGGACGCAACTACGCATAACACTAAAAGGCATTTTCATATTCGCATGTCTGCCTTGTCTGTTCAACTTTTCACCTGTATGTATGTTAAAATTTTTGGCACAAATCAAATATCTATATTTTCTTAGATAATTGGGAAAAATTTGTTGATAATTATTTTCAAAATACAAATATATTATGGTACTTGTTGTTTTAAGCAAAAATGTAGCAGGTTCACTTGAAGAAGTAGGAAATTTACCCCGTTCAATTATGTCAACAGGATTTTATGACATGGTAATTAAATTTTAAATTTTTTCCGGTTTCCATAAGCTTTTATCGGCAATAACTGTTCTTTCGGGAAACAAAAATATTTAATGCTTTTGCCACCTTTCTTGGTGGCATAGTTTTTGCATGACAATATTGCACATGTAACCATTGCCTTTAAATTAATTTTATAAAAGCAGTAATATTTCATATAAAACTCAATTCACACAGGAAAACAACTTGTCCAATTCAGGATAATTGAAAATTTTTAAAAATATATAATATTTTTTACACCTTTCCTGGTAGGTGCTATAGTTTTTACTGTACATGCAACAATTTTTTTTTTTTCAATTCACTTTACAAAAAACACTAATAGTTCAATTAAAACTCAAATCACACAATAAAACAGCTTGTATATGTAATTCAGAATATTTGAAAAATTTATTTCAAAAAACACTCGTACTTGAAAACTCTAAAATTTGGCACAAAATGTTACTAACATGGCGCATATCCGGATTTAGTGCACAGACCCTTCTATAGACCGCGGACTTAGGCACAGTATACAGAGAATACAAGGTATTCTCATTATGACATACGTTCCACCATTAGGGAAAAAATGACGTATAATGTATAGGAAAGCACGATACAGAGAACACAATAGCACAGTATACATACAGTAGAACAGCTTAGAGCAGAAAAGAGAATTTAGGAATTTTAATTAAAAAAAAACCTCAAAATTTCTCCCATAAGAGGGAATTATTATGAATGATACGGAAGTAACTGGGCGTACAGTAGCTAGTTGCACAATGGTTTGGGAGAAATATACTTTGATGTAAGTACACAACTCGGCAAAAGTACTGAAACTGTATTGTTCCATTACTAAACGGCTATTTGATTGTAAAGTGGTGTTCGTTTCATGGACAGTCTAACAGACAAAATGGCTGTGATAATGTTTGGCTGTTCTACCAAGCCGAATGGCAATGAGAAGTGGAACAAATAGTTATTAGCTTTTTTTTTCTTACAGAAATAATGTTGCTTGTCATTTTGCCCCTTTTCCTTTAGTACAAGTCTGCTGTGCATGCTGTAAGTTCTCTTTCTTCCACTTTAGATTTACATAGGAATCTTTGTATTAAAAATTGACTAGTGTGTTAGGTAAAAATGTTGATAGAGCAAGGTATAGTCACATAATAGAAGCATCCTATTCATGTGACAGTTTTGACAGAGTGTTCTACTGTATAAATATACTGTGACAATACTCTATCTCCTCTCTCTGTCTTTTCTATTAAAATGTATAAACATATGTACATTAGCGGCCAAAATTACTTCACAGCACATGTGTCATAATTTAATAAGAATACTTGTATTCTCTGTACCGTGGACTTAGGGGGCTGTTGTTTTGGAAATTGTTCTTTAGCAAGAGTTCTAGATCTTAGAAAAAAAAATCATAAAAGAGAAAGGATTGGGGATGGAAGTGAGAAGGGAGGGAAGATGTGAATGAGAATGATAGGAAAAGGTTAAGAGGATTAAGACTGTTATATATAATGCTATATATAGTGTTATCATACCATCTTCATTTTTCTTTATCTTTTTATATCGCTTTAGTTAAGTTCGTCGATTCAATCGCTACCATTATTCTCACTACTTACTACTTTATTGTTTTCTACTTCAACGCGTCTGTTCGTTGCACCTTTGTTATTTTTCTAAGCTATTGTACTTGATCTGTAATGCTACTATCTATTTTATACTCAATGTACCTAATGTTGCAAGCTGAGATTTCTTAAGGGGTAATAAAACCTTGTGTTCACTAAATTTCACGTGATTTTCTGAGACGTACCACGACTGATAGGAAAGGGTAGAGATTTGAGGTTTTGTGCATATGAAAGTACTAGTCTTTAACTACAAAAACCATATTTTGTTTTAATTTTACGATACAAAATGACGCCTTAGGAGCGCACACAAGAAAAAAAAAATATCTCGGACGGTCGACATGGGCGTATCGCTACAGGTCATAATTTTTAATCTGGAACAAAAAACCAAAAAGTTTCTTAAAATATTTATTTATTGATTTAAAAAAAAAAATGGCGTCAATTGGAATTTTTTTTCTTGTTTTTTTCGAAAAAATCGGCCGAAAATCACGTATAAAATCTATAAAAATCAATTTATGAAAAAAATTCTACGACGTTCACTAGAAAGTATTAATTTAAAGTTGCAGCTAAAGATTCAAGTCAATCGTATAAAAATTGAGGAAGCTACTGGTACGCCCAGATTCAAAAGCATGGTTTCGAGAAAAACGCGCTTAACGTTTCAAATAGTATAATTTTAATTAGAGAACCCAAACACTAACTATTGTGCGTTTTAACGGACTTTCTACAAACAGCTGTTTGCTCAGCTTTAAAATTGGGGTAGGAGAGATATCTATTAGTCAAAATTGAAAGTTGGAAACTGATACACAAAGAATAGCAAAGACCCCAAACGCATGCTTTTCCCCGCAGTAGAAAAACCGTTAATTTTCACGACTACGCTCGTAAAAACGACCCCCCCCCCCCCCCCCAAAAGTTTTTCACGCTCATAATCGACTTTGTTTTATCTTTCATGGATACTTTAAGCAGTGCTTAAGCAAAAAAAAAATCACAAGGTGATATTACTCCTTAATGAATGCTTTTTAATATTTTTATTCTTAAAGGCCTAATCACAATGTGCATAAGCTAGCATATGCAAGACTGGCCAACATTTGTATAGTATTTCCGCAAACTGTCAAATTTGTTTATGCAAAGTACGATCATGAGCGCGTACTCAAATGTTGACGAATAGAATTAAAACTTGACGAACTCCTTCTTAAGGCTGAACTACAATAGACGTAAATAACTTTACGAAATTGAACGAGACTAAGTTTTACTTACGAAAAATTTATATCTGTAGCCTAAATATATATTACATTCCGTAAGAGTTATTATCTTGATATTTAATGTTTTCAATTTTAAAAAGTGGTAAAAGTGAAAAAATTAACAAATGGAAGTTGATTTAATTGAAGTTTTGTGCTTTCTTTTGTATTAATTCGCAGTACCATTTTTATCCCATTTTAATTTTTACATTGCACTTTTAATCATTTCGTAATAATTTAATTGTTTGACACATTGCGTTCTTACGGAATGAACGATTCTTACCGCACCTTTACTAGCTTGGCTGCAATTTGACATTTAAACTTAACGAAAGTTCCCCTCCGACGAGTTAAAGTTAATTTGTGTACGTTTGTTAAATGTAAAAGGAGCGTTCGCTTTACGTAAACAGCATTACTTACGTATACGTAAATTGTAGTTGGGCCTTTATTCTTATTGTGGCTTGCCATTATGAAAAGCACTTGCTCGCGTCTTTGCATATACTAGCATACGCACATTGGGGTTCAGGTCACTCATTCGAGGGGTTGCCATACGCAAATTCTAAAAATATTTCATTAGAAGGAAAAAGGCTCAGTTGTTTACGCTTTAATGTATTGAAGAGTACTTTCGAATATAAAAACCTTTGAAAATCTTGATGATATTTTCAAATTTCGACGAACTGGTATAAAGAAATTTAAAAGCTCAACTTTAACAATCATTTTCCAAGCAGAGGGACGGCTATATTTACGGATAATCACTAAGGGCATCGCTTAAATTTGGTAATAGACGGAATCATAATTTTTTCCCAGGATTTTATTAAATTTTTTTTAAATTTACTAAATTGCCATCTGTAGTAGTCAAGTTTACATATTTTTACATATCTTATACGAAAATATAAGCAATATTTTTAATAAACGTCATTTTTCTTTTTAGACCTACGTTGTTAAATATTTTGCCATCATTGGAAAAATTGCAACGAATCATTTTTCTTCTTCTTCCATTTCAATTGAATCAGCACCATTTATGTAGTTCGTTAGATAATTTTGTTAACTGTTTCTGTCTCTTGAACAGAATTTTAAAATTCTCTATGCTATATGTATGTATGTATGTAGAAGCGCTCTCCATCTTCATCTGTAGCGGATGCCAACTCGGTTGTAGGTAGATATCTCTTATATATACTTAGTACATAATGTCGAACAGTAATGAACGGTTGTGCAGACTTCAGTTTTTCTTTTACATAGTTTTTTCCTTATATCTAACTTTTTAGTTCATAAGATTTGCTTCAGTTGCTTTTCTACAGACGTTTTTTGTTTTTTTATTGGTTGTAGGCAAAGATTTCCCACAGATACAGCACCATGAGAGTTTATCTTTATACATTCGCATCACGTGCGATTTGACCTGTCTTCTTGAATGCAGCAAAACTGGTTTCTGTGTAGTTGAAAGAAAAAAACAAAACATGTTTTTTCTGTTCCATTTAAATTTAATACAAAAAAGAAAAAGAAAAGAAAAAGATCTCCTCGATGATGATTATTAGAACAATTTCAATAATACCACACGATAAAATGCACCGTATATTTCCCATCTGTGCGCAATTATCGCACTAAGCCTGCGCGAAATCGTAGGATATAGGTACCTGATTTTGGAGTTAAGTTCAGTATTGGTCTTGATTAAAACGGGTTTATATTTAAATTTACTTTACATAACTCTCGCGGATGGATAATTCTTTTTTCTTTGCTATGCAGTCAATGTGCATCTGCAGTGTGATTGATTATTCTCAGATGCACATTTGAGATTCTTCTTAACGGGAGGCAATATTCCACTGAACATGCTCGTTTACATAAGCTATTATGCAGATGTTGTTTTAACTTTTCTTCATTGAAAATTGTTTGGGAATTGTATGTAGGTAAAAAAAAATGGAAGCATTTTATTAAGCTGTGTTCAATATTCGAATTGAAACTGAATGCCCATTTTTATTCAGTCAGAAATGGGTGTCAGACCGCATTGAATTGAAAGAGTTTTCCATCTTTGTCAGATATGTATGTATGTATTTCTTCATGAAACTTCCAGTGTTTCTCAGACTTTTGCAATGAACTACATATTTCTTTTACAAACACCAATTAATACAGTTTGATATGATATTATAACATGGGTAATTCCATCGTGACTAACATAACGGATGAATGATTTTTTTAATGATCTTTTCTATCACACTAACTTTATTTTTATCAAAATATCTTAAACAGGGTGTTATTCTTCTTTGGACAGATGGTTTTATGCAGGTAAATAAAAAAAAAGATTAATTATTATTATTATTTTGTTAAATGTTGACATTTGCATATATACATAAAAATCATAGTTTAATCTTATAATTGAATCGATAATGTCCACGAGAATTTACGGTTGGTTGTGATAAAACTTTAATAATTTGTGCTGCTTAAACCCAAGATTTGTCGTCATTTGTGGGAAACACAAAGGTTGCCTCGGTGCTTTTCTTCATGAACAGCACTTCATAATCATTCTCATTAGTGTTTAACACCTGCCCAACATATACCTTTTTGGACTTAGCAGTTATAAATTCCACGACGACAAAATCACCCTGTGACGCAATTTCTGTCTCTGGTAGTTCAGGAGAATCTACTTCAAAGTCATTAACAGTGAAATTAGTTTCATTGTCCAAATTTTCTTTTAGAACTGTTTCTTTTATGGGAGCATCATCTCCTGTGTTTTGAAATAAGGATATTTTAAATTTACCCATGTTAATAACTGAATGCCTTCCAATGGATTAACATTTTTAAACAGCATTTCCAATTCTTTTTTCTTTTCTATCATGTCAGTTTCACCGACAAACAAGCATTTTGTCTTCATTTTCATTTTTTTTAGTTCGAGAAAGAAGTTTTTTGCATTTGCAACAAAAGCTTGCCCTCTCAAAACTCTGCTCCATACATTATGTTTTACGACAGCACCTACTCCATCATGAGGCCCTTTTCCATGATAGGATTCAGTAAAATTCCATGACTTATAGATGTCAGATGAAGTTAATGTCATCATGGAGTATCTGTTTTTAAAATGAGCAGCAGCTCCATCTGTCCATAAGATCACAGATTTCACAGTAATTCCACTAGTTGTAGTAAAGTCATTTATAATTTTTTCATTGAAAATGTTTACTTCATAAGCAGAATGCTTGTTTGTATCAGAAATTATTGCATAACACTGTGTCTTATCCTCAATATTGTGTCGAAAATAAATGACAGCAGTGTAAATGGCCACAGAAACTCCTTGTCCTGCATTCCAATGTGCCTGCGTTACTTCATCTTGATGCTTTATAGAATAGTTTTCAGCGAAATCAGTTTGCATAATAATTTCTCCGATACCTAAGTTTTCCTTTTGTTTCTGCAGCTTGTATCCAAATGTTATATGAATGCTTTAAAAATTTTTTGATTTGATCCATTAACATTTCTTTAACTTCATAATAAGTGACAGATAATAATTCAAGTTTCCCAATTTTCCACTGATGCTTTCATTTTCATTCCACGATGCTGTCACTGACTGGACAAATTCCTTTAAATTGCTCAAATTGCAGAGTTCACATTTCTGCCTCATACAATTTGCAGATTTTCTGTCACAAACAATCAGGTCAATCAGTTCTTTAATCTTCTTTGGCCCAGGGTCGAATTTACAAGCAGTTAAAAGAATACTTAAATTCTCACAATAGACACAACAACAAACTCTGTGGTCTTTGGTTGAAGCCAATTGTACCTCTTCTGGACGCAGTTCACAAAATTTTGAAATTCCTATTGGGTTTGTGGAATTTTTATCCTTATATATATCATGGAGACCCTTTAAGGTGTACATTAATAAGCGTTTCTGCATTCTCTCCTTTTCCCCAGCTTCATTTCTTATATTTTTGTAGTCTCGCTTTCCCGGCAGTTGTCTTGAAATTTCATCTCTTCTATAAAAGTTCTTTACTGCATTTGTTGTTTCTTCAGACAATGCACTTTTCCTTTTAGTGTCATCCTTACGAACATCATTCAAAACTTGTATATTTTCCCTCATGGATAATTCTTTAATAAAGGTAAGTCGTTTGCTTGGACTATTAGGAAGCGCTGAAGAAACTCGTTTCATTGCTTTTCCCAATGTTTGCCGTGTAGTAAACGGTGACTTGCACGTAGTTAATGATGTATCAGCCTCCTTTAGTCTTTGTCTCATATTTTTCATTCCTTTTTGAGACTCCAATCTGTGTTTTTTTATTTTGTAAATTTTATCACATTTTCGCCTTACTCTCATTGCTTTCATTCCTATTCTTGATTTCTCTCTTTCTGCAAGCTTTCTTTCTTCACTTTGCCTTGCACGACTCTCTTTTTTCCTTTCTGCAGCAGTTTTAGCCATATTAGTCTTTTTAATAAAAGACTTCCTCACAATAATTTAATTGACCTAAGAAAAAATTGAAAATGTTGATCCAGATGCTAGATTTTATGTGAAATCATAATTACTTCCATCTCATGAAGAAAAGTTGTTAGGAGTCAATTAAGCCTAAACTCTTTCTTAAACACTTCTTCAGCATTAAAAGCAAGTTTTACTATTTTATGCACAAATTTAAAGTTTACACATGTATTTATCCAATAAACTATAAGAAATTTAGATATAGAGAGAATAAATCCAGTCTTACAAATGAGATTATTTTAACAAACCATGTGGCCAGTCACATGTGCTCAGCACTGACTTATAACAATGGACTGAGCGATTTGCTATTTCATGTGGCACAAAAAATATTGTGTTTCTGTATATCACCGTTAGAGCACACTTTAAAACGTTTACTACATAAAAATATGTAAAACTCAACAAATCAGATGAAATTTTACACCCGTAAATCGAATTAAATTAAAAAAAATTATTTTCTTGCGTCCAAGTGATATTTCAATCGCTTATAAGCACTATTATAAGAAATTAAACTAATTCCGACTTTAATTTTCAAAAGTTATTCTTAACTGAATCCTGCGTATGGGCAAGAGAGACAGAACATGGTAAACACTATCTTTACCTTATTCTTTCTGCGGTGATTGCATCTGCAGCCAACATAAAAACTTCAAATGGCATAAGTAAACGTTCGGTAAACAATATTTTGTGTTGGTAGCTCCAACTCTGCCATAGGGCGAAAGAGAGAACTATAAAACTTGTGCCATTCTTTCCTATAGGAAAATGGCAATACGCTCAGTCCATTGTTATAAGTCAGTGGTGCTCAGCAACTTCGGCTCGAAATAATTGAGTGTTGCCAATTCAAAAAAATTACATTTTTTACATAAAGTGGGAAAATTATTTATAAATGAGAAATTAAGTAGATATTTATTTATTCTCAAAATAATTTCAATGTTCGTTCAAGATAGTTACTTCATGAATAATCATGTTATGTTAGTCACAAGCAGTGGTGTTATGTTAGTCACATGTACTGTTAACAGAAAAAAAGAAAATTATTTTTGTTCAATGACATCTATCTAACTGTAACCATCGCATTGAAGACATCAAGAGAAAAAAAAGTATGATTTTCTGGAAGGAATGTAACTTTTTTTATATTTTTGTGACTAACATAACAAGTAAATCAGAATGAACATTATTTATCTTTGCAATATTAATTTTTATGTCAATCACAAAAAAAAAAGATATTTTTCTAAACAGAAGAAGGAACATATTTTAACGACAAAACTAATTGAATTGTGAGGTGAAGTTTTGTTGATAAAATATTAATATGAAAACTTAGGAAAAAAATAAAATATTTTTGATAACTGAATATGTCATGTTAGCAGCCTTTTTTTATGGATTTGGAGTAATATTTTGTAAAAACTAAGCTGAATTCTAAAAATTCAAGAAATTATCTTTAAAATGATATATAACACTATATATATATTGAAAGATGAAAAAATGCTCTCTGGGTTGACATTTACATGGAATTACCCACATACTTAAAATGGCTAGCTACATAATCCTGCTAATGTAGAATTTCCTTTAACTTCAGATGCATCCTAAATTACAACCCCTCGGTGGTACCTACTTAAAAAAAAAAAATTGAAACAGAAATGCATACGTGTTCGTGCTAATTAAAATTTTTATACTACACAATTTTTAACTTTGTTTCTTAGCTTCCAAATATAATTGGTTATCTTAATTAACAAAATCGTTAAAACATTCTAGTTCAACTAATGAAAAGCCCAAATACTCTGAAGGAACATAACTATGATCTGTGGTATGCCTCAGATGAGAGCTTTTCCTTGAAAATTTGTTTCGTTTTAGATCAAATTTTGTTAAGAAAGGTTTATAAATCAGACCACATTTGAAAGACTAAGGAACAGCTCCAAATTACTGGAAGACAATTATTACAATTTTATTACAATCAGTCTTAAGATAATTTATATTTAATCTTTAGTTACTTTTTAAACTTTTCAAAAGATACATTTCCATCTTGCTCATCTCTCTGTGGGGGCTATCATGTATTAGAAGAACTTTCTCGGTATACTTGTTGTTAAAGTGCCTGTTTGAAAGAAACATGATTGCACAATATGAAAAGGTAAAATAAAAGTGAAAGTGTTATTAAACATATTTTTTAAATTGCAGACATGATAGACAAAAAATATGCTTTAATTTAATTATATTTACTTTTCTTACTATGATTAAATGTACATTTAGAAAATATTAATTAATTAATTTTTGTATATTTTACGAAAGTATTAATTTTGACTTCGAACACACATTCTTGTTCCACTACCTGTTGTCGGGCACCACTAATTTACTTACTTCTTCTCTGGAATTCCTAACGTCTTCTATACATCTTTAACAAGAAAAAACATATCTCTGTAAAGTATAACAATTCCAAAGATACATAAATATATGTAGACACACCATATGCGCATTCAGTTGTTTTACAAAAATGTAAAAATCAATTTTCTAAAAATAAAGGCCTAAATTCAAAGTGCCTAAAATTTCTATTTATCATGGAATCAAAAGCAGTTCCGAAAATAAATCTTCAGTGCACGTAGCGTATACGTATGCCCAGCTGGTGCTTCCTATATTTACGTATGTACCTGTATATATGGTCCTTACATTGCAATCAAATAGTAGGTATTATAGATTTGCACTTTCGACCTAGATACCTACCTAAGTGCTTTCACTATAGGCTTTCCCACCCCTGCACTACATAAATAAAAAAAAAACAAAAATGAAAAAAGAAGCTTGAGTATAGAAGAACTACAGTTCCCTCTATTGAACTTAACTATGTTCTCCGAGAAGTACAAATCAATTTCTTTAATTTCCTTTTCGTAAGGACTTGTGCAAGTAAAATTTTCATTAAGGTAATTTTACATACTCCAGAATTTGTTGCTTACTTCATTTTGGTGACAGTCCATGTTATATAGTCAAAAATATTTGCATGCATATGTACATACATATAGTATATATATATATGCAGATACATATTCCTATGTAAGGATGTAACTACATATATGTATGTAACTGCATTACTCCTAAGGAGAGTTTGCACGAAACGTGCAAAACTGTTTCCTATACGGAAAATAGCTGCCCTCAATTTGTTTACGAAAGTAGGAAAAAGGAAGTCTTATGAAAATGGATTCGAAATTGATGTCAGTAATGCATCTATGTACTTGCGAACATTGTTTCTTGGCTCTATACCAGTGTTTTTGGTTGCTGTTATTGTTGTTGTTAGTGCAGAAACATCCATTATGTGGCTGCATATTAAATATTGAAATATTCCAACTAGATACATATAGTAAAATGAAATTTATAATAATTGTCGTGATGAGAATGTACATAGAATTTCTTGTTTGAATTAAAAACTTCTTTTCTCTATATATAATGAAAATCTGCAGTTTCCTCTGCAGTCTTATACGCAGTCAAGCCTAATGAGATGGGGCCTATATTAATTAGGTCATACCGATAAAAGGCGCTTCAAATTTCATTCATAAAAGCCGGCCTGATATCAAATGACAAACAGTAGAGAAGGGAATTATATGAGTAGGTATCTATGCACATTGAAAAGATATAGTCTGCTGTACAGTGTGCAGCATATGGTTCCTATTATGGCATATATGTATACAGGAAGGACGTCAATCTTTATGTGAAGCACATAAAATTAAAAATACCACTTCCTGGGTTGAACATCACTAATAAAAGAGAAAATGCTGCAACGACCTACTGACGTGACATATACAGACATTATATTTCGTGGTTTAGAAATATATTGGACATTTTGTGGTTATCTAATGGAAGGATTAATCTACATTAAATATTATACAATTTTTTTTAATTATAATATTTAATTCCTCATAATAATGAGACAATGTTGCGAGTTGAGATAGATAAATTGTGAAGATTCAAGTATTTAGAATCATTGAAATGTAGAGGAGTTACAAAACCGGAAAAATTATACATGTTTGATTAAAACTTTAATGCTTGTCTACAATGGTGGAAATTCACATAAAATCAATGCATTATTTTACTGTGAACATGCAATAATATTTAACCAATTTGTTATAGAGAATTCATTCTTTCTTAGAAATTGTCGCCAAACTGTGTGCGAGCTGTCATATGCGTTTTGTGCAAAGAAGTGCTCATTTCATTTTATTGTGCTAACCAGCAAAGTAAATGAGATTTTTGGTGGAAATTCTCATAAAACTAATTGGAAAAATAATTAATAGTTTGCTTATTAAGGAGAGTTTTAATATTTTATTGCTTTGCGAAGAAGATCTGGGCATTCCTGAGTAAATTAATTGTATACTCACAATTTACCGTTACTTTTTTCGCTTTTATTTCAGCCATGCCACGTGGGAAGATTTTAAGTCATGATGAAAAGACGAAAATTTTTTGTTATAAGGATTGTGAGCTGTCTGTGCCGGAAATTGCGAAGAAGATCGGCCGATCACATAACGTTGTGATTAATTCTTTAAAACTAGGCGAAAAATATGCGAAAAATGCCAAACATAATCGCAACCAAAGGTTTAGTGCTCGAACAAAAACAATTAATTTTTCATGAGGAGCGTAAAAATAAACTGTT
Organism: Dioctria rufipes; assembly: GCA_963924295.1. Taxonomy (NCBI): domain Eukaryota; kingdom Metazoa; phylum Arthropoda; class Insecta; order Diptera; family Asilidae; genus Dioctria; species Dioctria rufipes. The sequence continues at coordinate 279,973,889 of OZ002740.1, read as the reverse complement.
CTCTGGGCAAATTTTGTCAAAATTAGACTTACCAGTTTCAAGCCGACGCGTGCGTCAAATATTACATAATATTATCTAACTTTTAGGAAGAGGGCAAAAAAACCAGATAAGATTAAATTTTCCTGAAAACCATGTGGCGTGGACCACTGAATGGGATCAGTTCTTGTCACTGGCGAAAAGAAATTTAATTTTGATGGACCATGGATTTCAATCTTATTGGCATGACAAAGGCGTCCAAGAAGAAGTAAGGATGAGTCGCAACTTCGGGGGTGGTAGTGTGATGGTCTGGGCCTGATTTTGCTCAAATGGTAAAACGATTCTTGCATGGTTCCCTCAAATAATGAGCTCAGAAAAGTACTTGGAGCTTTTGCAAAATGCTATGATTGAACGGGCCGAAGACTTATGTGGTCAGGGACTTCGTTTTCCAACAGGATAACGCCAGCATCCACGTGGCGAAGAAGGTAATTGAGTGGGTGCAAGAAATAAATGTCGATACTTTGAAATGGCCCGCAAGAAGTTCTGACCTAAACCTGATTGAGAATCTTTTGGGGATACTTGCGAGGCGAGCTTACGCAAATGGACGGCAGTTTCCTAAGATACAGGAACTAAAAATAGTATTAAAATTAGAGTGGGAGTCTATAGCCATAAATGAATTAAAAAACCTCATTCAATCTATGCCTCGCAGTATTTTTGAGGTTATAAAGCAGAGCAGTGGTTCTACACATTATTAGAATGTTAATTAATAAAGACTATTTAAAATAATAGTTATTTTTACTACATACTTTATGATTGTTTTATGTGAATTTCCATCTATTTTGCCTGAATTTTGTTCATTATGTCATTTTTTTATTATTTATTGTTCTGAATATGCATTTTTATGTTGAATTATGAAAAGATATATTATTTGAATATTAAATGAAAAAGAATCTTAATTATGTTATAAAATTTCTTTAAGATATTTCAAGAAAAAGTCGTGGTTTTATGTGAATTTCCACCACTGTATTAGGTACAGCACTCGAGAGTAAATTTGTTTGCAATAGATACAGATTAATCGACAATATTTGTCTTTAAGATATTCTGTTCTGCGTTAATTTTTTTATTCTATTATTATTCGTCTTATTATTATGAGAGAATTTTACATTGAATGCTCCTCAGTGTATTAATATTATCTGATATCGCTTTTATTAAATAATTAATTTGACAATTTACGTAATATCTCCTAAGTGACATATTTTCTTGAACATAATATGTACATAAAAATTGCTAACATACCTGGTAGAAATTGCTCACAGTTTTTACCATTACTTCTGTCCTGTAACAAGGGGGCAGCTTTTATGTATACCAATACTAATTTGATAAAAAAAACACGGATTTTTGTAATTGTTGAAGAAACATATAGAAAACTAAGTCTTGCTGATCCTTCCGATTCAGTAAATCTCATCGAAGGCCTCATTAAATATCATAAAACTGCTCCATATACAGGATGAGGAAATATTGAAAAAGTTCTAAAAATAAAAGGTACGTAGCATTGTGGTCAAGCTATCAATTAGGATAGCAAAAATCCTTGAAAAAGGAATTGGAAATGGATGCATTCAAAATTTGAAAAAGACAAACGAAAAAGAGATATCTTCGGATATGTTACTGAATCCTTTGCCTCCCGCCGTTCCGCCCCCGTCCGCGGAACCTGAAATTCATACCACTTACAGCCTATAACTGTGCTGTTAATTTGAAGTATCAACGATCTCGCTAAGCCTGTTGATTCGGGAATTATAAGCAAAACAATTTCAAAGTTTACCCCCGCCCCGCCGAGACCACACCTTCCTTCACCCCTTCAAAACGGACTTGACCAAAAGTTGCGTTCAAATTTTTACTATACCAAAAGATAGCCCGGATTATTATGGGTAAATTTGGTCATTAGCACTTTGATAATATCTCTGTGCATTTTCGAGAAAAATGGCAAAGGAACACAATAAATGGAGTACAATTAGATACCTTTTATCTCGATAATAAGAGGTAAACTGGAATTTTCAATAACACACTTTCGTTTTAATTTTATTTGCGGAATTCAAAAATGTAGTCGAAATGTATCCTTAAAAAGGACGAAAAGGACATTTGTTTTTTTAAATATATCCTTTTCTAAGTCCTTTTTCAAGGACTTTTGCTATGCTAAATGATGGCTTGTCCAATGCTACGTAGCTTTTGTTATTAGAACTTCCTCGATATCTCCGCACATTTTCGAGAATAAGCCGCAGGGAACACGTTACTGTATACTAAATCAGCAATAAATGAATATATTTTTTCCTTTAAATTGATACGATTATGACATTTCTACTAGGAAAACGTGAATTTATTTTCGTAATTTATTTGATTTAAAATTAAAATTGTTTATTTTGTTTATTTTAAATTAATTTTTTAATTTTTTCTTCCGGGGGGAAGGAAGACTGTCATCCATATACTGAACATGACTTTATCCCCAAATTCTGCGTCCCTGTCGCTACTGCAACTGGGCTGATTCAAATCTTTTACAGAATTCTGCATAATCATGCAGATGCTCCAACATTGTTGCATTCATTTCAGAAATCATAAACTGGACAGTAGATGAGATTGATTTGAAACCGGAGTTTCAGTTCGGAAAAATATATGAAATCAATCGTAAAAAAAACTGATCCCGATTCTCACATATGAACTTATCATGACACTCATTGATATGCTCATTTATGATACTCATTGATATACTTATCGACGTGCTCATTTAATATTGTATTATGCACATACCGTAGGTACGTGTGACACAACTAAATTGTTTTTCTTTTTTGAGTAATTCCACCATGAGACTCGCACGCTTTAATTTTACCATATTATAAAATCGACATATTTCTATCTTGGTTTTTTGCCGCTAGATAACGATAGTGTCACATTTCTATTACTTAAGGCTGGTTTTTATGCGTAAATTGGATAGATCGGGGCACAATTTGCAAGATGGGGCGGGTCGTCAAGATATTTAAATAAATCGTAAATTGATTAATGGAATATTCATTGAAACAGCTAAGCCAACAAAATGAAGTTTTCTAATATTTGAAATTGTCCCCCAACTTTTTTTTTTTAAAATAATTTAAAACTAAAAGTTCAATGATTTTTTTTTAATTTCTCTGGTTTGCGGAACGGGGCTGTCACAAATTTGAATAGATTGTTTTACCCGTATTTTACCCATTACGAAAGCAATCTAGTGCTTCGAATTTTCGTAAAAATAAGTAGAATTTTAAAAATCTGAACCCGTTATTTTCTTTATATTAACTTTAAAAAGTTTATGTCAAAAATTTATTTAATTTGGTTCAAATTTCTGACAGCCACGTTCCGCATACCAGAGAAATTAAAAAAAAAAATCATTGAATTTTCATTTCATTTCAATAAAAATTGGGGGACAAATTTAAATATTAGATGGCTTAGGTGTTTAAATAAATATTCCATTAATCAATTTGCAATTTATTTCAAAATCTTGCCCATCTTGCAAATTGTGCCCCGAGCTGTCCTGTCCAATTTATGCCTGAGACCTAGCCTTAATGTTTTTTTGTTTTTTTTTTTTTTATTTTATAAGAACTATTTTAAGTTGTGAAAGATTTCCAGAAATAATACCGGAATTTAAGGGGTCAAAAACATAAAATTAATAAAAATTGGATTTTTGTTTTTAATTTTTAATATTTTTTTTTATTCCTTTGGAAAGCCCCATTTAATACCGATAGTCTCAAAAATTGCTTAAAAGAATCGAGTAACATGATCCCGAGTAATCAGTAAATAAAAAAAAAAAATGTATGTCCTAAGTGAAAGCATTACAATTTGAGTTGCCCTATATCTATCCAAGAGCTCAGATCGGCAGGCTAAACAAAAAAAATATGGAACGAATATTTTGTAATACTACCCAGATAACACAGAATGGGTTCTAACCATCTTCTCGATATGCTCCACTGGATATGAGAACATGTTTTCTGACAATACGAATTGATATCAAGATACATGTTCTTTCCATATGCTTTTCATAAGACTGATGACTGCCGAGTGATCTTCGGACGTCGAACAAAAACGATCGTGTGTTAATCGGTGGTAATAGTGCGTATCCGAAAGACCATATTTAGAACGTATTCGAAACGATATAAAATTTATATATATTTTTATATATTGACAGAAACATATTCAAAACGTATTCAAAACACATATTCGGATCGTTTTTAAAGGGATATAAAATTGAAAAAAAGGATAAAATGTGAAATATGTACCTATACGTACTTTACTGGTTTAAATAAAATAAAAATTTATTTAATAAACGAAAAGAAACTAAATAAAAAATAAGAACTATAAAATGAAATCTAAAGAAATTCAAGTATATTACAAAAACTTAAAAAACAAAATTCATAAAAACATATGATTTTTATGACCGAGGGTATACAAACTCGAAAGCTGCTGTACCAAGACAGGAACGAAAATTCGATTGGCCAAAGCTTTTATCGAAAGTAAATTAAGTTGACCAATCTGCAGCAAATCGTCTGTGTCCAAAAATTCAGAACAGTTTCCACTTTGTTATCTGGGTAATGCTGAAGGTTTCGTCTAAATCTGAGCGGGTCGGAGCCGATGGATGATCGTTTCGGCATAGAATTGCTGTACATATAACAGCAGTACGATTATTGGATTTTGATTGTAATTAAATAGTTCTGACAAATTTTGTCACTAAGATGCAACACTTTTATTATAGACCGTATAAAAATAGTTTCACTGTGAAATGATAGTTAACCGTCCAAGCTTTTTAATAATTACTCAATCAGCTCTTACTGCTCTTGTGGCGGCAGTTACAGGAGGTAAGTAAAAAAAAAAATTGAAAAATTTACCTAATTATTTCCCACCAAAATGCAGCATTTTATTTCAAGATCTCGAAACCGTAAAATGATACCTTTGAACTGGCTCAACAGATATTTTGCACCCCGAAAATATTTCTTACCTTATATAATACAGTAATATTATATTAGTATTAGGGTGAAGAAGATTTGTGGAATAGCTCCGATCAGAGCAAGGTCGATAAAAAAAAATAAAACGAAGAAAGTTTAACTGAATTGACCACACCACTGACAGTCAACTGATTAAATTCCTCACAATTCAACGGAAATAGCTAAGTGAAAGCTCAGCTATCGCAATGTACATATACATATGTACATATTATAACATGAACGGAAATTTTAGAAAAGAGCTGTACGTAATGTCAATATTCTAAATAGTGCCCGTTATGAAAACTTTGAGCGAAAGAAAATCCTCATTCATTAACATAAATTACCTTAATTTGAAGTTTTTACCCATATACGAATATATGTATGTTCAGTGCTGTAATAAAATGTTTATTTGAGTACAGTACAGTATGTATACATATATTGAAAAAAAAAACTTACGGAGGGCTGGATGTAGTATATGTATAAACCTAAACGTATAAAAGTTGAAAAGTATAATTTATTCTATATATTAGCGCTTATTTTATGGTTGTTACACTCACTCATCGAAATTAGCTCTGTCAAATTTCCAACATAATTTGTTTTAACTTTAAGTTAATTTCATTATCTATATAAAAATACAAAAATGTGTATATACCTTTATTACTTAACGAAATCATAATAAAAATTAAATTAAATTAAAATTAATCAGATAAAAAAAAAATCATAATATTTCATAATTATATACCTATGCATACTTGTTTATTGTATTTAATTCATTTTTTGCTACCACCATTATTTCTATGCCATTTACAAACGTATGAGGTATACTAAGTTTACCTCATAATTTCTCATAATTTGGGGTATAAAAAGTTTGTTTGGTAAATCACTGTTCCATGATTTATGAATCATAAATAATTTCACGTTAATCTTTCATCTGTGAATCACAACTTTTGAACATTAAATAGGGATAATTTTCTAATATGAGTAATAGAACATATAATAGCAAATAAAACATGGAGGAAGGTAAAGGTGATTATATACCTAAGGCATGAGGCAAATCTGAAGCACAGCACAGCTCGTATCGTCCCATAAGCCTGACCTCTTTTGTTCTTAAAGCAATGGAGAAAAGAGTGGAAAGGAATATCAGACTAAGTCCGACTGAGTTTACCTACCAAAAAGGAAAATCAACAGAACTAGCTTTACTAAACCCAACAAATGCTATAGAAAAAGCTATTGACAAGAGAGAAATAGCCCTTTGTTCTTTTTTGAACATTGAAGGCACATCCATAATAGGTACCTCTGTTAAGGCAATAATACATGGAATGAATCCAACACACAACAGATGAATTCAGGCAATGCTTTCCAACAGGATAATTAGGAGGAATCGGTTTGGTGAGACACGGGAGGCTCATATCAGCAGAGGTTGCCCCCAAGAGTGAATACTGTTTCCACTGGTGTCGTCCATGGTAGTGGACGACTTGTTAGTTCAACTAAGAAATCACCTTGTTTACATTATCAAAGCCTTCATGGACCTCTAAGTTTTGTTCAAGGCAAGTGTGCTGTACACAAGCTATCAGTCAACCACAGCAAAATAACATTTATACGATCTATCAGAGGAAGGATAATGAAGAATTTAATTAACCTTACCGTCTTTGGTAAAGAGGTCCATATGTCCAAAGATGTAAATATCTTGGTATAACTCTCGATGATAGAGCACACTAATGCTGTGGAATTATAGAAAACTGGCTGGCTCAATATGAGGGCTCAAACAAAACATAACAATTTGGCTATATAAGGCAGTAGTTAGACCCACGATCACCTATGTTGCAGCAGTGTGGTGGGGCAAATGTACACAAAAGACAGCCATCAGGAAGCTCAACAAGTTCCAAAAAATGGCCTGTCTAATTGTAAATGGTACCATGCGCACAACATCTACCAGCGCTCTAGAGCCACTATTGAACCTACCGACACTCAACAACGCTGTTGAAAAAGAGGCTGGATTAATGGTATACAAAGCCCAGGCTATGGTGAATGGAACTCTAAAAGTCGCAGTATAACCGAACAAATAGAGGCAAATCAAATACTGGATATTATGTCAGACAGAATGGTCATTAAACATAACCTTTGTCTTCCTCTCATAATAAAGGTACCAAATAGGGAGGAAATAAATCTAGAAAATGAAGCTCTAGTTTGGCACACCGATGGTTCTAAGACCAAGAAAGGACTAGGAGCAGCAATTTATGGTGTAAAGTCCAGAGCTCATATTTATCAAAGCCTAGGAAAATACGCCTAAATATTTCAGGCAAAAGTATATGCCATCACTAGATGTGCATACGAAAACCTCAGCCGATCCTACACTAACAAAAATATATATATCTATACAGATAACCAAATGGAGTTGAAGGCCATCTTATTAAGTGAGGTCAAAATGAAGTTAATGTAGGAATTCATTCAAGCATTAACAAACCTTGGCACAACGAACCACCTAACACTTCAATGGGTGCCAGGACACTCGGAAATTGATGGGAATAATAAGGTATATTTACTGGCCAAAAAAGGAGCATTCATGTCCGTCATAGGTCTAGAACCATTTTGCGGTGTTTCTTACAATACCGTGAAGCTTGCCTTCCAAAACTGGGTCCAGAACCAAATGGACCAACGATGGACTTCAATGATAGGCTCCAGTAAGGGCAAAAGTTTCGTTAAAGGACCCTCGCCAAAGAAGAGCCAGGCTCTTTTAAGGCTGTCTACGAATCAACTCATTATTGTAGATTCCAGGCCTTTGGATTATATTTCTTAAAGCCTGTCGACTTGAGGAAACCTCATCCAAAAAAATACTGGTCGTTCTAGTTTTTTATATAAAATTTTCGGAAAAAAAAAATCTTACATAATTATAATTATTATTATATAATCAAGACCGTATATATAGATCATGAGTGGGGTTTAACCTAATAGGCACCCTCTAGAGACGAAAGAATAACTGAGAATTAACGTGAACTCAACGAGCTCCGTGGTTCTGCAGTGTAAAGACCTTGTTTTTGTACATATATTTACATTAAAAAAAAACAAAATAAAAATAAAAAAAATATTAAGGTCCACTTTTTATAAAAAAAGAAAAAAAAATACAGAATTAAATTCGGCCTTTTCCTTCTTGGGAAATTACTTCATTCATTTTAATTTTAACAAATCTCATGAACACTTAGCAGAGCGATTCTTGTAAGTCGTAGAGTACTGTCAGTCGAGGAGTCCTGTCAATCATGGAGTCCTGTCAGTCATGGAGTCTTGTGGAATGTGGAAAACATTGAAACTGTCTAAGTATCTAGGAAACAAATTGAGGGGGATGCGTAGCTTGTTTCAATCAAAAACAACTGCACAGGGGTCTTTCATGTGGAGAAAACTTGTTAGATTTTTTTCCCGGGGCCAAAAATGAAATTAATTTAAAAATTTAATAAACTAAAAACTTTTTATTTTTTGGGACTTTTAGATATAACTGTGTAATTATCTAAAATGCCCTAAAATGTAAAAAAAAAAAAAGAAATGTTTAAGCAATTTATATAAAACCATGGGGCGCTTAGAGAAAATATTAGTTGCCATATTATAATTAGTTACAATAAAAATTGCTGTTTTAACAACGCAGCACAAATTAGACTTAGATTTAATATTCCCTTTAAAATATAAACAAAGTTTAAAATACCACTGCAATTAAGTTACGGTGTATTAAAGGAAGCTACCATCTGCTGATGTATGTGAGCGTACTTACTGGAGTGCTTATTTTCTTTCTCTATATTGCACACATTTTTCCTAAAGTTGCTTTACCTGAAAGGGCCACGGAGGAAAGATATAAAATGACAAAATTAATTGTTGTGACCCGATTCATATAAAGAATTGTGGTCAAAAATTTGGCTTATCAGATTAACAAAAGTATAAGCGTCAACGATGGGGTGGGTTTGAACCCCTAAAATCCACCCCATATATACAGCCTTGTATATAATACCCTAGAAAGATGGGCTAAACCAATTATCACAGATTTGTAATGAAATTTTTCAAAAATCTATTTACACAAGATTTCTTAAACTAAATTGAAGTACAAATTTAATTTAAATTCAAGTTCAAAGGTAAAGCGATTTCTGAAAATTCTAATTACCATCCTACACGAGCATTCTTAATGTATACCGGTTTTCTAGAGAAGAGGTGAGAAGAAGCAAAGAGATATCTCTACACTTTGGAGAGAAATCTCCTTGCGTCTTTTCACCTCTAGAAAACCGGTATGCATACTGCATCAGGAATACTCGTGTGGGATAGCCCAATGATCATTATATAAGAGGTCTGCGAAATAAAAAGTGGTCATACATTTCAGTTATCCAAAATGTAAAAAAAAAACTGATCGATCATGTTAATTCTTATTACATTACCTTTTCCACACTTGTTACTTTAAATATATTTCTCAGTCAGTCATTTGGCACTCTAGTGACAACAATGGAATCAAAAAGTGAAAACCAGAGAAAACCGATTGTGTTCAAACACAACGAGTTCCCAAATTTGAGTCAAGTAAAGCTGGGAAAACATCTTAAAACTTCAAGAGCATCATACAAAATGTATTAAAAAACTTTACGGAAAGACTCACAGCTCAGAGGAAACCTGGATCAGGGGCGAAAAAAGGATCACGTGCTGCAACAAAGGAGTTGAAGATTAAACTTCTCTTCAAAAGACATTCAAACTTCTCGATCAGGGATGCACGAAGTCTACCATTTACAACATGAAAAATGACTGAACATAAGAAGTTTCAAGGTGTACAAGGCTCTTGATCTCGATGATGCGAAGCAAATGTGTGTAAAACTCGTGCTGGAAAGCTGGACAGAAATTTTTTAACGAATTTCTTCCGCTAGGTATTGAATGACAAAAGTTATTAAAAACACCCTTCAACTAAATTCCAGGCCAGCAGTTTTATGTTGCCACACGTCGGGGTGGAGTAGTCCAAAAGTTCAGAGTGCGCAGAACTTCAAAGTTCAAACAAAAATATCTTATCTGGCAAGAGATCTGTTCCTGTGGCCGGAAATCCAGACCGTTTATCATAAAAGGGAACATCAACGGTCAAATTTATTTGCAAGAATGTTTGCAGAAAAGGCTTCTTCTGTTCATCAGTAACACAGGACTTCTGCAATGTTTTGGACTGATTTGGCAACATCCTATTATAGCAAGACAGCAATGGAACTTTACCGAAAACCGTCATCAATGTTGTGTCTAAGCTAGCAAATTCTCTCTGAATTGCCCATAGCTTGGACTTATCGAACACTACTGGGAACATGTGAAACAAAAACTGAAAAGACAAAGAAACAATACAGGACTCGAAATTAAAAAAAAAAAACGTAAATGTTACAAAAATTATAAGTTTTGATTATGCACGGAATTGAATGGTAGTTGTAAATAAAAATGAAAAAAAATTTATATGGATAAAAGAATTATAATATATATAATTGGTTTTCCAATAAGAGGTGTTATTTTGATATTCAAAGAAAAATGCCATTTTTTGAGATAAATGATCGGATCTTTATTTCATTATAAAGAGGAAGGTATGCCGTTAATAATGGAAAATAACACCAGCCAAATGACCACCACGACCACGCCTACAAGACCATATCCTTTTCATGAAATTTTCCATAACCAAATCGCAAAGTGGCTGCCCTATGTCCTGGATAGCCTCACGAATTCCATCTTTAAGGTCTTGAATCGACGCTCCCCCAAAGGAAGAAGTCGCAAGGTGTTAAGTCACAAGATCTCGGTGGCCAATTGTGATCACCTCTTCGAGAGATAACACGGTCCGGAAACTTTTCCCGTAAAAGATCAATGGTTTCGTTGCTTGTATGGCACGTAGCGCCGTCTTGTTGAAAGTAAACGTTGTCCATATCAATACCATCCAATTCCGGCCATAAAAAATTATTAATCATCTGTCGATAGCGCAATCCATTTACCGTAACTGTTGCTCCAGCCTCATTTTCGAAAAAGTAAGGTCCAATGACCCCGCGGGACCATAAACCGCACCAAACAGTCACACGTTGAGGATAGAGAGGCTTTTCAACAATAACTCTTGGGTTTTCCGAGCCCCAGATGCGACAATTTTGCTTGTTGACGAAGCCATCGAGGTGGAAATGGGCCTCATCACTCAAGATGAGTTTTCGATGGAATTCCGGATCATTTTCATGCATTTCAAGGACCCAATCAGCAAAGACTCGACGTTGTTGATGATCGGCCGGCTTGAGTTCTTGTGTTAACTGAACTTTATAAGCCTTAAGACCCAAATCTTTATGCAAAATACGGTGTAATGACGTTTGTGGAATGCCTAATTCCAAAGAACGACGAGGAATGGACAAACCTGGGTTTTCTTCAACACTTTCGGCTACAGCAGCAATATTCTCGGCTGTTCTTGAGCGACGTGCACGGGTTTTATTCTTCACATCACTAACTTGTCCCGACAGCTCGAATTTTTCTACCAATTTCTGTATTGCGGTCCGACAAGGTGCTTCACGACGACCCAAAAATGTTCGAGTTTTACGAACCGTCTCTGCCGCATTTTCACCATTTTTATAGTGAATTTTAATAATTTCAATGCGTTGTTGAATCGTGTATCGTTCCATTTTTATTAATGGCGTAGTTTCTACTTGTCAAATGTCAAAAAATGACAGCTCCAAAAGTGACATCTACCGAAATAGCGGGCTAATTAAAATAACACCTCTTATTGGAGAACCCGATATATGTATAATAAATTTGCTACTATTTTGAAGTTAAGACTTCGATTATCATGTAAAAAAAATGTCTCCAATAAATATGATTTTTTACAAACTTATAACTATGACTCTCCAGCCACTTTTCTTTCCGGATACCTTTTAAATTAGATTTGTGCCCATTACCTATAATAAGGAAAATATACACATACAATTCTTATAAAATAAAACGCCTTCTAAATTAACACACATGTTAACATGAGTTGAACTAGGTAGAAATTAGGTTTTGATTAAGAAAAATTTACGTAAACTCGACGTGAAATTCACGTTCAATTCACCACATCTGCCTTATTGGAAAATATTCCCCAAATCCCCTAATATTTACGTCAATACGACGTCTTCTCATTCTCTACTTACCTAAGTGTGACGTAAATATTAAGTAATCTCAACTTAATCACAATTGGTCGCTACCCAAATTACGTCGAATAGACGTAAATTCGACCTTTTAATATTGAATAAATATAGATAACAGTATCCATAGTACATGTTTTTTCCTTTTCATATTTTTCCTCTAATGTATCTTTTAGGCAAAATGTGTCATGTCATATAGAGAAATAAAATATATTGTTTGCAACTTGTACTAAAAGTGCACCACTCGTTGATAACTGTGTTGACAAAAGTGCAACACTCGTTGACAATTGTGGTTCCATAAAAAAATCTTGGGCTTCAAAAACAACTCCTTACCACAATTTGAACTTTGGCGACTTACTTCAATTGCAATACCTTTCAAAGTCCGATGGGCAATTTGAATACAATTACAACTTCGAATGCAACATTTTGCAACTTTATTTGCCTAGCTTTCGTATTATGCTTAAGATTGAGAATGAACAATGGCTTCGCCTTTGATATCTAAGCTTTTAGCTTTTGTCTATAATCTTATGGATAATCTTAAGGAAGTGAAATAATGTTCTAAAAAATGTATTTTAAATATTTCTTGACGCGGATATTTCATAAATGTGGGATCATCGCAATTTCTATAGACATTTAGGACCGTATTCACCAAGCCATTTAATTGAAATTTAATTTAAGTTCTGTTTTAGTGTAAGACAGGGTTATGGCACACTTTAAATTAAATTAAAATTTAATTTGGGTTATTTTCTGATATAATAATGTATATATGTATAACTTTAATTTTAATTCTAGTGGGCCCCAACCCTCTCTAATGGGAATACTAAAACAGAAATCAAATTAAATTTCAATTAAATGGCTTGCTGAATACGGCCCTAAGTGATGCAATAAAAAATAAAAAAGAAACGATTGAGGGCAATGTAAATAAGAATAAATAATATGAAAACATTATGGAAGTTGCAACATCTCTGTATCTCACGATAACATGTGTTCATTTTTCCATATTTCTTTGTGACTGACTCCTCGTATGAATGGCACGAATTCTGTTTTCTTAGCGAGCGACAGAATCATGGTATATTTTCAGAAATGTAATATTTATTCCCAGCCAAGCTTCAAAAGACTTGCTGGAAATGTTTTCATAAAAAACTTGCCTGCAAAGAGATTTTATATTAATATATGTCTGTGTGTATGTAAGTATGTAATACTTCTTTATGTATTTATTGTGTTTCCATAAAGGAATATACATATAAAATTTATATTTGGCTTATCCTTAGATTGTTACAACAGAGAATTCGGATTGTGTAATTTACCCTCAGAAGTCATTCATTATTAAGGTTATATTTATACTTTTGCGGAGCTTACTCCCTTACTGTTTATAGTAAATATCTTTTAATTAAAACATAACAGAAAAAGTCGGATTTATGTATGTTATTGACGTGTTTTGGTGAGAGGGTATAACAGAGTCCTGCCAGAATTGAAACTATTGGCTTCATCTCTGGAAAACCTGTAGTAGATACCCAAAAATAATTCCAGAAATATGCTAAATGAAGGATTCTGTAGATTTCTCTCCATTTTACGCAGATTTCTTATTTTGTGTCTGGAAGTCATGTTGAGGAAAGTTTTTTTCTCCTCCAAATAGAGTCTGCAATTTGAATCAGACATCCTTTTGTGATTGAAAATTGCTTGCTACAATTGCAGATTACGACTTAATGTTTGAACATCATGCCGACTCAAATAATAACGTCAATCAAATCAAAATATCAAAGACCTAGCTAAACGCAATAACTGAAGAGGAATCTGTTAACTGTCTACTGCGAGGAATATCTGCAGTCGGTTAAACGATTAGAAGACAACAAGCTAGGTTTAGAAAAGGACGCTCCGTTCGTCCCTCTATCTGGCTTTTGCGAATTATGAAAAGGCCTTTGCATTAGATGAGAGAACATACATATGTATCTGCTTTCCCTTACTTTCAATCCCATCCGTAGTACCCTTGATTACGCTTACTCCTTTGACACTCTTGAGGACTCCAGAGGGAATGTCGCATGTGATATTGTGTGATTAGATCATTGAATAACTTTATCTTGACAATATCCTCGCTTGGATTAAAGCGAGTCGTGTCGAATTCAATGCGTCTAGTACAAAGCTGTGTCATCATTTTACCACTTTTCTTTTGATGGAGAATCGAAATGTGTAAAGGTGTAAGTAATATTTCAGCCCATTAAATCTAGCGCTCCTCTATAAGCTCTATATCAAATCTAGAATGGAATACAATTTCCACATCTGGGGCGGGCTGTTCGCACAGCCTTAGCTTCAAAAGAAAGCTATGAAGCTCATTAGCGATTTCGCAATATTTTATCATTTCAATTCATTAGAGCACTGCCGCAATGTTAGATGCTTTTCGCACCTTTATGTGCATGGTCAATGTTTCAATGAAATATCTAGTCTGATTCCTTGTAAATTGATTTCTGTATGCAATACACGCGCTGCAATCCACGTACATACATCCTCTCACCCTTCGAAATACTTTCAGCCATACAGTAAAATTCCATAATGATTTTTTGACTCGCGACAATGTGGAACAGTCTACCATCTTCAGTCTTTCCTCCGGCCTACAATCTGCAAAGGATCAAGAGTTATATATACGTCAGCACCTTCTCCACCCTCCTCATGTCCCCCAATCCTGTCCTTATCTCCTTCCCTTCCTGCCATGTTGTGTTCCCTGAGCTTGGCTTAATAATATTGTTACGTGCAATAGAAAGAGACGACTGGTGACATCTACTGGCAATGGATAGTAAACAACTTCAGGTTCGGAGAATCGATGACGGAATTTTCGGGAAGGTTCAGGAATAGAATGAATAGAAATGTCAAGAAGGTTCTGGAATAGAACACTCTAGAATAATCTGGAGAGTTTCTAGGGTATAAATATAACAGTTGTCACCGCCAAAGAAGAGTCTTGTCTTAGACGTTGCAGTGTTAACAAGCGAAAGTAATAACGTGCGAAAGTGTTGTAATTAGATTGCGATAATTGAAAGTACAGTATTAAGCGATAATTAAAGTTGAGTTGATTAATTAAAGGTATATGATTTGTATAAAATTAGAGTGAAATAAAGAACTTTTATATTAAATATTTAATATTGTGTTTTAAATAACGAACCAAAAAGGCCACGCTCGCAACAATATAAATAAACAAAAAAAAAAAAATGGAAGGTACTATATAGACGGCGAATTTGCATAAAAATAATAGACTTGATTAAAGATGTCTACTCCCATTCAAAGTGTGGACCTCTTCTTCATAATGGAAGACTATCCGACAGCTTCAATGCAAATTCCAGAGTTTGTCCAGGATGTATTTCTCATTGTTATCAACAATATTCTTCCTAATGTATTTGACAACAACCTTTATGGCATACAGTGGAGATTGACTGACCGTCAGGTCGATTAAATTATATCTACCCATACATCTGCTTTCTAGCCCACCGACACCAGGGTCTTAATATCCATAGTACAAAATTTTGCAGCAGACAGTAGACCATCTGGTTTGAGACACTCAATTCCGGTAAAACTAAAGATATGCGGATTAATACAAGCTTCACATCCGAAACGCACGTAAATAACGAAAGAGTGGTGTAGAAATTCTATTATCTCAGTAGCATAATTACCGAATCTGATAGTACAGCAAAATACGTAAATTCCTGTATAAACAAATCGAAGAGAACATTTTCCCAGCTGTCCTAACCATGGAACTCCACTTTAAAACAAAGCTATGGTTCTTCAGCTCTAATGTGAAAACCGTACTGCTATATGGTTGCAAGACGTAAAAGGTTACCAAATTTATAACACACCAATTACAAGTTTTTGTTAATATGGGTCTTCGCCCAGTCCTAAGAATTTGCTGGAGAGATCGTGTGCAAAACAAAGAACTTGGACAGGATCGACGAAGAAATAGTAAGAAGAAAATGGAATTGGATTGGCCACACGGTACGACGTGATTACACAACATCATCGAAAAGTAGGTCCTCGACTGGAACTTATAAGGAACCGGTCGTACAAGAAGACCTAGAGTTACATGAGGAAGGATTATACTCACAGAAGCAACATTAATCGAAAGGTCATAGAGTGAAATAAAAGATATCGCAAAAAATAGGGTCTGAAGAAGAGCAACCTTTTCCACCTTATGTTGCTCGAAGGACTAAAGGAGGCTGATGATAGTGATGATGATTGCCAATTCGTTGGTATGCACTGTCCTTTAAAATTACCCGTGGGCCGTCTGTTTTGCTGTTGAAATTTTTCAACTTTTTTCGTGAATAAGACTGATATTTTCTATAGGGTTCGAACTTGATTTTTCCGGATCTGTGATTGGTTTTGCACTAAACGTATTTAAAACTTTTTTTTCAATTGCTTTTTTCCTCGATTTCGGAATATGATAAAATTGTCGAACAAAATAATACAGCATTATCCAGTGTTCCCGAAAGAACTGTATGTACAAGAAATGGCAAGAAATAACTGGCACAAACTTTATCGTTCTTTTCATCGAAAAAAATATCCTAGGAATTCTTTGTTGGCATTCTTATCACTCTGAATATGTGTCAGCAGTAGTTCATGGGCTTAAATTTTATCTTTTATACACGTAGAGAAATTAAACTTCAAGTTTGAATTATAAAAAACTTATTTATTTATTTCCTGGAATATAGCCCCAAATTTCACTTAACATAGCTCCCGTGAATTTTATTTATGTCTGAAAATAGGTTTTTTACTCGTAGAAATCCACAACGAAATTATGAAATTGGTAATAAGGTTGCACATTTATCTTCTTTATGCAAGATATTTTTTAACCAGAGCCCAATATCCTTTTACAGAATGGGCTCTAGTATGTTAGGCAAATTGTCACTTTTCACGACAGCGTTGACACCATTTGTTTTAATTTTTCAAGTTTAAGAAGCGTAGTATGATGTCGTAAGATCTGGGAAAAATATTATGGTTCGAGAGTGGAATTTAATGACCGGAAATTTTGGTATGCTGACACTCCCTATACATATGTATGTACTGTAAAAAAATCCGGTGCGAATATAAGTGCGATTGGTGTCCATCCCATCGGATACATCTATTTTAAATCTGATCGAATGAACACATTATGACGATACGGATTCATTGAATATCCGAAATGTTCTTTTTTGAGAATATAAAATAATATTCAAAATTTTACTTCAACTTAACATTTTGTTTAAGGAAAAGGATGAAATGGAAATATCCATCGGATAGATTTTCTTCACCTCGAAAAGATAAATTATGGAGCTCCGTGAATTGTATGTAATGATTAGGTATGCTATTAGATTGCTTTGATTATAGCTTTCTGTTATGAAATTTAGCAATAGTAAATACATGTTCAAAAATACACTAAATCGAATAACCCCTGTTTGGTGCTGCCATATAAAATTTTCGTTTTTAACTATATATTTGAGCACTGCCTGAAAACGCGTCGACGTGTAGCGCTGAAATATTGCACACAGCGTTCTCAGAAAAATTAAAAATTAATTAAATGGGGCATCATATAAAACCAAGAAAGGGTTACCGATTTGGTGTTTCATTTTTGAACTTGTATTTGTAATTTTTATGGAACGCCGCATGCAAAATTTCAGTGTTATATGTCGACGCGTTCTCAGGCATTTTCAAATATATAGTGAAAACCCAAAGTTTTGTATGGCAGCACCAGGAAAGAGTTTCCCGATTTAGTCTATTTTTGAACAAGTAAATATTTACTATTGCTATGAAAATATCTTGTACCAATTTTCAGTTCTCTACGTCAACCCGTTCTTAGACAGTGCTCAAAGTATATAGAAGACAAAGTATATAGAAGACAATATATAGTGAAAATCGAAATTTTTGTATGGCAACATTACAATGGAGTTGCCCGATTGGTCCCATTTTTATACCCTAGATGAAATCATAGGGTTTACTAAGTTTGTCATTCCGCTTGTAACACATAGAAATAATGATTGTAGAGCAAAAAGTTTATAACTCGAGAGCACGTTCACTTAGAGGGCTGACATTTTGCACATGGGCCTTTTAATTTCAATTTGAGTTCAAAAATGGGTCGAATCGGGCAACTTCTACAAAAACTGTGTTTCACTATATATTTGAACACTGCCTGAGAGAGCGTCGACGTAGAGAGCTGAAATTTTGTGCACGGTGTTTCAAATGGTCTAAACCGGGGAACCCCTTTGTTGCCATTTAAAAGTTTAGGTTAAAAACTGAAAAGTTCTGAAATACTATGAAATTGGTAATAATCATTTTCACTGTGCGACTAACGGTTCTAGAAATATGTAAATGCGAAAAACCACTTCAAAAATCAAACTTGCACAGAAGGGTGACCATACGAAATTACATACGGGCATTCATCTAGGGTATCATAAGAATTGGTCTTAGACCAATTCTAGCTTTGTTTATTTGCCCTTGGTATCATGTAATTCGATGATTCGACATGGGAGACAATGACAGAATTTTTTCCTGGGGGTTGTTGTGCCAAAATGCCTCAATGGCTTCCTTCAGTTCGACCTTGTTGTTGTATTGTCGGCCTTCTGATTTGTTTTCACTCCAAGCATGTTCAAGCTTTGGCCTTTAAATGGTTTTTACGATATCCGAAGTGAGCTAAATTACATTGTACAGAAATTCCATGTTTCTTCTTTTACAAATTTCTTTTGGAATGCTATCATATTTGAATACAAACAATATTTTACTGCAGCAAAACGGCAACACCATTAAAAAAAACTCTTGACAAGCAAACAACTGTTGATATACAACAACATTGCTGCGGTTAATTTTTAAGCTTTTTTTCTGAACCCAAAGAATGACCGAAATTGGTCTCGCTACGACTGTCTTATTGCTTTACGAGGGTTACTATATCTTCGTTTTAATTCGGTCATTTCTTCGTTGCCTATAATTCGACTTTTACTTTGATCTCGTGGAATTATCTATAAAAATCATGCGAATTCGATTCAGCAGTGATTAAACACACCCATACTTTGTGATATGTCCAAAAAACTAATACAATAAAAGATTTCCATAAATATTTTGTCTATAAAATCCTGTGGAATACATTGTTTTTCAATTGAATGTTAACAAGCAAAGTCTGAATAATCTTCTTTTTTTTCAAACCTCAATTGCAGTCGAAATTAATAGTCCTGGCTGCATAAAGGATTCAGTGTTTTGCAAAACAGATGAGTAAATTCTAAATTGAATTGCAAATGGTACATGCACATATGTAGATAATATCCGTTGTTTTATGTATGATTCTGTCACGATAAGCAAAAGGATGTTTGGCCATAGTTTCCATCAACAGTATACATATGTAGATACTACTATACACAAGAAAATTAATTGCAAAGAGTTTTGTGCAAAGAAACTTGTTTTGGTAATGATCCAATTGAACTGATTGTAACAATGGTATCCCGAATAAAGGGAATTCAAAAATATTCAAGTCGCTCTACGGCTATATGAATCCTCGAAATTTTATAGCTAGGCTGCCAAAAAACTTTTTACTGCAGTTTTAGGTGTGAAAATGCCATTGGTGGAAAATTGCATTTTTCTATTTAATGGCCTGCAACAACATTTTCTCAATGAACAAAATAATTGGCAAAAATTACTTCACACACATTTTATTATGAAAGCAAAACTAAATTGCATTTCTGAAACTTTTCTCGTTTTATTTCATCTGGAAAAAGATGAATTATTGCATTCATTGTGAATTGAAGAAATTATTAAAGTTAAGAAATTCTCACCCTCCAGAGAACATAAATAAAAAAAAAAAAGCAAAGGCTAGATTTAAATTGACATTTAACTGCTGTTGAGATGGAATCTCAAATCTTTCACTGTTTTTTTAATTTTCCTACTATTATTTATTATGATAATTATTTCAGTTAACATTAGGACTATAATTTATATACATATGTATGTACACCCGACCGTCTTCGATTTGGATGAAACTTTCAGAGTATGTATAGAATACGAAAATAGTTTACTCAAGTTTTTTTTGTTACATCTACTAGACCCACGCCCGCTAGGGTATTCGAAATTTCGTGATTTTACAATGAAACGTTTTTGAAACGATTTGGCTAATTCAAATTACAAGTGAAGCTTAAGGCTTTATAAAAATAAAAGGCAGCATCGAACGAAATTCTGTTTTTGTTAATAATAAGTATTTTTTACAAGTACTATTTACTATTGAGGACCTCTAACACTTTTTTGTTTGTATTTTCTTATCTATCCAAAGTAACGCAATATGGAAGCACTACACTAATGGTTAATTCTTTTCAACAAAACCGAATAGGTATTGAACTGAGCCGTATCCCGCACGGAGACAAGCTGAAAAGAATGCAAGAAAATAGAGTATCTGAAAATGTTCGCCGATTATGATTTTAATAAAAAAAATAATAAAGCACTTTAATAAAATAATTGTAATTTGGCAAAATGTCCACACATTCCCACTTTGATTACAAATATGTAATTCCGATTTGATGTTTAGCTCCGAATCGTAGCACCAAATTTTCATGGAGTAAGAAAGCTTAAAACTGGTGAAGAAACTATACATAGAGCCGCTGTAAAAAAGACAAACTTTCAGAACCAGCTCTGGATCAGTGTGTTGTTTAGGAACCGAACAAGTGACGGTTCAGTTCATGTGAAAAAAATTCATTATTAGTGTCTCGTCCCTAAATTCATTGAGATCCTTAGTTTGGAAATTGAGCAGTTTAACTAACAACATTATAAGCATTAATTTAGAAATAAAATAAGAAAAAAAGCAGGACGCATTTTTAGATTTTAACGAATATGCAGTAAAGGATCTTCGTTATGAATGGATCATTAAACTCTTTTGACCATCTATTTACAAGCCCCAGAGTGGTATTAACCCTGGCAGCGACTATATTAATATGATGCTCAAAGGAAAGACGAGTATTAAGGAGGACACCGAAATCTTTGGTTTTTTAAGTCTAGTATAAGCATCCATCTAAAGTATAATTGAAGTCCAATAGCCTCCTTTTACGAGAAAAGAACATATTAGTACGCATTTGCTGATATTAAGAGAAGGACAGTTAATAGCACACCATTTGTCAGAAACAATGCTGAAGAGTTCGGCATCGTCAGTATAGCAAAGTGTTCTTGAATTAGCCAAAATGAGAGACATATCGTTGATGTAAATTATAAAAAGTAGTAGTCCAAGATGGCTTCCTTGAGGAACGCCGGAAATATTATCTATTTCGCCAAAGAGCTGCGCGGAATATAACTCGCTGCGTACGATCAGATAAATAAGAACGAAGCCAATTGATAAAGACAGTAGGAAAACCAAGAACATTCATCGTATGAATTAAAATGTTATGATTAATTCGGTAAAAAGCTTTACTGAAATCCGTGAAAATGCAGTTGTTCTGCCCAACAAGAATACTAAAAAAAAAATATATAAGGACGGTGATTATAAATAAGAACGCCGGTGAATATTTAAAGTTAGTGGCTTATTGTATGAACATGTCCAGTTAATTACACGATTCTGACCTAAATTTCATAGATCTCAAACTCACTTATGCAACGTAAAATATATATTTATGTCTATGTCACTTAAAAAATAGACTTCAATTATGTATTCTATCAAGTTATGCACAACACTGTAACAAATTGTGATAACTTTCAGTGATATTTGAAGCATTCACCTTTCAGGAATGGCACCAAATATATAATATAAATATTAAATGAGATAAGTGATATGTGAAATATAATAAATAATCAATCCAAAAATGTACTCACCAGTTTAAAATGGGGAATCGACTTTATGGCGTTAGTATACGAATAACGATCTTTATCACAGTCGAGGCCCAAAATAAGCTGATGTTGTTAGTAATGTTTATTCCAGTCGAGACCCAGAATAAGTATATTTATCTCGGTCGATACCCAAGATAAAGGTTCGAATTAGTAAGGTTTTTTCCAGTCGAGACCCGGAATAAGTATCTTTATCTCAGTCGATACTCAAGATAAAGTTATTGAGTTAGTAGAATTTATTCCAGTCGAGACCCAGAATAAATATCTTTATCTCAGTCGGTACCCAAGATAAAGTTATTGAGTTAGTAAAATTTTTTCCAGTGGAGACCCAAAATAAATATCTTTATCTCAGTCGGTACCCAAGATAAAGGTATTGAGTTAGTAAAATTTATTCCAGCCGAGACCCAGAATAAATATCTTTAACTCAGTGGGTTCCAAATCTAAAGTTATTGAGATACTAAAATTTTATTCCAGTCGAGACCCGGAATAAATATCTTTATCTCGGTCGGTATACAAGATAAAGTTATTAAGTTAGTATTCTTTATTCTAGTCGTTACCCAGAAAAAAGTAATAATTTTAAGGTAGTACCACTAGCCAAGTCGATTCCAAATTATGCACAATCTGCTTGATGCAAAAAAGAGGAAGATTCAAGCTTGCGTGCGGCTTATATTGCCTCTGAAGTGCGCACGGCACCAATGAAATATTTTAATTTGCGCATAGCAACCAAAGTACGTTGACCTTAGGAACTCTGTGTTGGTAGCAACAGAAAAGTCCGTTGACCTTAACAGCTGTGCGTAGATCAGACGAGTACATTGACCCTAGCAGCTGTGCTTAGCAAGTACAACGTATGATCATATAACGATGAGAAATAGTCTGCACATATAATATGGCCATTCCTAAATTATTTTCAAATACTGGAAAGTTTCTATGTTTTTTAAGCTAAATTATCATTTCCTAATAATAATAATAAAAAATATTTTAATGTCGATTTGATTTTCATTAAATGGTGTGGAACGAGTCTCCATTTGTAAGTGTGAATCCTGTCGCACTTTTATGTTGGCTGCTCTGCGGTAATACTGCATTGCTGACTCCTTGATTTCTTAAGAGAAGGGAATAAGACATTCTGGTTGATGTTTGTCAATTGTTTTTGGTGATCGCAACTGGGTGGCTGATGTTATTCCTGTCCGGGAAGAAACATTAGGTAAGTTCCATTTGATTAATAAAAATATGATTCTTTCTGGTTTTGTGCTGTTTTTCTTTTCAGCGTAAAATAAATCTACGTCTGTAAAGACCCAGAGGCAGGCAGCAGCTTTGAAAATTTCGTCGTGAGAATTCGAGCTCGAACAGCAGGCGACTTGGTTACCGTTTTCAATAGCAAAAATGCAGAAATTAGTAAACTGCAACATAAAGCCCTATAGAAAAGAGCATTGGAAAGGCTTGGAGTGGAAGTGCAAAACATCGTAAGCCAGGTCTTCAAATATCTTACCAATACCACTTAAATTAGCGACAGGTCTATAGTTAGAAATGTCGCACTTATTGCCCTTCTTGTGTAAAGGAATAAACAAAGAAAAATTTCCACTGATTCGGAAAAACACCACAAGTTAAAGATAAATTAAGTAAATAACACAAAACAGAAACGATGGACATAGCACAATGTTTTATTAGTGTGGAAAGTGCGCCATCCGGACCGACAGAAAAACTATCAGCTATGCTTGAAATATGATTGGAGGCAAACGCTTCATCAAACAACAGGTCTTTAGGTTGAAGCGAAGTCAGCGGAAGCTTCATCAAATGGGTAAAATCCTTATAACTAATATCACACTGATTATCATAGAAGGCAGTTTTAAAGAAGTCACCGAAAAGATTGACAGTATCTAAGTGATCAGGGATCAACACTGTCTATGTTACCGAGTCGCAACGATGAAGAGTATCCGTCACAGTTGCGCTTAGAGTTAACAAACCTCCAAAATTGCTTTGGTTGTATAAGGGTCATATGTTTTTTTTTCCATTCTACTACTGCTCAATTCACTGTATAGCTTTTCTTTTGGCCGAATAGTTGAAAAAAAAAAAAAATAATGCACAATATGAAAAAAATCATGTACCGATAATTCCTTTGAAACACTTCGTAATATATTGAAAGAGTTTTGTAAAAACGAAAAATTTTCGGATTGTTGCTCTTCGAGAACCTCTTGCAAATGCGAGAACCCGAGAAAATGTTTTCTGGGAAATGCCTTCAGGCCAAAACACAGTGAGAGCAACACAACAAAGTCGCCGTAAATTGGTTGCTGTTAAAGATTCGAATGTATGAAAGTCCCATATACTTAACACAATGAGGGCGACTTGACAAGTTGTCAACAAAAAGTTTGGGAAAATCTCTAAATTAGTCGCCAACATAATTGACATTTCTCTCTGGACAGTGAATAATTGACATTCATGTTATGTGGATTTGGATATTTTTATAAAGCATAGGAAATTAAAAGATAATAGTAAATAAACTAGTTATTAAAAACTTGTATAAAATTAATTTCTTTTTCTAGTTTGAGAAATTAGGGATTTTGAGTAAGAACTAATGGAGAAAATAAGTGAAACAGTTATGCTGTGTGATGTATACCAATCTCATCTTCTTCTTCTTTTTAGTTTTTTCTTTATGCTTTGCAATTTTAAGTAAGCCACAGAAGCTATATTAAAGATTTTTCTTAAGTTTTTCCTTCCTGCCGTTTCTTTTACAATAAATAAAATAATGCTCGTTGTCAAACACACTTGTCGCGTTCGTTCACTGTGTTTTAAATTCAACATTGTCGCCAACATTGTTGTGTCGCTGTCACTGTATTATGGACTGATATAGATACAGCCTTAAATAAGTAACCATAAAATTAAATATAAACTTAAGGCTGAATAAATTTGCTCACTCCTTTTATTTTCCAAAATTTTTATGATATTGATTCGAAACCATCGTCAAAATATTAAGAATATTAACAACTCTGTCTCGTTAGCTCAGTGATAAGAGCAGTCGCCTGGAAAGTAGAAGGTCCTGGCTTTATAAACCGGACGAGGCATTTGTTTTTCTCTTATGTTTATTAATTTAATTTACAATCGTTAAAAATAAAAACTTCTCTATTCAATCTACATATAACCGATTCTATAAATTTGTGAGTTCGAATCCCGTATGGGATAAGATAAAAAAAATAAAAATTTAAATCAAATAATAACAAAATTCCAAAATTCTGGTAATGTACCTATCTACTGCCTTTTGAAGTAGAATGCTGGGTTAAGGTTGGTGATTTTGTTTTGTGCGATTGCTAATAGTAATTTTAGTTGTTTTCTATTGGTTTTTATTTTCAATACTGATTAACAATTAATTTGTATTTTATTTGTCGTAGCGTGATGTATTTTATGGACAGCCCATAACAATATAAAAAGAAGTAAAGTGTCACAAGAACTTAGCATAAGTGATCTTAAAACAAAAATACGATTTATATTATTGTTTAATTTATTATTATGTACTTACCAAAGGGGAATGCCCATTATAGGCCCGACACCTTCAGACATAAGAGATGTCTTAAACGATGCATAATGATACTCTGAACATTTTTTATTAACAATGTTTATTTCTATCTAGCGGGGGAAAGCTGGGGGGGTGAGGGTCAAAGTTGAATCTAGTACATTTGGAAAATCTAGTACAGAACCGAATTCTTTAGGTCCTGAGAAGAAGTTTGAGTACCCACACTCCTATACTCGGAGGCTTAAATAGCTATATATAGCCATTCAAATACTCCCTTTTTTAGTATTTCACTCTTTTTAATTCGAACTGAGGTACTAGATTTTTCGCATCTTAGATCGGCTCTAACTCAGTAGGGTTATGTCTGATCGGAAAACGGGGTTCACTGTTCGCTTCAGCTCATTACCAGCTACAATTCGTAGAAGAAAATTTTCCTCTGCATTCTTTTAGGTTAGGGAGTAGTAGAAACCCCCGGCGGGGGAGGGGTGTTCCAATACCGCATGTTGCATATCGAATTAAAGGTCTCGCGGAGTACTATTGGGTAGTGTATATTTTTGCCGATTCAGAAAACTTTCACGGGACATTTTGCCACCGGAAATCCAATTTTCATGCACTTGGGTCACATACACCCCAGCTACTACATTTCGCATATATTTTTGCAGATCTTTCTTTCATGGCCAAGTCCACTTTTTCACCCAAAAAAGTCGCTTAAGCTACATCCGGTCGCTAAAAATTCCCCCGCTAGATAGAAATGAACATTGTTAATAAAATATGTTCAATCGTTTAAGACATCTCTCATGTCTGGAGGTGTCGGCCCTAAAGCTGTATGAAAAGTGGGCATTCCCCTTTGGTTTTATTGCTCGAAGCGCTTTACGGGCATTTGGAAACTTCATACTTTTCCAAGCGAAGCAGATAGAACCATTCAATTTCCTTCCGACCTGAAGTAAATGTATTTTATTGCTTAAGATAAATTAACATACATATCTTCATCTGTTTCCTAATCTTGTGTATTCAATTGGATGTCTCTACTACGGACATTATTGACAATTTTAACTGCAAATACGCATTTTCCTTTTTTACGACATTATAATTTAATTGTGATTTTTTTTTATACAAAATGGGGCGTTTTCATTCTCTTTATAAAGTTCAGTGTTTATTCATTATCACTCGTTAAGCGACAAATACACAAATGCCATCCACATTGCTCGAAATTCTCTTTGTGTTCAGTTCTCATCTTGTCTCATACACATTCGTATTCAGATGTATACATATATGTGATTGGGGATCTTATAATTGGGAATTTTGAAATGGGGATTTTTAAAATTTTGGAAATTTCGTTATTTGGATAATTTAAGATTAGATATAGATTACCATCAAAATATTAAACAAAAGCTATATGAAATTTATTTTCGGTCATTCTAATTACATATATTTATGTAGAATAATCTTTAAAAATTCGCGTATACAGATATGATTTCAAACTGAATAGTTACCAGAATTCCTCTTTTGCTTTGAGCGTTTATTTTAATTTCTCAACTTCACTTGTAGCCATGAGACACAATTCAAAATCTTTTCCCTTCAAAAGAAATTTTATTCTATATTCACCATTAAGATTTATTGGTGCATCAGTGTCTATTATTAAATCTGCCTTATAATTGTCCCAAGAGAAATTAGTCTAAAAATGAATTTTATTACAATATTTTATCACGTAAATTTTTTAAGCACTTACCCCTGCTTGTGGAGGACATTCCCGCTGTGCACCTTTAAAATTTTTAACTAAATTCACCCATATTTCATTCGGTTCAAACATACTTTTGCAAAGATCCTCTTTAATTACGGTAAATGCTGTATCAACCCAAACTCCACGTTCTTTTCTCTGTGTTGTTGCTGTACCCTTAAATTAGATATATAGTTAAAAAATAAACTACAGGAATATTATGTATATAAATTCAGATTCTGTATATATTTTACTATAAATGTAGGATTCCCAGTTAATAGCTCTTTAACCACGAAGTATCCATCCAATAGTATAGTGTTATCATCAATACGTTTGGTTACAATGTGATCCATGTCAAAGAATCTCGTAAGATAATCCTTTTCTCTTCCTGGACATGGTCGAAAAACCCCATCTTCAGGATTGAGTTTAAATTTAGTAGCCTTAAATATTAATAATTTTTTTTTTTTTTTGGAAATTATATTTTTCTTTTTCAAAAATTTTATGTTTTACTCTTACGGAATATATTTTTAGCCACAAACATAGCGTTGCTACAATAATCGAAAAAATTCGAAACTGAGTGCTCATTATTATTAACGGCAATTCGTTGCGAAAAGTATTCACTAGAATAATTGTGCAAATAGTGTGCTTAGGGGTGCTTTATATTGTTAGTTTATATCTGAGAAAAAATCTTGCTCTTTTTATCGAATTGCGTGTATCACGATACTTATTAGGTTAAATTATAATGCATAATTATTAATTTCTAGATCGGTGAGTATTTTTGTGCTTTTGTTATATAAATGCCACTAATTATATATATATTTTCCGATAATTATCATTATCATCACCATTTATCATATATTAGACACATTTCAGATGTTCTAACTGATGTGATTGATATTCATGCCACATAAATACACATAAAAGTTTTTCATTTGTCAAAAATTAACACAAAAAAGGCACAGCTAGTCTAAAAAGATAAAAAATTATAAAGGGATACAGGGTACAATTAAGACAGAAGACAAATTAAATAGTAAAAATAAAATGGCACAAAATTTTCAAATGAAGACTATACATAAAAATGGTATTAAAAAAATCGCGCTTTTATTTCAAAATGCACTAAAAAATAAAAAATAATTTTTTCTTTAGTACTATTAGGTATGTATGGTACCGAAAAATAGACAAAAAATTTGTTTGTTTGAATTCCCCCGATCGATATCACCAAAGTTCACTTGGTTTTTGTTGCAATTACAGCAGATACTCTTGCAGATATCATCGGTTCTAGAGATTTTGTTGTAATACGGGAGTAGGTTAGGCGACCAGAGTTGATCTACTGTGACACCCGAGTGTATTATCATCAGAACAGATTAGACTACGCGATTCTTATCAATAGTAGCAGTTCATTTAACACAAGATTGAGTTCCCAAAGACCTATTTTAGTTATGAAACTTAATATATAGATATCAGTGTAGGGCGTAATCAACTATATTTGTAATCAGATTTATAATCATGATTAAATCAATCATGATTACACATTAATCATGATTACTTCAATCATGATTACCCATCAATCATTAATCATGATTACATCGTGTAATCTTAGGAAAATATAACCGTAATCATGATTACATGATTAGATTTTTTTGATTACAAATGAAACTTTTCAAGCGATTTTAAACTTTAGTTCTGAGAAAAAACAATCTGTAACCGTAAGAATTTATATTATAGAAAACTCCAAGACACTGTTGGATTATGTATTAATTGGAGTCAGTGTAAAGAATGTAAGTGCTTCTCTTGATAAAGACTAACAAATGTCTGATTATCAACTCAAATTCAAGATCTTGTGTTACTGTAGAGCGCATAGAGCGCATCTACACACACACACCATTTAAAATTACAACAGCAAATACCACAATGTTTATTTTTTTTTTAACTACAATTTTAAAACTCTTGCAAATTTGTAATCAAAAAATGTAATCATGTAATCATGATTACGGTTACGATCGATCAATCATTAATCGCCAAAAATGATTACTTTTCTGATTAATATTATCAATCTGTAATCGTGATTACAGATTACAGATTGTAATCGTAATCATTAATCATCAATCAGATTGCATTTTGCCCAACACTGAAGATATGTATGCAAATAGTATTATACATATATTTAGATTTTTAGAAATTATGATATTTAAAATAGGATTAACCTATCGAATTACCATTAATTTTTCCAAAGCTTAGTTTGACAAGAAATGCCTTTTTTAAATTTTGTAATAAGAATTCAATAAAAATGATAACATATGCTGATTGTTTAGGCATTCTTGTCTCGAGAAAATTTTTATCGACCAATGGTGAACCAATCGAAGGAACACTGCAAAAACTTCTTAACTAGATTATAAGTTGTGGTTTGAGGCTTAACCCCATAAAGACGTAAAGTAGTTTTTGTTTTTTTTCAGAGTAATACTGAACTCCAAATTAAACTGGTAGATAAATAGGAATGATCGCGTTAAAAAGGCGGCCATTGCGCTTTATGCTTTATATAAGAAAACTTTTGGCAAAAAATAGGGCATCCATCGCCGCATCAATGCGGTTGTAAGACTTATCCTCACTTATGGTATCCTGATGTGGTGGAATGCTCAAGAGAAATCGACTCACCTGAAAAGTTTTAATGGAATACAGAGAGCTGTATGTTAGGGTATATTACAGGAGCTCTTCGAACAACATCAACAGCAGCAATGAAGACTCCTGTAAATGTGTAGCTACAAAACTAAGATTCTGAGGTGGCTGGATGACTGCATACCTTCGTCACAGTAGAATTCCAAAGTACTGTCTCGAAGACTATACGATGAGCCACGTAATACACTGTCACACGGCTTAACTTAAACAAAGATTTCTCTACCAGCGCTCCTAGTAAATAGGAGTGGGAAGATATGGCAGACCTTAGTATCTCTTCAAATTACTGACATATAATAAGAATGGACTGAGCGTTCTGCTTCAACAATGGCACAAAAATTGAACAAGCTGTGAAAACCCTTTATTTTGTACAAATGCACACCGATTCATAATTTATTATTATTTGTCGATTGGAAACACTAAAGATGTTATAAAATAGTATGGCATTAAATTAAAATTATTTAGAAAGTTAAACTTGTTTTAATTAACACAAAAATTAAATTTTAATATTACTAAAAAATGTGCGCCTCTGCATATTTGTTGTCAAATTTCATTGAGCTTGTAAGAGATAGACGTATATAAACAATATATTTGTCTGAATTTTTATGTCAATTCCAATGCATTCCAATCAGGGCTGGGCAATCCTGAAGTAAAAAAACACTTAAGTACTACTTAAAGTACATTTTCGTTACTTAAGACTTATTACTCAATACTTTTGAAATGCCCCTACTTAGTACTTGAACATAAGTACTACCGTCTATTTACTTGTACTTAAGACTTAGTTTTGTACTTAAGTACCATTAAGTATCTACAAATATCTAACTCTTCGTAGAAAAGAAAACACAATCTCTAACGCAACTCCTTTTTTGTTGAGTTTTAAAGCACTCAAAGAACTGTCAAAGCATGTGCCGCACTCACGCGTCAAGGCAGAACCTTAGACAAACTAATAACATACAAACAAGACTGGGCAAGTAGAACAAAAACCAGTAACGTCTCGCTCGAATATAAAATCGACGATGCCTCGACTTGATGCCATAACCACTAACATGTATAATATGGACTGACTATGTTCATAGAAATACACTGCAGAAAGTGAGCTCACTTCTATATTGCTGATTCTTTCGGTCTAAGCACTAAGAACTGAAAACAAGTAAAATAGTGGATTCGTCGAAATACATGATTTTAAATTAATCATTCAGGGTTATTACTGATAAAAACTGTTTTACCAAAGACAATATATTTATTAGATACACAGAAGAAATTCTAAATGTTTTATTAAAATCACTTTCAACTTCCCGCCAATGATTTTTTTTTAATGTTGGCACCGACGTACGAACTATTTTTGACACAAGCAATTGTGCCCACGTAAAATAGAAAAGTAAGCAGTTCATATTATGTAATGCAATATTGTAACAATACTATTTAACCTATTCTCAGTAGTGGTGGTCCTAACTTTTAATAAAGTTGGATTATCCATGGATTTTTTAAAGGTATTAGAGCATTAAATTCAGGGAAGTGGCATTAAATTAGCCCTAATTGAGCCCTAAATTTTGACATATTCAAAACTTTTCTACCATGAAATGGCGGTCCCAACTTAATTGACGTCTATCAATTCAACACCAACGTTGTCGAACTATAAGCTCTAGAGACTTGATGCCAACCACAGAGTGGGTGTTTGGCCACAGTGATGTACTATGGAATACGGTAGGTGATATTTTGGGCGGGAAACGTTCAGCTATGAATATATTTTTAGCGAAAGAAACTATAGCAAGGCCCCTAGAGTCCAGTAAAGAGGTCTCTAGATTTGATGGATTACAAGCTGGCTAATCGCAAATGGAGAGAATTAACTAAATAAATGCGCTATTTCCTAGGAAGACAGAAACTCTGATAAGGGGCAACCGGAATGACCCGCGGAATCGTACTGCAGTTATCACGGGACACTGCCTTTTTTTGTCTTGCGGAACTCAAGCTTCATACAATGCATTTTACGTAAACTGTAAGGATGAGAAGGAGATTGAGAGCGTTAAACATCTGCTGTGTGAATGCCCCATGTTTTCCAAATGTAGAAGGAACACGCTTGGCAATTATTTTTCCTGTGAATTCGATAACAGACAAAGAGTTGGGGGACTAAGTAGGTACATTAACTCTTGTGGCTGGTTCTAACGCACCCACCTAAATCGAACAATCATTTCCAGGTAAGGATCTGGTGCGGTGGCATTACAATGGGTTATCGATTGTCTATGTATTGTTGATCGTAGGTATTTCGGCGAAGGGATGGAAGACAAAAAGAATTTAACTTAGCTTAGCTTGCTAATGTCAATTAAGTATTCTAATAAAATTCGTGTTTTTTTTTTTTTTTTTTTTAATTAAAAAACTTTAAATTATTCAGCTATTTGTATTAATTTTAAATAAAAACATTTGAAGTGATAATTTTGTGAATAAGCCTTGAATTAAGTTAATAAAAAAAAATTAATTCATGAAATTAAACTAGAAAGTTTATTTTCTGGAATTACGTGTAAATCAAGTGAGAAAAAGATAGGAAAACAAAAATATTAAGATTAGTCTTCAAAATATTTCTTTGTTTATATTTTTGTGATTTTTTTTTGTTCTTTAATGTTTCAGTGGTAGTTCACAATTTTATTTTATTTCAGATTTACTACTTCCATGAGTAGAACAAATACATGAGAACAGTTCTATCGCATAGTGGTAAATGGCGCAATTTTTCGGGCTAAAGGTGCTTCCTTTAGTTATATGTTCTAAATTTGAAGCCAAGTTTAATTAATTATTAGCATCCAGGATTTCTCAATATTAATCATAGTAGGCATAGTAATTCTCTCTATAGGAATTTATGAGTATTCGTCGTCAATTAAGATCACACGCTTCTGGAGTACACACACAAATCATATATGTATATATATTCTGCAAGCTGTAGTAGTCCATTAATGACCTGTCCATATTAATCATGGGAGAATTTATTGATTGCAGATTGGCCCGCCTTCAGTTATCGTACCTGGTTTCCAAGTCAGTTTCATCTTTCAAAGATTTTTATTCTTTTTATTGCTTATGACGAGCTATATTTTTGTTTGGGTTTGGATTTGTTCTATATATATGCATTCTGCACGTTAGAATCCTTCCCTCCCTCCAACAAATCCTCAAGTGTCTTTAAGAATATTTCTTTAATCCAGATAGGTCTGAATTCTTTAGCAGCTACATACGCCCGCTTTTGCCTGCCTTGCCAGTAAAGATCACTTTGACAATATCAATGAGAATTTCATTGCTCTATGATCTGAAAGCACCCTGAATCGAAAGTATAGGTGCACCCATGGTCTGTGTTTTTTGAACTCTGAAGGAACTGTGCTATTTATGAATGTTTTCCCAAAGATAAAATAATAAATCAAATTCAAATAGAAAAAATAAATAGAAAAATACAAAAAGAAAAAATTAAATTTCGAAATTAAAAATCAAATCAAAAGTAGTTCTGAATTCTGCTGTGGAGACTAAGATACAGTAATACTATGTTATACAGGATATTCTGCACATATAGATATAAATTTTTCGCTGGGTGATGATAGATCTCGTCAAGTCATAATTTGTATTTAATGGAGAGAAAATAAGTATGGAGTATATATGCTATGAAGCCTATTATAGTTTATGTAGAACCCTTCACCTTCCCCTTATCACCTTCCAGTAACCTCCGTGATCTTCCCACTACAGAGATTAAGCAATTGTATTTTAGGCATAGAGTGAATGAAAGCGAAGACTTGAGGCCATTCATTTTTATAACAAAGATAGGACTAGTAACGTGATTATTAAAAAACAAAAAACGAATTTAAACAAAAACAAATAAAAAAGTTAGAATTGGTCTAACAAGGAGATGGTCCCTACTCGTCATCACCGATTTCATCCAAATTCACATATGTTGCGCTTGGCTAGAAATGAAAGTGACACAAGGGGGAACTCCAGATGGGCAAGCGAAATCGAAATAATGCATAATGAAGGTGACCCCGGGGTTAAAACTAACACTTTTCGGAAAACTTTGACAATAATCACCTTGCGGGTATATTCGCAAAATTTAAGCCACTTTCTTTTCGTAACAATTATCTATAAACTGTAATATTTCATACACAAAAAACCAGAAGTCATTACCCCAATTAGTTTAGGAGCATTTTCTAAAATAAGATGGCAAGGTTTGCTTAATTACTTTTAACTTACATTGATTAGCAGCATATACTGTAAAGCTACCACCCTTATCTCTCAGCCAAATTTCAACCGAATGTCAAGATTCCTTTTGCTAAGTTCATTGTGAGTTTTTTATGATTTTTTGAAACTATTACAACATTCGTAAATTTCTGGAAGATCGGATGTCATTTATCTATTTAAAAAAAAAATTAAATCTATAAAAATGTTGCATACCCAGTTTTCAGCATTTACCGGCGATCTTTGAAAATGCACGGAAATGCCACTCACAGAATCGGCAATCTACATACCTCCTCTGTGGTTGACATTTTACCCGAATGAATTTGGCGCTTTCGTTGAAACTCTGTTGCAATTTAACTGCGACAACTCACGCGAACATTTGCAAATTTGAGCATTTCCCCATAAAACCCCGGGCTCCCCTACATTATGCATTATTTCTGTTTCATTTGGTCATCTGGAGCTCCCACTTGCGTCTCTTTCATTTCTAGTCAAGCCTTACTTATTCTGTGAATTTGGACGAAATCGGTGATAACGAGTAGGTACCGACCAATTCTTATGATACAAAATTTCAAATGGTCACCCATTTGAAAAATTTTGAGTTTTGCAGTGGTTTTTCGCATTTATTTCTAGAACGGTTCGTCGGACAGCAAAAATGATTATGTATAACCAATTTTATAGGATTTAATAATCTGAAGAAGTTTTTAGTACAATAAAAATGTCTAGGACTGATCGTTTTCACAGTATCCGTAAAAAGCCTAAATATTTATATGGCAACACCAAGAAGGGGTTGTCCGATTTATTCCATTTTTGAAAATTTATTTGCTATTATGTACTATGAAAACATCACATACCAAATTTAAGCTCTCTATGTCAACGCGTTCGCAGGCAGTGTCCAAATATATAGTGAAAAACGAAATTTTTGTATGGCAACCCCACGAAGGAGTTGCCCGATTTATCTCATTTTCGAACTTAATTTTACTTTGTTTTTTTTTAAAGTCCGCGTACAAAATTTCAGCTCACTAAGTGCAAGCGTTCTAGAGTTATCGTGCGCACGGACGGACGGACGGAGAGACGGACGGATATGCAAAAATCAAATTAACTTTTAATATTATGCATGGGTTGGGTGTCCAATCCATTTTGCTTACCTTCATTATTTCTGTGCGTTACAAATGGAATGACAAACTTAGTATACCCTAGGGTATATCTAGGGTATAAAAAATGCTAAAAAATCTAAAATTTGAGTATAATGTGTTGGGTCTCCGGAGTGGGGAGGAGTACGTGGGTGAGTCTCAGATAATAAGAGAAGTGCGAAGAATTCAACATTCAATGAAGTGACAACAGTAGCACAGAGCACCGACTTTCAGCGTGCTTTATAAAAAATGAGCCAAAAACTATAGATTCCTCACAGCTCCTAGGGAGTGGGATTTACCACCTTTCTCCCTTTTTTCATTAAGCTATATCACCGCGCCGCGCTCGGTCGGCTATCTTATATAAACATCCTTTTTCACACTCTCTGAGCTTCATTATAAACGGAGAGCGGTGTACATAATAAATAATCGAAGCTTCTTCATTACCATTTATGTTATGTTTAAAAAATCAGAGGAAAATTACAAACTATTGTTTGTGCACAAAGTTTTCACATCCGCAATTATTCTCCCGTCTCTCATCATCCGCCATCCAGCATGGATTTTTATTCAAAATCTTTTTCTTTTAAGAATTTTTAAAAATTTGAATAATGGATAAACAATTTATTTTATCGATAGACCAGCGCCTACCTAGTAAGATAAAAACCCTTGATAGTTTACGCTTTGAAAATTCTACAAGACAAAGCATGTGTACTATCAAGTGCATCTTGTAAGAAGCCCCCTTTTAACTGATCTATTTATGGAACGTTATTAGCACACATCTATCAAACAAAAGTCTTAAACGGGGTCATGTACCTCGGTAAGGGCCTCTTGAGGAGAGAAAAAAAAATGTCAAGGTACATCATAATATCATGACGACACAATGATGTAGACATGCTGATTTAATGATGCTTTTGTGGTGATGCATTTATTATTCAAAAAAACATAACGCAAACTGGTGCCAGACGTGTTTAACACCCAGATTTTCTTAGATCATTTAGCGCTCAGAATTATTTAAACTTAAGCATTCAGACATTATATCAACATCAGCTTCATAACATCACTTCATAGTTTTAGTTAAGAGACTTCTGAAAGTTTTTGGTGCGCTATTAATGACATTTGCGGCGGGTAGCAAGCAGCCTCCAGTCATCGGCACTTCTGGACTTGCGGAGAAACTAGCTGTGAACATTCATCATGTTTGACATCTGGTTCAAATTTATGGAGCCATCAAAAAGATTTATTACAAATTTTCTTGTTTTAGATTTTCATTTCATCTGTCATAATATAAAAATGCAGTACATACACATATCCCTTCCTCCAGTGGGTTTTGAAAACGAATGTCCGTAAATATTCGCATTTTAGTGACAGATTTGTTTGTTTCTAGCTTTTTTTAGTTTTTGTGTTGAATAGAGAATGTAATTTATTGACATTATTTCTACTGTTTATCGCTTGTATAAATACATCTCAATAATACAAGGAACAAGAATACAATATTTCCCGTTCGCGTATGAATAAACTACAAGATTGGAAATTATAGGAAATTTCATCAAAAGATAACAATAAAAAGGAAATGTCAGATGCAACATTACTGAGTTATAGGGTGATTAAGAATTTTTTATAGTGTTTGATAAAAATACTTTGTGTTTTGGAAAGCAGCTGCATGTGTCTTAACATATGGAACCCATTGAACTTTTTAAAAATTCCTCCAATATTTAAAGTAATAATGTTTAAATCGTTTTCTTCACTTCACTAGTAGCATTTTTTTACTCAACTAGATCCGTCGAATTTAGTTGAAGTAGGGCTACCACATACCGACAGCAGATTTTGGGGTAAAAAATTTAATCGAGTTACATTATACTATTTTCTCGAGCTTAAGATATTAAACAGATATAAGGCGCAAGTGTGACAGACATAGTTCACAACCAAAGTTCGGGTAATATTTTGATTATAAACTGAAGTAGATGTCTCCAGAATATATGTATAGGTGACATCTTTACTTGTCTTTTGCTTTTTATTTCCTAATATAAAACTTTTTCCATTTTCAACGACTGGATATAACTTTTGATTTGGTGTTTAACCATTTTTACTTTATATGTTGGAAAAATTTGGTTTATACCACTAAATAAAACTTTCTATAAAATTTTTTGCAAGTAGAAACATCTAAACATTACAGTCTATCATCACAGACTAGAATCCAAACTGGAATGAGGTAACAAACCGGTCATAGATTAATACTATTGTGACCAAAGATAACCTAATAAGAACATAGGACACAGCCGAGCAAAATTGGAAATTTTTTGTATTTTCAAGAAAGAAAGAAATATATATCATATACTTTCGTCTTTTACATGAATGGGGAAAAGAGCTTTGCATTGTCTCCAGTGAACATGCATTTCGTCTTGTCAATGTAGTCAGAAAGCATTGTTTCACACACTTCAACGCGACGCCTTTTTTCCAAAAAATTCAATGATTTCGGTACCAGTCGAGATTTGACGCGTTTGAGGCCCAAAGCATCCTTCAAAATGGTATTGACTGAGCCTTTCGATATGCCAATATCATCAGCAAAGTCTCTAATCGTTAATCGACGGTTTTCAAACACCCAATCTTTAATTTTTTGGACGTGAGCTTCGTCGGTTGAGGTTGATGGTCGCCCATGGCGCTCTTCGTCTTCGACACGTTCACGGCCTGCTTGGTACTCACTATACCACTTGTAAACATTTTTTTCGACATAGCCTCATCACCAAAGGCTTTCTGCGCCATCCTCAACGAATCCGCAGCAGAAAATTGATTCCGCAAAAAAAATTTAATGCAAATTCTTTGCTCAACAAATTTCGACATCGCAAAAAACGAGAAATTCACTTTTAGCAGCTCACAAAACGAAGCGTATCTCAAACACTAATGAATATTTTGACGTGTGATTTGGCAGGGATGTCAAAGACAGTCCTACCAACCTAAAAAAGAAACTAATTCGCTAACTCTTTTGACGTTTAAATTCAAATTTCACCTTTCTTTTTGGGCACAATAGTAGTTGTGCGACTGACACAATGAGTTAAAACAAAAATTGAGAGAACTTAGGATTACCCGAATGATAAATCTTCTTAAAAATCTCCAAAATCCTTTAAAACTATCCATAATAACCACAACCAAAGTTAACTTAATGACAAGTTAGGACACAGAAGATTTTTCCGATTGCTTTACATTTTAGGGCCGTATTCACCAAGCAAAATTAAAAAAAATTTCAATTAAAGCTATTCACCAACCACACTTACCGAGTCGATTTAATGAAAATTTAATTTTAATTTAATTTTAAGTGAGGCCTTACCCTCTCTTAAATAAATTTAATTTCGATGTCAGCTGATTGAAGTGTCATGCAGTCAAATGTCATATTTTTAATAGTGCTGTTAAAAGTTTGAAGAAGCAAGAATTTAACTGTGTAGATATATTACGATTTCAGTGAATAGAACCACGGTTTTTAGTTTCAAGTGCATTAAAAAAAAGTAAATACAAATTAATTTAATCTTAATCACTGCTATGGATTTTTGGTTCAATGACTAGTCCATTTATATTCGTGTCAGTGGAAATCATATATGATTCGATTTTGATTTGATTTTTCATTTTTAGAAATGCGAGTAGCGCCCACACCAGAGTAATTGTTGCGACAGCTGTTTTAAACAATCTTTTAAGAGACAGGAAAATTCCACCAATCGAAATTGTATTTGACAACCTACAGCAACCTCAAATGAATATAAGGGATACTCAGACCGATTTTTCTGGCCGTAATTCAGTTATTGCAATTTTTTTTAAAATCATTTTTAATATGTGAATTGCTTAATATGGGCTATTTTTAATTAAAACGAATTGTACATATATTATAAATTATATTTAATAATACATAAAAACGTCTTTATTTAAATAATACTAAAAAACTTCTTTAATAATATTTAAATTACATGAACTGTCACGAGAACTGTCACTTGCCAAATTCGGAAATCTTGCAGCTGATAGTCCGAAATGTCCGAAATTATTTATTTTATTAAGGTTGGTGAATAGCTACAAAAATTTAATTGCGGTCCCTCAATAATAATTAAATTAAAATTAAATTTGTATTAAATGGCTTGGTGAATACGGCCCTTAAAGTGTACACGGCTAGAAAAGGAAAGAAAGAAGAAAAAAAAATAACAAAAAATTAAAATTCTCTTTAAAACTTTTACGAATAAAGAGAAAAAAATGTGAAAGCCCAGATTACATGCAACAAAACAGAATGACAAATGATTCATTTTCGTAAATAAATGAGATGGGTTGGAGTTTTCTGATTTTACTCTCATTTTACTCCCGCGCTTTTGTGAAAACAGGTTTTCCTGAAATATTGACAGAGTTTATTCCAAAGTTGTAGTTGTAATCGTATGTTATGTCCCAAAGTTGTTGCTGTAATCCTATGATATTTGAAGGCACGTTCTTTTGTTTACATTCTTTTTGCTCTGAAGAGATTAAGTGGGAGAAACTCATTCTGGATTCTCTGATGTTTTTGGGAAAAATGAGAATATTATTTGAGAGGAATTTAACATCTCTTTCAGCACCTTGGCCAAAGCGAAATTTATCTTTATCTTAAAAAAGTGAGGTAGTCTAACACAATCTACATTATTATGAATAGTTTGAAGGGATTTTGGAGACATTTAAGAAGATTTTATTATTCGGGTAATACTACGTTCTCTCGATTTTGTTTTTTAACTATTTTTCTCAATCGCACTAGGCTAATGCTTAGTCCAGTCAAAGTATAAATAAGGATAAGTAGAGACAGAGGCGAACAAAATAGAAAATGTTTCATGTGTTTTAGAATGAAACAAGTAATTTCATATACTTTCGTCTTTTGCATGAATGGGGAAAAGAACTTGGAGACAACGAGCTAAAAACAAAAATCGAGAGAACGTAGGATTATCCGAACGACAAAATCTTATTAAATCCTTCAACATCCTATCAAACCGTTCATAATAATGTACTTCGGGTCACACTACCTCCCATTTTTAAGAAAAAGATAAATTTCGCTTTGGCCTAGATGCTGAAAGAATATGTAAAGTTTCTCTCAAATGAAATTATCATTTTTCCCGAAAATATCAGAGAATCCAGCACTTAGTCTCTTCATAGCAAAACGAATGTAAACAGAAAAACGTGCTGATATGGGATTACACCAACAAACCTTAGAATTCATGCGAAAAATATTGGAACAATTGTCTTAATATTTCAGAAAAACCTGTTTTCACAAAAGCGTGGGAATATTTTATGAGCGTAAAATCGGAAAACTCCGCCGATTCTCTCTTATTTACGGAAATAAATCATTTGCCATTCCGTTTCGTTGCATGTAATCTTTGCTTTCACATTTTTTGTCTTATTCATAACATGTTCAAAGAGGGTTTGATTTTTTTTTATTATTTCTCTTTTTTCCTTCCTTTTCTCGCCGTATATATTTAAATTAAAAATAATCGGAACAGTCTTCTGTGTCCCTTCTTTTATTTATTTATTCTTTGGTTAAGTTTTTTCCCCCAATTCATGCAAAAAACGAAAGTATAGGACATTACTTATTTCTTTCTAGAAAACAATGAAAATTTCCAATTTTGTTCGGCTGTGTCTTCTCTTCTTATTAGGTTATCTTTGGTCACAACACTAGCTCAATTTTTCAAGAAAAAGATAAATTCCGCTTTGGCCAAGGTGCTAAAAGGAAATGTAAAATTTCTGTCAAATAAAATTCTCATTTTTCGCAAATATATCAAAGAATCCAGCATGAAAAAATCCTACTTAATCTTTTCACAGCAAAACGACTATTTACAGTTCACAAAAGAGCGGGAACATTTTATGAGAGTAAAATCTGATATCTCCTTGCCTTCACATTTATTTACGAAAATGAATCATTTGTCATTGTCACTCTGTTTCCATGCATGTAATCTGCGTTTTTATTCGTAAAGCTTTTAAATCTTAGAATATAGAGGGAACAGGAAGTGTTGATAACTGTGAAATTCGTGTACATGGGCAGAATAAACTAGAAGTAGACTAATGTTTCCTACGGTTAAGTACCTATATACTTTATATTTGAGAATTTTGTTTTTAATTAATGAGAATTATTGATATAATTAAAAGAATCACTTATTTTGAATATACCTTTTAATTATTTTAATTATAAAGATAGTCACAATCCAAATGTCTGATATATATTTTGGAAAATATTGTTACGAGCGGGGCTTTAGTTCGTTATTCAAAACATGATATTTCAAATGATATAATCTAATTAACAAGCTCCCTTTATTACATTCCTTATTTACTTTTTCAGATTGACACTACTTTAATTATCGCTAGTACTATACTTAAATTTATCGCAATCCAATACCTTAATCTGTTTATTACGTGTACTGTCTGAAACAAGACTCACTCCTAGTGATGAAAAGAGCTGTATACTTATACTCTACAAACTGCTCATAACCTTCCCGAAGATTCGATTTCAGAAACATCGATTCTGCGAATCTAAAGTTGTTTAATGTTCGAACCAATATAGATGTCGCTTGTCCTAAAGTTGTTTATGTCAGAGCCAATGGATATCGCTGGTCCCTACCTAGTATACGTAACACTGCCACCTCCTTAAAATTGTTCGTCCCGAAAAACAGGTGGTTCACGATCTTGATGCTCGCAGTATTGACACCAATTATTCGTTTGCCTCTTGTACGTCATCACTTCTAGTTACCACTGAATACGGTCCATCCAGTGTTTTGGAGAAAGTCCCTTACGTCGTTTTAGGGATGTATAGCCAAGAAAGATTAAATCCTGCAGAATTAGCAAGACGTCATAGCGGGTCTTCATACTTTCGGCATTTACTACTAATTTCGTTTTCCTGGCCTCGTGCACATCAGCTCTCCTTTCCAATGGGACTTTGACATTATATACTTATGGATTTCTCCTCTGCTTATGCGTGTCGGCGAAATTGTTTTATTTTTCCAAATATTCTTCAGAGGTTCCACTATGCGTTTCTTCTAGAACATCGTTGACTTTTGATTCTGACACGAATATTTGCATTCGGAATGATTCACCGTGAGTTGCTTGTCACTTGCGTTTTAATATTCCTCATTAAACGTGAAGAGAATTCCATTGAGCCCAGTAGCTTTTCAGCTTCTTACTTCTTTCCGAAATATCTTTCCATTCTGGTTTTTCATGTTTTCTTTCCAAATAAGAATAGGTGATTTGTCCGGATCTCCTCGTTGCGTTTTTCGCACGTCTTCGTTTTCCCAACCTGTACGTGGTTCCACGGTAACCAACTGTATAGTAGCTATTGTCTTTTTTTCTTCCACCCAGATACGATGCTTGCATTCAGTTTTACATGGACTTCGTGAAAGGGCGTCTGCATTTCCTGATACGGCGTGTAAGAAATCCTCGTACCTCCTCTAAAATAGTTAAATCTGTGTGAAAAACATGTTCTAGTGGTAAGCCGTGCGAAGTTTCCCTCCTTGCCACTACATAGTCTCCGAACAAGCACATGTACATAGTCTCCGTTCTGCACCAGTTCGCAGAGCTCAGATTCGTAGCCAGTGGCTAAGATCATCAGGTCGTTGGCGTAACATACTGCTTTGTACCGCCTCAGGGTGAGTGCTAGAGTGTTAGAGATCATCCATAATGAGCACCCAGAACAAAGGTTAGAAAATATCACCTTGAGGAGTGCCTCTCTGGACTCTGCATACCCCACCCAGTTCGGCAAAATTAGTTCTATTGTTCAACATGTGTGCGATCCAGTGTTTTATGGACCGGTTCACTCCATGTTTTGTTAGCGTTTCAGTGAACTTATGTAGAAGGACATTGTTAAAGGCACCTTCTACA
The DNA here is from genome assembly GCA_963924295.1 of Dioctria rufipes. NCBI lineage: Eukaryota > Metazoa > Arthropoda > Insecta > Diptera > Asilidae > Dioctria > Dioctria rufipes. Next base: position 279,930,933 of record OZ002740.1, on the reverse strand, counting down.
TCGATAAAAACATCCAGCATAGATTGTTTAAAGAGGAAACCTTTTTCAATAGAGTGGATCTGGATAACCTTTAACTGTATTGAATTAATTCAATTACGACGGCGAGAGAGGTCGACGGCACTGCAGATTCCTATATAATAATAATTTTGTTTTATCGATTTAATATGTATGTTCGCCTAAATTTATGAAAAACTACATACTTATAATATCAAAATATATTAATATAATTAAAAAGAAATATGTAATATTGTTTTACTTTGCATATATGCTTTTTCAATATAAAACCCGAATTTAATTGCAAGATTTCAATTTAGACGATTCCTATTTACACGGTTTTGGTTTACACGGTACTTTTGAAGACCGAATCCACCGTGTAAATCGAGGGTCAGGTGTAGTTTATTTCTTACACCTTCTTTCTTGTCTCTTTTCACATTTATTTCTTTTTTTCTATTATTATTTTTTATTGATAAGTATATTTTCTGTTATGATTAGCTTATATAAACTAAAAATATCTAGTATCTTAACATGTTACAATGAAATAAATTTGAATAACTACGCCTGGAAAAACTTTAGCTGTTAATAAAACATCTGAGGCCTTGTACTGGCAATTATGGTTCATAATGGTTTTCATATGAAATAATTCGTTAAGTGGTTATCTATCTGATTACAGTTTTGGAAAATTGTACACATATTAACTTTGGGTGTGAGCAAAATTCAATTATATATTTACGTTAATAATAATTTAAACTTTGATCTTGAAAATTCGTGTCGGCTCTCGATCTATGTAGTAAGCAGCTCTTTTCTTTATCTAAGCTCATAATCGAAATTATGAAATCTGATCTATCTGGAAATGCGACTCTGATCTGACACCTTAGCCTTTGTAGAAAAAAAATCGACTCAGTTCTTAACCAACAAGATCATGTTATCTTTGTACTGCAGAAATGAAATGTATTCTATTCGATGCAATTGCTTTATTCAGAAGAATTCAAGAAAATTTTCTTTACTATACTATACTAACTTTGTGTGAACTTTTCAGTGAATAAAATTAAAATGCAACATAGTGGAAGAGACTATTTACACACACACACACACACACACACAAATAGAGCCCCATTTCAATCTAATTGAAGAAATCCCAGAGTAAAAAAGCACGTCGCAGCAATTATAATAGTTATAAAATTCATATTTTCTCAAATTAGCTACATACGCCTAAAACTGAAAATTTCAGGTAATTAATAAAACATTGTCTATGAAAGGCCTACTTGACAAAGAAACTAACAGCAGCAGTACGCTTCATCGGCTGAACGGAAATACGTTTGATGGAAACGATGTCATAAAATATCAGCTAAGCTCTCTATGAGTGCGTCTAGCAAAATTCCTGTTAGCATATCGAATTTCATTATTCATTGTAGATACATAATTATGGCTCAAAAGTGGGACGTCGAGCTCAATATCAGGGTTAGTCGGATTTGAAGAGCGCAAATACATTGTAGCATGCATACATTATTCACTAGGAAATACAGATACACTTTTTCACATCAGATATCCTTTTTTACTGGAAGAAATAAAAGAATGCAGATATACTTTTTTACATCAGGTATACTTTTTTTTTACTGAAAAAAAGAAAAGAAGAGCTTTAGAAAAAATAGAAGGCGAGACGTCTCTGATCAGCCAGTCGTACAACTAATGAAGAATACGTGTCTTAAATATTTGTGTATCAATAAAGTAAAATAAAATTGATGTTTATTCTTGTTCATTATTTAAAAAAGAACTATACGCTACGGAACAATTGGTGACCCCGAACGCAAACAAATATTAATTACACCGTTTGGATTGTATGAGTTTTTGTACATGACATTCGGCCTCAGCAACGCAGCACAGACTTTCCAACGCACCATTGACGAAGTACTACGTAATTTAGATTTCACTGCAGCATATATCGACGACATAATCATCGCGTCAGAAAACCCTAATGAGCATGAAGAACACATTCGTAGCACTTTCAAACGCCTAGAGGAACATGGTTTAAAAATTAACTCCGAGAAGTGTATTTTTGCACAAAGTGAAATCGTTTTCCTTGGTCATCTGGTAACAGCTGAAGGCATCAAACCACTGCCAACGAAAGTCGAAGCCATCAAAAATTTCGAAAAGCCAGTAATAGCAAAACAGTTACGACGTTTTATTGCCATGATAAACTTCTACCGACGTTTTATACCGAATGCAGCGTCCATCCAAGACAGATTACAGCAATTAATTAACGGAAATAAGAAAAATGACAAATCGGTATTAAATTGGACTGAAGATGCGTCGGAAGCGTTTAGTAAGTACAAAACTATGCTGGCCACAGCAACATTATTAGTTCATCCATCCAAAACGGCACAGATCGCACTTGGCGTCGACGCATCAGCTTCGGCAATAGGAGCAGTTGTACATCAGATCGAAAACGGCAAATCCAAACCATTAGCTTTTTATTCCAAGAAATTGAAAAACGCGGAAGTGAAATACAGCACATACGACAGAGAACTTCTAGCAATTTATAGAGCAGTCAAATTCTTTCAACACATGCTAGAAGGAAGAAATTTTATAATCTATACGGACCACAAACCGCTTACTTTCGCCTTCCAACAAAAAAGCGAAAAGGCATCCCCACGTCAAGCCAGACAGTTGGATTTTATTGGCCAGTTCACAACAAATATCCAACACATCAGTGGCAAAAACAACATAGTGCCAGATCTACTATCAAGAATCGAACAAATCAATTCCAATGAGGTTGACTTTGAGCAGATAGCAAAATCTCAACAAGACGACGAAGAACTACATAAGTTAATGGTATCAAACAACACATCACTTCAACTAAAAATGACAACATTACCATTCAACAATATCCAATTAATTTGTGACATGTCAGGTAAATATGTTAGACCACGTTCATTAAAAACATCGTTGAAAGCAAAAATGTCGAAAAATTGGACCACCGAATTACCATTAGTAATGCTTGGGCTACGAACTGCTCATAAAGAAGACTACAACGCAACACCAGCGGAAATGCTTTATGGTACTACACTAAAACTTCCAGGTCAGTTTTTCACCCAAAGCAAGCAAAACGTCAACGACAGCGATTTCATCAAAAAATTTAAGAATTCGATGAATCAAATTCGCCCAGCAGAAACAATACATCACACTGGAAGCAGAATTTTTGTTCATCCGAAGCTAAAAAATTGCAGGTATGTTTTCGTTCGCACCGATTCACACAAAACACCACTACAAACACCATACGAGGGGCCTTACGAAGTAGTGAAACACGGCGATAAATCGTTCAAGATATTAGTAAAAGAGAAAACGCAACGAATATCAATTGACCGTTTGAAGCCAGCATTTGTTTTAGCAGAGAATAAAACATTTAAGAAAAGCGACGTTTCACCAGATACAACAATCCAGCAACCAGAGATACGCACACGGTCAGGGAGGTGCGTAAAGTTTCCAGCACGTTTGAACGTCTAATTGTACGTTCACACTGGCAGGGGAGTAGTGTAGCATGCATACATTATTCACTAGGAAATACAGATACACTTTTTCACATCAGATATCCTTTTTTACTGGAAGAAATAAAAGAATGCAGATATACTTTTTTACATCAGGTATACTTTTTTTTTACTGAAAAAAAGAAAAGAAGAGCTTTAGAAAAAATAGAAGGCGAGACGTCTCTGATCAGCCAGTCGTACAACTAATGAAGAATACGTGTCTTAAATATTTGTGTATCAATAAAGTAAAATAAAATTGATGTTTATTCTTGTTCATTATTTAAAAAAGAACTATACGCTACGGAACAACATAATGATGTGCGCAACTAATTATCACTTTTTTAAGAAATGTCTGCGGTTGTACTGTGGATCATATGCTGGAAGTGTGTGAATCATGGAGTTTTAGTAACTGAAGGTTACTGTATAGTGCGTAGTAGTCACTGACCTATATATGTGCGTCGACCATTACTCTAGTAATTTAGTAATGCACATATACAGTACATTAATTGTTGATAGTTGTTGATTTATACAACAAAATATGCAACTCTCTCACAAAATACCCTGTATATTAAAAAGTACAAGGTTTAGAGTCACTTACAGAGCTCATTGTACTCAGAGCTTCTTAGCCTTTCCTACGACTGCTCGACCAGACCCGTACTCCCCTTCCGTTAGGACTTATAGTGGTCACCTGGTCATTGACAAGCTCATAAAAGTCGATAATATGGATGGCACACCTGCATTGCAGGTGCTCAAACTTAAGATAATTTTTTTTTTCATTTCTTAAATTGGATCCACCATGTATAATGACTTAATAAAAAAATAATATAAAATAAATCGTCTGAAAGTCCATCGAACATTATAGGGACAGAGTTCGATGGACTTTCAGACAATTTATTTTATATTATTTTTTTATTAAGTCATTATACATGGTGGATCCAATTTAAGAAATATTTTCTACCGGGTTTATAATTTAACTATTGAATAAAACACCTCACTATTGTGTTATTGTCAAAATTGTATGAATATAAATTGTACGTAAAATTACAAATGAAAAAAAAAATTATCTTAAGTTTGAGCACCTGCGATGCAGGTGTGCCATCCATATTATCGACTTTTATGAGCTTGTCAATGACCAGGTGACCACTATAAGTCCTAACGGAAGGGGAGGACGGGGCTGGTCGAACAGTCGTAAGAAAGGCTATGAAGCTCTGAGTACAATAAGCTCTGTAAGTGACTCTAAACCTTGTACTTTTTAATATACAGCGTATTTTGTGAGAGAGTTGCATATTTTCTTTATCACCCTGTAACACCGAGACGGTTGAGATGCCGCTCCCCCTTGCCATGCAATTTTTTGTTTGACTAGGTGACTACTATCACCTCCTATTCCTATGGACCACCATGGACTAAACACCCTATATAAGTGGTACTATACGTATTAATTTTTTTGGAAGAATATTCGTGTTTCCGCCCCTGTAACTCGTTACACATCAGACTTACAAAAAAAGTATTTATACAAAAATTTTTGGGAATTTAGTCATCTTCAAATTTGTATCAGCCATTTTTGTCGTAGGACCAACCGTTGGGGAATTATATTGAAAAAAAAAAAAAAAAAAAAAAAAAAAATCGCCCATTAAGGCAGTAATTTCTTCTATGAAGCGATTCATATAGAATGGAGAATAACCTCAAATTTCGAGCAGGAATGTAAAAGTGAATGTGTTCGAGCCATTGAATAAATAACTAATAAGGAAACGGCATATCAGGTGAAAACGTAAGCATCTCGGCGAAATGTATTGGTGTGTTCTGTTTGTATTCGTTTCGTCATGGCAGTAATTAAATTCTGACATTCTGAAAGGGCACATTTTCATAATCCAAATTCCTATGTAAAATAAACAAATTTTTAGCTCCCCCTTATTTTCAGATAATATTTCTTGGCGTTGCCTTTGTATGACTGGAATAATTTAGGCACCAACTGACAATTCAATTGTAAACAAATAAACCGGCATTGGTAAAATGTTAAATCTTTTGCCATGGCTCTTTATTTTTATAGATATTTCACTTTTATTTTGTTTAAAACAATATAATTAATAAGTAAAGCTATTAAGCTTACTTGAAGAATGCTTTCCCACGACAATAACTCCGTTCGTTCCTGCATCACAGCACAGCGCACTTCATTACGGTTTTTTAAGACTCCGGAGTCTCTATTACATAAATAATCGTTCACAAAAGAAATATTCCGCACTTATTTCACACTACTATTCATAAAAATCACGTTTAATTAATTATTTTTCACAATATCGCGAATTGAAATCCGAAACTTATTTTCAAATAATATGAAATGTCAGAACTGACATAAAATAGCGACGACGCCCTCTTGTCATTTCCCCCCCCCCCCACGACCATAGGTCACACTGTCATTGAAATGCTTAAACACGTACGCTGTATTCGCACGATACCTTCCTTATTAGTTATTTATTCAATGGTTCGAGCAGGTTCACTTGATAAAAATATTTGGTCGTATGACAAAAAATATTCAGTCTTTTTGACAAAATCAATCATGCATGAAATTTTTATAAAACCGTTGTCAAATTTATAACAAATTTGATAAAGATTGACAGCAAGCAACAAAATTTAAATATCGAATTGATTGAATGAATTTTCAAAACGAAAAATTACATTTTCAAAGTAATGAAATTTCAAATCATTAATTACAAAGGCACAATAGATCAATTTTGATCCCGGTGTCCGCAGGGTTCTAGTGACCTACTTGCTTACCCAATGAACAATTTATACTTTATTATAGCCACGGAAATGCTCTCACAACTCTTTATAAAACACACTGCTTTAAAAATGTTGTACGAGCTTTAAAAAAACTCTTATAGAGCTAATTGGGCACACTGTATAAGGGTTGTGGAAGCTAATTTATAAAGCAATAATAAAACGTCTGCGAGAAAGTGTTTGAAACCCTTATAAAACCACTTGTATCTACAACTTGGTTGCGGAGATATTTTATAGTAGTTGTGAAAACTTCCTTCCTGCAGTTATTTGTTAAAACTTATATGTATTTGTGTAATATGGATCTATTGTTGCCTTATTTTTTCTTTATGAAAAATGTATTACAAATTTCCTTCAAAAATGTGTGAGCAGGAAAAATAATTTATGAATTCAGACTTTGTCATCCAACATAATTTTGTTTGGAATATTTATATGCGTAAACATTAATTTTCGATTAATATTGAAATAAAATGTCATGCAACTTTAATTTTATTGTAAAAGTTATACTTCTAGCTCGAAAAAATACAACGCGCCTAGTAAATTCTAAAAATAAATGAACTTAAATAAACATTTATTATTAAATATATTTTAAATGTTAAGTTCCAAATCATTTAAAAAAATTAAAAGTGAAATCATAAATTTTTTTTTTTTTGTTTTATTCGCGTGTTTATTTTGCGTGTCAGTAAACGAAAAAGTTAAATGCTAAAATCTTGCTCGCCGCAATTTATTCACTTTTTTATAAAATGGCCGAATGTTTTCACCTCACATTACAGCTGTTATAAAGCATTTTAGATTCGTGTTAAATCTTCAGAATCGGAAATGTCAAAGTGCATACTCCAGTACTTAGTTTTACACAGGTTAATTGGTATTTGTGACGAACGGTTTTTGTTAAAGTATTTAATACCAATGTAACCATTTTTTTATAAAGTTGTCATAAAAGCTAAAATACAGCTTTCGAGTTTTATAAAAGCGAGATCCCATGCTCAATTCAAGTCGCAACCAAATAGTTTTATAAGTGTTCTAATTTAATTTTGTGATATGTTTACAAAACTCTCCGACAACTAAATTGCTCCGGAAGCTAAATTGTTTTAAAAGGCCTTTCAAAGATTTGTTTCGTACTATTATAAAATACTTATAGAATAAATAAGTTTCCGGAGCAAAGCTGTTTTATAAGAAGTTCGGAAAGCGTTCTCAGTGCTACATTATAAAACAATTTAGCACCGGAACTCAATAGGAAAAAGCGGTACCTCTATAAAACATTTTAGTTTTCGTGTAGCTGTTATACAACCCTTATAAAATAAAAATCTAGTTCTTGCAACTAATTAGCTGCAAAAATGTTCATTGGGTATTTTTTTGTTTTTGCTAGTAAATTTATTGAATGAGTAATTTCAGAATTTTTTGTTCTCAGTTTTACACGTTAAATTTGGCTTGTTGGTCTTGATTAGAATGACATAACCAGTAAGACCCGGGCCGTTGTTTAGCACGCTAAAAATATTTCTTGTCAGAGATCTGAGATATGTCAACTAAAAAAGAAAAATATTTGTAAAAACATCAACATATTGACAAAGAGTGAGTAAAATAATTCTTTTTAGTATCTCCAAGTCTTCACTGTCATATTCTAGCTGCTGATGAACGACCCGATAATGAAGACTCGCTAAATTTTAGTTTAGCGTGGACCTCAGTATTAGAGTTTACATTGAGCCACAATTCAAGCTTAATACCAGGTACACGGGACAAACAAGTTCTATTGCCACCGCACCGAATAAAAAACAGACCACATGATTAAAATAACATTTTTTTTATCTACTCGGTACAGACTCAATTAGAGGTGAGTTATCGGCAGCGGTATAACGATTCTGGATTCCTGGATATGTCCGAAAATTTAGTTAATGATTATATATGTATAGTGCTTTACAAATCCAGTAAGTTTTCATATGCCTTATAATTTTCTTTACCGAAATACGGAATTTCTTTTCCATGGATATACATTGATCTAAGCATTTTTTTTTAGAATTTCTGCGCAATATTGCCAAATATTTAACTCTTTGGAAATGAATCAATGCCGAATTACTCATTCTGGCAAGCATTCAAACATTGAACAGCCAACGATAAACTGACGATTGTATTTACTATAAAATTCCCTACCACCCATTGCCTTTTCGGTGCAGTAGGACTAATTCTAATACCCCAAGATTTGAAAATGTTAGCATACTTACAAACGTAAGCTTAGAATATGAGGGTATGTGCCAGAAGAAAACCACGAAAAGATTGCGTTAATTAAATAACATAATTCTTCTAATTGCGAAAATATGTAACAAAGATATGAATGATACACAGCAGTCTTTGAATTTCCGATATATATTATTTCCTAAGGGAAAATGTTGTTTTCAACTATACCTATGTAATAAAAGCTTTCTTAGCCTCTATGAAATAGATCGTCCATAAATAATATTACACATTAAACACACCAGTCGATTCAATGATTTGGTCTACCACCCTATCTTGTTTCTGTTGTCAGAAACTATATGATTCATTGTTTTGAAACTTCGAAGTTCTCGAATTTTTTTTTTATTTATATAAATGCATAATATTGCCATGGATACTTCAGCATAACTTCTCAAAGATTTATTATCTTAACTTGCCAAGACTATAAATGGAACACTCATTTATCTCTGGTCCATTTTCCGTCCGTATTGTGTTTAAGGACCAGAAAAGATGTTTTTTAATTTCAATTTATTCATTTTAATGTGAATGTGACATTGTACAATTAATAATAACAATCTTTTTTGCTTGTACAAGTTAAGTACCTACTAACATAAAAAAAGAAGGAAATATGAAAAAGAGATAAGATGCAACGTAATAAATTTACTGCAAAAAACTAAATCAAATAAAAGTTTTACAAAATTAGTCATTATTAATATTAATATTAGTCATTATTAATATTAATATATATATATTAATATATCTGGCTCCTAAATATTAATATTATCGCTGCTCGAAAACAACCCGATACAATCGATATCTTAATACTGGGCGGTAAAGAATTATAAAGTTCGATGGCATTACTAAAAAACAGTAATCAAATATTCAGATTTGCATAGAATCAAAGAAACATATAGACATGTCTTTATGTTTCTTTGATAGAATGCAATGCTTTAGTAGTAGGAGAAGGTGGGGCAAGACGGGGAAGTGGGGGGGGGGGTAAGGCGGGGTGCCTCTTCTATACTTCAAACAAAGCACTCTACAAAAATGCAACAAACATTCCACGCATCAGGTATCCTTGACCTTTCAGTCAGTTTAGAGCAATTGAAATGAGAAGCCGCGTTCGTCAAAGGATTTTATGAACGCTACAAGCGTTAGTTTCGTCAAATCCTTGACCTTTCAGTCAGTTTAGAGCAATTGAAATGAGAAGCCGCGTTCGTCAAAGGATTTTATGAACGCTACAAGCGTTAGTTTCGTCAAATCTTTAGAAAATAAGGATTAAAGGTGAACATATTTTCAAACACGTTTCTATTATAAAAATTGTTTACAATTTTCTTTTTCTACTAACACCCAATGGGGCAAGTTGGAGTACCCCTAAAGGGGCATGACGGGGTATGTACCCCATCTTACCTCACTCGTTTTCCTGAAAATATTTTTATTAAATTATATTTCAAAATGGTGCGAAATTACGTCCGTAAAACTGATAGAAGGAATTGGTAGGAAGAGCAAATGAAAAATGCAATTGCCGCCGTATTTGAAAATAGTATGGAATATTATTCGGCGGCAAAAACTTTTGGGGTTCCGCAAACCACCCTTGAAATGAAAATTAATTTAGCTCTTACTGTCGTTGAAGAAGTGAGAACAATAAAAGTGTCCTTGGGTTCTAGGTCCATCGTCTTTTCAGAAGAAGAAGAAGAGGCCGAAATAGTGAAGTATGCCTTGGATTTACAACAAAGTCTATTTGGTTTGACGACGAATGACCTAAGATCTGTAGCATACCAGTTACAGAAAAAAAAATTGCATAAATTTAACGCTGAATCTGAAAAGGCTGGGAAGAGCTGCAGGTTTCAATAAAGTAGCTGTTAATAGTTTTTTCAAGCTATTAGGCGAAAAATTCGATCTTAAAAAAATTCCTGCTGATCGAGTATATAATGCGGACGAAACAGATTTCTCCATCTTGCCAAAAAGCAAATGCGAGATTATAGCCAAGAAGGGATCATAGCAAGTGGGTTCCTTGTCTTCGGCAGAAAGGGGCGTTACAATAACATTCGAAGCTTGTTTTAGTGCAGTCGGTCACTACATGTCATTTATAATGATTTTTCCTCGTAAACGCATGAAGCTGGAATTAATGGCTAATGCTCCTGAAGGTGCATTGGAAGTCTGCAGTGAAAGAGGCTGGATCATGACAGAACTGTTCTTACATTGGTTTAAGAAATTCATTGATTTTAGTGAAGCTACTAAAGAACATTCTGTATTGTTACTCTTGGATGGCCATGCTACACATACCAAAAACATAGAATTAATCAACTTGGCTAGGGAAAATGGGGTTGTCATTATTTCTTTCCCACCTCAGCAACTCGATGTGGCTTTCATGAAGCCTTTAAATACTTTTTATGACCAAGTGGTTAGCTCTTGGCTCCGTTGAATCCAGGGCTTGTTGTTTCAGTCTGACAAGCAGCGGAATTATTTGGAAAAACATTTATACAAGCTGCTACCATGTTTACGGCGATAAATGCATTTAGAAAATGTGGGATTGTTCCTTTCGATCCGAATGTTTTCACAGAAAGCGATTTTTTAGCTGCGGCTACTACCGAAGTTTCAGTTCAAGCTACAACCACTGCAATTCAAAGCCAAGATCCCCAAATCAAGCGATCCTCAGCCTGAATGTTCATTTTGGTGAAATAACATCCAGAATCCCAAAACATCTTCAGATAATCATACACCTGGACCACACGTAACTGCGTTTCAACTAATTAGTCCAAAACAAATACTTCCAGTACCTGTAATATCAAGAATTCAAAGAGTGACAAGAAAAAGGGATTTGACCGCAATTATTACTTCATCTCCATACAAAAAAGAATTAGAAGATGAGATAACAAGGAAAAAAGAAGCAGAACAAGAGAAAGCAAAGAAAAAAATTTAAAGAGAAAAAGAAAATCAGACTAAAAAAGAAAAGGTAATGAGAAGAAACTAAAATCAAGAAAATTGCTAAAAGTACCTGCAGATTCATTTTATGATAATGATGATGATTCCGATAATACCCAATGTCTTTACTGCCACGACTCGTACTCAGAATCTATTGAAGGTTGAATAAATTGCGTAAAATGTAAAAAATGGCCACACTGTGGCTGTGCGGGACTCGATGAAGATGACGAGGAGGCAGTTCCTATTTGTATATTGTGTTTACTTGACTAAGGGTCCTTTATGATCTTTTCTAGCATATTTAGAAATTTTATATAACTAACTTTATTTGATTCTGAGTTAATGTTAATTTACTTACATTTTATAATTGTGTTTCCATAACCCATCTTGTCACATAGGGTACCCCATGTTACCCCACCTATGGGGCAAGTCGGGGAGAAATTACTTTTTTGGCTGAGTCCTTCATTATGTTTAAATAAGTGAATCAATGTTCCTAAATTACTAAAAATTCAAAAAAAACTGATTACTAAAGGTTAGTTGAACCAAAAGTATTTTTCTTTATCTACGATATTCTGATTTTTATTTAACATCAAACCTTAACTAGCCCGTCTTGCCCCACCCTCCCCTACTCGAAAATTGAAGGATACTGTATAGGTAGATCGGAGGACTACGGTATTTGATAATTTTAATTAAAAGGATTACCGATCGGAAATTCAAGAATGTTACGAAATCATAACTCAGAAAAGAACTAATAGAAGCAGAGATATAATTATATCTTCTGATTCAGGCCCGTGCCCGGATTTTTCAAAGGGAGGGGTTTTGAGATAAAAAACTTCAAACAAAATTCTTGTATTTGATACTGTTTAATGAAAAATTTGTACGAAGAATATATTCAATATATTCATATAAGTACAAATTCTTTTTTTCATTATTTCAATAAATTAATACGCCAAGATAAAGAAAAAAATCATTAGGAATTGCATCGACTTCTATGCTGATGTGCCGATGTAAGTTTAGAGTAGCTAATCGGTTGAAACAATATTCTCCCATATTGTGGACTTAAAATAGCTTTTGAAATGACGCAAAGTGGAAAATGAATGATCATTCGGTATTGTGGTCACAGGTGGTATAATTTTCAAAGGTTATGGGCATTTGGGAATGCATTTTTGCTGCATATATCAAGAGCCTCAAGAGAATTGTTAATTGCTTTATCTGAAATTCGGCGCCGCCTGATCTTGATCCATACTTCAGATGAATTGTCATATAAAAGTGCAAGTTTCGAAGAATTGCTCACATTTAAAGTTTTCATTCGCTCCGCAAAAAGACATGAAAACTTTGACAAAACATTGTGACGTTTCAAAAAACGGTTCTCTAAATGAGTAATGAACAGATCAGATATTTTGTCGTACTTTTTCTTTTAACACAGTTCATTTTGTGTCTTCACTATTATCTACCACAAAATGAACTATAATGAATTTTCGGTGAACAAACGTAAAAAAACACGACTAAATATACGACAAATTAGTCAACTGCTCCCAGAGGTTGTGACAAAAATTTTACACTGGTAAATAAAAATTCTACGCCTAATTAGAGCATTACAAGTGCTTATATTCGAAATATTATTTTGAATTTGTAATGTGAAGTGTCATTTTCAATTCATTCTATGTCATGCAAGGGTAGTAAAGTTCATTTCATTTAGTCGTATATTTTGACATTCAAGTACGACAAAAGATCAGAATCACCCTCCAGGGTAAAGCCGAGTATCGAGTTCGAGTAAAATGTGACATTTCCATACAAATTTTAGCGCTGGTGAAATCGCAAGCAAAAATTTTACTGATGATTTTACTAGTGCAGTACGGAGTTCACTGGTAAAAAGCGAATATTTCTCTATTTTAAGATAGATAGCGCTGTGTATGTCTCCACGTATTTTACTGAACATTTTAATGCGCTGAGCATTAAAATGCTGGTAAAATTATGAAATTTCCCGTTTCTATGACATTTTTCAGATTGTTTTTTTGAATTTATTGAAGAATTTAATTTCAATTGAAAATTTTCAGATTGTTTTGTTAATTTATTGAAGAATTTAAGTTCTCTTAACAATTTTCAAATTAATTAAGTCCATTTTTAATTGTAAATTGTAGAAACGTTTATCTAAACTTTATAAACAATTTGAAGTTTTTCAGCGATTAAATTTTTAGACATCTGTCACTTTATTTTCTCTAAATTAATATACGTCAAAATTTTACCAGCGATTTTAATGTGAAAAATTTGGAGACCGCGTTAAGAGGAGTCAGTACTCAGCAAAAGTTTCAATTTAGATATAAGCGAAACTGTAGGTAATAAAATTTACTATACGTAGGTTTGTGTCCTGAAAGTGAGAAAATTCATATAAAATTAGCCTAGACCTAGATCACAGAGCACATTAGAGACATCTATCGCAAAAGATAGAAACCCAACATCCGACAAAACCATACAATTTAAGACGAAAAATAAAAATTTGCAATTCACATAAATTGAACATTTTTAACGAGAATTAACTCTCCTAAATTTTTTGTGCCCATAATTGTTAAATATGCTATTTTGCTTTGTTTTTAAACAATTTTCAAATAAATATTTCAATTTCTCGTTGGTGAAATTTCGGGAGAAAAAACTAGTACTATTAGAGTCAAATAATTATAAAAAGCGCCACTAAAAATGAAAAAACTCGACGTAATTTGCTAGATCTAGGCCTTATCTTTCTAAAACAGTCACAATTTAAAGAAATGAGATTACCTACTAACAGGAATTTGATTTGAAAAAAAATTAATTTTTACCATTTTTTACAAGTTTCCGAGCCAATATCTCCATTCCAGTACACTTTTTTTTAATTTTTGCCGACGTTATTTACTAGACTTCTTCATTACCTTTAATTTAAGATATGAATCATTATTCTAGTATAAATAGTTTGCCAGAAATTTGCATTGAAAAATTGTATGAAACTTGCAAATATTGGTACTGACTCTTCTTAAATTTTACTTTGCCCGAACTCGATACTTTGAAGATCTGTGGCGGCTTATGTCTCTCGCTGTAATTATTTTGCTTTAATTATTTTTTATATGCTCGCTCCTCCGATTCTTCTAGCAATACATCACGATATAAATTATTTTGTTAAAATTCTTTCCTTATCACTTTGTTACGTATTCGAAATATGTTAGTTTTCAGAGTATGTTTTCATATTGTTTTTGAAAATATTATTGATATGTCAGTCTTGATTTTTTATTGTGAACAAAAGGCGTAAAAAGGGGAATCTCTTTGTTAATTTTAAAAAATGGTGTCTACTTTGAAACGTGCTAATATTCTATTAAAATACAAAAAGAAAAAAAAGAAAGTTTAAATTATGTAAAAATTTTCTGCAACCAAGTTACAGTTTATAAAGTGATGTCTGTGGAATATCATCTTGGCACCAGCCTTCAGATCGACACACGATAATAATCTTCAATTGTGTTAGTAACTTCATTGGACCATTAGATTTGATGAGATTCGGGCTTGGGAAAGAGTTTTCATTTCCTGAAGATCGTCCGGAAACTTCCTGTAGCTTTCTATCCTACATACACAAGTTTGTCCTTTGCAGCATCTGCCAGTGCCATAGCTTTGTACGACTGACGCGCTAAATAACATTCTGTTGCGTATGCGCCTTTACCAAGAAATACAGGTTCGAATTGAGTCATCCAGGGTTTGAAAGCAGGAGCAATCAGGAGCAAAGCATACGTCTCAGTGCTTTGCTGTACACAAAAAAGCTTTCAATACATATCGCTCCCACTTGCTCTTGCTCTGGTTATTAAAACAAGCTTTGGCAATTGCTTTGCTCTTTGCTCCGAAAGTATTTAATGAAAATTTGATTAGCTCTTTTTGCTTTTAATGTGAAAAGAGTTTAAAATTGCTCTAGCAATTTTGCTCACTTTGCTTACTTTGCTCTCAAGTCTCAAGAAGAGTGTATGCAAAGAGAGAAGGAAATGTTGTGTAATTGTGAATTGCTTTGATTGATTACTGTGTCAAAGATTACCCAATAAGAAGATGGGAAGCAGTATACAAAATTGGACATTTTTGGTGTTTTTTAGAATGAAACAAGTAATTTCATATATGTACTTTCGTCTTTTGCATGAATGGAAAAGCACTTGGCTATGCATTATGGAAGTGCAATTGAGACAACGAGTTCAAAACAAAAATCAAGAGAACGTAGGATTACCCGAACGACAAAATCTTATTGAATCTCTCAAAATCCTATCAAACTAATCACAATAATGTACATCAGGTCACACTACCTCCCATCTTTAAAAGAAAGATAAATTTCGCTGATTTTCATAAAACATTTCGAATTTCTGATGGGTATAGCTGAAAGGTGATGTAAAGTTCCTCTCAAATGAAATTATCATTTTTCCAGAAAATATCAGAGAATCCAGCATGAATTTCTCCCACTTAATCCCTTCAGAGCAAAATGAATGTAAACAGAAGCACGTGCTGTTCAAATTGCATAGAAATTACACTAACAAACATTGGTTATGCTATAAAAAACATTGAATATTTCTCATAAGATTTCACAGAAAACCGGTTTTCACAAAAGCGCGGGAACATTTTATGAGAGTAAAACGTGAAAACAATTTCCCCTTTCACATTTTTTACTTTTATTCATAAAAGTTTTAAAGAGAGTTTGATTTTTTTTAAATTTTTTTTTTATTTCTTCCATCTCTTGCCGTGTACATTTTAAATCTAAAACACTTGGAAATATCGCCTGCTTCTTTCTTAACTTATTATTAAGATAACTTTCACTCTGTTTTGTTCTCAATTATTCTTTCTTGAGTTATCAAGCGAGTTACGTGCGTGTAAAAACCAAATTTTTGAATTTCCGTTTTCCAATTTAGAAAAGTGAGTTTGAAGTGACGACAAGTTATACCTCTATTCTCTATTCTTTGCAAAAACATGAGAGCGGAGCAAAGTATTTTAAGCATTTAACAGCAAAGCAAAGCAAAAATTGTCAGAGCAAAAAGTTTTTTGAAGCAAATCATTTAGAGCAGAGTTGTCTTCAGAGCAAAGCAAAGTAATGAAGAATGCTTAAGGATTTTTTCAAAGCGGAGCAAAGCAAAGTAATTTTACTTTGTTTCAATTAAGAGCAAAGTAACAGCAAAAGCAAGAGCAATTAAAAAGCTCGAGCATTTCAAACCCTGGAGTCATCATTTACGAATATATTTAATTACTTTAAAATTAGATTTTTAAAAAAGCGAAATCTAAATTTTCACTATTTTTTTTTTTTTTGTACAATTATGACATAATTTTAGCTTACTCGATACTTTCCAACTGTGTTCTTTTACAAAAAAAAAATATCGACGGATCTCCATTTTTAACACTTCAAAATTGGCATCAGCAAGTATTTTACAAAGCCAGTGATATAAAATAGCATTCGTACAGTGTAACATGATAAACACTACAGTTGATTCAACATTATTTACATTTTTTATTTTGTCTCGTTAGGTCATTGGTAAGAGCAGTCGCCCGGAAAGCGGAAAGTTCCGGCTTCAAACCTCGGACGAGGTGGTTGTTTTTTCTTTTTGTATTTATAATTTAATTTTTTATTTTATTATTGTAAATTAAAAATTTTCTATTCTCAATTGTTTACGGTGTCCGTCGATAAGTTTCTAGGTTAACTAAATTAAGGTACATTTACGGAGAAATAATTTCCGACAGCTGCTGCGTCACTACTTCAGAAGTAATATGTGACCGTGAATCTCGGTGCTATACAATGCACACAAATTGTCGAATTTGTATCGCTCCGATGTTAACACGAACTTCGATCTCTGGTATGGTGGGGGTGGCGAGGGGAGTGCAACCACCAAAACCGGTCACGTTTGCACGGGCCTGTTCTGAGGTGATCTGTATTTTTCATAATTGAGTTGAATTAAAATTAAGGTAATCAAGCTTATCGACACTTCGCAACCGTATATTATCTATCACAGGGATAAGCAAAGAACTAGCAACGACATACGTGTGGAGAGTGTGGTAAAATAGCTCGAGGTCCACAAAGAGCGGACTCCACCGTATACTTCACGTATTATTGATATGATGTTATCACCCCAAATGAGCGTGTTAATGATAATTTCACCCAAATTCCGGGCGGGCTTTACCCAGAGTATTAGTATGACAGTGTCATTAAGTATAATAGTTGAATAAGCAGAGATATCAAATTTATTTCTATACTCAACTAAACAACAAAATATTCCAGAATTCAGTATTAGATCACTGTCCTCCATCCATCGATATATAGGGTGTTCGATAAGTGGTGTAATATCCGAAGGCTATGGAGAGGTCATGTTTAAATGATCAAAAACTTGTATGAGTGGGAGGAGGGGAATCCTAACGCCTTCCAAGATAACGGGACTTTAACATATTTCGGTATGTTTTTATAGATCACCCTGTAACTTATGAACGGTACACCCTATTATGATGATTTATACTTTGGTACTTTGGTCTATAAAATTTATATCAAATTTTGAATGTACTGTGGCCACTAAAGAATAATATATCAATGAAAGAAAATTAACACATCAGATTTCTTTGTGACATAAAAACACATGTTTTCATGAAAAGTACAAAAATGATTTTCTTGAATGTTTGGCTTCAGGTAGGTCACTTAAGTCTCCAACAGTAATCTGCTAGTATTCCTGCTCCATTTCCCATGATATCTCTCCACTATTAAGGAAATGTCCTGATAAATCTCTTATCTTGTTCGTCACTCACAGCACCCAAGTTTTCGGGAAAGAAATCCAAATAAGAATCCAGCATATGTATTTTCCGGGACATGTTATAACCCAAAACTTTGTATGAGGTTATAAGTTCATAATTTTCCGCTCTGGTTTCCTAGAAAATTGTGGACGACAGTCACAAAATATTTCCAGGCGAATTTTTCCCTGATCATTTAGTTTTTCTTCAAAGCTCTTATCCTTCATTAATTCCCGTATTTGTGGACCAACAAATATTCCCTCTTTAATTTTTGCCTCGCCGTTAGGGTTTCTGGAAACTCGGGTTTTTAGGACTCGGCGAGTACGAGTCCCAAATTATGAAAACTCGTCGAGTCTGAGTCGAGTCCGAGTCCAGTCCGGATCTAAATCTAAACTCAAATCAATAAGCGAAAACGTTTAATATTTTGGAGCTCAATAACGATCCTCATAGCTGTAGTTTTTGCAACAACAAAAAAATTACTAAAATTCATTAGAATTGGAATTATTTATTACATTACAAGATTTTCAACTGAAATTTTTGGTCGTGCAAAGAAATTAAAAAGAAAATGTACTCAAATTTATTAATTAATAAATTTATTTATTTTCAAAAATTAAACCTTAAAACTAGAACTATTTGAAAATTTGTTTTATTCAATTTAATTTCTTTTTTTTGTCTTAAGGTAGAAATATTTGAGAAATACTAACGAATTAAGAGACTTGTCAGCAAGTCTCGATTTGTAGTACAGAAGCTGCCACTTATCGAAAATGTTCTTTCATTAGATGTCGAAGTTGGTTTTATGGAGGAAAGTATTATAGGTCATCAAGATTACTTGTTCGTTTTCCAGTATTTCTGAAGAGCAAAAATTCTTGTTTAAGTTTGTTATAGACCTTGGATTCTTTTGGAGGTTCAGCTGCGGTTTTCAAAATTAAATCAAGTTCATCCTTCATTGTCAAATTATTTTGATTTTCAACTGTTATTAATTCTTGATCTTGTGGAGTTTCCATTGATGCATTATTATATTCTTTTTGGTAAAGTCTTTTTAATAATTGTGTGGCTAAGTCTAAAGCCTGTTTAGTAGGTACAAATGTAGGATCTTTAAGCGCTTTGAACAAATTTGTTAAATTTACATTTACTCGCTCATCAATTCTCTTCTCCATATTTTCTAATAATTCAAACGCTATTTTACTTTTACAGTTGGAAAATTTTTTTTTCATAAACTCCAATGTAATGACAGCTGAATGAAGAGTCGTATCGTTTCGGCTTAAAACCTCGATTGCCAATTTGGCAGGTTCAAGCGAATTCTGGAGATTTTTGAGCTCGTTAAAATCGATGTCATCAAGCATGTGTGAACAGTTGAGATCTATTAAAGCTTCCTCGATGAATTTTTGTAGTTTCACAAACATAATTATCATATTTGCCAGAGAACTCCAACGAGTTTGGCAATCTAAAACTAACTCAAGATTGTGGCCTAGTTTAGCTCTGATTTTTTCTTGTAATATTCCATTTTTAACGGAAGACAATCTAAAAAACTTAACAACTTTTCGAATGTTGTTAATTATTTGATGAATACTAGCAACTTCTTCAATACCCTCCTCTGTTGTTGTTTGTATTTCAATATCCGCTCCATCAACAAAAACATTTTCATTCTCATCTTCAGTATCAATTATTTCCTCTTCTTTTTCGCTGTTTGATTTTTTCTTATATAAAGTATCGCACACTCCAAGATGTACTCCATGACTGAGACACAATTGATAAAATGTTGGACACTCCTTTCCAAATTTCACCATCAAAGAAGCGCCATCTCCTGTTGTGCCAACAATGTGTTGCTCATAATTTATTTCAAACGAAGCCATATGATGAGTAACCACTTCAAGTAATTGTGTTGCTGTACACGATCCGAATAT
Organism: Dioctria rufipes; assembly: GCA_963924295.1. NCBI lineage: Eukaryota > Metazoa > Arthropoda > Insecta > Diptera > Asilidae > Dioctria > Dioctria rufipes. The sequence goes on along the minus strand of OZ002740.1, from coordinate 279,910,862 downwards.
ACGAACTACTACATTTACATATTTCTTCGTTCGTGAGCTGGTCCATTCATCGAGTGTCAAGCTGAATCTTAGGTTATTTTTAATTTTCTCTGACAATTCGTCAATCATTTTATTTTTCATTACTTTAAAATGGTCATGTATTAATTTCATTACATCGGTTTCATTTTTAGGCAACTTAAAACCACGTTTAGCAATAGATTCTCGTATAAATTCCGATCTGGTAATGGCTCTTATTGAATTTCCATCTACTGCTGCCAATTTCGAAACAATTTCTTCTAAACTTGAACGTTTTACAAAATCCATCATTGTCTTTGGTTTTTTAATTGAACATCCAACTACAGAATCAGCTTCCAGTTCACGTTTGTCCAAATTTGGATGAATATTATGAGTTTTAAGGTGCTTGAATAACGATGTTGTGCTTGAATCAACAATAGCTATATTTGTTTTACATATATTACACTCAGCTTTTCTGTTCTTCGATTGAATGAAATATTCCTAGACTTTTGATGATTTTTTTTGTGACATTGTTTCTGAACAGAACAGAAAAATAAATAAAATTTATAATAAATTGATCTTATTAATTACTATTTAATTACCTTTTATACATAAAACAGCTTCGTCAATTAAAATAATTGTCACGAAACAATATTAAATTATTATGAGTATATGTATGTATATAAATTTCAAAACCAAATTTTGTAGTTTAAAAAAAGTTTATTTTTACTGTTTTATAAGCACGAAATAGAATGATTGAATTTTCTATTCAAATTTTGAGCAAATTAACATTTAACACGGTTAAAGACTGCAGCAATACTAATGCCCGCCCGGGTAATCCAGCAATGCCTCGTTCTAATTCCAATATAAAATCAACTATGCTTCGACGTGATGTAAGGATTTTTTCTTAGTAATTTACTGGAAATTTTTTCTTTGCAATTTGTATGCAACCGACAACGGATGCTTGGTCCACTAACAATTTTTATGAGCGGAGACGTGCAGATGATTGCTTATTGCATTCATTTGTTCTTAGTAATTTACAGAAAATGTTTCGACAGAATTATTTACAAATACAATATGAAAGTGATGACAAGTCTTTATTAATGTCCGCAGCAATGTGTAAAATTAAAAAATTAAAATAAAACATGAATCTAGAAATTATCAAAACATTCCTACATATCTTTTGAATTTACTGGTTTTTCGACTCGGACTCGTCGAGTATTAGAGTCGAGTCCCGAGTCCGAGTAACTACCCAAATACTCGACGAGTCCGAGTCGAGTCGAATCGAGTATAGAAACCCTACTCGCCGAGTTTAGAGAATTTCTCTTTCAGATCAGGTCAAATTTTATATGCAACGGTGGTAAAAGTATGTCTTCAGGGTTCACTAAAGATTCAAATTTAACATTCTTATGTAATGGAGTTTCACGTTTGGGCCATGTTTTCTTTGTGTAGTGACTTTTTCTGTCTCTACTGTCCCTTCACAAATAAAACAGCAATATTGAGTGTAACCAAGCTGTAGTCCAAGCAAACGAGCAATGACTTTAAAATCCCACAAATTTAAAAAAGCGTGTTAATTTTTTCGAAAAGGAATTTCATATTCTCGTAAGTCTATTTCATATCAGAACCATGAGCTACAGGCACTGAAAGAAGTTTGCTTCCGCTATATGTATAGCAACACTGCTTTCAAACAAGTTCTTGAGGAGTCAATGAATAACCGCCAGTGACTTGGATCATGTTTAAAATTTAATAGATTCATTACTGCAGGAATGTCATTACAATACAGTAAATCATCTGCTTTAGAAAAGTAAGGTTTCAATTGATCGTCAAGATGTCGAAAATAAGAAATTTTCGTATCGGGATAAAATAAATTCTAATCGTTTAATCTAGACCCCAAAAGCTCAGCCTGTTTTTTTTAACAAATTTAAATCACGTACTAAATCGGTGGGATCACTTTATGTCAATAGAACAAAAAAAAAAATAACAATCATTTACATAATCTTTTGGTTCCGTCTAAATCATTGGTTTAGCAAATGGCAAATGTCTAGATTCTTCTTCTGGCCAACCTAATGGGAGTCTACATATGTTACACAACCAAAATAGCCTAAATAACACTCCTCAATTAATGGTGTAAGTTTTCGACGCTGAGATACAAAAGTTAATTCTCCACACACATAACCAAAATTGTCCGAGTTATTTGAACACTTTCCTGGCATATTTACAATGTAACAAACGTCAATAAAATGTAAGTTGGTGGAATACGATAGTTATTCAGTTGCCTAAATTGATTTATTCAAACAAAAACATGTAAAAGAGGTAAGAAATGAGTATAGAGCTGTTTCGAAAAAATTGGATGTGACTGAATCAAAATAATATATTGTTTTTAATGACGGTACACTAAAACAAACAAAAATCATCACAATATTTGTGTGACAAAAATAGTGGTTACCAGTGTAACCTTTCCAATGGGCTATAATTTTTTCCGTCCTCCTGTCCGTTTTGAAGTTATGGCTCAACAAAGTTAAAATTTCGAAATTTTAATTCGTTTTTTATTTTATTTAACTACTGTTTTTATCAAAAAACACGTCATCAACATTAATTTTTTATGCTGGACTTACGAAGCCCAAAAGCTGAGAATTAAAATGACCTATCACACTCCGTACCCAAAATGTAACCCTTTCTGCATTTTTTGCACTTTTGCTTAAGCATATCTAGAGAAAATGACTCAAAAATTTCATTTCCAAAAGACACTTATGGCACTTAGGTATTGAACTTTTTCAGCCATTTTCGATAGATATGCTTAAGCAAAAGTGCAAAAAACGCAGAAAGGGTTACATTTTGGGTACAAAATGTGATGGCTCGTTTTAAAGCTAAGCTTTTTGGATTTTTTGATGACGTTTGTTTTAATAAAAATAATAGTTAAATTAAAAAGAGTAAAAATTCCGAAATTTTAACTTTATTGAGCCGTAATTTCAAAACGGAGAGGAGGAGGGAAAAAGGAGGATTCTCGAATAACATTTTTATAAATTTATATCACAGAAATGGGTGCGCCAATTTATGCGATGTTTTAATGCATATTATTCTCTTCAATTCGTCATCCAGTCCGTAAGTTTCACCTTATTTTGTATTCCAGAACTGATGTGAACCCACAAATGGCATCTTTTCCATTTGGATGTAGCTTAATGGTAGCCGGTATAAGATTTTGCATTAGATAACATAGCCATCATACATGAACACTGAGTAAATGATAAATGTTCCCATTATTGCAAAGTTAAGATGACTGTATCTGGCACCGAGTTGTTATTCCCTGTTTCTCATCCTATAGTTACACACCTTCCTGATTTATAAAACGAACAAATTCCCATAGTATGGCTGGTTACAGAGCAGTGCAGAGCAATTCTAATTGTTGGCATATAATTCCCTTGATAGTACAACTAAGAAATTACTGTAATACATAAAGATCTTGAGACTGTACTAATTAATATCGTTTTTCTAATGCCTAAGGGTGGTACGCATTACAAAAAAGTATAGAAAACAACAAAATTAAACTATAAAAACTAACGCTATAAGTTATGCAGTCCTTTTATACGTCTATTGAATTTATAAACTAAACGAGCCTTTATTCAATGCACAAAAGGCAGCCCTGCAATTTTAGCACGTGACTTTGACAATGAAATTGTTAATATCCACTCGTCCTCAATTGTTCTAAGTGACAAGTAACAAACAATTCAGAATTACAAGCGAGGATTGCAGGAAGTCAGAAATTTAAAAATGAGCTCTTTCTTATGCGGCGCTGTTGTACCAATTTAGTGCATTTCTACTGCAAAAAAGGTTCCGCAACGAATGCATTTTCCCCAACTCTGATGTGACGTAAAGAATTCTTCCTTAGATAGTACCACCGCATGATGTTTTCGTAGGCAATGCTATGCGCGGTCACTACATATGAGTAGTTCAGAAAACATTGAAATGTATGTTGTGGATATAGAAAGAGTATGTCCTAATGCTGCATGCATCCGCTGCGACTATATATGTTTGGTGGACCAGGCTAAAAGGCAGCTCAAGTCTCAGAATTTTATTGATTTTAGCAAAATAAAAAAGCTCACCGTTCTTATGTAAAGAACTTCACTGCACTTCGAATAGACACAAGACGAGTTGAATACTTTAAATCTTTAACAAAGAAATCCGTTCCAACGTGGCTGCTTCCGTTAAATAGGTTTTGTTAGCATCTCTTTGAGTGGGTTGCCTAGAGGGCTAAAAAAAAAAAGAGAGAAAGACTAAGATTCTAGTATTATACATATAAGAAAAAAATTGTGTGGAAATAAATTAAGGGGTGCGCATAGCTCTCACATTATGCAAGTAAATGAAGACGAGAATTTCAAGTTGGAAATTAGCAAGTTGTAGGTAGACGTCCTATTAGTTTGCACACAACTCAATGAGGATATATGGTTTCAATAGTGTTGCAGATGTGTAAGGCACTTAAATATATTAAAAATGTTCATTATAGGCTTTTTGGAGTACACTCTCAAGAAACGCTTATATGTAGGTATTAGCAGATTTTTGTTGTTGTTATTGTTATGGTAGTTTACGCTATTTTCAAAACTACTGCTTAAAGCAATGCAGCTTCCTGAACTAAATGTTTTTTACACTACATGCCTTAGTAACTATTATTATGGTTACAAAAGAACACTTTTGCCTTGTTGAAAAATTATGGCGTTTGCGGTTAACAGACAGAGTCATGAGTATTTTAATACCTTTAAACATATTTTTTTTATGTTTTTTTATCTTAATGATGAATTAAATACACAGGATGGGGCTTGTTTATACTCCAGTATACAGAGGATGCGGAGAAGAACCCGAAACAGTGAATCATTTTCACTGTCTCTCAGGAAAACGTTACATATTTTTTGGCTTACACTTCCTGGACGAACTCCATGAAACCGGCAGGGAGGGCTAGGGACTAATACTTAAATTCGTAAGAGCGAGCGAGCGCGCGTTCGGTTGGGACCTATAAGCAATTGCTCATAAGTCTGGAGGGTGAGCAATAAGACTTGCTATGGCCCACGTTCCAGAGAGCCCATAGGAGGCCTCTACCTCGACTTTCAACCAATCAATCCATCTTACTGATGAAGATTCAACTGGAGAAAGCCGCTGCTCTGAATAATTTATTCGAAAGGTTTTTTTCTTTTTGTGGAATCTTTTTGAGTAAACGTTTAGATCCAGGACAAAAGACCAAAATGTTCATGCTCAAAAATCATAACTTTTTAACCGCTGTAAATAATTTAATAAAAATTGAGACTTGAAAAAGTAAAACTAACAAGGAAATAAAATATTGTTAATAATAGCCACTTGCATAGTATATAAATTACAAAATTTATGAATATTTTAAAATAATTTGTTTTTTAAAAACCGTGAAGAATTTGTAAAATTGATATCCAGTGTTGAAATGCAAAGTACAGTGACTCGAAAAACTGTTCACGTATTTTCTCCAAATGTCATATAAGGTATTATTTTAAATAAAAAGAAGGGAATTCACTTTTTGATTTTGAATATATTTTAGGGGAGTAACAAGAATTCATAAATTCGAATATACTAGAACACAATTATATATTTCAAGAAAAAAATAATATAAACTGAAATCCAACAAATAAACAGTTTATCGATTAGTAGATACATTTCAATGTTTAGTATTACAAAAGATTATTTTAAAATGTGATGTTTCCTCCTTTAGCTTTAATAACTGCTTGTATTCGTTTAGGCATACTGGCCATTAATTTAGCCAAAGTTTGGGAGCTGATTTCCTCCCATGCCTTTTGAACATTCACCCAGAGCTCATCAACGGTTTTTGGGACTTCCTTTTGCGTAATTAGTCTTTTTTTAATTATAGCCCAAAGATTCTCGATTGGATTGAGATCAGGTGACTGAGCAGGCCATTTCATCGTTTTTATAGCATTGTTTTCTAGCCACACTTTCGTAACACGAGCCGTATGCTTAGGGTCATTATCTTGCATAAACTCCAAGTCACCTGTCTTACATCCAAACTTCTCAAAACTGGGCAACAACGAATCTTCAAGTATGCATACATAATCTTTGGCATACATAATTCCTTTAATACGACGCAGTTTTCCAAATTTTTCGCCACATAAACAGCCCCAAACAAGTAGTGAACCTCCTCCGAACTTCCAAGGTCTTAAGTATATATTTTTCTGTTGGTCCAATTCTTTTGTCGTACCAGCTCCAAATGCGTCCGTCAGAGCCTAATCGATTAATTTTTTGCCTCATCGGACCATATACATAACTAATTTCCATTGCTCAGCAGTCCAATTTTTGTGAAGTTTTGCAAACTCTAATCTTGCTTTTCTATTTTTCTCCGATATTTGAGGCTTTTTTATCTTGGTTCTGGCCTTTAAATTTGCATTTTTCAAGCAATTTCGAATGGTGTCATTGCACACATTGATATTTAATGCAACAGAAAGTTCTTTATTGACATCTACAGCGTTGCTTGATGCTCCTGATACTAAAAGACGCCGTGCCATTCTTTCTGTTTCAGCGCTCTAATATTTTTGGTCGTCCACCTTTATTTTTATTTACCTCAATAGCCATTTCTTTTCTAATTTTTGTGGTTACACCGATCGAAATTCCGTAATTTCTAGAGATACTTCTTACAGAGAATCCTTTTTTTATGTCCTCAGCAACAGCTCCCTTCTTAGCAGTGGAAATTTGTTTGGTCATTTTTAGCTATAAATTAATTAATAGTTTTGATCTGAAAAGCTACGAAATATGTATTTCCTTACCGCGATAGATATAATAAATATACAAAAACCTGTATTTGTAAAAAAAGAGCAAAGCAATTTTACTACTTTTTGAAAAAATTCCAGCCGCTCGAAAACTGTTCACGTTGCGATCTTCACTTCAACAAGGGTTTTATCGTTTTATTTTTCCCATTCAAACGCCCAAGTGAATAATAACAAATTACAGCTAAAGCGCAGTTATTTGAAAAGAAAACAGTGTTGCCGCTTGCTTAGTATTGCAATTTTTTCGACGAAATTATTTGAGAATGTAATTACGTGAACAGTTTTTCTAGTCACTATAGTCTATTTAATTTGCACCGATTTAGTTCTGTTAACTTCAGATTATTGAAACACCTTGTGTATAAGACTCAAGCTACATCGAGAGCTACACGCTACAAACTTCAGGCTACAAATTTTAGTTTGCGCATATAGCATACCGTAGAAACAGCAGAAATTTGTAATTTTGTAGCTGCAGCTGCAATAATACCAACATGATAATTAAGTAAAATTCATATGTATCATGTCGTAAAATTGGTGCCATATTTAACGCTCGGTCGTCGCACTATAATTTCGCTGCTTCCGCCGTCGCAGTGAGTCACCTACATATGTTCGCGTACATTTTTCATTATGTAAAAACTCTTCAAAAAATCTAAAAAATTCATGAATACTCTTAAATAGTTATAGATTGCAAATTGATATTTATTGAAGCCCAAAAGTTATTATTTTTTATGCTATAAATAGCTATCTGAGTGAGAACGATTGAAAAAAGTGTTTTTGCTCAAATGTCAATAAAATCAAACAAAAATTCGCTCTGGTCACGGATGACCTAGGGTTAAAATATTTGAGAGTTTACCTACTTATATAAGTATATGTCAGTGGGATTTACCTACCTAACTTACTAGAAAAGTATTTGAGACTATTTTTGATTTTAAATGTTAATTATGAATCAAAGCAGGTGCTTTTTACAAGGCTGATGAATGACATTTTTATCCTGTTAAGTTGTCAATACCAATATGAATCTTATAGCTGAAATAGAGTTTCGTGTAGCTTGCAGCTTGTAGCGTGTAGTTCTGGATGTAGATTGGGCCTAACTGAGAAAATTAATTGTAGGATTTAAAAAACAAAACACGGTTTAACACGCAGAGGCGTATCTAGGTTTAAAAATTTGAGGGAGCGAACATATTAAAAAAAGGTGCCACTGCATAAAAATAAATTTTATTTCATATTTTGCAAAAAAAATATATATATACATATGTATATATAAAATAAAAAATAGAACTCCAGCTTCAAGTAGTTCAAATTCAAACATAAGTATATTCATATTTTTTATTAAATAAAAACATAACAAAATTATATTATTTCAAAATAAAATTAATATATTTACAAATCAGGCAACTACAATAGCCTCCTTCGTCTAGGTTTTAGTCTTGCAAAATTATCTATAACCATATTATAATCCACTTCAGTAGGTAAGACTTAATGAGTTTGAGCTTGGATCGATCTACACCTGCATTACTTATTGGTCAAGTCAAAAAATTTTTATATAAAATCGAGAAGTTAGGGTAAATAAAGCAAATATCATTGACAATCATGAATTTTAATATATTGTTTATGAACAGTTCCTCGATATTGAATTATTTTGAATACCTGTACCTATTATCTGTGCACATATATTTAAAATAATCAAACTTTTAAGCAAGTTCTGCTTTGCTGTCGATGACGTTAAGTACCTATGTCCTATATATAACTGACAAAAATTATAATTTCTTGGGATTATCTGCTTTTGTGTAATTTTTTTGGATCCAAGCAACTAACTAATTTCATGCAGTATATTTTTCAACCTATTTGCCAAAGGTCGTTTGGCAAACAATTTTTGGAAAACGACTTTTATGTCTTTGATCTCAGTTGAGAAAGATGCCTTTTGTAAAATTTCCTTTTGTGAAATGAACTTTTTGTAATATGTCCCTAGGGCAAACGTCCCTTTAGCAAACATCTGTAGGGGAAGTGGATAGAATAAAATTAAATAACATAGAATAGACTAGAATAGAAAATAACCTGTCATATGATTCTGTTTTAAGTAACGAATCACTACGAAAGGTAGGTAGGTATACAATCTTTACAATTTTACTGGTTTCATGAACTGACAATTATACTTTATACACACAGAATTATATGTATAATATAACTGATGCATACATATATGTATTTCTCGCAAAATAATTTTTAATTTTAACTAAATCCAATTATCAACAGAAATTGTTTCAATCTGCTGAATAAAAAATTTCTTGAAGGGAATGCACAAAATTAATTCTATCCGTAATTTCTGTTTTCGGAATAGTCGGCATGCCATAACTAGAGGCTAACGCATTACAAATTAAGAGGAAAAATTTAAATAAGGTTCCTAAGAAAAAATGATCTACTAGTATGTTCATAAAGATTAGCGAACCGAATCAGTCACACTTTTTTGGGTGCTGTTGGCCGCCAGACACATAAAATTTCGAAAAATTCACAAGAAAAAAGTGATTCTAAATGAATCCTGACTATGTGAGTCACATCTTTCCGATGTCGATTTCTTTCCATGAAGTGGATGTAATTTGTAGGCTGAGCAAACTAAAAACTGTCAAAATTTCGTTGTACTGTTTGCTACTTTATTTTTTTTTATTATCATTTTAATTTTTTTTTTATTAATTTATAGCAGATAGAAACTACATAAAAATGCAAGAATTCTACAGCATCGAAAAGAAGTTCTGCGGCAAATACTGTTTAAATTATGACAAAATATTTATTGCGGTGCTTTTAGAATCATACTTAAGTGTGTTAGAAAATCAGAGATTCAGTATATTAATGAATAAATTCGTATAATTTGAATTTTGTTGTTGATCCAGGAGGAGCGGTCGCTTCCCCTGCTCCCCCTTAGACACACTTCTGTCAACACGATATATCAATCTTTAATCGTATTCGTCATATAAAAATAAACTAACTTGAAGGGAAAGGTGTGCAGGAGCACTCTAATTTATAGACAAGATTCCTGATTCTTAAGAAAATTTGAATATGTCACTCCAAAACATTTGACATTTCATAAGTAGATGTCACATCAAATGTTGATTTTATAGCTACTCTGTTGCTTAGAACTGCATACGAATTTTTGCTGCGACCACACATGAAGACAATGCAAGTTGGTAAAAAAGATTTTAGAAATGAAGTTAATAATAATAAGGCAGATGGGGGATAGTTGCAACAATTTTATCATTTCTGTTAATAACTCCGAATTTTAGGTCATAAGAAAAAAATATATTTTAGAAAAAGTTCAATATGTTCGGAAATAATAAAAATAAAGAAACTTTAGATCGTAGGCTTATTTTTTGCAAAATAAGACTTTTTACTGAACCCCATATTAGGGATCATTTGCAACATTAGATGGGGCATGCTGCAACTACAAGGTTTAATGTTATGTAAATCGAATCAACCTAGCTAAAAGAGGATTTTCCAACTGAAATTAATTTATATTTTCAGACGCAAGCTATGTAAACAGTTCTTCAGTCTTCAGAGTCACCACATTATTGCCATGCATTGCAATTAAGACTTTATGAGATTCTTTGGCACTTTTTTGTAAATTAAACAAAAACTTAATATTAACACGTTCTTCGAAATCCATGATGCGCGAAAGACACGGTAAACATGATCTCACTCTTCCTATTCTGGCAGCTGACTGACATATCACAATTTGTTCAATAAATCTTAACACTGACTTTCTCAAAGAATCAGGCTATCAGACCACTGACATATATAATATGGACTGACTATTTTTATAGAAATGTACTGCAAAAAGTGGGCTCACTTCTATATTGCTGACTCTTTCGGTCTAAGCACCAAGTACCAACTGAGAGAGAACTGTAAACAACAAATAAATAAGTGGGTCTGTCGAAATAAATGTTTGTAAAATAATTATTTGGGTTAATTACTGATCAAATTGTTTTACCAAAGGCAATATATTCATTAGATATGCAGCAGAAATTCGAAAGGTTTTATTATAATCGCCTTTCCAGCTGCACGCTCATTTTTTCAACTTCCCACCAATGATTTTTTTCAATGTTGGAACCGGCGTAAGAACTTTTTTTGACATTAGTAACTGAGCCCATATGAAATAGAAACTTAATCCATATTATGTCAGTGTATCAGACGGATAACTTCAAATGGATATATAGCGTCAGCAGTTGCTGCTATAAAAATTCATTCACCGTATTTTTTGATCCCACGACATATTCATAAAAGGTTTTTATATAATATATATATATAATGACATTCACATCCACTTGTGTGATAGTTTAAGCTTATTTTTTACAGAAATAGCTTTTAGCAGAATTCATAGAGAACTGATTTCAAGCCCTTGAGCGATAAACTTAATAAGCACTCAGAAAGTTATAGTCATGATGTATTTAGTCAGTTTCAATTTTTAGCGCTCAAATTAAACTTCTTAAGCAGTAAGGATAGTTATTATATGTACTAGTAATTTTTGGAATAAATCTTAATTATAAATGCAGTACTGAAAATAGGATAACGAATTCAGTACTGAAAATATAAAACCTACCTACTTCTCCAAATAATGAGTTTCTACTTTTCAACTCAAAATCAACACTTTCATGACTCACATTTTGAAGACTGCTATTTTTACAGTAGGTACTTAACAATATGTACAGCACTGCAAAATAAATATGTATTTGGGATATATGTATATATATAAGTGTACATGAATATAGTTAGGGGTGAGTAATTTTGCAATGAATATTATGTGTGCTAATAATAGTAACGCCACCACCACGTTGGCCAATGCAATCATTATGAAAAAACTCTATAATTAATTAGGTTAATATCGAAAGTTTCAGATACTTACTTGTAATGTATACAAATATAATTGTTATTCGGATATTTCGGATCCTAGGTTATCCGAAGTTGTTATCCGAGGTGTGCATCTGAATCCTAACTAAACAAAGACGATTGAAAATATGCTCAAGATGGTATTGTTTTATTGAGAACATGGAATGTCCCAAAACAATCTAAAAAAGGACAGTGATTCTTGATTTGGAATATCCGTTAATAGGATCCGAATTATGCAAATACTAGGAGCCGAATTATGCAAATACTAGGAGCCGAATTATCCGAATACGAATCGGATTATCCGCAGATCCGATATTAGGAGATCCGGATGCAAATTTTTTCAACATTTCTCAAGCTTCATCGATATTTAAAAGCAAACTTCTTACATTTAAGAATCTGGAACTCTATGTGTATGCAATATTTTTAAAAGAATTCGCACGTTGTCCGTTTCAATCATACTATCGGGATTATTCAGTGTAAAGCATAAGAATACCGAGCAACTCCAACTTCAATATAAAATAACAGCGAGTTTAAAAAAAAATGCAACAATCAAGAAAACAAACTATAATAAATAGGTCAAAAGTAAGACGGTTAAGACGCAAATGGGATAATCCATCATCCAAAAAGAAAGCACCTTGATTTAAATACATTCGCCATATCGTTTAGAACTCAGAAATACAGCTATACAGGCACAATGGCTATTTATTCTACACCTAATTATATATATATATGTTTGTATGTATATCTGAAAATATTAATTGCCAGCATACAGCTTAATAGCTTGTATGTATTCGCTTGCGTCACAAATCCGATTATTTTAAATAGAGATCCTCTAACCAAACCCCATGACGCTCTTTCACTTCGCCTTTAATTTGAAGCAATATTCAGGACAAAAGCATAAAATTGTGTATCTATCTCCTGGAGCTGCCATAACTTCTGAGCTTATGCAAAAACCAACATTTATATGCATGAAGGACGAACGAAAGGATAAACGCTAAAGAACAGAGTTGAGAAAATTTTATGTTTTCTGCATAAAATCAGTGAAAATTTTTATTGCTGGTTTGGGAGATGACCTCCTTACCCTCTGGTCAGAAATCTCGCACATCCTTGGTTTCCCACGATTACTCACAGTGTTAAATCCAAATATATGTATGTAGATGCTAGAAATACATTTTATTTTTTTATAGAAATAAACAATTAAAAATATTAAATTGCTTCTCTAAAAGAGGAAGAAGTGATTGTTGTTAAGTGCCCTTGCCCTCCCTCCACACGTTGAAAAGAAAAACCAGAAACGACAAAAAGACGTTTTAATAAATCAGAAGACGGAAAATTCTAAAAAAAAAAAATTTCTCGAATATATTTCCCTCAGAATCCTTGAACGCATTTCAGAAGGCGCTTTTTCTTCTTTCAAATGCGGGGGAGAAAACGAAGATTCGTCCATGACCTTGAGTTACAATTCTCTTTTTCCAGGGAATGTGCCCTGGGGCAGATTCTACACGTTCGTAATTGCAGCAGCACTGTGCAACAGACTAAAATCGTGTGTTTGTGTATACATATATACATATTATAATGTATGTATATATATGTATTATACAATAGCGTTGAGCCTTCCAGGAATGAATTACGTCACAAGCAAAAGCTGCCACCACCAAACATATACCGATATCAGATACCACCACCCGCCACTCCAGCCATTATTTCTGGTAGCGAGAAAAAGGATGCTGAGAACTGCGGTCTCTGAGCCATGTGCAGTAGAACCGAACGGAACTAAAACTGTAGAAAAGTGAGTTTGTGGGGCGTTATTGAATTCAGGTCAATTTGCAGCATCCAGCGAATGTGTTGAAGTGAAATTCTCTGCAGGGCTATGACGCAGTTTCATATTTGCCAGCATTACCAGATTTAAACGTTTCTTTTGCGTATCCTGAAGCTGGTCAAGGTAGACTGTGCAGAATATATGCATATGTACGTACATACATATGTACGTTTAGATATACGCATATAATAGGTAGTAAAAGAATATTAAAGCGAGACTGGTGCTGAAGTGCTGAAGCTGATGCTTTAATGTGAGAATCAGAAATCCATCAATGCTTAAGAGAATGAGATAAATTGCACTTTAAAATAATTTAAAGCATATTTGAGGCGCGGAATCGTAACGAGAAATGGAAAAAAATTCTTTCATCCAAATTCGATAAATTGAATTGAACGCCAGATTTAAATGTATTAGTAAAATCAAATTAGGCTAAGAAGGAGAAATGCCGGCCACTTTAATGACAAACACTTATAACTTTTCATTTTCTTCATATGTTTAATTATTTCAAGAATAATAACAAAGTTAAGCTATTTATGAAAAAACGTATAAACTTAAAACTTTTATAATCGATATACATATTTAAAGTAGCAGGAGCCATTTAAAAAAAACAACATAGATTTGACCGCCATTGTCCATGTATGGGGGTAATTCCGGTTAGGCGCGAAATTAATGGCGATCGCATCTAATCAGATAAATAAAATAATCAGATGTTGCTGAGGACTTTAGGATTTATGGGGTAAATTCCTGTCGCTCGAAATTCGGATTCACGTTTACTTTTGTTAGTGACCTATGGGCATAAGCTTTGTTAAATAAAAAAGCCACATCAAAGGGTGTTATTTTTGCCATCATATGGGATTCCATATCTTTCTATAGGCAGTTTTTAAAGATTCATAAAAGGACACATCAAACGGTTGTGGCCTGTGGTGGAATGGACAACATCACGATGTAGTTTTCCTTGTAATAGGTAATGGCGATCACTTGAACGGTATTGCCCCGGGAGCCTATTTTCAATTCAACATCAAATTTTATAAATATACAAAAAGAAATACAAAAAAAATGTTTACAATAACATTAAATAGATCCTTGTACAATTACATAAATGAATATAAAACTAAAATTACTTTCAAATCTTTAGTTCATACCTTCTAAAACATTTCGTCCAAAATTACATGAAAGCGATGGAAAATAAACTAAGTCCGTTTCCCTTGCACGCTGACAGTGAATTGCGTGAATGCCTCCGAGTGGTCATTCACGTCACCTCCCTACTCATTTATTACTGAAAGTCTTGTATGTGGGTGTAGTACTTTTCGAGATTTCCGACCGACCGACATTGCTCCTTGACCGGCATTATCCCTTCTTACCCTAGTCATAAATCAAGCTTACCGTAATATATTAAAAAAAAAATTAAAAAAGCTAGAATTGGTCTAACTAAGACCAATTCTTATGACACCCTAGATGAATACTCGTATGTCATTTCGTATGAAAGTTTAATTTTTGAAGTTGTTTTTCGCACATATTTCTATAACGGTTCGTTGGTCAGAAAAAAGTTTTATAATCAATTTTATAGGACTTCATAAAAATCCTAAATTTGTATATGACAACACCAAGAAAGGGCTCCCCGATTTAGTCCATGTACAAAATTTCACTGTACGTTGACGTGTTATCAGGTAGTGTCCAAATATGTAGTGAAAAACGAAATGTTTGTATGGCAACCTTACGAAGGAGTTATTTGATTTGTCCCATTTTCGAACTTAATTTTACTTTTTTTTTTTAAAAGCCCATGTGCCAAATTCCAGCTCTTTAAGTACACGCGTTGTAGACTTATCGTGAGGAAGGACAGACGGACGGACACGTACATCAAAGAAAATTTTAATTATTCATAAATGTAATAATTAATGTCAAATAGCAAAACGCTAAATATAGTCACTTATCTATTTACTTACTTATTGACGAAAGTTGTCAAAAGTGCCTTGTAGTTGTTATTTGATATTTTGACGAAGAAATAGATGCCATTGCTGATAATGAAAGCACTTCGGAAGAACATGTTTCTAAAATTACTAGAACTTTTTCAAAAATTTTCAATACCCATTACTAATTTGATCGGTGTGGGAACTGATAATGCCGCTGTGTTTACCGGACGACTTAGTAACGTTAAAACAAAATTAATGCAATAAAATTCAAATATATATATTCAATTTTATAATTGCATATGTCATTCCTTAGCATTATCCTCTTCTGCAGCTGCGAAGAGAATTCCTGATGAAACCAAAAAATGTGTTAGGCATGTTAACAGTAATTTTTCCCAAAGTCCGAAACGCCAAAGTAAACTCAAAGAAATTCAAGCAGATTTCAATATAAAAATTCATAAAATTTTGAAGCCGTGTCAGAGAGAGTGGCTTTCCTGTGTGAAAAGCACTGGGTTGTATTGCAAAATTATTTTATTATACCCTAGGTTAAATCATAGGGTAAGTTTGTTATTCCGTTTCTAACACCTAGAAACGGGGACTGAAAATATAATATATTTTCATTTTTTCTAACCAAAAAATCATTTAGAAAAAGTACGGAAGAATTAATTGGAATGTAGCATTATGATTCTTATTACCGAATCTTTACAAATTTCCTATACTTTTTAAAATCATGATTTTTATTCGAAATTATAAAAAGTAACTTTCTTTTTGGATTTGTATTTTAAAAATCAGAAATAATAATTAAAAATTTATTTTTATTTTAAAAATGAAAAATAAAAATCAAAAATTGATTTTTATTTAAAAAATCAGAAATAAAAATCGGGAAATGATTTTTATTTTGAAAATCAATAGATGAAAGTCTGTATGTAATTTACATCCACTCCCATCTGTCGTACAATCTTCGGCATATTTCTGCCCATAGTTATTTAAAAATCCCTCGAAAAATAATTTTGTGAAATGGAAATCATTTTATAATTTTTATTTTCGATTTTAAAAATAAAAATCATTTCCCAATTTTTAGTTCTGATTTTTTAGATAAAAATTAGTTTTTGATTTTTATTTTTCATTTTTATAAAGAAAATCAGAAAATAATTTTTTACATATGATTTTTATTTTTAAACATTCATAACCGTTACGGTCCGTGCCTAGAAATAATGATGGAAAATGGATTGGACACACATGCATAAAATAAAAAGTTGTTTTGATTTTTGCGTGTCCATTTGTCCGCCCGTCCGTCTGTCCGACCTCACGATAACCGAAAAACGCGTGTACTTAGAGAGCTAAAATTTTGCAATGGGCTTTTAAAGAAAAAAAATAAAATTAAGTTCGAAAATGGTACAAATCAGGTAACTCCTTCGTAAGGTTGGCATACAAAAATTTGGTTTTTTACTAGACATTTGGACAGTACCTCACAACGCATCAACGTAGAGCGCTGAAATTATCTATATATTGTTTTCATAAAAATAGTAAATATAATTTCAAAAATGGACCAAATCGGGCAACCCCTTCTTGGTGTTGCCATATAAAAATTTTGGATATATATATACGGTTTTAATGAACTGAAAAGTTCTTCAGAATATGAAATCCTATAAAAGTGGTTATTATGATTTTTTCTGTCCGACGAGATAACCATATGAAATGACATACGAGTATTCATCTAGGGGTATCATAAGAATTGGTTTTAGACCAATTTTAGCTTTTTTACTTGTTCAGTATAATTTCGAAAAAAAAAAACTGATAAGATACTACAGATATTTTAGAAATACTATCAAAGGATTCGAATAAGCTTTATTTCTATTTCTTGTCATTTATATTAAACGAGGTAAATATGATGAACAAAATATTTCAAGCATAAAGTACACAAATTCATGTGTTTCTTAAAACCATTAAAGATTCTTTCCGAAATATACGACTATACTACTTTGTTAAAGAAAAGTTGGTCGGTATTACACAAAATTCGATCGAGTGATTCAACTGATTGGAAAAATAGCGAATTCTTTCTTCCTTTGGAAAGTGTATATTTTGGCCTCAAATTATAGAAATATGTATATGAAAAATAAATAGATTATACCGAGCTTCTAAGAATAAAGAGTACCCTTTTAAATTTTTACCATGTAGATATATATAAAAATATATACAAATTAAAGATATGTACGTACATACAGTTAATGAGTAAATAAAAATATTTATAAACCGATATTGATGAAATTCGAAAAAAAAAATCGCATCAACATTTTGCCATCTAGTCATGTGTTTTATTAGTTTTTGAATACGACACAATAATAATAGGTAAAAAAAGATGATTTGGTTGGGTCAATGCAAATGGCAATGTTTTTTGCAAGATACCTCCCCCGTTGACAGTTTCTTCACTCAGAAATTATTCTTCCACTCTTATAGAAAAAATTGAAAAAAAAAATGCAAAAATTGCAAAACAATGTCTTAAAAATTAGAAAAAAATATTGGAAAAATTGGCAAAATTAAAAAAAATTAGGAAAAATTCGTGAAAATTTTAAAATTCGAAAAAATTAAAAAAAAATCCCATAAATCGAAAGAAAAATCATAAAGATTGTAAAAGTTCGGAAAGTCGTAAATGTGTGTGTGTGTGTAGTCGGGTGTGTTTTTCGCTATTTCTGCGATTTTTTTTTTAAATACTACAATTTGTCGTAAAATTGCAAAGGAATCGCAAGAATTGGAAAAAATTGTGTTTGTGTGGGTATGGTCGAGTGTGTTTTTCGCTATTTTTAAGATTTTTTTTAAACGCTACAATTTTTCGTAAGAATTGCACAAAATATGTGTGTGTGTGTGCGTATGGTGGAGTGTGTTTTGCAATTTTTACAATTTGTTGCAATATTGCTCAATTTCAATTTTTCCGAATGTTTTTCAAATTTTTCCCGATTTTTTCCAATTGTTCCGAATTTTTTCCAATTTTTCCGAAAGTTTTTCCAATTCCGAATTTTTCAATTATTAAAATTTTTTCCAATTTTTCCGGATTCTTTTCCAATTGTTCCGAACGTTTGTTTCAATTATTACGATGTTTTTCAATTTTTCCGGATTTTTTTCCAATTGTTCCGAACGTTTTTTCAATTTTTCCGAATTTTTTCAAATTTTACGAATCTTCCATTTTTTCCAAATTATTACGATTTTTTCAATTGTTTCGGATTTTTTCCAATTGTGCCGAACGTTTTTCCGAATTTTTCCGAATAATTTTCCAATTTTCCCGAATTTGTTCCAATTGTTCCGAATTTTTTTCAAATTATTACGATTTTTTTCACTTGTTCCGGATTTTTTTTAATTGTTCCGAACGTTTTTACAATTTTCCCAAATTTGTTCCAATTTTTCCGAATAACTTTCCAATTTTCCCGAATTTTTTCCAATTCTTCCGATTGTTTTTTCAAATTATTACGATTTTTTTTCAATTGTTCCGGATTTTTTCCAATTTTTCCGAACTTTTTCCAATTTGTCCCAATTTTTCCGATATTTTTCCAATTGCTCCGAATTTTTTTTCAATTATTACAATTTTATTTTAATCGTTCCGGATTTTTTCCAATTGTTCCGAACGTTTTCCCAATTCATTCCGAATTTATTCCAATTTTTCCGAATTGTTCCAATGAAATAGAAGAATTTATCAATTATTACGACTTATTTGCGATGTGTACAATTTTTCCAATTATTGTGATTTTTTTTAATTTTTTCGAATTTTTAACATTTTTTCGAATTACATTTTTCCGAATTTTTTTCAATCATTACGATTTTTTTAAAAAAATTTCCTAAAAAAAATATTATTTATTATTACGGCTTCTCTGCATTCACACCGTAGTAAAAATGATCTAATCAGATCTTATGACTAATAAAAAAAAGAAAAAAAAACAGTTTTCTTGCTATACACAGTCCGTACCTCCCCCGTGCCCGCCCCTAGATTTTGCTACCAAATAAATTTTTTTCTCATATATTTCGGATTTTTCTTAATCTACTACCCTATTATCTACTCCACTAACAAACTTCGTTCTACTACCTTATTATTTTCTCGAAGCACAGCTCCCAACTAATGGTATATGAATATAGACAGTGTATCAAACAACACTAAAGTCTTTCGAAGCCTCGTACTGGAAAATTCCGAAGTTCTGCGACTCAATTGTCGCCTGACGGAAGTTCTGTACAAGCTAACTAAGTTGCTTCGTGGAGGTAGAGTCGAAGATGCTCCTTTGGGTACTGATGTTTTGGGCAATTCTTCCGATGGTCATATAATTGGAGGAAACTCCACTCTGAGGTACATCTCGCTGTTAAAAAGAAGATTAGATGGGAATTGGATCCCCAAATGAGTGCGACCCCCATGGAGCACATCAAAAAACGAAAACGAATACATTGAACTGAAAAACACAAATTTTTCCCTAAGCTAACATTTATTAACTGCAATACATGTAATAAAATATTGGATATTTATTCTAATTACAGTTTCAATAAAAAAATATTCATATTTAAAGCTTTATTTCAATTAAAATACATTTTTATGTTTATTCGTACGAAAAACAAATTTTCGTTCCGAACTGTCAATATTCTTTTCGGTCTTAGATAACCTCATTTCTGTTGATTTACATTTGATGGAAACCAAACCCAACTTTTATTGGTTCGTTTTGATGTGTAACATAGACGAATTTTCGGTGTGGAACTGATTATTCGTTCGTTTTCGTTTTTCGATGTGTAAGCGGCCTAAAAGGTGAGCACTTGGTCGTCAAGATCTCGGAAGATGTGTGGTACTTTTACCTTTCTGTTGATGTCAACTTTTCAAAGAACTTTTTTAATCTCGTTAATAAGAGTTTGCCGCACTTTTCAGTCGCGGAAACGATTGTTCTTCTTTTTTGTTCAAGAACTCCTTGCTACAACTCGTGATTTTTCTTCTTTTATCCTTTTTCTATTGTTTTTTCTGCACTTGTCTCCTCGACAGATTTACTTTTACAATCGTTTTCCGCCACTTTTATTCTTCTTTCCTTTTTTCCATCTTTGTTCCGACTCTTATACGCGGCATCGTCGTCTACACTTTAAAGTATAGAGGACCGTGCAGCTAGGCCAGAATTTTAAGGCTGCGACCATAAATTTCAAATTTGAAGTGCTTCATGAGCAATCCACTTTGCTCTACTATCATCGTTGCGTTACAAACAGAAGGTCTTAATATACCCCATGAGATTTTATCTGGGGTATAAAAAGCTCTAACTATTGCCAGATTTATCAAAGAAAGCGTATTCAATTAAAAAAGTATCTATTAGTAATAGTAGGAGAAGGTTTGTATTCTGATGAAAATACTATTGATAGCAACAGCAGATTTTAAAGGCCCTGGAATTACTAAGTATTTGAAATATTGAATTTCATTTTTCACTTTCAAATTCAAATTTGATATGTAAACAGTTTTGCTGCTTAGTGCAGAGTATTTTTACGAAAATATACAAACTAAATATTTAAAATGAAGAGGCAGAGCTAATAAAAAAAATAATTTTTGATGGATTCTAAAGAATCTAAAGAATTTTTGCTATCTCTAAGAGGACAAAGTATATATACCTACTAAAGTATGTTAAAAATAATTAAAAGTAGATACTAAGATTACAGCAATATAGCAACAATTTTAATGACCTTTTCTAAAGGACAGCTGAGTTATTATAATTGTTTATTTTTACTGGGTTCGTGTACCGAATGTACACCCTTCCAGTTTTACTTTTCCAGTATATTATAGTACTTCACATGCAACACTGTATCTCTATCAATATGTGTGTTATTTTGTGTTTCTTGCAGTGGTGCAGTCATACTTTGAGTAGCTACAGTGTAGAGTGTGTAATAAAATATTGCACTGCACTGCTGAATATAGTTCTATTCGTAAAAAGCGGTCGCTAATCTCATTGAAAAATGTATTGTTTAGTTCTTTGTGCTTATAAAACCGCAGTTTCCTGTTTGCCTTTCTGAAATTTACACAGCTTATTTAATTAACGTTTTAGATATCACTACCTGCGTTTATGCTCCAACTTCCATAGACCTAAAGAAAATTTTTGACATTTGTGTGTGGAAAACTATCAACCCTGGTAGCCAACGCTCATCAGTTCACAAAATTTAATACCAGTACGGGCGGGATCTCTTAATGTTAAGTAACACAACTTTTTGATCAAGTACAACAATGTGAGTATAAATTACGTCTAGGTGGTTGTACGATATTTCCCTGGTAACCCAATTATCATGAGCGCACTGATGAGCTCATGATGATTGATTGAATGAATGTAATGCTGATTTTTGTTCTAGCACCGGGACTAAACTCATTTATATATCTACTTCGCAGTTCAATGATTGCTCAAAACCATTTTTTCAGTCGTACATTAGATGCACTAGACGTACAAATCAGTATCCATACCAATTTATTGATGAGCTGATAGATGAGTTGGCGAAAAAACTCATCGAAGCGCTCAGTAAAAAAAACTCACTTGACTAAAAAGTTATTTGTTGGTTGTTTGAGGCGTTTTTTTATTGCAGCAGTGCAATGAATTGTATAGCGTGCACAATAGAACATATCTACTGAGTCAATCGAACATTTTATGAAAAATTTTGTAGTACATAAAAACATATATTTATCGATTATATCATAAAAACCTCTTCAGTCTGTTACTAAGATAGTCACAATCATCAACACTGTTCGATGAATAAATAGACAAAGAATCCATTCCAGAATCCAGATTTTAAATTAAAAATGTCTTCAGTTTAATTACTTACTTTAAAAGCCTATTCATGCTAAATGGTGAACGTTCGATCCAAAACCAGTAGTGATAATTGTAATACCAGTGGTCTATTGATATAACAGTTTGGACTAAATCTGAAATCCGTCGAACAACATATTTTGTGGGCAAATAGTTCTAAAATTTCAACACTCGTGGTCAACTTCGGTTCCATCAAAAACGCTACAATTTCTGTTCTACATTTCATTTTGACAATAATGATAATAATATCTAATTAATCTTAGTTCAAAATTATAATTGTTTGTGTTATTGTTTATAAATTTCCCCAAAACTAACATAATACCTTTTATTATTTTAGATAACTGGAGCTGCACAAATAGTATTAGGAGCTGCTTTGTTATGGGGCCATGTTGGATACTTTGCGATTGTTCAGAACAAATTCTGGGCACCATCCACAATCCTGCTTTCACTAGGACCGTTGACATTTATACTATGCTGGATGGGATGTCAGGCAACAAATCAAAGGAAGCGCTGTCTACTAGGAGTGGTAATTAAATCAATTACATAATGTAATATCACCGAAAGTATTTCACAAAGTTATGTTTCTTTAACAGTTTAGCGCACTATTAGTATTTACAATTTGCATTCAATTCATTGTCTGTGGATGGGCTCTGGCTATGCGAGAAAATCTTCCGTCAGCCGTGGAAATTTATGTCGATGATTCATTTGTTGAGTTCTTGGATAAATTTTCTAGAGCAAAATCGGACAACATGCACTTGTGGAATAAAATGCAGACGCAAGTAAATATTTATTTATTTTATTGAAATATGAATTGATTTACTGAATGGAAAATATTATTGTTTCTACAATTTTTTTTAATTTCAAGTTACAATGCTGCGGTGTTGATGGTCCCTCTGACTATCGGCGAATATCATTGCCATGGTCATGCTGTTCACGACCAGATCATCCTCATGAATCCGCTTGTGATACTCACTACAGAAGAGGCTGTCTATCCGTTCTTTCGGAAAAAATCCGAGATAGTCTTTTGTATGCATGTTTTTCTGCTGGTGGAATAGCTCTAGTGCAGGTAAGCCTAAGATATACTTGATTTATTAAAAAAACAAAAGATATTAAATGTTAAATATATTACATCGATGTATGTAGTATTGGCATTCTTGGAAGTTTCTTGTATTTTGAGATTCAGTTCAATCTACAACATGTAATCCCTGGTGTTTGTTGTGTTTAAATAATCTCAGCAAACACCTTTTTTGCTGATTAAATGGCGATGCTGCGGCTGGATTAAGAAAACCTTCAAAATGCATACAGGTGATAAAAATTCGGACTTGAGTTTCGAATTATGAAAACTTTCGAATACCTGACTCTTTAGATAATCGATAGGTCTATACCAACTATTAAATTCAATATCTGTTAAGGAATTACTCATTTCATAAGGATAAATGGAGAAGATGTGTCGTCATATTTCCCACCCTTGCCAGTATATTAATGAAATTAAAGAAAATGATCTTTTGAGGAATAAAATTACTTATAATGATTTAAAACCCTTAACATAAAAATTAACTGTATAAATTTCGAATAAACTCTTTCAATCTTTACACAAGATATGTATTATTTTCAAAACCAACATCGCTGGGCCATAATTTGTAAGATTGAAGTTTTTTGATAGTTATGTTTTCCTATTCCTTTTATACCCTAGATGAATTCTATAGGGTATACTAAGTTTGTCATTCTGTTTGTAACAGCTGGAAATAATGATGGTAGAGCAAAATGGATTGGACACCCACGTATAATATTAAAAGTTATTTTGATTTTTGCATGTCCGTCCGTCTGTGCGCACGATAACTCGAGAACGCGTATACTTAGAGAGCTGAAATTTTGTACACGGACTTTAAAAAAAAAGTAAATTGAGTTCGAAAATGAGACAAATCGGGCAACTCCTTCGTGGGGTTGCCATACAAAACTTTCGTTTTCCACTATATATTTGGACACTGCCTGAGAACGCATCGATATAGAGGGCTGAAATTTGGTACATGATGTTTTTACTACATTAGCAAATAAAATGTCAAAAATGGACTAAATCGGGCAACTCCTTGGTGTTGCGATATAAAAATTTAGGTTTTTTACAAATACTGCGAAAACGATAAGTCCAAGACATTTTTATTGTACTAAAATCTTCTTCAGAATACGAAATTCTATAAAATTGGTTACAATCTTTTTTTCTGTCCGACGAACCGTTCTAGAAATATATGCGAAAAACCACTTCAAAAATCAAACTTGCACAGAAGGGTGACAATGCGAAATTTCATAAGGGCATTCATTTAGGGTATCATAAGAATTGGTCTTAAGGCACTTTCACATCGAAACCGAAAGCCGAAAGCCGATATATTCTCCACCGGAAATTCGCTTTTGCTTTCACATCAAAAACCGAAAACTTTTTTTCGGTTAAATAGAAGTAAAATTTAATTATCATAAAAATTGTATGATGAGAGCTCATACAAAAAACATATTTTAATTTTACTTCTAAATCCCTATCCATATTATAATAATATAATAAATAATAAAATAAAATAATATAATATTCAATGTAAACACAAAAGTGAGGTTTAGTACGACCGAAAAAATTTTTCGTCCCGAAACGTTCCACATGTGGAAACCGAAAAGAAATTGACAGATGCAACCGAAATTTCGTTTTTCGGCCGAAAAACGATAAAAGTTGTGTTTTTTTTTCAAAATCTGAAATAAATATTCTATTTTATTAGTAAAATTAATAGTTTATCATATTTTCCAAGTTTTTATTAATCATTTGAGCAAAAATCTTGTTTTAAAGTGGAATAAATTGATTTTTTCGGTTTACATTTTTCGGTTTTCGGTTTTGATGTGAAAGTGCCTTTAGACCAATTCTAGTTTTTTTTCTTGTTTTCACTTCTTTTGCACGTATTTCCAGAAAATATATTGTCTAGATTAATTTCACGACTGAAACTTTCCTTAAAAATGCCTTTCCAGGATTATTTCAGCGATTATAGCAACATCAACACACAACACAATACATTATTAAAATGTTCACACATTTATTAATTTAAGTACAAGGCTTAACCACAAATTTTTCACTTCAAATGTTTTTAATAATAATTTATCCAAAGAACTGAACAATTTTCAATTTTCAATTTAAAAAACACAAAATTCGAAGACGATGTTCACTTCTATTTGACATTATCAAGTTAACATAAGTTGAATTCTTCTTGCCTGCCACCCTTCATCAATCAAGTTAGATTGGAATTTTGGACGCGAGGCTATCGTCACGTGCGACGAGCTGGAAAAAATTTACCGTCAGATTGAACGCGTTGACATTTGAGATTCGCCACATTTGTAATGAATTTTTTGTAATAAGTTAGCTCACATTTATACAAATTACACGATAAAAATTTCTCAAATTCCTTTTTTGCTTTCAGAAATAAAAAAACAATCTAAAACAAATCAGGCAACAGTACAATCTCCCAAGTGCTAGGTTAAATTGAACGCGTACGCGACGAAAAGTAGAAGTTCGCTCGATTTTTGCGTCGCGAGCGTCGCGTGCAGTGGTAATCTAACACTCCCTATACAACAATCTGACTCCAGATTAAGAATCGAGATGTTCTTACGACGTAAGCCTGTATTGTAAGTTCCTTAATGTCAGCTTGGCATATTCAATAGCCATTTTACTTGATTTTACCAAAACCTTTGATTAAATGGACAACACAGCTATCCAAATCCTCCACAAACAAGTCTCGAATTTACATCTTATGCAGCTCTTCTTAAAAATTACCTCCTTGGTAGGCTTTAATATATGAATGATCAATTGAATTTGTTTAATCAATGTACTTCCAATAACTAACCCATCGGTAAACGAAAGTATTCCCAAAACTTTCTGTAAAAGGGATGGAAGCAATACGCTCTGATATCCAGTCCATTTCTTTTAATGCATTGATGTCCTACGACGGGAAAGTAAATAAAAGTGTTATATACCTTACCTTTGCATGACCTGCGAAAAGAAGATTTCTTTATTAATTCTTGGGAACGTCAAAGAAAGCATTTATTATTAATTCTTTGCAAGGGAAAAGAAGCATTCCTTATTAATTTTGTTGGAAGGTGAGAAGTTGCCTTGCCTTTAAATTCTGTGGAAGCATTCATTTGCCATCTCAAAAGGTGGGAGTTCTTTCTGTTTTCGCAGAGAGGTAAAGCGAAGAATTCTTCCTGCTTTATTAAGCCTAGTATTGTGTTCATTTCGCGGATAAATTTTGTATGGAAATTTAGCGGTGAAATTTAATTGCGAAATATTTAGCCAAATCGCTGAAGAAAATGGTATTGTGTTTTATCAGCTAAAAGTTTGTTTAGTTTTGACAAGTAGATGGCAGTAATGTCCACAAATATGTGGCAGCCCAAATTGATAATTTACTCGTCTTACCACAAGAAGCGCTGATATCAACAAAAACAATTTCTGTCAAAGTTAGGATGATGTAATCTTACGAAATTCACTTTTGTTCCACTTCGAGTTTTAATCAAGAGTCATATTTGTATTCGCGCTAAGGAAGTAATAAAGAGATTGTTTTATATATTAAAATTCAGTTTTTTTTTAATAGTAGAGTATAACTAAAGTAGCAAAGCTTGAGGAAGCAGACAAAAACCTAAAGTGGTGACCCCGATAAAGGTACATTGAACATTATAAAGCGTTTGATTATGACGGAACGTGTGAGTTCAAGCAACTCCACGCTGGACAGCAGGGAAAATCAAAGGGAGAATGCAACAACGCAACTAAGACTTCCAAGATTTTGGCCGGAAGATCCTGAGCTTTGGTTCCTGCAAATAGAGGCCCGATTTTACACATGCAGGATTACAAACTATGTGGATAAATGATATGCGGTGCTCGCTGAGTTGGATCCAACTGTGCTCACACAGATATCCAACGTCATCAGAAATCCACCGGCTGCAGATAAGTATAAAACAATCAGAGAACAAATTGTATCCTGTTATGCAGTTTCGAAAGAAAAACAAATAAACAAGCTCCTTACAGAATTAGATTTGGCTGACAAAAAAGCCATCCCAGTTGTTGAGAGAAATGAGGAGCATAGCTCCACCAGGCATAGGTGAAGAAGTTATGCGATCGCTGTGGATGAATCGCATGTCAATTAGTGTCAAATGCGTCTTATCGGCTATGGAGGACGTTGAGCTTGACAAACTGGCAAACATCGCAGATAAAATTTTTGAAAACAGTGATTGTAGAGAGGTTATGGCAATGACTAATAGCCCAGTAATAAATGATATCACATAAAATCGTATCGGTGTTTTAGAACAACAAATAGATAAAATAACGACGAAAATGGAGCAATTTCAATCCATAATCACGAATCTCAACAAGCAACTTAAAGTACAAGGACGTAATTCGCGTTCGCGAGAGCGTCAACAGCCAGCTATTGAAAATAAAATGTGTTTTTATCACCGTAGGTTTGGAGAAAAAGCTACGCGTTGGACATCTCCTTGCAGTTATAAAGCTAAATCATTTTTAAACTAAGGTCGCTGTCATTGCAAGAGGTAGCACGTGACAGCGAGCCTATCAACTCAAGTCTCAATAACGAGAATCGTTTGTACATCAGGGATGTCAAAACAGGCCAAGAATTTCTCATCGATACAGGATCATCTTTGTCAATAATTCCGAAATATTCTTTCCGTGACTTGCAGCCAGGATTTCTTACGCTTTTCGCAGCAAATTCAAGCGAAATAAGGACCTATGGTTTTCGAAGCATGGAACTAAATCTTGGCCTCCGAAGATCTTTCAAATGAACTTTCGTCATAGCAGACACAAACACCGCCATAATTGGTGCTGATTTCCTCAGTTATTACCACATACTGGTGGATCTAACAAACAACAAGTTAAGGGACGAAATAACGGGACTATCAACGGGTGCCAGAATTGGAAAAACACGTTAAACTGAAGCGGCATTTACGTCCTGCAGGGAGAGTCTACTACACGTGACACAATTGGCTTTCCCGGATCCAACAGCTAAGCTCACATTAACAACAGATACGTCAGATGCAGCGATTGATGCGTCGTTGGAACAGTTGCGGAAAAATCATGGTCAGCCATTGGGATTTTTCCAAGAAAGTTAAGAACTGCTGAAGAGAATTATAGCCCCTACGACCGCGAGTTGTTGGCAGTATACGAGGCAATTCGATTTTTTAAACATTTTTTGGAAGGACGAAATTTTTTAATAAGAACAGACCATAAGCCACTAATTTATGCTTTTACACAAAAACTAAATAAAGCATCACCTAGGCAGGCTAGACACCTGGATTATATATCTCAATTTTCAACAGAGATAATACATATTTCTGGTTCAAAAAACATAGTAGCTGATGCATTTTCAAGAATCAGTGCGATAGGTATGCCTTGTATGGTAGATAATAAAGTGCTTAAAGCAGAACAAGACAAGGACGAAGAGCTTAAACAACTCTTAAAAGGAAGCTCATCATTAATTCTAAAGAAACGACTACTTGATCCAGAGACAAGAATTTACTGTGTTGTTTCAACAGGATACAACCGACCTTACATTCCACACAAATTGAGAAAGCAGATTTTTGATTCTATCCATGTACTTTCACATCCTAGTTGAAGAGCAACATCTCACCAACTTCGTCAGAAATACATCTGGCCTAGCATTAAAATGAATGTGCTGAAATGGTGTCGGAACTGCCTCGCATGTCAGCGATCTAAAGTTCATCGTCACCATAGGAACCTTCCTGGAAAAATTGAAGTTCCCGATGATCGTTTTACACATGTTCATATGGACATAGTAATAATGCCTTTCTACAAAGATTACAGGTATTGCTTAACTATAATTGATAGATTTTCTAGATGGCCCGAGGCAGTACCACTAAAGGATATTTCGGCAGAAACAGTTGCAACCGCTTTCTATTCCTCATGGATCTCTCGTTATGGACCCCCACAAACTTTGACAAACATGTTGGAAACAAAACGCATACACACGTCTCCATATCACCCTTCGTCAAACGGTTTGGTTGAGCGCTGGCACCGGTCGTTTAAAGCAGCATTAATGTGCAGAGAGGACATAGCATGGGTGGATCTACTGCCAACAGTTCTTCTAGGAGTAAGGACATGTTATAAAGAGGATTTACAAGCATCTGCTGCAAAATACCTGTACGGAGTACCATTGAAGATTCCAGGAGAATTGTTTTTTAATGTGGACATGCCCGCAGAACCGCAAATATTCCTCGATAAGTTCAGAGAACACATTCGAGCTATACGACCACGACCTACGGCACATCATAAAAAAAATAAAATGTTTCATCTCATAGATTTATTCAAATGTTCTCATGCATTTGTGAGAACAGATGCAGTTAAAAAGTCTTTGGAACAACCTTACTCGGGGCCTTACAAAATCATTAAAAGAATAGACGACTACAATTTTATTTTAAAAATAAAGAAAAATGAGGTCACACTATCGACGGAGCAACTTAAACCAGCTTATATTGCTATCGAAGATAGCAAACCTGATGACACAGAGGAACAAACTTCGTTTCATAATATCGACAAATATAACACGTGGCTTCAATAAGATCATCCAGTAAGAACATACAGAAATAAAAACACAGTTAGATTCAACGGCTGGGCAATTTACGGGGAAGGGAGGAGCTGTGGCAGCCCAAATTGTTAATTTACCGCCTTACCACAAGAGGCGCTGATATCAACAGAAACAATTTCTGTCAAAGTTAGTATGATGTAATCTTACGAAATTCACTTTTGTTCCGCTTCGAGTTTTAATCAAGAGTCATATTTGTATTCGCGCTAAGGAAGTAATAAAGAGATTATTTTATATATTAAAATTCAGCAAAGCTTGAGGAAGCATACAAAAAACCTAAAAACATATATTTAGCATCAGATTTATCCGCTGAATACCTTTTTTCCGCGGTAAAATTTTGACGTTTGAAGTTGAATGAAATTGGAATACAAGAGTGGCAGCGTAACCCCCGGAATACACAAGCCATGAACAAAGTCGAAAAAAGAGAGCAGCGGGCCGGTCAACAGGCGACATCCACAGTCTTCTTGCCTTGTCTTACTGCAGGGGTTTTTCATATAAAAGTTGCTTGTATTTTGTTTAAACGCTATGATTTCCATAAACTTGTTCTACATACTATTTTTTTTTTTAACTATTAGAAAGAAAACATATTTGGCTGCAATTTGTTTTAACTTCATTTTGCTGTGGGAGCGACAGTTTTGGGTTTTAGGACCTGTTTAAGATGAAATTTTAGTTTTTCCTCCATGACGAGTATACAAAAAGCAGTGAGAGTGAGCTCTTACTGCATGCTGTACTTTAAGGCCCTTTAATGTGTCGGTGCCTTCGGCGACTTCATGGCTTGTATTATATTCCGGGGTTACGGTGGCAGTCTATTTGTATTTTTTTTTTTAACAAAAAATTCCGTCTTCATTTAGACAATTCTTTTGAGAAGAAATTAAAATAGTAAATATAAATATAATTTTCCTTACTATTTCGAGATTGGGTAATTGCAATAGCAATCTAAAAGAACACGAAATAATATCACAAATGCACAACAGCTGATTGTCAAAAGCAGCCACCTATAGTTCAAAACAATGAACAATTTTAGCCGTAAAAAAGGTCCCTGTTCGATTGCTGCTAAATATTTATCCGCTAAATGAACACAATACCGGGCTTTAGAAAGGTATGGAAGAATGTGTGCAAAGAGAATGGAGATGTTGCAAATAAACCAGAAATTGTTAATAGCAAATAATTATATCTATTTCATTCACAGTTATCAGTTATTACAAAAATATGACATATTTAAATTAATTTAAAGTATTTCAACAGAATTATTTTTTTTTTGCATGCACATATATTTATAAAACTATACAACTATCATTTATAATTCACTTCAATAAACAAGTCTTCACTTATTCGATTCTCGTACTTAAATGAAAATAATTCAATTCTTCTAAAATAATGCACAAATCAGAATATTTTCCATCTGTACGCACTTTTCCTTCCTTCATTGCTCTTAGAAAAGTAATGAAACTATATGACTGATTTTCGATCTGCACGCATTCCCTCGAACTAGCCTCTGCAAATATAGCCGCACAAATTTCTATCTCTTTTCAATAACAACACGAATGAATATATCTATTCATTACCTCTGCCTACTCTAAGCATTCCTTGCATAACATGCTCAAAAATATGATTCATCAACAGCTTACGAATTCCTTCCTAAGGCAAATGAACATTATTAGTCATTATCTCTACCTTCTCTAAACATTCCTTGAAGGGGTATCGATATGTAGATATTGGGAATATCCCGTTTATACACCGTGTGTGTCATCAAATACTCCCAATATACGCAGAAGAACTAGATATCTAGATATCAATATCCTCAAAAATTACTGGGTAAAGCCCGATATGCTAGAACCAAGGAATTTTTGTTCCTATACAAAAGATAGTTAAAAAAAAAGTCATGGAATGCTCAAGGAATTCTTTTTCTTTGCCGATTCCTGGAAAAAGTATCTAGAGACAAGAAAACTGCAGGAAAACTCTACTCCTCGATTGACAAAAACATGTCGTTCTTTTTCGAAAAATAAGGAATTTTGACGTTGGTGGAATAATTGAAAAATTGAAGAAACGAACGGCAATTTTGCGAGAGATGAAGCAATTTTAAAATTAGAAATGGACGAATAAAAATTGTTTTACGTGTATCTTCATTTTTCATTGGGAATTATCCATTTCTTCACTTTCTTTATTATCAGAAATATCACACAATTGAAAATTGTCAAATTCTCAAGAATTTCTTGACCTATGTAATGTCAATTTTTCTTCAAGAAATAAGTGAAAAACTTCCTTGGCCGAATTCCTTGGCTCTAGCATACCTCCGTTATAACCTGATCATCGGCACTTCTTACTTTGCGTAGCGCCATCTAGTTGTTAATAAAAATATGATAATGTGTTTAATTAAGCACAATAATGATTTTTATTATTATTCCATTACGATTTTGTTATTTTTAAACAAACCTTTGATCACACTTTTCTTCGTTTCACACAAAATCGTGAATTGAGACACCATATCCGTTGATACGATTTGAACTTCAACCAGGATCTTATTGCAAGATAACGTAATTTGTCGCATATTTACAATTAATTGTTGCGGCTTAGCTGGCATTAAAGCTTCCATTTCCAAATTGGTTACGCTTAAAAATCTATCAACTGAATTAAAATGTCAATGTAGGTGCGGTTTGTCACATCAATATCTCCCTTTTACGACTGTCAGGGGTACTAACATTAAGGGGGCGGCAATACGACGGATTTTTGAACCCATAGCTAAACAAGAAAAAATCTAATTACAAGAATTGGCAAATTTTTTCAGACCATACTTAACACTTCAGTTTTCTTTCCGGAATCTAAAAGCTGCTTTGCTGATATCATACTTTCAATTGTGTTTATACTTATACAGTCAATCAGTTTGCTGTCTATTAAATTTAAGTCTGTAAGCCACTGTAAGCTAATTAAACTAAAAATTCCGCTAAATTCTCAAATTGTACCTTTGTATCATATGAAATTAATTCAAAAATTGTACAAATGTGGCTGGCAACCCTATGTTCCCCATCATCCGTCAATCCTACCTCGAATGTAGACAGATTATAAGACAGTAGGTACAAGCACAAAGTTACCAGAAAATTATTATTATGCCAGCTAAATTTAACCATTTTAGCCGGAGTTAAGGCCTTTGAATCTGAGTAAAAAATCGGATAAATCCATTCAACCTGAACGGCAGTTTGCCAGAATTCCTACACAGAGGTTTTTTTTTGAAACTGTCTCAAATTTTAGTAGTTTTAGCCGAGAAGATCATATTGAAAAGCGGCAAAAATAAAAAACTAATATCTAACATAATTTAAATTTTTAATTTGTTATCCTTATGTTAATAATAGCTGAGACAGACTTGTAATTTCAATATTGTATTTTGCGAAATCTGTCTCTATATACTGAGAAGCAGCTCGGTATACGCTCGGTGTATAATCAGAAGTTAGGAGCTCAATATTGAAATTGCGAAAAACGTATGCGGTATACGAGTTTATTGCAATATGACTCTAGTTATAAACCATAATCATTTAATACACGAACCTTTTAGAACCGAATTTAATACTTAATACAACTTTTTCTGACATTTAATATTTGACACTTATAAAATTGAAGTGTCTATTTCGTTTTTATTTTTAAAATAGACAAGTAATTTTACAATATTTGCTCGCGTTTTGTACATACGCGGAACTTTCTTAAGTCAAATGACATATTTAGTGATAAATCAAAGGTAAGCTCTCTAATTAAATTCTTAGTATTGTAAAATGCAAGTGTGCCTCTGAAATTTTATATTGCAATTCACATAATTGCATTATCAATATATAAATATGAAAATTGCAAGTCTGTCTCTGGTATAAAATAAACCGTATTTGTAATGATACGATTTTTTACTTTCCTTTTATTTTAAAACAGTTTGAGATTCAAACGACATTTAAGATGTATAATGAATCTTACTTTTCGTTCGAATTTCAAATTCTTTTTATTTAACAATCATTTGTTTCAAATTCAAATTGTTTTTAACAATTCTGGTTCTACATAGGTCTAGGATATGCAGTATCTATAAATAAGTCATCTATCATATATGTACATATAATGCCTGGTATACCCTGGAACTGTAATAAAATTTATCCCAAATAAAGATCGTTGTTAGAGGGGGCGGTAACTAATGTCTTTGCCCCCCTTCAAAAGTTTCCTAGATCCGGCACTGCCTCCCCGATAAGTTCGCGGAAACATGGATTTATTTGTTATTTTCAATAAATTCTCTTTCAACTCTAATATATTTCTGAAAGTTATCGATTAACTTATTAATACTCTTTAAAAATGCATGTTTTCTCTTTCTGCTCAAAATAGGCCGAAATGGCGGACTTCACTTCGTCATCGTTTCCAAACTTCCTGAATATCCTTTGGGAACAAATAATAGTCAGACGGAGCCAGGTCTGGAGAGTGGGGATGATGGTTGAGTATTTGGTGGTCACACTTCTGAATAACAGCTATCGTATCTTTGCTAGAACCTTTTTACATACCTACCGGACTGTAAAGAAACAAACACGAGTGAAGGCACAGTGAAAAGAACAATTGGTCAGTTTATCAGTAAAAAAAAAAAGACTTAAATTCCCAAACGGCAAAGAGGAAAAAAGAGTGAGATGTATCACTAAAAGTAAATCAATGTCTTTACGAGATGTAGCCAAAAACTGTATACTAATACTACTATATAATGATTCAACGAAATTTGTTAATGCATACAAAAAAAAAAAGACCAAAACGTTCTGGTTAAGAACAGAATATCGCTTCATATTGAAACTGGCAATTCATAGTTGATGAGGGATGATGTTGATTTTTCGATATTACCAGGTTCCCACTTCTATGTACAACGCAGCCAATAAAGATAATGTGTCAGATACAGAAAAGACCATTTCAGCTGAATGGTTTGGTCGTAAAGTGTTGGTGTGGCAAGCAATTTGCCAGTGTGGTCAAAATCACTTTCAGATTTTTTCATATTGTAGAGATCACGGAGAAAACAAATGTCTGAAGAGATCGTACAAAAATTAATCGATTCTGTAAAAAGAAAAGTTCGAATTTTTTCAAGAAAAAGAAAAACACAAGAAAATCAATATCAATATATTTTTTTAAGAGTTTTAAGGCCGATTCACACCGTCACGATAGCGATTGTGATAACGGTAGCGATAATCATTTCGATAAACTAGCGACACAATTCCTTTTACACCAACGCAATAGATCACATCGATAGTTACATGCATATGCCTGAATATGCGACAAATTAGACAATTGTATTGGCTAGTATCGATGGTGGACATGTTACGATTATGTATCAATTCAATGTGTACTAGCTCGACTTATACTGGGTTGATTAATTTTTTAATTTGAAACAGTTTGTTTTACTGATCATCGTTGATATCGGATATAAATTTTTATATATCGACTGAAAGATATGGAAAAAGTACTGACGCAGATGTTTTAATTGTTTCGGCTATAGAGATAAAATTTGATTATGGTTTGCACCAAATGATGTGGTGCTAAGTTGACGTCAAGTTAGCACCACATCGAGTTTCCTTTAGAAAAAAGGAAACGACAAACTTATGGTTTTCACGATAAATTATGAGATAGTTCCGAGTTAAATCGGGTAAAGTTGCGGTGCTAACTTTACGTACGTCTATAACCTCACTTCGTTTAACACTTCCCACTTGTATTCTAGGCTAGATTTAGCCTCTAGGGAAGTACACAATAAATCAACTCTGGTTACGGTTTTCGCAGGGTCCCAGTTTCCAAGTCACCAATACTCTTAAACTAATCCAACCTGTATTCAACTCCTTGGCAATATCAACCCGCACTTTGTCCTTCCTTTTTCTACTATTTTTATAAATAAACAAGTAAAAAAGCTAGAATTGGTTTAAGACCAATTCTTATGATACCGTAGATGAATGCCCGTATTAAATTTTGTATGGTCACTGATCTATTCAAGTATTGATTTGAAGTTGTTTTTCGCATATATTTCTAGAACAGTTTGTCGCACAGAAAAAATGGTAATAACAAATTTTATAGGATTTCATATTCTGCAGAAGTTTTTAGTACAATAAAATGGTCTTGGACAGATCGTTTTCAAAGTATACGTAAAAAACCGAAATTTTTATATGGCAACACCAAGAAGGAGTTGCCCGATTTAGTCCATTTTTGACATTTTATTTGCTAATGTAGTAAAAACATCATGTACGAAATTTCAGCTCTCTACGTCGATGCGTTCTCAGGCAGTGTCCAAATATATAGCGGAAAACGAAATTTTTATATGGCAACCCCACGAAGGAGTTGCCCGATTTGTCTCATTTTCGAACTTAATTTTACTTTTTTTTTTAAAGTCCGTGTACAAAATTTCAGCTCTTTTAGTATACGCGTTCTCGAGTTATCGTGCGCACAGACGGACGGGCGGACGGACGGACAGACGGACGGACGGACGGACGGACGGACAGACGGACGGACGGACGGACGGACATGCAAAAATCGAAATAACTTTTAATATTATGAATGGGTGTCCAATCCATTTTGCTCTACCATCATTATTTCGAAGTGTTACAAACGGAATGACAAACTTAGTATACCCCTATGATTTCATCTAGGGTATAAAAAGATTACGTTTGGACTTTTTACCGGGTTAAACTTAAACCAATTTCGCTATTTGTGACCTGTTGATGAGTCGAACCAAGACTTGAAACTTGTCACCAAAAATTAATGGGTTGTGTGATGAAATAACAAATTAGAACATTTTTTAGCTTTTGCTATATACCGGAGAATCCCCAAAAAATTCTTTCTTGAACAAAACTATTTATATAATGTTTCAAATACAGATCATATAAAATTGGGCATTCCTTTATATACATTACATTACAGTACATTATGTAAAATAAAGTTCGCTTCTATAACCAATAGGAACTTCTCAGGTATACCAAGAGAGCAGTTACTTCCACAATACAAAATATATATAGTTAAACTTATAGATAAAATTAAATTAGTGAATTGGACTATGGTATTCTGTGAATGTAGTGCTAGTAAATGTTTTGACAACTTCACAAGTATCTTAGATAGATTAATAAGTGAATCAACCATGGTGTTGACAGCCCGCCGTAGACATGTAACAAATAGATCTTAAGATCTATTAGACTTAGAGATAAGCTAGCTAGAAAGGTAAAACATCAACCATTTTATGAATCATTAAAATCTCAGTATAAGAAATGTAGGAATATTTTAAATGCAATTATCAAAATGGAGAAAATAAGTTATTATAGGCGGGAATTTGAACAGGTCTTAAATAATCCTAAAAAACTGTGGGGTAAAATTAATGAGGTCACGAATAAAAAAAAATCGGACGCAAGTACACGGTGGGCCAAAATTCACCATGGGGTTTAAAAATAACTAACTTTTTCGTTTGTACATTGCTCCACACCCTGTTGACCGTTTCTCTTCATTCCTTTTTTACATGATAGCCAACTGTCTGTTCTTCATAGGTAAGCATGTTTCCCCACCCCACCTTACCCCTCCTTTTTTTCATCCTACCATATGTTACCAATTTAATTTTTAAACCCCATGGTGACTTTTGGCCCACCCTGTATATCCCAAATTAAATCAAGTAGCGGTGATTTACTTACTGAACCAAAAATAATAGCAACAGAATTAAATAAGTTTTTTACTAATATAACGATGAGTTTACATAACAACGATGAACCTTATGATTTCGGAAATCCTAGCATTGATGATCACCTAGAGGGAAATAATATTTTTAATTTTGCACGAATATCTGTAGAAGAAATTGAAATGAACTTGAAAATGCTCGATGATAATAAATCCTCAGGTCCGGATGGCTACTCGGCCAGAACATTAAAGAGTATTGGAACTTATATATGTGAGCCTCTTTCATATATTTTCAACCTAGCAATCGCAGAAGGTACATATCCTGAAAAGCTGAAATGTGCTATGGTTGTACCAATACATAAAGGAGATTCCAAAACAGAGCCAACCAACTATAGGCCTATTTCCCTGCTCTCAAATTTTTCGAAAATCTTCGAAAAATGTATTAAGGTTAGACTCATGGAATACCTTGCAAATAGCGACTAATCAGTACGGCTTCAAGAACGATTGCAGTACTAGTGATGCGCTCTATGATGTAACGACTTTTATAAATTCCGCCTTAGATAAAAATGAAAAGCTAGTGGCTGTCTTTTTAGATATAAGAAAGGCATTTGACACGGTGAATCATGAAATACTACTGAATAAACTTAATTGGATTGGAATTATGGGTACTTCTCTCAATTTACTTCAATCATTCATAATGGGTAGAAGTCAAATAGTTAGTATAGGAGGCGTGCTTAGTGAACCAATGTCCATTATATCTCGTGTTCCTCAAGGCTCAGTACTAGACCTATTTTGTTTTTAATATATGTTAACGGCCTGTGTAAATTGGGTGTGGACATAACATGTCACGTAGTTACCTTTGCTGATGATACTGTCATCTTGTTCAAAGCCTCATCTGCAGTACTGGCAGCACATCAAGCTAATGAAGGTCTCCGTAAGATTTACAAATGGTTGAATTGGCACAAACTCTCTTTAAATATTGCAAAAACTAAATATATGCAGTTTGGTGATGATACTCCTAATAGCATAGCAATCTACGATGACAGTATGAACAAGATGCACCAGCTATCTCAAGTCTCACAGATTAAATTCTTAGGAGTAATTTTTGATAACAAACTGAAGGGTGACAAGCACATCACGCATATCTGCAGCCGTTTGAGGAAGGTAGTTTATAAAATTCTTATGATAAGGAATATGATCCGGTTGCCAACTATGCGAATGATTTACTTTGCAATTGTCCAATCTGTTATTCAGTATGGCATAATTGGCTGGAGTGCAGCTTACACTACCATTATTAATCCGTTGCAAAATCTACAAAATAAAATAGTTAAGATTTGCCTGAAAAAATCCAAATATTACTCCACTACTCAGGCGTTCTTGGAGTTCAGTGTGATGAATGTAAGACAATTATACTCTTTTGTGGCTTTAAAATTTGTTTACAAGAACCTAAGAAAGTTTCCACTTCATCGTACATGCTATGCTACTAGAAATCAGATATCAAACCCATTATATGAACTAAAATGTCATAAAACTTCTACCCAAAGACATGCTAGCATCTTAGGTCCTAAAATGTTTAATAAATTACCTCTAGGATTTAAAAATGAGCTTACAGTTAGTAATTATAAATTAAAACTAAAACTTTTTCTATCTGAAAATAGAAATTATTATTCAGAATCTTTTCCAGAGCAGGTTAACAATATTGTAAATAATTAGTATTAAAAATATAATAAATTGAATTTTTCTCACAAACAATGAACTTATAAACTAAAGACCGCTACGGATTTCCACGCTCAAGCGAAGGCTTATGTGGAGGTCAGTTATGAAGTGTAATATAAATATTTGTATCATATCAATTGTATCATATCATATATATATTGAATTGTTCTCTATACAATATTCACGTTTAGTTTAAAATAATATATCTTGGAACTATTTATATGTTTTTATTTCACATTTCAACACCCAATTGAATTTTCACTATCCATTTTGATCTCAGAGCTCGCTGCAAAGATTCTTTGTATCGCTGTAATCTATGACGTTGGTGTAAGCATTTACATTGAAAGCTATGTGTAGCGATCTATCGCTGTCGCTTCGTTATCGCTACGTTATCGCAATCGCAGATCACAGATATGAAAAGAATATCTGAAGCGTTTGACCAGCAGCGATTCAAATGTCTATCGCAGCATGCACAATTTTAGTCGAGCTGTGAGATCAAATTAACGACAAATTATGAGATAGCTCCGAATTAAATCAGGCGAAGTTGCAGTGTTAACTTTACGTACGCAGTACAAAAACAAAAACGTTGTTGGATTTGGAAAATTTCTTCCGTTGGTCTTCTTCTTCCATTAACTTCAAAATTTATTGATTTATTGATTAAGAGGGCTCTAAATGTTGAGTGTAATAATTATCGTATGGGGCTTTATTAATAGTTTTTTCAGGCTGTATTGCAATAGGATTGACAAAAATTCTCCATTTTACGCCAAAATTTCAAATGCGTTTTCAATTATCTACTTATAAGGTTGTGTAAATTGGTCTTAGACCAATTCTAGCTTTTTTATTTGTTTTATTTTAATTACTAGGTTAAGAAAATTTAAAATTGTATTGCCATATTAAATTGAATACTGCTATCAATTTTGTTTAGGAACATATTTAAAAACATGGAAAAAATCTAGAATTGGTCTCTAAGGCCATGGCCACAACAGCGCACCGCACCTAGCACCGCATATCGTATCGCCCTGAGCTTGATGTGCGATGATAAAATTTATCCCTTATCTCAAATAGAAATGGTCATAGTGGCGCACCGCACCTTACATCGCACTAACCATTGCAGTGAGCCTAGCACTGCACACAGGAAAAGAGCTGTTTTTCTTTTGTGCGGTGCGTTGGTAACATTTATCTCGACTGGGGTGAATTTAATAGATTTAATGATGTTTTAGTAAATTTTTTTCTGTGGAGTACTTTGGTAACATTTATAGCGAGTAAATTCAGTAGTTTTATATATGACAATAAAATATGTATCCTTTTGGTCCTGGTTTTAGATGACAACATCACATTTTTTAATAGCTTGCAAGCATGTTAGATCATTAGCTTCTTGGCAAAAGATAAGATTTCGAACTAAGGTTATGCAACTTCTCGTGGAACAATTTCATGATCACGATATGGAGTAAGGGTAACAAGCCATCTATTTATCCGAATGAATTTTCAGTGATTTTTTCATGCAGAATGCGGAAAAGTCTGAATATGCATTTGGAAATCCAATAACTGTAATTTTTTATTTTTTTTTTATATTTGTAATGCTATACTATACAATAATCAAGCAAAAAAGTTCTTAGTGTAACGTGACCATTAGTTTTTCTATTATTC
The DNA here is from genome assembly GCA_963924295.1 of Dioctria rufipes. Lineage (NCBI taxonomy): Eukaryota > Metazoa > Arthropoda > Insecta > Diptera > Asilidae > Dioctria > Dioctria rufipes. The sequence continues at coordinate 279,870,077 of OZ002740.1, read as the reverse complement.
CTATTGGTTGATTGTGGAAATTCTTCCAATTTTCCACAAGTTGTCCGTGAATCTTGTCTAAAATGTAATCAAATGTAGATACGTCAACGCGCATATATTCATAAAACCTTTATCGGTCTGATCGGAGATCATTATAGAAATGATAAAATTCATCGAAATCACTTCCGGTTTCACAGTCCAGGCTTAAGACAGAGCTTAGCTAAGCCACGAATGTGGCTTAAGCCCAGAACTTAAGCCTACTCGGTTTCACAGTACTCGTTAAGCTGAGGCTTAGTTAAGCCGCAGATGAAAATTTTTAAGTTGTCAGCACTGCTGTAATTGAGAATTTTTGTAAAGGAAAATTGCCATTGTGCATTAAAAACCAAGCGAAAAGAAGATCTTTTTACTTACCAGTTTGTTGCTACGAGTAAGAAACTAAAGGAGTGGCCCATCAACAACAATTTTCCTGCTAGTCTCAACAATGTGTAAGTTTATACACATACTATAAAAAATTCGCATTGCAGGCCGATGGAAAAAAAAAGTATATGCAAGGGATTTTGGCGCTGTTTTTGAACGTGTGAGCCAAAATTGTATACTAGCAGCAGGATAGTGAGCGCTAGTAATACAAAACAACTTTTTGACATTCCTGGTTCCCCAGTAAGCCTATTTCAAACTTCGGTTTTCCAAAAACTTGCCTTAAAATTTCATTTTTGGTAAATCCATAATAAGAAATAATATATTAAAATTCTTTTGCTTTTATCAAAATTACAAACAATTACCAATATTCTTATTACCAGCTTATTATTAAAAAATAAACAAGTACAGTATTACTAAATTTCCACATAAAAGAATGTTTGGGGTTTAAGGTTCGTGTTCAAGTTAAATTAAAATCCCCAAATATTATGATTACACAATCTAATTTATTAACTCAAAATGTGCCTGCTGGCTAGTTGCTCTAGATACCAAGTTACACAGTTCTCACTCTAATAATCTATGACATTTCTTCTGGCCTTGCCAGCATTAAAATTTAACAAGCAAGAAGAATAATAATTGGCATTGCCAGCTTACATTATATTCTAGCAAATAAGAAGTTGAATTAGTATGATGTTCCCACAGTACTCCCCCTCTAGTGTTAGCGTAGACGATGTGGGCGGTGCACTGGCCTTCCGCAGCGCGTAACGGTGGGCTGAGTATTTGCTGATGTACTTGAATTGCTGCCTTCTAATGGTAAGTCCTTTGTTGTAACCTTGTGTGATCTTGGTCGGTACTGAATTCCCACTTGATGATGTGGTTCTTGAAAGGTAACTGTCTTTCGTGAACCTTTGGTTGGTGATGACGATGAGTCCTGAATTGATTTATCCTTTATTGTAGGTGCTGAATATGACTCGACAGGGATGTGTGCTGCTTTCAGTCGATCGATTGATATGTTAATCCGCTTGTTGTTGATTTGCAGTTGGTAGTACTTGTCGCTACGTTTCATGACTTGGTAAGGCCCGTCGTAAGGCTGCTGCAGAGGCTTTCATACTGCGTCGTTGCGGACGAAGACATGAGTGCACTTACCAAGCTCCTTTTGGATGAAGGTTGTTCCCACGCTATGGTGTGTGGTTTGTTTTGGCCTTAAAGTTTGAATATTGTTCCGCAGTCTTGCAATGAATTCGCTATCTGGTCGTGTTGAAACTTCGTTGATATCTTCTTTGAATGATGTTCGAAGTCCAAGTAGAACAATTGGTAAAGTGTCGACCCAATCTGGTGATTGATGACACTTGATTGCAGTTTTTAATGTACGATGCCATCTCTCTATCAAACCGTTCGACTGAGGATGGTAACTTGTCGTTCGCCAATGATGACAACCAAGTACTCGTGACAACTCGTTGAAAAGTGATGATTCGAATTGACGGCCTTGATCGCTGGAGATTTTGGATGCTAGACCGAATTTTGCAAACCATCCAGAAATTAGAGCACTAGCCACTGTTTCTGCTGTTTGATCAGCAATGGGGATAGCCTCTGGCCATCTTGTGAAACGGTCGATGATTGTTAGACAATATGAGAATCCCTTTGAATATGGTAGCGGACCAATTAAATCGATGTTTATATGTTCGAATCGTCCAGAAGGCAAAATGTATTTCTGTAATGCTGCTTTGTTGTGGCGGTTGATTTTTGACTTCTGGCATGGCAAACATTCTCGGACCATTCTCCTGCAGTCCTTTTTCATGGACGGCCAGAAAAATCGTTCGGTTATAATTCTAATGGTAGGTCGAGCACCTTGATGAGCCAAGTTATGGATTTTTCTGATCACATTTTCCCGAAAAGCTGTTGGAATATATGGCCTAACACGACCGGTGGATATTTCGCAGTACACCTGTTTTGATGATCCAGGTAATTGCAATTGCTTTATTTGGATTAACTTGTTGTGCTTCAGTTGACTAAGTTCGTGATTAGCTTGTTGATCTGCGATGGCGTCATAATTAATGTCATAATTAATTGTATTATTATCGGCTGTTTCGATTTCGGTTAATCCAGGGTTGATGATTGTTCGTGATAACAAATCTGCGATTATGTTGTCCGTGCCTTTGATGTAACGGATATCGGTAGTAAATTGGCCGATGAAATCTAAATGTCGGGCTACGCGCGGAGATGCCTTATCGGATTTTTGTTGAAAAGCGTACGTAAGCGGTTTGTGGTCCGTTAAAATGGTGAATGGTTGACCCTCGAGCATGTGACGGAAATATTTGACGCTCTGATATGCAGCCAAAAGCTCCCGATCATAAGTGCAATAGTTTGTTTGCGCTTCCGAGAGACTTTTTGAATAAAAACCTAGGGGTTGTAGTTCATTGTCGACCATCTGGTGTAATGCGGCTCCGACGGCTCTGTCTGATGCATCTACTTGTAATACCAATGGAGCATTTTGATGTGGATAAGCTAAAAGTGTTGCGCTAGCGAGATTTTGCTTGCATGTTTCAAAAGCAGTGATTGTTTCACTAGTCCATTTCAGCGGCGTCTTGTCATTCTTTTTTTTACCGTTGATAAGACTATGTAGTTTAGATTGGCTATCTACGGGATTTGGTAAAAATCTGCGGTAGAAGTTAATCATCCCAATGAACTTGCGTAGGTCTTTGGCTAAAATTGGTCGAGGAAAAGTAGTGATTGACTCGACTTTGTTGAGTAATGGGCGAATGCCCTTAGCACACACTTCGTGGCCTAAAAATTTGACACTTGGTTTTGCGAAATCGCATTTTGCAACGTTGATAACAAGACCGTACTCCTGAAACCTTTGAAACACAGTTCGGAGATGTTTGTGATGCTCCTCGATAGATGTAGATGCGATGATTACATCATCGATGTAAGCGTATGCGAAGTCTAAGTCTCGCAGGACTTCGTGCATGAAGCGTTGAAAAGATTGTCCCGCATTGCACAGTCCGAATTGCATAAAGCAGAACTCAAAGAGTCCGAAAGGAGTTGTAATGGCGGTTTTTTTAATATCGGATTCCTCGAGAGGAATCTGGTGGTATGCACGTTGGAGGTCAATAGTAGAAAATATTGACTTACCTGCAAATGTTGAAGAACAATCCTGGATGTGAGGAATTGGGTATCTGTCTGGGATTGTGATGGAGTTGAGTCTGCGGTAATCCCCGCATGGACGCCATTCCTTCTCGTTCTTTTTTACCATATGAAGTGGGCTTGCCCAGTTGCTATCCGAAGGACGACAGATTCCTTGTTGTATCAGGTATGCCAATTCTGCTTTTGCTGCTTTAAGCTTTTCACCTGCGAGGTCTTTCAAATACTGGAGGTCCGTTCGTTTGGATGTGGTGAGTGACGTTGACTATTTTTGTTGTTCCATTTGGGGTCCTTTTGGTGATATCGATATACTCTCTTAAGAGATCAGCACATTGCGAGTCCTCCTTGATGGTTGAAATTTTAATTGATAGTGCATTGAGCAGGATTGCTGCCACTCCTATTTTAGTTTTACTGTCGACAAGCTTTTCCTTATACAAGTCTACCAGTAAACCGAAATGTTTGATGAAGTCAGCTCCGATGATGGGCTTCGTTGTGTCGGCTATAATGAATGGCCAATTAAATTTACGACGTAAACCTACGTTTAGAGTCATCACTCTGTATCCGTATATACGAATTGTGGATCCGTTGGCAGCGAATAGTGTGATTTGATTGAGCGGATCCTGTGGTTTATTTCGATCGCAAGGTGTCGGTGGCTCTAACGAAACGTCAGCGCCAGTGTCTATCAAGAATTGTAGCTGTGAGTTGTAGTCGTGAATGAAAAGACGCGGAGACTTAGTTTGGCCTACTTCGTCTGTCTCCTTTGACGAAGGGCTTATGGGTTTTCCGATTGTTGCGTTGATTGACGTGTGAAACGACACGGAGGACTACACTTTTGCGCTGCAGTACCATACCTGCTATGATACCAACAGATGTCGACTAACCGGCGATGACGAGACTGTGATTGTGAACGATTCTGTCTGTTTTGACTACGCCTTTCACTAAAATGATTACGACTGGCTCGCAATTCACTGATTTGTGTTGCTAGTTCGGCTATTTGTGCTTCCAAACTAGTAGTACCTTGCGCTGATAGCGCGGAAGATGTGTTGGGCGAACCCTGATAGCGACGAGGTCGTTATTGTTGATTCAGGTGTTGTGACCTTGGTGTGGCAGTTGATGATAACGGTGCCGACTGCGTTAGCACTTGAGTTGTGCTTGCCACATAACGATGTTCCGGAACTAGATCCCAAATTTTATCAGCGATAACCGCTAGATCGTCGAGAGTACCTGGAGCAGCGATAACTACTGCTTGAATGTGTTCAGGCAATTGGCTTAACCATAGCGAACGTAACATTTGTTCAGATATCAAATTTCCCCCTACCTGTCGTTGCTCGTTCAGCAAATGTGAGGGTTTACGTGAACCTAATTCGAGACCTGATAATAACGTTTTGATGCGACGTTGTTCAGATTCAGAATATATGCTGATTATTTGCAATTTTAGTGCGTCGTATTTGTTATTTTCTGGTGGTGATTCGACCAGTGAAGCAACGTGAGTAAGCACTTGTGGCTTTAATTGTGTGAGCAACAGATGATACTTTGTCAGGTCCGATGTAATTCGATAAAGAGCAAATTGTGCCTCCACTTGACGGAACCAGACTCTGATGTTTTGGGGCCAAAACTCAGGCATCGAAATTCTGGCGTTTACAGCCTGTAAATCACTTACAGGTGCATTGTTTGCATTAAGTTGTGTAACTGCTGTAGTTGTCGACGATTCCGGTAGCTTGCTTGTTTCATCAGGCATCCTGAAGAAAGTTTTGATACAAGCGATACCAAAATTGTTTAGTAATGATTTGTAAATTGACGCCGATGTTTTATTATGCGATGCAGTACGTGAGTCTGCGCAGAAATTAAAATCCGACAAAATTATATGTTTTGTATTTGAATATCCGATTTTCTTAGAAGAAAATCTGTTGATGATGAGACAATATGTCGCGGAGAAGGATAAATACAGCACAAATAATAATTTTTCGGTCGGATGCTGGTGAATTTCAACGATTTTATTGTCGATGATGATAGATTGTGTTGAATTATTGGCAGCTGAACATGATGAAATTGATTGATAATCGCGAGTTTTTACCACTTTAATGATGTTTATTACGCGATCACGTCGGGGTCACCATTTTGGGGTTTAAGGTTCGTGTTCAAGTTAAATTAAAATCCCCAAATATTATGATTACACAATCTAATTTATTAACTCAAAATGTGCCTGCTGGCTAGTTGCTCTAGATACCAAGTTACACAGTTCTCACTCTAATAATCTATGACATTTCTTCTGGCCTTGCCAGCATTAAAATTTAACAAGCAAGAAGAATAATAATTGGCATTGCCAGCTTACATTATATTCTAGCAAATAAGAAGTAGAATTAGTATGATGTTCCCACAAATGTAAATATTTTTCTATTTAGTACCCTTCCAATTTTAACCTTACCTATGGCTTTTGTGCTAAGGTAAATTTCTTTACCGAACATAGGCAAAAGTGACACCATATGTTAGAAAGTGAGAAAAAACATCACGCTCGCCACGCAAAAATAGCATATATTATGTACACCCAATGGCCTCTCTTTAGTTTCTTACTCGAATTGTTGTTGTGGTTTTTATCTGGAAGGATATCAAATCTACAAAACATTGTTGTAGAATGATTCGACAACGTAAAACATCATAGCCGAATATGTTTATAGTCGGAACCGAGAATAAAAATCAACGTCATCCCATTTATCGAAATGTCATGGGCGCCTTCTTATAATTTTTTCATGAGTCACACCTTGCGATATTATATTATACATTTCTTCGTCGCTTATAACCTCTGCATCGGATAAATAATTCATTTTTGTCTTAAACTGTTTGGTTTCTTCCTAAAACGACACTAGCTGCAAGACAGTACTCAAAACTGCTAACTAGATATTTTTCGGTCGGAAAAGCTCAATTTAGTTTTAAAGTATAATTTTTTAAATATGCACGTTCGTTTAATAAAAGAAATTATAATATTTAGGCAAAATATGTATTTAGCAATAATTTCCTATGTGTTTCACAGTAACATCTGAGGCTTAAGCCTTCGAGATGACGGGCTTAAGTTAAGCTTGCCTTAAGCCAGTGATATCACTTCAGCCTTGACTGTGAAACCGAAATATTTATTAAGCCTTGGCTTAAGCCATCGCCGAGGCTTAAGCCTTGACTGTGAAACCGGCCATTAAAGTTAATTTCATGAATGCGGCGTGTGTTTTTTTAAGAATTTTTAAGAAATTCCACTTACTAACTTCATACAAAATGTCGTCGTCTTCAGAGAAACTGCAACTAGAGTGTTGAATTCTGTCTATACCCTTTAACGAAAATTGGACTACGCTTTCGCAATATCTTAACTTACTTCAGAAGTCAAATATTCAAGATTGCTATAGGCAATGTGCAGTGCTTCACTGTGGCAATTAATTCCGCGATGTGCAAGGTGCGAGATGCTGGGGAATGATTGGTCTTGTGCTGTGCTATGTGCGGTGTGGCGTTGTGGCCATGCACTAAGACTATGATCGATTCTATCTGAAAATGTATTTAGTTTGCTTATTATGTGAAAAGAACATTAACTCTCAAGATTATTCTGAGACATAAAATCTTTCCACTTAAACTAACTCTCGCCCGTCGCAATTTTCCGTGGTTGTTAAGATCCGTACAAAAAATACGCATACTATTTTATAATCCAGCCTCTAATTAATTTACTTATTATTGACAGGAGCGCGGTTTTCTAACTATGGTATCACTGATGATTCCAAATCTAGCTACCGGCAGGCCTTATATCTAACTACTACTTATCTAGCAATCCTGTACGAGTAATTTGCTCGAATCTTCATCCAATTTTTGCCAGACGTTTGATATAATTTCGGTGTCCTCTTCCTTCCCTTTGTCAATCTTATTGAGAAGCATGATATATATGTTTATTAATGACATGTCTCCATCAGCTTCCCTATGCTATTGTAGAGACTTTATACACTATTTTAATAAATTATGAACGAATTGTGGTAAAAATAGTAGAATTAATGTACACTCTGTACCACATGGCGATCGTGATGAAAAGAAAAGCAATCTTCGGATCATAAAATTTAAAATCTATGATTAGCTTAAGTATTTTATATGGCTCAATAATGACATCAAACTAAGGAAATTATTAAATGGATGACTAACTGACCATGATATAAGTAAATCATTTTGTTCGATGCGATTTATTGAGATGTTTTTAAGATATAGTATATACAACTGCTGAATTACCATGGGATTGCGACACATTATAACGTGACAGAAACGCAGTTAAAGAAGATTTGGGTTTTTTGTTCGCATCCAAATAAAATTTAACGATTTAACATTATTAAAAATTTTTCCTACGAATTAAGAAATGATGACTACAAAATACCGTCATATCATTCGACTCGTGTCATCAAAGAAGCAGATAAACTAGATAATAATAATTAACAGCTACGCGCGTTACAATATACTTTATACTGTTCAACTTAATTTTTTATTGAATAAAAACTATAGAAACATAATATGTATAGGAATAGGCTTAATAATAATATTGGAACCTTATTTTTGTATAAAATTAGATTAATATATGAATTTTATAGTTGTAGTCCAAGCTAACCCTTGGAACAGAATGAAAGTAGTCACCACGCAGGAAAATGTCACGCAGAAGTAAGCTATAAGGCAATGCCATTAATGGCCGGTTTCACAGTCCAGGCTTAAGCCAGAGCTTAGTTAAGTCACGGATGTGGCTTAAGCCCAGAACTTAAGCCTACTCGGTTTCACAGTACTCAGTAAGCTGAGGCTTAGTTAAGCCGCGGATGAAAATGTTTAAGTTGTCAGCACTGCTGTAATTGTGAAGTTTTTTAAAGGAAAATTTCCATTGCGGATTAAAAACTAAGCGAAAAGAAGAAGAACTTTTTATTTACCAGTTTGTTGTGGTTTTAATCGGGAAGGATATCAAATCCAAAATCATTGTTGCAGAATGTTTCGACAACGTAAACCATCAAAGCCGAATGTATCTACAGCCGGAACCGAGAATAAAAATCAACGTCATCCCATTTCTCGAAATGTTGCGGGCGCCTCTTTATAATTTTTTCACGGGTCACACCTTGCGATATTATATTATACATTTCTTGGTCTCTTATATCCTCTGCATCAGATAAATAACTCATTTTTGTCCTAAACTGTTTGGTTTCTTCTTAAAACGTCAAATGGAATGCTGACACTAGCTGCCAGACAGTACTCAAAACTGCTAATTAGATAACTATTTTTCGCTTGGAAAATTTCAATTTAGTTTTAAAATATAACTTTTGAAATATGCACGTTTATTTAATAATATAAATTATAATATTTAGGCAAAATATATATTTAGCAATAATTTCTTATGTGTTTCACAGCAAAATCTGAGGCTTAAGCCTTCGAGATGAAGGGTTTAAGTTAAGCTTTCCTTAAGCCAGTGATTTCACTTAAGTCTTGACTGTGAAACCGAAATATTTATTAAGCCTTGGCTTAAGCCATCGCTGCGGCTTAAGCAATGAACGTAGGCATCGTAGCCACCACGCAAAATTTGGTCGACTTTCAACTTTAGCGCAATTATCCTGCGTTGACATTTCACAGCTGATTAATATTTTGATTGTTTTAAACTTTTATATGCTGAACATCATGAGTTTCAAAGAAAATTTAATTATGGTGGTGAAAAATTTTAAAAATGACAATATTGTGGTCTCAATTTATTATTAATACAGTTAAAAAAATTCATTTAAATTTCATCTTGACGCAGTCATCAATGTCCATTGTGTTCACGATGTTTGGTGGCTACGATTTTGACACTTCATCACCGCATTGTGCGTGGTGGCTGCGATGCATTCTGTTCCAAGCATAAAGGCCTAACCACAATGTGCATAAGCTTGCATATGCAAGCCTTGATAATATCACGAATGCTTCCTTATGCATCACTAACATTTGTATAGTATTTACACAAACTGTAAAATTTGTTTATGCAAAGTACGATCATGAGCGTACAGACAGAAGTTGACGAACGGAATTAAAACTTGACGAACGGCTTGTTATTCCTATTGTGGGTTGTTATTATGAAAAGCAATTGCTCGTGTCTTTGTATATGCTAGCATATGCACATTGTGGTTAGGCCTTAAGTCTTACTTAATTTTGATTACCAATATGTAAACCCGCATTATATAGTACAAATTCTAAAGTTGCAGACCATAACGGTGAGATCGAAAACAACATGATCATAGAAGATACGGTCAATATTGAAAATAAACAGATTGTTATTCTTTTGGGAATAATAGCCGTAGTAATAATAATTGAATTAGCGTATACTCTGTATCGAGACCACCAAAGAGGGCTTAGAAAAAAATTCCTTAACAGAAGCTTGTGTGGATTAAACGGATGTATTTGCACGAATGGACCGATTAAACGAAATCAAGAATGAATTGGAGAAAATATGAACCAATTTCAATAAAAGCATATACAGAGGACATACAGAGAAAAATCTTAAGAAAAAGGAAGATGGGAAAACATTCGAAGAACCACAGCAGAACAATATATTGCACTATCAAATCAAGTAATAAATAAAATGAGAGATACAAGATAATTATAAGATAAAAAAAACCAATAGCAATTTAACGATAACAAGTCACTTGGGAAAAAAAAAAACTAATGTTACAGAGGAAGAAGCTAAAGACGCAAGTATACAGCCTGATCACCTGTATATCACTGAAGCCTTGGCACCATCAGAAGTAACAAAACTACCGAATTTGAAATTCAACGTTAAAAATGGAAGAATTGAAATCACGCCAGCACTAAAATAACCCGTAAGCGGTATATTAAAGTGTAAAAGATCCCCAATTAGCAGAACGCGCACTAGAGCGAAGTTCGTTGTGAACTGACGCTAGTAGGAAAATATGAAATTATTTAAAAAGCGGTACATAGAAACAGAGCTGGGCAAGTACCAAATAAAAAGCACTTATGTATGTACAAGTACAAGTACCGAAGGCCTGAGTACTTGTAAATAAGTACTAAGTCTATAAAAAGTACTGAGTACTTTTTGAAGTACTTCTTAAAGTACTTTTTTAGAATCATTGTACGTTGGCAGTAATATAGTGAAGTTTGTCGAGTTCAATTAATAGGTATTAATAAATAAGTACCTTTTGAAAACTATAAAATGTATAGTAACCAGTGGCTACTATTTATAGGTTTTTATAGTTTTCTGCGCTGCAAGTAGAGTAAAACTTTCACCTCTCATTGCTACACTCATAAAACCTATTAGAGGTCTGCTCAAGCATCTATTATCACCTCAAATAATGCACAACAATTCTAAGGAAAAAATGTCCAGTAAATTTCTAAGAAAGAATTGAGGCCTTCCCTACATCATGTCGAGGCATCGTTGATTTTATATTGGAGCGAGGCATTGCTTGCTTACCCTAGGTTATGTCCACTGACGTATATAATATGGACTGCTTACTTTTCTATTTTACGTGGGCACAATTGCTTGTGTCAAAAAGAGTTCGTACGTCGGTGCCAACGTTCAAAAAAATCATTGGCGGGAAGTTGAAAAAGTGTACACGCAGCTCAGAAGGTGGTTTTAATAAAACATTTAGAATTTCTTCTGCGTATCTAATGAATGTATGGTAAAACAGTTTTTATCAGTAATAACCCTAAATGATTAATTTAAAATCATGTATTTCGACGAATCCACTAATTTATTTGTTTTCAGTTCTCTCTCAGTTGGTACTTGGTGCTTAGACCGAAGGAGTGAGCAATATAGAAGTGAGCCCACTTTCTGCAGTGTATTTCTATGAACGTAGTCAGTCCATATTATACATGTCAGTGGTTATGTCATCAAGTCGAGGCATCGTCGAGACATTACTGGTTCTGCCTTGACGCGTGAGTGCGGCAAATACTTTAACAAATTCATTGCGTGCTTTAAAACTCAACAAAAAGGAGTTGCGCTAGAGATTGTGTTTGCTTTTCTACGAAGAGTTAGATATTTGTAGATACTTAATAGACTCAGAAATACTTAAGTAACAATTTTGGTACTTAAGTACAAGTAAATAGAAGCAAGTACTTATGTTCAAGTATATTAAGTAGGGGCATTTCAAAAGTATCGAATAATAAGTCTTAAGTAACGAAAATGTACTCCCGTTTCGCTCCACGGTTGCGTTTTCGCAACATGAAGTTTGGACTGCCTGTGTTCTTAAAGACATGAAATGTGTTGCATAATTTTCTACTTGCTTGAAAGTGCAACATGTTGACTACTTTTAGGCGAAAAAATATTTTACAAAAGTATTGGTAATCGGCAAAACAAAATTAAAACAAATGAGTATGTTCAGCGTGTTTATGGCGAGTGCTTCAAAATAATTAAAATATTTAAGTTAAACAAACAATTTAAGTGAAATTTCTACATATTCCGCTAATATAAATAACAGTGCATATTTTGAGTGTAAATGTAAGTTTGTGTTATAAGCTAAATTCCGCTATTTTGCTGTGAAAATTAAATGTTGCGAAAACGCAACCGTGGTACCAAACGCTAACTTTTTTCTCTATGTAGATGTCAAAACGGTATCTTATACCGATTTCCATTGATCAAGTTTTCTAGCAGAAGTGTTACACTTTTCTTGTAGTGTTACACCGAAATTGTTCCATTGACCTGCACTACTAGAAAAAGTGTACGTCAAATGAGTCTGGTGCTACACCGGAAAAATCGGTGGTGTTACACCGAAAAACGCACACATCTACACGAGAAATGTCACAATCTTCAACTATTACTCTACCAAATTCATCCGCAATCACGCCAAAATCTTTTAAGTAACAATTTTCATAATTTTTACGTTATTCTTGATGTTATTTTTTGCAGAAAATTTCAATCTGACAAATTACACGAATATGAGCTACTATTGCATTCTCATCGCGTCAAAAGTTGTTCCATTGAACTCGTTTTTTACTGATTGATGTGCACTTTTCTTAAAATATCAATGGATATCGACATTACTCTTCAAGAAGCGGTCACGGAAATCGAAGTCTGGATAGATGAAAATCGAAATTTTTCTCCTGCTGACATCATTATTTTACCTCCAGAGGAATATGGTGGGATCAGTGATGTAGAAATCCCTGAAGAAAATGATGGCGATGGAGTTGTTGATGAGTACAAGTTCCCTCAGGATGTAGCCGGGAATCTAGAAATAAATGCAGAGCATTCCGACTGGGATACTGATGACGAAATATCCCTTGTCCATTTCCAAAGCTCGACGTCATGTAACGTGCAACGAGATGCGAACTGGAAAGCAACGAACTGCGGTAATAAATTTAACACTATTCCAGTCAATAACGAGTTTCAGGAAAGAGAGAAGCTCGAACGTTCCTTATATCAGCACACACCACTTGATCTTTTCGAAGAATTTTTCACCGAGGAGGTATATAATCTAATTTTAGATCAGACAAATTTATATGCTGCTCAGAAAAACAACCAATTTTTCCCTCCACCCTCATATTTGAAAAGATTCCTTGGAATTTTGATGTTTTCTGGCCACCATACTGCTCCCCAGGAAAAACTTTACTGGTCTAACTCACCTGACTATGATTTCAAAGTAATAAGAAACGCGATGTCCAGGAACATGTACTACAATATAAAGTCAAATACGCATCTTGCCAATAATGACCACATAGACCGAAATGATAAATTTTATAAGTCTAATTTCCAATAATTGCTCTAAGTTTGGAATATTTTCGCACCTCTTATCGATTGATGAATCTATGTGGCCCTATCATGATCGACATAGTGCCAAAATGTTTATAAAAGGGAAACCCATTCGCTTTGGATATAAGCTTTGATGCTTGGCATCGTCCACAGGATATTTATATAAATTTTCCCATATAGCGGCAAAAATGAGGCATTTGACTCTTCCTTTGGAGTTGGCGAAAACGTCGTTAGGCATTTATTCAGTGTTGTTGAAAAGCCAGAATGTCATCAAGTTTATTTCGATAACTTTTTTACTTCGCAAAAGCTCTTAGCGAATTTACACTCAGGAGGATTTTTCGCTACAGGGACAGTTCGAGATACTAGAACAGGAAGGTGTCCACTTTCTAACCCGAATATTTTCAAGAAAAAGAATAGAGGTGAGTTTGAAGCGGCCTTTGATGAAGATAATCAATGTCTTGGTCTTAGATGGAATGATAATTCAGTAGTTACTTTCCTGTCTGATTGTGACAATATTGAACCAATAACTACCGTGAAAAGGTTTTGTCAAAATAACAAGAGCTTTGTAAATATACAGTGTCCTGCTTAGTCAAGGCCTACAACAATGGAATGGGTGGAGTGAATTTATTCGACCGCTTTTTGTCGCAGTATAGAATCCACATAAAGGGGAAAAAATTGTGGTGGCCACTTTTCGCGAAATGCATTGATTTGGCGGTTTCCAATGCATGGTGCATTCACCGCATAGTTTCCCAAAGGCAAATATCACTGTTAGGTTTTCGTCGACAGATTTGCATGCAGCTTTTACCAACTCCTGTGGAGGATAGCCGACCAAATTGTGAAGTAAATCGAGTTGTTGAATTAGCTACACCAAGTTGCAGCAGATTCTCACAATCTCGACACGATATAGTGAAAATCGACGATGGCAAAAGAAAGCGATGTCGAGTATGTAAAAGCCAAACATTTTTCAAATGCGAAACATGTTCAAGGAATGGGATTGATATACCTTTACACGTTAAATGTTCTCAAGAGTTTCATAAAAAGAAATAAAAATTGTATTTTTTTTATATTATTTTGCGTACAAGTTTTTTTTTTCTACATTACCTTTTGTTTAATTAATAAAAACGTATTTTGGAGTTTTTTGTACTGTTTTCTACCACGGTTGCGTTTTCGAAACGTATCAGATCTTCTAAAAAATAGCTCAATGTTGATAAAATTTGATATTTACATATTTCACTAAATATATAAAACACCAGAAATTTGGTCAAAATCGCCCAACGGGAACTGTATGCGGAGCGAAACGGGTTAAGTAGTACTTAAGTCATTTTTTACTTAAGTATTGCCCAGCTCTGCATAGAAACGAAGAATACCCAATTAGTAGAACCAGCACTAGAGCAGGATTTCGAAGCATTGGAAGAATATATTGATAAACAACCTCAGACAAATTCTCAGAAGCTCTGAGAATGGGTGTTTTGTGAAAAACTAGCTTTTTTTCTTAATCACCTTGTAACTCCTAAATGGTTGATATGCCCCCCGCCCCCTGCTATACAATTTTTTGTTTGTCTAGGTGATTACTATCACCTCCTGCTCTATTGACTTCCTAGGTGGAAACACCCTGTATAATGGACCATAAGAATAAAAATATAACAATAACTATCCATAAAAATAGACTAAGAAAATTTAATAGCTAAATTCAAAAATAAGCTACATAGCATAATAGTTCAATTTTATGTCATAATAATAAATTTAAGGAAATAAATAAGTTCATTCAGTTATGCTAACTGAATATGTAAAATAATGTATGTAATAGATCTCAATAGCTTAGTAGTACCTAACCATGTAAAAAAAAAAAGTTTCATCACACCAAACAAAGTCATGCACATACATAAGTGCAAATAATTTAACTGTAACAAAATGCGAGTATGCATTTTGTATTAAATTGCATTAATTATAAAGAAATCAAGAAATTAAAAAACGATAAAGAACAGCCAAATAGTATTAATGATTAACAAATCATTTTGTATAAATAAGGTAGCAATACCTCAATAAAAACAGTCAGATACTATCAGTAATCGTTATCAGAGGTCGAGTTTTTCACTTGGCGACTGCTAGTAATAGCTGCACCCTTCGAATTGGCATCTGCTAACTTCTTAGCTGCGCCCAACATAGTAGAGAAAGTCTGCTTCCCCTAGGAGACCTGCTTTGTGACTGCCTCCAACCTCTCATAGGAGTTTTCCTATGGCTGCATCCATTCCGTTTCATCGCAATACAATCCATTCGTTCAGAATTTACTACACTATGTATAGTGTGTGTGTGTCTGCTCATTTTAGTCTTTTTATCCGCCAATTAATATCTTTTTGAGGCTAGTCACCTTTCGAAATGTTTTGCCAGTTCACAAACTGATTTTTTTAATGACACACCAGGGTTGAAAGAGGACGCATTCAGGTGAGCAATGTTCACTCATTGAAATCGTCTAGATCCAGTGGCTTCTTCTGTCTGCGTCCGTGAAGTGTTTTGATAAGGTCGAGTTTGTGCCGTTTCATCAATTTTGTTCTCAACAGCTCATCTTTCTTTCATCTCATTCGAGCCTAAAGTTTCTTCACATCAATATTTAAAGTGAAAAAGCCTTTTAGAACGCTCCTGCTTGCCGTTTTCCTTTCCTTTGCTAAACCACCCTCTTCTATCATTATTTGTTTCATTCGATTAGTTCATTTTTGGCTTATGATAGTAATATGGCCATCTACGACTGCTACCGACCCACCTCATTGCAGTACACAACTAATATACAATGGGGTGCACTTATTGCCAAAAGAAGTGAAAATACTTTTTACAACACGTTCACGTCGAGATCATCGTCACTAGCCAAAGCATGTAGCATGTAGAAATAGTTAGCTGTAATTCTATCAATAATTTATAATTTGTAAATTGAATTTATGATCTTTATACACAACGAATGATGATAACTAAATAATTAATATTTTTTCTTTAATATTTTTCAGAGCATTGGAGTTTTTTGTGCCATTCAACTAACAGTACTTCTAGGCCGGGCAGCAGCTAATGGGGATGATATAAATTCAGTTGCAAAACGCCAGCGTGAACTTCTGCCATTATCTATACAAGACAAAGGAAAACGAGATCTGCCATCACCAATGACTTCTCCGATGGCACCAGGCCATCGACTATTGAAGACTGCTCCACCACCGCCACCACCCACCATGCCCAAATGACAAACAATTAGTTTTTAATTTTTAGAAGAAGATGAAGATGTGTGGAAGAGGACAGCACACACATAGTAAAAGCATTATGCCCTGTGCGTGTCATCAAGTTGTAGTTTGTGATAGATTTTATGCGATCATAAGTGCAAGCGTCGAGAACAGTATCCTTTTGTCCTTGCACGATCGCCTTGTTTTATTTATAAATAAGAGTAGTAGTTTAAAAAAAAAAAAAACAAAACAAAACCAACAACAACTATTTCAACAAAAGTATTTTTCTATAACTAATAAGACAAGTTGAAGACTTTTTTTTATTTCCTTTTTTCCGCCAGGTGTAAATCGGCGGTTTTTTGGCTATTCGAGTTTTGAGCTCTTAATGTGTAGGTAGATAGTTCACATCACTCGTAGTGGTTAGCTTCACTTGACCAATTTCAAAATATTGAATACCTTACAATTGAAATCGTTCCAATGTTCATGAGTTTCGCGATGCCGAGGTTCAATCAAATTTATGATGACAAAACGTTTCTTTTTATATAGAAAAGAAATTTCCAGTGACGTATGTACTTATGTAAATTTTATTTGAAATTTTTTTAAATGAATTTATTTATTTTTTTGCTGTTCTATGTATTTTTACAATTTATGAATTTTAAAGTCAATTAATAAAATTCAGTAAAAGTCCAAAAAAAGAGTTTTTTTCTTATATGTAGAATAAGTTTTTTGATGGTTGGATTAGTGTCGAAAGAAAAATTGAAGTAGGTCTTAGCATGGAGGTGTGCTAGGGTGACAACAGGCTTTATCAGGTTTTAGAAGTTGCTAAATGGATTTATATTTCCAAACAATGTAAATCTCCTACGCTCCGGAACTCCTAACTTTCTAGTGCTGCCGTTCGTTAGGATCAATGCCTCCCATGTCCCCCAGCCAATTCTTGTTGTGAATAGAGATAATCAATTAAGTAATGTGAAACAAAACTTGGTTGATCATTAGTATGTTAAACTAAACATAGACCAAGGAAACAAAAAAAATAAGTATTATATAGACGTTTTTTTAAAACATGCTTAGAAACATCAACGCCAAAATGCTCAGCCTAAATATTAACAGTAATGCACACGCGATTAATTTGTTCATACATGCAAAAGTTGGACCTTGCGGAGTTAACATGCAACAGAGATAGACTTCTTAAATTTTGTCCACTATCGAGGAAAGAGTTTTTGCTAAGCAGCAGCGGAGAGTCAGCATTCGCGTTAAAGAGTTGATGCACAAACATTACATCGGCAACCATGCGACGTTTTTCAAATGAATGGATATTCAAAAGTTTCAAGCGATCTTCACAAGGTAGAAGAATCAATGAAATATTCTAACGTAGGTGCCTAAGAGCGAAGCGCAGGAAGTTCCGCTGAACAGACTCGATGCGGTGTACCGTAAAATGGAGACAAGACCTGGCAAGCGTATTCAAGACGAGGTCTCACAAAGCAAGGGTACAAATGGAATGTCGGATTCGAGAACTCATGGGATCAGCGCTCTATAAAGCCCAGCATAGAGCTACTCTTTGATACGTAGTTTATGTGGGAGATAAAATTCAATCTGTGGTTAAAATTGACACCCAAGTCGCAGACAGAACCAACACGGCGAATCGAGAAATCAGAGAACACACAATCAGAGGTGATTGGACATTTTTCGATATTGAGCGCCAAATTATTACTTTTGCACCAACCGTATAATTTGTGAAGCTGTTTACCTTGTACCTGTTCACAATCGTTACAAAATTTAATCTGAACGAAAAGTTTAACGTCGTCAGTATAAATCAAGACTTTGCAGTGCCTCACAACAGAGACAATATCAAAACAACAGGCCCAAGTGACTCCCTTGAGGTACACCGGACGAAGCTTTCAAGACTCTAGAGATGGAATGTTGGAATAATATTTTATATGTTCTGCTATCTAAATAAGACTCTGTCCATTCTATAAATGTTGGGGAAAATCTATACTTGTCGAAGGCTTTACTAAAGTCTGTATAAAGACAATCCGTCTGGTAGCATTTGCAAACCCGCGAACGGTATCCGAGTTAAATTCCAACAAGTTCGTGGTTGTACATATATCTGCCCGAAATAAACCCATGTTGGCTTCCCAAGAAGCATTTTGTGCCTAGCTGTTTCTTAATGTTTCATTCTGCACACCATGACGTTATGATAACGTCGAGGATTTAAAGCTGGTGTGGAAAAATTTGGTAACTATTCCTTTTAAATAACAGTTACCAATTGGGCATATAATGGACACATTTAAGTAGAAATGCCTATCTCGTACCTAAATTGAAACAATTCCTAACTTAGTAACTATTCCTAATAAGTAGTAATTATTACGTTCCATTATAGGAAATGTTTCCCTTTTTTCGACTGAATAGTTTCTTGTTTGGAACTAGTACTCTTAAAGCAACTGTGACTAAAATGTTTCAAAATTTATAGGAGTCATTTTGAGAACAAAAGGCAAGAACTTACTAAAACTGTTTCTATTTGGGAATACACAAATATTAATTGCGTGCTTGAAAATTTAAACGTCAAATGAGAATTAAAAGTGTTGTTTATAGAATGTTTAATCAAAAAGTGCAAGCTAGGAACTTTCGTAAGCACAAGGCGGGAATCGTGTCATATTGGGCACTTGCAAGAAAATACGGAGGCCATTTCAGACACAAACAAGGAAAAGTTTCTATTTAGGAACTTTCGTAAGCACAAGGCAGGAATCGTGTTATATTAGGTACTTGCAAAGAAAATACGGAGGCCATTTCAGACACAAACAAGGAAAAGTTTGTATTCGGGAACTTATGGAACACAACTACAGTAATCGTATCATATTAGGCACCTGCAAGGAAACAGACGGGGGAAAATTCTCATTTTGAAACTTTTGGCTAAAAGATTCTTCTAACATGGCGGTGTCTTAAAATGATTTATATTGAAAAGTTAAAAATTGATTTTGTATGAAATTAGCTAGAAATTCTCCAAAAGGATGTTAGTTTCTTTCATTTCAAATTACGGGAAAAATACGAAGAGAACTTTTCATGTCATATGGAAGATAATAATTTTTTTAAATAAATATTAATTAAATTTTAATTTTGTTAAAAGTTAATATTTCAGAGGGAGAAGCATTTTTTATCTAACTAATATATGAATATTGACGAAGAATTTTTCTGCGTTCAAATTTTTGATCTAAAGAAATAAACAAATTTTTTTAGGAAAGTCCTATGAAATAATTGTATAAGAATATGATAATTTCCGTTTTGAGTTATTTTTTGATTCATATACATATTAAATATCATATGTATTTGATCAACATACCAAAAGAAAATGTAATGCGAATACACACATGCCAATTATGCATGAGTGTTACTCAAGGGGCAGATTTAGGCATATTAACGTCATAGTTTCGAAACAATAACTCCCTTATATTCCTAAAAGGTGTCTTTTTAGGAATTGCGTTGCTCCACTTCCGTATCGTAGATGTCACATTAACGTAGTTGTTTCGAAACACTTGTTTCCAAAGGGAAACATGTTTCGAAACAACGACGTCTCCACGTTAAATCAATGCTCCTTGGGTTGAAAAGGGCAAATTCTTACAGGAAATCGACAGCTGAGAATAAATTATAGATTCGAATAATTTGGGTATACATAATAATTTTTCAATAGGCCTATAGTTAGAAATTTGACTTTTCTACCTGATTTGTGGATACCTATAAAAGAGTTTTGCCATAGCTAAGGCAAACAACTATTTTTGAAATATTATTATCAGCGGAGCTGCCAGGGCAAGACAGCACGACTAAAGAAAGCTGGAGGGTTTCCACCAGGACCCGTTGTGAAGTCATTTGGAAGCCTTATGCAATTGTAGGGATAGTGAATAAAACCTTGTGAGAATCGTTCATATGACTAAAGTTGTTATGTCGAGGATGGAAGTTTGACGAAGAAAATGCATTGTCGAAAATGGAAGCAAACATATTGCAAATTTAAGACGAATCATCACTAGCAGAGTTCTTGTACCTCATGATATTGGGGTAGTTGTCCGTTCTTTTCTTTATATTAATAAACTTGTAAAAGATATGTGAGTCACTAAATAATTTCGCACCCATGCTTTGAATATACTCATCATAAAGTGTAGACGAAAGTTCTTTGAACTCATTTCCGGAGGTGAGGAAGTTGTTATGACTTATTGTATTGTTATGGTAGTATGTTGAGAGTGACTTGACTTGGACGTGAGGTCCAGACTACCAGCATGAGCTGACAAATCACTCGGTGGACAGTGTTGACTGCAGGGCGGCACGCTAGCTCGCCTCGACTATTGGCGGAGAGTGTGAGGAGGCTCCACGAACAAATACAAAATATTTCGTGCCTACAAATCAAAAGGCCGTAGCACACATTCAGTCCTTAAGGCACCCTTACATCCATTGGGAAGGCGCAGATGTTTGGCCTTCTCTGCTTGCCCCAACCATCCAACTGACTCTGAGGGCAGATAATTTTCAGAGTCCCTGTGTTGACCTGAAAAGAGAAGAGTAGCGGACCTAGACGACCTCCACACTAAGAGGGCTCCGGGAGAGTGAAAGGAAAGAAAAAGCTTTACCACTTCATTTCGTTATAAACGGTAAGTATATTCATGTATTTGTTATGTTTAGCCTTACTTTCACCCACGTAGCACTTATTAGGTAGTCGCAT
The DNA here is from genome assembly GCA_963924295.1 of Dioctria rufipes. Lineage (NCBI taxonomy): Eukaryota > Metazoa > Arthropoda > Insecta > Diptera > Asilidae > Dioctria > Dioctria rufipes. The sequence goes on along the minus strand of OZ002740.1, from coordinate 279,848,929 downwards.
GAGCAATTAAACAATTTTAGCTTAAGTGGTTAAACTATTTTCTGAGTAGACCTTAAACAATTCTAGCGATAATCACCTACACAATCCTATACATGCATTTAAATAATGCTAGGCGGGAGCCGACCCAAAGGGACTACTTCTATATGTATAGTCCGAAATGTTAAGTTGTTAACTCCTATCTTACTTGACATACGTTTCGCAAATGCAGTCTCGAGAAGGCCTTCTAGAGCGCTCCGGTTTTTTACGCCGAATTTAAATTAAGACACGAAATCGATCTACTCCCCTTGTGAGTATAATAACTACAATAAAGAAATTATCAATAAATATTTACATATGAAATGATTAGCGTGTCGATACTTAAATATGCAACTATGAATGTTATTTTAGTGAGTAATGTAGAAAAATTATGTGCAAATGTGTAAATGTGCAAATATGTCGACGTAAATATAATAAAAGTATAAAAGAATGATTGACATGCAATTTCAAATAACTTTAGCGTCATCAGCCTAATGTAAAGGACGAGCATCTTCTCAGCGGGGTTCATACGTCAAACATAAATATATTTAATAAGCAAAAAAATCGATAACGATATGGCCTTCTGCATTTCCGTTTATAGTAGCCTTGTCGACAAGCTTGATTTGAATTCCCCTCGATTCTCAACATCTCTAACTTGCATGAGGGAAGTGATCTCAGAGCCTTAGAGTTTTATTTATAGTCCTTAGGGATTCGTAGGATTGTCAGCTGTTGCCGTTTGCTAACAACAGTGCGTACTAGCCACTTGCAGGTGAATTGATGGTCTTTGTTGTTTCTAATGTACTTATTTCTCTATACGACGACTAACAAATATAACTATATGCAGGGATGTCAACTCCAGAAAATTTTCACTTTTTGTTGTAAAGGCGATTTATTGCCAAGCGGTTATCCTTGCCTCGTGGTCGTCGTGGTGTATGTATAGGCGGCAAAGTTCAGCATACGGCACATAATTGCTCCGTTATAACCCGAATAGCGAATAGAAAGATTAAGTAAAATACTCTCACCAAAAAATCACATTCTAATTTCCACATGAAGGTGATTGGGGTCTGTCTGATGGAGGTGTTCGATTCACCGACATAATACTTCTCTTTTTCGTTGGAAAACTTGATCTTCGCTCAAATGCCTCTTTCGTTAAATATACTACACTTTTCTCAAATTTTGTGGTAACTTTTTAAATCTATTTATTCGTCCACAGCCAGCAGTCTGTTCGCTTCTCTAATCAAGACTCTATTACCGCCAAAAACTTTCCTTGCCTGAAGCTTAGCTTCTTCTTTTATCTTTCGGGTGCGTTCAGCGCGTATGGCTCTCCATCCACATAGGACACAGTCCGCACACACCTCATACTGCTACGAGTCACGTAGACGCGTACCTAGCTCAGTGTAGCATATCGCTACATGCAATACGCTACGACCATAACATTATAATGTCTTTGTCCCTGATATAACTTTTCCACAATTCATTCTTTCGATTTTTAAGAGGTATCAGTTCTTTATTGAACCATCGTGGAGATATTTTAGAGAAAATGACATGAAAATAAATTGAACAAAGTTATGTAAAATTTAGAAACGTCTTCGTCAACATTATTACTAGACAATAGAGGTAAGGTTACTGATAAGTTAGCATTTCTAAAATTAAAGAAGTATTGTAATATTTTCGGTTGTAAAGCAATATGTAATTAGTAGAGGGGATGATAATTGTCTATAGTAGGTTCGACTAATAAGTTACCCGTCAGTAGAGAAAACCAGGTCCAACTGCCTACCCATGTCATTCTATACATTACTGATTTGGGTGATAGCAAGAGATGAGATAGTGTCCAGGAATAGTGATTCCCTTGTTGATAAGTTAATAAGAGGAAGATAGTCATCGTCATCTTCATTTAGTATCCATTGTATATTGAGGTAAGTAAAAATCACCAATAAATGGAAATTCGTCAAGAGGTTGCATCTTCCCATGAATGAAATCAGATGTTAAAGTGAGTACGTCGTAAATATTTTGACCTTTGGCATCAACAATGTTTATGGAGTTTAGAGGAATATAGCAATATAGTACGTATAACTCGTGTTTTAAAATAGACAGCTTAAGAACTATAAGTTCAGTGTAAGAGTGTTGGAAAAACTGGGAACCTCAATTTGGTTGGAATTAAAATGGTTTTTACATGCAAGGACACCACCGCTACGAGCATCAGAATCAGTATGTCTGTCTTTTCTAAAAACTTGGTAAGAATTGTCTAAGATTTCAGCATCACGAAAGCCATGATGCAGCTAAGTTTCAGTGAAAGCAGCGATATTAAAGCAATTTGCAACAGAGAATTTGAAGACATGTGCAGTTTTTGTCCGAATCCTCCTAATATTTTGATAGTAAAGGGAAAGCGACTTAAGTTTTTTTTTGAATAATATTGAAGACAAAGGATGCAACCGGTTTGGAGAATTTACTAATTTTACGGCAAGAAATATCCTGTTGCAATGTTTTTGGATTTGAGATATTAAAACGCTGCATTTGGCCACATCAGCTGGAGTAGGACCTTGACTACCAGGAATTGAGATTATGCGGGTTGAATCCTACAGTCGGCAAAACCTCCAGTTTTTTAGAAGTTGTTTTCCTCCTTGTAATAGGATGGCCCTTGTGGTTGCTATTAGAGCGGTTGTTTATGAAACTGCCCAATTTTGGTTGTTGAGGGCAGTCAACAACAGTTGAAATAAAGCAGTCAACCATTTTTTGATCAATAAACTGAGCATTCAGGTTAACCTTGTCCGATAGGGAAACTACCATGCTCTTTAGGTTGTCCAGGTTACCTCTGTACAACGAAAGTGTGTCAAAGGAATCGACAATAAAATGCGCGTCTTTTTTTATTACTTTTAAGGCTTCATTCTCCAGTTTTACGCATGAGGCGTGGAACGCTTTACCGCAGACCGCACGCTAAAAACTCGGAAGACCCATCAAATTCGGCGCAAAAAAAAACCACAGCAATCCATAATAAGGAAATTAAAATTGAATGACGACGCGAATGGAAAAAATGTAGTACGATAATACAACCAAAGTACGTTATATAGAAAAACTGAGGTTAACTAGCACTAAATTAATTAAAAACGCTTTGAACACTTTAAAAGCAAAATTAACACTAAACACGACTGCCCACCATACTTAACACTTCACACATGAAAAAATTATCTTTGGTAAGGCTATACTTGTTAATGTTTATACCATGTATTTAGGCGAATATTTTGAAAAAAAGAAGAAATAAACTAAAGGGAAATTAATGGTCTACATAAAACATTGTATGCTACACACTGAAACATTGTCCATATCTTCTGGTTCGATGCCCTTGTGTGAGGACTCCGTTTATCACTTTTCTTTTGTTTCTGACAATAGTTTCTTCCAAAATTACTTTTCGTTTCTCGCCAGCCGATTTGGTGCTTTTAAATAATTACTTTTTTTCTTAAACTATTTTGTTATTAAATAAAGAAAATGTGTTAACATTTCACAAGTCCACAGCAGTCAGGGAATAGAATAAAAATAACAAGACACGCTCGTCCTAGCAGCGTTTAAACTAACATTAATTTGTTCTTGAACAAAATGTAGATAATTACATATTCGCGTTTTGCATCAGGTGAGTATGTATCAAATATTAGTACTTAGACTCATCCCCGCTGGGTCTTTATCCGTTTCCGTGTTATCTCCATTTTATCCGTGTCGTTTCCGTGTTAGCTCCATTTTATCCGTGTCATTCACACCATTGCTACAAGCAACAGTGAACAGTCGCAGGTTATCTTTCCACATTATCCGTTTAGATTCTCTCCGAGGATCATTATAGGAATTTTAAAGATATTCATCGTGAAAGTAATGTGTAATGTATATAAATGTGTGTATATATTTATATATATGTCTGGTCTGTAAATGGCAACTGCAGCTTTTTCTGATCTTCTATACCAAGGCTAAAGCAGCAAGATTCTGGCACACAGCAAATCGATTCAAACTCACAAAACTCGGAATTGTAATTTTCTTTTTAATACAATATTAAAAGCTCTATTGGTGACTTTGGTACCGGAGTGCTGTCTTATTTCGACTTTTCCGATATGTCACGGATATACCGTTTGCACATGGTACATAGTTTGAAATCTCGGGTACAAGGACATTGTTTGCAATGCTACAAGAAGTAATTTGTCGGGTTCTAGAATTTCAAAGATGCAGTTTTGATTTGAATAAAAGAAACGAAAAAGATCGTTTTAGAAAGTTTCTTATCTCAATAATTTTATTAATTTATGACCAAGCAAATATATAATTTAATTACTCGAGATATTACTTCATAAATTATTACAGTAAAGTAAGGCGTTCAACGCTGTACAGAAATCATCGTTCTTCAAGAATAACAGTTTCTTGTGGATAGAGTTTAAGACTCTCTAATGTGTCACTAGGATTAATTATGGTTAAGTCTCTGCGCGGCCAACTTGCAAACACTTTATATTCATCCATTGGGAAACCTTTAGAGCTGACGAAGTTCAGCAGATCCTTAAAATGACAACAAGGGAAAGATAAATAGAATTATAATATTCAATCAGAGAATTACATTTGTTTACCTGTAATTTGCTATGTGTAAAGAATCTCCTCTCCAAGAAATCTCCTGTTGGTTTACGTACTCTAATTTTTGTTACACCTGTTGTTATTGATGAGTCAGGTTCGGCGCTTAGAGATCTTTCAGCCTGTAAATCAAAGTATTTGAAAGTAATCAAAATTAATGCATACGTTTTGGAAAAATTAACAAGTAAAAAAGCTAGAATTGGTCTAAGACCTTAGATGAATGCCCGTATGTAATTTTGTATGGTCACCTCTCTCTAAAAGTTTTATTGTTGAAGTGTTTTTTCTCATATATTTCTAAAACGGTTCGTCGGACAGTAAAAAAAGTTATAACCAATTTCATAGGATTGCACATTGCGAAGAACTTTTCAGTACATTAAAACGTTCTAGGACTGATCGTTTTCACAGCATACGTAAAACTTATAAATTTTTACATGGTAATACCAAGAAGGGGTTGCCCGATTTAGTCCATTTTCTCAATTTTACCGATTTGTCTCATTTTTGAACTTAATTTTACTTTTTTTTTTTAAAAAGCCCGTGTTCAAAATTCAGCTCTGTAAGTGCACGAGCACTCGAGTTATCGTGCACATAGACAGACGGACATGCAAAAATCAAAAAACCTTTAATATTATGCGTGGGTGTTCAATTAATTTTGCTCTAGCAGCATTATTTCTATGCGTTACAAGCTGAATGACAAGCTTAGTATACCCTTAAGATTTCATCTAGGGTATAAAAATAACTTTAAGGGGTGGAAGTATGTAAATCGACTCGACCAAGTTGAATCAACTACAATATAAAATTTTTTATTCGGACTATCAATAGAAGTGGACGTGCAGCCCCCCCCCCCCTTCTATTGCTCCTTAACATTAAAGATCACCCCACCGCAAGTGAAGTTGCTTTAATCAAGAGAAAGGGCCTTTATACAGCACAGTAAAGGTAAATTCTCTCCTCTTCAGGAATATAGCGCAATTCACGTACACTAGTGATGGGTCGGTCGTTTTGACCTGAGTCACCGTTTCAAAATCATATCGGTCAGTTAGATTCAAAGAGAAAACAAACTGCTCTTCTTGACTTATTTGTTAAATATGGCTTTAACCATAGAGTAAAGAAATCTATAGAGGGCGAAAATGTATGGCAGAAACTCTCATAGATATTGATCACAAGAGCCGAATCTAACAGAGCCGCATTTTTGAAACTATACTAAAGAAAATGTATTTGCTTATCATGATTACCACCATCTGGCTGCTCAGCTTTATATTGGCTCCCTATGTACTTGCGTGTATTCTGATATGGAACTTCGAAAGTTCTTTAGTTTATAGAGAAATACTTCATACGAAGCTTGTATTGTGTGAATGCAAATGTATTTAAATCTGTCTTTCTAATGAAAATATTTGTGCCTTGCTTTTTTTTTTGTGATGACTGGAGAGCTACTGTACTGCATCGACTTCCTTCGGAGAACTAGAATAGAAGCAATACTAAAAATTGTTGATACGATTTTTCACTTCTGAGTATAGAGAATGGTAGATTTCATATTTTTCATTGCTATCCATATGATTTCGTTCAAGACTTTATTGATTTGTTACTAATGATGGATAAATTTGTTTTCTCACATATTTTCATTTGATCCCACGATAAACTGTTTTTAGCAGGCTCTAAAAAACGGTTGAATGGAAGTGGGTATACTTGCAGGATCAAATGAAATGAGCATTAGCTGCGTTTTGATCTGGTTCATTGGAAATTTGAAATTTATTTGGATCTAAAAAATGTCTGTAGTAGCTATGATTTTACAGAGAAAATAAATTTATCCATCATTACTAGCAAATCAATAAAGTTTTAAACGAAATCATAAAATATGAAATCTACCATTCTCTATAACATTTTTTAGTATTGCTTGCTGTTGTAGTTCTCCGAAGCAAGTCGATGCAATACAGAAGCTCTCCAGTCATTACAAAAAAAAGCAAGGCACAAATATTTTCATTAGAAAGACAGATTTAAATACATCTGCATTCACACAATACAAGCTTCGTATGAAGTATTTCTCTATAAAGTAAAGAACTTTCGGAGTACCATATCAGAATACACGCAAGTGCATAGGGAGCCAATATAAAGCTGGGCAGCCAGATGGCGGTAATCATGATAAGCAAATACATTTTCTTTAGTATAGTTTCAAAAATGCGGCGCTGTTAGATTCGGCTCTTGTGATCAATATCTATGAGAATTTCTGCCATACATTTTCGGTCTCTATAGATTTCTTTATTCTATGCTTTAACTAATTTTTTCACATTGAAATAAATCTTATGCATCTAGTTCACATTGTACATTCCAGCCACGACTCTATTTCGGCAGTGTAAGAAACAACTACTAAGCATTCAGAAAGGTATCCTTTCTGAATTAATTGTTATTACTACTAGTGTCTCAAATGCCAACTCTGTCGCCAAATCGTAGTCTTGGTATTTACCACCATTCTTCACATGCACAAGGGTGTAAAAGGGTGACAAGCCAATGCAAGTATTTAAGAAATATTATGGATAATCCTTATAATTTACAACATTATTATATATTTTCTTGCTCTAGCTGAAACGATCGACTTAGTCATGAACACACACATACTTAAAGCCAACTAATTTGGATTTATGTTATTTATTTGTAATTTTCATTTCGTTAGAAGGGTTTTTCTTAAGAAAAAGTTATTTCTATGACTAAAGAATGAAATAAATTAAAACAAATACAAAAATTTCTGCAGCGCTAAGACTAATTTAATCAATTAGAGAATGCAGCAATTTTTCATTTACTAAAAGCTTGCAACCAACCGGGTTACCATGCCATACCACATTTCAGCACAATTTTCATTGTGATTGTTTAACACACAGTGATAAATCAGTCGCGAACGGCTGCAAAATTGATAAACTAAGCGCACATTCAGCTTTGAGCGTTTCTATGATATGAACGATTTGGTGAGGTAGGTAATTTTAGGTTATTACATGATTCTTCCCAAATAACTTAAATAATACAAATGACCAATTCTATTACATGAGTCACTTATACCAAAAGACTCGTATGACCGGAGTCACCAAAATGACCGATTTTGCCCATCATTAATGTACACTGCCTTGAAAACTACTGCTGCTTAACAATAACTTTTATTAAAAAACGTATAAAAAAGAGCTCACTTTTTGCATAACATATTGATAAAAAAAAAAAGTTTGAATTGTAATAGAACAGAGGGGGGAACGAAGACGAGCTAGTGGGATTTCCAAACCATAGTTGTATGGGTATTCGTGTGCCTCGCCGCTTTAATGAATAAAAATGTTTATAGCCACAAGTTGAATTGATTTGGGTTCCTGGGCCACTAAAAATGTTTATGGGCGAAACAAGCATTCCCTTTTTATACCCTAGATGATTATATATACTAAGTTTGTCATTCCGTTGGTAACGCATGGAAATAATAATGGTAGAGAAGAATGGATTGGACACCCACGTATAATATTAAAAATTATATTGATTTTTACATATCCATCTGTCCGTCGAGAGCTGAAATTTTGCACAATAGCTTTTTAACCGTTAAGCAGGGGGGTCAGAGTAATTTTAACCGCGAAACAAATGTAGAACGCATACTCTCTCCAGCTTGCGTTTTCTAGTAGCTCTTTTCATCTTTGAACACTATTTTGAAATTAGTCGTACTCTAGCCGCTGCAACGTGCGCACGCTTTTGTTCTATAGTGAAGTGTGACCCCATGCGCCACTTACGTAGTATTTTTCGTGAGGTAAGTTTTGTATTGAGATTGTAATTTTGAGTGAATAGTGAAGCTTTTCTTTTATTATAGTTGATAATCTAATTCTAAAAATGGACGAACGAACGAGAATAGAGATAGAATAGTGGTTTGAAGATGAAAGTGATGTAGGAGGGTGTTCATCAGAAGAGGAGCAATCAGATTATGGTGAGTGCGCGAACAGCAGCCATGAAAGTGAGAGCGAGATTGATGCAGAAGAGTTAGCAGATGTAGAAGATTGTGCTACATCAGTTGAAAATACCCAAGATTGAGAAGAAAAAGCGGAGATTACTTCCAAAGTAGACAAAACACCACCTGTGTTGAAGTGGCAAAAAACTTCATTACTGAGATTTATCAGAACGTGATCGCACATTGTTTTGGAAATCCCTGGTGTAAAACAGGCAGCAAGATATGCAAAGTTGCCCCTGGAGTGTTTTTCACTTATATTTAACTTACTGGTCTTTAATACGAACATACTATATATAGAAAAAGTTAGAACAAATTATAAGCGTAAGAGAGACGCCAAAGAAGTATCAATGGATGAAATGAAAGCTTTTATAGGCCTCTTGGTCATGGCAGGTGTAATGCGAGCACCTCATCTTCATTATATGGATTTGTGGGATACTGATGGAAGTACTCCTGAGATGTTCCGGCTTACAATGTCATACAATTGATTTTTGTTTATACTACGCTACTTGCGCTTTGACGACATTCGAAGTAAAGGAGAGAGAATCAAAGATGATCATCTTGCACACATTAGAGAATTTAGTACCTTGCTGGAGGATAAATTTCAGAAGGCCTACTTTTTAGATGGGAATTAGACAATTGACGAGACTCTTATTGGATTCAGAGGTAGGTTCAAAGGCAAAGTTTATATGCCAAAGAAACCCAATAAATATGGCATAAAAGTTAAAACAATGGTTGACGCGCGTACGTTCTATTTGCACTCTTTTGATATCTACGGAGGCAAACAAACTTGCGGTCCTTACAATGTTTCTAACAGAAATAGTGAAACGATTAGTGAGTAAAATCAAGGGTTCTGGAAAGAGCATCACCATTGGATTTGATGATACCTGAATACAATATGTTTTTGGTGGGATCTCTCAGTAAAAATAAACCCGAAACTACTTCCTAATAAAAACAGGCCGCAACTGAGTTCCCTGTTTGGATTCACCACCACCAATATGGCCATGGTATCGTATGTTCCAAAGAAAAATAAGGCCGTTGTCCTTTTGTCGACAATACACAACGATGCTGCAATAGACGAATATAGTGGTGACAAGCGCAAGCCTGAAATAATTACATTTTACAACTCGACAAAGTGTGACATCGATGTGCTGGACCAGATATGTTCTATATATAATGTGGGACGAAGAACAAGAAGATGGCCAATGGCAATTTTCTTTCATTTGATGAACGTAGCAGCACTAAATGCTTACATTATTCATAAGGCCAATACTGAAAGTTGCGAGACACATATACGAAGAAAATTTCAAAGGAAACAGGAAGTTCAACTTGTTGAACCTGCACAAAAAGCTCGTGTAGGTGTCAAGGCAACACCAAAGCAACTGAGAAAGAAAATCTAATTGACTCATGGTGCAGTAAATCAGGTTCGTCACGGGGACGTTGTCATCTATGACCTCGAGAAGACGACAAAAAACATCCATTTGCAGTGATTCAGATGCCAAAATTTTGTTTGTAAGGAACACAATCTAATCTCATGTAATGAATGTGACAATAATGATTCCTCAGAATAGTGGATTTTATTTTATTTTTTAGGACTGGCTAGAAATTCCTCAGTATATAATATAATAAAATCGTTATTTTATTTTTGTGTTAACTTAAAGAGACTGAATTGTTTTTATTTTTGAATATCTTGTAGATTACTTAAATTTTTAGAAAAAAAAATTGGGGTCGCTTCTGTCCCATGTGCCCACTTGTGTGACCTTGCTAGTGCGCCTACTTAAGGGTTAAAAAGAAAAAGTAAATTTTAGTTCGAAAATGGGACATATTTGGGCGCAACCCGAGAACGCGTTGACGTAGAAAGCTGAAATTTGCTACATGGTGTTTTCATAGCAATAGGTAGTAAATAAAGTTTCAAAAATGGACTAAATCGGGCAACTCCTTGGTGCTGCCATACATAGCTTTGGTTTTCACTAGATATTTGGGCACTGTCTGAAACCACGTCGACGTTGAGAGCTGAAATTTTGTACAGAGTTTTCATAAAAATAGTAAATAAAATTTCAAAAATGAATTAAATCGGGTAACCCCTTTTTGATGATGTTGCCATACAGAACTTTAGGGTTTCACTTTATTTAACTTTTATTTTTATCTAGGGTAAACATTTTTGATCTTAGATCAATTATAACTTTTTCTCTTGTTTCTTACAAATTTACTTGAAAATGTTCCTCTGAAACTTTTATGTAGTATTGGATGCAATAATCCAGCATCCGCGCAGTAAAATTACGATATATAGAGGACAAGGCATATTAGATATGGGTCGCCAGGTAAGATGTCAAATTATATATGGTAAGTGAAAACAGCATTACAAAAATAATTTGGAGCAGCCGCCTCAAATAATATCGGTACACTTCTCGGCACAATAGCAAGTCATTGTTTCCCAGGTAAAATACCTTGTTTCTTGTATATTATGCAAAGAAGCATCCATTTTTCTTCGGAATTTACTGAAAATGTTTATACTATAAGTGAAATCATAGAGTACTAAAGGTAAAAACGCATTTAAGCCTCGATCTTGCTCGAGGTGTTGCCTAAATATCACGACCATTTTTCAAATGTGTTAACATAAAGCTGGCTTTGCTCAATGTTGGTTGACAATTTGTTCCGTTGACGGAAAATAAGCTTCAGAAAAACATTTTTTTATGTTATTATGTTTCTATAGCTGTTAGCATTGGTTGTGTTTACATGCACCAAACCACTCTAATTAGACTTTAAAAAAACAACAGTTTGGTCGCACAGTCAACAGATGAACAAAAACTAGTGCTAATTAGGATTTTGGTAGAAATCAAACCCGACCTATCCAGTCCACCCATTTTTTAAAACTATACCATACCTACTGCTCTATCTATCAAAAAATCCCTCACTTCTCTCTTGCAGCAACACAATGTATTCCAGAAAAACGATAAACAAAAAAAAGCGTCCAGAGAGAAGTGTAAGACGTTACAAAAGCAATTGAAGACTTGTGCCCTGAAAGAGACAAGAATGGGATCCGTCGATAATGGATACAATTAACATCTGATCTAGGACAAAGATTATGGAAAAACTCAAATAAATGCACCTCGGTGCAGCTTCAAGTATAGGCGGAGGACTACTAAGGATGGATGTAATTTCCGTAACTGGTATTCTGCATCCCTTAACCAAAGCTAGGAAACGGAGAAACATACAGTCAATACGGAAAAAAAAGCCATAGTAAAAAAAAAAAAAAAATTGAGAAATGTAAAAATCGTGAGCCAACAATAACTCCTGAGGAGAGAGGAATACGGGGCTCGTTGAGCAGTTCTTGGAAAGGTCATAAAGTTCTGCATACCATCAGCTTTAGACGGTGATCGTACTTTTTAAGATTCAGAGTGTTTTGTGACTTAATCACACTGTAATACCCTACGCAGACGGGCAAAATCAATGATCATTCGTTCGTAATTGAATTTTTCAAAAATCGATTTACCTTTGAATTTTAATTTTAATTATTAAAAATGTGCTGTCAATTACATACAAAAATTGACAGTACTTTCGTTTTAATCCACAAAACCTTGGGTAACTTGATTTTTGAAAAAATCAATTACGAATGAATGATCATTGATTTTGTCCGTCTGCCTAGGGCATAACTCCAAAGCGGTTGATATGTCCCCCACCCCCGCCATACAATTTTTTGTTTGCTAAATGAGTACTATCACCTCCCGCTCTATGGATCACCATAACGGAAACAGCCTGTATATCTCGAAAATATATGCATATAATAATACTAACCTGTTGTCTGCTTGCCTCTCTTTTTGCTTCCTTATCAGCCTGCTCAGATTCAATGCGCTGTTTTTCAGCGGCAATAGCCATTTCTTTTTGTTTTTTTGCAGCTTCTTTTGCCATATCGGCTTCTAACGTCATTTGGTAGGCCATATCTTGTTCATGCTTCACTTGCTCACGTTCAGCACGTTCACTTTCCTCTCGTACTTCCACTCGTATGTGTTCGGAATACATTTCAACTGCTTCCATTAATCTCGAGAGAAGATCATCAACACCCACATTTCCTAAGAAAAAATATATTTTCATAATTTCCATTAAAATAGAAGACATTTTTTTGTTTCACCATGGATCACAGATAATACTTCACATGTACTACGACTTTTAGCAATAATTAAGATTGCAGGTAATCTATCAACAGGGATGTTTCGAACTGTGATAGATGCCGTTACACCCACGCAAGCCGATATCGATGATAAGAACCTAAGAATTATTACCTCTATTAATGTTTTTTTCTATTAAGGAAATGAGTAGTCTTTACAAATTTTTATTACTCTCATAAGTGAGATCCCATCCGTATAATATGAAATTCTGAATAAGTGTTTGCATGACACTTTCGCATCTCAATAGCTGATCGCAGAATACATTAGTTAGAACGCTGTCATCATGATGAAGGTAAACAGCTAGCAGTTTTCTCTGAAAATAAACGAAGTTTATGCTGACTCTTACAATAGGCCATCAGCCCTCAAATCGCAAAATTCTTACATCTTTCGCTGGTCTGTGACAAGCTTCTCTGAGTGCATCCTCCAAGCTGCCTTGGAAAAAAACTGGATGTGGATCACCATAGCGTTGAATATAGTTTTTTATAAATTGTACAGAGCCTACAGATTCATCATCAGTCTGGTCGGGTACTGTTATAAAAGTAAGAGTATATTAAACAAGAGAAGATATCGATGAATTGTACAAAACTTACTTAAGTGTTTCAGTCGCGCTTGTACTGGGGGATCTGCGAAGAAGTCATCATCGGCATTAAAGTCTGAAGCATCCTCAAATTCGTCGCCAGAACTGTCGGTATCAATGTTTACAATACTGTAAGTGAAAAATATAATTTGATTAGAACGATTTATGTAAAAACTCAGATTAAACTTACTTGTTTGTTTTATTTGACTTTGAATTGTTTTTCGATTTTTCCGCATTGGAACGGAGAACCAGATTGTGTTGCAGTTCAATTCCAGATTGCTGTGGATGCAATAACAAAATTTATTATTGACGAAAATTTCATCGTACAGAATATATTTAAATACCGCTAATGTGGTTGAGTTTTCAGTGCCAGATGGCCAACCAGACCATTCTTGATGCCTCACTGGTATATCTGTTATGGAATACACGTCGGTTTTTACATCTAAGATAGTCTGCTTTCCAGGAAATTTTAAGGAAATTGTCTTCCCTTCAGGCTGTTGTACAATATTTAATGTGAAAGTTTCTTGGAATCTCCGCACTATTTCGTTGCTGGAAGAAAAAACCAATATCTATAGTTGAGATGTTATGTCTTGCAATCCTACTACTTAAAGTCTATTCAAGCATTGTTGAAGATCTTTCATTTATTTGTGTAAAGTAAAGGATGAATTCGAAATGAGACTCGAATTCACGACCGCAAAGATAGCAAACCTCAGTCATTGCATATTTGACGAATTGTCCAATTAATGTATGACAATTGATTAGGATTTACAGCGCTGTGGCGACACGACTTGAAAGCCGCAATAGTATCTTTGTAATCTTCTAGTTTTCTTCTCAATTATGTCCTTATCAATCCCGAGATCTGTGTAGCTCTATTATACTCGATTGCAACTGTGCTAAAAGTTAGAACAATTCTTCCCATATAGAAAGGAGTGAGTTGGTATAAGTCGGCATCGGATCCTTGACCAATTGTTGAATACTGACTCTTCTAATGCAACTACTTGACTTTTGCTAATTAAAATGGACTAAGCCCTATTTAGTTATTAGAACGAATCAAATTTTATTATTCTTAAATTCGCTTTCTATCTACATTGAGTTTTTACAAATGCTTTGTTAGACTACTTCTGGAATATGCATGTTAGGTTCAGCCCACATATTACAACGCACATCGAGTTTATGTAGCACATGTCGCTCTTAAACGCCTATAGTGAAATTATTCGGTGATCCTTCCACCTTACTTAATACTTTTGAATCTATACTCGCTCGAAAAGTAAATATTACTCTTGTCAGCTTGTGTTAATGATATATAATAGTAGTTTTGAATACAGTTACTTCAAAGCTTTGTTTAAACGTTTTAACTTATTCAACTATAGACAACGATATCAATTTTAAATGTTTTTTGTTTACTTGAAACTTTTAATCTAAATCGGAAGTAATTATTCTCACAACACTTCTATCACCCATGGTACAAAAATTACCAAGGTATGGTCTTCCTTCACCAGTGAAAAGGGATATTCTAATTGGAAATTTGTTTGCTTTCCCAACAGCACTTTTTTACACTGGGTTTATAATTAAAAATGTTTTTAACTTTGTTGCTTTTGCATCTTAAGACTGTCTATCTGTCTATCAGTCATATACAACAAAACTGAAAACAAATTCGCTCGTAAAAATTGTCCGCTTAGAGATGATTTAAACAAAGAAAATAATGTTGATAATTTTGGTAAGGTCATACCTTGTTATTACTTATATCGTATCTATCAACAAAGGGAGTAAGAGTTCGTGGAAGGACGATACTATTATCTGTTAACATCACTACAAGAACGCCTTTGTTAATAACAGTAAGAACTCTCTGTTTATCGAATAAGCCTGGAAAGAATATTTTAAGGATTGGATCGGTAATACAATAGTGCTCCTAAGGGTGTATGTAATAACGCCTGTGAACCGGCGAACGTATACTAACAAGAGAAATCTCTTGAACAGTTGTTTAATAGAAGTAGGAGTCATTCGAAAAAATAAAATAAAAAATGAATCCGAATTTTGAAAGAAATGCATGTAGCATTTAAGGAAATTGATCATGTGTGTGACATAGAGAAATATACTTGTTTTATTTCTGAATGAGAAATGTTTATGTTTTTGAATAGCCAAACATGTTCTTTTACACACTGGCAATTAAGGGTGTAGTAGTTCACTGCTGTTTTTTACACACTGGCGAATTGTATTGTTTAGCAATACAATTAACCTCATCGGCAGGCACATGTGAACGCATTCAAGCAATCATCGAAATCTCGTACTGGATTCACAAGGTATTCCCATTAAAATGTTGGCACATTTTTGTGACGTAATTTCGTGACTAATGTATATACATTTCTATAGGAAAGACAGAGTGCAGAAAGTATTTTGTTCTCTGTACCGTGCTTTCCTATACATTTTCATCGATATTTCGTCACCAATGGCGGAACGTGGTTTGAAATAGGAATATCTTGTATTCTATATATCTCATCATGGACTCATCATATAAAAGAAAAAGATGGAGGTGATCATTCTATTCACAATTCATTGGTAAATCCTAAATATTGTTGCGTCAAGAAAGCAAAAGGCGTTATGTAATGTCAAATATCACAGCGAAAATTTTTATATATAATCAATTTTGACCCGTCTTCCTTAACAAACTCTGGACATATTATTATGAAAAACTCAAATTATTTAAAAATCTTTATCTTTCACAACTAACCTTTCATCCTCCATAAATCCATCTTCACTCATGTCGATCAAAATTAGCTCGTTCTCATTTGCTAAATCAAGATTATACAGAAAACAATTTGGTGAATTTGCCTCTTGCAACTTCGCTGGCGGCCAGCCCCGTATCGCTTGACGGCATATAGGAACTTTTGTCAGATTGTATATTCTATCCTTGAGATCACCTGGAATTTTACAATTGAATCAGTCCTATCTCTATTATCAGACACATGAGAAATTTATCGTACCAACTGTTGCTAAGGATTGTATGGTTATTGTGTAAACATTTTGATTGAAGTGAATGTTGAATGTTAGCAGTTTTGAGTCTTTTCTTCTTGAATCTGTTTCTAAATCTGATGTAAGGTCAATTATATCAACATCTGATGTAGAAGGTCCTAGAAACAAATCAATATTAAAAATATCCTCGCACCCCATATATCAAGAACTAACCTGCAGATGTCCACCTGGAATAATTTGTATTGGAAAAATCATTTGTTTCATCGTTCTTGTTAAAGTTCCTTGCTGCATCCATTGCCGTTGCATCCTGTGGCATAACCCTCTGAATAGCAGCCTGAAACAAAGAAAAATTCTTATGACAACGTTTTACAAAACTACTTGTCTATTGTTACCATTAAATCCCAATTTGTCTCCTCAAGGTGGGAAAACGCCTCACCGACATCATCAATTGCTGTAATGCTCTAGAATCAAGAAAGAATTGCTTTGTTATAAAAATGTCTTAGAAAATTGCACAAGTCACTGTCACAACAGCTAGTCAGAGAAGACCCCCCTTCATAACCTTAGCTTTTCTTTAACTATATAAACAATTTTAATTCATTGACAAACCTGAAAATCGGCTAGTATCTCATCTTTATTCTCAGCCATTTTTCGACAAGGTTTCTGATTATTTGATTTCTCTCGCTTAGTATGAATAAAGGCAGTAAAACTTTAATAAAAACAATCATCAAACGACAATCGACTAGTGACCCTCGATGTATCAATACAATTTGACGTTTAAAGTTCAGTGAGTTGAATTTTTGTTAAGCTAGATTTCTCTAGCATAAATTTTGTACTGCCCTTATTATAATAATTATTTAAGGTTATGTTTGCACAAAATAAATATTAGAATTTAAATTTTGTCAAAAACTAGATTAAGAACTTCTAGATATAACTACAGACAGTTTCATCTTGATACTTCAGCCGAAATGCAAAAATTGAAGGTTAATTCGTTAATTAGTTCGTAATTGATTATTAAGGCGAATTTCCATACTGCGACCGACATTAATATTTTAAAGGTAATTATAGCGAGATAGTGACATGTAAAACTATTACAAGAGTGAAAGAATACGATTTTATAGCTGACACCATATCCCCCACCAAAATATGGTGATATATTTTCAAATCTTTATGATATATAGTGGTATATGATGATGATTTATATTATTTTTGTAGTAGCTGTATGAAAATCACATTATTTATATGATTTTAAGAATTGCGTTCTAAAAATTATATAATTTGTTTTTAAAATTTCTAGAATCAATCCAGAAAATTATGTAATTTATTTTAATCGCAGAGATACTCTTCTCAAAATCATATATCAGATTTACAAAGATCATTTAAGAAGGAATACCAGTGAAAATTGAAAATTGACCTTTGGCTTGCACCCGATATCTCGAGAACAGGTGTATGTTATTATTCCAAATAAATTTTAATGTTTAGACAAAGGTCCAATCCGTGAAATAAGTGTAGCAAATTTCTAAAAATTAATCCGGAAATTATTATATAATTATCTGAAATTTGTAAAATTGTTAAAAACTGTCATCTGTTGCACCACTTTCCAGCTAAGTGGAAGTCATTTATGACCCGATTTTGATATAAATCCAAAGATGTGCCATAAAAGGATGAGATAAGTTTTTTACACTTTTTCTTTTTTGGATCTTTTGGGCTAATATTTTACCTAAACAAAATATGACAAAATGAACACTTTTCGATCAAAGTTTTAACAGCGTTCTAATGTAAATTAAAAGTTACAAAGTATCTAAAATTAAACATTGTAATATTATTTACTCGATTTTGCATAAAAATTGCAAGAAAACTTATGCCTACAGCGTAATAATAAAATAAAACAATTGTCAATAAATGATATTATCATGCACACTTGCTGTTTGTGTGGTATTATCATTGACACACTTGTTTTTTTGTATGCAAAAGTTTTGCTAGGTGGCGCGTGGCGCAGAAAACTTATACAATGTATGTACTTGAGTAGGGTAGTGGACGGGTAATTGCGAGCAATATTGCCATTATACCCAAAGTACAAACACCAGCGTAAAACATTTAGTTAGTAACACTGACATGTATAATTATTATTATATATGTCAGTGGTTAGTAACCAGTTAAACTATAAGATAATTTTCAGGTAGTGTATTGCCTTCTTTATTACAGGCCGTGGCGCTAAAACTTTTCTTTACTTGCATATGTATGAGAAACGTGCTGTTTGAAAGCTTTTAGCATTGCGCATTATGGAAAAACAAACACGTTTCATGTTTAAAAATTTATGTAAAATAAACAGCGCTTCTGGTGACGATAATTCTAACGCCTATTTATAGGTCAAAATGTTTACTTTTAGGGAAAATAACAAAATTGTAATTATTTGAACAAAATTACGAAGTGTTTCTCCATTTTCCTAAACTCTACCCAATTCGCTATGAAATGAGAGTAAAACTTTCGCTCAAGACAAAAGTTTTTTAAACTTGAAGCTTATTTCCCCTGCAAATTATGAATATAGTTTTCTAATGAATGACAACATCAAATGCATAATAATAAAACTTAATAAAACTTAGGAATTTAATATAATAATGCAATTTCATTCAATTACATTACATTACATTTGTTTGTTAGACTTGATAAAAATATCAATTTTACGTTTCTTCCAATTTGTCATTCTCTAATTTTGAAAACTTGTTTAGAAGCGGAAAGAGAAAGAGAAAAAAGCTTTCGCTGTAATTCGAAGAGAACTATTTTATTTATTTTTATTATGCTTAATTGCATAGCTTTTTACAATTCAAATCAAAACAGGCCTAGCCTAGCTTGTGGTGAATGTTTCATTATGCTGTTTGGAGGTTAAGTTTTTTGATTTTGTCAGAGTTGAATAAACGGAAACGGATTAATGATATTGTTGATTTTGGTAAGTGAACGTTTTCTTACCTTAGAAGTAATCATTTCATTTTTAGGTCAAGAAAAACAATTTCATCTATAAGCTGTTATAAAAAAAATATCTAAAAAATTACCCAGTGCATGTTGCGTTCGGGGTTGCACTTCGAATTATAAAAATTCTATTAAAACCGAAGGCTCTGTATCAGTTTTCACTTTTCCAAAAAGTGAAGACAATCGGGATAAATGGATTAAGGTTATTCCTGGGAAAGTGAATGTAAATAATAGGAGTGTAGTTTGTATAAAGCATTTACATGCAACCCAAATTAAAGTAGACAATCAACGCGGAGATTTGAGTGTTCCGTTAAAATACCCTCAGTTGTTAGAAGAAGCAGTGCGCAGTATTTTCCCTGGGTTTCCGTCATATCTTTCAAAAACTCTAATAAAAAAACGCTCTGATCCATCTGTAAGAAAACGTATTCCACAAAATAGATTGTTGCATATAAAAGTTCAACATGAAATTGCAGAAATTCAAAAAGGCAGAATTAGCTCATAACGATTTTTTTAATAATTAAAAAAAAAAAAAATAAATTTAGAAAGTTTTGATAGCAAAGTTTGTGAAAGTAAAGTTTTTATCTATATTATTAATTCAGCATCAAATGAATTAAAAATTGTTAAATATGTTGTTACAGATTCTGATTTTAAGGTGGCACTTTTCTGTAATTCTGTAGACGTCACACATAAGATCGATGTAGATTCAAACATAATTTATTGGTCCCAAATTCAAAAAAATTTGGATAAATTCTTAAAAACAGAATTTGAAGCATTTAATAACAGTTTTTCGTACCATCTCGAAGTATGTAAAAAGTATTTACAAAAGGCTACTGATTTTTTAGAATTTGAAGATCCCGATCAAAAATATAAAAATAATATTATTTTCATATATGACCAACTAAAGCTAATGCAATCTAAAAAGAAACTGTATTCTCCTGAGACCATCTTAACGGCGTTTATAATTTACATACAATCTCCAGTTACATATGAAATAATACGTGAAATGAATGTCTTAATTTTACCACATAAGAGAACTTTGCAGAACATATCAAGTTTACAAAACATTGAACCTATTAACAATAAAAATAACAAGAATTACCTAACAGAAGTTGTACAAAATTTGAGTTCTCTCGAAAAGAAAGTTAATCTGCAAATTGACGAAATATATATCAAGTCCCAAATAACATATATGTAAATCAAAATCTATATTTGGCTATGAGAACAATGTCGAAGACGTTGCCAAGACCATACTGACTTTCATGATCTCTTCAGCGTTTGGTAAAATGAATGAAGTAGTCGCGTTAATACCAGTTAATAAACCTACAGGGTAAAATTTATTTGAATACATGAAACAAATAATAACCTTGGTTCAAAGTTGTGGTTTACAGGTTATAGTACTTATAACAGATAACAACGGAATTAATCAAAATATGTTTTCTTGTTTTGCACCCGATAAAAGTTATAAATTTGTAAACCCAGACAGTAGGTCTTCAGAAATACATCTTCTTTGTGATACCGTTCATATTTTCAAAAATATTCGGAATAACTGGCTAAACACAAAAGATATAGAGAAAACTGTTACGTATCCAAACTTTGATTGCACAACAATAAAGAAGGCTTGTTTCTCACATATTCGATCATTATACATGCACTGCAATGCATCGTATTGTGTTTCAGGCTTAAGGCTGAATGCCAGAAAATAAAGCTCTCGGTTCCGAGTTTCCAAAATTTAGACTATGTAGTAGTAACGTGAGCTTTCATTCTAATCACATTACCAATGCTCACCAATAATCCTATAAAGTGCTTTTCAAAATTACATACATATAAACAAAACCGAGAATTTGCTTGGACTACTGAATCGTGTCGTCACTACGAGAAGCTCTTGGGAATTGAAATGAATAAATTATTCACTTTTTATCAAGATAGAAGTTTACAAATCGCTTTTTATAAAATAAACTACTCACGGGATTTATCCCGTTTTTGGGCTACTGAATAAAATTATCTCAATCTTCATTCTCATGTTAAAGTAAACGTATAGCAATAAATTTTATTCAAGTTACAGGGGTTTCAACTTTAATGTTATAAAAGTTTTTTGTAACATATAAAATATTAACAAATTTGGAAAAACAGCTCCGGTAGCAAACCTATGTATGAAAAATAATAAAAATTTGTGTGTACATGAAAAAGTATTTAGGGGGAGAAAAAAATAACACGGTTTTTTGAGGTTTTTGATTTTCTAAAAAAAACCAACATCTTTTTCAAAAATCTAAGCCCGGTAGCATTTGAACTGAATAGATTCTGATATTTTGCCAAAAGTTTGAAATCATCATAAAATTTGTGGAAAATAAGAAGGGGGAACAAAATGCTTGCAAATTTATGCAGCCTTAATGAAAAAAACTTAGCAATAAAGCAGGCTTGTAGATTAAATTAAAAATCCATGTATCCCTCCAATACAGAACGACAAAATGTTCAGACAGTAGTAAATGTTTTCCATAATACTACTATTGCAGCCTTAAATGCTGCTTCTACATCCCTTAAAAAAGAATATGAAGGGACTAAAGATTTTTTAATTATAATCCAAAGATGGTGGAATATTGTGAACAACAAAACGTAATTTAAAGGGTATATTAAAAGAGATAAGACAATGGCACCCATATGTATATACATAGAGTAGAAGATAATAGTGTCAAATTCTTACGCGATTTTCTAATTTGAGTAAAAAGATGGCATTCAGTAGAAAATACAAATGACGGTTTAAATAAAGACACTTCACCGGCGATTATTCAAACTACAACGGCATTAATTCAATTGATAGAAGACTCATTCAAATATTATGCAATTAAGTACTTTCTTCCAGGAAAATTCCAGACCGATAAATTGGAGCGAAGTTTCGATCAATATAGAAAATTATCCGGTTGCAATTATTACGTTTCATATCAACAAGTTGTCGAGTCTGAGAAGAACCTAAGAATAAGAAATCTTCTAAAAATAACTCCATATAAAAAGAGCGATTTAAAACGAGACGATGTACTATTTATTTGGTATTGTCTACAAACTATTTGAGTGAATGTAAAGTTGATGAATCAGCTAACGCATATGTTTCAGGCTACGCTGCCTATTCAATTGCAAGAAAAATTGATTGTGAGAATTGCAGAGCCATTTTTGTTTCAAATACAGGAGGTTCAATGCAAGATGATTATTTTGATTTACTGCAAAGAGGAGGCCTTATAGTATCTACCGAGGAAGTTATAGATATTTTATACCATATGAATGCTATTTTTGACAAAATTATATCTGATAAAAAACACGCATTTTTGTCATGTACTAATCATAAAGATATATTATGTAAATTATCTTATGAATCTTTACACTTGTAATTGTGATATTTGCACTGGGTGTGGCAATTGTATTGGCAAGTTATATAATATCATATTCTCAATATTTTCAAAAATACTTCTAAATAACTTTTCAAAATTAGAGAATGACAAATTGGAGATCAAAAACGTAAAATTGATATTTTTATTAAGTCTAACAAACAAATGAAATGTAATTGAATGAAATTGCATTATTATATTAAATTCCTAAGTTTTATTATTATGCATGTCTTGAGCGAAAGTTTCACTCTCATTTCATAGCGAATTGGGTAGAGTTTAATAAAATGCAGAAACACTTCGTAATTTTGTTCAAATAATTAGAATTACGTTCTTCTCCCCCTAAAAGTAAACATTTTGTCCTATAAATAGGCATTAGAATTATCCTCACCAGAAGCGTTGTTTATTTTACATCAATTTTTAAGCATGAAACGTTTGTTTTTCGATAAAGCCGGACTTACATCATGGTGACATGCATTTTTTTACAGAAATTTCGAGGGAGATAGCTTATTGAAATTTAAATGCTGCGGAAGCAATCATTGCAATACCTCACACGTATACTCCCATCTAGTTTTTATGGTAAAAAACGCAAACTGTCAAACTAATTGCAAAACCCTCGAAATACTTCCCAAGCCATGAAACAGAAATCTATATGTGTGCGTTCGGAGTCAGTTTTCTAAAATGTTCTATATTGATACTTATGGAAAAGTGCTAAACATTGGCTTTATGTATGCCACAGAGCCTAAACTACTATCCATACAGGAAAAGAGTCTTCTAGTAATTTACAGCTTGATTGCTCATCTTCCCAAAGGCTACACTTCCTATATACCTTACTTAACAAAATAATAAAATAGTTTTGATTACAAAGTAACATTACCATTTAACGCTCAATACATCTCAGCTCAGTGATAATTGCATGTGTGTATGTGCAGCCTGAGTCCGAATCTGTAGGCCAGCTACATTTGATATCATCAGCCCACGGCATGCCATGACGGCACAGCGACATTACAATGATTACTCAGAAGAGAATTTTTGTTTGAGGAATCGTAGTCATTTGGTTAAGATAATTTTTCTTAAATAATTTTGTTAGGAAAGGTATGACAATATTTTTACGGTTCGGAAGATAAGAAAGCAAGCTTAAGATTATCAAAACACCATTCTTCTGTAAGAATAGTAGTTTAGGGCGGAGGAGCTAGTCAAATCAAACTTTTGTCAGTTTTATATAAGAACACTGCAAATATTTTAGAATTTAAGGACTCCGTTAGGCCTCGCATGTGGTAGGGAGGGAGTCTGTTTCATGGCTTGTGAAGTATTCTTGAGGGTTTTGGCATGGGACGTTGCCGCAGGCTAGTTGTGTGAGTGCTGAGAAGAAAGGAAATTCTTCCAATTCTCCATCCTGTATATAGTCTGCGCTAGTAGTTCTATGTTACCTGAGCAAAGGATATAGAGCTTAAAAGCATAAAGCACAAATAATTGTTTTTCTCAGGCTCAAACCATTATAGCCGTGGATAGGATAAAAATTTGATATTTCTGTTCACTGGTATTCCCCCTTAATATAATTAATATAATTGTCTTCTTCTTGATTCCAACATGCATGTGTGGTAAAATACACGGGGATATGCCATAAAGCCGGGGATATGACATAAAGTCGAGTGCTGAGAAGTTTTTTATGGCATATCTCTGACTTTTTCCTCTAATTTATGGTACATCTCAGACTCTTCTTATGCCTGAAACACAATTGGAGCTTTTCAGCCAGCTTTATCGCCAGCTTTCTGCTAAAGTTGACTGAAAAAGCCGAATTGAACACAACTGGCGTTCTTGACTTTTGCAACTTTAACTTGTTTATGTTGAGAACTTTTAATAAGGAACGACAGTTAATGCATCCTATTATCCAAAATTACGATCAAATTATGTTTTTTTTTGGATAGTTTTCGAGATGTACCAATTATATGTATATTATATTATTATTATTATATTTTATGTCCCACAGGAACTGCTTATCTTTTACTAACTAAGTTTTTTTCCATTTTAATATATTTGTAGCTGTTTACTTAACAGAAACCATTCTCATCTGATATTCGACATTCGCACTGTTGGTAACATTAAGAATTCCCTCAAGTTGGCAGTCATTGGGCTTGAAATTTACATTCTCAACAAATCTCAAGCTGGCTGAAAAGCTCCAATTGTGTTTCAGGCCTCACTCACTAGTTATTTCATAAGTCGTAGGGGAAGGGAGGGTAAGATGACGAGTCGGGCAAGATGACTAATGGTTAATTACGTGGGATTGCCGGCCGATGGATTAAGTCGACTTGCTTGCACAGTTAAAGGTCGTGGCACATTAAAAGCAGAAAGCAGCGACAGAAGCAGAAGCAGATATCCAACATTTCTGCTTTGTCAACCACTTTAAAAGCAGAAGCAGAAAACAGTGAATTGTCAGTTACACATATCAGGTGTTATAATTTTTAAAAAATTGATGCTAATTGTTAATTAATTTTTTATTTCTAACAAAATTAATTAGTTTTTCTCCATAGACATTTTGTTTTTCTCGCATCAAACTCTTGAACACTTCTAAAAGAAAGGACGCCAACAACGAAATATGTATATTTATATTGGCAGTACTGGGCAGAAACAGAATTTCTGAGATTTGATCAACTTTCAAGTTCTGTTTCTGCTGCTGCCGCTGCCTCTGCTTACAATTTCTTAGTTCTCGAACAGTTGCATGTGTTCAGAAAAAATTCTGCTTCTGTCGCTGCTTTGAATGTTTGTGGCTCATAGTTGAGAGAGAAAACAGATGATGGAAAATTGTTCCATATTCGTACTATTCTGCTTATGAATGATTCACGGAATTTCACGGTACGGCCGAATGTGACTTCAAGGGTGCGAAGGCACTTTCACATCGAAACCGAAAACCGATATGTTCTACACCGGAAACTCGCTTTTGCTTTCACATCAAAAACAGAAAACTTTTTTTTCGGTTAAATAGAAGTAACATTTAATTACCATAAAAGTTGTATAATGAGAGCTCATACCAAAAACGTATTTTAATTTTACTTCGAAATCCCTATCCATATTATAATAATATAATAAATAATAAAATAAAATAATATAATTTTCAATGTAAACACAAAAGTGAGGTTTAGTACGACCGAAAAAATTTTGAAACGTTCCACATGTGGAAACAGAAAAGAAATTGACAGATGCAATCGAAACCGTTTTTCGGCCGAAAAAAGATAAAAGTTGTGTTTTTCTTTAAAATCTGAGATAAATATTCTATTTTATTAGTAAAATTATTAGTTTATCCTATTTGATTTTATTAATCATTGGAGCAAAAATCTTGTTTTAAAGTGGAATAAATTGAGTTTTTCGGTTTACATTTTTCGGTTTTCGGGTTTGATGTGAAAGTGCCTTGAGGATGAGCTCGGCTGACAGCTCGTGTGGTGCGAATGGGAAGAATTCTACAAGGGATCAGGCTAGAAATTTCGTCAGTGCAATGACCATAGAAGTAGCGATAAAAGAGAGACAGACATTCGACATTACTTCGGTGCTCTAGGGAATCAATAGTTGCTATTGATATGTCATCGTTAATAAGCCGGAACGCCTTTTGGACTTTGTCTAACGTGAACAATGCAGTGCGTCCAGCCCCTTCCCAAATATGGAAATTATATTCTAATCTAGGCCTGATATGAGACTTGTAGACTTGCGCCAAGTCTGATGGAGTAATTTTTTTTTGCTGCATCTTTGCAAGAAGCGCAGGCAGCTCATCGCGTTTTTGGCAGTACCAAAAATGTGGTCGGAGCAACTATGATTGTTGGATATTTCAATGCCTAAGATGTTAAGAGCTGGTGAGTTCGAGATATCTTCCCTATCGACGGAAATGAGTTGAGCGGGAGTTTGGAGTACGTTTAAGTGATAACAGACAACATTGCGTTTTGGAAGCATTAAACAAGATCCGATTCGCTCTACCCCAAGCGAGTATTTTTGTGAAGTCATACCTTAATGAACTGAACATGTGGCTTCGTTTGTCGGCTATAACATTCGCACGGGAATCAGCTATAGAGTCGAACGAGTACACGAAATCAAGGGTGCTGTCGTTTGCAAGACTATGAAGAGGATTGAAAGTGAGAGCTAGCAGATCATTAATAAAAATGATGAAGAGAGGGGGAGAGAGCACAGAACCTTGCGGTACACCGGCATACATTATAAAACGCTCAGAAGTAACTCCGTCCAATCTAACTTGCATTGAACGGCTCGGTAAGGAATGTTAGTAAATCTCCAGTAGTGGGACTAGCACGAAAGCCGTATTGGCGATCGTTAATAAGGTGATTAGTCAATTTTTAATACAAAGGTTCCTATGTAAATCTAAAGTGGAAGAAAGAGAACTTATAGCATGCACAAACTTGTACTAGAGGAAAAGGGGCAAAATGACAAGTAAAAAAGCTAATAATAATTTGTTCCATTTTCCATGCCATTTGGCTTGGTAGAACTGTCAAACTGTCACAAAATTATTACTGCCATTTTGCCTATTACAGTGTCTATGGCATCTCTATAAACGAACACCACTTAACGGTCAAAAGCTGTTTAGTTTATAGAACAATACATTTGTAAGTAGATTGTCGAGATATGTACTTATATAAAACTAATACATCTTCCCACAGATTGTACAACTAGCTACCGTTCGCCCATTTAATAGTTCCCTCTTACGGAAGAAATTTTAAGATTTTTTTTTTGTATTTAAAATTCTAAAATTCACTTTTCAGTAGTTTGTTCTAATCTGTTCTAGTACTGTGGCTAAGCGCAACCTCGGTAGATTAGGTACTGTGTATACCAACTTTCATATTTTAGTACATTTTACATACATATTTGAGTTTATCGCAAACTGCCAACAAGAAAAGGGTGGTATGTTCAGGCCCCACTCCCACTTTCAAATCGTGATACAACGAGCACCCGAAGCCATTCTCGGCTTACAGCCACTCTACCTCTTTATCCAGACGGATGTAGCAGCTATATTTAGTATGCTATACTTCAAAAGAAAAGGTCAGATGATCACACTTTTCCGGTGTATTTGTCAACATTAAAGACCTGGATGTTCCACCAGATGTTATGACCAAAAGAATTTCCTTCGAAGGAGGCTACCAGGTAGTAAACATTGACGAAGGAAAACAGGTACTAGATGGAGAACTTAAGATCCCGCAACGGGCACATGTCAGGTATACTGACGAATCCAGGAAAGACCTCAAAACAAGCTCGCATGAATGGTTGGTCTAGAAGTGGAACTAAAGGTGAAAAACCAATGAACGCGGCAGGCGCCATTGACAGTTCTTTTAATTGATTTTAAACTGTTTATAAGCTCGGTAAGCTGCAAATGCAAGAACTGCCTCATCTCTGATATATCCACTATTTCACTTTTAAATAATAACTAAGCTTTTCTATCACTTTTTCTTTTTATAAATAAATCTTGAGTACCATCGCGACGCGTCCATTTGGTCTTGCTCAGATCCTACACGTGTCTGCCGCGGAGAACTGTCAAAGCGACGCAACACTTGCCGGGTTCATTGGGTTTTCACCTTACTCTACATTCTGCTTGGTGCCCCACCATCCATTTTTCAGGCGCAAGTCTATGCTATAGAGGGTAGAGCTCATGAAAGCTTAAAACGGGATCTGCAAGAGCTCCAACATCTACATCTGTTCAAACAGTCATTCTGCGCACCTCTCAAGACTGAGTCGAAACTAGTCGGAAGCTGTTTGCTACTCGAAACTGTTATGGTCGTAGCGTATTGTATATAGCAATATGCTACACGTACTGTAGCGTGTATGTCGGCTGCTGTCCATAGCGGAAAGCGAACGCACCTTGACTGGGAGTAGTGCTTTACTCAAGCTCAAGTGACATGTCGTTGAAGACAAGTAAGAAGAAGACAATCGTTTTGTCTTGTCAAAAACGTGAAAGTGAACGGACGTGAAAAGTGAAGACAGCCAGATCGTAAAATTTCAACGGCATCGGTGGAAATCCATCCCACATGTAAGTCCGAAACAATCATTAACCCTGCAAGAACCTATTATTAATTCGTAAAAATATTCTCCTCATCACCAGGAGAAAATTTTTCGTACACTTCCAGCGACATGTTCCAAAATATCCCGACAGCAAAACCCTGTTGAACTCATGGATGCCTGTTTTATGACGATTCAAGTATAAGTATCTACCGCTCGAAGAGTTGGCAGTGCGAACTGGATTGCTTGTTCAAGATTCGTCCATGATTCTACACCATTTAGTACAGTATATTCACCAGCAACAGCTGCAACAAATAAAACTGGGAGCAAAATCCGCATTTAAAATAGTACTCGGACATAGCATGTAGATAAAGCAAAAGAATCTCCACCTGGAGAATCAAATAATCTCTTCTACCCAGAATCGCTAGAACAAGCAACCAAATATGTTAGGAAGTAAACGCCGAAATAGTAATGGAACTCCAGAACATCTCTTTACAGAAGGGTAAATTGCAGCGGTAATACAGCTAAGTACCATTAGCAAGTAATTTAATAATAAAATAATAAAGTAAAAAAGCACAAAAGCACGGAACCAAATATTAAATGTGCAGCAAAGATCATTTTAAATAAATATAGCTTAAGAGTTTTTTTGTGGTAAATCATAGCAAATATACAGATAGCATTTTAGGGAGTTCAAATTATCACTCTGCGTACACAGGCTGCACCTGTTATTATAAAGATAAATATACATACATGCATTCATTGTCTCAAAATCGAGAGAATAATGAAAAGCTTTAAAGATTTTTCTTCATTTATATCGACCTATTAGGTATTATCTTGAATTATTGAATACAGTAATGCTCACACGAAATACGTTCATACGTTCTTGTTAAAATTAGATACTTACCTCAAAGTTATGTCATCTTACACTCAATTAAAACTAACTAAATTTTAATATTTAAGAGTGATTCTACACACAAAGCAAGATAAGGTTGGGGATTTGTGCGCACAAGTTACTTCTTCTTTACTTACTTCGAATCTTTTAATTACTTCGAATCTTTTAACAGCTAACAATATATTCTCATTCATTTTCCGTCTCGCATCGTACGTATATGTTAGATTATCACCTCATAATGCGGCATATTTTTGAGACTATGAAACTGGCATAAACATTTATATAAAAGAATTTTAATATTTAATTTCTCTCGTTTAGTTAAGGGTAGATAAAAAAAAAAAATGCATTATCATTCAAACATTTATGTACATACATTTTGAAACATTTCTTACGATAAGTTAGTCTGAAATTATAAGCCGAAATTTATGAATTATGGCTGCAGGGCAAAATCGAAATATTTTTATATGGAATTATTTTCTTTAAATGATATTTATCTTTACTCTATTATTACCCTAGGAAGTTCATTAATCTTAGCTCTATTTGTTTTAATGTGAAAAGCAAAATTAAACATATGCTACTAGTCTTGCCATGAACGTTGCGGCGATTTAAAATTAAACTAATTATAGGAAGCAATAGCATTTTTGTAAGAAGGAAACACCTACGATTATAACGTAAACATGATTGGCTGAGTTTTTACTTTTCCTTCACATCCCGGAGCCCTCTGTCGCAATGAGATCGGGGTCGTCTAGGCTTGCCTAGTCTCTTTCTTTCTACAGGTCAACAAAGGGACTTTGGACGATTGTGCCACCCAAAGTCGATGGGAGGATGGGGCTTGGCAGGAAGGCATGCCATCTGCGCCTTCAATGGAGCATAGGTAAGTGACGTAAGGGTCCTTCAGGACCGAGTGTGTGCTGGCTCGTTCAAGTAGGCATGAAGATTTTTTTTGATTATGGGTGGTGACAGCGGCAGGTATTTTCGGGAACCTCCCCACACTCTCCGCCACCCTTAGCCGAGGTGCTAGCATGCCGCCCTGTGCTATCGCTGTCATCGAGTGATCTGTCAGCTTAGGCTGGCAGTTTGGACTTCACGTCCTGACCAATCACTCGCAACATACTTCCATAACAAAACTTCAGCCAGTGTCTACGGACAACAAAGTAAAGTGCCAAACCCAATTCGGTCGTTTCGATCCGATTCGATCCAACCCATTTCGATTCAAACGGATGCATGAGCACAATTGTTCCGTTCGGTTTCAAACACTTGATTTTAAAATTTTGCCAGATTTTGTCTTTCATCCATGAAAACATTTTTTTTTGTCATATAATTCATGTTTTTTTTTCTTTCCTCAACAAAAGCCTTTTCATGCATCTTTGAGTATAAAGAAATCTTTACAGATGATTTTTCTACGTTATGTCATCCGTAAAAGTTGAGATTTTCTCATATATGCAAATTGGACATTTGTACGAATCGGATCGAAACGGTGTAATTGTGTTTCGCCCTTAACGTTGCTATAGGTTCCTGAACACGAAGCAGTGGACGGTGGTAATGAAAAAGCGGACGAACTGGGTAAACCAGAGCCGACAGTTCGTATACTGGTCTCTACCCAACGAGGTAAGAACTAAAGGAGATGCAAATGCGAAAATATCGCGTACCCAATTCTAACACTATGACACTGATATTGTTTGTACATAAGCGCAATTTTAATCGCTTTTATTTTCATATACTCAAAAGTCTTTACTGAATTTGCAAACGTGAACGTAAAAAAGTTAATAATTTTGAAGAAAAGATCAGTGGTAAAAAGTTTGTGAGTAATATTTGCTTCGTGGCCCCTACGGTTATTTCACGGGTTTTCCTGCGTCAATGCACCAAGCCCAAAACTATCCAAACCTAAGTATGGATTTGACAGCGAAGACCAAAAATGGCGGAGTGAAACATACACAAATGCATTGCAATTTTGGGTACGCTCTTGTACACGGATCGTACATATGATTGCATCTCCTTTAGTTATTACCTCGTTGTCTCTACCAAGGTTGCAATTTGATTACATATACCAAAATGTCTTCATTTTATGTAGGTACCAAAAATGTACCAAAAACGTACCAAAGTTGTATTTTAAAATGTTAAAATAGTACCTAGGTACTTGCTTTAAAAAATATAAAAATTTATTTTCAACAAAAATGTAAATTTTATTATTTTCCAAAATCAACAAATATTCATAAGAAATAACTTCAAAAGAAATAAAAAAAATAAAAAAAAAAAAAAAAAAAAAATAGGTTTTATAAATAAATTGCACTAAAACTAAAAAATAATTTCACTAGGTATATATTACGACTACCGTCGATTACAGGAGTTCTGAAGTGTGAGTCGATAATTTATTAGAACTTAACTATATAATTTCGCCGTGAAGTGAGTCATGTTCATGCGCGTACTCCCTCCCGCCAATACCTAGATAGAACTAGATGTCGCATGAAGTACCAAAAAAGTATACAAAATTTATATGGCTGGGTGGTCCATTCCGGAATGGACCACAACAATTGAACTGATGTATACGTCGAGTGATTCATATTTTTTCGTATCTGAAGTATTGAGGAGGTCGATCAAATGTATACAAAACTGCTATTATAAAAACATTTGCTTTCGGCACGGTCTAAAAGCTGTTATGGTCCATTTCAGAATGCACTACCCATTTCGCAATCTGTATACTCTGTTCTAGTATGCCATGCGCATATAGTTCTTGTTCCATCTATGCTCAGATTCAGGTAGCAAATCCGGTTTGTTTTTATTACAAAGAAATGATTCATATTCATTTTTAAACCTTTTTCCAATAATTTTATTAAATCGATCCGTTTTACAACTGAAACGGACATCTTTCGTTTATAAACTCTTAGTCCAATGAAACACGATGATACACACTTCAGACTAGAGACGACGTAAAACCGGTTTTTGTATCGAGTGTGTATCAGCCTATGGTAGTTTATACACGGTTGATACACGTTTCTGAGGCAGGAAAGAAAATTCATCATTTCCATATATGTTCTACACGCACACAATCAGAATACATGCATACATATGTAATAAAAAACTCGTGTATCATCTGAGTCTAGCTCTCTGCTCTAAATTGAGGTATACACGAAAATGTTCTAAAATAGTGCTAAGAAAACCAGTTTTTAGTACGGTGTATCGCGTGTGTATCATCGTGTGTCATCGAACTTAGAAGTTTTATTTCTAGAACTTATTTTTAAAATTCCATTATCAGAAATGTTTTGGGCGTAATTAAAAAATACGGTAATTATATTGGATCCTTTAATAAAGATAAAACGCTTTGATCCCGATATTTTGAAATTTTCTTTTCTCCCATTTATTGTGATTGTTCTTAGAATATATTTAATTGAGGTCGATTTCCAATCTTTAAATTTTTTATGGGTTAAAGGAAGAACGTGATATGGCAGTAGATTTATCCAAGAGTTTGCAGTAAGTGATGCCCAACAATCGGAAATTTTTCTATTA
Source organism: Dioctria rufipes (assembly GCA_963924295.1). Lineage (NCBI taxonomy): Eukaryota > Metazoa > Arthropoda > Insecta > Diptera > Asilidae > Dioctria > Dioctria rufipes. Next base: position 279,815,940 of record OZ002740.1, on the reverse strand, counting down.
TATTATTATATGCTTTCAAATTCTATTCTGGAGGATGGTACTGATACTTTGCATGTATTATCAGATGAGCACTTTTTTATGGTGTAGTTAATAAGACGACTGGAAATATTTAAAGTTTTTAGCAGAAACTGTAAACATATTGAAGTTTTTTTATCATCCACAATTAAAGAATAATTTTTTGGACGTCGCCGTCTTACTGGTACTATATCTATGCAGTATAAAAACAAATAATTCCGTTGAATATATGACTCCGACCAAGAAGTTTCAAAAATATTTTGACGTACTTCCTCACATATTTTCTGACCGCATTTATTCAGAGAGGTATTTTTGCATGGATAGCCTTCTTTGTATACATCTTGGTCTCTTTATATTTTTTTAATAACTTTTCCCAACTCACAAAGCCCCGACTAAATAACTTTGTTCGTAAGGGCGCCGTTGGTAACGTAAGTGAAATTTTAGAAAGAGTTTTAGGGTAGTAAAAGTGGATGGACTTACATGGGGTTTTTTGATTTAGAATGGGTGATAGGGGAACTTTCGATGGGATAAAAATTGTTTACGTTTTATGTGGATTTAGGGTGGCGGGATGGTAACTACATCTCTTGGGGTTGTACAATTTGGGTCGTATGTGATAGCAAATTAAAGTTCGTGCTGAGTGCTATTAAATGGAATATTTTCTTTTCTTCTGTAAGAAACTTTATAGCAGACTTTTCTCACCTGAATATCTTTAAAATGTGTGATTTTCGAATTTGCGTATAGAGGAAGGTGTAAGTTGGTGTGGGGGTTCATTTTTCTTTTAAATACTTTAACATAATATTTTACATATTTTATGGGAACATTTCAATTTTCTATGTTTAACCGTTATATGTTTTGATATGAAATAAATTTTTCCAGTTTTTTTCATGGAAATACTTACATTAAAGTGCGCTAATCTAAACTACTCACCGCAGAGGGGAAGAAAATGCACCACATCATTCGCAAGTAAACGTAGATGTGAATTAAACATGTGTCAGATAGATTATGACCGTTATATGAGTTTTTAGCGAAAATGCAATGACTAAAAAGTAGAAAATAAAAATATTAAAAAAAGTTTTAAAATGAATAACTTTCATACATAAATTGTAATAAAAAGTAAAAATAATTTTTTCATTCTCTGTGATATACACAAGAAAAGTTTTATTGCAAAATATGAAATGCTAGGACTCAGATCAAATCTTAAAGCTTGGGAATGAGTTGCAGTTAGACTTAAAAAAATAATTTTTTACTTTTTAGTACAATTTATGTATGAAAGTTATTTATTTTAAGTTTTTTTTTAATATTTTTTATTAGAGCCAGAAAAAATAGTCTTTCCAGCTTAGTTTTTTTAACTTCAAATTATTATCGGTCGGGAATAACAAATAAAGTTGGTTTTTTTCGTAAAAAGTCATAACTGATTCGGTCTCTGTTTATTTATTGAATAAGACAATCGAACATAACAATCTTACAGTCTTGCATAGCACTATTACGTAAACAAAAATTGTTCATTATTTCCTTAATCCAGTTTTAACAAATAAAATTAATTGTCATAAAAAGATCTAATAATTACGCAAAGACAAAGCATTTTCGAAATTCATACCTTTAAATTTTTGATATTGGTCCATGATAGCCATAATTGGTTCTATGCTGGGGAACATAGAAAAGATTCCTCGAACGTATCCGTCTTTCAGGAGGATAAACATTAATTATTAAAAGCAATTCGAACGAAAATATATATTTAATAAATAAAATGGTTTAGAAATAAAATATTCGCGACGAAGTTTCAGACTTGAAAGACCAAGCAATTTATATATCACAATGTATGATGGTAAGCTGTCATTTTGGTAATTTATTTTCCGTGAAAAAAAACATGTAAATTCCTTTTGAATGGATTCAATACGATCAATATGTACGTTATAATATGAACACCATACAATGGATACATACATATTCAAGAATGGATCTCACGAGCGAAAAGTATAATGTGTTCAAGGTCTGAATGTTTGGAAAGTCTTTGGAGTTCGTCCTTAGGAAACCTAAACTGCGGCTCGATTTACTGATAATAGTGCTAATGTGTGAGTTAAACGCCAATTTAGTGTCAAAAATATCACCTAAATCCTTAATATCATTTGTTTGAGAGACTATAGCGTTATTAAATTATAATCAAACAAGTTAGGAAAAGAGATTGCTTTTCATGCAAAAATTTTACATTCTGATATGTTAAGGTGTGTATTTTTAGCGCACTAATAAAAAAGAACATTGAGATCATTTTGCAGTAGTAAGCAATCGTTTAGAGAATTTATTCTAACGAATAGTTTTAAATCATCCGGAAATATTAAGCATTTGGCAAAAACAAAGGAAGTTTATATATCATTAATGAAAAGTAGAAACAATATAGGATCTAAGTAACTGCCCTAAGGAACACCCGAAGTGACCATTAATACATCAGATATAATATTACCAATCCTTGTTGTAAAACTACCATTTCTTGTTGATAAAACGCTCATAGTTTGGCTTCTGAATTTTACCTTTGATATAGTCTAAGACCAGATAGCGTTTTTCCAGAAATTAGAGGAGTTCTCGGATGGATGGTATTTCTTTTGGTTTGGATAGGAATTTTTCAAATAAGCGGAGTGTTTCCGTACCGAGTTTTCTCAATGCATGTTGTTATCGGATCCCATTCGTCTGTTTTGTAGTGCTTCTAAATACTCTCGGTTGAGATCAAATAGCATTATAATATATTGCTGCGATCTATGGCTCTGCTCTTTTGGTTAATGCATATATTATTTTCCTATTATTGTTGAATCTTGCTTCAACTATATTTAGTGCTGTCTCGTAATTTCTTCCGCTTATTTGAAGGTAACTAATGATTTTCCTGGGATCTCGTTCTAGATGGTAAAGCAAATATTCCATCTTTTCGATGTCACTTAAGAAATTAATATCAATAACATTTCTAAAGATGTCGATGCATGTTTTCCACTCTTTATAGTTGCCATCGAAACTAGGAATTTTCATGGGTGGCAATTTTGGAAAGTTGTTGGCTGTTTATTTCTTGGAACATAAAATGAATGAATGTATCCCAGGTGTTCCCGATATTTGGCGGAGGATATCGGGTTGATTGTATTGGTTCTTCTTTATTTTTTGAGGATAAATCATCTTGATTATCGGCTCTCAACTCAGAATTGCTTCCAGTTTCCTCTTGAAGGGATGAAATTAATACTCTGGATGTAGTATAAATTTATTTATTTAGACTTTCCATGCAAGTGCGCTTCTGGAATAATTTGCTTTAGCTCTTTGTGCAGAAACCTGCATTTTGTCCAAAGCTCGTCTAGATTTCCCAGATATTCTAGATTTTTTCTGGAAGGCCAATTTTTTTTTAAGTTTATGAGGAGACTTTCGATTTCTTTGGCGACATCGTTTTGTTCTTCTAAGAGCTCATCCGCTGATTTTTTACGTCTCTTCATATAGTAGAACAAGAACTTAGTTTGAATCTGTCTTATGATCTTGTAGATATGTTGACGTAGTGCCAGTAATAATCCAAGATTTCTTGAATTATTGCTGGTTATCAGTAATTAGTTGTTACCTCTAAGGACCAAGTAACGTTGATCAAACCTAATTTAAGCCCGTTAATCGTTGCGATTTCAAAAATTCTTTTAAACGAAGAGGCGAGAAAGAAATATTGAACAAATAAAATCTCGTTGTAATTTGATTCCCGACTGAATATTTCATTGCCCAATAAGACTTAAATATAAAAATTAAATGCTTACATCTAAGAAAAATAATTTGTGTTCCACAATACACTGACCCATGTTAAGCAACAACATTTTATTTACGCTGTCTTTATTGATCTATTCAGTGCAATGAAGACGGAATTTGCTCACAAAGCAGAAAAAAATTATCGAATATTATTGTTGCGCCATGGCTTAATGAATCGAGATCAACAAATGTACAGAGCTATGTAGTTTATGAATTAGGGAAGAACTGTGATTTGTTTGTTCAGGTACGAACAGCCACTCTATATTTAAGTTACTCCACAATAGGCGCGGATCTAGCATTATGCACTAAAATTATGGGGGAGGTAGTCATCTTACTTTATTTTGGGTATTCTAAAAGTTAAGGGGGGGGGGCAACTAATTAGGAATAGCTTCAATAAATTGTACTATGGTTCATCACACATATTTTCTTTAATTTCCTTTTTTTGTGTTTGTTGTGAGTGAGCATCCGTAGCGATCAGACCTATTTTTGCAATTGAACTGCAATAGTGATCAAAGGAATTTTGTTTTTTTTTGTTTTTAAAATATTTTTTTTTCTTTATTACGGTATACATACCTACTTAAATTCGAGTGATCGGACCTATTTTTGCAATTGAACGGCCGTAGTGATCAAAGGCATTTTTTTTAAAATATTTTCTTATTACGATGGTTATCAAATGTGTTTTGTGCACCAACAATGTGAATAGATCTAACAAAGGCGTCTGCTGTGCTGGCTGCAATCAATATTCTCACTTTACTTGCAGTAAAATTTCATCAGACCTTGTTAGTGACTTTGAAAGTGGTAAGCTTGCATTTCGGTGCTCATCATGCAGTAGTGATGTAGCAAACAAATCAATTGTGTATGGTGACCCTGAAGCTGACTCAGAAACAAATGATTTAAAAGCCGTTATTACTAAAATGAACACTGAGATCATTACTCTTAAACAAAAGCATATTGAATTGAACAAATCAATTTCTTCTTTAATTTCTGGCCTCGACCAAGTAATGAAATTTACTCAAATTGTTGAAGAGCACAAAAACAAAATAACCGCATTAGAACTTGAAAACTCGGATCTTCGCAAAGAGGTTTCTAACATAAAGGGTCGTTTAAGTAAGATAGAAAATCAATCCCTCAGTACTTTTGCTCGGGTTTCCAAGGTCCCAAAAACTGAAGGAGAGGATACATTGGACATTATTAAGAGACTACATGCTCATTTAAACCTCCCATTGGAAAAAGGTGATATCATCAAATCGTATCGCTCCAGAGCTAAAGGAAATGCAACAACATCCCAACCCATCATAGTCAAATATAAATCCGATTATCTTAGAAATAAACTTTTAATTGCTTTCAAAACATCACCAACAACTTTAACTGCTAGTGAATTAGGTTTCTCAGATAATGTTAGTAAAATCTAATGTAAGTGAACTTTTATCTAATACTAATCGTAGGTTACTGTATCAAGCTAGAAAATTTAAGTTAGAACATTCTTTCAAATACAATTGGGTGAAAAACGGAAGGATTTATATAAAATTAAATGATAACTCTCCTGCATATATAATAAAAGATGAAGCGAGTTTTGATTATATTATCCGCAAATCTAAACCAAATCATTAATGTCAATATCTATATATTATCAAAATATACGAGGAATTAGGACAAAAACCGAGGAGGTTAGACTTGGTCTACTTAGTAATAACTATGAGGTGGTTTGTCTAACTGAAACTTTTTTACATCCTGGGATTAATAGTGGTGAAATTTTCGATAATCGATATATTGTATTCAGACATGATAGGCACAGCACGCTTGATGCTAATATTGGTGGTGGATGCTTAATTGCCGTACAGAGGTGCTTCGATTCAATAAGATTACCTGAAGTTGAATTAATTCATGAAGTAGTTTGGGTTAAAATTAAAGTTGAAAACTATAGTCATTATATTTGTTGTCTCTACATTCCACCACAAAGTACATTAAATATTTATGAGGAAATTATGAACAGCATTACTATCATCTCTCAAAAGGCCGAACCTAATTCAAAAATCATTGTGCTAGGAGATTTTAATGTTCCCTCTATAGAATGGCATTTAGACCAAAATACTCTTTTTATGAAGAGTCTCAGCAGCTTAAACAAAATATCCTCAACTCTATTAGATGATATGTCGTTTAGCTCTCTAGAACAACATAATTCACATACAAATGTAAACAACAGATTACTCGACCTGGTTTGGTCCAATCTCAGCAGTGCTGACATAAAAGTAGAACGTTCCTTAACACCCATCTCAAAAATTGACCCCCATCATCCACCACTTGATATTTCTGTAAGATTTAATAAGTTGCGATTCGTCCATGAGAACCTAATCTTAAAACGTAATTTTTTCAGTGCTGACTATAACAGAATAAACGCGTACCTATCCCAAACTGATTTCTCTATCATAGATACTTTAGATACTAACCAAGCTTGCACACAGCTTTATCGTATTATAAATACATGTATTGAAGCACATGTTCCAGAGAAACATCGTAAATCAAATAGATACCCTTCTTGGTTTTCATATAGTCTTATCTCAGCAATAAAATTGAAAACGAAATATAGCAAAGCCTATAAGCGTTATAAGAACCCCGATGACTATCTAATGTTTTCATATTTGAGAAAAAGAGTAAAACTTCTAATGAAAGCTTGTTATAAAAAACATATAGAAAATATCGAATCAAACGTCACAAGCGCTCCAAAAGCATTCTTCTCTCATACAAAGAGCATGAAATTAACCAATTCCTTCCCCACCGAAATGTCTTATAACGATGTAACGTCTTCATCGCCCCAAATAACTTGCGATCTATTTGCTGACTATTTTAAATCAGTGTATAATAACACCCACAATTATTTAACCCATAACTCGTTTAATGAATTTATACACACAGAAAATATAGTAATTTCTCATTGCACACCAGAAGACGTTAACAAGGTATTAAGTTCGCTTGATATTAATAAAAAAGCTGGCCCGGACGGACTACCGAATGTATTCTTAAAAAATTGCGCACATAATTTGTCAATGCCCATTTCACATCTCTTCAATAAGTCCATATCCGAAAGTATTTTCCCAAACGAGTTCAAAAACTCATTTATTAACCCCATATTTAAAGCAGGCGACCCAAAATTAATAACGAATTATCGCCCGATAAGTAAATCAAATAGTTTGTCACTGGTTTTTGAAAAGATCATTTACGACCAGCTCTTCTTCCAAGTCAAACACTTAATAAGTAACTATCAACACGGTTTTTTTCCACATCGCTCAACTTCTACCAATTTAGCCCTGTACACTGACGTTATTGCAAAAGCTCTAGATAAAGGCTTACAAGTCGATACAATATACACAGATTTTTCTAAGGCCTTTGATAAAATAGACCATCTACTTATATTAAAAAAAATGAATAGACTTGGCTTCCATAAAAATTTAGTTCACTGGTTTGATTCATATCTAAAAAATAGGAACTTGTCTGTAGTTCTTAATGGATCTAAGTCATATACCTTCACCCAAACATCTGGTGTACCCCAAGGAACAAGGCTTGGCCCCCTCATTTTCTTACTCTTTATTAATGATCTTCCATTAACAATAAAATCTCCATGCCTATTGTATGCTGATGATACCAAAATTTTTAAAATTATTTACTCTATTGATGATTGCATAATATTACAAAATGATTTAAATAACCTTCATCATTGGTGTACAATGAACAAGCTCCCTTTAAATATCAATAAATGCCGTTGCTTAACATTCTCTAGAAAACAAAATACACTCTACTATGATTATCATATTTCAAATTTGTCCTTAATACGTGTCACAGAAATAAAAGATTTAGGAGTTACATTCGACACCAAATTATTATTTAACAGACACATTAATGCAATAACACAGCGATCTTTCCAGTTATTAGGCTTCATTTTTCGTAGCTGTAAATCTTTTAAAACACCACTCTCATTTTTGACTCTTTATAATTTCTTGGTCAGAAGTACCCTAGAATACTGCTCCGTTATTTGGAATCCATTCTATCAAGTCTATGTAAGCACAATAGAAAGAGTTCAAAAACGATTTACAAGGATCCTCACTTACAAATTCGATCGCATATATGTAGAATATCCGCAAAGACTTCGTAAGTACTCATTATTAAGCCTCGAAGATCTCCGGGCTTATATTGACGAATTATTTCTACTAAAAATTACCCATAACCTCATAGATAGCACAGATATTAATGCGCAATTAGCGTATAACGTTCCACCAATCCAATCTCGGCGTACCCCTACATTTAATCTCGAAAGCGCCAGGACAAACATTAAAGACAAATCACCTCTATATAGAATCCAGAAACAACACAATAATATATTTAATTCCATTGACCTCTTCGGAAATAGCCTTTCTTCCTCAAAGTGCTCTACTTTGGATATAATAAAAACTCGCTCTCTCCCTCCTTGAAAATCTTCATCTTTCCGTTTTCCACTAAAAAAAAAAAAAAAAAAAAAAAAAAAAAAAAAAAAAAAAAAAAAAAAAAAAAAATTTTCCTAATAAAATGTATCTAAATATCTTAATTATATAATTAATTGTCCCTGAATTCATTCAAATTTAGTATTGTTTCCATAGCTTCTTAACTCACATTAATTACTCAAACATAACTGTTTTGCTTTTATATTTTCCCGGTAGTATGTAAAAGGATTTATATTATGTCTGTTATACTATCGCTTAAACTTCCAAATAAATAAATAAATAAATAAACTAATACCGGAAAAATACGGGTTAATAATTTATAACACTAATATAATAAGAGTCTTGGATATTACATTCCAAGCTTCATATAAAACAGTCTAGTTTAACTCACTAGACTTAAAAAAATAAATTTTTGGGTTATTAACTTCCCAACTTAATAGCACAACGTCATGAAAAACTCTTTTCCAAATTTAATTTCACAAACGTTTGGGAATTATTTTTCTACATTCGTCGCTGGACATAAAACCTCAGACTACTTTTTCAAAAATTATTTTTGTTTTTATCATATAATCCCATACATAAAATATCTTCAGATAACCTGCAAAGAATTTTCGATATTGCATTTTGGAAACTTTAAAAATGCCGTTTTGCGAAAAGACCTGCTAGAGAGCAGCGGCGAAGTAAAAAAACGTGCCGCCATGATAACTCCCTCCCACCACCACCCTCATGACCCCACCCTCTAAATCACGCCCCCACCACCAGGCCTTGACCGACAATATCAATATGAATGTCCTTGAACCGATTAGAACTTAGGTGGAAAAGAGCCCAAAGGTTTTTTTAAGTGACGAGTGATTTTCCATGGTTGACATGCGCGAGCCCAGAAACTAACATCCTTTTCATTGAAGGCCAACAATATTTGGAGGTTACAATTTTGTTAGTGGCACGGATTCTTGGGTGCGATAGGTTGTGTACCGCGTTAAAAACTTGCTTCCTAAAAGACTTTGGAATAAAGGGTCGATTACTATTCGCCGAAATGTACACAAAAAATGGGATACTTTTTAAATTTATACGATCAATTTTTAAAGAGAGTTAGTAGCTCAGGATCATTAACTTGTTCGTCGCCATGAGAACCAAAGTCTATTAGACAAGGAATGTGAATTTCTTATAGCCTGGATAAGTTTTAGCTAATACATTGTCCTTACTTGCCACATGCATGATGTTAGTGGTCAACTGGCCGATGAACCGGATGCCGTAGCTGTATGGGTGACACCATCTCAGGATTCTGGTTAAAAACGAATGTCAGGGGCTTGTGGTCAGTGAGCAATATGAATGGTCGACTTTCTAATAATAAAAGAAAAAAAAAACCGAAGGTAGGATGCCAATTAGGCATTGCTAAAAGTGCTACCTCAGCTAATTGCTTTTTTACCAATTTTAAAGCCTCGAATGCTTCCTCCGGCCAGTTTATTTTCTTCTTACCATATTTTTGGAGCATCTTAAATGCCGAAAAAACGTCGTGAGATCCTTCACTCTAACCGGTAGATTACAATTTGCAATGTCTTTCATTGTTCAGCTGGTGGCTTAATGCCTTCTGCCGATATTAAGTTGGCTAAAAACATTACCTAGGAGGACAAAAACTTACATTTATCCAAATTGATAATAAACCCAAAGCTTCCAGATGGTCGAAAATTTGAGGCAAATGACCCAATTTCTGTATATGTTTGGTTTAGTTAAATCTAAGGTCAAAATACTTTGCATCCCTATAAATGGTATCTAAAATCCTGTATCAATGGAATCTGTAGAGCAATTATCACTTATTTTTAGTTGACAGTACCAAAAGTTCACTAAACTTCGTCCGATTTAATGTAAGTATTCATTCTTTAAAATCTTCTAGGAGTTTATGTACATAATTTTAGGACACCAAAGTCTTTCAAGAATTAAAACAAACAGGAAATCTTGCTTACAAGAAACAAAATGTGTAAACAAAATTAAGCATAATTTTTGGTTCGGGTTGAAGTTACCTGTAGTTTAAAAATTTAACACTCTTTAAAACTCAGTCTGCCATTAAACTTCTGATAAAACCTCTGCAATTTTTATTTGTTTTTCTTTAAACGAACTTAGAACAAAGAATATTGGTCATTAGTTACCACCTAAGTTTTTATGTTTTAATCTGAGTCATATATGCAAAACCTGTCCCATTTGCTTGTAGCAATTTTAATGTCGCAATTCCATGCTTAATGTCAGTGATTAGACACATTAACATGAGTCAACTTGCCATAAAAATTTTATTTTGAGATAAGGATTTCCATATCCCAGCTTATCTTATTATCTATTTTAAATTCTATTGAATTATTTGATACGTGAAAAAAAAAATTTTGCTTGAAAGTATTTAAACATAATGTTAAATTACGTTTGTGGGCCTTTAATTTAATATAAAAATGTGATATATGTGAGGTTATAAGACCCGGTATTCTAGTTTATCTCACAGAAAACTCATTTAGTTTTTTAAGTCATCATTTATTTCTAGAAATCTAATATTTCGGTCTTTGGTGTAGACTGGCTGACAAAGGGAAAACAAATCAAAAATTAATTGATGCTAAAATTAACAGTTAATTAAAATCTATGTGCTTTTATCTAGAGAACCTTGGTGTGTCAGAAAGAACATTAATTTGTGGGTTATTTAAACGACATGTCAAAATATTTAAAAATTTAAAACTTTTAAAAACTTTTTAAAATTTTTTTTTAAGAAAATCTAACACAAATTTGCAAACTGACTAGAAAAATCGAAAACAGAGTAAAAAAGACATAAATATACATATATAAATGAAGATAAAATAAAAAACAATTAAGAACTAAAGACCGACAGAAACTTACAATTAAATTGTATTAGATGTGTGCTGGAAACAGTATTAAATACGTCGCGCTAGTGCGGAAAAACTGGATTTCTAGAAATAAATTTTTTGATGATTACTACGACTAAAATTATGAGAAAAATCTATTAGACCAAGAGCCCGCAGTAAATTTTTGGTGTGAAATATAACCAAAAATTGTTGCATACGTATTAAGTTATAGGAAAGGCAATGTCAAAAACAATCGTCTGGCAGGAAATCTCTGCGGCCTAAGTGAGTAATAGTATGTTGAAAACACCCATTTTTTCAAAATTGAAATACTTATTATAACCACTTAATGCACGTCTTAAAAAACAGAGAGGTTTTCCTTGACCACAAATATGTAGGTCCAAGACGTTTTGCGCGCGGCTAACCCCTTGCTAGACGAAGTTAAAGTACTGAAAATTTCCGATTTTCCAAAAAAAGAAATTTACGTCACTAATGAGTCTAAGTGCTTTCTTTTTAAGACTAACGGCGATAATATGATTCGAGAAGACGTTGAAGAACTGAAAAGTTCTCAAGAAGAGGCAGATACTCGTATGATGTTGCATTTATCCTTTTTATGGAGAGACAGCTCAGTTGTCATTACGTCTACGGATACAGATTTACATATAATAGTGCTTTACAATCTGATTAACCTTAAAAATAATAAAAAATTATGGATCGAAGTAGGAACTCTGTCTAAAAACACTCTTAGGTATATTCATGTTAATTTAAAAATTGGGACAAACACTTTGCGCAGTTCTACCTGCATTTCACAGCTTTACAGGATGTGACTATACTCCACCCTTTTTCAAGAAAGGAAAAATAAAACCTTTGAAAATTTTGGAAAGTAGACCAGAATTGCAGTTGACATTTTGCTAAATTTGGAAACGAAGTAGATCTTAATGAAAAAGATTATAGGTAGGGTTGGGTGGGGTAAAAAGTGCCGCGGGTAAGAAGTGCCATCTTTAATATTTCGTAGTATAAAAGGGGGAGAAAAAAGAACGTACATGCAATAAATGTACTTGGCGTGGGGTAATTTTCGCCACATAGGCAGTCGCTGCCAGACATTCGGTAAAAGCGCACATGTAATAGTGCTATTAATTTAAAAGTAAAAAAAACATCATGTCGGACATTTTAGTTTCTTTCTGAATGTGCTCATCATGGTTAAGTCAAATAAGGACCTTTATATTGCTATTTTCTTTGTGAGCACTCTGATACTACTGAAAACTATAAATGTTTTGTTGTCATTGTTTTCTATCTAAAAACATGTTCTTGTACCGTTCGGTTTAGGTATAAGGCAGATAACAAAGACTAAAGGTTATAGTTATCTGTTTAGATATTAATAACAACCTGAATTGCAATGCGGCTACAAATATTTTATAAAAAGTAAATATAAAAATAACATTTTGAAGTGATGCAACTAAAACAAGGTTAGACTATCATATTAAATTGGAACGCACGTCTGTGTTGAATATTTATGATTATTTTTTAGGTTATGATTAAATATCGATAACAACGTTATAGATTCCGCTTCTTTATTCTTCCTTACCAGGTTGCAACAGGTGGAACTTTTTACCCGCAAGAGGGGTAAAAAGTACCAAACGACTTACACACTTAAAATCAATTAATAACGTAAAATAATAAAAATTTTTGCATATATATTTTTTGGTATAGGTACATGAAACCCTAAAGATTGTATGTCAAAATTATCATATAATTTCACCTAAAAGTTTATGATATATGGATGACAATACAAAAAGTGGCACTTGCAGCCCCACCCTTAGAAAATTTCGTCTGTATTATATACCGGACAAAATCTGTGATGGTTGACGAAGCCCGATATGAAATTTTTTATAAATCCTGCAAGCCTACATCAGAAAGAGTTTTTATAAATATCCGAAGTAAGTGATATTTTTTTGCAAAAGGTTCATGAGATTCACTGCTACATTCGCACTAATATTTCTTGTCACCATATCTTTACCGTCTCACAAGCACAATCTCTACTTTACCTTTATACATATAGTGAATTCTCTGTGAACCTTTGGAAATGTCAGGAAACTGCTTATAATTTTGTCTATTATATGTTTCAAAGGAAGTCTTCTACCCACAAACAAAGCAGTTCTGTTGCAACAAATATACAGAAGCAATTATAAATGTTGTTGTATATGGAAGAATGCGGTGAAAAATGAAGACATTAAATTATCACCAACAGAAAGTAGTTGGGTGTTAGCAGAAAATAAATTGAAAATTAAATGGTTCGAGGGAAATGCCACACCGGAAAGACTGCAAGATATCCTTAAAGTTAATCTAAATGAAGAAAACGAAAACGATGTACTCACTTGTGATGCATCAGATGACAGGAATCTGAAAGTCATACTTGAATTGAAAGTATAAATTAAAAAAAAAACAAAAAAAAACAAAAAAAAAAACGATTTCTGAAAGTAAAACACGAATGCTGGAAATTGTAAGATTTGCTTGACATTTGTCAGTACTTCAACTTCAACGGCGCGCAAAACGTCTTGAACCTACATATTTGTGCTCATGGAAAACCTTTCTGTTTTTTAAGACATGCATTAAGTGGTTATAACAAGTATTTCAATTTTGAAAAAAGGGGTGTTTTCAACATACTATTACTCACTTATGCCGCGGAGAATTCCTGCGAGACGATTGTTTTTCACATTGCCTTTCCTTTAACTTAATACGTATGCATAAATTTTTTGGTTATATTTCACACCAAAAATTTACTGCGGGTTCTTGGACTATATACATACAATTTTATTTTTATTTTAAGTTTTAGTTTTCGAAGTTGAATTATAAGTACACATTTTTTTCAAATAACTTAATTAAATATTTTTTAATAATTCTTAAATGTATTATGTCCTTTTACTGAAAAATTACGCTCATGTACGCGAATTTTATATGTATCACCCTTTTCTGTTTGCTATATATATATTTTAAGGATTTGTTTGGCTTTCTTATGCATAAAATTTCAACTCTTTCGTTTCCAGCCTACTCAATCATTATCCATTCCAAATATAGTGAAAACAAAAGTTTTGTATGGCTACCCTACAAAGTAGTCAGTAGTTGAATTGTTTTTAGTCATTACATTTTATAGAGCCAAACTGAATGTTGGATCACTTCTTCAATAATTCTTAATAATGCTATTTAGTTTTAATATTTAAGTACTAACGTTAGAAACAATACACAATACTGTTACTTCTATATGCAATTAAGCTTTTGTCTTGATATGCACATAAATAAATGCACTAAGCAAAGAGTATACTATACGGACTTATCATATATGTACTTATTATGTTTATAAAAAAATATGCGTATATATGTAAATATATCTATAAAGTAATCTTATCAATCGTAAACCAAATTTTTTCAATATTGTTTCTCATGAATAAAATGAATTATGCATAAACCTTCAAGTCCCACATTTTTACTCAATTTGATTGTCTTTTGTTCAGATTTCATTTCGTGCTTATTTTATATCAGCAATATATTTCTGCAATGGTTCTTTCAATATGGCTAAGGCGCATGTTGAAAAAGAATAATGATGGTAATAAAAATTTCAATTCCTTATAGTAGCATCTACCTACAGATTTCCGAATACAAATTTTGAAAAGATCCAAGTATTATCTTTTCAAATTTATATTCGTTTGACATAAGCAATATTGTCTTATGTCAAAAGCATACTATTTTACAGCAGATCCAAATGTCAGTGTTTTCAATCATTCTCTTAGGTGACGAGAAAATGTGCAGTTTTACAATAACAGACTGCACCTCTTCCTGTATAGACCTCCCCCCTCTTTCTGGATCCGAGCATGCTTCCCTCCCCCTTCTTCTGGATCCGCGCCTGCTCCACAACCAGCTGATTATCGGTTAATCAGCGATCGAATTAAGGTCGATGCACACTTACCGGCACATCACGAACCGCCACAGACAAGCAAAATATTTTTCTATGAAAACGGGTTAGCTAATTTACATCAACCGGCACCGGCTGATACCAGCACGACATGGAAACTTCATTTTCGGTCGCTATCGGTGGCTAGAAAAGAAAGCAGACCGGCATTTCTCAGTTGCTGGTCTAAATAGTTGCGAAGGAATTTCTTCTCTGAATTTCGTATTTTTCTTTTGGATATTTCGGCGAATTTGTTATGTAACTAGTTAAATTGGGCAATACTTATACGGAAATATACACTATAATAACACTTTGACTAATCATCGAGTAATCCTTTGTAGAGAGTCCCAAACTAGTCTTCAAGAATAGCAGGTGAATCCAGTACTCTCGGTCTCTCTTCTCTTCTTCTTCATCTAATAGGGTTGCTATTAATATTAGCTGTTTTTTATTAAACTTAAAGCTTAGAACTGTCTTGCTCAAAATCTACTTTTGAATTGAAAGTTTCTCCAAATGGTTTTTTTTTTCAAAAACAATTTTTTATTGGCCTACCAAATATGATAATAATAACTTACTTGCTACGTACTCCTAAGCTCTTATAATCAGACAGAGATATCTATAATTTTTACCCTAATTTCTACCTAAGGTTATTCTACTTAATTAAAACATGCTTATGTCTAATACCTGCTGAGTTATTCTACATGGGGTGTTTTTGTTTTTGGTTCGGTGTTAACCCTCAAGTCCATTTGGTATTCGATTTGCCAGAGTCATGCACTCGTGACTCTCGAAGCTGTCACTTTCTATTTTTGTTTCCTACTTGGGTTAACCCCGGGTTAACCCTCGCTGCTCCTGCTCTTGACTAGGAGCACCGCGGTTCTTGAAATGTAAAAGAAAAAAGAAGAGTTAGGAAAAAGTTTGTGATTGGTACTTTTGACGTTTATTGCTTCCTTTGCGCAAAAACACGAACTTGGCCCTTCGGAGCTAACAGCTTTTTGACAAGGTTCTGACATGTCCCCGGATGACCCAGGAGTCGCGTTCCGGAAGCAAAAATAAAAACCCTCATGTAAAATGGCTTTGGAGCAATCTCGCGATACCTGCCCTAATTGAAAGTTTCATTTCCGCCTTATGTCGTTATAATATGCACGAAAAATGCCGGTTAGGCCGATGCCTGGTCTGTGTCGGTTCGTGCTGTGCCGGCAAGTGTGCATCGGACCTTTACGCTAATTATTTTTGTGGCTTAAGAATACGGTAGAGAAAAGCCAATTACAATTAATTTTGTACGCTTTCATCGTTATTGCTAAAATATCAATTGAATGTGGTTAACAGGCCTTGAGTTTGAATTTCACTTGATGCCGTGATTATTTTTTCGGCCATATATAATTTGAAACCATTTACCAAGGTTAATCGAAATATTAAGTCCTAGAAAACAAATAATAATAATAAAGGATTAAAACTCCTTTAGATTTTCCCAATTAGTAGGCTTCATTTTTGTTCTATTTTGCTATTATAATGTTCTCACTGACATGTATATAAATGAAATGCTTGTTGCACCACAAATGCATGAAAGCGAATGGCACCACTTTTATATTGTCGTCTCTTTCCGTTCTCACTGAACCGTAGCGATTTGTAACGAGAAATTGTTTAAGGTTCAGCGGTATTTGCAGAAGGTAATCAAACCTTTCCTACCAAAATAGCCTATACATGTCAGTGGACCGAAGTAAGTAAGTAAATTCCAAAATAATTTAAATATAGTGTCAGATTACGACAGTTGGTAGCATTGACAGTGAGAGCATACGTTTTGAAATCAAAATTGGTGCCACATGAAATAGGAGATCAGTCAGTCCATTTACATATATAAATGTCAGTGAATGTGCACCGATATAAGTTTATTTAATTTTGTCACATATGATCTGTATGTCAACAAAACTATGAAATATTTATCAGAGATAACCATACCGAGAAGACCTCTCTGATCGCTGGGTCGAAAAATTCAATTTTTCTGCATTTTAAATGAAATTTCAGTTTTTAGACAAAAATTTTCCACTTATTTATAACATAGGTATAACTGTTATAACACTAAAATTATTTATTGTTGTATAGATTTAAAAAATTAATTGTTTCCCACCGCAGAAAAGCAGTTAAGTTTTTCCTAATAAGGTTGGTAGGTATATACCTACTATTTGTTATGTCAAAGCATTTTAAAATTTATAAAATCATAAAATTCGAAAATAAATAAAATATAATGAATTACCCTGTGCTTAATATACAATCACCAACTGCTGGAAAACGATTTTTCATTCAATATCGATTTTTACCAAGATTCACCCAGTCTTGCCGCAGGCGAAATACCTGTTCTCGCATTGAAAATGGCATGCGCTACAATGTCCCCGTAACCACCGCGTACAATATTTTGTACCCTTGTGTCATGATAAAGTGCGTGATATCGTACAACGAAAACATAGCTGAAGTGAGGGGTGTCATATGAAATTTAGAGCCTCTGAACTCCAATGTATAGAAAACCCCTCGAACTACGAGTACTACCAGTTGTGTCCCATCAGTTGGAGAATAATTGCAAATGATTGCGGTTCTGTGAAAATTGTGCGCTGAGTTGGAAAATTGGATTCAGTTTGTTTTTTAATGTAAAAGAATAGAAAGAAGTCCGGTCAGAAAGGATTCGGTCAAAAACATTTTTTCGTTTTGTACTCAATAAATCCATATTTTCTCGCGAGTGAATTTTCATCGTTCCGACGAGATCTATTCGAAGAATCTTTACGGTATCCAAACAAGTAGAGAACTGTGAAATAGCGCTTCTGCGGGACGACTATTTTGTGGTGGTGAACTTATGCCCAGAAATATTTGCTTCTACGGAAAATATGTCCGTTATTGTTTTTACGAGCCGATTTATTGGTTTCTGAGCTGGAAAATAGTCGAAGGATAAAAAAAGGAAAGCTAGAGCTGATTGCGTGCCATAGCTTTCGACTCTGTTCGACATTACACCACTAAAGTTGTTACGTGCGTGTGTGTTTGTAAGTTCTCATAAAAATTGTAGGTTGTAGTAGCTTTAAGCGGCTATATATATCTTTATCTATATAATATCTACATATATCCCCTCTATATTGGCATCATAGAGCCATAGAGGTAAAGTGTATCCAAAAAAATATCGTGCGATGTGTTTTGGTGCTGTCGTTTGATTTCCTGACGGGTCTTATGTGTCTGTGAATGAATCGATATAAATCGGATATAAAAATGTGGCTCAATGGATTAATGCTGTTAACAATATTGGCCGTGGCGAAATGTTCGACTGAGACAGAGATCACTGTGGAGGCGGCTTTTCAAGGTAAGCACACTATTTACCTACATACATATATGTATACATGTATACAAAGAAATTTTTATTTGTTTGAATTTTGAAGTAGGATAAAGTCGTGGAGGAGAGTCTTAAAAGATTTTCATTCAAATCTTCTGAATGGAAAGGAATTATTGGTGAAAACGATAAATGTATCCTTAAATTTCAAAAGATTTCGCTAATGCTCAGCACGTTCTTGTGAAATCAGTATACCTAAGTCTTGCTCCTATCGTCGAGTTGCGGGAGGAGTTGGTCACTCAAACAAACAAACTAAAGTCAAACTCATGTTTTGTCCAGTCATTAATCAAAATTAAAATTAATTGAAGTCATTTTCTCAAGGAATCGTTCTAGTGTGTATAAGATCTTGATTAATTGCGGTATTAAGTATGGCTTTCCATTGCCTTTCCCTATCATAAGAATAACTTTTCTTACCTTACTGCTTTCACTCTTGAGGATGATAGGATGCCCTTGGTTTTGTCAGTTTGTAATAAAAATTGTTTTCGACAGAGACTTTCTTTTTCAATGTTTATAAGATTTTTGTGTTAATCATCGCGATGTGATAATAATTGGATTACTTATTTTTGAAACTTCGTGAGTGCATGACAGACTTATAATAAAATAAAAAAAAAAAACAAAAAAAATGCTATTCTGTTCTAGAATTTCTTATGAGAAGAACAAAGCAAACAGAATTAGAATTTATTATATTATTAAAAAAATGGTTTAAACTAAAATATATGAAAAAGTTAAATGTTGAAAATATACAAGTCAATGTGATTTTCAGATTTTCAGGAATAGAACTTTTTTTTTTATACTGTTTTAGTTCAGATTTTATTATTCTTACATTACATCCATAGATAGTAGATCAGGATATATACTCGAGAGTGATTCCATATTATCAGACCATAATTCTGCGCATAGAAATTACCAATATTCGCAGTTTAAAAGTATTATATGTAGGTACATTCTTGAAAAAATGACACGATTGGCCAATATGCAAATAGAAGTAGTCCGATATCAAATATAAAAGGGATTGAGTTTTACTCTTTCGGGACCCATACAGAATCTACAGCCAATTTTGAATTGAGATTTTATATAGAAAAATACTGATTGTTTTGATAAAGTTAGAATGATATTGTTGATTGACTTTCTCAAACAAATAATAATAAATAAATAAAATAATAATAATTAGAAATAATCTAATCCAAGAAAAGTTGATGTACATATAAATTGCTTTTCAATAAGGTTCCATGCACAACGATGCGAGGCGAGGCGAGGCTATATTGAGAGCTTAAGAAATATAATGATTGCACGCTGTACTATGAGAGTGTTAATAACAACACTGTGTCAGCACAAGATGTGGCGAGACACCACGAGGTATCTCGTTCGAAAATGAAATTCTTCATTTTTTCGCGAGGTGCAGCGCACTAATTTTGATAGCTGCGGCATATTCGTATAGGTTTTTTCTGTGACATAATCGAAGGGTTCTTTACTCATTCTCATGTACTGGATGAATTTATGAGGATCAGTATGTAAATCTTCATATATGTGAATAATGGAAATCGTCAAATTTTAACAATAATTTGTCGACCTCACGACGTTCGCAATAATTGGGGCCTTTTCACACCTGGAGAATTTTGCATAAGGATTGAACTCTTGAGCCCTTGGAAGATGATCTTGAGTTTGACCAAAAATCATCATTTCAGACGAGGCCCATTTTTGGATGAATGGTTTTGTAAATAAACAAAATTTCCGTTATTGGTGCGAAAAGAACCCAAAAGTGCTACATGAAATGCCGCTGCTTCCCTGAAAACTATGTGTATGGTGCGGTTTATGGCATGGTGGTGTCATAGGACCTTATTTCTTCCGAAATCAGGAGGGAACAGCCATAACCGTCAATGGCGATCGATATAATATGGACTCATCACTCGAATTTCTATGACCTTGAGAACATCGATATTGAAAAGATGTGGTTCTAACAAGACGACGCTATTGCTATACACTTAATGTTACGCTGTATTTGTTGGACGAGCTGTATTGTCCAAGCTTCAAAATAAATGAAAAACTACATTTAAATGGCGAGCTGTTGCAGTTTTATTTAAAATGAAAACCTGACATACATTGTTGGTAATTTATTTTGTTTAATGAAATCTGGTACCTAAATAGTTTTCATTTCGTTTGAATATATCTGCCCGGGTAAAGCCTATTTCAGTTAACTCTACTACTTCTTCAACCATAATTGGTACAAGAGCTAGATATCGCATTCAATACCAGAGCAGAGTATACAGTTCAAGGTGTTTATACGTCCTAGGTAGGACTCAAACAGGACGCCATAATTTTATGCTTCTTGTTATTCTTTTGATTAGAGATTAGAGATTAGATTTGAGAGACATATAGGTCATTCAATAGAAACATTTACATTCCAAAATTTAACATTAAGTAATTCCAAAAGATTTGAAATTTTGATGGAATGTTGGGTGAGGTAAAACCAAAGAAAATCTGATACTGTTGGAATAATGGTAGATATTGTTCTTCTCTATCTGTATAACTTTAAGGCTGAACTGCAATGATGCCGACACAACAATTACGACGACACTATCGTCGTAAATGTCGCCGAATTAACCAAATACAGCGACATTCGTTTATGTTCGTTGACATACGTTGTTGTTGAAGTTTATTAACAAAATGATAAAGATATAAAAAAAATTTTGTAAAAGCGTAATAAAAAATGATTAACGCTGAGTTTATGTGGATTATAAAATATCACCTACAATTTATTTTCAACTTCTCTCCAATTTCTATCCATGTTTTTTTCTTTTAAATATGTATTTCGATATTGGAGATTTCTTTTGTCGTAAAAATACTTCATTTCCTTCACTAAATTAATTAATTGCTCCTCGAAAGACATTTTTTGCTCATTACTCTGAACTGTCAAAATCATATTACGACGACAAAAGTTCAATTATTCCCAACTCTGGTTATGGAGACAAATTCGGTCGGCACCATTGGTTATAGCAACATGGTATTGTCATAAGGTCAACATTTATTTTGTTATTGTAAATGTCGTGTCGGCATCATTGTAGTTCGATCTATAGTCTCATTTTAAAAAAAGACTATCAGAACCGGACTTCCATCAAGTGAAATTAACATCAGAATTGTCAGCGACAAATTGATAAAAACTTGTCTTTGTTTCTATGTTGGGATGCAATACTCCTGATAATTAGAAGGTATCAGCCTCAGCATATGAAGCACAAAAGCCCAAAGATCATATCGTATTAATAAGCGTCTTTGAATCATATGTGGAATGGAGAAAAATGGAAAGCCCAACTTGTAAACAAGAGTTGCAGGATCTCGGTCTTGTGGTTTCTATAATAGAATTAGCAATAGTCGTACATTGTCTCTAATATTTATCCCTGGATTTACATCAATATTTGAGAATTACTTCCTTTAGGAAAACTTGAAGCCTTTCTGGAATGTAGTCTTCAGCACTCTCTATGATTTAGTACTCAGAATTTAGATAGTTATATTATCAGTATCATAAATCTTGCTCGTTATATCTTCGGAAATTATAGTAAAGGATTGCAAATTTATATTCTGATGGAGTAGGACATACGAAGGACTATGCAAAATTTCCAAAGTTTTTGCAATATTTGAACAAATGTAGAGAGTGCAAAATAATAACTGTTGATCATTTCTGATGTTTGTTTTATTTTATTTTGTGGACCTTGTATGAGATTGCAAATTTAGCAGATTATGACTAACAACGATTTGAATATTTGCAATTTTATTTCAGAACTTTAGCAAATTTTTGTTGTAAGATGGCAGCCAAAAAAGCAATTGTTGCTCCATTGATTTAAAAAAAAAATATGTTGCGAGCAACATAAAAGGTTGCAAATTGGTGCAAGTGTTTAGGTATGTCGCAAAAGTTATTATTACCGTTTTCCAGAACCACTTTTATAATTTTATTGATATTTATAACTAATATAAACGTTATTTTGCAATAAAAAATGATAGATATTGAGGGTAACGAAATGTGTTGCAAATTTAACACATTGTGGAAAATATTATAATAAACATTACTTTAAGTTTTCAGGAGTCTTAAAATTTGTTTATGGAAGCTATAGGAAATTTTATTTTTCTGTAATTTTGCGGGGAACATGACAAAATCCATAAAAATTAAAAAAAAAATCGGAAATGAGAAAATTCAGATGTGACAAAATCCAGAAGTGACAAAATTCAGAAACGCAAAATACATAAATGTCAAAATCCCGAAATTGTAAAAATTGTTAGAATTAAAAATCTGTTTAAAAATTTTTAAAAATGACATGGACTTCGCTTCGCAGTTCTCATATTTACAATTCGTCAGTGTTGTAATATTAATCAGTGTTATTAATATGCAGCTTTGTAATTATATATTCATCTGATGGGAACGAAACAGGATAACCCAATAATGCCTGCACATGGGCACGATTTGTGAACGGCAGTGAAGGAGGATTTTATGAAATTTTAAAGTGTGGTTCGCGCTTTTGAGATGGTTAAGGTCCAAAATTTTGGAAATTACTAATATGAAGAAAAAAATTTTTGTTGAAGTATTATCCTGCTCTAGAATTTATGAATTAGTGCTTATATATCTAGGTCTAGTGTGTAAATAAATGAAGTCGGGTGGGGGGTGTGGGGTGCATAAATGTAAAAAATATATATAAGTTGTTTGTTTTAAACGTAAACGAAAAATTTCCGACCTCATAAAGAATTCAAACTTAAGAGGTAATTCAAAAAAAAATTCAGGAAATATATTCGCGCGCGAACATCTTTTCTGGATATTTTCCCGGATTTCTTCAGAATTTTGCCTCTTCTGGATTTTGTTACTTGTGGATTTTGTCACTTCTGGATTTTTTCACTTCTGGATTTTGTCACTTCTGGATTTTGTCACTGCTGGATTTTGTCATTTCTGTATTTTGTGACTTCTGGATTTTTTCACTTCTGGATTTTTTCACTTCTGGATTTTGTCATTTCTGTATTTTGTCACTTCTGGATATTATTCCAAAGTGATGGGATTTTGACTTTCTGGATTTCGTACTCAACCCAATTTTGCGCATGTTCTGGACATCAGTGATGCTTGCAAAATTAAATTTGTACTTATTTTACCTGATCCAATATTCCATCAAAATTTAAAAACTTTTGGAATTAATGTGAATTGATTGTCTTTATTGACCCGGCCTAATATAAGATACAAGTTTTTTATTGCAGTTGTTTTATTTTATAAAGTTTTGATAATTGATTTAATATTTTAAATTTATTTAATATGATTGGTTTCTCATTATTAGTCATAATAGTAGCCCAAAAAATACCAATACAATATTAAACACTAATACAAAATAAATTTTTTCATAGAAATCCTTTTTAATAAAAAAAAAAATATATATTTGACGTAAAGAACGTCACTGATAGATGGAACTAAGACCCTAATATAGTAGAGTTGATGAATGCTACTTAATTTTTTGTTTTTCTCAAAAATTACTTTCCTGGTTTTGGCTTCCTCAAAGGTTTAATAAGTTATTTTAAATTCAATCTATACGCCATTTGTTCTTCGGTAGAAATTATAGCTAATCCACAAATTCGGTCTGCAGTCAACGTTGACCGTTTTGATGAGGTTACGCTTGGAAAAAATTCTTTCCCAATGACCAAACGTCAATGTTATAAATGAAACCAAAGATTTCCTTGTGTTCTTCTAATTGGCTTCCATCCTAAGATATTTATAGTTTCAGCATTTATTCAAATTCAATTTTTATATTTTTGATTTAGTTTGTGTGATTTACAATTTCTCGTATATTCCATGATGAGCAGGTCGATCAAATGTACACAAAACTGTTGTTAAAGCAGAATTTGCTCTCGGTATGCTCGAAAACATGTTGTGGGCCATTCTGTAATTCACCACCTATATTACAGTATATTTATTCCGCTCTGGTATACCATACGCGACCTAGTTCTTGTCCAATCCATGCCTAAGATTTTGAATGTGTGAAGAGCATATAATTTAGACTGATTCTGAAGCCTTCTTTCTATAGGAATTATGTAATGCCGGATGGAAGTTTACAGACTAAAAATTGTATGAAAGTATTCCATGCTCTTTTGTACTTAGATGTTAGTTGCAAATCACTTACATCGGGAGAGAATATAGGTAAGATAATATACTTATTGTGCAATCTCGTTCGCCCATGCGCAGAATAGGCCTACTAAATTTGCACGACCATGTAATAGTAAATCGCACACTTCATGTTATACAAGTCACTGGTGTGGATTCAGATTGAAAATTATTATTAATTTTAACAATATTTCGGCTAAAAATGTACATTTTCATAACCAATTTATTACAGAAATAATTTTTGTTTAAAAATTATTTATGAATTAACTAAGAGCGAACACAAAGTTACATTTTACATATATCTTTTGAAAGTGACACTTTGTTTCTTTGGGGACAAATCTGCCACATTGCTCCAAATTCCCATCCATATTTCTTAATTTCCCCAGTTCTTTAAACCACAAAGAGTATGGGAATCATTTACCTCCTTAGGTTAGAGGAACAGTAGTCACCAGGGAAACGAAAAGTCGCAGCAGAGGTCTGAAGAAATATCGCTAGCTTTAAAAATCGGCGCATTTTACAATTGAACAGGAATTAAGGAATTAATTTATGCGTTTACTTTATATTTGGTTTGATATGTACCTATAAGAAATAAATAAGTATTGCTTAAATGTTGTCGCACGATTCATGATGGGGAGCTATCATTGTCATCTTTCTCTAGGAATTCAAGTGCGAGTATGAATTAAACAAAGAAATTTGAAAAGTAAGCAAAGGCTTTCGATCCGTTTTTTAAGCAAATCAAAACAATTTTCATTAAATTCACAGACACAGATGAGTTCACGTAAGTTGACTGCGAACGAAACCCATATTTAAAATGTCGTTTTTGGTTCACGTAACTCGAAGTTTTGGAACTGTCGTTAGAAAACTGTCAAAAATCTTCTCAACACAAGGCAAAGTGAAAATTAAACTTACTATTTTTAAAAACTTATTTAATAAGACGAAAAATGTTGTGGCAGGAAATTCGATTATAGCTAAAATCCGCCTATCTCGAAACTTCTGTTTCAGGGCTTCAAAATGTTTAAACATATGGAGTTAGAAGTAATAATAGTATAGGTATAAGAAAAGATCATGCATGTGTAGTACACCATGAAGATATACAACTTGATTTAAATCAGTTGCTTGAGATTGCAACTGAAATAATTTTTCTCAACAGCAACGATGGCAAAACCAGCATGAAACAAATGCTCCAGCAAGTGTGAAGCTTATTCGGGAAGAGGTTCAAAAACAAAAGGTCTTTTAAACAAAAGTGCTGTCGTTTGGAAATATTCAAGAATAGTATCGCTTGCTGGAGAATCGGAGTACTTTCAGAAAAAACGGAGTACACGACTAACGAAATTGAAACCGATCATATTTAATTAAAATTTTATAATTTTTGTTAATATAAATAATTTTCAAATAAAAATTTTATTAAAAGTCATTCGTGTTACCATCAGTGGTGAGGCTACTTTTCGGAAAATAACCAAAAACACTCGCATAAACAAACTATGCTTGAAAATAACAAAAACAATACAATTCATATTAAGCTAAAAATGATAACTCTAAAAAAGAATTTTAGTGGTGAAATAAAGACTTTTCTTGCCTTTTTTCGTCGTATTTAATCATCCATAGTTTCTTTTTATGAGATCTTCAAGAATCCAGTGAAAGGTATTACAACCATTTATCTCCTTTTTTAACCGACTTCAAAAAGAGGAGGTTGGCCGTTCGACTGATTTCTTTTTATGGATGTTACCTCATACTTCCGGTATTTCTAAACCAATTCAATTTAAAAATTTCGTCAAGATCGGATGACAACCTTAGGACATGGAGAATAGATATCCTCAACGGAGAACAGCATATAAACCTCGATTAATGTAGTTGAAACGTTGTAGATATAACTTTTTTTTTACAAACAGCACAACGAACGTCTGCGAATACATAAACCCATTTCGCCACAATATTCTCATTTGAGGCATTCTACTAATAAATGACAAACTTTGTACAATAAAAAAAATCTTGGTTGGCAATACTATTGTTGCATGCTACCCGCTATTTATTTCCTATTATTACAGACATCCCGTTATCAATATTTATTTCGCGATAAAAAACAGTGATTGTGGCATCTTTTTCAACAGTTTGTAACGCACAGATATAATGCTGGTAGCGCAAAATGGGTCAGACACACACTTATGATATTGAAAATTATTTTGGTTTTTGCATTTCCCTCTGTCCCTCTGCGTTCTGAAGTTATTTTCAACGTCGGCGTCGCCTATTTTAAAACAAATGGTTTAAGTTCGAATTTTGGAAGATCGTGTAAGCCTTCGTAGGGTTGCCATACAAAAAATTCGTTTTTCACTATATATTTGGACACTGCCCGAGAACGCGTTAGCGGAGAGAGCTGAAATTTTGGACAGGGCGATTTCATAAAAGTAGTAAATACAATTTCAAAAGTAGCCTAGATCGGGGAACCCCTTCTTTGTCTTTCCATATGAACATTGTGGTTTTTTGCTTACATATATTATGAAAACGTTTTACATATACTGTGAAGGACGTTTTTATCGTATTGAAAAGTTCTTCACAATATAAAATCTTATAAAATTGGTTATACATATTCATCTTTACTATCCAACGAACTGTTCTAGAAATAGATGTGAAAAAACACTTTAACAATCAAACTTGCATACCGTACGAAATTACACACAGGCATTCATCTAAGATATCGTTTTTTGCTTCAGCCATTATGAAATTTTCAGTTTCTATGTCAAGACAATTTTTGATTTTCGTTTTAATAAGATTGACGGGCGAAAAACTTTTCTCCGTACTTGCCGAGCATGTGGAAGGCACATAAGGCAGCTAATAAATTTTTCTAAATTGGAAAATATTTTTTACCTAGGGCATTTTTACATTCAAAATCGGGTTCTTGTATTCTTCAAATAACAGTGAATTTGATACAAATTCCTGTATTTGCATAAGACGTTATTCTCCATCTAACGCATCGATATTATTTCGATCAATAAGGTTTGGAAAAAGTGTGATTAAAGGTACTAAGCTTGGTGGTAAACAAATTGGATCCATTCCTGCAACTGCTTTTAGTAATGGCTCCTCAAAACGTATATGATGTAATATTTGTTTACATTAGATAATATAGAAATTATGGCATTGTTTTGTTATTTCTTGTAACTCTTGTTCTTGAAGTAGTTTTTTATGAACTCTACATCCATGAAAAATGTTCAACGGATTTGGATTTGAACGCGATCTTAAGGGACACTTAACTTTTGTGAGAAAGAAAAGGAGCGATTAAAATTAAAGTTTTAAATTAAATTTCACTATTCTATGTTCTTCGAGAGAGGGTTTACATTTGCATAAATACGTCGCTGCAAAAATAGCCAACACAATAGTAAAATATTACCCAAGCCACGCCAGCGAAATGAATGACAATGACACAAATGACATTTCACATTTGAAATTACTTTATTCTTTTCAATAAGAGAATTACACTGATATGATTGAACCTGGTATATTAAAACTTACTAGGTACCACTACCTTTCAAGTTGAACCTGTACTATGTACCATGCATACTTACTCAACTCAATCCTCAATCCTAGGTGAATAAAAACTTTTGAAAAAACTTGGTTTGCTAACAAATACAGGAGCTATAAAAGTGAAATGGACTCATTAATACCAAAAACGGAGTACTTTTATGAAAGAAGTAGTACCGGAGTACGCTATTAGATTTCGGAGTACAAATACTCAGATCGGAGTACAAACGACAGCACTGGTTCTTGCAGTTCTTCAAAACCGAAGTGAAATAAAAAAGGAGAAAAGAACAAATTAAAGCTATTACGAGAATAGATATATAAAAGGGCCGAACTGTGATATTGGAAAAGCAATATAGAATTGAGCTTATACAATATAATTTTTTTAAAGCTTTAAAATAATTCAGCATCCTCTGGATCTGAGGATACGCACACGATGAGACGAGACGAGACGAGGCGGGACGAGGCGAGGCTAAGCTAGGCACTTGAGCGAGGCGAGGTGAAGATACACATCGAGGTGTAGTGTTCAAAACAAGGCGTTCAGTTTCTTGCTAAATCGCGAACTGAGAGCATATAAATAATGTCATCAGATTCTGAAGAAAAAATTTTGTGTTTGTCAAGTAATGCAACTATATTCCACTTTTCACATAAGTGTACTTTAAGCAGTTTTGCTTTTGACCCGATAAATAACAAGCGATTAGAATTTGGGGAATTCGTCATTTACATATGTATATGAAGATTTATTAATATTCTTCCAGTATATGAGAACGAGTTAAAAGCCTTTCGATTATATCAAAGAAAAAACCTATACGAATATCCCAATTATAAAAATTAGTGCACTGTACCTCGCGAAAAAATGAAAAATTTCATTCTCGAGCGAGATGTATCGCCATATCGCGAGCTGACATAGCCTCGCCTCGTTGTGCATGTACCCTGAGACGTTTCTGAGTTATGTCTACTCAGTACTCTTACTACGATTACCAGTATTAACGTACAGATAAACAAAAAGTAACAAATTAAACACGACCTCCTAGTATGGTACTAACAACTAATTACTTTGGGGAAAAAAATCATTTCATAACCTCAAAAACTGATGGTGATTTATGTACTGATTTTTATTTCAAAATTAATTGCCAATGACAGCTTCATAAAAATAATAAACATTATTATTGTGAATTATGATGAAAGCGCACATCAACTTGAGATATAATATTACCCCACTGGTCCTAACGTCTGGTCTACAATACCAAAAATAGCTGGCAACAACCTGTTGACGATAAAATTAAATAGAATAAACATATACAAAACGTTTCTAAATGGTTAATACCATAGAAAGACGAGAAAAAAAATATTTTCTGTAATTTATAATTATTCGAAAGTCATGAATTTAAATTTAAATTTATAATTTAATATTGGCAGCGATGTTTTTAATAAAAAAAAAAAAAATTATAAGATAATGAGATAATTAAGGACTAAGACTAAGAAAATTCAACACCTATATTAAGAGGAATTTTTAATCTATCCTGCAGAAGTTTAGGGAATTCAATGTAATGACAATACGACGAAATTTATAATTTAATATTGGGAGCGATGTGTTTTTAATAAAAAAAAAAAATTATAAGATAATGAGATAATTAAGGACCAAGACTAAAAAAATTCAATACCTATATTAAGTGGAATTTTTAATCTATCTTGCAGAAGTTTAGGGAATTCAATGTAATGACAGTACGACGAAATTTATAATTTAATATTGGCAGCGATGTTTTTAATAAAAAAAAAAATTATAAGATAATGAGATAATTAAGGACTAAGACTAAGAAAATTTAACACCTATATCAAGTGGAATTTTTAATTTATCCCGGAGAAGTTTAGAGAATTCAATGTTAGTTAATAAAAAAAAAAATTATAAGATAATGAGATAATTAAGGACCAAGACTAAAAAAATTCAACACCTACATTAAGCGGAATTTTTAATCTATCCCGCAGAAGTTTAGGGAATTCAATGTAATGACAATACGACGAAATTTATAATTTAATATTGGCAGCGATGTTTTTAATAAAAAAAATTATAAGATAATGAGATAATTAAGGACTAAGACTAAGAAAATTCAACACCTATATGAAGTGGAATTTTTAATCTATCCCGCTGAAGTTTACGACGAATTCCTTCTTTTAATTTTTTTTTATTTTAAAGGCAGGGTAATGAAAAATTCCAAGCGTAGAGCACAATGCGGTCCATTGTGCTAAAAATAATAAACTAAAACCTTCACATCAAGTCTAGATGAGATAAGCTTTTTAGCTTTTCTTTCATGAATTAAAAAATTAATGAAGTAAAACATTGATTAAGGCTGGGTCGCTGTCATAAATAGGACAGCTCGGTGCACAAATCGCAAGATGGGGCAGGGCGTTAAGATTTTTGAATAAATCGCAAATTGATTAATGGAATATTTATTTAAACTCCTAAGGTAACAAAATAACGTTTTCTAATTTTTAAATTTGTCCCCCAATTTTTATTGAAAATGATTTAAAAATGAAAATACAATGATTTTTTTTTAATTTCTCTGGTTTGCGGACGCGGGGCTGCCTCAAATTAGAGGTAAATTAAATAAATTTTAACATAACCTTTTTGAAGTTAATAAGCAGAGAATAACGTTTTTCGATTTTTTAAATTCTACTTATTTTTATGAAAATTTGATGCAATAGATTGCTTTCTTAATGGGTAAAATGCAGGTAAAGCAATCTATTGCGTCAAATTGTCGTAGATATAAGTAGAATTTAAAAAATTGGAAACCGTTATTTTCTGCTTATTAACTTCGACAAGTTTATGTTAAAAATTTATTTAATTTAGTTCAAATTTGTGGCAGCCCCGCTCCGCAAGCCAGAGAAATTAAAAAAAAAAAATCATTGAATATTGATATATATTTTCTATACGTTTGCTTTAAAATCTTTATATGATGACTTATAGATAAGCAGCGAACCTAAATTCAAAAACGATGCCATTTTGATTTTACCCAGCACCTAAAGATGATCTGTTTGTATATGATATTGATTAATTGCAGGTGTTGAAGGGGCTCTTGAGAACATTTAAGGTAAAGGGTGGTCTCCAGTCTCCGGTTTACAGAAACTAAAATCACCGAAATGTTTACACGGCAATAGACTTTTGTCTCCGGATAGCAAAAAATTAGGTCTCCGGAGATCATAATAAAAAAATCTCCTACACGTAACTGATCAGAACACACAAATAGTCTCCGGAGACCTGGAGATGATAAATGAACAAACTTCGGAGACCAAACCTGGAGACTTGTTTATTTTAAAATATACGACGGGAAACCGGACACCAAAACAGATTCTGGAGACTAGGTCTCTTTAGAGGTTTTTTCCGTCTCCTAAGTGTATACATGGCTTTCTGGGTCTCCAAAATCTTTCACGGTGTATGATGCTAACTTCTGATACTTTGTTGAAGTAAGGTCTGAGAAGTTTTAAGTAATCAGTAATAGGGTGTAGTGGCCTAGAATTTAGGCAGGCTTCCACTTAGGTCAACAATGTTAACATTTCTTCTACAGGCAACAAATAGTCACCTTGAGTTAGATGTATGAGAAATTTAATCACTTTAACCGCTCCTATAAATTGCTGCAATTGTTTAGTTAACTCTTTATTAGTTCCAATGGAGGTTGTGGCATTGTTGTTGTAAAGCTTGGCATAGTGTCCTGAACGAACAACGAATTGCTTGAAAATGACTAGGAAAGCTTCCTCAGTTAAATCCATTACGAGCTCCATGTAAATGGTTTTGTTACTAGCCAGATAAGCATTGCAAAAAATTTTATAAAACAAATTTATCGTGCATTAAATAGGAAACTATTTAATCGATGTTGATATACATATGCTAGTGTAGCTACCACAAAAGGTGGTGAAGTTCGATTAGTAGAATCGTGGATGGATATTTTGATATCAATATTAATTAATTAATTTACTTAATGTGTAAATTTTGCAATTTTGTGCTGTAAAAAGGTTTTTTATTACACAAACTTGGCTTTGTTTTATACTAGAAAAAAAGGAATCCCACGCTATCTTGATGATAATAAAATTTTTCTTTTTTATTAAAATCTATTTACCAATAATATATACTTAATAACTTTAATTCGTATTTTCCACGAAAAGATAATTGTTTCGTTTTTTATCGTTTTGCATTGAATAATACCAAAACGGAAAGAGGAAGGTAGTACATTTGAATTTAGGGATTAATGAAAATGTTTAATTTATTGTTGGATGATCTATATCAATTCCACGCTAATGCAGGAGGTGACAGAGGATTTTGAGAGGAAAATATTTGTATGAGAGTGGGGATTGTAATTTGGATTGTGTGAGAGCTAAGACGGATTAAAAATTTTTGCTACATACTTATTTTATGAATCACCATAAACTCTTGAATGTAATCATTATGAATAGATAGATAATACTTCGAGCTTCAAAAATTTGTCTTCCATACGTTTAAAAATATCTTAAAGGTGGAATTTCGGAAGTTTAACTTATATTAGTTACTATTTTTGTTAAAAAATACGTTTTCAATACCAGATTTTCATATCGAACTTCAGAAGTCAAAGGCTTTTACCCCTTACGCCATATTACACTCTTTACTCATATGCAACTGACTTTGGATTTTTTGGTTTTCTACTTTTGGTATACCTTGTGAAAGTTTTGCTATATTTTTAACTAAGAGTAGGCAATTTTCTGATACCAATTGTCATTATATATGCTTAAAAAAAGTGAAAACAAACATCAAAACCATTGCACAGAGAGTGCGATAGTACTTTTTAAGGATATTATTTTCTTGAAATCCAAACGAAAAAGTAGTCTGGATTACATTTTTTTGATAAAAAAAAAGTAGTTAATAAAAAAAATTTAGTTAAACATTTATTTTGTTTCTATCAACATCTCCTCTTATTAATTTACCTTAGTGATGACAATGGAATGAATCTCTCGTAAGGGTGTATTCCAATCACACTATTTAATCTTATGCAAACTCAATTTTTGCAGATTGTACGACAGAAAAAATTATATATTTAATATAGATATGCGCAAAAAGGGATATTTTAATATAAAGATATAAGATAATATAATATAAAAAAAAACACTAAGCGTTATCACCATTCATGCCACTAAAAAATTTTCTTTAGGAAAGATAAGTGAACTTTTTTTTACCTCGGGGTAGTTAGTAAATTTATAGATGGGCGAAATTGATAAAATATTTTTGGAAACCCTATTTTAGACACACACAGGCGCACACACACACACACTTTGGTTTCACTTAGTTTTATTATTTCGTAAATATATCTAAATTCAATTCACTTTTCGGAATTTTCGTTGTATTACTTTTAAAACGTAACCTTTTAAACTAATTTGACCAGATCGTTTCTAGCTCAAAGTTTCTGTCAGTATTTTAAATTATACTTGGCCTCCTTAATTGTAGAATTATAGTGCGGTTACATTAAATTCATTAAACGCAACATGTCAATTACAAGAAAGATTAGTGACACGACAAACTGTTTTTTGCCGCGTCACAATGAATATAATAAAACAATCTAATATACTTAATGGAAAGTAAGAGCTGCAAAGTATACAACTTGTTAATTGTCATTATAAAAACTTTAAAAAAAAAAAAAAATTGCGGAACATATTTTATTGGGTTGGATAAAGGATAAAGTGCTCTAATATTCCCTTGAAATAGAACTTGTATTTTCGAGTATAAAAGAAAGTAAAATAAAATAAATGTTTGTTTTTGATCATGATTTTGAGGATTGAAAGATTAGTTTTATGAAGTTACCACAATCTTAACTTTAAAGCCAATTAATTCCTTAAAGTTGTGGAATTTCCTCAATAAATTTCAAAATGTGTGACAAGTGAATGTCCTCAAAGTGATTATTATGTTATAGCACGCAAAACAAGATAGTTATTCCAAAAGTGTATCTAATGGATGTTGAGAACGGTATTTCCCGTACCTTAATTATATTTAAAAACACCTTTTTTGATCTTTCCCCATTACGCTCGCAAGTACATAGATACAACCAATTATTTTAGAGGAATATTAAATTTACTTTTAAAGGATCAAATCGTATATATTTGTTTACTGCGCGATGGTTAAATTGTTATTGCTTCACGTATTGGGGGGGGGGGGGGGGGATTTCATCCCATGATCAAATGAATTCGAATGAATCTGCCTGAAATTGCATCATGCAACTATTTCTCAGAGTTATTGAGTGTGAAATGGTAAGACTCCTCTTTAATCAAAACTATTTTATTATTTTGTTAAGTAACACAAACAAAAAATTGTATGGCAGGCAGGGGGCATATCAAACGTTTAGAAGTTACGGGGTGATTAAGAAAAAAGCTAGTTTTTTACAAAATACTATCTTAAAACGTACAGAGCGTTCAGTCACAACTAAGGGCTGTATGAAAAACTTCATGGCCTTTTCGACGAATGCTTAACCAGCTCCGCACCTTTCTCCTGTCAGGGGTCTCTGAGGGTCTAAAATATAAATTTCGGATTTTTTTTTTTTTTTTTATATTTTAACCACTATTTTTTTGCAAAAAGGTCGTTAACCTGTTTTTTTTGTAAGATCTGTAAACTCTCCTCTGTAATTTTACCTATTATACTATTATACTCTATATCCTAACTCTAGCCGTTAAAGCTCATAACTGATTCAGGTCATACCGAAATTAGTCGATTTTTTTTTCTATGTAGGTATAAATTCTTTACGTCCATCTTGTTGAACCGAATAAGCATATGGGTTGAACATCACAACATATTAAATGAATACCAGGCTGGATTTCGTAAGCACTACTCTACAAATGACAACATCTTCAACTTGACTAGTATTGCATACCTGAGACTGAAAAATAAATTGAAAACGTTTGCCTTTTTCGTTGATTTTAGAGCCGCTTTTGATACAATAAATCGAAATGGTCTTTTTTATAAGCTTTCATCTATGGGAATGTCAACTAAAATGTTAAGCATGTTAAAGTCTATCTACGGGCATACGGAAGCTGCAGTACCGGATGGTGTTGTAAGCGTCTCTGCTTACTTCAAGTTGTCACAGGTATTGAAGCAGGGCTGTCTTCTTAGCCCATTACTTTTTGCATTGTTTGTAAACGACATACATGATGCCCTCCCGAGAGGTATACATTGCGCTGATTTGGTAGTCAAAGTCCTATTATATACTGATGACCTAGTCATTTTGTCAGAGAATCCGGAGACTTTTGCAGTGTATGATCGATAAGTTGGTGCAGTACTGCCGACAATGGAGCTTTTTGGCCAATCGAAGTCAAAGGTATTGGTTTTTCGAAGTGGAGCAAGACGCCCAGCAGGGGAGGTATGGTGGCTCGCTGATAATGAAATAGAAGAGGTAAATGAATATAAATATCTTAGGATAAATCTCACATACAATCTTTCATTCACAAAGCACCTGAATGAAAAGTTAACTTCTGCAAAAAAAATATAATAAATTCAATATGGCTGCGGTTTATTTGAAATAAAGATATAAAGATATCAAACAAGCTCAAAATCTTCGAGGCTGCTTCTAGATCGGTGTTTTGTTATGGTGCATAAGTTTGCGGCGTTAAACCTTACGAGCAAGTTGAGAAACTGCTGCGATTCTTTCTTAAAAGAGTCTTGCAACTACCATCCAATACTCGTAATTATATGCTACACTTGGAGACTGGTATCAATAGATCTTACTTTAACACTACATTTCAGTTATCTGCGAAGGATATTTAAACACTTGCTTCACAGGCTTCCTAGATTACTGGCTGAGGAAACAGTTTTAGCTAATACATCATGGGCGAAATTTTTTCTAAGGCGGGGGTATAATTGGACATTTCTGCACAAAACAATAACTGGAAGGAGATTCATTCAAACATCTTAGAAAAGTTTGTGCAGACGTTTCTATGACGAGTATTGTAAACTGAGCTACACTAATATACCCAAATATGTTGATGACAAATATTCATCGAATTGCATTAGCCCAGAGGTCGGCAACCTTTCTGGAGTTATGAGCCATTTTTTTCCCGATGTGATAAATAATTTTTTTAAAGAGCCAAATATAAATATATACATCGGTAATATGTATTACAAAAATAACCGTTATCTCTGTGAAACATGTATTTATTGTGAAAAACATTCTATTTTGCATATTAACAGAACATATTGGTCAACGAATTTAAGAAAATTGAAAAACTTTTTTTATAACTTAATTTCAGTAGGTTATACATATAGCTTTGCTTAAAATACATGTTAAATGTAAAAAATATTATAAACGCAAATACGTAATATTAGTGAGATTTTTCGGATTGTGTACAGACCCAAAGTTTTTCCAAATTTGATGAATATTCAGGAGTTTTTAATTCATGAAACTTAATTTATTTTTAATAATAGTTCACAGTAGTAAGTAGATCCGAAAATTATCAAGAAGCCGAATGCATGTTTTCACTTGATCATAAAATAAGTAAAAAAACTAGATGTCAAACAAAACTGAGGCCAAGCCGCATGAAAAAGTAGAAAATAAGTTTTCTTCACACACACAGGTGGACTCAGATTTTATTCGCTGACAAGCGATATATTTCAGTATGATCAATCAGAGGTAATAAGTGATTTGATTTATGAAGAGAAAGAATATTCAAGAGAAATGTCCCAATCAAAAAATCTGAGTCCACCTCTGTGTGTGAAGATAAGTTTATTTTCTACTTTTTCATGCGGCTTGGCCTCAGTTTTATTTGAAAACTCGTTTTTTACTTATTTTATTTTCTGCCTTTTTCACGTTAACTAAATTGTTCTAATATCTATTTAACCGAACTTGATTATATTTTTACTTAATTCTAATTTAATTTTAGTTTCTTACTTTCTTTTTAATTTTCCGTTTTCCTTTAATTTTCCGTTTTCCATTAATTTTTCTTATATTCGTCCTTATATTTCTTTCTTTCTTCTTTATTTTGAGTCAATTTTTGAATATTCGCAATGAATTTTTTTTGTGTCCATACGACTCGAGAGGTTCCAATCGACTCACCGTACTTCGAACACAATCCGAACAGTTTCGATAACTCGGACTACGGTTTACGGAGGTTTCGAAAAATTTGAAATTTTGAAGGCAGTTACGATGAGATGATTAGAAGTCAGCACCGTGGTTGCCTGGAAGTTTTTGTTCAGCTTAGCATTACCGACATTTTAAGTCATGTTTGCTGCCGATCCGAAAACAAAAATTTTTCGAGTATCAAATCGTTGAAGTACTGCAACGGTTTTCTGAAATTCAAATTATGTTTTAAACAGCGCTTTTTAGCTGTATTCCAACTTGATCCCAAATAACATGAATTTTCCCAATTTTCCATGTTTTCCACAGACTTTTCCTATTACTATGGATTTTTTTTAAAAATTTACATGAATTTTCCTCGATTTTTCATGCAAGTTTTCATGATTGTTGAAGATAAAGTATTGATGCCCGTAGGACGGAAAAAAAATTATTCCGCATAGCTTATAAAGCTTTTTTGTCGGAAAATTATCCGGAAAAGTCGGATAATTTCGGAAATTTTCGGAAAATTTTTCAGAAAAATTGGAAAATTCTGCATTTTTCCTGAAATAGATTTATCACTAATCATATCGATGAAAATTTTTCCGATGATTTTCCCGCTTTTCCGGCTTTTCCATGGAGTTTTCCACAAAAGCAACTTTATGCAACTCATTTCGCTCTACAACTTTGTGTTAGGTTGCAAAACGCTCAAACGCGTCCTTGGTCGGAAAAACTCCGGAAAAGCGTTTTACATGAATTTTCCTCGATTTTTTCAGCAAGTTTCCACCATTGTCGGAGAGAAAGTAATGATGCCAGTTGATAGGGAACTTGATCCTGCATAATTTAGAAAACTTTTTTACCGGAAAATTTTCCGGAAAAGTCGGAAAATTCCGGATTTTTTTTTCTTCGAAAATCGGAAAACTCTGCATCTTTCCTGAAACAGATTTATCACTAATCAAATTTGTACCAAATTTTCAAATGATTTTCCCGATTTTCCGGGTTTTCCATGGAATTTTCCGGTTCAAATTTTGATAGATTCAATTGTCACGCGACCTGATCCTGTGTGCCAAATTTCAGCTTGCTGTGATGACGAAAAGTGGGTCTACGAGAGTGTCGAAAATAGTAAAAAAGAAATATATAAATAAATATACAGGCAGACAAATTCGTGTACGAGTTAAAGGGATGGGCTGGCCTCAATAAAAATGAGGAAAGACAGTTCCATGTTCAAATATAATGTCTTCCTCCTCCCTACATTTTAAAAGATCCGTCCACTGGTGTCTGACAGCCAATTTTCATTTCTGTCTAGTTAAATTTTCTAGTTCTGACTGCAAATTTGTGAACTTTTCTGTCCATATATCTTTGTTTTTCAAATCTAACAACTGTAACTAAAATTGAGCTCTATCAATAGTTGGGAATGGTGTAAAATTCAACTCGGACACCTTCGCCACTAGTGGCTTAGAGTAGGGTTTCTTGAATTTTTACAATGGCGGTGACAAAAAATTCACTGTTAATATTACAACCTGAATACTACAATACGATTAAGAAGATGGAACTGGATTCTATTATTGAATCCGTTCGAGTCGAAACAAAAAGAGCTTAAAAAATCGGCCTTGAATACAAATTTTTTTAGAAGTTACCTAAGATTCTCGCGAATTCGTTTTAGTCCCCTTTGATTTCAGTTAAATTTTTTCGTACAAAATTGTTAAAATAATTCGATTGGATTCTTTTATTGGATCATTAGATTCAGTTTGAACGAGAAAATTAATAGAAGTTAAAGGTAACTGAAATTAATTTGTTTCAAATTAAGGAATTTTATTAAGAAATTTCAACTTAAAAGGCGCTTTTTTAAGGTTTTTTCGATTCGAACGAATTGGAAGTGGTAGTAAACAAATATTTCGCTGAAATTAACCGCATTGCATTATGGGTTTTTTTCAGAAAATTTGTGCTGATTTCCAAAGCTCACGAATGTTCTTCCAGTGTCCTAATAACGCTTCTCTTTCGATTCACTTTGGTGTGGAGAGTAAGGTTAGCTAAACAATTACAATATTACAGTTCATTATTCAATATTAACTAATGAAACACTCAAGAGCCACAAGTATGACTCTACTGAGCCGCAGGTTGCCGACCCCTGCATTAGCTTAATATACAAGTCATGAGGTGGTCTACTGCATATTAACGCAAGAGCTTTCAAGGATAACACTATAGGAATATGCGCCATATGTAACCTAGACGAAGTAGAAAATACGTTTCACTTTATTGCCATTTATTCAGTTTTCAAACTAAAAAGAAAAGGATTCTTGGGTAAGGAACTTGTTGTCCTAATTTCAGAATTTTAGAGATGGCAGCCCTAAGCGAGTGGCATGTACAACCGATAGGAAAACGGTCCCGAATAACGTTGTACAATTTAGATTTTACGCTGTTCTTTTTCCCATCATAACATTGGCGTGGTCAGATGCAAATACAGAGATATTATTTAGTGAAATATTTCTAAAATTAAAGAAACCTACAGCATAATTGTAAATTTTCCAATTCAATAAATGCAAGGAATCTGTCTACAACTAAAAAATTTTCCTTGTCAAAAATCTTGACAGTAAGACAAACGATTTTTTTGTTGATATAACTAAGGTTAGGTTTGCTTAGGCAAGCAAGAAAACAGCTGGCCTTGATTTGAAAATTCGATTGAATTTTCTTCGATATTTTTGTGGGAACACAAAACACTCTATTTTATTTATGGTAAAACTCAGGCTTAAATAAGCCTTGCTCTGATCTTGTGCAATCAATAAACAACTTCACCTGACCTACTCAAATTATGAATAAACTTTACCGTTTACCATATGATTTCGATGGAAATGAAAATTGAATTATTGTAATGTAATGTGATGTGATGTTTGCATTGAAGGGAAAAGTGCAGTAAGTAGTGAAGTGAAGTCAAATAAAATTGTTCTTAGCGAACAACGAATGAAATTACAAGACAAAATTAGACAATAGCACAATTTTTTCAGGGGCGTAGCAGAATTCAGAGGGTAGTGAGATAGTAGCCTAAACATGCT
This sequence comes from Dioctria rufipes, assembly GCA_963924295.1. Classification (NCBI taxonomy): domain Eukaryota; kingdom Metazoa; phylum Arthropoda; class Insecta; order Diptera; family Asilidae; genus Dioctria; species Dioctria rufipes. Next base: position 279,775,828 of record OZ002740.1, on the reverse strand, counting down.
GATTGTAGCATTTTGCTACCATCGTAGCACTTGTGGTCACCCTGATCCAGACTAAAAGCAAAAAATGTTGAAATTTTTTTTCCAGATTCCATTGCTTCGTTGAAATAATGGAAATAACATGAAATTTATATTTTTCCAATGAAGGAATGTAATCTGGATGAAATTTGTGAACCTCTTTTACTTAATCTGGATTCGGATAGCTCGGATCTAGATCTGGATAGTATGGATCCGGATTTCAGGTATCGGATAGCTTGTAGATCCGACTATCCAGATTAGAGCTGAAAATTGGATCTGGATTTGCTAATGTACGGATATCCGGATACTCTGATCTGCGAACTATCTGATTCCTGAGATCTGGTTCCGAATTATCCGGATTCGTATTAAAATTACCCGGGTCTGGATCCGAACTATCCGGATCCAGACTAAGCAAAAAAGCTTCAAAATTGTGTTGTTTCAAAGAGAAAATGAAAATATTATGAAATTTATATTTTCTCAATGAAGCAATGCCATCTGGAGGAAATTTTTACCTTTTTTTGTTTAGTCTGGGTCTGGATAGTTTGGATCCAGACCCGGATAGTTGGGATCCAGATTTTAGGATCCGGATTATCCGGATACCCAGATTTGAAGAATCGGATCCTAATTATCTCGGATAATTCGGATAGTAAATTATCCGGATACTGTCAGCTCTAATCCAGATATCCGGATAGTAGCAAATACGCATCCAATTTTCAGCTCTAGTTGGTAGTTCCTGATTAGAAAAAAAATCGACATAATGACTTTGTACTTTTCTTCCTTAAACAATCACTACGTAATTTTGTTTGTTTTTTTATCTTACGAGATACATATGTACATATAAATTAAAATTAAAATTTAAATTAAATTTAAATTTAAACAGATCTGAATATTTATATATTTTATATAAAATTTTCGACTGCAAATATGTATTTCGACTTTCAGCTGTTTCAGGATTGCAGAGTTCTTTTGGGACACCCTGTACATATGTATGTACATATTGGCGTCCATAAAAATAATAAATTCCATCAGTAGGAAACTATACATACCAATAACAATCACTTTTAACAGGAAAATTATCCTTTTCACAGTTTCACTCCGAACGACCGACGTGATTTGTTAGGCGCTTCAAATGCCCGCATAGATAGCAGCTTTATTCCATCATTTTGTCTCTGAGAACCCATTCCATGAATATACATACATAGATAGAGAACTTGTGTCAAGTGGAGTCACGTCTGGGTGACTGGCCAGGATCATGCTTTAGAAATTCTCGCCGACCAAGCAGTCAATGTCCACATCACATTCCATTGGGTTGGACGAGGGTGGTATCTATTTCCTCTTAAGCATTTCATCAAGAGCTCTGGAGTAATAGGGCGTACGCAGTTTTTGTTTTTTGGGTTTGAAGAAGTTTATATCTACGGGGTTGTCTATATATTTTCAATTGTCCTACTGTTTTCAGTATTAGGTTAGGATAATGGAATTTCTGTTGTTGTTTTAAGAACTGCATTAAAAAAAAACTGTAGAAAAATAATTCTCATGCTTCAGGGGTTCTATCATTCTTTCTGTGTTGCATTGAAAAATTTCCTTTATCTATTTGTTTGCATTTGTTTTATTTTTCGTTCTACTCCCCACTATTCATGCCGTAGATAATGCTTTACATTCATTTTGTGTGCCCTTGTGTGTGACTTTGTTCAGTGAATGGCAGGGCAGAGCTTTTCCAGTATAGAGGGATTTATTTATTTAAGATTATTAAAAATTAATACGTTCACGCATGGAGTTCACACCAGAGAGCACTTTATTGCAGACGCGATAAAACATAAATAAGTAATAATTTTTGAAAACATATTAAAGTTTGTAATATTTCTTCATTTACATAATTATTCTTATTATTGATTAACAAGCAAATGACTTTTTTAGTTTCCTAATACTTACTAAAATTTAAAATTTATTTCGTTTATTGTTTATTTTTAATATATAGGTTAGGTACATAGTGAAGTTTCGAAAATGTAGCACATTTTTTTAAAATTTTTTGTAAACATTAAGTAAGTAGGTACTTGCATTTTAATTTATTTTTTTATTTCTAGTTCTTTAATTTCTGTTAAAGAGTTTATGTATTGTATAGATAGCTTCGATTCTCAAGTGTTAGTCAAGTTATTGCTGATTCATTTAATATTATAATCTTTGTTGATGAATGATATCTCAATTTGAATTTGATTTTCTTCATCACTACTTTCATCGTAGCTTAGGTTAGAGTGGCACCTTATTGGGTCCCTACCTGGAAAAGAACCTAAACATTAGGAGGCGTGCTGAAAGCAGCCACAAGTGTTAATGAATTTAACCAGGTTACCCAACACTTTGTCTGCTGATTCTCCCAGTTCGCAGAAAAACTAGCTACCAAGCTTATTCTATCTACGATTAGAAAGGTTAGGGCACTCGCACAGCAGGTGCTGAATGCTCTCTACCTCTGTTTCGTCCATATAGTTTCTGCAGAAGTCGTTGTATGGAGTTTGATTGCGCTTTGCATGTTTGCCAATCAAAGAGGTAGTGTCCCGTGATGACTGCAGTTAGATTACGCACATTATTCCGGTTCCTCCGCAGTAGAAATTTAATCGTCGCAGGACAAATCTCGGACCAAAGCTGCCTTGAAATCGCGCACGAAGTCATTTCTCTTCATCTGCGATTTGCCAGCTCACAGATCTGTAAATCTAGAATCCTCTTCACTGATTCTAGGGGCCGACGCTCTGTTATAACCCTCTGCCGTGCTTACCTTACGTGGTGATGAGTTGGTGGGTGGAGTCCAGTACCTTCTATATATGTACAGCTGTATGTGTGGTTTCCCAAATCATTGGGTTACCTGAAAAGAAATCAAAGGAAAACACCCGATTTCACACGTAATCTCCGTATTTATTTTTATTGGACCTTTTTGTTATAAATTATATACTAGTATTCGTTTACACAACTTTGCTTTATTTGAATCTAGCACAACTTTACTTTACATTGCTGCGTTCCTTTTCTCGTTCATAATGAATTTTTTCAACCCATGTCGTTCTTTTTCTCGGATCGAACGATTTAGTTTCAATCTGTCATCGCTTTTTTCGGACTCCGAATCGTTCTGAATGCACCTGAGTTTTTCCTGGATTCAAGCAGAACGATTTTAATTTATATTCGTGAATGTGCTGTTTACAATTTGGACGAGGTGGTAACAGTTGAGTTTTAGTTGTCTTTATTGGAAAATGGCTTTATTTTTCATAAACAAAAATTTTTACGAAATTATACTTGCTTTTATCAAATGGAAGAAATGTCAAACACTTGAAATGGTTCTGTTTCGTTCCTTTTTTATGATCAAAGAATTGAATTATGACATTGTTCTGTCGATTCATACAGATTCATTCAGAACGAGAAAAGGAACGCAGCATATTACTATTTACAAATGCGAAGCCCACCGACTGTGCTCACTATCGACGCTGAACTCATCGATTCTCAATTTTTAAAAATATTCCTTGACTCGCGATCGCGCCTTATCAGTAGGATATCGTTTCATCGCGTCAACAGGATGTAATTTGATTTTCGAAAATATGAAAGACAATTGGAGAACGTCAAGTAAACAAAAGTTGCTTACTTCGAAATAATATTTAGAATTTACGACATTGGAAAGAGAATTTTAAGTGCTCGTAGCACACTTGAAAAACGATACTTTGTATCGTGAGAAAATGAGTTGGGATCTGCGTTGGCCAGGCAGTATCAGAGTTATGCTTTATGCTGACCGAGCGCGATCAAAACATTCCATCACCCTAAGAAAAAGAAAATTTTTGTCGGCCAAAATTTTCTAGTACGTAAAAACTACTAAAAATTTGTATGGATGTTGTGTTTTATTTTTTTTCAGGTGTGCAAAATAAAAGTTGACATTAGTGTATAAATGGTGTTTGATGTATATAATTTTTTTTTATAAAGATACAATATCTCTTAGCTAGTTATTTAATAGTACCTACATCTAGAAAATTCCATATTCTCTCCATTTTTGTTGTTGTAAAGCAAAGTACAGGGTGGGCCAAAAGTCACCATGGGGTTTAAAAATTAAATTGGTAACATATGGTAGGATGAAAAAAAGGAGGGGTAAGGTGGGGTGGGGAAACATGCTTACCTATGAAGAACAGACAGTTGGCTATCATGTAAAAAAGGAATGAAGAGAAACTGTCAACAGGGTGTGGAGCAATGTACAAACGAAAAAGTTAGTTATTTTTAAACCCCATGGTGACTTTTGGCCCACCCTGTATATCTATCCTCAGTGCACTTTTGACAATGATAGAATGAATTTGCTTAACGATAATTACATTAATGTAAAAATATACCTTACTTGCTAACAGAAATAAAAATTATGTAAGTAAATGATAAAATTTGATATTTCTATGCGTCTATCGTTGATACGAAGTATTTTAGACCTAACCAAAATTATTCTAATTCCGCGCATTTACAAATTACGAAATTTTATAAAACGTTAAAATTTGAAGGGAACATCTGACATCCATCTTTTTCTTTCTCGGATGCTCGATTTTGTCCCTTTATTTGAATCAATTACCGGATACGTAGGTAAAAACAATAGGTCGATTGATATACAGACGGTAATAGCAAAACTTATGTATTTGGTAGTTTACTTGATATGGCAATGCTATTTTAAATTCATATATAATTCGGTCTTTAGTGATTGAGGTACTCATATGGCTGATACGGTAAAAAGACAGGAGATTATTGTCTTTTCAAAAATCTTCGATAGACGAATGTCGTTCGGAATCTCCTTAAGAATAGACTCTAATTATTCGGGAGTAAAAATAGCCGGGTGCGGCTTGCCATGTCGGACATCCGTGATCAAATCGACCAAGGTTATTTACCATGTTTTGGTATCTAATAATAATCAGTGTGGTTACGAAGGTGATTCTAATTCGGTGGTCACTCGGTTGTCAAGAGTTCATTAAACATAGTGGTTATCTTCGTAAATCTGGCATTTAATGCTGACATTTGTCTATTCACGGAAAGAATTTTTTAGAAATATTAAATCTTCGATTTATTAACACAGTAAATAATTTTTTTTTTAAATCAATTCAAAAAACGTTCAATTTAATCCAAATTTTCTAAATATTAAAAAACTTAATTTCAATAAATACATGATATAAGTTTTTTACTGTTGAGATAAAGTCAAACAGTTAATTTACATGTATAACAACACTTTCAAAAATATGCACGTGTCAGTGGAAATAGTCAGCAGCATTTTACAAAACATTTAAGAATATTAAGACGACTACTTGTTCAATTGAAAACAAATTGCAGCAATTAATTATGCGTTGTTCTTCTAGAGACTATTTAAACAACAACAAATAACAAGTAAGTTCGTTTTCAGAATCTAACTGCAAGTAAAGAAGTTATAGAATTGAGTCAAATTCATAAGTTATACTGTTCTTTTTCGCACTGGAGGAAAATATTTAAGTTTTTAAAATATATTGTGTGGGTTTTGGGTTTGGAGTACAATCTATGCATTTAATATTTTTTTTATATATTTTTAATATTTTTTAATAATATGATTGATTTATATGGAAACAACGGATTTTGATTTTTATATTTTTTCACGATTTTAAAGGTTCTGTCATGAAAAGCTATTCTTGAGCAAAGCACACCTGCATAAAGCAAATATATATATATAGGTACTAATACGATAAATAAAATCTATCATTAGTTTTCTTAATCTATACGTTTCATGGTGTAAATTTTAGCAAAACTAAAATTCAATTTATTAGCAAAATAAGATATTTATAAACATTTCGTTTACATATATTAATCTTTCAATATTTAATTCAAGTAAACAGGTCGCTCGAATCTGGCAGAAAGATTTTCTGAATATAGAAAAGATAACATCAATATGAATTTTCAACATTTCTAGTTTTATTATTTTAATGTAAAAGTAAGAAAATATGACCTCTTGAATTTAGTATTATTTACTTGATAATGATACAAGCAATCAAAAGTTCAATCAGGAATATGCTTTCTAGAAAATAATAAAAATTTACTTGGCGTAAAATCAACGGCTTTTTTACTTGATATTTATCAACATTTTCTTAATACCAGTACATTTTTCTTTCCGTGTTGTTTATAGTGGTTTGTGAGTTGTGGTTTCAAATATGATAATCTGATTTTTTATCAGCGCCAATAGATGTTGTTCGTTGTGGTGTAATTTAACGATTTTCTGGTCATAAAATTTTGCGTCCTCTTCATTGAGGGTTCCAAATAGTATCTTACTATGATGACCCCAATAGCGTCGAATAGGTCAAGTTTGATTTTGCTATTATTCTGTAGCAGACGATGTTTAAGTTTAATATCACTTATTAAGTGGTTCATTTCCGCCATTGTACTATTATAAATCATAATTAGGTTACATTCTAACGTAAGGTTTATTTAAATGTACTGAGTGTGAATGTCGGCTGAGTGTGATATTCGGGACGAAGCGCCAATGGCTTCCTCCCGAGACGTTCGTTTTCCGATTGCGGATATTTTTGGATATGAAAGCCTTCAGTTTCTTTCGTTAGTTGTTTTCCTGCTACTCTATTATTCTCTTGTTTTAGTACGTGAATCGTGATGTAAATTATGATGGATACTAGGCTTTATAGTTTCGTGTCTACCAGCATTGTACTCTTGATTGGTTATTAAATGATATGTAGTTCCTGTTTCGTTTTATTTCTCCTCTATAGGAGCTGTTTTGGGCCAATTGGGAGTTTTGTGCTAATCGCTGTCGATAATTTGGTATACTGTGAATGGGTTTTTTGCAATAAATGCAAGTGATACGTTGCACTTCTCTTTGAATTGTCCTAGGTGCAAAGTTGGGAAGTTAGTGTTTCAGAAACAAGTATCTGCATATCTGGAAAGTGGGTGCTCGCCTAGTGAAAGGTTTTGATGCTTAGGCCATTGATGCCGTATTATTTTCTAGCCGTGGGCTTGCTCTTCAGCATAACCTATCACCTTTTCAAGTCATCGGTGGCATGTGCCTTTACTAATAATTTCAAGCTGTGGTTTCTCAAGCCATCCTCGAACGGTAGGACCACTAGCTTTTGGTTTCCTTTTATGAGAAACTAACTTATGGTTTGTTCACGAGCGTGATTTATCGCATGCGACAGAGCACTGATTGGTTGCAGCAATGTAGTTATCGCTGTACATGCTTACTATTTCTACGTTTCGTGCGATAGAAAAATTTATCGCAGCTATGCATTTAGTTTGGTGCGATTTTCACCTTAACCTCAACATTTATGTTTGTTTACATTTGTAATCGAAAGTTAAAGCTCCGCAGTGATGTCGAAATATACTATAATATGTAAATATATAAATAGAAAAACATAAGATATGTAAATTTCACACTAATATCTCCTTGCCACCACAAAATTAAGCAAATTAAGTTGTAGCCGCTGTCAACCTTGCGAACATATGGCGCGATAAAAACCAGTCGCAAATAGAGATAATGGGTTTTCCAATAAGAGGTGTTATTTTGATATTCAAAGAAAAATGCCATTTTTTGAGATAAATGATCGGATCTTTATTTCATTATAAAGAGGAAGGTATGCCGTTAATAATGGAAGATAACATCAGCCAAATGACCACCACGACCACGCCTACAGGACCATATCCTTTTCATGAAATTTTCCATAACCAAATCGCAAAGTGGCTGCCCTATGTCCTCGATAGCCTCACGAATTCCATCTTTGAGGTCTTGAATCGACGCTGGGCTGTTGGCGTAGACCTTCTCTTTCACATGGCCCCAAAGGAAGAAGTCGCAAGGTGTTAAGTCACAAGATCTCGGTGGCCAATTGTGATCACCTCTTCGAGAGATAACACGGTCCGGAAACTTTTCCCGTAAAAGATCAATGGTTTCGTTGCTTGTATGGCACGTAGCGCCGTCTTGTTGAAAGTAAACGTTGTCCAGATCAATACCATTCAATTCCGACCAAAAAAAAATCATTAATCATCTGTCGATAGCGCAATCCATTCACCGTAACTGTTGCTCCAGCCTCATTTTCGAAAAAGTAAGGTCCAATGACCCCGCGGGACCATAAACCGCACCAAACAGTCACACGTTGAGGATAGAGAGGCTTTTCAACAATAACTCTTGGGTTTTCCGAGCCCCAGATGCGACAATTTTGTTTGTTGACGCAGCCATCGAGGTGAAATGGGCCTCATCACTCAAGATGAGTTTTCGATGGAATTCCGGATCATTTTGATGCATTTCAAGGACCCAATCAGCAGAGACTCGACATTGTTGATGATCGGCCGGCTTGAGTTCTTGTGTTAAATGAACTTTATAAGCCTTAAGACCCAAATCTTTATGCAAAATACGGTGTAATGACGTTTGTGGAATGCCTAATTCCAAAGAACGACGAGGAATGGACAAACCTGGGTTTTCTTCAACACTTTCGGCTACAGCAGCAATATTCTCGGCTATTCTTGAGCGACGTGCACGGATTTTATTCTTCACATCACTAGCTTGTCCCGACAGCTCGATTTTTTCTACCAATTTCTGTATTGCGGTCCGACAAGGTGCTTCACGACGACCCAAAAATGTTCGAGTTTTACGAACTGTCTCTGCCACATTTTCACCATAATTATGGTGAATTTTAATAATTTCAATGCATTGTTGAATCGTGTATCGTTACATTTTTATTAATGGCGTAGTTTTTACTTGCCAAATGTCAAAAAATGACAGCTCCAAAAGTGACATTTACCGAAATAGCGGGCTAATTAAAATAAGACCTCTTATTGGAAAACCCTGTAGATCTATACAAAGAGCAGGACGTCACCAAAATATCGCACGTATCGTATCGCGCTCATGAACAGGGGTTTACTGTAGCATCTTCAATGTCAGAATATGTGGCCGAATTCAAATTCATTGGCAAACGCATTAGTCTATCCCCGACAGTCTGACAGTCCCTTTGTACGACTGCCTTGTCTGAGCATTTTCATTTTGGATTTCGGTTCTGGATTTTTCATCTCTTAATTCAATATTCTGTATGTTTGACTATACAACGGTGAAATCAAAACAATTAGTTAAATTCGCCTCACAAGACAATATTGAATGTATTTCACTTCACTCCACTAAATAAAAATAAAAGGTATATTTTCACTTATTATATATGGAAAAACAATGAAAATATGTTTTTGTTCAACTGTCATACGCTTTCCGTGGTGAAATTGAAGCAAATAACTTTGGTTTAATTATCAAATAAAAACATTTTTTTTTGTATATTAAGAAATCCCTTTTTTTCAAAATAAAACTCCATTTCACGAGTAATAAATACTTTCGATGTCAAAAAGTCGTAGTAGTCATCGCAAAAAGAAGGTACCCTTTACACTTCTTATAAAGTACAAATTAAAGAATATATGTATACTTTTTTTGTTTGAATATCAAACACTTTTTATGTGCTAATAATTTATAGTGAAAATTCCTTCCAACATATAAATATTAGATAAATAATCAAAGGAAACATTTCCTTGCTTGGCTATCGAGCACTTTTTTTGACAGAATATTTCAAACACCGTTTATCTCAATTTTATCAAATTTAAAGCAATTACTTTTGCTTTAGCCATCAAACACTCTTTATGTAAAACTCTAAAGTCAATATTTCTGATTGAGTTGTCACACACCGTTTATATACTCGTAGAAATTCAAAAGAAATATTTCCGATTAACTATCATACACCTTTTTAAAAAAACTGAAAGCAATAAATTTCTGATTTGATTATCAAATGAGCAAATAGTAAGCGAATAATCGTATTTTATGTATTAAATTAAAAATATTTTTCACATATGCATTTAAAAAATATATGAAAAAGAAAACGTGGTAATTACTCTTGCTATTCGTCGTTGCGATTATGTCTCCTTTTCAATGTTGGAATTGATGTTCAGCTCCATATAATAGATCCCTCCCAATGCTCATCTGTCTCCAATGTGATAATTTCCATCGTCAGCAGCTTGTAAAATGTTGTAAAAGATTTATGAATTTCCTCCAATCAGATAATTCTGTCTTCGATGACGCAGCAGTTTGCAGAAAGGTTGCGAAAAGGGTTCTGATTTTCCTCCAATGAGATTGTTCTGTCTCCAATGCTATAATTCCATGGGCAATTTGTAAAATTGTGGATAGGATTCTGAATTTCCTTAGAAAATCCCACACCACTGCCACCAGTTTTGTAACCTCCCGCTGTGCTTATCTTACATGGTGAAGAGCTGGCAGGTGGAGTCCACTGCCTTCTATATACAGCCGTATGTGGTGTTCCCCAAATCTTTGGGTTACCTGAAAAGAAATCAAAGGAAAACACCCGATTTCGGACGTTATCTCCGTATTTATTTTTTATTGGACCTTTTGTTATGAATTATATACTAGTAATCTTTTACACAACTTTATCTTATTTAAATCTGGGATAAATTTACTTTACATTAATTTATGAAATTAGTTTTATTAAGTCTTCGGATAAAATGCGAGGCCCGACCGAATGTGGATGGATGGACGGATTCAAAGGAGGTTGAGTCGTCCTGCGGAGGGGGGGGGGGAGAACCTTAGAACGTAGGCCACTGCAAGGTCCATGAGTAAGTTCATAGGTCCCAGCCAGACGCTCCGGAGAGAGCCGGACATTTATCTAGTTTTCAATAAATTTACCAATATGTCATTATTTTGTTATGGCCCAATATAAGGAAGATTCTTCTTCCAGCAGCCAAGGGCGCATTCTAGCGAAATAATCAGCAATTGCTAAACAATAACCTCGCACGGTATTGTTCTGCTACTGTCGGTTATTTTGCTGATTAGCCCAACAGCTGGCTGCGATGAGCGCTTAGTGGAGCAATCGACGATTACAATAATAATTAACCTCGCATGGTAATTATTATGTAAGGCGATTGTTTACTACTAAGCGACTCAGGTGCTGCAACCGGTAGAACAAACGACAAGGTTGTTGTCGTTTGTTTACATCCGCGTTGTGAGCAAAGAAAGCTTACTTCCGAGTATAGGTTTATAAAAGACCAATGACTGGTCTGTCGAGTGCCTGTAGTATTTTTTAGCCGTAGTATTCTCGCCGTTCAGCGTTCAGTTTAGGGTCGCGTTTTTTCAGTTAGCGTAAAATTAAGAGTGCGGGTCGTGACTTTTTTTTAACATTGTTGAGATAGGGCAGTTTTCAATATTCAGTCAATAAAGAAGTAAAGTGTTATCGTAAAAACGTCTTTTAATTGCTCGAGGGGCACGACAATTTTCATGTTTCTAAGCTAATTTACACCTAAATAAAAATGCGTCTTTTTTTATTACAAATATGGCCGTCCAAATAATCAGCAAACATGACTATTGGGTAGGGGTACATAAAAAAGAGATGATATAGGATTTCAGTTCTCCTAAGCTCTTATCTGTGGTAAAGGTCTACCGATTATACCAATATGTATGCATACCTGGTAGCATAGTAGTAAGCAATACTGAAGGTGAAGCAATACTGGGGCCAATAATCGTTGGTGAAAGTTTTATATCCTATAAATTAATGGCTTCATAGCAGATGACAACGGCATAGATGATGTTATTTTTAGAACTTTTGTTTTTTACTTTTCTATGATATGTACCGAATTTTGTTATTTTTTTTCAATCATCCGTTAAATTCATTTCATTATTGTAATTCTAATTTCACTGTTTTTAACCAACTGCCAAGGAGGGTAATATATTACATTATTCATCGGCGTTGTACTACCCGTGTGCCGCGAAATGATACTTTAACATTTCCTATGAGCTTTGGTATAGGAATATAATTTTCAAGTGATCCCCTTGATCCTATATAAAAATTCACAAAATACTGATGCTTATATGAGTGTTGATATCGAAAATTAATTCTTATATAAGGGTTGATTGGAGATTGATTTTTGATATGAGACTTGATATATGAACCTATTTCCCAAGAGCTGTACTCCGAAATATAAATTCCCCAATACTGATATAGGAATGTTATATATATAATTATAGTCCTATATACTCACGTATATAGCACTAATATTCAAGTAGTGGAATCTTCATGTAGGACTTATACTCCTTAGACTCATATAAAACAACAAATGTAGATATAACACTCTAGTTATTTCTATAAGAACTACAAGATCTATGTGAGAACTTCAATGTTGATTGAGATTCATATTGGGAGACATATAGGAAAAATTTCAAATTTCTAGCACTTGAAGTCTTAATGATGTTCTTTGGGCAGTGACAAAGAAAGTCAGTCACTATTTCGGAATCCTCTTCGAATCCTCTGCATATAGGGTTATCGACCGAGTGTGCTCACTATCGACGCTGAACTCCTGGATTCTCACTTTTTAAAAATATCCTTGACTCGCGATCGCGCTTTATAAGTAGGATGTCGCTTTATCGCTTCAACAGGATGTAATTTGATTCTCGAAAATACGAAAGACAATTGGAGAACGTGAAGTAAACAAAAGTTTCTTACGACATTGTACGACATTGGAAAGAGAATTTTAATTGCTCGTCGCGCACTTGACAAACGATACTTAGTAACGTGAGAAAATGAGTTGGGATCTGCGTCGTATAGGCAATATTATAACTGATGAGTTATGGTTTGTGCTGACCGAGCGCGATCACAAGGCCTCTTCGGCTAGACATATTTTCCTACCGGAATCATATTTGACCAGAGCATCAGCTGCCTAGTTCCCAGGTATGTCACTGTAACCAGGAACCCAGCAGAGCACAATTCTGTGGTTAGCACCCAGTTTCCTGAGCTTACACGGACACACCATTGCACTAGGCGCAAACTAATGGTGTTCGAGTCCAAAGCTTTGATTGCAGATTGGCTCTCAATATAAATCCTGATGGCTCTGTTGTGAATATTGTTACGCGTAACAAAGCGACATAACCGACATCTGTTGGAAATGGGAACAACTTTAGGTTAGTGATATCTTAGTTATCTTTGTGTTTGGAAAATATTTAGGTTAGTGACATGTTAGTTAACTTTGGGTTCGGAGAATAGAATTTACGTGAAGGTTATAAGATAAATTGTAGAGTATAAATATGGCCTTTTCACATCCAGGAGGCAAGAGTTATTTCAGACAGTGAAGTGAAAGAAGTAAACTATTTGGATTGCGCTAATTAGAAGTACAGTACTAGCGATAACTATAAAGAGTTGATTTGATAATTGTTTGTAAATGTTATAAAAGTAAACAGTGAAGTTAAATAAAAGAAGAACTTTCGAATGATTGTTGAAATATTGTGTTTTAAATAACGAACTAAGGCCACGCTCGTAACATCATATCATAGAACGAAGCAACCAATTGATCAGCATTTCCTCATCGAGTCATTGCTTTTGCGTGATTCTAAGTAAAGACCTTGCACAATAAGTACATTTCATACAGGTTTTACTTAAGTATGGCAGCGGTAGCCCCATTAAAAGTTGCCGTGTATTGCATTTCATAACAAACTGGAAAATTATTAGGTTTCTTATAAAAGCTCGTAAGCTAAACAACAAGTGGTTAAATGCTTAAAAATATTCTGAGAATATGACGCAACATAGCAGTGGCCCAGATATGGTCAGAGCGAGATGACGTGGTGACTGGTCGGAGAAAGTTCTGAGAGTTTTATTTTAGAATTAACATGGAATCGAGTTAAAAGATTTTTTGGTCGTGCGGCTTGAGTATTTAAATGAGATAAAAATAATTAAAGATAAAAGCAAAGAAGTGGTGGTTGAATCAAAGGGTTTTGTGTGTTTTTATTATATATTGTTACTTACCCTGTTTGGAAAAATACAACAGCTCGAGCGGTAGCAGCCTTGCTGCTTCGAAAATTTCCAGAACCTCTGCCTGGAACACACTGCAGTATTCCTGAAGGCGGTACGATTCCTGTATTTGAGGGATTGCTGAGTACACCCTGTCTCCCACTCCCAAGTCCATTTTCGGACCGTTCGTAAAGATACATGTATCAGAGTCATTTGCCACGCGGTTACCTTCCCACTCTACTCTGCTAGGAATACTAGTTGAGAACACTTTCTCAAAGACTAGTCTAGGAACAATGTAATAAGTAGCACCACATATACAGTCTTCAGGACAGATCTTTAGTATTCTGCTATGACCAAGGTCTGGTGTTATCCAGCTGCACGACTCTTTAAGTTGTAGTGCATTCAATACCTTTCCCATGGATGTCGAGGGGCAAGAGTTGGAGCAAAATCTCCATTGTTACCATTAGTGTTTCATCATAGAGAATGTTATCACTGGCTCCACACCCTACGCCTTCGTTAAAAGTTCTTTGTTAGGTCTGTTTGTTTTCTTTTCCGGTAAAAAGTCATGTCATCATTACTGTATAGTTGGGAAAATAATTATTGTAAAAATGATAAAGCCAAGAAAAGTATTTCCTGAAAAGGAGGAAGTAGCAAGAACTTGGTAAATGACAGTTCGCGATGTTGCGGTACAAACAAGCTAATTCGTTGTCGAGTTGTGTTAATTAAAATTAATTTATTAAAAGAATCGAAAACATGGTGATGCAAAAAAAAGTTGAAAGGGAATATGCTTGGAGATATGTTGAAGAAGGAGATATGGAGGAGGATTTTGTCCAGTGAACTTTTAATTATTCTATTTTATTACAAAGCGTTGTGAAGATTATCACTTGTACAACATATGAGTTCATGAGACAAGGGTTGTTTTCTTCAAAGTAATGGTTTGCTGCCCATGAAGCATACAAATTCAGGGATACCTACATACATATAGTACGTAGTATATTAAATTCGTTGTGTGACGAAAATTGATATAAATCTCGGATACGTGATGATTGCCATCTTTCAAACCTCGTCTGGTATGAAAAACTTTGCATAGACAGTTTCTAAGTAAGCATAATGCCTAAATTGTATGTACACAAAATGAACAATTTCTATTATAACCTCGTTTGTCATTCCGTTTGTAACACACAGAAATAATGATGGTAAAGCAAAATGGGTTGGACACTCACGCATAATATTAAAAGTTATATCCCAGCAAGCAAGATGATACACGGATGATTCCCGAATCATATTTCGCCGAAGATAACTTTTATCGCGAATATTATCATCTTCTATATTACGGAAGTCACCCCCTTCGGGAATGGATGTATCTCGAATGCAATACTTCTAGGGAATACGAAAGCAATACTTCTTGATGAATTGCTTTCGCATCATCTAGGGAACAAGAAAGCAATACCTGCAGAAGATAAGAGGAAGATATCGTTGAGGAATCACGTCGAAGTATCAATGAGTATTGCCTGGAAGAGAGGAAAGTGATATCGCCAAAATGTCTTGATAAGACAAATTGGGCAACTCCTTCGTAGGGTTGCCATACAAAAATTTCGTTTTCCACTATATATTTGGACACTGCCTGAAAACACGCTTACATAGAGAGCTGAAATTTGGTACATGGTGTTTTCATAGTAATAGCAAATTAAATCGGACAACCCCTTCTTGGTGTTGCCATATAAAAATTAAGGTTTTTTACAGATATACTGTGAAAACGATCAGTCCTAGATATTTTTATTGTACTAAAAACTTCTTCAGAATATGGAATCCTATAAAATTAGTTATAATAATTTTTTTTGTCCAACGAACCGTTGGAAATATATGCGAAAACCATTGCAAAAATCAAACTTGCTCATACAAAATTTCATACGGGCATTCATCTAGGGTATCATGAGAATTGATCTTAGACTAATTTTAGTTTTTTTACTTGTTTTTTTTTTTAAGATAATTAGCCAGTTTAGTCTAGTACTAGTACATTTGTATTACAAAATTAAACGATCCGAGTTGGACAAGTAAGGAACTAAAAACTAAAAAAAAAAAAACAAAAATAGAAAAATTCAAGTTTGCAATCATGCAACAATTTGTGCCACAAAGCTTTGGTATTTTTCGATAAGATCCCTAAAATGTAGGGAATATTCACTAAAATGTAGGTGTTTTTTCTCTAAATTTTATGGAATAGTCGTAATTGTTTTACGATGGTTGAAATTTACTGCCAAAATGGAGAAACATTATGCGAAAACAAAAGTACCTATTTAAAATTCAATTGATTTAGGATATGCATTTTTAAATCAAACAAACTCTGTAAATTTGAACAGAAGGTCCGCTCACCTGATAAGTATTCATTGCTTCGTTCTGTTGCATCATGGGTCTCACAGGTATCGAACCTCCGTTCAATAGTTTTTGATGATTATATAATTACATATTTTATAAATTGTAAAATTCATCTCTTTTTTGAACTATATGCATCGGTGGTTAATTGAGGATGGTAACAAAAGA
Organism: Dioctria rufipes; assembly: GCA_963924295.1. Taxonomy (NCBI): domain Eukaryota; kingdom Metazoa; phylum Arthropoda; class Insecta; order Diptera; family Asilidae; genus Dioctria; species Dioctria rufipes. The sequence continues at coordinate 279,759,509 of OZ002740.1, read as the reverse complement.
AATGAAGGTTATTTCAACGACACGCCTGAACCTTTATCTTCTGTACTAATGAATAGATTAACAGAAGAGCTTCTGTTATCTTGGAAAAGCATATCTACCAAATCTGAGACAATTTGAAATTTGTTATTAAGCGTATCTTTCATTATTTTTTACAGTCGAAACTATTTGCAAAATACATATCTGGGCCACAGATAATCTCTAATAATTTAATTTAGGTATATACTAACTTTTGTGTCTTTAAGCGAACTTTAAATTCCTACAATAAAATCCGTAAGGATTTTCCCCTCTTAACAAAGTCAACTGAACGTAGTAAATGCAAATTTTTCTTTCCCTTGCAATTTTCTCTGAGCTTTTGAGACTGTATGTATTGCAAGGACATGTGAATATGTTCACTTTATTTTCATTTTATATCCTTTTTTTTTATATTTTCAACCAAAGCTGCATAGCCACAAACTCATTGCACCAGTGCTCAAGCAGAGGAAATTTAAATTGTCAAATATCACTTCTATGATTTTTTCGCCAGCTTTGCTCAGAGTATATATGCTTCTCTTTAAATGGTGCTGGATGCAGTGCATTATAGACATGAGCTTACAAACGGCCTATTAACTTAGAAGAGGTGAATTCTCGTAAGAGCTGTTTTAAATTTATTACCTTCGGAATGAGCAGTTTTAATCTGAAATTATGCACATTGTTTAATACGGTTTTAAAAAATACATTCATGGTGCACACTGACAATGATATATGTATCTACAGTGAGCTTAGAAATGGGGATTTTAAACTACCGTGCAGTTTTTTCCTTGCACTGCGAGCACACGGGAGTGACGAGATCACTCAATATAGTGAAATTCTTATATTTCCATAGCTAACCGCACATCTTAAGTAGAGACAGGATCCGCTGAAAATGCATGTACCAGAATATCAGCAGCTTTGCTAAAGGGATGCAAGCATCAGGGGACTGGAAATGATTCCATTAAGTGAAGTTTGCTTCTATATTTAACGAATCGTTAGCGAGTCGTCCCAATCCTAAGTTCAGTTTCCATACCTTTTGCAAAAATATTTTACCTAAAACGATAACAGGACTTAGAAAGCCAATGGGATCGGATAACTTTCCGATGTCTACCAATACTGTTCGTTTAATGATTTTTGTTTAATTACATTGATTTTAAAGATAAACTGGTCCTGGCAGTCACATGAGTCCGAGAGTTTTAACTACGCCCATTTCATGGAATTGTAAGAGTTTTTCTTTGTCTTTCGTTGGTATGTAAGTCATGTAGAGATTCGCTGTTATTTCAACTCTTTTTTTTTCAAATTGATAATTTCGCTATGAAGAGCTTTGTCAACTTCTTGTTTATTTTGTTTAGCTTCCTCTAATGTATCAGAACCAGTAATCATGTTGTCAACGTAGAAATTAGACTTTATTATTTCGGTGCCATTCGGATAAATATCAGCTTCATCAAGAGATAGTTGATAGCGATCTTGTAATTAGGAATGGTGCAGCCGCTCGGTAACCATCATTAACTGAAAAACGTACAAGTTGTGTTGCGGATGATCATATCACATAATTTTTTGAAAAGAACAGTCATTAAGATCAATTAAAATTTTCCAATACATTTTACTAATGTCCGCAATGATAACTATTGCGTGCTTTTGAAATCTGATAACAGTCGAGAATATGTCTTGCTGCACTACGACGCATATGCTTGAGTTGAAAGTATTCATCTATGAACTCCTTGTGTCGATTAACTAGATTTCTATCTCAGTGGTACATTGAACAATCCATGAATCATTGAGTATGTTTAGACCGCAGCTATTTAGGACTAGTTTTACGTAAGTCAACTTACGTAGGACTACTCCGGCTGCCGTTTAGTCCACTCGTATTAAAGCTTTGACAGTTGTCAAATTTATCAGATCTTCCTACTTCTTCACGAGAAAATGAGAAATAGCATTTTAATTTTGTGCATGCGGTGTGCACAAGAGAATAGAGCATAAGAAAATAATTTTCCAAATTTTTAATTTTTTTATCATCCATTATGGACGGAATACTTTTATTTAATAAGTCAAAAGTCTATAAAAGAATTTGTCCCTCCCTCTTACCAGTCGCACTTTTTTCCTTAATTCCATTCATTTTCATTAAAACAAAATAACAATTCTCTCTATGAATGAATATAACGCATTCAAGTTTGTAAACAATTCCTTATCTGAGGTTTATGTATACGTTTAATACTAATTTTGTAGGGCAATACCGCATCAAATACCGGATTAAAGTAGGACTAGTTTTCGTAATGCGGCATGTTTACACAACTTCATATTAGTTCTACGTAAGTCGATTTTCGTAAAACTAGTTCTAAATGGCACGGTCTAAACGGGCTCATTAAGTTGAAAGCTGAAAGTATAATATTAACCGGGTGATTGAAATAAACTGGAACAATAGATTCCGAAAAAGATGGCTTCTTATAAATATCCAAATCAAACCTATTTGATAGTCTATTAATTGTCAAATCAAGAAAATTGATTTTCCCGTTCATCTCTTTTTCAATAGTAACATTTATATCAGCTTTCAATGAATTTATTTACCACAAAAAATGTCTAGTTCTTCACCTGAACCCCTCCTCAAGACCAATATATCGTCCACAGAACACGTACCAGAACTCAATTTTTTGTTTATAGGGAAATTTGTCATTCATAACACTTCAGTTACAAAGAAGAAGAAGGTCATTCCATTGTCAATCCATTATTCATAATAAAATATTTCTTATTGTTGGTGGCTCAGAAATACTTTTTATGGGAACTGAGTACTTCACTGAAACTAAATTTCTTGCTATAATAAAGTACAAAAAGTGCATGAAAACGTATTCAAAAATAACGAAATTCATCTGTAAAAATTAAGATTTTTTTCTCCACAAAGGGGTTATGGTCGAGTGTGCTTTTTAAGAAAATAAAGCAGAATATTTAAAAACTATTTCCAACAATTTCTCAATAGCATTCTACTTTACTGATATATAGGATGTTTCCACCTAGAAGGTCACTAGAGCAGGAGGTGATAGTACTCACCTAACTAAACAAAAAATTATATGGAAGGGGGGGGGGGGGGGGCATATCAACTGTTTAGGAGTTACAGGGTGATTACGAAAAAACCTAGTTTTTCACAAAATACCTTGTATCTTAAAAAGTACTGGACATACGGTCAGAGTTAAGAGCTTCGTGACCTTCCAACGACTGCTCAACCAGCCCGGTACTCCTCTTATCTCTAAAGTTATTATGGTCTAAACTAAAACTTACGGATTTCCCTACCTTGGTTTTTTACTTTGACCATTATCTTTTTTTGCAAAAAGGTAATTAATATATCGTTTTTTTTTTTAATTTGTAAACTGTGTGCTATCTGTATGCGTTAAAGAGTTATTAGCTATTTTTTTTAAAATGACGTGCTTGCAGTCACCTACGGAACAAATTATTTTTAAAAAAACCAATTCTTATGATACCCTAGATGAACTCCCGTATGAAATTTCGTATTGTCATTCTTCTGTGCAAGTTTGATTTTTGAAGTGGTTTTTTTTTTTTCATATATTTTTAGAACGGTTTCTCGGACAGAAAAAATGATTATAACCAATTTTATAAGATTTCGTATTCTGAAGAAGTTTTTAGTACAATAAAAATGTCTTCGACTGATTACTTTCATAGAATCCACAGTTTACAATTTTTATAAAAAAAAGTTATATTAATGACCTTTTCGCAAAAAGAAAATAGAGGTCAAATTAAGAAAAAAGGTAAGAAACTCCAAATTTTTTAGTTTAGACAACCATAACTCTTGAGAGGAGTGGCTGGTTGACCAGTCATTGGGAAGGCCGTAAGTTCTGCGTTCAATAACTACCGTACACCGTGTAATTTTTAAGACAGGGTGTTTTATGAAAAACTAGCGTTTTTTAATTAATTCCTAAACGGTTGATATGCCCCCCCCCCCTCGTCATACAATTTTTTGTTTGACAAGGTGAGTACTATCACCTTCTGCTCTATTGACCTCCTAGGAAGAAACACTCTGTATGTGCTTGTTCAGCCCATATTAATTTAAATCCTTCGGTGAAAAATTTCATCTATGGTACTCTCATAGCACCATTCCCACGATGCGAGCAAAGTAACGCAACCGCACATTCACCACGAACATGATATTATCTAAAAATAAATCAAAAAAATATACTAATTAACAGGAAAACACATTAAGTATAACTCAAACTTACCTAAATTCCCACACATCTCTGTGTATTTACATGTGTCAATGTCATTTAGTGAGATTACGTTAGACAGCTGGTGTCGCCACCTTAGAATATAGACACAACAGGAAGTGTTGATACCTGTAAAATTCGTGTGCATGAGCGTGGATTTTTTCAGGGTATCGTGAAGTAGGTCAGCATTATATCAAAGAAAGAGACAAATGTATTTTCAACTGTCAAAGTAAGATTCCAAATATACAACAATTTCCTTCTCGTGAAAATATACGTGGGAAATCATTTTTTAGGCAAGTATAGTTATAAAATATTATGTTGTGTACTTTACACACATTTTTATATTAAATTAAATTGAAATTAATAAGAAAATGATGAAATATTTGTTTATTGAAGATTTGTGTATGTTTGTGACAGCTGAGAAACTCCCGGGGTATCTTGGCGCAGTGACAGCGACTAAGAGTACGAGTAAGAGTACTTTCGGAGGGAGCAACTGCAGTATTTTCAACCATATATCTTGTTGCCCCGTTCTCTAAATTGATTCTACTACACGGCTGTACTAAGCTTTCACTACTGCGACAACAGATACTAACACAACCAAAATTTGGCCATGCCACATTTGGCTTCTCATACTATCTTTACTATCCATTTTCTAAGGTCGCCACCTTCAATTATATAGCAAAGAGGATAGGCTAGGCTGTGTAAAATTCATGTACGTGTGAAGACACCCCCCCCCCCCCCCCCCCTGGAAATGAGAGGAGGGGTCGTTTATATTTTATCAGTTCGACTTTCTCCTCATTTATAGCATCTCAATTTACGAAATGAAGTCCGGTGTTCTTTTAGTGATTTTCCATAAATAAATGCTGTTAAAAGTAATTTAGACTTTATAATAGTGAGAAACAATAGTGAAATATTGTTTTGCGCAAGAGGTTTTATATAATCGGGACTGCGGAGTCTTGAAGTATGGTAGTGAAGTTCGCTGTGCTGTGCTGAAGAAACAACTCAAGTTTTTGCTGTAGGAAAAAATTTTGCAGGCATCTTTAATTGTTTCAATAATAAATTATAGTGTTTGAAATAAAATAGAAATAGATATAAAAATAAACAGCCGTGGCAATAAAATTGAACATTTTCAAATGCCGGTTTGTTTGTTTACAATTGAATTGTCATTACATGATATGAATCATGCAAAGGCAACGCCAAAAAATATTGTAAGAAAATAATGGGACACAAAAAATTCACTTATTCCTGTTTTCCAGGTGCAATAAAATTAAGTAGTCTAGACAAGTACATTAGCTTTCAAAAACTTCGTAGGTCAAGAGGTTAAAAATACAAAATCACACTCAAGGAAAATATTTATTATTTGCTTTGTTTTCATATTTCAATTTGCAATTTCATAAAAAACAATAGTTAAACTTAGTTAAATGCACCTTATTTTAGTAGAAATGGAACATCAAATAGTAAAATATCATGTTTAGTATTGAAGATTTTGAAGTAATTAAAGGTAATTGAAAGTATTTGAAAAGAATTGAAAGGAATTATACAGTAATGCCCAAATAGTTTTTAAATACTTTTGGATATCTCTAAGTATTTTCGTAATGGAACCGCAAATTCAATTACTTTCGAGTATTTTAAAGTATTATTTGAAATTCTGGGCATGGGAGTGTAAAATTTTAATTCCAATTTAGTACTGACAATTATCAACTCTTAAATACTTGGTATTGGTAATGATAATGCTACTGGCACTTGAATTTTACAGCTCTGACACATATATACAAAAGGGAAGCTGATATAAAAAACCCAAATAAAAATATGTAATTATAAAATAAAAAGAAGCGTAAATAAAAATAAAAATTCTTCCTCTGATAATTTTCTTTTTCTTTTTATGATTTAAAAACTAAAAATTATTTTATTTTATTATGTGAGAGAAAAAATCCTAATTGATGCGGACTACATTATTGATGAATATTCATCAATAGACGCATCCAATCCACATCGAATTATTCTATTTTTCTTCATATAAGATATGCAAGCTCTTTCAGCGAGTACAGGAGAATATAACTTTTGTGCTAAAATCATCCTTATTTAGTCAGCCGTTTTAAATGTTGTAAAATCCTAAAACTTGAAGATCTTCCAGTCATCGTTTTCGAATCATCGGTCTCATTATTGAGAAAACATGCGACATCTTGTCTTGATGTATTTATGTACTTCATAAAATTGAACTTTAAGCTAATTGAGATAACCTTTTGATTTTGCTTGGCTTTTGGTAAATAAAAGGTCGCTGGTTTCAAGAGAAAGTCCTGTAACTTTACATCATTCGTTGATATTTCAGAGCCATAAAAGCCTAAGAAATGGATTTCATTTGTGTGTGTATAAGGTTTGTACATACAACGTACCTTTCCTGTTAGTTTAATAAATATATGTATATATATATATTATATCTACTTAATGTGTGATGTATGAATTTTATATAATACTTAATATAAGTACTATAACACCACACGTAAAATTATTAGCAAAATTTACATAATGAAAAATAACTACTGAATTATTTTAAAAACTAAAACTTGATATAAAAAACTTTAGTTTGTTCAAAATCTGGAAGTCAGTTGAAGTCTCGTGAAACTGAGAACAGTCACCAGCTAAGGTCACGACAAATCGAAGCCAGTCGTCGACGTCACGACCCTTCTAGTTACGAGCATGCAACGTTCGGGGAGTATGTTGCCAGTAGAGTCAGCACCAGTACCTAAAAGTTATAGAAAGAACCAGTCTACTTGCTGGGATTGTCAGATAGTTAATGCTGGTCCCTATGATAGCCTATATGAATATTCGTTTCTGGTCGGATCCAAATTTTCTTGTAAGCTGGGTTTCTGTATTCAACAAGTCTAGACTGCGCCTAATGACAGCGTACCAGATCCAGTCGCTTATATATACTCTTGAAGTCGTATGTCGAGGAATTATTACAGGGATGCATGTTGCTAAATTAATATCGAAGACAATCGCTGATATAAGAGTCCGATTCTGATTGTGAGCAACCAAATACAGGAGCTCTGAGAACTAACATATATTTTTGTGCCAAATAAGTAACACGCCAAGTCTCCTTTCGATTTTTATTATTGATTAGAAATCTCTATACTATTAACATGTTGGGCCGACTGTATTTCTTTTCTATCTAAAAATAAAAACAATTATTTCACAAAGCATGAACATGAACCCAAACGACTGTGATAGTCTCTGGTTGACAAGATAATAATTTAATTTAATTTTTTGTTTCGGACGTCAAAATTGAGGCTTACTTACGAAACTTTTTCTAATTCTCAAGGTGGTTTTCGCATTTGGTTTACGAAAACCTTAGAAAATCGGTATGGCTGCCCAAGGCCGTTTACGTCATGCAGATGGAACTGTCAAGGCGCCACCGTCTCTAAAGATCTCCTTATTTCATGCCAAGAGCGAAATTGGAGTCATTGCCCGAAATCGTAATTGTCTGTGTCTGCATTGGCTTTCTTTTAAATCAGTGTTCAAATATACATGAAAAGTATGGATATGAAAACCTAAGAAGTATTTGGTAGGTGTAGTAAATTTTAGAACCTAGCTATAAGCTATTTACTTAGAATAAGTATAAGTACATAGCAAACCGGGACGGAGATACCCCAGATTTCGCGTAATAACCGGATTATGTGTTGGTAGTCCATTTTTTTTGTATTTGAGAGCTCAGTATAGGCTTACATAAATGATTCGGAGATGGACAACAGCTATTTTTAAGCGGTAAAAATTTTTTTAGTATTTTTTATTTAATTCAACAAGAAAACTTTTACTTTTGTGAATTTCATTACTCAAAAAATTACTGATAACCAATTCCAACTCTTGGATATTATATTCCAAACTTAATATAAAAAATGTCTTAGTTTATTCTCCAGACTTAAAACAATAAATTTCTGATCTATAAACTTCTCAACATAATAGCCCAACACCTTGGAAAACTCTTTTCCAAACTTAATTTCACAAATGTCTGGGAATTATTTTTCTAAACTTCATTTTACAAAATGTGTTTGTCACTAAGGACATAAAACCTCCGACTACTTTTACAAAAACATTTTTGTTTTTCTCATACTAATCCCGTACTTAAAATATCTTCGGATATCGGCCTAATATCACCAAACAATTTACGTAAATATACAACAAATCAGACTGGGGTTTAAACTCCAGGCAGGCGCAAACATTCTCGGTAAACTAACTCCGTCGGAATAGTTAAAAATTTCACCCTGGACACTGTCCTGAGCCCTAATTATACGATTGGTAAAATCTTTGTTCAAGTTCTGTAGGTCATAATAGTACAGGGTTTTCCAATAAGAGGTGTTATTTTGATATTCAAAGAAAAATGCCACTTTTTGAGATAAATGATCGGATTTTTATTTCATTATAAAGAGGAAGGTATGCCGTTAATAATGGAAGATAACATCAGCCAAATGACCACCACGACCACGCCTACAGGACCATATCCTTTTCATGAAATTTTCCATAACCAAATCGCAAAGTGGCTGCCCTATGTCCTCGATAGCCTCACGAATTCCATCTTTGAGGTCTTGAATCGACGCTGGGCTGTTGGCGTAGACCTTCTCTTTCACGTGACCCCAAAGGAAGAAGTCGCAAGGTGTTAGGTCACAAATTCTCGGTGGCCAATTGTGATCACCTCTTCGTGAGATAACACGGTCCGTAAAAGATCAATGGTTTCGTTGCTTGTATGGCACGTAGCGCCGTCTTGTTGAAAGTAAACGTTGTCCAGATCAATACCATCCAATTCCGGCCCTAAAAAATCATCAATCATCTGTCGATAGCGCAATCCATTCACCGTAACTGTTGCTCCAGCCTCATTTTCGAAAAAGTAAGGTTCAATGACCCCGCGGGACCATAAACCGCACCAAACACTCACACACTTTGAGGATAGAGAGGCTTTTCAACAATAACTCTTGGGTTTTCCGAGCCCCAGATGCGACAATTTTGCTTGTTGACGAAGCCATCGAGGTGGAAATGGGCCTCATCACTCAAGATGAGTTTTCGATGGAATTCCGGATCATTTTCATCCATTTCAATCGGCCGGCTTGAGTTCTTGTGTTAACTGAACTTTATAAGCCTTAAGACCCAAATCTTTATACAAAATACGGTGTAATGACGTTTGTGGAATGCCTAATTCCAAAGAACGACGAGGAATGGACAAACCTGGGTTTTCTTCAACACTTTCGGATACAGCAGCAACATTCTCGGCTGTTCTTGAGCGACCTGCACGGGTTTTATTCTTCACATCACTAACTTGTCCCGACAGCTCGAATTTTTCTACCAATTTCTGTATTGCGGTCCGACAAGGTGCTTCACGATGACCCAAAAATGTTCGAGTTTTACGAACCGTCTCTGCCACATTTTCACCATTTTTATAGTGAATTTTAATAATTTCAATGCGTTGTTGAATCGTGTATCGTTCCATTTTTATTAATGGCTTCTACTTGTCAAATGTCAAAAAATGACAGCTCCAAAAGTGACATCTACCGAAATACGGGGCTAATTAAAATAACACCTCTTATTGGAAAACCCTTTAGCTTTCAGCGTCCTATTCCATCATTCTAAAAACCCCTTTGCTTGAGGATGATATGCGGTAGTCCGGCTACGAGCAAAACCTAACAATTTAGAGCAAAAACTTTTGACTCAAATTGAGCCTCAGGCCAACGCGTGAGTCTATCAATGATGATGAGATAATATCTGAAACCATTGGAAGGTGGTAGGGGACCGACAATATCAATATAACTGTCCTTGAATGGACTAGAACTTTGGTGGAAAAGAGCCCAAAGGTTTTCTTAAGTGACGAGAGATTTTTCACGGATCACATGCGTGAGCCCAGCAATTAACATTTTTATGCATTGAAGACCAACAATACTTGGAGGTTACCATTTGGTAAGTGGCACGGATACTTGGCTACGATAGATTGTGTACCGCGTTAAAAGCTTATTTCATAAAAGACTTTGGAATAAAAGGTCGATTACTATTCGCCGAAATTTTACAGTAGATTTGCTTACCAGCACCAAATACTTTTCAAATTTATACGATGAATTTTGATGGATGGTTAGCAGCTCAGGATTATTAAGTTGTTCGTCGGCATGGATAAAAGTTAGCTACTACATTGTCCTTACCTGGCACATGCTTGATGTTACTGATAAAAAACTGGCCGATGAAATCCAGGTGCCGTAGCTGTATGGGTGACGCCTTCACAGGGTTCTGGTTAAAAGCGAAAGTCAGGGGCTTGTGGTCAGTGAGCAATATGAATGGTCGACTTTCTATCAAAAATCGAAAGTTATCTTGATTGGTTGCCAATAATTCTTGATCGTACGCCTTGTACTTGCGTTGCATACCATTAAGCTTGACCGATAAGAAACCTAGAGGTTTCCAGGTGTTGTCCGTCTTTTTCTGGGCCGCAGCTCCTACGGCCGTATCAGAGGTATCAACCCATAGGCTAATTCTAAAGAAAAATTAGGGAATGATAAAAGTGCTACTTCAGCTAATTGCTTTTATACCAATTTGAAAGCATTGAAAGCCTTATTTTTTTCTTACCACCTTTTTTGGAGCCTCTTAAATAGTTGTTTAAGAGTGCTTGCCGCATGTGGTAAAAAACGGCTATAGTGGTTAATCGTACTAAGCAAACATCGAGAGATCCTTCACTCTAACCGGTAGATTACAATTTGCAATGTCTTTCATTTTTCAGCTGGTGGCTTAATGCGTTCTGGCGACATTAAGTGGGCTAAAAACATTACCTAGGAGGACAAAAACTTACATTTATCCACATTGATAATAAATCCAAAAGCTTCCAGATGGTCGAAAGTTTGCTGCAAATGACCCAAATGCTGACTAATAGATTTCGAGGCGACAATAATGTCATCTTATTAGACAAAATAAAATTTGAACTCCTAAAGTATGGTATGTATGACCCCTTGGAATGTTTTGGCGCAAAGGTCGTACGAGTAAACTCGAATAGCCCGAATGAAGTGTAAATTTCTGTCTTTTTGCATATCTTCGGGTTAGTTAAATCTAAGGTCGAAAATACTTTACATCCCTATAAAAGGTAGCTAAAATCATGTATCAATAGAATCGGTAAAGCAATTACCACTTCCTTTTTAGTTGACAGCAACAAAAGTTCACTAAACTTCGTGCGATTTAATGTAAGTATTCATTCTTCAAAATCTTCTAAGAGTTTGCATAATTTTAGGACACCAAACTCTTTCAAGAATTAAAACAAACAGCAAATCTTGCCTACAAGAAACAAAATGTGTAAACAGAATTAAGTATAATTTTGGTTCGGTTTGAAGTTATCTGTAGTTTAAAAATTTAACACTCTTTAAAACTCACTCTGCCATTAAACTTGTGCTAAAAACTAAGCAATTTTTGTTTGTTTTTCTTTGAACGAACTTAGAACAAAGAACATTGCTCATAAATTACCACCTAAGTTTTTATGTTTTAATCTGAGTCAAATATGTAAAACATGTTCCATTTGCTTGTAGTAATTTTAATACCGCAATTCCATGCTTAATGTCAGTGATTAGACACATTAACATGAGTCAACTTGCCGTAAAAGTTTTGAGATAAGGATTTCCATATCCCAACTTATCTTATTTTCTATTTTAAATTCTATTGAATTATTTGTATACGTGAAAAAAAATTTGCTTGAAAGTATTTAAACATAATTATAAATGACGTTTGTGGACCTTTAATTTCGTATAAAAGACGTTAAATTACATAATAGTCTACATCTATCTGAATGTAGCCATAGATATTACGCTCGAAGATTATTTGAACCTGGACGACCATATTGAGACTGCTCCCAAGTTGGCCTAGCATGAAATTGTGGAAATAATGAGACCATCAGTGTATGCATCTAAAGCTGAAGAATCAGATAACAATGAATAAAAATAGGATGCAATGCCTATACCCAAATTTTTTAATAACATAAAGTGTTTTGCGTATGTATATAAGACAGCGATTACCGAGAAATTCGGATACCACGAAAACCTTCTGCTAGTCCCTATGCTTTCGCGTTAACCAATTTCCACTATAATTTTATTTTCTAACATGTTTTTCTTAAGGCTGAATGCCAGAAATAAAGCTCCCAAAATTTTGACTATTTTGTAGTAACGTGAGGTTTCGTTCTAATCACATTACCAATGGTTAACAATAATTGCTATAAAGTGCTATTCAAAATTACATACATATAAACTAAACCGAGAATTTGCTTGGACTACTGGATCATGTCGTCACCACGAGAAGCTTTTGGGAATTGAAATGAATAAATCATTCATTTTTCATCAAGATAGAAATTTACAAATTGCTTTTTATAAAAAAAAACTACTCACGGGCTTTATCCGGTTTTTGGGCTACTGAATAAAATTATCTCAATCTTCATTCTCATGTTAAAGTAAACGTATTGCAATAAAATTTATTCAAGTTACAGGGGTTTCAATTTTAATGTTATAAAAGTATTTATAACAAATTTGGAAAATAGCTTCGGTAGCATTTACAAATATCTTTGGAAAACCTATATATATGAAAATAATAAAAATTGGTGTGTACATGAAAAAGTATTTAGGGGGGAGAGAAAAATAACACGGTTTTTTGAGGTTTTTGATTTTCTAAAAAAAACCAACATCTTTTTCAAAAATCTAAACCCGGTAGCATTTGAACTGAATAGTTTTGAATATTTTGCAGTACCATAAAAGTTGTGGAAAATAACAGGGGGAACAAAATGCCTGCAAATTTATGCCGCCTTAAGCTTAAATGTTTCAGATATTTTGACAGGAATAAGTTTTATATTTAAATACTTCTAAAGGAAAACGATACATATTTCGCATTATTTAAACCCTTTTAAAATCAGAAAATCTCAGGTAAAAGCTTTCAACTAACTTTTTCATTTCAAAAACGTATTTGTAAATGTTGTAATTACAAAGACGATGGTTTTTTAAATGATTTGATATATTTGGGAAATGTTCTAAATTGTTTTGTTTTTATTATCACCTTTTGGTATTATAAATTTTATTTTCTATAATACTGCAGATCATATCCTCAATGTTTTATTCTTTTCTTGCATTTCTAAATTCAAATCAGTCTATTTTAATGTAAAGTCTTTTAGAAATGCTAAAAGCTTCAGCCAAGTTATATCATTTAAATTCGTACATTCTTTATCTTGTGCTTTAAGAAAACTAGTTATCTGGGCTAGTAATCTCGAAATCTTTGCCAGTTCACATCAATATGTAGTAATACTAGTAATAATTCTGGCTGTAGTATTAATAAAAAGATGACTCTTTTTTATGAAAGCTAATAAATGTTACCACTTTTAAAACAAACAGACGGCGTGTCGATAGACCTACCAGAATTTAGTAGAGACTAAGTGGTTTGTTGTACAACGAAAGAATTATTTGCTCGATTATAGGTAAATTGAGAAATTAAACTGTGACCTTAAGGTAAACACACTGCTTGTATATATGAGTTACGATTGTTTGCTGAAATGTTTTCATGTCTACTATGATGGACCAAAATTCGTCATCAGTTGTTTCTCGTTCAACCAAAAACAACATAGTGATCGACCAAAAATCCCTTCGCGATTGACGTGTTGGCCACCTCTGATCTAGAGAACCTTGGTGTGTCAGAAAGAACATTTATTTGTGGGTTATTTAAACCTCATGTCAAAATATTTAAAAAATTTTAAACTTAAAAACTTAAAACTTTTAAAAACATTTAAAAAGTTTTTTTTAAGAAAATTTAACACAAATTTGCAAACTGACTAGAATAATCGAAAACAGACTAAAAAAAATCACTTTAAAAAAGAAAAAAATATCCCAGTAATTAATATTAATGTCACACATTTTATAAGATATAAATGAAGATAAAATAAATAACAATTAGGAACTAAAGACTGACAGCAACTTACAATTAAATTGTGATTAGATGCGTGTTGGAAACAGTATTAAGTACGTCCCGCTAGTGCAGAAAAACTGGATTTCTAGAAATAAATGATGGTTTAAAAAAACCAAATGAGTTTTCTATGAGATAAACGAGAATATCTCATATAACCCCACATATACATCACATTTTTGCATTTAAGATGATTACTACGTCTAAAATTCTGAGAAAAACCTATACATACAATTTTTATTTTTATTTTAAATTTTGGTATAAAAATCATAATTTTTTGAAGTTGAATTATAAGTATATATTTTTTTCAAATAACTTAAGTAATTAAATATTTATTAATAATTTTGAAATGGTGGGGTAGGGATCATGAACCCCCTACCACCCAAAAATTTAAAGAATTATAAAAAACCCAACCAACTATGTTTGACAATGGAATCCAGTTTCACAATAGAGTTTACATAGTATCCCACTTCCTCCAGTGTATTATGTCACTCATGTACACGAATTTTATATGTATCACCCTTACCTGTTTGCTATATATGTTAAGGATTTTTATGGCTTTCTTATGCATAAAATTTCAGCTCTTTCATTTCCAGCGTACTCAACCAGTATCCATTCCAAATATAGTGAAAACAAAAGTTTTGTATGGCTACCCTACAAAGTAGTCAGTAGTTGAATTGTTTTTAGTCATTACATTTTCTAGAGCTAAACTGAATGTTGGATCATTTCTTCAATAATTCTTAATAATGCTATTTAGTTTTAATATTTAGGTACTAACGTTAGAAACAATACACAATACTGTTACTTCTATATGCAATTAAGCTTTTGTCTTGATATGCACATAAATAAATGCACTAAGCAAAGAGTATACTATACGGACTTATCATATATGTACTTATTATGTTTATAAAAAATATGCGTATATATGTAAATATATCTATAAAGTAATCTTATCAATCGTAAACCAGATTTTTTCAATATTGTTTCTCATGAATAAGATGAATTATGCATAAACCTTCAAAGCCCACATTTTTATTCAATTTTATTGTCTTTTGTTCAGATTTCATTTCGTCCTTATTTTATATCAGCAATATTTTTCTGCAATGGTTCTTTCAATATGGCTAAGGCGCATGTTGAAAAAGAATAATGATGGTAATAAAAATGTCAATTCCTTACAGTAGTATCTACCTACAGATTTCCGAATATAAATTTTGAAAAGATCCAAGTATTATCTTTTCAAATTTATATTCGTTTGACATAAGCACTATTGTCTTATGTCAAAAACATACTATTTTACAGTAGATCCAAATGTCAGTGTTTTCACCCATTCTCTTAGGTGACGAGAAAATTTGCAGTTTTACAATAACGGACTGTACCTCCACCTCCCCCTGCCTTAGACCTTTGGTTATTAGATACTACTGTTTGATGAGATGTTATCCTCTTTGCCCAGCGCAGCCAACAATGGGTTATGAGGATTTGATGTTATACTCTGAGTATTTCCGTATTATTTGGCGATCTCTTCGGTAGTTAATTTTTCGTCTCAGAAGTAGTACTGATATTTACCCCAGATTTCTATCGCGGATGATTTGAAGCGGAGGTCTGATAAACGATACATATTTGTATGTGCACTGGCTTGCTACACTTTCAGTGAAGAGTCGTCAGAGTTAGTCAATTTTCTGAATCTCTGCACGTTCCTCTCTTATGTTGGAAGTGTAGCAATCCTTGTAGCTTCTATCTATCTGCGTTTGACCTTTTACAAGCCATTTAAACATTTTTTAACCGTGCTAAAGAGCTTGGATCTTTGGTTTTGGAAATTAAATATTCCCATATCAGGCTGACTGTGCTCAGGTGACACAAGAAAGTCATCCTTGTCTATTTTATCGCCAGCAGATGCAAGGCTTTTACTGTCCTGAGTATTGTAGGGGTCGTTAAGAGCCCCGGAATAAATTTTTGGTTCCTCCCTCAGGGTTTTTGGGATTTTCAATTTTGTTCCCATGAGTATGCTCGGAAGGGTTGGTCCATCTGACCAGAGCCGGCATGCTGAGATAAGGCTAAGGTTGAAACCGGAGGTCGCCATTGTTCAAAAACACACTCATGTAGTGCCATTCATCCGATAGGACGATTGTTTATACTTGGGATTGCGGGTTTTATCGAGTTTAACTCTCTAAATCCGCTGTATTGCTGTATTCCGATCATTGGCAAGGTTTTCTCTGATGCGGCGGTAACGTAGTTAATCACCTTATACTCACCTTGTCCTCTTGGATTGGGTAAGGTAAGCCTATTTATACAATAGTTATATTGAAACTCATATCCCGTTGAGTGGAGGTGATAGTTCTAGTTTTGTATTTATACAGCAATGTGCGCCTTGACTGAGTACGGGATGGTTTCGCTATTTATGTGTATGAGTCATTCAAAGTTTCCATTATTTTCAAAAGCTCGACATCTCAACTTCCTGAGTTTCTTCTTATAAATAATGTACCATATTTAGTGTAAAATGCCCTCCTGACTGTTTTAGTTATGAAAATTCTGCTAAATTAATAGATGTAATCTCATCTGCTACGTTATAATAATAAGACATACTTAAATGTATTAAGTCTAGACACTTAACAACTGTTCTTCCTTAAATGTTTTACTCTACCTTTTGCAAGCTATACATCTCAAATTAATTAATTAGCTCTCCGTATACTATAATACCTCCATCTCAAGTAGATTATTAGTTTGAGCACGACTATTTATCAACACGTTGAATACGGATAATTTATGCCATATGATGGCAAAGTGTAGTCTTCCCCTGACGCAGTATAAAGTTTCTTGGAAAGCAATGGTCTGCAAAAGATATAAGAAAGTCTGTAATAGAGTTATATTTATCTATCATGCGATGGCCTAAATACGCTTCTTTTGGATGCAAACTAGATATGAATTTACCTCCTAGTTAACTTTGGATTAATATCTTTGTATTATACACATATACAGGGTATATCAGTTATTAGCTTCATACCACAAGGCTCCTGATGTAATATACTTAAGAAAACGTACTAACATGGGCAGTTTTTGATCTAGTGCACACTATTTGAAATAACTTTACTTTAAGATTTCTGGGTAAGTTTTTAAAAATCACCATTATGTAATTTTCTTATTATTCATTTATAGTTCACGCGGTCAGACCTTTTTCAATAGTAGACACCTCGGGCTTTCCATTGATTGCCACCCCCTCCATCTTCCCTTCCCCATCCTCCTCGGAAAATTGGATTCGTCAGGTTTTCTTGTAAATAAAGATGTTTTTCAAGAAGAACCACTACCTAAAAATGGCGTTATGATATGTAGTATTTTAGAATTTATTATATTATAAACTGAGAGCAAATAAAGGACGTAAAAACCTGTGAAAATCATCACTTTTTTAAAATTTTACGTTCTGTTGTATACGTAGTTTACAAGGTATGAACGCTTATGTGATCCAGATAATAAAAAAAGACCCATGAAAAGTTTTATATTCTTTCGTAACGTACGTCTTCGCGAATGATGAACTTGCTATCGCATTCATCTAAATTTCGAATGCAAAATGAAGCCCTCGATTTGTTGATTCGATCAATATTATGATTTAAGATCAAATTATGGCAAATGGCTGGATTCGGTTGCTTATGTATATAGTATTCTTTGATGAATTTTTCAATTGGTCTTTCAGGTGCCCATCACTTTTCGCTCGTAACCTCAAGAGCGCTCGGAAATTCCCGTCATTTAATGAAGGATCATCTTCAGAAATTCTTCCTGTGTCCTTGGAACCTCGAAGACCGAGTCCTTCGCGCCCACAGAAAATTATTGCTTCAATGACTGGAATCAGACGTAGTTTACGTTCATTCAAAAAGTCCAGCTTTTGTTTCGACACTTTCAAATTCACATGCAAAGTTTTCTTTTCTTCGATTCTAGCTCTCAGAGTCCATTGCAAGAGTGATGTCTTGTGGTATTCCCATAAATGGTGCTTTACGTAGGTTTTCAGTGCTTTTTTCCAATTCCTGAATGGATTGGTAACTAACTGACCCAAAGTTTGGTGGCCAACCCCTCCTTGTCGAACGCCCCATCTTCTTTCGCTGAGTACCTACGCCAGCCATAAGTACTTTTGTTCCTAAGATCGTTGGAACTACAAATTTTCAAGGTGTAATGCGATGAAATTGTAGCCTTCAAAGGGAGCACCAATTCTATTTTGAATTCCAGCGATCGAGCCGATACGATCAGCTGAAGATTTCTGAGAAAAGGATCCAATATCATATGAACTGATATTAGTTCCACATGGATTTTCTACAGCAATATTGGGCTGAGTATTGGGTTTCTCCTGAATATATTCACGGACGTCCTAGCAATATAGAAACAACGTAAATTTCGAAATTGTAATAAAAAGTTCTACTAGCAACCGTACTCGTTACGAAAATAGCTACAGTAGGTATACGAAATTTCTATAACTCCACATATATTTTTATAGAAGAGCTTTTATTTCATTTATTTATTTCTTAGTTTTGATAGGTATAAAATAGTAAAGTGATAAAACAAACACATTCAGAATTTCATAAAAGAATATTTAAGATAATCTTAACTCTAAAAAAAAAACGTAATATTGTTATAACTTCATGGTTAAGTTTACACTTATAACTAAATTTAACTTTGCTAATTTTAATAAATATTAATAATTAGTATTTCCACCATTTTGTCTAATTAATTCCTTTACATTTTTGTGTTTCTTTCCCCACTGACTTCTTCAATGAGTTTCTCCCATTATAATGGAATTGTGTACTACACGGTGTGATGATCTTCCAATTGTCTCAAAAATTTTTCGGATTCATTACATTATACGCAGTTATTTTTGCATTTTCTTCAATACTTAGTTGTTTTCCTGCCGGCGTTTTTAAATGAAAGTACTTTTAAAAAATCTTTAAATAATGACGCTTTTACTCTACAACAATTAAATACTCACTTCGAAAATGTCACTATCCCCTCAAAAAAGCAGACTGCTGACTACAACAATGCTGCGGAGTTATAAAAATTTCGGAGCTCATTCCAAACTCAATGTTGGTAGTGGAGATATATACATTTATGTCGTAGCATAGACTAGCTGTGTTATTTTGTGTACCTTATTCTAGAACTCCCATATATTGGAGAGAACAAATTGCTCTGTTGATTGAAGTGAACTATTTGTACTGTTCGCTTCATTTAAATCTTTCTATGAAAATGTATGAGGAGCACTTTTGTGTATCTTTTGCTTTGCTCTGTTCTGCGGACACAAAAGAACACAGCTACTATATTATTTTCAGTTATCTAACTTCAAAATATAGATAACTACAATAAAGTAGTTGATTCACGGAATAAGTCGAGTTACAGAAATTTCGCACACTGCATTTAGTTCATTGAGTATACTTACGCGTGGTCTTTTACTCAGAAATCGCAGAATATCCATGTTTATAAATAAAAACTGACTGTCTTTGTCAACGTATCAACAACTGCTACTCTCAATTCAGTAGGTGTAAAGAGTGCCAATATGGTTTTCCAAAATCACCACTTTATAAACTGTATCTTGATAACACACAACTGGAAATTTTTAGTGATTTAACTAACTTTTTATTAGCACTTTCAATTTCTTTATTTTTATAGAACATTTTAATGTTGTGGAAATATACAAACTTTTTAAAGTTAACAAAAGAATCTTTTTACGCCTTTTGCTCACAATAAATAAATCTGAACTGACATATTAAATATTTACAAAAACAATATCAAAAATCTGACCTACTCTGAAAACTATTTCGAATACGGAATTTCAACGAAATAATTTTGATTTTGAAGCACTGCCAGAAGAATTGGAAGGGCGCATAAAACAAATAATTACACCAAGAGATATAAGTCGCCTTAGGTAACAATGCGTTTCTCACCGGCATTGATTACAGCCATACTCGACAGAAGGTGGAAAAGGGGCGAAAATTTGAAAAAGTTGTTTTTTTTTAAATCAAGAAATCAATCCTGGAATTTTTTAGATAATTTAATTTTTATTAGACGAAAATAATATCGCTTATAAAAATCTATGTGCAAGGGACATAATGGGGGGTGTTTGAACCCCCTCCCCCACATGCGCACGGGCCTAGGTATACATTTAAAATTCGACTTATAATAGTAACAGAGTCACTCCTATTAACTAGCCAATATCAATTGCACACAGGAAAAACCAAAAAGGTATGATATTATGGGCCGTATTCAACAAGCAAAATTAAAAAAACTTTTCAATTAAAGCTATTCACCAACCACACTTACCGAGTCGATTTAATGAAAATTTAATTTAAATTTAATTTTAAGTGAGGGCTTACCCTTAAATAAATTTAATTTCGATATCAGCTGATTGAAGTGTCATGCAGTCAAATCTCATATTTTTAATAGCGCTGTTAAAAGTTTGTAGAAGCAAGAATTTAACTGTCTAGATATATTACGATATCAGTGAATAGAACCACGGTTTAATCTTAATTACTGCTATGGATTTTTGGTTCAATGACCATTCCATTTATATACATGTCAGTGGAAATCATATATGTTTCGATTTTGATTTGATTTTTCTTTTTTAGAAATGCGAGTAGCGCCCACAACATTGATAATAGTAATTGTTGTTGCGACAGCTGTTTTAAACAATCTTTTAAGAGACAGGAAACTTCCACCAATCGAAATCGAATTTGACAACGTAAAGCAACCTCAAATGAATATAAGCGATACTCAGACCGATTTTTCTGCGCGTAATTCAGTTATTGCGAATTTTTTTTAAATCATTTTTAATGTGTGAATTGCTTAATATGGGCTATATTTAACTAAAACGAATTATACATATATTATAAATTATTTTTAATAACACATAAAAACTTCTTTATTTAAATAATACAAAAAAACTTCTTTTAACTTTTTAAATAATAATTAAATTACATCAACTGTCACGAGAATTGTCACTAGCCAAATTCAGAAATCTTGCAGCTGATAGTCCGAAATGTCCAAAATTGTTTATTTTATTAAGGTTGGTGAATAGCTACAAAAATTTAATTGCGGTCCCTCAATAATAATTAAATTAAAATTAAATTTGTATTAAATGGCTTGGTGAATACGGCACCATATATTTCCTCTGCTTCCGCTACACCGATGCGCCTCCAGGACCTGGCGGACTCCGCGACCATAGTTGATCTATTGTGCCTTCCCCTAAGGTGGTTAGGTGAAATTCTTTTAACCAGCTCGATTATTGCTTTTGGAGTTAGATTGCAGACATTATCTGGAGAGATAAGTGTTCTTCTTGTGGTTTGCAGCCTTAGACCTGCAAGTGCTGGGCACTCGCATATAACATGCATCGAGGTTTCATCTTCCTCTTCGCACAGTCGAAACAGTTCACTGTCGGATTTACCTATCTTCTTCAGGAAGTGACGGAAGGGCTATGACAAGCAGTGGCGGATCTAGGAAACTTTTGAAGGGGGGCAACGACGTTAGTTACCGCCCCCTCTAACAACGATCTTTATTTGGGATAAATTTTATTACAGTTCCAGGGTATACTAGGCATTATATGTATATGATAGATGACCTATTTATAGATACTGCATACCCTAGACCTATGTAGAACCAGAATTGTTAAAAACAATTTGAATTTGAAACAAATGATTGTTAAATAAAAAAAATTTGAAATTCAAACGAAAAGTAAGATCCATTATAGATCTTAAATGTCGTTTGAATCTCAAACTGTTTTAAAATAAAAGGAAAGTAAAAAATCGTATCATTACAAATACAGTTTATTTTATACCAGAGACAGACTTGCAATTTTCATATTTATATATTGATAATGCAATTATGTGAATTGCAATATAAAATTTCAGAGACACACTTGCATTTTACGATACTAAGAATTTAATCAGAGAACTTACACTTGATTTATCACTTGATTTGTCATTTGACTTAAGAAAGTTCCGCGCACGTACAAAACGCGAGAAAATATTGTGAAATTACTTGTCTATAAATAATAAAAACGAAATAGTCACTTCAATTTTACAAGTGTCAAATATTAAATGTCAGAAAAAGTTGTATTAAGTATTAAATTCGGTTCTAAAAGGTTCGTGTGCAATTTCAATATTGAGCTCCAATGTACTAACTTCTGATTATACACAGAGCGTATACCGAGCTGCTTCTCAGTATATAGAGACAGATTTCGCAAAATACAATATTGAAATTGCAAGTCTGTCTCCGCTATTATTAACATTAGGATAACAAATTAAAAATTTAAATTATGTTAGATATTAGTTTTTTATTTTTGCCGCTTTTCAATATGAATCTTCTCGGCTAAAACTACTAAAATTTGAGACAGTTTCAAAAAAAATCTGTGTAGGAATTCTGGCAAACTGCCGTTCAGGTTGAATGGATTTATCCGATTTTTTACTCAGATTCAAAGGCCTTAACTCCGGCTAAAATGGTTAAATTCAGCTGGCATAATAATAATTTTCTGGTAACTTTGTGCTTGTGCCTACTGTCTTATAATCTGTCTACATTCGAGGTAGGATTGGTGGATGATGGGGAACATAGTGTTGCCAGCCACATTTGTACAATTTTTGAATTCATTTCATATGAGACAAAGGTACAATTTGAGAATTTAGCTGAATTTTTAGTTTAATAAGCTTACAGAGGCTTACAGACTTAATTTTAATAGACAGTAAGCTGCTTGACTGTATAAGTATAAACACAATTGAAAGTATATCAGCAAAGCAGCTTTTAGATTCCGGAAAGAAAACTGAAGTGTTAAGTATGGTCTGAAAAAATTTTCCAATTCTTGTAATTAGATTTTTTCTCGTTTAGCTGTGTATTCAGAAATCCGTCGTATTGCCGCCCCCTTAATTTTAGCGCCCGGGGCAAGTGCACCCGAGTGCCCCCCCATAGATCCGGCCCTTATGACAAGGGACTGCGTTAGCAAATAGTCTGAGCGACTGTCTACTAAGTTCAATAAGTTGGAGCGTCTGGAGATAAGAGGGGTTTAAGAATTTCTTCACCTGCCTCATACCGGGTGTGCTACGCCAAAGGAGATGCAGTTGCCAGTTTTCCCACTTAAGCAGTTCCCCTAAAGTGGCTTTTTGGGTAGGCCAAATGTAGGGTAGGGACTAAATTCGATGTACTCGTATAATCTAATATAAAAATGAAGAAAATAAAAAAAAATCTTACCGAATTTAGCTTGTGTTTATGATTTACATATAACTAAAAAGTATTTCAAATATTTCAAGGAAATGTAATACGTATGCAGATGTTCATCTATCAAATATAGTTTGAGAGATAATATCTAGGCCTCACAAAGGCGAAAGTAAAATTATTCATTTTGAAAATCAATATTTTATGTTAATCGGTTAAAGTGTCATAATGGCCCAATATTTTACTTATTCTGATATTTTTTGTAATATAAAAGCATATTTTTATTTTCACAGCATCAGCACAGCGTATCATTAATTTAGTGTTTTACGTCCAGGAAAAAAAAAACAACAAATTAAATATACGCTTGTAACTGGTTGGGGAGACGTCCCCAATGCTGGAATACAGATTGTTGCACGTTTCGATTAAATTACACCATTATATACAGAAGCTTTTACTTTTTATGAAATATATTGATTGGGTTTTTTCGATGAAATTCATAAAGCGTTGTCCTTATACGAAAATCATTATCAATTATATGGCGTAGTACAGTATGGTTTTGCACTGAAATGGTTTCTTGAAAAGTCTTTGTACTTTAAAAATATAACCCAATTTAAAAAAAATTTGTTTCATATGATAACATGTATTTGGGATATGGTTCGTAAATACCTGAAAATGACTCATTCACCCAATATTTGTGACTGCTCGAGACATTATAAACGATAGACCTTCCAGGTAATTGACAGTCGCACAAAAATCCAATATGTGTGACTTCTTGGAGAGTTTGATTGATAAACCTTCCAGGTTACTGAGAGTCGCGCAAGGAGCCAATACGTATGACTAGTCTGATAGTTAAAGCCCTAGTCACACCGAGAGCGGGCGGCACAACGCGGCAAAATAGAGTGTTCACACCGGGAGCGGCGGATTTTATCCAAATGTACTCTAGTTTCGGTGAAGAAGTTCTGTTATTAGTACCTTTGGTTGAAGAAAAATTTCTTTGAATAGACTCCAACCTGGAGTCATAAGATTGCATAATACAATTTTAGACTGGGGATGCATATTCTAACACAGAATGCACCAAAATAATGTACAAATATTTAAAGGTAAAAGGGTCTGTAAAGTCCTGAAAGTTACGACATAGAAATTTAAGGGGTTATACCTCCCAAATTTTTTTAATTTTTCATTTTTTTGTATTGGCTTAAGTCATGCCAAAACAACCCTAGAATCAAAATCTACAACGCCCAAGTTCCGATCTAAACTCAAAATTTTTCCCAAACAGCTTCGATACTCCAAAATCACAATTCTCGTTTATTATAGCGATGCTCCCAGTTTTGAATTTCGCGGCTTTGGAAAATAGTTGAAGTTACCTATGATCAATACAGTGCTTTAAATTTGAATTATAGATATTTCTGTATCATATTACGACGGTTACAATGTCTTTAAAGCACGTGTTTACTCACACTTCCACTGTGTTCAGTCGATCAGTCGTTCTCGTCGAAACTTCAAATGTATTTTTCTCGAACACATGTTTTCAAAATCGGTTAGCAGTAGAACTCAAAAAGTTTACATCCGATTGATTTGAAATTTTAACTGTAGCTTCATCGTTTGATTATTTAGTGAAGTACACACGATTTTAGCGATTGATTAACAAAGAAAAAATTTATAAACAATTTAAGTCGATTTTTTTCGTCGAAAACACGATTTTTTGTTAAGAAAATCGCCATTTCGCGAAAAAAAAAAATTCTAAAAATATAATCATATGTACTTCACTAGAAAAACTCATGTAGATAATGAAAAAAAAAATTTGTTTTGGTCTAGGTGGTGTTGGACGAGACTTCTACTGCTTGCCGCGGAAGACCTTTTTGAAATAGCGGTTTACCGTAATCATTGCATAGCCGCCATTTTCTAAAAAAATGTCAATAAATTTTTTTTCTCTTCTTCAAGAGTTGCTTAATCAAATGTTATATTATTTGTATGACATTAATCTCAAATGTCCTTAAATGTCCTTAAAAAAAATAATTAAAAAAGCTTTGTTTTTAGAGCGTTTGGAAGGTATAACCCCTTAAGTTTTCTACTCGCTTTGGCAGCTTTGTAGTTGTAACGCTTACAAAAAGTAAGTTCCTTATCAAATACGAGGATTACTGCTAAATCCAGCACCTCAAAGACCCTCAAAGCCTTATTGCCATCTATCTCGTATTTCATCAGCAGAGGCTGACGTGAGCGATTAAATGACATAACCTCGCGTTTGGAAGAATTTAGGCTAAAATTATTTTGCTTGCACCACTTAGAAATGTTATTTAATTCAGATTGAAATGATTCTGAATCATTAGTGTTTCGGATTTGAGCAAATAATTGCATGCATTTGTTTTTTGTAGAGTACTACTATAAACCAAATCAAGTAGAAACAAATGTAATCATAAACAAACAAAGGTAATGCTTGATTACTTACGCTGACAAAATATAATTTGGATTTTTGTAAGAATCGATCACAAAATAAATTTTTGTAAGTATTTTTGTTTAAGAAATGATTTTGTAAATATTCTATATAAGAACTAGATTGGTGTGAATAGCTGTTTGAACCAAAAAAATTATAAACAGGCAACGCCCGGCCGGAAAATTTAGTGAAGGTTACAATTAAGAGAAAAGACAAAAATTAAACACCAGATAAAGAGAAATTGTGAAATTTTCGGAAATTAATTCTGAACTGCCTGGGATAAATTTTGGGCATGAGTCTACCTAGATGTTAGTTCCAGGCCTATTGCTTAGCTTTTTTCTTATCGGGCTCGTTGTCCAAATAACCAAGTTTTCAATTGGTGATAAACTCTTAGGAGTGTTGTGCAGCTGCTCCTTGGCAGCCCCCCCCCCATCGACCACTTTTGGCGGGCTTGAATCTTTTTATAAGTACCTATTCCAAGTGCCTTTCTGATATGAATTTCCGAATTCACAATTTTGTAAATTTTTCTACCACAACGCGTTAGGATCAATTAGGAGGCAACAGAATACGCATTTTGTATGATTCTTGTTTTTACGGCTGGTTTATTTATTATCATATTAGTATTTTTTCAATAAAATAATACCTGCTTGAAGAAGTTCCAGAAATTTATACAATACAAAATATTGATTTGTAGCCGAGTTATAAGCGATTTCTGAGATGTCGAAAAAATGGCGTTTTGCGGTGTTCATACCCGCTCAAGACTAGATCATCTGTACTCAAAAATTTTTATGGAATTATTAGTTGACAACACTAGCTTCCAGGTGGGGGAAGGGTTTAGGATAACTTTGATTTTTTACAAAACGGCAGATGTACAGAAATTATTATTATTTTTTCGCTGAAACGAGTCACTCATTTAGAGTTATAAAAAAAAAATTGGTCGTATTAAAAAATCCTTCCGTTAGCTTATTATATCCTAATTAAGTGATCAAAATTTGAAAGCAATTGGATAATCGGTTTTCGAGATATCTTGAACACCGACTCAAAAACGTTGTTTTGAGAAAAAGTGGATTTTATATGCAGCTAAAAAGTGTTCTCTTGTACTTACATAGTGTCATCGACTGCTTTTTCAAAGCAGCTGCTCTTCCAAAATCAACGTACAAATATTTTTCACAACTAAAGTCGCATAGAGTATAATAACACACATGTATATCTCAGTATTTAACAATAGATTCACGCTAGGTAGGTCGTCCGCGGTTTGCCGGTTTTATACCTATTCGAGATCGCCTCACTTGAAATTGTATATCTCCATACCTTACGGTCGGATCTTTATGAAATTTACAGAGAATTCTTTCAAGATATTGTACTTTTAAAATGGAATAAAAATGGAATAAAAGACTTATCGATTTTTTGAAGTTGCTAAATGACCCCAGTGGTGTAGCTGGAACATTTGCCGCCTGGGGCGGTCCCGAATTTGCCGCCTTTTCCAACTTAATCAAAATCAAGAGTGCTAATTAACAATTATTGAACACAAATAAACAAATGGTTTGTTTAAACAAATTGTACACATAACATAATGATAAAACGTATGTTGATTTATATATTTATATTGCTTGTGTTTTTATTACAAAAGTCTTGAATGTGATCTGTTAGTTTTCTTTCTATGGACGTATCGCTAGATTTCGTAATCTTAAATCATTCATTGTGGAACGAAGACAATTTTAAATAAATTTTAATTTGGAAAAGCCCCGTTCACAACCTGCGAAATTGATGGCTATTATTAAAAAAAATCTTAATAATATTATTATGTTGGCAATTGAATTTTCCAACCTATATTTTTGAATAAATATTAAATGTTCAAGAGGCCGTTCCCTATTTTTCAATCTTTTCCTTGCTCTTGTACATCAGGTAGAGACATAAAATTCTGGATTCTTTTCCTTTCAATATGAAACTATCCCTCGTCAATGTCAACAAAGTTATTTACTTGACATTCAAAATTTTCTTTTAAAAGATTAGATGGTATTAGGCTCGAATACTTCGCTGCAAGGACATGTAGTTGCTCAAACCGTACTTTTATTTCATGGATAACTCTATCCAATGATAAAAACATTTCTCTTTGTATTTCTTCTTCTAAAGATAGCCCCACGTCTCGCCAATTTTCAACACTTATAATTTTTTTCCTTCTAACTCGATGGTCAGTGGATATTCCAACTCTTCAAATATTTTGTTGGCTGTTGTAAGTGCTTTTTGCACTAGGGTGTCCCTTTGTCCAATGAAATACATTTGTAAAGAATTCAGTTTTAAATCACGTTGATAGATATTTATTCCTTTTATTTGCAGGTATTTTTGCGTGTCATTAATTTCCAAATGGACGGATTCCTATAAATAGAGGTAGCACAGAAAAAAAAGATTGCATCGAGTTGAGTAATACTTCAATTACTGCCAATTTTTCCAAAGCACTTAAAATGTTTTTTTTTACACAGTCACCGCATCTCCTCTTGAGTTCCAAACGAGTTTCTAGACTGTGCTTAACACCTTAACCAGCGACAGAAACTATCAAAGCTTGCAAAAAAATCAATCAAATTTTACAAAAAAAAAAAAATATCAACTTGTTCTTAAGTTAATTTTGCTTCAACCACCATGAGATAACAAATGCGTTCTTTTTCCGTATTGGCTATGTGGCTATGTCCATGACCGATGGAGGTTCTGTTTACAATAACAATGGCGTTAAAGAAAATGTTAACAGCTGATGTGTGTTTACTTACGTGATTAACTACCGCAGTTTTGTTAAATTATATACTTATTATAATAAATGATTCTGTGGATTACAACATTATTATAATATTAAGTTTTATTTTTAAATAATTTAGACAGAAATATAAAAATTGCTGCCCCAAAATATTTGCCGCACGGGGCTGATCGCCCCCACAGCCACCCTCTAGATACGCTACTGATTGACCCTAAAGCCTTGTACGGAGTTCGAGTAAAACAGTACTGACTTCAGGTAAAAAGTGACATTTCCATTCAAATTTTACCACTGGTAAGATCCCAAGCAAAAATTTTACTGAGGTCTTTACTATTATAAGGTAGATGGTGTTTTGTAAGTCTCCACTCATTTTACTGACCATTTCAATGTGCAAAGCATTAAAATTCTGGTAAAACTTTGACATTTCTTTGAATTTTTACAAACCGAGTTTATTTAATTTCTTCCGTGGATTTCCTTGACGGCAGGCGATACACACTTAGACCTACCGCAGCTACAATCTCGTCGCCGCTATGATATGTTATATTGTTTATAAATAATAATCATTTAAAATTTTTAAAAATATTTCCGATTAATTGTAGTTTTAACAGGTGTCAATTTGTTTTCTCCACATAAAACTTACGTAAATTTTTTACCAGCGTTAACATGCTATATTTTGGAGACCAATATCCGAACTCCATACTAGACTTAACCCCTTAAAAGATTTTTTAATAACTTATTATTTATTTAGTTTCAGAATGGTTTCCACCATTTCATTAATTAAATTCACTCAATTTTAGTAATATGTATTACATTAAAGTAAATTTTGTCATTGAAATTTTATCCATTATCATTAACTGAATTAATAAAAAATTGAAAATCATAAAAAATATTGAAAAAACCGCGTTTCGAAAAATCATGTTTTTTGGTTTCGTAATTTTAAGCGGTTTTTTCAAAAATAAACGATCAACATATATAGACCGTTTAAAAGTAGACTACTCAACGGTTAAAATGACCTTGGATAGAATATTTAAATCAAGAAAAATACCAATAAAGAAAATTTTGTTTTTTTTTGTCTTGAAAAATGTAAATATCTCTGAAACTACTTATTTTCCTAATTTCAAAATTCATGCTTATTCAATACAAAAAAAAAGGTATACTTTTACTAAATTACAAAACTGAAAAATCGGTTTTCCACAATTTTCTTGGAAAATTTCAAGTTATGTTGTAAAGTGCCTTATATGAAAGTTTTAAATTTTTTTATTATATACAACTTATGCGAAAGATATTGTCCGCTAGCAGTTCACGTTTAGTCGAAAATGTCAAAAACACACCTTCCACAACAAAATTTCACTTTATCTCGTGTTTAAGTTTTGTGTTTTCTCTTAATTATAACCTTCGCTAAATTTTCATGTATATAATTATCTTTCTTTTAGGCTTCACAATCCGCTTTGACACTTGTTTATATACAGAATGATTTTGTTGAAGTTACACTTAGCTTTCAGTGTAACTTGCAAAGTAAAGCTTTGTTTTTCTTTTTTCTAAATACCTACAGGCGTCTCAGACTTTTCGTGTATCACTTTGGCATTTCACTTACCATATTTATTACTTAGGTAAGAGAATAACTTGGAAGAAATAAACACAAGTTTGATAAAATCTTAAAAACAGTCATTGTATACAAGGTGTCCCAAATTAGGATGGCTATATAGAAAGAGGTGATAGATCTCGGTAAGAAATGGAGAGCTACAAGGGCTTGAACTTTTTCCTCAGTGTTGAGTAAGCGCATCAACCTGTTTTTACTAAACAGTATTGTAGTTAAGTATTTCAGAAAAATGTTGCGCTTTTTTCCATTACTTTTCGAGTGAACAATTTAAATATGTGGTGATTTGGAATTCAGTTAAGGCCTGTCCATTTTAGATAATGATTTGAGACCGAGCAAATATTTTTCAGTTCTGTGAAGACTAACTTCCAGGGCAACGATTAATCTTTATCTTAGTTCTAAAAACATAGATAAATATGGAAGTAAAATTTTGAGATAATTGTATTTGAAGTAAAAAAAAAAAATTATATTTTGACTTAAAATTATATCCAAAGATATTACGAACAAGAATAAATATTTTATACTTACCTCATGAACATTCGATAGGCCATCGAATAAAAAAATATTAATTTCAATATTTCAATAAATCTAGAAGATATCGAAAAAAACTGTTGATACACTTCCTCAACTCTGAAAAAAGTTCAAGTCCTGTAGGATCGGCTCCAACTATATGGCCATACTAATTTGGAATACTCTGCATAATGGCTAAATAAATACACAATTAAATTGATGAGTTTACAGCTGATAAGTTTCCAGCTGCCTTATGTTTTTGATCGTGTTATTTGAATGACGGATTTTTTTGGAAAGGTTATTTTCAGGAATACACCGATCGTTTTGTTGAAAAAATATTTAATTTTCTAGAACATTGCTCGACGTTTCGGGTCCAAATGTGGCCCTTCTTCAGGAGCTCTATACATATAATTCACATATGAGTTCAAGCTTTTTTATAAAAAATTCTAAATATAAATATTTTAATACCTTATTTCTGTCTATGGCGCGTATAAATAGTTCTTAAAAATAATAATAAATAACACATAAGCAACATAGAAAATAAATTACAGTAGAAGAAAAATACATTATTAATAAATTAAAATAAACTTAGAACAGAAAAGACAATTAACTGGCTACGAGGACGATATATAGCTAAGCGGTCGTTGAGAAAATGTTTAAAATTTTATGACTAATACTACGGTTTTAGTTTGTTCAGTATGTGTTTGTAGTCCTTATTTATTAGTTCTAGAATATTAAATATTTTTTCAACAAAACGATCTGTGTATTCCTGAAAATAACATTTCCAAAAAAAAAAAAAAAAAAAAAAATCCGTCATAATTAAATTGATAAATTCTAAAATTTATTTCCATTTAAATGATAAGAAATAAATGTCTTGAGGATATGGAAAAGTTACAACCTAAACTATATCACCTTAAAGAAATTATTTATTATTTTTTCCCATTGCCGCAAACGACAGCTATAGACGTCCAATTATGAGCGATATGTAGGCAAATTGCGGCTATAGTCGTCTTGCATAATTTCATCAATAGAAGAGGAAATATTTTTAGTACGGACTGTAGTAATGCATTTATTTGTTCATTCTTCAGTAGTACGTTGAACAAAAAATTACGTAAAATTGTAGGTTGATTTTGTGTAAGATTTTTCTTGTCTTGAAGAAGTCAAAATATGTTCGCTTTAATAATCAAATTACGGCTATAGCCGCTTGCATTACTGGGCACGATTTTGAAATTAAAAGTGTGCGGATGTGTGGGTGTGGGTTAAATGTAACGCGTGGGAATTATGGAGAATAACTGGGCTCGTTTCAGTGGAAACCAAACCGGTCAAAATTACTGATTTTTCCTCTGCGTAATTACAAACCATACCGAAGTGGTTGGTAATTTTACATGGTTGTGACCAAATGCATCCAATTCGTCCAAACTGGTTTGATCTCCGTTTAAGCGCGCTCACTGATATGGAATCAATTTTGAATTGAAATTCTTTTACTCTCTATTAAAAAATATTTTCAATTTCTAATAACTTTCTATACATCATGAAAAATGTTTCAGTTCCATAATCAGCCGATAAAATATCTTTTACACTAATGCATTTTTATAAACATTATAATAGCATCGATTCCATTTATCTAAGCTGAGTGATAACCTGGATGAGCATAGTAATGCGAAAATTTACTCGGCAGCCAGTGATAGAACTTTCATCACTAAGGTCGTATCTGTATGGGTATTCAGCTATTGAAACACATTCTGAATAAAATTCATTCATTTACATTTAAAATGAGACAACATAAAAAATGTTTCAACATTAAAAATAAATTCTACGATAACTCGCTTCCTGAAATCGTCTACTACGAACAAATTTATTTCCTTCAAGTAACTTACAGGAAGATTGAGAGCTGCACAAATTATGCACATAAAACTGCAATAAAGCCTTAGAGAAGGGATTTCCAATATTTTTTGGATGCAGGCAATAATTCATAGATTAAAGATGTTGGAGTTCGGCAAAGAATACTCATATCAATTCGCATCTGCCATATCAATGCACTCAATTTTAAAAATATCTTTCGACGGAATTTTTCCGCTGCTTTTAAACCGAGGAACTATATATGGGTAGTTTTCTTTGGCATCATTGCCAAGAACTCATGCGGACTTTTATAGAGGAAACAGAAAAGTTAAGTTTTAGTATGGAATCTTCTATAAAGGATTCATTGCATCCAATTTTTCATTTTAATGCTTTAAAGGCGAATCAATATAAGGCGAACACTATTGTAAGATTGTAAGAGTGACGGATGAATAATGTTTTCTTTTGTCTGGAGAGGCATCAATTTCTGTTGTACAAATAGTAAGGTATGAATACGAAGTTATAAATTGTATTGGTAATATTTCTAAGTAAACTTTAAGTAGAAGTTAAACATATGAATGAGCAGTCGATCAACTACATTTAAGTATATTTAAATCTATTCCAAATTTGCTTGTGATAACTAAAGAATTAATTTATTGTGCCGTATTGTTCTGGAACATTAGTAAATGCGTTATCGATTATAGTATTTCCTTTTTAGTTAGCTCAATATTTCATACTATATGTTTTGTATATTGTATTGCCAAATTTCAATAATATTTAAATAGCTAGATGCAAGATTTTATAATAAGAGTTGGTTTTAGTAGTAACAGTTGACTTAGAAATTATGAGACTGACGAAAAAGGCTGCAGTTTTTCTAGTAACTCTGTGTGAGCTCTCACGGAGACATGTCTCTGTTGGCCAACTGGCTAGACAGAGTTATGAATCTGTGAGACGACTTTTTGGCTTCCAGATAACTAGTTGAGCAGATTCATGACTTTGCCCAGTTGGAAGGTTAGCTGGACATGAAGATCAGGTGAATAGGAAGGAAGGAGTTGTTGGAGGATGGAAGTGATGCTGGAGACCTTCAGTAATCAGGAGTTGGCACTTGCTAGTAAATCTGACCTGTAGAGAGGGAGAGCGGCCTGAAGATCTCTTGTGTTGGGAGTTGGCTTTGGGAAGTGAGGATGTTTTGGTAGAATTTTTTTTTTATATTGAACGTTTGATCTCGTTGATTTTTCACAGTTTTTTTGAAACTCTGAACTGAACTGCTAGAAATGAAGTTTTATTCAATGAGTTGCTACCGTTTCTGAACTTGGATTATTGTCACTAGCATTTATATTGTCTAGATTCGAGAATACTCAGCGAACTTTTCGAAGCTTTGATTTTTTTTAAATTTTTGCAATTTCTTCGAATGGTTGGGAAAATTTTTGTTTTGAATTGTAGTATCTCGTCCCAACCTTTGAAAATTTTTCTTGATATTTCGCTATCTTCGTTCTGAAGAGCCTGTTAGGTTCCGCACTTTGAAATTTTTTGGATTTTTGACATCTCTTTAAACTCCTTGGGTTGAAAATTTTCTTTTCCTGATTTACGACTAAAGTTGCAATGGCTACAATGAGGACACCACCTCCTGGGCCGAACGGTGTGACTATGTTGCCTGAACCATGCACTATCTGTACAGATACGAGCTGGTCAGCCGAGCGGAAGACTGTCATGACCACATGTGAACATGTTTTCCATGAGGCATGCATACGGACTTGGATAGGCGAACATTCCAGTTGCCCTAACTGTCGACGTCGCATCACGCAACAGGACCTTATTGAATATACTGGTGCCATCCCTAAAAGACCTAAGAAGGTGAAGCCCGCGAAGTCGGCGAGGCGCGATTCATTGCCGACCTTTGACTTGCCTATTCTATTACTCAATGCCTACTAACCCTGATAATTTTAGCTCTAGAAATCTAGAAGGCCAGGGGAGTGATTCGGATATCTTTGTCTTAGCTTAGGCGTATATTTTAGTTACATATTTTGACATTTCCCCACAAATTTGTCGTACTTTAATATTCACCATATTCATTTTGATTTATTATTTTCATAAACCACAAAATAAACTAAAATGAATTTGCAATGAATTAATGTCAGAATACAACGCCTAAAAGTACGACAAATTAGTCAACTGCTCCCGAGGTTGTGACAAAAATTGCATACTATGGTAAATGCATTTTCTACATCAACTTAAAACATTAAATTCGAAAAATATTTTTGAATTTGTTGTATGAGGTGTCATTTTCAGTTCATTCTACGTAATGCAAAGCTTGCTGAACTGAATAAAAACAACAAAAATTAGTAAAAAAGTTCATTTCCTTTAGGCGTATATTTTGACATTAAGTTACGACAAAAGATCAGAATCACCCTCCAGGGGCTGGATTCTGATAAAATTAAAATGACAAATGACAATGACAAAATGATTTCGAAGGAAGGACAATGCGACTATACCATAGTTTAGAATTATTGTTGGGTGACATGACATGTATCTTAAATTATAGCAGTGATAATTTGACAATTGCGGTGTAATTGAAAAATTGTCTGTATAGTCTACATATATGGGTCTCGAAAGAGTAAAACTAAATCCCCTTTCTATGTTATTGAATATATTCCTGAAAAGCAGTAATTAAGTAAATTTTAAAGGGAGGGTATATGCAAATTTTGTAATAACTTATTTAATATCTACATGTCACAGACTTCACTTTCTAGATGCATAGAAGAGGCTTTTGAGGTTATTACAATGTAATCGCACATGATGTTAAAAAATTTCCAATTTCCGAAGAAGATCGGAGCCACTTTAAACAGAAGTATATAAAGCAATAAGTAAAAAAAGATAGAATTTGTCTAAGACCAATTCTTATGATACCCTAGATGAATACTTGTATGTATGTAATTTGGTAAGATCAC
Organism: Dioctria rufipes; assembly: GCA_963924295.1. NCBI lineage: Eukaryota > Metazoa > Arthropoda > Insecta > Diptera > Asilidae > Dioctria > Dioctria rufipes. Next base: position 279,724,120 of record OZ002740.1, on the reverse strand, counting down.
CCATCAGTGGAAGTTTGATTCTTGAAATGGATTTTCGCATATAAGAGATATAGAGATGTTCGTCGGACGGTATTAGAACCAATTTCATTGGATTTCATATTCTGAAGAACTTTACAGTACAATAAAAACGTCTAGGACTGATCATTTTCACAATATACATAAAATTCCTAAATTTAATTTTTATATGGGAACATCAGGAGGGGTTGCCAGCTTTAGTCCATTTTTGAAATTATATTTAGTATATGAGAACATTGTGTGCAAAATTTCAGCTTTCTATGTTGAGGCGTTCTCAGGCAGTGTCGAAATATGTAGTGAAAAACGAAATTTACTCGATTTAATAATTATATAATTTCTAGGTGTTACAAACGGAATGACAAACTTAGTATACCCTATGATTTCATCTAGGGTATAAAATAAGTATTACATAAAATCAATTCAATATATTTGGTTTTATATTTTTCCAGAAATTTGGCATACCTATGTACATATGTTTATTATTTTTATACTTTCAAAGTGGCGGTATCGTTTATATCTTTTGTATTGAAATATAATAAAAGTCACAGCGGTAAGGGCTAAGTGACTTCGGTTGCAATAATTGGCATGAGGAAAAGTCATTTGTCATGTCATTTAGTTTTTTAGGAATCGGCCTTTTGAAAATAAGTCACATTTTCACGCTAAATGTCACTTTTTATGGATGAAGTAATGGCGTAAGAAACGCATTTTCGAACAAAAGTCACAATGTCATTGTCATTTGTCATTTTAATTTGATCAGAATCCAGCCCCAGGCGTGAGGGACGGTATATTTTCTTGGGATATATCTTTATTTTCAATTGACCAAAAATTTGTATTTTTTTTGAATCCTTGAAAGTAGCTCTTTCAAACCATATCCCACAAAATACAAAATAATTTTCAAGGGAGCCTAACCCTATGTGCGCGTCATGAAGAGCTAACATTCTATGAAAATTTCAAATTTCTGAGAAAAATTTCTGTGACAGACAAATGGACATACGGAGCCATCTTATAAAGGTTCCATTATTTCCTTTCTTTTCTACGGAACCCTTAAAAGGACTTAAAATTCTGTTGAAAGGATGATTAAGCAAGATCCCTAAAACCATGTATTATAATTTCATAAATTTTATACTTTGAACCTAGTTGTTCTTATTAAGGAGGGAGGCATTACTATGTAGAAGTTACTGTCACCATATAGCATATCTTTGTTGATTAATTTTATTTCTTTGCATATTAAAAACAAAAGATCTAAGCATTGTGTTCTCATGTTTTGAGTGCCGCAAAAAGTGACTAAGTATTTAAAGTTTGTTACTTAAAGTTTTTTTTTATTGTAAGATAGAGTAATCGTGTGGAACTAATTACCCGCAATGAAGTAAAACAAATTGCAGAAATCGTGATCACAGTTACTACTTTTATTACAACATAAATTGTATTTATATGGGGTGACCGCAGAATTACCAATATTGTATAGTTGAAAACTCTATTCTAAAATGAACGTTTAGGGAATATTCTGAGCACTTCTCATTACTGCTAAGTCAAATTCTAAAAAATAATAAATTAATATTTTTAAATGATATAAAATTAATTTTCAGTTTTCTTCGGAGAAGGAATTGCCATGCCAGGTGGTGGTTTCGAAGGTGGTGCTCTTATATCTGCCAACGTTCTTACTGATTGTTAAATAAAAAACTGATTCTTCTAACGACCACGTACTTTTCTAACTTTATTAAATAAATTATTGAAATACAATATGTAAAATTTTTTCATATGTGTATTTTGAAAATCTCCACCCGTATTTCATGTTCTTTTAACTTTATGAGGGTTGTATACAAGAAAAGAAAAAATCGGAACGATTAAGATCACTCGTTCTCGTTCCGTCCCCCTGATCTTCTAGGTTTTTAAAGCTACAATTTTTATATTATCAGTGTTAATAGGCATTGTATTATAGTTAACATTAAAATTGCAGCCTCTTTTATCAGTCTATACAATAGTGTTTAAAACAAATGAAATATAGAGCTAACTAAAAAGGAAATACAATAATTGAAAACGTATTTACTAATATTTCAGAAATATGTGACATAATTCATTCATATTTCAATTATCACAGTTATCATAAATTTGAATAAGATTTAAATATACCTAAATTCCGTTGATCGACTGTTCGTTGATAAAGTTCTGGTTCAGAATACTGATTGCGTCAGCTCGACTCGCTCTTGATCGGATTAGTTTTACAAAAAGCAGATTAACACCCAGGGCCGGATTTAAACTAGATAAGGCCCTAAGATATTTGAGATATGGGGACCTTTATAAGTCTAGATATTATATGTCACTGCAAATATGATTTTCGGATACCTAGAGGGTTGAACTGAAATAAAATTAAGAAGTTTGTATATAGAAAATGAAATAATACATCTTTAACTTAAAATCATTATTATTCATAACAAACTTAAAAATTCAAACTATGGTAAAAAGAACAAAATGTTCTTAAAAAGGCACAATTTACAAAGGATTATTATCTAATCTCTTGAAACATGGTATAAGGATTAAAGAATTATATTAAGCTAAGATATTCTGTTTCTTGCCTTTGCCAGAGCAAAGTCACTGATGACATCATCAAATGATAAACTGCGTAAAAAAAAAATCAATTGCGGTAGAAAATATTCTTGCGTTAATTAGGCTATATGCGTACTTGTGTAAACTGCACTTACCTGAAATGTAACTCCAGTAAGGACAAAAAAAAAAACAACACTTTCCAAAATAATGTCAATAATCAAATTATCAATGAAACACACTGAAAATACTAAATAAATGGTCAGAAATATCGTATCGTTTGCTGGCTTTCTCGAACTACAAAAGATCAGCGCATGCTCGAGTATAGCGCTAAAAAAAAAAATGGGTGAAGAGTATGGGAAAAACTCTCGAGAATACTTCCCAAGCCATGAAACAGAAATCTTTATGTATGCGTTATGAGTCCGTTTTCTAAAATGTTCTATATTGATACTTATGGAAAAGTGCCACACATTGACTTTATATATGCTATGAAGCCTCTTAAGAGCAGTCGCCCGGCAAGCGGAAGGTCCCGGTTTCAAGCCCCGGACGAGGCGGTTATTTTTTCTTCTTGTATTTATTAATTTGATTTAGAATCGTTAAAAATAAAAGTTCTTAAAATTCTTCTTTATCCATCATTGACTGTTTCTAACAAGAGTAGGTTCGATTTCCGTCCGGGAAAAAATAAATAAAAATAGAATTTACAATTTATTTGTGCGCTTTCATCGTTACTGGTTAATGCCAGCTGAAAGCAAATGTATATGTGTTATCAGTGCTCCCTGCACATGGATATCAATATTACCGCCTGATAAATCGGTGCGAGCTCTGCCTGAAAAACACTGCATTTATCAGGCAGTCTATAAGACTCGTGTTATTGGAGATCTCTGGAGTACACTACAGCCACTGTGCCCACACACGTCAGTAAAAATAGGAATATCGGATATTAGGTACGACCATGTCCTTCCCTTCTCAGTCACTTCTGGTGGGCATCATTGCATTGACACCCCCATCGAAAGTCACGATGGGTACTTGATACTCTGTTTCTTCCCTGCAATCAATAGAGTCTATTAGAGTGCCCAAAATTCCTCTCCATCCACTCCCCCCCCCCTATCATTGCCGCTAAACCTCTGCAATAGAAGTCCAGCGGCAATAAGTCAAGCATGACCTCCAGTGCCGCCGTGGGCGTGGTGCGCAGACACCTAGATATTCCTATACAGGCGGCTCTCTGGATTTTTGACAGCACATCCAAGTTATATTTCCTCGTCAGTGCCGTCCACTAGACCGTGGAGCCGAAGCAGATGAGGATGTGTTCTTCACGCGGTCTTCTGGATTAACCTTCCAGCTCAGCTTGGAATCGAGGACGATTCCGAAATACTTTGCTTCGCTGGAGAGAGTAAACCCTTCTCCACCCAGCATTGGAAGTCCGAAACTTTGTACACGTCTCCTTCTTGTAAAAAGAAGCAGCTTCGTCTTTGAGGAGCTTACCCCCAATCCACTATTTTTGGCCCATTTATCCAGCTTAAGCAGTGCATACTCGAGCTTTTACTTAATAGTAGAGAAATTTTCCAGTTACCAGGATGCATATGTCATCCGTGGAGGCAACTGCTTAAAGTCCTCTCTCTCTAACTTGATGAGGAGTTCATCCATTATTAGTAGCCACAGTAGTGGTGATATCACTGCCTCCTTCTTGCGGTGTACCTCTATAGACTACTCTTCTCACAGTAGTGTCATTTAAGCAGGAACTAATCTTTCTACTGAGAAGCATTAAGTTGATCCAGTCACGTAGACCCTTATCAACTCCCAACCTTCTTAGTTCATTACATATAAGCTCCATATTCACGTTATTGAAAGCTCCCTCCTCATATTCTAAGGATTTCTCAACAATGGACACCACTGCATGTAGTGCCGATTCTACGGATTTATCTTTTGTATAGGCATGCTGGCTGCCACTGCCACCCTGCCATACACTTCTTATGTGCACCACTATTAGTATCTCTAAGACCTTAAGCATGAAGGAGCAGACTCTGACAGGTCTAAAGTCCTTTACCTTCGTGTGGCCCACTCTGTCTGCTTTATGAAATTATTCTAACTTCCCTGGGCAAGAAACAGAGCCTCTGGCAGGCAGCTCTTATAAATCAGCCCTAGCCATGGTATTATATACCTTAGTGTCTTGTGAAGGATAATGGGTCTTAGTCCATCAACCTCCGATGCCTTAAGGGGGTTAAAAGAACGGACCGCCCATTTTATCGCTCTTTCATTAACTATGGATGAAGCTAATTACCTCCTCCTTTCAAACTTGCAGGTGAAATTCTAGAGAGCTCACTACCGACGGAACCACATACTCTCCGCTGCCCGGAAAGTGTTTGTCAAGTGCACTTAACAGCTCCTCGCTTGCAGTTGTCTAGACTCCGTTCTCCGCTTTGATGACGGATGGAGTGCTATGATCTTGGGCATGTACCTTCCGAATCCTGGACGCTTCTGTGTTCGACTCTATTGACTCGCAAAAGTTCCTCCATGAAGAACTCTTTGCCAGCCTTAATGCCTTCTTAAATGATCGTAGACCGTCCTTACAGCGGGACCAGTCTACTTGATCTCCACTTCGCTTGGCTGCATTAAACAACCTTCTGTGACAGTACAGACACCAGCATCCATTGCTGACTCTGTAATGAGTCCTTCCCGTGCGATCAACTGACTACATCACAGAAACGGTCCCAATTTGTTTTACAAGTACTCCTGAAATCTTTAACAGGCCACGCAGGTAACAAAACCTCAAAAGATATCCAAGCGTGGTCTGATAAAGACGCCTGGTCAGAAACTCTCCAGTTGCACACCACAAAGCTCTCCGAACAGGTGACGAGGGTTAGGTCTAAACCTCACTTCTCTTTGTTGTTCTGAAAGTTGGCGAACTGCCTTTATTAAACACTAGCTTAGCCTTAAAAAGAGACTCACCTCTTGGGTTTATATCCCTGTGCGTGTGTATAAGTTACGGAACATTTCTGAGTATTTCTAACTCATAGGTCTCTTCTCCCACCGAAGTCGCAACGTTTGACCAGAGTACATTAAATGTGGTCGCGACCAACCTGGAGACCATCAACCCGACAACTACCGGTCAATTGGGTTGGCGACCGATCGCTTGGCTTAATAATATCAGAAAACAAAAATAGCCTGCTAGATTTAGCCAATTTACTATTTAAATACAAGGGACTAATTATTGACGCGGTAATATTTTGCAAACAAACTTAGGGGTGCGCTAAGATCGACGAATACTAAAAGAGGATTAAGTCGGAGAGAAGTGGCGTTTATTATTAATAAAGGAGGTTATTTTAAACATTTTGTGAATTCATGATATGTTAAAAAAAGTACTGTAGTAAAGTTGTTGTTGTACGTTTATCTGCGTCTTTCATTTGCATAACAGTTCTCACAAAAATCCATCAGAATTTTTTTAGAACTATTTCTAAATTTCGTACGAATAGGCACAAAAAGTCTTATGCCGTTAATAGTCGGGGCTATACCGAAGCCCATTAAAATGCACATATTTAAACTCTGTATTCTACATATTCCGGTAAATTAATAAAAGCTCCTGTTTTCCAGGTAAATAAGTATTCTGATAAAACCAGATCCCAAAACCATGACCACAATTAGTAATAAATTGTCAAACGGGTGCCAGCCTAGTTACATAGATGCAAACGAAAATTACATATGTAAATAATGGTAGGAACTTAAACTTACAATGTAACTCAGCAAGAAGCGTTTTGTGTTTCGAATTAATAAAATGGATAATATTCTCTCTCATGTGTTGAAGGCCACAAAATAAATTATCTAAGTTGGTTACTGAATTTGTCGCTCTTGTGAGATAGAGTAATCGTGTAAAACTCATTACCCGCAATGAAGTAAAAGTGTATAACTCATAAAACGAAATGCAGAAATCGTGATTACAGTTACTACTTTTATTACAACAGAAATATTTATATAGAGTGACCGCAGAACTACCAATATTGTATAGTTGAAAACTGCATTCTAAAATGAAAGTTTCGGGAATATTCTTAGCACTTCTTGTTGCTGGTTAGTTCATTTCTAAAAAATAATAAATTGATAATTTGAAATGATATAAAATTATTTTTCAGTTTTCTTCGGAGAAGGAATGGCAGGGGCAGGAGAAGGAATGGCAGGGGCTGGTGAAGGTGGTGAAGGTGGTAAAGGTGGTAAAGGTGGTAAGGGTGGTTGGGGAGGTGGTTGGGGAGGTGGTTGGGGAGGTGGTTGGGGAGGTGGTAGTCTTATAAATGCCAACATTCTTTCTATGTTTTAAATAGAAAACTGACTTTGCTGATCACCATGTATTTTTCTAACTTCATTGAATAAATATAAATTATTAAATTGAAAGATACAAAATTCTTCCTTATGTGTATTTTGAATTATCCACTCGGTAAAGGGAGCTTAGATTCAGTTGTGATGCTACCGTGCTCAGTTTTTAATTAGGAAAATATAGTTATGGCACTTATGATGATTCTGCATTGCACTGCATTACATTTGCGGCCCATTCTTGTATTAATATGAAGTTCATATCTTATGTTTAGCTGATTCAGACTACAAGCTTGTTTTTTTTGTTTTTTTTTTTTGAGGAAGTGCAATTCAACTTCTGTGAGATTTGCAAACACAAGATGGTATATTTTCTTAGAATGTATTCATTGGATAGCTTCTAGCACCCAACGCACGAGCTATGGGGAAATTAAGTGCCTACATAAAAAAAAAAAACAGCACGCTCCTACTCCTTGCTAATCCGCATGTTAATGGACGCAGTATAAACGCGGTTTGTTCGATGTGCCTTTGAAGTGTATCCACCGAGCACATGGAACCAGATGCCCGCGGTCTATTTAGACGGTTATAAGGCAAGCCGCAGACTGCACAATCATCGCATGTAGCAGGGTCATGATCCCCCCCGCCCCCACCCTCCCAATGCGCCACTACACCTTCGCGGTGAATTGAATTGGGAAACACAGTGTGGTGCTGGACTGTAGAGCGAGATGTAAATGTTTGACAGAACGATTTTCGTATTGTACGGACATAATATGTAGCTGACGCTGGAGCGCACTTTTCCAAATAAGTTTCGTATCAAAAATATTCTGTGGTTACGATTAGTCAATACGAATAAAGAGCACGTATAGCAGAAATAATAGTTAATTTTATGCAAGAAAATACGAAATAGTGGCACTAAAAGCTTGAAAAACTCACAAAGAAAATTTCACTTTATTCATGTTAAGTTGTCAGTACGAATATGAAGCTTGTAATGTAGCGCTTTGTACCAGAGTGCTCTTCACGAAGATGAAATAGAGCTTCGTGTACCTTGTTGCTATTAGTCCTTCATTCGTAGGTCTTCGTCTTTGAAACGTGTATGAATTTTTTTTAGAAATCTCTTGTGTCGAAAGGTCATCTCATACCTATCACAGGAATGATAAGTAATTTTGGGAATACATATTTATTCTAGTATTTGATTGTTTAGAAAAAGGCATGTAATGCTTATAATGCTTATTTCGTGTTTTAAAAGTCCAATCCCGTGCTTTGAAAGTGTTATTAGCTGTATTTTTTGGCAAATAAAAATTTTAGCAAATAAAGAAAAAAGTAATAATTATAATTTTGTTTTGTTTTTTGAGATGTAATATTTATTAACTTAAAAAAATACACTGAAAATAAGCAAATGAATAACAATGTTTAATTTGAAAAAATCTGACATTGTATAAGTGCAGCAATTTTTTCAAAACTTGACTCAAATTAACTTAAGGTAGGTCTCAAACATGATTCTAATTGTTGATCTGTTAATTGCGTTCGAGGTTTTGTTTTGATTATATTCATAAATGAAAATGCGGATTCACATAAATATGTTGATACAAAGAAGGCATTGAAATGTGCAACAACTGTCCAAATGTTTGGATATTTATCTTTATTTATCAGTTTCCAAAAATTACAATTTGAAACCAGTGACTTAATATTTATTATTTCTTTTCCCAAGCCTGCTAAATTTATAGTACCGAGAAAGTTGTTTAGTTTTTGAGCTACACATTCAACATCGATGTTGTCATTAAATGGGGAAGAAAAATAACTGGAAATATCTTCAAGCTCACTTAATATTAGAAATCTTCTTTCAAATTCTTTTAGAAGCAGTGCAATAATATATATTTGTTGTAAGTAAGATTCTTTTTATTTTTAGACTCATCAGCCAGATTTTAATAAAACTTAAATCATGACGTTTTAATTGCATTGCAGTTTCTCTTTAAATGACTTCAAAACAAAATGTTTATCTCATATCCATTAGTGTTTTACCTTTACCCTGTAGTTGCAGATTTGATTGGTGTAATTTTTCAGTAACATCGCAGAAAAAAGCAAGGTTCAGAAGCCATTCTTGATTATTTAATTGAGGACATGATTCACTTTTAGTTTGCAAATATGAGCATATTTGGGGCAGATAAATCTCGTTCAAAATGTAGCACGACTTAACCATCTTACGTCAGTATTTAGTAATAGTTCACTGTGCTCGTCGCCGCATTCTTTCAGCAATGCGAGAAACTGGCGAACTGAAAAACTTTTAGATCTTATGGAATTTACTATTATAAATGCAACATCCATAACATGATCGAATTTCAATACTATTGAACATAGCACTTGAGTATGTATAATACAATGATAATCCATAAAATTTGGAATGTCACCTTCACCTTTACACAGAGCAACGAAGCCATTTGTATTACTGATCGTTGTGGTTATTGATACCAACTTGCAAATTGGAAGATTTGTTCGTGCAGGATAATTTTTAAATAAATCGAAGATCTGCTAAACTCTTGTGCGTCCATGCATTGGAATAATATTTAATAATTTTTCTGTGGTCGACTTATCATCGAAAACCATTCGAATAAAAACACATAATTGCGCAGTGCCGATATAGTCAGTAGATTCGTCAAACTAGAGTGATAATACAATGCATTTATTAATGTTTTCACGTAAAATATCTTCAAGATTATGGTTAATTCCTTCTATTCTACCCATAACTGAATTTCGCGATAACGACATATATTTGATGAATGCCATTATTTCCGATTTATTTTTAAAATTTTGAAACAATACTTCACCAGTTTTAATAAAAGCCTCCTTCCATACTTTCCGATCTAGAAATGGTTTATTTTGTTTAATTAAAGTGCCAGTTACTTTTAATGAGACAATCGTGCTGCTTCTTAATGCAGTACCACGTGTATAATCTTCTTCATAGTTTTTTTTTGAATTGGTAGAAAATGTCTTTCAACGTTTCTTATACAAAGCTATACTGTTGTATTGCAAATAAAACACACACATTTATCTTTCATCATAGTAAAGAACTAATCTTTTTGAGGCCAGCCATTCCCTTTAACTCGTACACGAATTTGTCTATTTCTTTACTATTTTCGACACTTTCGTAGGCCCACTTTTCGTCATCAAAGCGAGCTGAAATTTGGTACACAGGTTCATGTCGCATGACAATTGAATCTGTCAATTTGAACCGGAAATTTCCATGGAAAACCCGGAAAGTCGGGAAAAATCATTTGAAAATTTGGTACAAATTTGATTAGTGATAAATCCGTTTCAGGAAAAATGCAGAGTTTTCGGATTTTTCCGAAAAAATTCTCCGGAATTTTCCGACTTTTCCGGAAAATTTTCCGGTTAAAAAGTTTTCTAAATTATGCAGGATCAAGTTCCCTATCAACTGACATCATTACTTTCTCTCCGACAATGGTGAAAACTTGCAGAAAAAATCGAGGAAAATTCATGTAAAACGCTTTTCCAGAGTTTTTCCGACCAAGGAAGCGTTTGAGCGTTTTGCAACCTAAGACAAAGTTGTAGAGTGAAATGAGTTGCATAAAGTTGCTTTTGTGGAAAACTCCATGGAAAACCCGGAAAAGCGGGAAAATCATCGGAAAAATGTTCATCGATATGATTAGTGATAAATCTGTTTCAGGAAAAAAGAATTTTCTAATTTAGTTAACGTGAAAAAGGCAGAAAATAAAATAAGTAAAAAACGAGTTTTCAAACAACACTGAGGCCAAGTCGCATGAAAAAGTAGAAAATGAGCTTTTCTTCACACACAGAGTCAGAGGTAATAAGTGATTTGATTCATGAAGAGAAAGAATATTCAAGAAAAATGTCAGAGGTGGACTCAGATTTTTTGATTGGGACATTTCTCTTGAATATTCTTTCTCTTCATGAATCAAATTACTTATTACCTCTGATTGATCTTACTGAAATATATTGATATCGGTGATTGTCAGCGAATAAAATCTGAGTCCACCTCTGTGTGTGAATAAAGGTTTATTTTCTACTTTTTCATGCGACTTGGCCTCAGTTTTGTTTGAAAACTAGTTTTTTAGTTATTTTATTTCTATTGACTGTGATAATGATAAGTTCTACTTTTTTCCGACCTGTACTTGATTTATTTATTCTTAAATAACAGAGTTAAATATTAATAACATTTAAAACAATAATTAAAAAATAACATACCAGCTTCCGTTCGCTGTATGAATAAATAAAAAAAAAACAAAAAACTGAAATTGAAAGTAAATACAAGTGCACAAACACAGAGAACAAGTGGTTTGAAAAACCAACAACTAAATGACAAGTTAAGAGAGTCAGTACCCAGATTTGCAAGTTTCATACATTATTCAATGCGAATTACTGGCAAACTAATTGTACCAGAATAATGACTTATATCTTAAATTAAAGGTAACGAAGAGGTCTAGTAAATAACGTCGAGAAAAATAGAAAAAAATTGTATTGGAATGGAGATATTAGCTCGGAAACTTGTAAAAAATGGTAAAAATTGATTTTTTTCAAATCAAATTCCTCTTAGTAGATATTCTCATTTCTTTATATTGTGACTATTTTAGAAATATAAAGCCTAAATCTAGCAAATAACGTCGAGTTTTTTCATTTTTAGTGGCGCTTTTTTAATTGTTTAACTCTAATAGTACTTGTTTTCTCTCTAGATATTTCACAGACGAGAAATTGCAATATTTCGTTGAAAGTTGTAGAAATATATAGCTAAATAGTATATTTAACAATTATGTGCAAAATAAAATTTAAGAGAGCTCATTCTCGTTAAAAAATTTCAATTTCTTTGAACTTCAAATTTTCATTTTCGTCTTAAATTGTCGCATGTTTGGTTTCTGTATTTTACGCTAGATGTCTCTAATGTAACTTGTGATTTAGGTCTACGCTAATTTTATATGAATTTTCATACTTTCAGGACACAAACCTACGTAGAGTAAGTTTTATTCCCTACAGGCTCGCTGGTATCTAAATTGAAATTTTTGCTGAGTACTGACTCCTCTTAAGGCACAGCCGATCAAAATTAGAAATTTTTTCGTGGTTTTTAGAAAGAAACAAATGATGTCATATGCATATTTTCTTCTTTTGTGTGAATGGCAAAAATCGGGAGAATGTAGGATTACCCGACTGGTAAAATCTTCTTTAATACCTTCAAAATCCTTTCAAACAATTCATAATAATATACATTGGGTTATACGACCTCGAAAATGATAAATTTCGCTTTAGCTAAGATCCTGAATGGAGATGTAAAGTTCCTCTCAAATAAAATTCTCATTTTTCCCGAAAACATGAGAGAATCCAGATTTTCAACCATTAATTTAAGTAATAGCAAGTTGTTTAACTTTAGCTTGGCGGGCTACTTTCAAAACCTTTCAGACGACCGGTCGACAGAGGTCGATGTGTTCTATGCAAGTTTGATTTTTGAAGTGGTTTTTCGCAATGGCTCGTCGGACAGAAAAAATGGTTTAACCAATTATATAGAGTTTCATATTCTGAAGAAGTAGTATAATAAAAATGTCTAGGACTGATCGTTTTCACAGTATATCTATGTAAAAAACCAAAAATTTTTATGGCAACACCAAAAAGGGTTGCTCGATTTAGTCCATTTTTGAAATTTTATTTGTCTTTATGTCGACGCGTTCTCAGGTAGTGTCCATATATATAGTGGAAAGCAAAATTTTTGTATTGCAATCTCACGAAGAAGTTGCCCGATTTGTCTCATTTTCGAACTTAATATTACCTTTTTTTTTAAAGCCCGTGTAGAAAATTTTAGCTTTCTAAGTGAACGCGTTCTCGAGTTATCGTGCGCACGGACGGACCGACGGACAGACGAACGAACAGCCGGACGGACATGCAAAAATCAAAATAACTTTTAATATTATGCGTAGATGTCCAATTCATTTTGCGCTTTCATCATTATTTCTGTCCTTTGGAAACGGAATTACAAACTTAGTATAGATTTCATCTAGGGTATAAAAATGGATTTCAATTTTCGATCTGAGCCGCAGTTAGCTCAATGAAGAGCCTTTGCCCACCCTTGTACTATACAATTTGAATACGTTTTCTTAAATCTTTTATAGTTTTCAGTTTTTATCTACCAGCCCATATTTCCATAATGGACATTCTTCTTTGCTTTTATTGAAAAGTCGGAACCCACATAATTAGACGAAAATTTTATGTAGGTACCGTCACTCGGAGTGAAGTCGGACTGTGGGGGTGACCTCGGACAGAAAGGTATTGGTCAACGTTTTATTTAAAGGGCATACACCGCGACGCTTAAAACTAAAACGACCTACTTGTCAGTACAAATTTGATTGCAGTTGGGTGTACTTTTTCTCTGAATAAATTCTTCGTAGAGCACATAAGTAAGGATTTTATAAATAATATATTTTCCTTAGGATTTGATAACTCGGAAAGAAACTGTTGTAACAAGGAAAAACTAAAAATGGAAAAACGAAATGAGTTATTCTTTGTCATGGTGGAGTGAAAACTTATCCGTCTCTACTTTGCAATTTGGCAATAGAGTCATGCGAATTTCTAAATAATTTTTTTTAGCAAATTTTCGTCTAAAAACTAATTTTTATTAACTAAAAAGGGCAAAAATCATCCGAGTTCACCCCGAATGACCATAATGGTAGGAACTTAAACTTACAAGGCAACTCAATCAGAAGCGTCCCTTGTTCGCATAGAAGTAATAAAAGGAATAATTAATGTTTTGATAGTCATCAAAAAAATATTTATCAAGTTTGTTGCTGAATTTGTTGCTATTGTTAGATGGAGTAATCGTGTGGAGCTAATTACCCGCAATGAAGTAAAAGTGTATAGCTCATAAAACAAAATGCAGAAATCGTGATTACAGTTACTACGTTTATTACAACAGAAATCGTATTTATATAGAGTGACCGCAGAACTGACCAATATTGTATAGTTGAAAACTGTATTTAAAATGAAAGTTTCGGGAATATTCTTAGCACTTCTTGTTGCTGGTTAGTTCATTTCTAAAAAATAATAAATTGATAATTTTAAATGATATAAAATTATTTTTCAGTTTTCTTCGGTGAAGGAATTGCCATGCCTGGTGGAGGTGGTTGTGGTGCTGATAGTGCTATATCTGTCAACGTTGCTACTGATTGTGGCTGATTCTTCTGATGACCATGTATTTGTCTGACTTCATCGAATAAATTGTTAATTTGCAAGATAAAAATTTTGTCATCTGTGTATTTTGAAATTATCCTCTCCGTAAAGTGAACTTAAAGATTCCGATATAGTGCTAATGCACTCAAATTCTATGCTGAAGAAAACGAAATACATCTGACTATTCGATTCTACATTTGTGGCCCATTCTCGTATTTAAGTGGCGTTCAAATCTTATGTTTAACTGATGTACTCTACATAATTCATTTTTGTGTTTTTAATAAAATACAATTCAACTTCTGTGAGATTCGCACTCAAAATGTGGAACAGGTTCTTCTTCTAAGGCTAACGCATGTCAGCGAAATAGCGGTGAAATCGCGATTGCGTTTCATATTGTATTCTTGTTACAAGAATAAAATGTATGAATCGTAATCGTGCAGAGCTGTTGAGTTTCGAATTCTTTTCTGAATTGCGAAGTTTCGGAAGAATATTCATATATCTATCTTCAAGTAGAAGAAATTCGAAGTTTCGAAGCTACAATGTCACCGGGGTGCAATATTTGTAGTGTTACTATATATTTACCCATACTTCACGGTGAGTTATTGCTTAAATGCTTGCACTTTTATATAATATAAAATGTCTTTCATGGCACACAGAGCACACTCACAGAATTCTCGTTAAATGAGTAATTAAACGTATTAAATTCACGGTTTTAACAAATTATTAAACAAAAAAATTATCCGTTTTAAATAAATAATTACATATAACATTCTTTTGGTAAATAACTGTGAGAAAACAAAATTCTGTGTTTGTTATCATACTTTTAAATAAAATTTGTTGCTTTCCGTTCTTCGAATGTAAGAAAAGCGAAAAATATAAAAGATTTTAATTAAATTTATAAACAGTTAAATGCGTGTATTCCCAAACGTAAAAATAATGACACAATACTTACGTCGCTAATTGCTAGCGTGAACCAATCTGGCCTGAAATAACGAAACACATGAGCATTTTGTCCTCTTGGGATTCCATGAATATATGAATGACCACTAAATAAATATAAAATAAATAATAAGTGGGCGCCAATTGTGAAGAGCATGGGTGCTACACTGGCAGAAACACCAATTCCAGTTGTGAGGTGAAAGTGCCGGTTACTGGTAGAAACACCAAATCCAGCAACAAAAAGTCCTCACTGGCAGAAGAACCAAATCCAGTGGACAGAGAACTCTCAAATACCAGAATTCAGAATACAACTATCGGCAGAAGCACCAAATCCGATAGCAGCTCTCAAAAAGGCACACACTTCATCAGAGGAGAAACACCAGCCTCTAACGCATCCCGCTCTTACACCAATTCCAAATTAGCAACAATCTACATATATGAGGAAATTCCTCAAAGCAACAATAACTAACACTGCTCAGTGAAAACTCACCTCTGTCGAATAAATGGTATTATAACAAAATAAATTAAGTACTCTATATTTATTCCTTTATCTATTTTTTTATTCACTTCATGTTTTTATATCAAACTGAATTCAACAACCCCTTTGACATCAGCGATACCTTCTTCTTTTGTTTTTTTTTCCGTGCCTCCTACACGAATCATTTCACGTAACTAGTTATTTTTGAACATTCAAGGAAAATGTAACAACAAGTCGTCGCCTGAATATTGGTTTTACCAATCCAAATTTGGTATTTTGAGTTAAGTACGGTATATGAATTGAACGCTTTAATACTCTTTTTTCTAAGTTGTATATGTATCACGATAAATCATGTTATGCTTGAGCCGTATCATATTTTTGCCACAAGAGTTAGTATAGGTTTACCCCAAAACAAATTTTTTTATACATGCGGCATGAATTACATTAAAACCTTTAAAATTCACATATTCACAGTAATACTTTTTATAACTTTTATGATGTTGGTAGAGCAAAATGAATTGGACCTCAGCGTAAAATTCTAAAAGCTATTTTGCGTCTGTCCATCCGTCCGTTTGTACGTAATCACGATAACTCACTTAGGGCCGGTTTCACAGGTCGAGCTTGAGCTCAGGATTAGTTAAACTCCGTTCGTAGTTTAAACTAAGTTTAAACCAAACTGATTTTCACAGTATTCGACCTCTTTTAATATGGCAGTAAGATTGCCAGTTTTTGGGCACACAAATTCGGGACATTATTTGCTGAAAATATAGTAAAATATCGAAATGGTCATTTTGGCCAATTTGGAAATGACTATTTTATTTTTTCGTTGAACTTTATTATGTATTAAACATTACAATAAATTAAATTACATATATAAAAAACATAAAGAATTAAAAAGCTAAACAGAAATAAAAAAAATTAATAATAAATAAAAAAATTGCAATAAAAACTTAAAAGAAAACAAAAATTGTGTAAATATAAATTTGATATAGAATTCATTGATTTTGTTTTTTTTGTACTTCGCCTTTTTATAATTCAAAATTACATAGTATATCCATGTATGTATATGTATATGTAAAGTATATATTATAGTCTCCTAATCATATTTTTCTTAAATTCACATTTATTTTTTTAATGTTAATATACATATTTATCATTCACCTTTGCCGCTGGAAGAATTCGTTTTTCGGACTCAGTATACATATATACAAATTTACGAAAATCTTTATAACTCATTTCGAAATTTTGCTTCACCAATCACCATCAACTCTGCTTCAAATTTTACTAGCAGTAATCAATTCTTATCTCTCCTCAACATATCCCATTAAATTAAAAATCCTCTCTTTAGAATTGATTAATCTAGAAAAATTGATCATATCGAAGAATACGGTATTTTCTTTATCAGAAATAAAATTGATCTAAGCAAACAAAGCTTTAAACACTTAGGAGTTATGCATTGCATTGACAACAGAATGAAAAAAAAAATAAATAATTAAGTATATTGCACGTACAAGAGTATATTATTATGAGTTTTCTCACAAAAACTTGAAATAATTAGAAACGCGGGACTTTCAAGTACGAGATCGGGACGGCGGGAAATTTGTTTAAAGTCTGGAAAATCCCGCCCAAATCGGAACACCTGGCAAGCCTATATGGCAGCACTGTGGAATTGTGAACTAACAAGCTATTTTCTGTACAATTGTGAACTAACAAGCGATTGTGATTTATTTAATTCAAAATATTGCTTACATTTTATTGTTTCAAATTATTTGTAAAGTTTTCCCGCCAAATCGTTGTGAGAAAAAAGTTAATTAATTAAGCATACAAAAATGAGTAAAGACTTTTTAAAACGCAGACGACGAACTTTTCATCAAAAGAAACAACGATATTAATGAAATTGGTTGAAAAGCATAAAAATATTATCGATTGTGGAAGAAATGTCAGAGTGTGCGCAGACGAGAAACTTAATAAATTGAAGCAAATAGAAAAACATTTCAATTGTGAAAGTGGTGAAGTGTAAAGAAATAAATAAAAATCTATTAGCTTAATAATATTTATGTAATGCTGCTCAAGTCTTAAGTACATGCATGTACCATACACATATATAAGACAATAAAAATACAAAATATTTATTTCAAATTTTTAATAATAAAAAGAAAATACAATAAAAATTCATTGATAAAAATTAATACATTTAACGATGGCAGCAATTCTGTTAGATGCTGATTGGTCAGCTGTGATTGGTATTTCGCATTCACGCGTTTCATTGTGGAGTAGAAAGATTTATAGCAATATGTTGTACCAAAATTGGAAATTAGATAGCAAGCAGCTTTCTTTAAGTATGGATATTTTGATTGTGGCACTATTTTCCAAAATTCAATTATAGAAGTAGGCTTGTGCTGCATTTGCAATGCTTGAATGTATTTCATCTCGATAACTCCAATTCGTCAGTCACTTTTTCGAATAAAATTTCAAAAATTGAAAATTCATCTTCAATAATATTACAAATCAATGGGTTAACAAAATAAGCAAATGTATATTTAAAACTTTTCAATTCTTCAAACCTTAGGTTGAAATTCGTTTGCAATTGTTCAAATTTTTCCTTTAACTGGTCTTTTTTTTTTGTCGTCGATAGAGATTAACTATAATTTGAACTTAAGATCATACACAAATCGTCACAAAGGTCACAAAGTTCAGCGTCAAAAATAAAAACAGTTTTTGACAAATCAATAATAATTTTTTCCATTGAAATGTTCCATAATGTCTATAAGGAACATGAAGTCATTTCCTAATTCTGGGTATTTTTTACTTTTGCTTTTGTAAACTTATGATAGGATTGTGGAGTTCCACAAAATGTGAAATACAAAGTTAAATTGACGTTAAGGGGAGATAATCTGTTTCGCAATTTAACCGTAACTCTTCTAAATAGATCTTAAATTGATGATGAGTTTGTTCTAATTAAATTCATAATCTGCAAAACAATCCTCCACACATTTTCATATTTTAAGTATACTTCGCTGAGTTGCCCACTATAAATTATGCTGTGAAGAAGTAAAAAATACCAATGAGACTCTGTTCTTCCTATCTTTGTAGGCGCTCCGTCAGTCACAACACTTACGAATTTATTACGAGGCATGTAAAGGGTTTTCTATAAGAGGTGTTATTTTAATTAGCTCGCTATGTCGGTAGATGTCACTTTTGGAGCTGTCACTTTTTGACATTTGACAAGTAGAAACTACGCCATTAATAAAAATTGAACGATACACGATTCAACAACGCATTGAAATTATTAAAATTCACTATAAAAATGGTAGAGACGGTTCGTAAAACTCGAACATTTTTGGGTCGTCGTAAAGCACCTTGTCGGACCGCCTTACAGAAAATGGTAGAAAAATTCGAGCTGTCGGGACAAGTTAGTGATGTGAAGAATAAAACCCGTGCACGTCGCTCAAGAACAGCCGAGAATATTGTTGCTGTAGCCGAAAGTGTTGAAGAAAACCCAGGTTTGTCCATTCCTCGTCGTTATTTGGAATTAGGCATTCCACAAACGTCATTACACCGTATTTTGCATAAAGATTTGGGTCTTAAGGCTTATAAAGTTCAGTTAACACAAGAACTCAAGCCGGCCGATCATCAACAATGTCGAGTCTTTGCTGATTGGGTCCTTGAAATGCATGAAAATGATCCGGAATTTCATCGAAAACTCATCTTGAGTGATGAGGCCCATTTCCACCTCGATGGCTTCGTCAACACGCAAAATTGTCGCATCTGGGCTCGAAAAACCCAAGAGTTATTGTTGAAAAGCCTCTCTATCTTCAACGTGTGACTGTTTGGTGTGGTTTATGGTCCCGCGGGGTCATTGGACCTTACTTTTCGAAAATGAGGCTGGAGCAACAGTTACGGTGAATGGATTGCGCTATCGACAGATGATTAATGATTTTTTATGGCCGGAATTGGATGGTATTGATCTGGACAACGTTTACTTTCAACAAGACGGCGCTACGTACCATACAAGCAACGAAACCATTAATCTTTTACGGGAAAAGTTTCAGGACCGTGTTATCTCTCGAAGAGGTGATCACAATTGGCCACCGAGATCTTGTGACTTAACACCTTGCGACTTCTTCCTTTGGGGCCACGTGAAAGAGAAGGTCTACGCCAACAGCCCAGCGTCGATTCAAGACCTCAAAGATGGAATTCGTGCGCTATCGAGGACATAGGGCAGCCACTTTGCGATTTGGTTATGGAAAATTTCATGAAAAGGATATGGTCTTGTGGGCGTGGTCGTGGTGGTCATTTGGCTGATGTTATTTTCCATTATTAACGGCATACATTCCTCTTTATAATGAAATAAAGATCCGATCATTTGTCTCAAAAAATGGCATTTTGTTTTGAATATCAAAATAACACCTCTTATTGGAAAACCCGTTATCTATAAGAGCTACTATGTCAGTCTAATATTGAATATTTCACATTTACGTTTGCAGATATACAGATTTACGCAGTTTAGTATTGTCGAGATCCAAAACTTTAACCACTTCTTCCAAGTCTCTTATTATAAATACTCCTTTTCCATATGGCCGTCTGAAACAAGCAATATGCCGAGCTATCAAAAAGTTATCTTCGTTTAATCCAACATCTTTGCGTCTAAAAGAAGGCAAGAGTTTTTAATGCGTACGAAGACCAGGTTGCGAACACGTAAGTTTCTCTGTTCGCAATTTTTAATTGAGTGGATATTAAGTTTAAAATTGTGGCTGACCTACTTCGTAATGTCGTGTAGTGAGCATTGCAACTGTACAATAAAAAAACACGATTTTGCAATATTGTAATAAACAGTAATTTTTATACTCATTTTTTGAGTTTTTTTTTACAGTTTCGGCGTTTTTTGAGGTTACGTTATTAAAAAAATTTAGTAATTTTATTTACGAAGTCTAGAATTGAAACAAAAAAATAAATAAACTTACTCCGCGGAAAATTTACACGTCGTAAACAAGTTTGATGAGAAAGCCTAATACATTAAAAAAAATAAATAAAAAAAACTAAAATAGTACATTCTAGCTGATAGGAAAACATCACTAAAATATACGGCCACACACAAGGTTGTAAAAAAACAAAACGCAATCAGCAACTATGATTTATAAGCATATGCCTGGGTGTGATTGAATGGTTTAATGAGGGAATTTTTAATAGTAGGTATATTTTTACGTTTCTTAAAACAATTTGTAATATTGTCGAATAACAAATTATTCTGTTGACAATCTGTAGAGAATATATGAAAAAGTTTTTAAGTAATGATTGTCACCTACATAAACAAGTCATTTGGCATCTCTCAATAAGAATAGCGATCGACACGATCGCACGCGGGTTTATTCTATAGGTATTCTGTTTTAACGAGAGTTAAATATTAAAAACCAATGCAATGTTTAGTTTTTTTTTTCTTAGACAGAATTTGCCACTCTTATAAATATACATCATAAAAAAAAAACTCAAATAATATCGTTGCGATCATTCAAATAATTATTGGAAAAAGATAAGATATAAAATTCGTTTTGTCTTAGGGGCTACTTATTCTGTAAATTATAGTCTACGGGCTACTATGAATATGGGCAAACAATTTAAGGATTTTTAAAATTTTTCATAATTATTTTAATAAATAATTAACAACATATTTATTAAATTAAAAAATTTCACTGTAAAGAAATAAATACACAAAAAATTTTAGCAAATAAAGAACAAAGTAATAATTATAATTTTGTTTTGTTTTTTGAGATGTAATATTTATTAACTTAAAAAAATACACTGAAAATAAGCAAATGAATAACAACGTTTAATTTGACAAAATCTGACATTGTATAAGTGCAGAAATTTTTTCAAAACTTGACTCATGTTAACTTAAGGCAGCTCTCAAACATGATTCTAATTGTTGATCTGTTAATTGCGATCGAGTTTTATATTCATAAATGAAAATGAGAATTCACATAAATATGTTGAAATTGAAATGTGCAACAACTGTCCAAATATTTGGATATTTATCTTAATTTATCAGTTTCCAAAAATTACAATTTGAAACCAGTGACTTAATATTTATTATTTCTTTTCCCAAGCCTGCTAAATTTATAGTACCGAGAAAGTTGTTTAGTTTTTGTGCTACACATCCAACATCGATGTTGTCATTAAATGGTGAAGACAAAAGACTGGAAATATCTTCAAGCTCACTTAATTTTAAAAATCTTCTTTCAATTCTTTTAGAAGCAGTGCAATAATATATATTTGTTGTAAGTAAGATTCTTTTTATTTTTAGACTCATCAGCCAGATTTTAATAAAACTTAAAGCACGACGTTTTAATTGCATTGCAGTTTCTCTTTAAATGACTTCAAAACAAAATGCTTATCTCATATCCATTATTGCTTTACCTTTACCCTGTAGTTGCAGATTTGATTGGTGTAATTTTTCAGTAACATCGCAGAAAAAAGCAAGGTTCAGAAGCCATTCTTGATTATTTAATTGAGGACATGATTCACTTTTAGTTTGCAAATATGAGCATATTTGGGGCAGATAAATCTCGTTCAAAATGTAGCACGACTTAACCATCTTACGTCAGTATTTAGTAATAGTTCACTGTGCTCGTCGCCGCATTCTTTCAGCAATCCGAGAAACTGGCGAACTGAAAAACTTTTAGATCTTATGGAATTTACTATTATAAATGCAACATCTATAACATGATCGAATTTCAATACTTTTGAACATAGCACTTGAGTATGTATAATACAATGATAATCCATAAAATTTGGAATGTCACCTTCACCTTTACACAGAGCAACGAAGCCATTTGTATTACTGATCGTTGTGGTTATTGATACCAACTTGCAAATTGGAAGATTTGTTCGTGCAGGATAATTTTTAAATAAATCGAAGATCTGCTAAACTCTTGTGCGTCCATGCATTGGAATAATATTTAATAATTTTTCTGTGGTCGACTTATCATCGAAAACCATTCGAATAAAAACACATAATTGCGCAGTGCCGATATAGTCAGTAGATTCGTCAAACTAGAGTGATAATACAATGCATTTATTAATGTTTTCACGTAAAATATCTTCAAGATTATGGTTAATTCCTTCTAATCTACCCATAACTGAATTTCGCGATAACGACATATATTTGATGAATGCCATTATTTCCGATTTATTTTTAAAATTTTGAAACAATACTTCACCAGTTTTAATAAAAGCCTCCTTCCATACTTTCCGATCTAGAAATGGTTTATTTTGTTTAATTAAAGTGCCAGCTACTTTTAATGAGACAATCCTGCTGCTGTATTTGAAAAAAAAAAAAACTGTTTTGTTACCCAGACAATTGTGCCTTCAGTTGTTGCATTTTGGGCTTTCTTAACGCAGTACCACGTGTATAATCTTCTTCATAGTTTTTTTGAATTGGTAGAAAATGTCTTTCAAAGTTTCTTATACAAAGCAATACTGTTGTATTGCAAATAAAACACACACATTTATCTTTCATCATAGTAAAGAAATAATCATTTTGAGGCCAGCCATTCCCTTTAACTCGTACACGAATTTGTCAATTTCTTTACTATTTTCGACACTCTCGTAGACCCACTTTTCGTCACAAGCTGAAATTTGGTACACAGGTTCATGTCGCGTGACAATTGAATCTGTCAAAATTTGAACCGGAAATTTCCATGGAAAACCCGGAAAATCGGGAAAAATCATTTGAAAATTTGGTACAAATTTGATTAGTGATAAATCCGTTTTAGGAAAAATGCAGAGTTTTCCGATTTTTCCGAAAAAATTTTCCGGAATTTTCCGACTTTTCCGGAAAATTTTCCGGTAAAAAAGTTTTCTAAATTATGCAGGATCAAGTTCCCTATAAACTGACATCATTACTTTCTCTCCGACAATGGTGAAAACTTGCAGAAAAAATCTCGAGGAAAATTCATGTAAAACGCTTTTCCGGAGTTCTTTCGACCAAGGAAGCGTTTGAGTGTTTTGCAACCTAAGACAAAGTTGTAGAGTGAAATGAGTTGCATAAAGTTGCTTTTGTGGAAAACTCCATGGAAAACCCGGAAAAGCGGGAAAATCATCGGAAAAATGTTCATCGATATGATTAGTGATAAATCTGTTTCAGGAAAAAAGAATTTTCTAACTTAGTTAACGTGAAAAAGGCAGAAAATAAAATAAGTAAAAAACGAGTTTTCAAACAACACTGAGGCCAAGTCGCATGAAAAAGTAGAAAATGAGCTTTTCTTCACACACAGAGTCAGAGGTAATAAGTGATTTGATTCATGAAGAGAAAGAATATTCAAGAAAAATGTCAGAGGTGGACTCAGATTTTTTGATTGGGACATTTCTCTTGAATATTCTTTCTCTTCATGAATCAAATTACTTATTACCTCTGATTGATCTTACTGAAATATATTGATATCGGTGATTGTCAGCGAATAAAATCTGAGACCACCTCTGTGTGTGAATAAAAGTTTATTTTCTACTTTTTCATGCGACTTGGCCTCAGTTTTGTTTGAAAACTCGTTTTTTACTTATTTTATTTCTATTGACACTGATAATGATAAGTTCTACTTTTTTCCGACCTGTACTTGATTTATTTATTCTTAAAAAACAGAGTTAAATATTAATAACATTTAAAACAATTATTAAAAAATAACATACCAGCTTTCGTTCGCTGTATGAATAAATAAAAAAAACAAAAACTGAAATTGAAAGTAAATACAAGTGCACAAACACAGAGGAACAAGTGGATTGAAAAACCAACAACTAAATGAAAGTTAATGCACAGCCGATCTAAATTGGAAATTTTTTCGTGGTTTTTAGAAAGAAACAAATGATGTCATATGTATACTTTCGTCTTTTGTGTGAACGGCGGAACAAAAATCGGGAGAATGTAGGATTACCCGACTGGTAAAATCTTCTTTAATACCTTCAAAATCCTTTCAAACTATTCATAATAATATACATTGGGTTATACGACCTCGAAAATGATAAATTTCGCTTTAGCTAAGATCCTGAATGGAGATGTAAAGTTCCTCTCAAATAAAATTCTCATTTTCCCCGAAAATACGAGAGAATCCAGATTTTCAACCATTAATTTAAGTGACAGCAAGTTGTTTAACTTTAGCTTGGCGGGCTATTTTCAAAACTTTTCAGACGACCGGTCGACAGAGGTCGATGTGTTCTATGCAAGTTTGATTTTTGAAGTGGTTTTTCGCAATGGCTCGTCGGACAGAAAAAATGGTTTAACCAATTATATAGAGTTTCATATTCTGAAGAAGTAGTATAATAAAAATGTCTAGGACTGATCGTTTTCACAGTATATCTATGTAAAAAGCCAAAATTTTCTATGGCAACACCAAAAAGGGTTGCCCGATTTAGTCCATTTTTGAAATTTTATTTGTCTTTATGTTGACGCGTTCTCAGGTAGTGTGCATTTATATAGTGGAAAAACGAAATTTTTGTATTGCAAGCTCACGAAGAATTTGCCCGATTTGTCTCATTTTCGAACTTAATATTACCTTGTTTTTTAAAGCCCGTGTAGAAAATTTTAGCTTTCTAAGTGAACGCGTTCTCGAGTTATCGTGCGCACGGACGGACCGACGGACAGACGAACGAACAGCCGGACGGACATGCAAAAATCAAAATAACTTTTAATATTATGCGTAGATGTCCAATTCATTTTGCGCTTTCATCATTATTTCTGTCCTTTAGAAACGGAATGACAAACTTAGTATAGATTTCATCTAGGGTATAAAAATGGATTTCAATTTCCGATCTGAGCCGCAGTTAGCTCAATGAAGAGCCTTTGCCCACCCTTGTACTATACAATTTGAATACGTTTTCTTAAATCTTTTATAGTTTTCAGTTTTTATCTACCAGCCCATATTTCCATAATGGACATTCTTCTTTGCTTTTATTGAAAAGTCGGAACCCACATAATTAGACGAAAATTTTATGTAGGTACCGTCACTCGGAGTGAAGTCGGACTGTGGGGGTGACCTCGGACAGAAAGGTATTGGTCAACGTTTTATTTAAAGGGCATACACCGCGACGCTTAAAACTAAAACGACCTACTTGTCAGTACAAATTTGATTGCAGTTGGGTGTACTTTTTCTCTGAATAAATTCTTCGTAGAGCACATAAATAAGGATTTTATAAATAATATATTTTTCTTGGGATTTGATAACTCCAAAAGAAACTGTTGTAACAAGGACAAACTAAAAATGGAAAAACGAAATGAGTTATTCTTTGTCATGGTGGAGTGAAAACTTATCTGTTTCTACTTTTGAATTTGACAATAGAGACATGCGAGTTTCTAAATAATTTTTTTTGCAAATTTTCCTCTAAAAACTAATTTTTATCAACAAAAAAGGGCAAAAATCATCCGAGTTCACCCCGAATGCCCATAATGGTAGGAACTTAAACTTACAAGGCAACTCAATCAGAAGCGTCCCTTGTTCGCATAGAAATAATAAAAGGAATAATTAATGTTTTGATAGTCATCAAAAAAATATTTATCAAGTTTGTTGCTGAATTTGTTGCTATTGTTAGATAGGATAATCGTGCACAATTAATTACCCAGAAAGAAGTAAACGTGCACAGCTCATAACAGAAAATGCAGAAATCGTGATTACAGTTACTACTTTTATTACAACAGAAATCGTATTTATATAGAGTGACCGCAGAACTACCAATATTGTATAGTTGAAAACTGTATTCTAAAATGAAAGTTTCGGGAATATTCTTAGCACTTCTTGTTGCTGGTTAGTTCATTTCTAAAAAATAATAAATTGATAATTTTAAATGATATAAAATTATCTTTCAGTTTTCTTCGGTGAAGGAATTGCCATGCCTGGTGGTGGTTGTGGTACTGGTAGTGCTATATCTGCCAACGTTCTTTCTAATTGTGGCTGATTCTTCTGATGACCATGTATTTGTCTGACTTCATCGAATAAATTGTTATTTGCAAGATAAAAATTTTTGTCATCTGTGTATTTTGAAATTACCCTCTCCGTAAAGTGAACTTAAAGATTCCGATATAGTGCTAATGCACTCAAATTCTATGCAGAAGAAAAAAAAAATACATCTGACTATTCGATTCTACATTTGTGGCCCATTCTCGTATTTAAGTGGCGGTCAAATCTTATGTTTAACTGATGTAGTCTACATAATTGATTTTTGTGTTTTTAATAAAATTCCATTCAACTTCTGTGAGATTCGCCCACAAAATGTGGAACAGGTTCTTTCTTGCTCTAAGGCTAACGCATATCAGCGAAATAGCGGTGAAATCGCGATTGCGTTTCATATTGCATTCTTGTTACAAGAGTAGCATGTATGAATCGCAATCGTGCAGAGCTGTTGAGTTTCGAATTCTTTTCTGAATTGCGAAGTTTCGGAAGAATATTCATATATCTATCTTCAAGTAGAAGAAATTCGAAGTTTCGAAGCTACAATGTGACCGGGCTGCAATATTTGTAGTGCTACTATATATTTACGCATACTTCCCGGTGAGTTATTGCTTAAATACTTGCACTTTTATATAATATAAAATGTCTTTCATGGCACACAGAGCACACTCACAGAATTCTCGTTAAATTAATAATTAAACGTATTAAATTCACGGTTTTAACAAATTAGTAAACAAAAAAATTATCCGTTTTAAATAAATAATTACATATAACATTCTTTTGGTAAATAACTGTGAGAAAATAAAATTCTGTGTTTGTTATCATACTTTTAAATAAAATTTTTTGCTTTCCGTTCTTCGAATCTTTTCACGAATACTGACATTAAATTTTTATTGTTTTTTATTTATATATTATGTAATATCACGGCCTACAAAATAATCGTAAACGTAACTAGTTTTTTTTTGAACATTCAAGGAAAATGTAACAACAAGTCGTCGCCTGAATATTGGTTTTACCAATCCAAATTTGGTATTTTGAGTTAAGTACGGTATATGAATTGAACGCTTTAATACTCTTTTTTCTAAGTTGTATATGTATCACGATAAATCATGTTATGCTTGAGCCGTATCATATTTTTGCCACAAGAGTTAGTATAGGTTTACCCCAAAACAATTTTTTTTATACATGCGGCATGAATTACATTAAAACCTTTAAAATTCACATATTCACAGTAATACTTTTTATAACTTTTATGATGTTGGTAGAGCAAAATGAATTGGACCTCAGCACAAAATTCTAAAAGCTATTTTGCGTTCGTCTATCCGTCCGTTTGTACGTAATCACGATAACTCACTTAGGGCCGGTTTCACAGGTCGAGCTTGAGCTCAGGATTAGTTAAAATCCGTTCGTAGTTTAAACTAAGCTTAAACCAAACTGATTTTCATAGTATTCGACCTTTTTTAATATGGCAGTAAGATTGCCAGTTTTTGGGCACACAAATTCGGGACATTATTTGCTGAAAATATAGTAAAATATCGAAATGGTCATTTTGGCCAATTTGGAAATGACTATTTTATTTTTTCGTTGAACTTTATCATGTATTAAACATTACAATAAATTAAATTACATATATAAAAAACATAAAGAATTAAAAAGCTAAACAGAAATTAAAAAAATTGACAATAAATAAAAAAATTGCAATAAAAACTTAAAAGAAAACAAAAATTGTGTAAATATAAATTTGATATAGAATTCATTGATTTTGTTTTTTTTGTACTTCGCCTTTTTATAATTCAAAATTACATAGTATATCCATGTATGTATATGTATATGTAAAGTATATATTATAGTCTCCTAATCATATTTTTCTTAAATTCACATTTATTTTTTTAATGTTAATATACATATTTATCATTCACCTTTGCCGCTGGA
Organism: Dioctria rufipes; assembly: GCA_963924295.1. Taxonomy (NCBI): domain Eukaryota; kingdom Metazoa; phylum Arthropoda; class Insecta; order Diptera; family Asilidae; genus Dioctria; species Dioctria rufipes. The sequence goes on along the minus strand of OZ002740.1, from coordinate 279,695,809 downwards.
AGAATTCGTTTTTCGGACTCAGTATACATATATACAAATTTACGAAAATCTTTATAACTCATTTCGAAATTTTGCTTCACCAATCACCATCAACTCTGCTTCAAATTTTACTAGCAGTAATCTATTCTTATCTCTCCTCAACATTTCCTATTAAATTAAAAATCCTCTCCTTAGAATTGATTAATCTAGAAAAATTGCTCATATCCAAGAATACGGTATTTTCTTTATCAAAAATAAAATTGATCTAAGTAATCAAAGCTTTAAATACTTAGGAATTATGCATTGGATTGACAACAGAATGAAAAAAAATAAATAATTAAGTATATTGCACATACAAGAGTAGGAATGCATCGATTTGATATTGTGATTTTTGTAATCCTGATCAAATCGGTTTATTTATCATAGTATCGATTTATTATTGAAGTATTATGTATTATTAAGAGTTTTCTCACAAAAACTTGAAATAATTAGAAAAGCGGGACTTTCAAGTACGAGATCGGGACGGCGGGAAATTTGTTTAAAGTCTGGAAAATCCCGCCCAAATCGGAACACCTGGCAAGCCTATATGGCAGCACTGTGGAATTATGAACTAACAAGATATTTTCTGTACAATTGTGAACTAACAAGCGATTGTGATTTATTTAATTCAAAATATTGCTTATATTTTATTGTTTCAAATTATTTGTACCTAAAGTTTTCCCGCCAAATCGTTGTGAGAAAAAAAAATTAATTAATTAAGCATACAAAAATGAGTAAAGACTTTGTAAAACGCACACGACGAACTTTTCATCAAAAGAAATTTGTTGAAAAGCATAAAAATATTATAGAATGTAAAAGAACTGTCAGAGTGTGCGCAGACGAGAAACTTAATAAATTGAAGGAAATAAAGGGTTTTCCAATAAGTGGTGTTATTTTAATTAGCCCGCTATTTCGGTAGATGTCACTTTTGGAGCTGACATTTGACAAGTGAAACTACGCCATTAATAAAAATGGAACCATACACGATTCAACAACGCATTGAAATTATTAAAATTCACTATAAAAATGGCACCGCAATACAGAAATTGGTAGAAAAATTCGAGCTGTCGGGACAAGTTAGTGATGTGAAGAATAAAACCCGTGCACGTCGCTCAAGAACAGCCGAGAATATTGCTGCTGTAGCCGAAAGTGTTGAAAAAAACCCAGGTTTGTCCATTCCTCGTCGTTCTTTGGAATTAAGCATTCCACAAACGTCATTACACCGTATTTTGCATAAAGATTTGGGTCTTAAGGCTTATAAAGTTCAGTTAACACAAGAACTCAAGCCAGCCGATCATCAACAACGTCGAGTCTTTGCTGATTGGGTCCTTGAAATCCATGAAAATGATCCCGAATTCCATCGAAAACTCATCTTGAGTGATGAGGTCCATTTCCACCTCGATGGGTTCGTCAACAAGCAAAATTGTCGCATCTGGGGCTCGGAAAACCCAAGAGTTATTGTTGAAAAGCCTCTCTATCCTCAACGTGTGACTGTTTGGTGCGGTTTATGGTCCCGCGCGGTCATTGGACCTTACTTTTTCGAAAATGAGGCTGGAGCAACAGTTACGGTGAATGGATTGCGCTATCGACAGATGATTAATGGTTTTTTATGGCCGAAATTGGATGGTATTGATCTGGACAACGTTTACTTTCAACAAGACGGTGCTACGTTCCATACAAGCAACGAAACCATTGATCTATTACGAGAAAAGTATCCGGACCGTGTTATCTCTTGAAGAGTTGATCACAACTGGCCACCGAGATCTTGTGACTTAACACCTTGCGACTTCAAGACCTCAAAGATGGAATTCGTGAGGCTATCGAGGACATAGGGCAGCCACTTTGCGATTTGGTTATGGAAAATTTCATGAAAAGGATATGCTCCTGTAGGCGTGGTCGTGGTGGTCATTTGGCTGATGTTATTTTTCATATTAACGGCATACCTCCCTCTTTATAATGAAATTAAGATCCGATCATTTATCTCAAAAAATGGCATTTTTCTTTGAATATCAAAATAACACCTCTGATTGGGAAACCCTTTAGAAAAACATTTCAATTGTGAAAGTGGTGAAGTGTATAGAAATAAATAAAAATCAATTAGCTAAATAATATTTATGTAATGCAGTTTAATTATTTGAACCTCAATATTTCTAACACATCTACATAACTTGATTTTATATTCAATTTTATAGTGTAATTTTTACAATTATTTCCTTGAAATTATACCAGGGGAATACCAAGTTAATGTTAACTGCATCATCTAATTCTTATGATAGAATTGGTAATTTCTTATGATGGAATTGGTAATTTCTTATGAAAACCTTATCGTCCTAATCATCAAAATGATTTGGTTCATTTCTCATTGTTCTTTATCGTCTGGATGTTATAGTTGAAATTTCTTCATCGATTATATCTTCCTGGTCTGAATTCATTACACAAATTTTATAATTACATAAATTATTATCTAAAAACCAATCTACCTGAGCAAGTGTCAAATCGAAATGTCACTTCATTCACATTTAAAGATAAACTGAGTTTAAACGCTTAATTTTGGTTGTTTAAGGTAAGTTTAAACGAGGCTTAACTTACCACTGTGAAACTGTGTTGAAGAGTTAAACTGAGTTTAAACCACATCTTAAACTTCAACTTGAACTGTAAAACCGGCCGTTAGAGTGCTGAAATTTTTCACTCGGTCTTTTCAGGGAAATATTAAACTTATATTAAGTTCGAAAATAGGACGAATCGACGAAACCCCTTCGTAGGGTTACCATACAAAAATTTCGTTTTTCACCTTATATTTGGAATTGCTTGAGAACGTGTCGACATAGATTGCTGTAATTTGGTTCAAGGTATTTTCATAGCAATTGTAAATAAAATATCCACGACGAATTTCGAAGTGGGAGATCAGGCAATGATTTGACAAGTGCTGTAATAGAAGCAAGATTAATGCTAGATTATCCTGCAATAAGAAGAATAATCCTTCGAAGCGACTCATGTGATTCTCAAAATAAGAACAAAATTATAGCAACAGCTTTGAAATATTTTATGTTCAGATATCAGGGAGTGAAAGAAATTATTCATGAGTCTGGTCACTGTCAAATTCAAGATGTTGATAGCCTCCATAGCTGCATCGACCGATTAACAATGAATACTGAAATTCCAAGTATTGTGTCATTAATAAAACTTTTGAAAAATATAAAATACAATGGTGCAGATAATTTAAAAAGAGGATTTCTTGGCATATTCACAAAAAACAGATTTATTAAATTACCAAAAGGTACCCACCATTTTCAAAATTAAAAATATCAGGCGCTATTCATAGACAATTTAAAATCAACTTTAAGTCGACTTTATGCTATTCATAGTGCACTTATAGTTATCTCCAACGGTAAAAGTTGACTTTAACTTTAAAATAGACCTTTGACGTCTTTGTGCAAATTTCATAATTTTTAAAAGTTTTTATTAAAAAAATAATAGAAGTGATAAAAAAAAATAAGAAAAGATGGATATGGATATTGGTGAAAGAATCGAAGAAGATTTAGTTATCATTAATGATGTAAATAATTTCTGACGTCAAAAAATATACAATTCTCAACAAGACCCTTTTGAAATGGATAAAATAAAATTTTTGTTACGGCACATATTTAGTAAGTACCTTATATAATTAACTTAGTAAATAGCAATCTACCAAAAAGAATTAAAAACAGAGGATTACCTATTAATGACTCATTGATGGTGATTGTTACCTTATATTTTTTAGGAAGAAATACTCATTAAGAGGACGCAGGTAGGAAATTAGAATTTTGATATATGTAAAAATTCACTTTATTCCAATACGTGCTTCTTTTAATATCATCTCTTCATGGAATATCTCAACCTACTATTAGTAAGATGATTAATTCTGTAAGTCGAACAATGGCACTACTTTTACAACAGTTCATAAAATTTTATGAAAGCGTTCAGGAAATAGCAGAAGTCAATAATAATTTTTATTCCGTGGCTTCCTTCCCAAATGTTATTGGTGCAAAAATAGCACAACATAATGGGTATCACAAACGGCATATTTACAATTTATTATCAAAAAAAAAATACAAAAGCATGCAACTCAATTTTAAATGCTGGACACAGATTAGAATCCCAAGCTAAAGTATGGAGAAAAATCCCATTTATTCAAAATACTGAGAAGGATATCAAAAAAGTTTTAACATCCAAAGATATTAATCCCGCCTTTTTCTGTGAAAACCCATTACAAAATTGCGTCTTTAATCATAAAATAAAACCAAAAATTGATGCACTAGAAAAAAGGGGGGTATATCAAATTAAATGTAATGATTGTTCTGGAATTTATGTAGGTAAAACGAAGCGAACTCTAAAGATTAGATTAACTGGACATATGGCGGGAGCTCGAAATATGATGCCACAGTCTGCTATATCCAAACACTTAAAAGAAAATAAACATAACATAAATTCAAACAGCATCAAAAATTTTACATAATATAGACGGAGGAGAAATCGAGACTAGGGCAGAAATTTTTGAAATAAAAAAAGCCAAATATATTGGACAAAACATAATTAATGATCAGCTAGATTTTATGAACAATAGTCCACTTTTAAATCCTAAAAATTTTTTAACCGGCGGAAATATTCAGTCGATAGCCTGATGATGCCTCGATAGGGCGAAACGCGTCGCACTCTTATAAAAAGACTTTTTTAATAAATAGTTTAAAAGTTAACAAGTGTTTTCAATTAATCATGAAGAAATTTAAACAAGTGCCATCAAGAAATTCAATCAAATTGTGATTAATTTAGTTCTTAGATTGTAGCCACTGGTAGTCGTTGGCGAGGCTCGGTACATGATTCCAGAATATGGAGTTCATGTGCATTAAAATCAAAGTTAGAAAAAAGAAACATTGGTCTTTTGCTTTGAGATGGTGGATATCTATGCTCATCAATCCTGTTAACACCAATTTCAAATGCTTCGACTGCAAAAGAACAAAATTACAATAGAAAGCATATGCTAACAAGAGGATGTATAGAACGATTGAATGGTCAGATTAAAAGCAAATTTCGTTCTATGTATGTTTGAGAAATTACGAGTTGATCTGGACATCGCGAAAATGATCGTAGTTGTGTGCGGTATTTGCATAATTTTTCAAAAGATCGGTACGTGAAACGTAGGTTTGTACTAAAACAGTTATATCTCCTAAATGACAAACAGTAGAAAGATGGTCGGGGTGCTAATTTATAGAGAACCTCCTGCCCTTTTGATTCAATGTGTAAACGGTGAAAAAAAAATTATAAGGTTATTATTTTAGTTTTTTTTTGCTTCACACACAAAAAAATGAGGTACAAAAGCTGAAACTTGAAGTTTGGCAGACCGTTTCTTCTAAACTACATACTGTAGAAAAAGCACTGACACGTTGAATCAAAAGGGCAAGAGGTTCTCTATAAATTAGCACCCCGACCATCTTTTTACTATTTGTCGTTTAGGAATTATAACTGTTTTAGTACAAACCTACGATTCACGTACCCTTAGTCCTTTAACCCCGATTATCTCGGAAAGAGTTAAGAATGCACCCCCCCCCCCTCCAGAAACAATTTTTTTTATATAGTAGTAACGGTAAGGTTCCCATTACCAAATTATATAACTTGAGTTATATAGACTAGTACTCGAAACCTCTTTGTAACCACTATAAACCCCTTATCGAGCTTAAATGGAGGATTATATAAAGGTTACCGTGACTTGATTTAAGTAACGTTATATAACTAAAAGTTTTATAAAATGAGTAACCAAAATATTCTGGTTACCTTAATATAACTTCTTATAAAAACCCTTATATAACCCAAGGTGCTCTCGATTAATTTATTTTGGTCATAGCAGTGGTTGCGGTAATGTTTCGGTTACCTTTATAAACTTCGTTTATAATGGTGATGGTAACGTTTCCATAACGCTTGGAATTCTCAGGCTGATTACTTTCAGTGATTGAAATGTTAGGGAAATTATTTTTCGTTACCTTTATAAAACAATAATATGCAAATATTTACGAAACCTATCTTGACATAGAATTTCGATTTTTTTTTTGTATTGCATTTTTATAATGGAAGGGTTTAATATTTTTACATTTCAGAAGTACAATTTTTCGGCATATATGTGGTGAAATTCAGCTGTAATTGAAATTTTACTGTGAATATCATCATAGATACTTCTAACAAATACAGACCCCTCCAAAAATAAGCAATTTTTAATAATTTTAATTAAATATGACAAAATTAAAAATTTTCACTTAGGTGATATTAATTCATAAAAATAACATAACATAATTTAGAAATGTTATATACCTAAAAAGACGTATTTTCTTCATATAAAAAAAAACGAAAGCCATATATCTGCAATATAAAAAATTGACTAATCCGACATTTTCTTTTTTATCTGCAATGCATAGATGAAAAAAATGGCGGCTTGTACTTAAATGAACTAATTACCATTATAAAACTTCAAGTAGTTTTATATAAACTCTGTGTCTATTATATAAACTGAATGACCCTTATAAGACTTCTAGAAATATTATATAAACTGAAGAAACTACCATACCTCGAAAATGATCCTTATATACCCTATAGTCATAATATGTATCCTTTGGTAATGTTTTATATCTTATAGTAACGAAAATCAGACGTTCGTGATCTTATATACCCTTAGGTTATATTGTGATACTTTTGGTAATATTATATATCTTATAGTAACGAAAATTAGTCTACTGTTCTTATATACCCTTTGGTTATATTGTGTTACCTTGGTAACGTTATATATCTTAAAGTAATACCGAAGGATGTGTCAAGTTATTCTTAAAATAAGTTTTGTTGTGCGCGCCGTGTAGTGTTATAATGGCTCCATTCGACACTAAAAGTAATTTGTTTTTATAACGATCACCGTAGTTACTAAAGGGCCACCAAAAAATGTTACGATATTTTATAGTGCGTATATGTATTACCGAAAGTTCCCAATTTTTATTAAAGTCCCCGAAATTACTGAAAGTTGTCGAGTTATATAAGGGTAACCACGGATACAGCAATAAACCCTTATTACCAATAAGTTTTATAACGTGGTGATCAAAACAATTACAAAACTTTTTTATATACCTTCTAGTAATGGTTAGTCTAAGTTATATAGATCGGTGATTGTAACATTTCCATCACGAAGTTATAAAACCTTAAGTAACCTACTTCCACGATAACCATTAGTAACCTTAAAAAACGCTAATATAACTACGTCACTAATTGGTAATATTATAAAACTCTTATATAACCACTGAAATTTTTACATAACCGAGTAACCATTATATACCCCTTATAAAACTACCCATCACCTTCAGTCACCAAAAATTGGGAAAATTGTTACTTGGGCTGGAGAGAAGAACCTTAATTTTGGACCGACTTTGCCTCGGTTCTTTGGGTTTCGGCTCGTTTGGCAAGCGCCATTCCGATAATTGCTGGCTGGTTTGCATATCATATTCATAGACCCAAGTCTCTTCACCCGGAATGACGCATCCGATGAATGTGAGGTCCGAATTCACTCGTTCTAGCATGTCTCCACACACTCGATTACGATGCTTCATTTGAAAAAAATTGATTTCTTTTGGAACGAGCCAGGCTTTGATGCGTCTCATGCCCAAAACATCAACCACAATAGTTCGAAACGATTCAGGAGAGATGTTGAGTTCACAAGCTAGCTCTCTGAGACTAGAACGATGATTAGCTAGCACTAATTTCTTCACTTTATCGACGTTTCCCTAAGTATTTGAGGTTGAAGGCCATCCAGAATGAAGCAAATCGTTAATGGCTTCACGACCCTCTTTGAACGTTGATCGATATATTTTTTAATAGTAAAAATCGCCAAACACTACTCAAACAACTTATGTTTTCAACTCTTGTCAACAAACTAATTGACAGATCACGCTCAAGCTCAGCGTCATGATACCCTACAATGCTATCAACTTATGAAAAGAATTGAAAAAAATTTAACACGGGCGATTTGAAAGCTTCAGTCCCAAAACTTATTTGACAGATTATGATTTATATAAACTAAAGCTTGATTTTACAAGTTTTAAAGTACGTTATTTCGATAAGGCTTAGCACTTTGAATAAAATTAGAAGCCATTATTTCTCAATAAGGCTGCATATCAGAACACATTAAAACATTTTTAGCACAATCAGTAATGGTGAAATAAATTTCTTGTTTCTGTTGACTTTGAAGGCAGCATAACGTAGTTTTAACAATGAGGGAACTCGCTAAACATCTCTGTTTAGCCCAATTTGCCTTGGGAAATCAGACTTAGAGGACAAACACAATCGAAAAGAGAAATATTTAGGGAATATTTCCGTTATATTGCCTTGAATTTGGAATTACAACTTCAAAGTCCATACATATTATTAAATTGACTTCGAAGTTTAGTAAAATTGAGGTAAAAAGTAAAACAAATCGCCCCAGATTTATGAAATTTTCGATATTTATTTCCCTGTTTTCCTTCATTTCAATGAGATTAATTAAAAGGAATTATTTAGTTATTTTTCCCTAATAATTAACTACAATGTTAAGATTACTTGGAGGGCCTAATTAAAGAATTTACGAAGTAATATTTCCTTCTTTTACCTCATAGGAGAGTGGCTTGTCAAGTTAAATTCCTAAGTCTAGTTTACGTAATTTTAACCAACATATGTCGATCAGTCCTCAGAAAATTCAACCTAAAATGTGAATTGTTTAGAATATTAAATCCTATAAAATTAGTTATAATCCTGTCTGAAGAACCCTTCTAAAAATATATACGAAAAACTATTTCAACAATTAAACTTGTACAAAGAGGTGACCATCCGAAATTACATAGAGGCATTCATTAAGGGTACCATAACAATTGGTCTTCAACCAATTTTATTTTTTTTACTTGTTAAATTACGATATGATCTGTTAAAGTATAGTCAGTACACTTGAAATAATTTTTTTTCACAGTTTGTTTAATATTTATTAATTGTGTCGAATATACCCTCGTACTGATCCAAAGGGGTTGATATATCGCTAGAAAAAGCAATCCATCCAACATTGTGTCAAACTTCGTACGTTTGAATTCGCTCCTTAAAGCATTCATACTTCAAAACTTCAGAAATTTTGAAGCATTGATAAAATGTTCATGCTTCCATGGGTTCGACTCCAAGCTTCGAATAATTTGAATCGTCAAATCAGCCTATCTACGGTAAATTTTCTTAAAATTTTGTTTTTGAAAAGTTTTTTTTTTTAGTTATTATTTTGTCCTTTCCATACTTTCGCAGATTTGTAATCTTAAAAAGTATAGTGTTGTCATCGGGACTATGTATAATATTACATATATTAAGTTACAAGTCGATCAGACTATAAGATTTGAACCTAACTAACAAATGAAATTAATGATAAAAGTTTCTATATTCTGTCTAAGAATCCGTAATCCCCGAACTAAATTCTCCAAGATATCGAATTGGACCATAAATAACTAAATTTGTCTGCCATATTGAATCTCTACATTTTGAAAAAAATTATAATCGCTACCTTGGCAATCTTTAGATATTGATTTTGTGGCGAATCTTGCATTTCTTAATTGTGACAACAAATTCGGAATTTACAACCACGACGGCGCTAATAATTTTGAGCAGCAAAATCTGCCACTCCGACAACTCCCAGATATTGATTTTGAGCCGCATTGGGTCATAATGGCAAAATTTGTTCGCCATCTTGTATGCACTATGACATTTTATATTATATAAAAGTGCAAGCATTTCACCGGGAAGTATGGGTAAATATAGCACTACAAATATTTCACCCCGGTCACATTGTAGGTTCGAAGCTTCGAATTTCTTCTACTTGAAGATAGATATATGAATATTCTTCCGAAACTTCGCAATTCAGAAAAGAATTCGAAACTCAACAGCTCTGCCCGATTGTAACAAGAATAAAATATGAAACGCAATAGCGATTTCACCGCTATTTCGCTGACATGCGTTAACCTTAGAAGAAGAGCCTGTTCCACATTTTGTGGGCGAATCTCACAGAAGTTGAATGGAATTTTATTAAAAACACAAAAATGAATTATGCAGAGTACATCAGTTAAACATAAGATTTGACCGCCACTTAAATACGAGAATGGGCCACAAATGTAGACTTGAATAGTCAGATGTATTTTTTTTCTTCAGCATAGAATTTGAGTGCATTAGCACTATATCGGAATCTTTAAGTTCCCTTTACGGAGAGGGTAATTTCAAAATACACAGATGACAAAAATTTTTATCTTGCAAATTAACAATTTATTCGATGAAGTCAGACAAATACATGGTCATCAGAAGAATCAGCCACAATTAGAAGCAACGTTGGCAGATATAACACTACCAGCACCACAACCTTTACCACCAGGCATGGCAATTCCTTCATCGAAGAAAACTGAAAAATAATTTTATATCATTTAAAATTATCAATTTAATATTTTTTAGAAATGAACTAACCAGCAACAAGAAGTGCTAAGAATATTCCCGAAATTTTCATTTTAGAATACAGTTTTCAACTATACAATATTGGTAGTTCTGCGGTCACTCTATATAAATACGATTTCTGTTGTAATAAAAGTAGTAACTGTAATCACGATTCCTGCATTTTGTTTTATGAGCTATACACTTTTACTTCATTGCGGGTAATTAGCTCCACACGATTACTCTATCTAACAATAGCAACAAATTCAGTAAGAAACTTTAAATAATTACATTTTTGCGACTTTCAAAACATGAGAACAGCAATGCATAATAGGTCGACAGTACGACCTCCGCCCAAAGAGATTTAATGACTCGGTAAGTGAAAGTTCTGAATAATATTATCCGTTTTTTTAGTTCAGTGAAATTAAGAACGTTTCTTGCTGCTACCAGTGATTTTCGGCTGCATCTATGTAATTATGACAATTTATTGATATTTCTGGTTATAGTTTTGGGATCTATCTTTATCAGAATACTTATTCACCCTCAAAACATAAGCGAACACGATAGCGCTTATCTTGTTGTGGCTAAAGATGTAAGGAAAGTTAGTATTGTAAACACTACATTCTTTAAACCAAGAGAACAGACGATTATAATATCAAATATATATATGTATATAAAATCAAATTAATTTACCTATCTTGATTGATACTACATACCCATCCTGAGCTGAGAACTGCAGCGGCAATACAATTTGACTACGCTAAGTTTGGCTTATCGCACTTCCTCTTTTCTCTACAGGGTGCTTCCGCCATGGTGGTCCATATGGCAAGGCAAGAGTTATTATAAATACACTTTAATGAAGAATAATTAATTCAAGAGTTCACAATAGAATTAAAACTAATTATGAGAAGAAATGATTTAGATGCGAAAATAAACTGTGATATCTACTGCTGTGATTAACTACTGTAATACACACTACTGAAATGCAAAACTACTGTGTTACAAAAACTACTGTGATAAGCAACAACTCTCTACTTTACTTTACAACTGGCTGATTTACTTCTCAAATTGACGATCTTTGTTTAGAGATTGCAATTGCAGAACAATTGCAGATGCCTACATCCGGCCATCCTGTTGTTCGTTCGGCCCGAACGAATTGACGACATCTAGAGCATCTATAGAATGCCATGGTTTCATCAGATCGCAGCTTGTAGTAGTTACTTTTGGTCCTTCTGAACTTGTCATTTTTTTTTTTACTGTGTAGCGTCCAAAACGACCTTTACGTACGACTTCATAGGGACAAAAGTAGAACAAATTTTTTTTCCCAACATTAAATTGGGTGTTTTTAATAGCAACAAGATCTCCAGCTTCATACTCTCTTTCCTCGACTTGTTAAAGGATTTGCGGTTTTCCTGTTGTATTTTCTTAATTTTATGCCGAACATCTAATCTGATTTTGTCTCTTTCTTCATCATAGCAATTCAACGAAGCTAGTTTTATTGCTTCTACCACATTTAGGTCATCTTTTTTGTTGATTTTGACCCCAAATAAGACTTCAAAAGGAGTTCTTTGTATTGACCGTTGAAAAGAACTATTTATTGCTACTTGAACCTTAGGCACAAATTTGTACCAGTTTTCTGGTGAATCGACGGACAGCTTTTTAAGTGTTTCAATAATTATTCTATTCATTCTCTCAACTTGTCCATTGCCGCGAGGTACGCCGGTTGTTGTTAGTATATGTTCAATTCCCTCTTCTTCGCAGAAAGCACTAAAAACGTTCGACGTGAATGCTGTACCCCTATCTGATATCAATTTCCGAGGATTACCAAAATATTGTTGTTGATCTCTTAATTTCCGAATTACTTCTTCGCTCGTCAAAGTTTTTGTTGGATAGATCCAGACATACTTGGAGAAACTATCTATTATGGTTAACATGTGATCTAGATGCATCGTTTCTAATGGTCGTTCCCCTTTGTGTATAGGATGCAAGAGTCCCTCTTGTTTGCAGCTTTTCGACTGCATAATAAGCATTTAACACAATTGTCTATATAAAATTTCACTTTGTTTTGAATTTTGGGTATGTAGAATTCTTGGTTAATTAAATAGATGGTCTTGGGAGACGCAAAATGCCCTTCTTCATGTTTCATTTTAATAATTTCAGCTTCCATACTTTGCGGTATTACCAATAGTTTTTTCCCTTCCACATATTTTAACAATAAATTTCTCTCAATGGAAAAATCCTCATAGTTTTTTTGTTTTAGAATTTCTGTGATGGCGCCAATATAATCGTATTTTTCTTGTGCTTTATGTATCCTAACCAATAATTCTTCTTGAACTGCGTACATGACAGCATGCCGGCGTAAGGAGTCAACATGTATCATGTTCTTAGCTGCCCTATGCTCAACATCAAACTCGAACTCCTGCATATATAGAATCCATCTGGATACAGCTGTAGGTAGGTCTTTCTTTTCCTTTGTTTGGCGAAACGCTATGCAGTCTGTAATGACTTTAAAGCGGATTCCCAACAGATAAATTCGAAACTTTCTAAAAGCTAAGTAAATGGCCATAACTTCAAGAATATAACTGTGATATTTCTCCTCTGCTGGTAAATTTTTTCTGCTGTAATAATAAACTGGGTGTAGCTGATTATTATCATCCGATTGTAAAAGGATTGCCGCACATCCATGCTTGCTTGCATCCGTATGAAGCTCCGTTCTGGATCCCTGTTTGAATATATGTAATACTGGTGTATTCGTTAGAGCTGATTTTAGTTCATCTATTGCTCCCCTTTTCTCGGCTTGTATTCTAAAATCGGCATCTTTTTTAAGCAGGTTTGTTAGAGGTCTGGCAATAATTGAGTAGTTAGCGATAAATTTTCTGAAAAACCCTGTGATTCCTAGAAAAGCTTGAAGATCCTTTATTCTTTTAGGTTTTGGAACATGTTTCACTGCTTTGGTTTTCTCTTCTGACCATGTTGGACAATATGGCCTAAGAAATTTATTCTACGTTTTAAAAAATTACATTTCGTCCAATTAATTTGTAAACCGTACTCCTCAGCTTTCTTCAAGACAGTTTTTAGTTTACTTAAGTTTTCATTTTCATCTTTCGAATAGATTATTAAATCGTCTGGTACACCTACTTCATCTTTATCATCCGTACAAATGTTCATGATCGATGCTTCGTTTTCTTGTATTACATCTGCTAGATAAAATGTTGTTACATTTTTATCTATGACCAATTTAACTTGTGAAATTATATCGTTCCCTATAAATCATGGGAACCTTATAGCAGAATTAGGAACCACATTCAATTCTGCTTCGACTTCTACGCTGTCAGCTGAAAGTGTTGTTTTAAAATATCCAATTGACTGTGATTTTCCCGAACCTAATCCGAGTAAATTTACAGTGCGTTTGATTAGAAGAATGTTATTTAATTTTCGAAAATCATCTTGTCGAATCAAACTTAAATCGCTGCCGGTATCGATTAGCGCATTAAACTGATGACCGTTAATTTTAATCAGTTTTACATTTTGCGTTAATATAAAATTAGTTTGTTTTGTATTGGGCTTTTGGGGACAGTTAGTCGACAAATGACCACTACCGTTACATTTAAAACATTTCGTGTCCATTTTACAGTCTTTTCATTTATGGTCTGTCGACCCACAATTAAAACAATGAGGCTTAGCTGATTCCTTAACTTTTGATTTTGAGTAAAAATGTTCGTAATTCGGTTTGTTTATTCTGTTTTTTATTCGCTCATAAATGTCTAATTTCTCTTTTAATTCGTTAATATTTTTAGCACTATATAAAATCATTTTGTTCTCGTCACGATCGACTATGCCGTTGATTATAAAATGAATCAAAGAAATTTCATCGACGTCAGCCAAAGATGCAATTTCCTGCATCTTATAAACGTGTTCCCTAAAGCTTTCAGTTCTCTTTTTTGTACGTTTTTGCAAATTTAAGTAAATGTCCGCTTTACAAACTTTTTTGTCAAATTCACTTATTAATTTTAACTTTAAGTCCTTGTAAGATTTGCAACTGATTGTCCGTGAGAAAATTTTCGCACTACCTATGAGTTGTCTTTTAGCATAAATAAATTTTTCTACTTTATTCCATTTTAACATCAGCGCCACTTCTTCAAATTCATTTAACCAAGTCATTACTGTAATATTTTTATCATCGCTAAATGGCTGTATTAAATTTTCAATGTCTCTTACCTTGAAATCTAATGAGCGTGAAATACCGCAATTACTTTCCCTACTGCTTTCATTTTCTGTCTGATTAAGACTGTAAGTAAACTGCATTTTATCAATGTATAACAAAAACTTTAATAATTCATCTTTAAGATATAAAAGTAACAGAATTAACATAGAAAATTCATTTCAGTCTTATAAACTATTTAAGAATTACCTACCAATTTTTTTTCTCATATAAAATCGGTTTTTGATATTAAGACAATTTTTATTGCACTTGCTGAAATTCTAAATTAATAAATTGGATAACAACTCCGTCATCCGACAACATCTCGGATGAAGCAGTTGGCTTTTTTCATCTGTTCATTTAATATAGAAATGCGGAGAGTGCAATTAAAATTAATACATAAATATTGTAATCACAAATCAATGTTAGAAAATCACAGCAAAGTCTAAATTCTTAATTCGTTATCTTCCTTTTGGAATTCACAAATTGAGTGATCTTCTGCAGTTATATTTTTCTGGTTTCTTAACGCTAAAAAAATTTTATAAAATGATAAACTTTGTAAAGTTTGCCAATCGTCTCCATAGAGCTTCTTTAGTAGATTTGTAATATCAATTAATTTTGCTGCTTTGATTAGTATATTTCCTGATGGTAAAAGACGAGGTTGCATATTTGAAATTAATTTTCATTTCTTTATAATACTTTGTGCAGCTTGTATATCAGATGAAACCTCTCCACGTATACGAATATTACCTGCTATAAAAAAAAAGGAAAAAATATCATTACCTTTTGATTTAGTTAAAATAAATCTTTTCGCCTTATTAAACTGAAAGTGCCAAGCACTTGGTGGCTTTAAATATTCGCAGGATAAATATTTCCAATCCATTATAGGACATTTAGTACTTCCAAACATTACAACAGTGCCATACGATTTGTAAATATCGAAATATTCCTCAGATAAAATAATAGTTTCTATGGCCCTTACATTTTTTCAATCCTGGAAAACACCCTATCAGGAGGAATATAAGACTGTCCTTTAACTGGAAACACCAATTCATGGACATTGCCATCATTGCGGAGTTTTATGATGATATTTCATTTGATTCTTTCGGTCTATCTGTTTCACCCCAAACATACAAAAGTACGTTATTTTTGTTAACGTAGACCTTAATGATCCTTCAACTATCCCCAAAGTTGTATAAGTATAGTTGTCGGCTGTAATAAGCCGCTTGATCGGGCACCTTAGGTAATAGCATGTTCTTTTGGCAGTCAAATGAAAAAAATTTAAATCTGATTTATCCTCTCGTAGTAATGAAAATAACGCTTTACTCCGTTTTTTATGTACTGTTTTTTCCATTATTAAAGTTTTGTAATCTTTTTCAATTTTTATTCTTTCTCTGTATATTTGACACAATGAATACATATCAGTTGATGGAGACTTGAAGCCGATATTACATTTCGTATTAAATATCTCTCTGAAATTTGAATTTTTTACTTGAAGCTCTGGCTTCGTTATTTCTTTTTTGTACATTCGATACTGTTTAGTCCACCTAAATTCCAATTGAAGTGTCTAGCCTGGTTCTACCATTTTCATTAATTCCTGAAATAAACAAAAAGGCACCACAAAGTATTGAGACTAATTTAAAATGTCACAGAATACTTATCTAAAAACTGACGAATTATTTATCTTTCACGAAAATCAAGTACAAAAATGCAAACTGCACATCCACAGCAAATGACCCTTATCAGGTTACCTCTTTAATCTGAAAATAATCCAAAGGAAATCATTTAACAAAAGGAATAATTAACAATAAATCACAAACTTACCAAATCATATGTACCTCTGTATTGTTGACAACTTTTTTCATGTGATTTGACATCTACACAGCCAGCTGTCTTTGCCTTCGCCGCAGTCAGAATACGAGAAATTGTAATAAACGTCGCTAGGGCAACACCGAGAGGCGAGAGCTAATAACTGGATGCGGCGGCTATAAAAGGCCGACGAGTTGCAATAGATGGCACCATTCTTTTATCAGAGTTCATCTGATTCAGAGTCTAATCTCAAAAATAAGAATCGTGTTCCTATCCACCATACAGAAGTATAATTCTGTTCAGAGTTTAATCTGAAAAACATATTCCCATCCTTATTACAGAAGTATAATTCTGGTCAGAGTTTAATCTGAAATCATTTTCATATCTATTACAGAAGTATAATTCTGTTCAGAGTCTAATCTGAAAATTTTCGTCTCATTCTGTTTTGAACCACACGTTGCAGCACGCTGCTGCACCCCCCTTTTTTCTGCTTATTCAGCTTCTCTGTCTGACAGGGCCGCTACCATCAAACAGATTCATAGAATATTCTTGTGTGCGTCATTTTTACTGCCTTAGTGCCCACACGTATTAGCAGCATTACTATTCTAGTAGTTTTAGAAGGTGACAAAACTAATTCCGATCTTCTTCTTCTTCTTTTCAGAATTAAAGAGACGGACAACGTTTTTTTGGACCATTTTTTTTTCTTTTTATTATTGAATTGCTTTTTCTGAATTGTTAATTTGAATTTATAGTTTTAAGCTCCTTTGAATTGTTTTGTGAATTTGTGATATTATGTTAAGTATATGAATTATTGAAATAAAATTTTATATTTGAATTTGAAAAACGACTGAGTTATCTTTTCAAAAACCGGCATCTCACCCTTATTGTTTGAGACCAGCTCTCACAGATACATAGGATAGAATAGAATAAATATTTATTAGCCCAAAAGCTATAACAACAACGTTATACATAACTTCATAAAACTCTCATAATGGAAATTCATTATGAAAAAAGTAAATTAATAAAATTCATTTAAAATTAATTTTTATGTAGTATCTAATTGAATTCTTAAATTGGAAAAAATTTCTTTCTAGTTTTATTTCATTTGGTAGGCTATTAAACAATTGCAGTCCCTTATACATAATTGAGTTTTGAGTCCTATATCTTCTATATAATGGCAATCTAAAATCTCCTGCATTTCTTAGATTGTATCTAGTATCATTTACATAATTTAAGTGTTTTTGCAGATATTCTGGAAATAAACACAAAAATAAGTGATATTTTAACCTCTGTCTAATACTTCGCCAATTTAACTGTACACACAACTGTACTCTTTTATTACTGTTCATTACAAGACATTTTGTTTTTGATTAATTGAAAACACTTGTTAACTTCTAAACTATTTATTAAAAAAGTCTTTTTATAAGAGTGCGACGAGTTTCGCCCTATCGAGGCATCATCAGGCTATCGACTGAATATTCCCGCCGGTTACAAAATTTTTAGGATTTAAAAGTGGACTATTGTTCATAAAATCTAGCTGATCATTAATTATGTTTTGTCCAATATATTTGGCTTTTTTTATTTCAAAAATTTCTGCCCTAGTCAAGATTTCTCCTCCGTCTATATTATGTAAAATTTTGGTGCTGTTTGAATTTATGCTATGTTGACGGAGGAGAAATCTTGACTAGGGCAGAAATTTTTGAAATAAAATAGATAAAATATTTATTAAATTCTTCTATAATTTACAATTGATCCTCCGAAATTGATTCCTTTAAATGGTTTTCCCCTATGACTAGTTTTTTTAGAGTATTCCGCATAGCCTGTTGGTCTCCACTATTCAAATTTATTCTGTTTTTTAAATATTCAAACTTAACAAAATTTATTTCCCGCATATAAAAATTCCTGAATTGGTTATATTCTAGCCAGTCGTTATGACTGTGTGTTAATTTTGCTTTATAATAACTATTAACTTTATTTTTCCTTAGGTCTGACAAGCGTTTGTTAAACCATCTGTTTTTATCTCTTACATGGCGTTTTTCTACTATAAACTTACGGCTTACCTCCAATAAAGATTCCGATAATACTCTGGCTTCAACATTAAGATCACTACTTGATTCAATTTGTGTCATATTCAATCGGGAAAGTTCACCAACGAATTCCTCCTTATTATACCTAATATAAGTAAAACTTTGAATGTTAGATTCATGGTTACTGGCTTTCAAGTTAAACATATTTGTTTCATGGTTACTAACGTTTAGGTCATTCATAATATGGGCTTTTATCTGAGAATCGTTAGTAATAATATAATCAATCAGTGTTTTTCATACTGCTGTAATTCTAGTATGTTCTTGAACTATTTGTTTGCAACTTTTTTCGTGTATTATATTTCTCATGCGTTTTTCTTATTAATTGACAAAGATGCAGGTAAGTATTGCCTTGATGCAATTTTGCTTCGACAATAATGCACTTCAATGGTCCTAAATTTCTGCACCACGATTCTCAGTCGGGGTTGCACTTGTGACCAAATGCCATTTACACACTTTCTGAATACGTTTTTTCCCAGTATTTAAAATACCCCGAAATGCAGTTTCGCAACCCTTTTTATACCCAAGATGAAATCTATAGGGTATACTAAGTTTGTCATTCCGTTTGTAACACATCGAAATAATGATGGTAGAGCAAAATGGATTGGACACCCACGCATAATTTTAAAAGTTATTTTGATTTTTGCATGTCCGTCCGTCCATCCGTCTGTGCGCTCGATAACACTAGAGAGCTGAGATTTTGTATGCGGACTTAAAAAAAAACTAAACTTAAGTCGAAAATGAGACAAATCGGGCAACTCCTTCGTGGGGCTGCCGTACAAAACTTTCGTTTTCCACTATATATTTGGACACTGCCTGAGAACGCATTGATATAGAGAGCTGAAATGTGGTACATGGTGTTTTTATTGTACTAGCAAATAAAATTTATAAAAATTTAGGTTTTTTATGTATACTGTGAAAACGATCAGTCCAAGACATTTTTATTGTACCAAAAACTTCTTCAGAATACGAAATACTATAAAATTGGTTGCAATTATTTTTTCTGTCCGACAAACCGTTCTAGAAATATATGCGAAAAACAACTTCAAAAATCAAACTTGCATATATCGGTAACCATACGAAATTTAATTCGGTCATTCATCTAGGGTATCATAAGAATTGGTCCTAGACCTATTCTGGCTGTTTTTCTTGTTTAATTTGCCATGACGATCTCTTATATGGTAAAAAATGCTCATGGTTCTAGGTGTTCCTCCATTACGTCGATCGGTACGACTAGGTTACTTCTTCTAAGAAATTCGCACTTTGTTTTCCAAGGCAGCGGAGTTAAATTGAAATAAAATAATAATAAGATATTGCGGAAATATTTAAAAAAGATTGTCCTTACTTTTATGAATTACAAAATGACAATCCAGACATATTAAAAATAAGTTGAAATTGGTAAATTAAAAGTAATTTAGTCAACCCCCGCAATTGGCAAGTATATAAATTATATATACGTGCTTTTGGTAAGGAATGGGCGAATTACTTATAAATTACCTTTTTTAGCTTGCTTTCTTATGTCCGTTTAGTCCGCCGCCTAAATTACAAACGAGCATTTGGCAATATCGTTTTCGAGGGTTATGCTTGCCCATGGCAAGTTACTTTCGAGTTATTTTCGATTCATTTTATTTGCACGAGGCTTACTAAAAGCGAGAAATAGGCAATAGTTGAAAGAGAAGCAATCATATGCACACTTTATTGCAATAATGCTGTCCGTGTTTCACAACTATTGCTCATTCCTTACTTTTGGCAAAACCTCGCCAAATAGTTTGCTGGGTTCTTTCGTATCGCACACAGTGCCGCAGTATTTTCTTTAAAACTAAAACATAAAAAGCAGAGCGCACACTAAAGCAACTTTTCGTGTAGACGTGTCTTTAACAAAGCTGTACTGCGAGTTAATTCAGTTAGTATGGAAAATTACCCCAATTTGGAAGAAAAAAAAAATGTAAAGGAAAAGACTTGTTTTGGAACTGAAATTTTTTTTGATATATTTTTTTTTTTTTTTTTTTTTAAAAAGATTTGGCTTTGAATACAACCTGTATTTTAATTTAATTTTTTTTATGGGAATGGAATGGATTTGCGGCAAAAGAAAACGCTGTTAGATAGCTATATGTCAAACAAATAAAATGGCGTCACTAAGTCGTATTTTTTTTTTTAATTTGGAAAAGATGGGGGCTTGATTCTAATAGTAACTGTGTCTATTAGAATCAAATCCCCATCTTTGCCAAATTTAAAAAAAACGACGAATTAGTGACGCCATTTTATTTGTTTGACATATAGCTATCTAACAGCTTTTTCTTTTGCGGCAAATCCATTCCATTCCCATAAAAAAAAAATTAAATTAAAATACAGGTTGTATTCAAAGCCAAGTCTTTTAAAAAAAAAAAAATACAAAATACAAAATAAGTCAAAAATATTTTCAGTTTCAAAACAAGTCTTTTCCTTTACATTTTTTTTCTTCCAAATTGGGGTAATTTTCCATACTAACTGAATTAACTCGCAGTACAGTAGACTACATCAGTTAAACATACGATTTGACCGCCATTTAAATACGAGAATGGGCCACAAATGTAGACTCGAATAGTCAGATGTGTTTTTTTTTTCTTCAGCATAGAATTTGAGTGCATTAGCACTATATCGGAATCTTTAAGTTCCCTTTACGGAGAGGATAATTTCAAAATACACAGATCACAAAAATTTTTATCTTGCAAATTAACAATTTATTCGATGAAGTCAGACAAATACATGGTCATCAGAAGAATCAGCCACAATTAGAAGCAACGTTGGCAGATATAACACTACCACCACAACCACCTCCACCAGGCATGGCAATTCCTTCACCGAAGAAAACTGAAAAATAATGTTATATCATTTAAAATTATCAATTTATTATTTTTTAGAAATGAACTAACCAGCAACAAGAAGTGCTAAGAATATTCCCGAAACTTTCATTTTAGAATACAGTTTTCAACTATACAATATTGGTAGTTCTGCTGGCACTCTATATAAATACGATTTCTGTTGTAATAAAAGTAGTAACTGTAATCACGATTCCTGCATTTTGTTTTATGAGTTATACACGTTTACTTCATTGCGCGTAATTAGCTCCACACGATTACTCTATCTAACAGTAGCAACAAATTCAGTAAGAAAGTTTAAATAATTACATTTTTGCGACTTTCAAAACATGAGAACAGCAATGCATAATAGGTCGACAGTACGACCTCCGCCCCAAGAAATTTAATGATTCGGTAAGTGAAAGCTCTGAATAATGTTATCCGTTTTTTTAGTTCAGTGCAATTAAGAACGTTTCTTGCTGCTACCAGTGATTTTCGGCTGCATCTATGTAATTATGACAATTTATTGATATTTCTGGTTACAGTTTTGGGATCTATCTTTATCAGAATACTTATTCACCCTCAAAACATAAGCGAACACGATAGCGCTTATCTTGTTGTGGCTAAAGATGTAAGGAAAGTTAGAATTGTAAACACTACATTCTTTAAACCAAGAGAACAGACGATTATAATATCAAATATATATATGTATATAAAATCAAATTAATTTACCTATCCTGATTGATACAACGCACCTGTACTGAGCTCTGAACTACAGCGGCAATAGAATTTGAGTACGCTAAATGTGGCATCGTACTTCCTGTTTTCTCTACAGGGTATTTCCGTCATGGAGATCCATATGGCAAGGCAAGAGGAAAGCAAACAATTGTTGGACAGAGGAGTTGCATATCTACAATTTCGCAGTTTTAGGGTATTTAGGAAAATATACTAGTTTTTCACAAAAACCACTGCATCAGAAAAAGTACAGGGTGCACGGTCACCATTAAGAAATTATTGTACGAAAGAACCTCATGGCTTCTCTCCTTTCTGGAGTTATAGGGAGCTAAAATAAAGATTTCGGAACGTCTTACCTTTTTTTACTTTGACCTAGTTTTTTTTTTTTGTTTTTTAATAAAAACTTTATGCACTGGACTATCCTCTTTAATTTGTCCTATTACACTTATGTGCTAACTGTCACCGTTAGAGGTTATGATTTGTTCCATTAATGATTGAAAACGCGTCATTTTAAGGCAAGTTAAAAACTTAAAATTGGTCTAACCAATTCTTATGATATTCTTGGTAGGGCCTACAGAAATGCCCGTATGTAATTTCATATGGGTCTGTGCAAGTTTGATTTTTGAAGTTTTCAGTACAATAAAATCGTCTAGGATTGATTGATTTTACAGTATACGTAATAATACTACATTTTTATTTGGCAACACTATAAAGGAGTTCCCAGATTTAGCGAAATTATGTTTAATATTTAAATATAAATATTGTATAAAATTATAGCTCTCTACGTAGACTCGTTTTCAGCCAGTATATAGAAAAACTAAATTTTTATATGGCAACCCTATGAAGGAGTTACCCAAATCGTTTCATTTTCGAATATTATTTTACTTTTTTTCAAAGCCCGTGTGCACAATTTCAGCTGTCCACGTACATGCGTTCTGGAGTTATCATGAGGACAGACGGACGAAAAGACTGACAGACGTGCAAAAAACAAAATACACCTAACTTTTAATGATTTGCTCTATCAGTATTATTTCTATGCGATACAAACTGAATGACAAACTTAGTAGGTATACCCTATGATTTCATGCTCTAGAGGGTATCAAAATTTCCTCTAATTTCGGTTTGACCTGAATTTGTTATGAGGTTATAATTTTTCATTAACTGTAGTTACGACATAGGTGTAGTATGTCTAATTAAAGATGAGAGGTATGTTAATTAGCTCAACTAAAACTCTATGCCTACTAACCCCAATAATATAAAAATTATGTCTTTAGACACCTAGAAGATCAGGGGGTGGGAATGGCCACGATAAATCGTAATGTATGGCGGCCTTCTGTCACCAAAAATCTTAATTTCCATTGGGTCATTCTATCAAATTTTGAACCTATACCGGACAATCCCAAAAAGGCATATTTAAACAAATATAAACTTTACCTGGTAAAAAAATTATAAAAATATATTCATTATGAATGAAGAAATGTTTTTTTGTTTAGAAAAAAAAAAACTAAAAAATAATCATGGCTAGATAAAGACATTGAAGTAATAAAATATTTCATTTAACTTTATTAGTAAATTGTTTTGCCCCATATCATACAAGCAATATAATGTTTGGAAATCTAGGTTCAAGTTAATGAAATTTTAACGGAAATTTTCTTCTATTGAAACAAAAATAATTCAAGATATAAATAGACGGAAAACAACTGAGTATTTATGCAAATCTAAAAAAAAAATATATCGAACAGTCTTTTCATAATAAAGGTCTTACTTTAACTGCATTTATTTCAAAACTACATTTTTGAATATGTGGTAAAACATTATTCAGGCGACGAAGTGTTGTAGTTTTAGTTACAACGCAAAATTTGATAGAATGACCCAATGGAAATTACGATTTTTAGTGACAGAAGGCCGCCATACATTAAGATTTATCGTGGCCATTCCCACCCCCTGATCTTCTAGGTGTCTAAAGACATAATATTTATATTATTGGGGTTAGTAGGCATTGAGTTTTAGTTGAGCTAATTAACATACCTTTTTTTATGAAAATTGTAAAATGTGGATTCTCCTCTTTAATTAGACATACTACACCTATGTTGTAACTACACGGAGAAAAATGAATATGTCAAATTGAACGAAATCATTGTTTAAACCAAACGATTTCGAGTTTAAAACGGCTCCAATGGCGCTCATCGTTTGTTTTAACAATTACGAAATGTTCATATTGAACGCATATATCCTGATTGTAAAAATATTGACATCAAACAATCTTGCGTTCAATAAAACCATATAAAATGTTCAAGAAATTAAACATTTCCTTCATTTAAATTGAATTTCATATGCGTTCAAAATTGAAACGTTTGAAAATATTCACATCAAACAACCTTTCGTTGATTTCAACAAATAAACTGTTAAAAAAGTTGAAAATTTTCGAGTTCAAATTGAAAACTTGTTTATTTATTATAAAATTTCATTTATCAAGTTTATTTACATTATATACTTCTGTATAAATCTTTCACTAAAACTATATTTATGACGAAGGAGTTGATGGTAACTGATCAATCCAACGAAGGGCAGAGGCAGACCCGGTATCATCAGTTCGAGCATATGGCTGTAATTTTTTTTTACGGAGAAATACACAATATTAATTACTATTAAAGTTCCAATAAGTCACATTCTCACAACTGAACCAAATTTTGTTTTTGCTACAATTTCTATTTTGTCTGAAATTTTTCTATAATTCTTATTAAGTGATGAACGGGCAAAATTTCGACAGTGTACCCTTTGTTAATGTACTCTACCACTTCTATTCCAAATTTAGCTTCTAGAAGGGTACTTAAATGAATGATAGGCAAAATACCAAAATTAAAAGAAAACTTTTAAGTTTCGAAAAGCAGAATCCAGACTCGAAATATGTACGAACTAA
Organism: Dioctria rufipes; assembly: GCA_963924295.1. Taxonomy (NCBI): domain Eukaryota; kingdom Metazoa; phylum Arthropoda; class Insecta; order Diptera; family Asilidae; genus Dioctria; species Dioctria rufipes. Next base: position 279,670,720 of record OZ002740.1, on the reverse strand, counting down.
AACAAAGCTACAAAAATACTAAATTTAACTCTTTCGACGATCAAAGTGAAGGCGCTTTCCTTTTAAAATGAACAACTTCCCGGTTAATGAAAATCGAAATGCATTTAGCCATCATACTGAACGTCAAAGTATTTGATATGAATTATTTTCTCATACAAAATAAAATTTTAAATTGAAAGCTTTTTTTAAACGCGCAGACATTTATGTGTTTTTAGAGAATCTTTCAATTTAAATATGTTTTCGTTTGATTTGATAGAAAAGTAGTTGAATGAAACGAATTCAATCGAATATGCATTTTAATCGTGACCTGCGTTTGTTGTGAATTTTGATTTTTCTCTCCGTGTACAGTTAATAAAAAATTATAACCTCATAACAAATTCAGGTCAAACCGAAATTAGAGGAAATTTTGATACCCTCTAGAGTATGAAATCATAGGGTATACCTACAAAGTTTGTCATTCAGTTTGTATCGCATAGAAATAATACTGATAGAGCAAATCATTAAAAGTTAGGTGTATTTTGTTTTTTGCACGTCTGTCAGTCTTTTCGTCCGTCTGTCCTCATGATAACTCCAGAACGCATGTACCTGGACAGCTGAAATTGTGCACACGGGCTTTGAAAAAAAGTAACATAATTTTCGAAAATGAAACGATTTGGGTAACTCCTTCGTAGTGTTGCCATATAAAAATTTCGTTTTTCAATATATATTTGGACACTGTCTGAAAACGCGTCAACGTAGAGAGCTTAAATTTTATACAATATTTCTATTTAAATATTAAACATAATTTCGCTAAATCTGGGAACTCCTTCTTGGTGTTGCCAAATAAAAATGTAGTATTATTACGTATACTGTAAAATCAATTAATGCTAGACGATTTTATTGTACTGAAAACTTCAAAAATCAAACTTGCACAGATGGGTGACCCATATGAAATTACATACGGGCATTTCTGTAGGCCCTACCAAGAGTATCATAAGAATTAAAATGACGCGTTTTCAATCATTAATGGAACAAATCATAACCTCTAACGGTGACAGTTAGCACATAAGTGTAATAGGACAAATTAAAGGAGATAGTCCAGAGCATACAGTTTTTATTAAAAAACAAAACAAAAACTAGGTCAAAGTAAAAAAAGGTAAGTCGTTCCGAAATCTTTACTTTAGCTCCCTATAACTCCAGAAAGGAGAGAAGCCATGAGGTTCTTTCGTACAATAATTTCTTAACGGTGACCGTGCACCCTGTACTTTTTCTGATGCAGGGGTTTTTGTGAAAAACTAGTATATTTTCCTAAATACCCTAAAACTGCGACATTGTAGATATGCCACCACCCTCCTGTCCAACAATTGTTTGCTTTTCTCTTGCCTTGCCATATGGACCTCCATGGCGGAAGCACCCTGTAGAGAAAACAGGAAGTACGATAAGCCAAACTTACGTAGTCAAATTGTATTGCCGCTGCAGTTCACATCTCAGTACGGGTATGTAGTATCAATCAGGATAGGTAAATTAATTTGATTTTATATACATATATATATTTGATATTATAATCGTCTGTTCTCTTGGTTTAAAGAATGTAATGTTTACAATACTAACTTTCCTTACATCTTTAGCCACAACAAGATAAGCGCTATCGTGTTCGCTTATGTTTTGAGGGTGAATAAGTATTCTGATAAAGATAGATCTCAAAACTATAACCAGAAATATCAATAAATTGTCATAATTACATAGATGCAGCCGAAAATCACTGGTAGCACCAAGAAATGTTCTTAATTGCACTGAACTAAAAAAACGGAAAATATTATTCAGATCTTTCACTTACCGAGTCATTAAATCTCTTGGCGCGGAGGTCGTGTTTTTGACCAATTATGCATTGCATAGTTTTGAGTGTCGCACACATATAAATATTTAATTACTAATTCTTACTGAATTTGTTGCTATTGTTAAAGTAATCGTGTACAATTAATTACCCGGAAAAAAGTAAACGTGTATAGCTCATAAAACAAAATGCAGAAATCGTGATTACAGTTACTACTTTTATTACAACAGAAATCGTATTTATATAGAGTGACCGCAGAACTACCAATATTGTATAGTTGAAAACTGTATTCTAAAATGAAAGTTTCGGGAATATTCTTAGCACTTCTTGTTGCTGGTTAGTTAATTTCTAAAAAATAATAAATTGATAATTTTAAATGATATAAAATTATTTTTCAGTTTTCTTCGGTGAAGGAATTGCCATGCCTGGTGGTAAAGGTTGTGGTGCTGGTAGTGTTATATCTGCCAACGTTGCTTCTAATTGTGGCTGATTCTTCTGATGACCATGTATTTGTCTGACTTCATTGAATAAATTGTTAATTTGCAAGATAAAATTTTTTGTGATCTGTGTATTTTGAAATTATCCTCTCCGTAAAGCGAACTTAAAGATTCCGATATAATGCTAATGCACTCAAATTCTATGCAGAAGAAAAAAAAATACATCTGACTATTCGAGTCAACATTTGTGGTCCATTCTCGTATTTAAGTGGTGGTCAAATCTTATGTTTAACTGATGTAGTCTAGATAATTCATTTTTTTGTTTTTAATAAAATTCCATTCCACTTCTGTGAGATTCGCCCACAAAATGTGGAACAGGTTCTTTCTTGCTCTAAGGCTAACGCATGTCAGCGAAATAGCGGTGAAATCGCGATTGCGTTTCATATTGTATTCTTGTTACAAGAATAAAATGTATGAATCGCAATAGTGCAGAGCTGTTGAATTTCGAATTCTTTTCTGAATTGCGAAGTTTCGGAAGAATATTCATATATCTATCTTCAAGTAGAAGAAATTCGAAGCTTCGAAGCTACAATGTGACCGGGGTGCAATATTTGTAGTGCTATATTTACCCATACTTGCCGGTGAAATGCTTGCACTTTTATATAATATAAAATGTCATAGTGCCTACAAGCTGGCGAACAAATTTTGCCATTATGACCCAATGCGACTCAAAATCAATATCTGGGAGTTGTCCGGGTGGCAGATTTTGCTGCTCAAAATTATTAGCGCCGTCGTGGTTGTAAATTTCGAATTTGTTGTCAAAATTAAGAAATGCAAGATTCGCCACAAAATCAATATCTGAAGATTGCGACGGTAGCGACAATTTTTTGGTCAAAATGTAGAGATTAAATATGGCAGACAAATTAGCTGTTTATGGTCCAATTCGATATCTTGGGGAATTTAGTTCGGGGATTACGGATTCTTGGACAGAATATAGAAATTTTTATCATTAATTTCATTTGTTAGTTAGGTTCAAATCTTATAGTCTGATCGACTTGTAACTTAATATATGTAATGTTATACATAGTCCCGATGACAACACAATACTTTTTAAGATTACAAATTTGCGAAAGTATGGAAAGGACAAAATAATAAATAAAAAAAAAAACTTTTCAAAAACAAAATTTTAAGAAAATTTACCGTAGATAGGCTGATTTGACGATTCAAATTATTCGAAGCTTGGAGTCGAACCCATCGAAGCATGAACGTTTTATCAATGCTTCAAAATTTCTGAAGTTTTGAAGTATGAATGCTTTAAGGAGGGAATTCAAACGTACGAAGTTTGACACAATGTTGGATGGATTGCTTTTTCTAGCGAAATATCAACCTTTGGATCAGTCCGAGGGTATGTTCAACACAATTAATAAATATTAAACAAACTGTGAAAAAAAAATTATTTCAAGTGTACTGACTAAAGTTCAACAGATCATATCGTAATTTAACAAGTAAAAAAGGTAAAATTGGTTGAAGACCAATTGTTATGGTACCCTTAATGAAAGCCTCTATGTAATTTCGTATGGTCACCTCTTTGTACAAGTTTAATTGTTGAAATAATTTTTCGTATATATTTCTGGAAGGGTTCTTCAGACAGGATTATAACTAATTTTATAGGATTTAATATTCTAAAGAACAAGTCACATTGAAGGTTGAATTTTCTGAGGACTGATCGACATATGTCGGTTAAAATTACGTAAACTAGACTTGGGAATTTAACTTGACAAGGCACTCTCCTATGAGGTAAAAGGAGGTAAAAGAAGGAAATATTACTTCGTAATTTCTTTAATTAGGCCCTCCAAGTATCTTATCATTGTAACTAATTATTAGGGAAAAATAACTAAATAATTCCTTTTAATTAATCTCATTGAAATGAAGGAAAATAGGGAAATGAATAACGAAAATTTCATAAATCTGGGGCGATTGGTTTTACTCTCTACCTCAATTTTACTACACTTCGAAGTCAATTTAAGAATATGTATGGACTTTGAAGTTGTTATTCCAAATTCAAGGCAATATAATGGAAATAATCTCTAAATATTTCTCTTTTCGATTGTGTTTGTCCTCTAAGTCTGATTTCCCAAGGAAGTTGACCTCAAGGCAAATTGGGCTAAACAGATATGTTTAGCGAGTTCCCTCAATGTTAAAACTATGTTATGCTGCCTTCAAAGTCAACGGAAACAAGAAATTTATTTCACCATTAGTGAGTGTGCTAAAAATGTTTAACGTGTTCTGATATGCAGCCTTAATGATGGCTTCTAATTTTATTCAAAGTGCTAAGCCTTATCGAAATACTTTTGATTATTTTCGAAAAATTTAACGTACTTTAAAACTTGTAAAATCAAGCTTTAGTTGAGATAAATCATAATCTGTCAAATAAGTTTTGGGACTGAAGCTTTCAAATCGCCCGTGTTAAATTTTTTTCAATTCTTTTCATAAGTTGATAGCATTGTAGGGTATTATGACGCTGAGCTTGAGCGTGATCTGTCAATTAGTTTGTTGACAAGAGTCGAAAACATAAGTTGTTTGAGTAGTGTTTGGCGATTTTTACTATGGAAAAAAATATCGATCAACGTTCAAAGAGGGTCGTGAAGCCATTAACGATTTGCCTCATTCTGTATGGCCTTCAACCTCAAATACTTAGGGAAACGTCGATAAAGTGAAGAAATTAGTGCTAGCTCATCATCGTTCCAGTCTCAGAGAGCTAGCTCGTGAACTTAACATCTCTCGTAAATCGTTTCGAACTATTGTGGTTGATGTTTTGGGCATGAGACGCATCAAAGCCCGGCTCGTTCCAAAAGAAATTAATTTTTTTCAAATGTAGCATCGTAATCGAGTGTGTGGAGACATGCTAGAACGAGTGAATTCGGACCTCACATTCATCGGACGCTTCATTCCGGGTGAAGAGACTTGGGTCTATGAATATGATATGCAAACCAGCCAGCAATTATCGGAATGGCGCTTGCCAAACGAGCCGAAACCCAAAGAACCGAGGCAAAGTCGGTCTAAAATTAAGGATTTTCTTTCCAGAATTCCTTCCGGAGGGTAAAACAGTGAATAAACAATATTACTTAGGTATTGTGAGGCGTTTAAGACAGAGCATTCGTAAAAAAGACCGGATCTTTGGAAGAAAAATTCATTCATGGATATTGCACAATGCCAACGCACTGGCTCACAAAGCCATCATTTTAGCCGAATTTTTTAACCAAAACGCCACATCATCGAACAATCACTGTATTGACCAGATTTGGCTCTGTATGACCTTTTCCTGTTCCCGAAGCTTAAATTACCGCTTCGAGGAACCCATTTTAACTGGATTGAAGACATAAAGACGAATTCGCTGAAGGAACTCAAGGCAATCTCGGAAAATTACTTCAAAAAGTGTACGGATTATTGGACTGTTCGTTGGAAGAAATGTGTCGCTTCAAATGGAGGAAACTCAAGAAATTTGGATGAATAATTGATATTTTGTGTTTTATTTGATCAGTGTCGAAACTTGTTTGACAGAATGTAAGTAGGTATTCAAGTGCAACAGAAGTACCATCTGATTTGGTGGCATCGTTTATAAATAAATGTGTATTACAAAGCAAATTTAAAATTTTAGATCATGATCTAGAATTCAATTCTGTTAATTGTGAAATCTCTTTTGCCTTACAAGGGCTAAATGCTCTATTTTAAGTCTAAATATTTTAATAGGAAAAAATTATCATAAAATTACCTGAACATGGATTTTTGCCCTCAAAGTCGAAAATTTCAGTTCTTTCGCCTTGACTTCCATGAAAATTGTCATTAGAGTTAAAATCAAACCAACTTTTAGGTCGAGAAATGTAATGTGCGCCATATTTATTTAATAAAAGAAGAATGAATGCCACATATTAAGAAAATGAATAGGAAAATTTCATGAGACTTTTATTTAATTTTTTCCATAGTTACTGCAAAAACCACCCAATCTTACATGCATATTTCTTAATTTTGGAACGATTAAAGAATATTTAAATTAATTTCAAGATTCTAAATGAAAAACCAAAGACTAAGTTGTTTGTTTTTAATATACAATCTTTTTAAAGCGTGTTATTATTTCTCGAACAAATTTTTCTATATTAATCAATAAAATTTGTGTCGTTTCAAAACTGAGCACTAAAAAGATTAGATTTATACTCGAAGGTGCCATTTTGGATCCGCCATATTGAATTTTTTTTATATACAATTTTATTAGTTTGTAGTTTTTGTAAACGGTCTATCATTTCTTCCGTGCTGATAAAAATTATAGATTAGCAGTAGTCATAGTGCGGTAATATAATGGTGTTATAGATGTTTAACAGACAATTTTCTAGTACTCTACTTTTGATTCTTGCGAGAAAACCAAGTATTTTGGAAATTTTTTTAAAACATAAGTTCTTATCCACGATCACACCTAAATATTTCATTTCATTTACACACTCAATATATTCTGTCCCTACACACAACTGTACTCTTTCATTACTGTTCATTACAAGACATTTTGTTTTATTTACATTCAATTTTAATTTTTACATGTTCAGCCAATTTACAAGTCTTAAGATATCCTCTTCAATCAATCTTACACATTCACTTGTATTTGTCCCTTGAATGTAAATTAATGTGTCATCAGCAAACAAAGCAAGTTTGGAATATTTTAACACGTTTGAGATGTCATTTATGTACAGAATAAATAATAGAACACTAAAAATTGATCCTTGTGGAACTCCTAGATTTATTTCGCTTTCTTCTGATATTTCTTTCCCGTATCTGGATCGCTTTTTACAATTTTTCAAATAAAATTCAAAAAATCTCAACTCTTTTCTTCTTATTCCATAAAATGATAATTTCTTAATCATAATAACCCTATCAATCGTCTCAAACGCTCTTTTTATATCAAGAAGTACACCTTTAATAATGTATCCTTCCTCGATAATTTTCTACCACTATACAATCATCCAATTTAGTGCTGTTTCGTAAGAGTGACCTTTTCTGAAATCAGATTGCTGTTCTACTAATACCTTTATGTTTCAATATACTCCTCAAGCTGTGTTTGTACAACCTTCTCAAGTACTTTTTCATACACCGGCAACATATTTATTGGACGGAATTCCTCACACTGTAACGTTAATTTCACATTTTCAACAGGTATGACTAGACCCTCCTTCAATGTGTCTGGGAATATTCCATGCTCAAACGCATCATTTATCACACTTACAAATAAATCGCCAAGTTCATCCATGCAATCCAATAACATTCTTGCATTTATATAATTATATTTGTCTGCATGCAGCATTTAACTCGGATACTGTTATTCTTTTAAATACGAAATTGCTAGGATTTTGAACAATTGATCCTCCGAAATTGATTCCCTTAAGTGCTTCTTTGCGGTTTTCCCCTATGACTAGTTTTTTTAGAGCTTTCCACATAGACTGTTGGTCTCCACTATACAAATTTATTCCAAATTTTAAATATTCAAACTTAGCAAAATTTATTTCCCGCTTATACAAATTTCTGAATTGCTTATATTTTCGCCAGTCGCTATGGCTGTGTGTTAATTTTGTTTTGTAATAGCTATTAACTTTATTTTTCCTTAGGTCCAATAAGCGTTTGTTAAACCATCTGTTTTTATCCTTTACATGGCGTTTTTCTACTATAAACCTACGGCTTACCTCCAACAAAGATTCCGATAATACTCTGGCTTCAACATTAAGATCACTACTTGATACAATTTGTGTCATATTCAATCGGGAAAGTTCACCAACGAATTCCTCCTTATTATACCTAATATAAGTAAAACTTTGAATGTTAGATTCATGGTTACTGGCTTTCAAGTTAAACATATTTGTTTCATGGTTACTAACCTTTAGGTCATTCATAATATGGGCTTTTATCTGAGAATCGTTAGTAATAATATAATCAATCAGTGTTTTTCATACTGCTGTAATTCTAGTATGTTCTTGAACTATTTGTTTGCAACTTTTTTCGTGTATTATATTTCTCATGCGTTTTTCTTATTAATTGACAAAGATGCAGGTAAGTATTGCCTTGCTGCAATTTTGCTTCGACAATAATGCACTTCAATGGTCCTAAATTTTTTAATAAAATTTATAACCGTATTTTTCTTTGTCATATATTTGGCAGTTTTCCTGTCTGCACCACGATTCTCAGTCGGGGTTGCACTTGTGACCAAATGCCATTTACACACTTTTTGAATACGTTTTTTCCCAATATTTAAAATACCCCGAAATGCAGTTTCGCACACCCTTCTTTAATTTGCCATGACGATTTCTTATATGGTAAAAAAATGCTCATGCACGATATAAAATAACTTGCCGCTTGCGCAGTCTTAGGGTAGCGACATACGATTAGGTTTTTTCCGTACGGTTTCTTCCGTGCCAAATGAATCCCAAGTGATTAACTTGGCAGCGACATACGATCAGGTTAAAACCGGACCGATTTCAAAACCTGAAAGCAACCGTGGCTGGCCACGGTTTGATAACGGCTGATACATACGGTTTGCTGCCGAATGAAATTCTAAACTCATTCAGTGTAGCAATGTGATTCGACATACGTTTCGGTATTTTCCCGGAAGGTTTGTTGAAATGTAGTGCAGCGCAGTAGCGAAGTTAACTTAATGACAAGTTAGGACACAGAAGATCTTTCCGATTGTTTTACATTTAAAATCCACACGGCCAGAAAAGGAAGAAAGAAAGAAAAAAAAAATGAAAAAAAAAAATCAAACTCTCTTTAAAACTTTAAAAAATGTGAAAGCCAGTGCTGTCGTTTGAAAAATTTCAAGAGTAGTACAATTTGCTGTCAAAGCGGAGTACTTTCGGAAAAACCGGAGTACACGACTAACGAAATTTAATGAATTCAAAATAATTAGATTGGGATCCTGAAATCATATTAGTGTGAATAAAACCCATTTTCATTAAAATGATTCATATTTAGATTTTTAAATAAATCTTTATATGTTTAGTATTATTACATTATTTATATGTTTTTTTTTTATATTGAAACAACTGGTTTTTATTTTAAGGTTTTCCCATGAATTTTTTTTCAACAGTAAGAATTTGTTAAGTTGGGTTGACAGCTGTTGATTTCAAAAATTCATTAAATAATTGCTTTGATTCAGGTAATCATACTTGCATAAAGTAAAAAGGTCATGAAAAGCTATTCTTGAGAAAAGCATACATGCATAAAGCAAATTAATACAGGTGTATACTAATAAAATACATAAATTTCATCATTAGTTTAATTATTTAATTATTGAAAGCTTTTGAATTTTCAAAATATTAGTAAGGATTTTAATACAGTCATAAAGCAAAATTGTATTGACAACTCCAGTCGCTTTAGTTTTTCTGCATTTCAAATCTTTTACAATATTTGAATCAGTAATGCACAGAAAAAATTCTGGTAGAGCAAAATGCATAAAATGAAAAGTTATTTTGATTTTTGCATGTCCGTTCGTCCGTCCATCCTCACGATAACTCAAGAACGCTCGTAGAGAGCTGAAATTTTGCCTATAGCCTTTAAAAAAAAATTAAATTAAGTTCGAAATTGGGACAAATCAGTAATTTCATTTTTCACTATGAATAGGTATATTTGAACATTGCCTGAGAACGTGTCGACGTAGAGAGCTGAAATTTTGTACAACGCGTTTTCATAGAAATAGTAAATATAATTTCAAAAATGGACTAAATCGGGCAACCCCTTCTTGGTGTTGCCATATAAAAATTTAAGATATTTACGTATAAACATTTTCACGGTTAGTCCTACATATATGGTTTTCATGTACTGAACACTTCTTCAGAATATAAAATCCTATAAAATTGGGTATAATAATTTTTTCTGCCCGATGAACCGTTCCAGAAATACTTGCGAAAAACCACTTTAAAAATCAAACTTGCACAGGGGGGTGACGAAATTACATACGGAAATTTATCTAGGGTATCGCAAGAATTGGTCTTACACCAATTCAAGCTTTTTTACTTGCTTGCAATAACTTTAAAAAATATTTTACAAAACCCCTTCGATCTGTTTTGAAATAATTGTGAAATTAATATTGATGTTAAATATATTCTTTATCCTTGAAAATCTTCAAATAGATTCCCTTAATTTTTTCTGGCTTTATTTTCAAATTAATGCTAATAATGTTGTTAGTAAATGGTTAAATTTTTAAATTGGGATCTCAATGGGTTTGGAGACGAGATTTTTTGTTTGTTTGAGGTCTGGTTTTTTGGGAAAAAATGTAATACAAATCTATTTTGTTATCCTGATCCCATAAGAATTTTTCACCAAGGACATAATTTTTTGTCTTCTCAAATGTGACCCATTAACAGTCCATTAAACAGAGAAAAAAAAAATGATCACGCCACGAAAGTCAGCTTTACTGACGAAATATTTCCTTATCTTTTCCACAAAAGAAGACAATCTTAATCGACGTCCTTAAAATTTTCCACAGAGGTGGTGTAAGCTGTAAGTTCCTTGAATTATTGTTTTTTTTTTTGAAAATTGGGAACTATTCTCAAGTTTTTTCCTTTGTGTCACACTTCACAAATTTTATATTGTTTTATTACAAAAAATCAAGGTTTTTTACAACACTTGAATTAAAGTAAACAAATGACATAATTAAATTAAATCACTAATTACCTTCGCCGAATTATAAACAAAAGCCAAACCTTCCATAAAAAATTTACTATTAATTGGACTTAGCTTTTGTGAGAAGGAATATGAAGAAAATAGGAAAGACAAACGAAAAGGCAAAGGGCGGTTCAAAAAATGTTTTCTGGAGTTCTTCAAGCAGAGAGCGTTGATTATTCACTTTATAAACATCAATTACAGCGTTTAACGAACGAATCATAAAGACATAACTAGATAGGTGTAATAGGCTAAAATAAAAAAAATTTCAACCGGACTTAATAAATTTTATTACTAAAATGTACTACGAATGTACAGTTTTAAATTAAGGTGAATAAAACCTTTCAGATTATTTGCTAACAACATGCATAAGTTGAAGAAATGAAAAGAGGAGTACTTTTATAAAAGGAGTAGTACCGGAGTATGCTATTACTTTCCGGAGTACAAATACTCCGATCGGAGTACAAACGACAGCATTGGTGAAAGCGCAAATTGCATGTAACGAAACAGAATGGCGAATGATTCATTTTCGTAAATAAATGGAAAGGGGCGGAGTTTTCACGTTTTACCTTCATAAAATGTTCCCGCGCTTTTGTGAAAACCCGGTAAAAATTGAGAGAATCGGCCATTGTTTTTTATAGCATGGCCAATGTTTGTTAGTGTAATTTCTATGCTAATTGAGCAGCACATGCTTCTGTTTACATTCGTTTTGTTGTGAAGAGATTAAGTGGGAAAAATTCTTGCTGGATTCTCTGATATTTTTGGGAAAAATGAGAATTTTATTTGAGAGGAATTTTACATCTCCTTTCATCATCTGGGCCAAGGCGAAAGTAAAAATGGGAGGTAGTGTGACCTGATGTACATTATTATGAAAGGTTGAAAGGATTTTGAAGGTATTCAAGAAGGTTTTATCATTCTGGTAATCCTACGCTCTCTCGACTTTTGTGATTAACTCGTTGTCTCAGTCGTACTACAGTAATGCATAGTCAAGTTCTTTTCCCCTCTTTTCATTCAAAAGCCGAAAGTATATCACATTACCTATTTCTGTCTAAAACATACGAAAAATTTCCAATTTTGTTCGGCTTTGACCTATCTTCTTAATATTAGATTATCTTTGGCAGTAGTACAGAAATCAAGTAATATATCAAAAGAGCGAGAAGACATTCTATAAAAACTAAAAAGATTTTCTTCATCATTACTTAAACTTACATAAATGCAATGAAATTGTCCTCGCGGTGGTCTCATTTGATTTAACTGATGCATTGAAAATCTACGTTTCAAATGTTTTTCCCTTTCTTCTTCATCAACAATGAAAAGTTCAATATCACTAATGTTTTCCATATTTTATAACACCCCTAAAAATTACTGAATTGACTTCACTGACTTGTATCCACAAAATAATCGAGAATAACCGTCTCGTATGTCGTGTAATCACGGCGACGGTAAAAACCGTAGACGGCCAGCCGGACGGGAAAAACCTAATCGTATGTCGCTGCCCTTAGTCTTACTTTACCGGTCTCAATTTCAACTGGACATTCTACCGACTCCATAATAAATCACTATTAAAAGTTAAAAATTCACACTAAATTCATCACATTGAAAAAGAATAGTTTCTTTCGTATCGCACACAGTGCCGCATTACACTAAGTAATTTTCTTTAAAACTAAAGTATAAAAAGCAGAGCGCACATTAAAGCAACTTTTCGTGTAGACGTGTCTTTAACAAAACTGTACTGCGAGTTAATTCAGTTAGTATGCAAAATTACCCCAATTTGGAAGAAAAAAAAATTGTAAAGGAAATGAATTGTTTTGAAACTCAAAATTTTTTTGACGTATTTTATATCCAACTTTTTTTTTGGAAAATGGGAATGGAATGGAATGCCTCACTAATTCGTCGTTTTTTAAAATTTATTCAGATTGCTAGATTGTCTAGACATGGGAAATTTGCATTTCCCCAATTTTTTAACTATACGTGTGTTTAAAAGTATACTTTAGCTAAACTTCAATTTCGTCTATGAATAAGCATTATCTTAATGTCAACTTTAAATATAAAGCTAACTTTTACTAAAGTCACTTTGGTGTTTGTCTATGAATAGCGCCCATCGTATTTAAAAATACAGAAATGAGAGCCATTTTAGGTATATTATGAAATGTCGGCAGCACAGGTACAATTTATTTCGAAGTAAATTTTGATGACAGCTGGCAGAAATAACACCGAACAATTTATTTCAAAATATTGTAGCAATTAAAATCGACCAAGCTGGATTTAAAGATAAGAGAAAAGATATAAAATCTCTTTTGCTTTGTCTTCCAGATCCAGATAGAAATTATTATCAAATAGTTTCCATGCTCCAATTACACAATTATTTTATTTAGGGTGGTAGAATTTCATGACTTGGATCTACTCATCAACAGGTCTAAAGCAACAAAATTTAGTGACTCGAAAAACAAAATTAAAATGGGAAAATGGGGAAATTTTTCCATTCTGCTATTTTCATATTTTTTCGGACCTGTTGATGAGTCGAACCAAGACTTGAAACTTTATACCATAAATAAAAGGATTCTGTGATAGAACACATAAAAACTTTCATTTTTTTTGCATTTGGTTTTTACCGGACAATCCCAAAAAGGCATATTTAAACAAATCTAAACTTTACCCGGTAAAAAAATTATAAAAATATATTCATTATGAATGAAGAAATGTTTTTTTGTTTAAAAAAAAAAACTAAAAAATAATCATGGCTAGATAAAGACATTGAAGTAATAAAATATTTCATTTAACTTTATTAGTAAATTGTTTTGCCCCATATCATACAAGCAATATAATGTTTGGAAATCTAGGTTCAAGTAAATGAAATTTTAACGGAAATTTTTTCTATTGAAACAAAAATAATTCAAGATATAAATAGACGGAAAACAACTGACTTTTTATGCAAATTTAAAAAAATGTGTATCGAACAGTCTTTTCATAATAAAGGTCTCAAATATAACTGCATTTATTTCAAAACTATATTTTTGCATATGGGGTAAAACATTATTCAGGCGATGAAGGCCTCCACACATTAAGATCACTCGTTGCAGTTCGCTTCCCCTGAACTTCTAGGCGTCTAAAGACATAATTATAATATTATGGTTAGTGGACATTGAATTTTAGTTGAGTTAATTAACATACCTTTTTTTATGAAAATTGTAAGCTGTGGATTCACCTCTTTAATTAGACATACTACACCTATGTCGTAACTACAGTTATTAAAAAATTATAACCTCATAGCAAATTCAGGTCAAACCGAAATTAGAGGAAATGTTGATACCCTCTAGAGTATGAAATCATAGGGTATACCTACAAAGTTTGTAATTTGGTTTGTAACGCATAGAAATAATACTGATAGAGCAAATCATTAAAAGTTAGGTGTATTTTGTTTTTTGCACGTCTGTCAGTCTTTTCGTCCGTCTGTCCTCATGATAACTCGAGAACGCATGTAGCTGGAAAGCTGAAATTGTGCACACGGGCTTCGAAAAAAGGTAAAATAATATTCGAAAATGCAACGATTTGGGTAACTCCTTCGTAGTGTTGCCATATAAAAATTTCGTTTTTCAATACATATTTGGACACTGTCTGAAAACGCGTCAACGTAGAGAGCTAAATTTTATACAATATTTATATTTAAATATTAAACATAATTTCGCTAAATCTGGCAACTCCTTCTTAGTGTTGCCAAATAAAAATGTAGTATTTTTACGTATACTGTAAAATGAATCAATCCTAAACGATTTGATTGTACTGAAAACTTCAAAAATCAAACTTGCACAGGTGGGTGACCATATTGAGATACATACGGGCATTTCTGTAGGCCCTACCAAGAGTATCATAAGAATTAAAATGACGCGTTTTCAATCATTAATGGAACAAATCATAACCTCTAACGGTGACAGTTAGCACATAAGTGTAATAGGACAAATTAAAGAGGATAGTCCAGAGCATAAAGCTTTTATTAAAAAACAAAAAAAAAAACTAGGTCAAAGTAAAAAAAGGTAAGACGTTCCGAAATCTTCATTTTAGCTCCCTATAACTCCAGAAAGCAGAGAAGCCATGAGGTTCTTTCGTACAATAATTTCTTAACGGTGACCGTGCACCCTGTACTTTTTCAGATGCAGGGGTTTTTGTGAAAAACTAGTATATTTTCCTAAATACCCTAAAACTGCGAAATTGTAGATATGCCACCCCTCTGTCCAACAATTGTTTGCTTTCCTCTTGCCTTGCCATATAGACCTCCATGGCGGAAACACCCTGTAGAGAAAACAGGAAGTGCGATAAGCCAAACTTAACGTAGTCAAATTGTATTGCCGCTGCAGTTCTAAGCTCAGTACGGGTATGTAGTATCAATCAAGATAGGTAAATCAATTTGATTTTATATACATATATATATTTGATATTATAATCGTCTGTTCTCTTGGTTTAAAGAATGTAATGTTTACAATATTAACTTTCCTTACATCTTTAGCCACAACAAGATAAGCGCTATCGTGTTCGCTTATGTTTTGAGGGTGAATAAGTATTCTGATAAAGATAGATCCCAAAACTATAACCAGAAATATCAATAAATTGTCATAATTACATAGATGCAGCCGAAAATCACTGGTAGCACCAAGAAATGTTCTTAATTGCACTGAACTAAAAAAACGCATAATATTATTCAGAACTTTCACTTACCGAGTCATTAAATCTCTTTGGGCGGAGGTCGTACTGTCGACCTATTATGCATTGCTGTTCTCATGTTTTGAGTGTTGCAAAAATGTAATTATTTAAAGTTTCTTACTGAATTTTTTGCTATTGTTAGATAGAGTAATCGTGTGGAGCTAATTACCCGGAAAAAAGTAAACGTGTATAGCTCATAAAACAAAATGCAGAAATCGTGATTACAGTTACTACTTTTATTACAACAGAAATCGTATTTATATAGAGTGACCGCAGAACTACCAATATTGTATAGTTGAAAACTGTATTCTAAAATGAAAGTTTCGGGAATATTCTTAGCACTTCTTGTTGCTGGTTAGTTAATTTCTAAAAAATAATAAATTGATAATTTTAAATGATATAAAATTATTTTTCAGTTTTCTTCGGTGAAGGAATTGCCATGCCTGGTGGAGGTGGTTGTGGTACTGGTAGTCTTATAGCTGCCAACGTTGCTTCTAATTGTGGCTGATTATTCTGATGACCATGTATTTGTCTGACTTCATCGAATAAATTGTTAATTTGCAAGATAAAAATTTTTGTCATCTGTGTATTTTGAAATTATCCTCTCCGTAAAGGGAACTTAAAGATTCCGATATAATGCTAATGCACTCAAATTCTATGCTGAAGAAAAAAAAACACATCTGATGTAGTCTAGATAATTTATTTTTGTGTTTTTAATAAAATTCCATTCAACTTCTGTGAGATTCGCCCACAAAATGTGGAACAGGTTCTTTCTTGCTCTAAGGCTAATGCATGTCAGCGAAATAGCGGTGAAATCGCGATTGCGTTTCATATTTTATTCTTGTTACAAGAATAAAATGTATGAATCGCAATTGTGCAGAGCTGTTGAGTTTCGAAATCTTTTCTGAATTGCGAAGTTTCGGAAGAATATTCATATATCTATCTTCAAGTAGAAGAAATTCGAAGCTTCGAAGCTACAATGTGACCGGGGTGCAATATTTGTAGTGCTATATTTACCCATACTTGCCGGTGAAATGCTTGCACTTTTATATAATATAAAATGTCATAGTGCCTACAAGCTGGCGAACAAATTTTGCCATTATGACCCAATGCGACTCAAAATCAATATCTGGGAGTTGTCGGGGTGGCAGATTTTGCTGCTCAAAGTTATTAGCGCCGTCGTGGTTGTAAATTTCGAATTTGTTGTCAAAATTAAGAAATGCAAGATTCGCCACAAAACCAATTTCTGAAGATTGGGACGGTAGCGACAATTTTGTGGTCAAAATGTAGAGATTAAATATGGCAGACAAATTTAGCTATTTATGGTCCAATTCGATATCTTGGGGAATTTAGTTCGGGGATTGCGGATTCTTGGATAGAATATAGAAATTTTTATCATTAATTTCATTTGTTAGTTAGGTTCAAATCTCATAGTCTGATCGACTTGTAACTTAATATATGTAATGTTATACATAGTCCCGATGACAACACTATACTTTTTAAGATTACAAATTTGCGAAAGTATGGAAAGGACAAAATAATAAATAAAAAAAACTTTCAAAAACAAAAATTTTAAGAAAATTTACCGCAGATAGGCTGATTTGACGATTCAAATTATTCGAAGCTTGGAGTCGAACCCATCGAAGCATGAACGTTTTATCAATGCTTCAAAATTTCTGAAGTTTTGAAGTATGAATGCTTTAAGGAGCGAATTCAAATGTACGAAGTTTGACACAATGTTGGATGGATTGCTTTTTCTAGCGATATATCAACTTTTGGATCAGTCCGAGGGTATGTTCAACACAATTAATAAATATTAAACAAACTGTGAAAAAAAATTATTTCAAGTGTACTGACTATAGTTCAACAGATCATATCGTAATTTAACAAGTAAAAAAGGTAAAATTGGTTGAAGACCAATTGTTATGGTACCCTTAATGAAAGCCTCTATGTAATTTCGTATGGTCACCTCTTTGTACAAGTTTAATTGTTGAAATAGTTTTTCGTACATATTTCTAGAAGGGTTCTTCAGACAGGATTATAACTAATTTTATAGGATTTAATATTCTAAACAAGTCACATTTTAGGTTGAATTTTCTGAGGACTGATCGACATATGTCGGTTAAAATTACGTAAACTAGACTTGGGAATTTAACTTGACAAGGCACTCTCCTATGAAGTAAAAGAAGGAAATATTACTTCGTAATTTCTTTAATTAGGCCCTCCAAGTATCTTATCATTGTAACTAATTATTAGGGAAAAATAACTAAATAATTCCTTTTAATTAATCTCATTGAAATGAAGGAAAATAGGGAAATGAATAACGAAAATTTCATCAATCTGGGGCGATTTGTTTTACTCTCTACCTCAATTTTACTACACTTCGAAGTCAATTTAAGAATATGTATGGACTTTGAAGTTGTTATTCCAAATTCAAGGCAATATAACGGAAATAATCCCTAAATATTTCTCTTTTCGATTGTGTTTGTCCTCTAAGTCTGATTTCCCAAGGCAAACTGGGCTAAACAGAGATGTTTAGCGAGTTCCCTCAATGTTAAAACTATGTTATGCTGCCTTCAAAGTCAACGGAAACAAGAAATTTATTTCACCATTAGTGAGTGTGCTAAAAATGTTTAACGTGTTCTGATATGCAGCCTTAATGATGGCTTCTAATTTTATTCAAAGTGCTAAGCCTTATCGAAATACTTTTGATTATTTTCGAAAAATTTAACGTACTTTAAAACTTGTAAAATCAAGCTTTAGTTGAGATAAATCATAATCTGTCAAATAAGTTTTGGGACTGAAGCTTTCAAATCGCCCTTGTTAAATTTTTTTCAATTCTTTTCATAAGTTGATAGCATTGTAGGGTATTATGACGCTGAGCTTGAGCGTGATCTGTCAATTAGTTTGTTGACAAGAGTCGAAAACATAAGTTGTTTGAGTAGTGTTTGGCGATTTTTACTATGGAAAAAAATATCGATCAACGTTCAAAGAGGGTCGTGAAGCCATTAACGATTTGCCTCATTCTGTATGGCCTTCAACCTCAAATACTTAGGGAAACGTCAATAAAGTGAAGAAATAAGTGCTAGCTAATCATCGTTCCAGTATCAGCTGATAGCTCGTGAACGCAACATCTCTCGTGGATCCTTTCGTACTATTGTGGTTGATGTTTTGGGCATGAGACGCATCAAAGCCCGGCTCGTTCCAAAAGAAATCAATTTTTTTCAAATGAAGCATCGTAATCGAGTGTGTGGAGACATGCTAGAACGAGTGAATTCGGACCTCACATTCATCGGACGCGTCATTCCGGGTGAAGAGACTTGGGTCTATGAATATGATATGCCAACCAGCCAGCAATTATCGGAATGGCGCTTGCCAAACGAGCCGAAACCCAAAGAACCGTTGCAAAGTCGATCCAAAATTAAGGTTGTTTTCTCCGGAATTTCTTCCGGAGGGTAAAACAGTGAATGAACTATATTAGGGTATTGTGAGGCGTTTAAGACAGAGCATTCGTAAAAAAGACCGGATCTTTGGAAGAAAAATTCATTCATGGATATTGCACAATGCCAACGCACTGGCTCACAAAGCCATCATTGTAGCCTGATTTTTTAACAAAAACGCCGAATAACATCGAACAATCTTCGTATTCACCAGATTTGGCTCTGTGTGACCTTTTCCTGTTCCCGAAACTTAAATTTCCGCTTCGAGGAACCCATTTTAACTCGATTGAAGACATAAAGACGAATTCGCTGAAGGAACTCAATGCAATCTCGGAAAATGACTTCAAAAAGTGTACGGATGATTGGATTGTGCGTTGGAAGAAGTGTGTCGCTCCAAATGGAGCCTGTTTTGAAGGAAACTCAATAAATTTGGATGAATAATTGATATGTTGTGTTTTGTTTGATCAGTGTCGAAACTTGTTTGACAGAATGTACCATCTGATTTGGTGGCATCGTTTATAAATAAATGTGTATTACAAAGCAATTTTAAATTGTTAGATCATGCACTAGAATTCAATTCTGTTAATTGTCAAATCTCTTTCGCCTTACAAGGGCTAAATGCTCTATTTTAAGTCGAAACATTTTATTAGGAAGAAATTATCATAAAATTACCTGAACATGGATTTTTGCCCTCAAAGTCGAAAATTTCAGTTCTTTCGCCTTGACTTCCATGAAAATTGTCATTAGAGTTAAAATCAAACCAACTTTTAGGTCGAGAAATGTAATGTGCGCCATATTTATTTAATAAAAGAAGAATGAATGCCACATATTAAGAAAATGAATAGGAAAATTTCATGAGACTTTTATTTAATTTTTTCCATAGTTACTGCAAAAACCACCCAATCTTACATGCATATTTCTTAATTTTGGAACGATTAAAGAATATTTAAATTAATTTCAAGATTCTAAATGAAAAACCAAAGACTAAGTTGTTTGTTTTTAATATACAATCTTTTTAAAGCGTGTTATTATTTCTCGAACAAATTTTTCTATATTAATCAATAAAATTTGTGTCGTTTCAAAACTGAGCACTAAAAAGATTAGATTTATACTCGAAGGTGCCATTTTGGATCCGCCATATTGAATTTTTTTTATATACAATTTTATTAGTTTGTAGTTTTTGTAAACGGTCTATCATTTCTTCCGTGCTGATAAAAATTATAGATTAGCAGTAGTCATAGTGCGGTAATATAATGGTGTTATAGATGTTTAACAGACAATTTTCTAGTACTCTACTTTTGATTCTTGCGAGAAAACCAAGTATTTTGGAAATTTTTTTAAAACATAAGTTCTTATCCACGATCACACCTAAATATTTCATTTCATTTACACACTCAATATATTCTGTCCCTACACACAACTGTACTCTTTCATTACTGTTCATTACAAGACATTTTGTTTTATTTACATTCAATTTTAATTTTTACATGTTCAGCCAATTTACAAGTCTTAAGATATCCTCTTCAATCAATCTTACACATTCACTTGTATTTGTCCCTTGAATGTAAATTAATGTGTCATCAGCAAACAAAGCAAGTTTGGAATATTTTAACACGTTTGAGATGTCATTTATGTACAGAATAAATAATAGAACACTAAAAATTGATCCTTGTGGAACTCCTAGATTTATTTCGCTTTCTTCTGATATTTCTTTCCCGTATCTGGATCGCTTTTTACAATTTTTCAAATAAAATTCAAAAAATCTCAACTCTTTTCTTCTTATTCCATAAAATGATAATTTCTTAATCATAATAACCCTATCAATCGTCTCAAACGCTCTTTTTATATCAAGAAGTACACCTTTAATAATGTATCCTTCCTCGATAATTTTCTACCACTATACAATCATCCAATTTAGTGCTGTTTCGTAAGAGTGACCTTTTCTGAAATCAGATTCCTGTTCTACTAATACCTTTATGTTTCAATATACTCCTCAAGCTGTGTTTGTACAACCTTCTCAAGTACTTTTTCATACACCGGCAACATATTTATTGGACGGAATTCCTCACACTGTAACGTTAATTTCACATTTTCAACAGGTATGACTAGACCCTCCTTCAATGTGTCTGGGAATATTCCATGCTCAAACGCATCATTTATCACACTTACAAATAAATCGCCAAGTTCATCCATGCAATCCAATAACATTCTTGCATTTATATAATTATATTTGTCTGCATGCAGCATTTAACTCGGATACTGTTATTCTTTTAAATACGAAATTGCTAGGATTTTGAACAATTGATCCTCCGAAATTGATTCCCTTAAGTGCTTCTTTGCGGTTTTCCCCTATGACTAGTTTTTTTAGAGCTTTCCACATAGACTGTTGGTCTCCACTATACAAATTTATTCCAAATTTTAAATATTCAAACTTAGCAAAATTTATTTCCCGCTTATACAAATTTCTGAATTGCTTATATTTTCGCCAGTCGCTATGGCTGTGTGTTAATTTTGTTTTGTAATAGCTATTAACTTTATTTTTCCTTAGGTCCAATAAGCGTTTGTTAAACCATCTGTTTTTATCCTTTACATGGCGTTTTTCTACTATAAACCTACGGCTTACCTCCAACAAAGATTCCGATAATACTCTGGCTTCAACATTAAGATCACTACTTGATACAATTTGTGTCATATTCAATCGGGAAAGTTCACCAACGAATTCCTCCTTATTATACCTAATATAAGTAAAACTTTGAATGTTAG
The DNA here is from genome assembly GCA_963924295.1 of Dioctria rufipes. Classification (NCBI taxonomy): domain Eukaryota; kingdom Metazoa; phylum Arthropoda; class Insecta; order Diptera; family Asilidae; genus Dioctria; species Dioctria rufipes. The sequence goes on along the minus strand of OZ002740.1, from coordinate 279,648,878 downwards.
ATTCATGGTTACTGGCTTTCAAGTTAAACATATTTGTTTCATGGTTACTAACCTTTAGGTCATTCATAATATGGGCTTTTATCTGAGAATCGTTAGTAATAATATAATCAATCAGTGTTTTTCATACTGCTGTAATTCTAGTATGTTCTTGAACTATTTGTTTGCAACTTTTTTCGTGTATTATATTTCTCATGCGTTTTTCTTATTAATTGACAAAGATGCAGGTAAGTATTGCCTTGCTGCAATTTTGCTTCGACAATAATGCACTTCAATGGTCCTAAATTTTTTAATAAAATTTATAACCGTATTTTTCTTTGTCATATATTTGGCAGTTTTCCTGTCTGCACCACGATTCTCAGTCGGGGTTGCACTTGTGACCAAATGCCATTTACACACTTTTTGAATACGTTTTTTCCCAATATTTAAAATACCCCGAAATGCAGTTTCGCACACCCTTCTTTAATTTGCCATGACGATTTCTTATATGGTAAAAAAATGCTCATGCACGATATAAAATAACTTGCCGCTTGCGCAGTCTTAGGGTAGCGACATACGATTAGGTTTTTTCCGTACGGTTTCTTCCGTGCCAAATGAATCCCAAGTGATTAACTTGGCAGCGACATACGATCAGGTTAAAACCGGACCGATTTCAAAACCTGAAAGCAACCGTGGCTGGCCACGGTTTGATAACGGCTGATACATACGGTTTGCTGCCGAATGAAATTCTAAACTCATTCAGTGCAGCAATGTGATTCGACATACGTTTCGGTATTTTCCCGGAAGGTTTGTTGAAATGTAGTGCAGCGCAGTAGCGAAGTTAACTTAATGACAAGTTAGGACACAGAAGATCTTTCCGATTGTTTTACATTTAAAATCCACACGGCCAGAAAAGGAAGAAAGAAAGAAAAAAAAATGAAAAAAAAAAATCAAACTCTCTTTAAAACTTTAAAAAATGTGAAAGCCAGTGCTGTCGTTTGAAAAATTTCAAGAGTAGTACAATTTGCTGTCAAAGCGGAGTACTTTCGGAAAAACCGGAGTACACGACTAACGAAATTTAATGAATTCAAAATAATTAGATTGGGATCCTGAAATCATATTAGTGTGAATAAAACCCATTTTCATTAAAATGATTCATATTTAGATTTTTAAATAAATCTTTATATGTTTAGTATTATTACATTATTTATATGTTTTTTTTTTATATTGAAACAACTGGTTTTTATTTTAAGGTTTTCCCATGAATTTTTTTTCAACAGTAAGAATTTGTTAAGTTGGGTTGACAGCTGTTGATTTCAAAAATTCATTAAATAATTGCTTTGATTCAGGTAATCATACTTGCATAAAGTAAAAAGGTCATGAAAAGCTATTCTTGAGAAAAGCATACATGCATAAAGCAAATTAATACAGGTGTATACTAATAAAATACATAAATTTCATCATTAGTTTAATTATTTAATTATTGAAAGCTTTTGAATTTTCAAAATATTAGTAAGGATTTTAATACAGTCATAAAGCAAAATTGTATTGACAACTCCAGTCGCTTTAGTTTTTCTGCATTTCAAATCTTTTACAATATTTGAATCAGTAATGCACAGAAAAAATTCTGGTAGAGCAAAATGCATAAAATGAAAAGTTATTTTGATTTTTGCATGTCCGTTCGTCCGTCCATCCTCACGATAACTCAAGAACGCTCGTAGAGAGCTGAAATTTTGCCTATAGCCTTAAAAAAAAAATTAAATTAAGTTCGAAATTGGGACAAATCAGTAATTTCATTTTTCACTATGAATAGGTATATTTGAACATTGCCTGAGAACGTGTCGACGTAGAGAGCTGAAATTTTGTACAACGCGTTTTCATAGAAATAGTAAATATAATTTCAAAAATGGACTAAATCGGGCAACCCCTTCTTGGTGTTGCCATATAAAAATTTAAGATATTTACGTATATACATTTTCACGGTTAGTCCTACATATATGGTTTTCATGTACTGAACACTTCTTCAGAATATAAAATCCTATAAAATTGGGTATAATAATTTTTTCTGCCCGATGAACCGTTCCAGAAATACTTGCGAAAAACCACTTTAAAAATCAAACTTGCACAGGGGGGTGACGAAATTACATACGGAAATTTATCTAGGGTATCGCAAGAATTGGTCTTACACCAATTCAAGCTTTTTTACTTGCTTGCAATAACTTTAAAAAATATTTTACAAAACCCCTTCGATCTGTTTTGAAATAATTGTGAAATTAATATTGATGTTAAATATATTCTTTATCCTTGAAAATCTTCAAATAGATTCCCTTAATTTTTTCTGGCTTTATTTTCAAATTAATGCTAATAATGTTGTTAGTAAATGGTTAAATTTTTAAATTGGGATCTCAATGGGTTTGGAGACGAGATTTTTTGTTTGTTTGAGGTCTGGTTTTTTGGGAAAAAATGTAATACAAATCTATTTTGTTATCCTGATCCCATAAGAATTTTTCACCAAGGACATAATTTTTTGTCTTCTCAAATGTGACCCATTAACAGTCCATTAAACAGAGAAAAAAAAAATGATCACGCCACGAAAGTCAGCTTTACTGACGAAATATTTCCTTATCTTTTCCACAAAAGAAGACAATCTTAATCGACGTCCTTAAAATTTTCCACAGAGGTGGTGTAAGCTGTAAGTTCCTTGAATTATTGTTTTTTTTTTTGAAAATTGGGAACTATTCTCAAGTTTTTTCCTTTGTGTCACACTTCACAAATTTTATATTGTTTTATTACAAAAAATCAAGGTTTTTTACAACACTTGAATTAAAGTAAACAAATGACATAATTAAATTAAATCACTAATTACCTTCGCCGAATTATAAACAAAAGCCAAACCTTCCATAAAAAATTTACTATTAATTGGACTTAGCTTTTGTGAGAAGGAATATGAAGAAAATAGGAAAGACAAACGAAAAGGCAAAGGGCGGTTCAAAAAATGTTTTCTGGAGTTCTTCAAGCAGAGAGCGTTGATTATTCACTTTATAAACATCAATTACAGCGTTTAACGAACGAATCATAAAGACATAACTAGATAGGTGTAATAGGCTAAAATAAAAAAAATTTCAACCGGACTTAATAAATTTTATTACTAAAATGTACTACGAATGTACAGTTTTAAATTAAGGTGAATAAAACCTTTCAGATTATTTGCTAACAACATGCATAAGTTGAAGAAATGAAAAGAGGAGTACTTTTATAAAAGGAGTAGTACCGGAGTATGCTATTACTTTCCGGAGTACAAATACTCCGATCGGAGTACAAACGACAGCATTGGTGAAAGCGCAAATTGCATGTAACGAAACAGAATGGCGAATGATTCATTTTCGTAAATAAATGGAAAGGGGCGGAGTTTTCACGTTTTACCTTCATAAAATGTTCCCGCGCTTTTGTGAAAACCCGGTAAAAATTGAGAGAATCGGCCATTGTTTTTTATAGCATGGCCAATGTTTGTTAGTGTAATTTCTATGCTAATTGAGCAGCACATGCTTCTGTTTACATTCGTTTTGTTGTGAAGAGATTAAGTGGGAAAAATTCTTGCTGGATTCTCTGATATTTTTGGGAAAAATGAGAATTTTATTTGAGAGGAATTTTACATCTCCTTTCATCATCTGGGCCAAGGCGAAAGTAAAAATGGGAGGTAGTGTGACCTGATGTACATTATTATGAAAGGTTGAAAGGATTTTGAAGGTATTCAAGAAGGTTTTATCATTCTGGTAATCCTACGCTCTCTCGACTTTTGTGATTAACTCGTTGTCTCAGTCGTACTACAGTAATGCATAGTCAAGTTCTTTTCCCCTCTTTTCATTCAAAAGCCGAAAGTATATCACATTACCTATTTCTGTCTAAAACATACGAAAAATTTCCAATTTTGTTCGGCTTTGACCTATCTTCTTAATATTAGATTATCTTTGGCAGTAGTACAGAAATCAAGTAATATATCAAAAGAGCGAGAAGACATTCTATAAAAACTAAAAAGATTTTCTTCATCATTACTTAAACTTACATAAATGCAATGAAATTGTCCTCGCGGTGGTCTCATTTGATTTAACTGATGCATTGAAAATCTACGTTTCAAATGTTTTTCCCTTTCTTCTTCATCAACAATGAAAAGTTCAATATCACTAATGTTTTCCATATTTTATAACACCCCTAAAAATTACTGAATTGACTTCACTGACTTGTATCCACAAAATAATCGAGAATAACCGTCTCGTATGTCGTGTAATCACGGCGACGGTAAAAACCGTAGACGGCCAGCCGGACGGGAAAAACCTAATCGTATGTCGCTGCCCTTAGTCTTACTTTACCGGTCTCAATTTCAACTGGACATTCTACCGACTCCATAATAAATCACTATTAAAAGTTAAAAATTCACACTAAATTCATCACATTGAAAAAGAATAGTTTCTTTCGTATCGCACACAGTGCCGCATTACACTAAGTAATTTTCTTTAAAACTAAAGTATAAAAAGCAGAGCGCACATTAAAGCAACTTTTCGTGTAGACGTGTCTTTAACAAAACTGTACTGCGAGTTAATTCAGTTAGTATGCAAAATTACCCCAATTTGGAAGAAAAAAAAATTGTAAAGGAAGTGAATTGTTTTGAAACTCAAAATTTTTTTGACGTATTTTATATCCAACTTTTTTTTTGGAAAATGGGAATGGAATGGAATGCCTCACTAATTCGTCGTTTTTTAAAATTTATTCAGATTGCTAGATTGTCTAGACATGGGAAATTTGCATTTCCCCAATTTTTTAACTATACGTGTGTTTAAAAGTATACTTTAGCTAAACTTCAATTTCGTCTATGAATAAGCATTATCTTAATGTCAACTTTAAATATAAAGCTAACTTTTACTAAAGTCACTTTGGTGTTTGTCTATGAATAGCGCCCATCGTATTTAAAAATACAGAAATGAGAGCCATTTTAGGTATATTATGAAATGTCGGCAGCACAGGTACAATTTATTTCGAAGTAAATTTTGATGACAGCTGGCAGAAATAACACCGAACAATTTATTTCAAAATATTGTAGCAATTAAAATCGACCAAGCTGGATTTAAAGATAAGAGAAAAGATATAAAATCTCTTTTGCTTTGTCTTCCAGATCCAGATAGAAATTATTATCATATAGTTTCCATGCTCCAATTACACAATTATTTTATTTAGGGTGGTAGAATTTCATGACTTGGATCTACTCATCAACAGGTCTAAAGCAACAAAATTTTGTGACTCGAAAAACAAAATTAAAATGGGAAAATGGGGAAATTTTTCCATTCTGCTATTTTCATATTTTTTCGGACCTGTTGATGAGTCGAACCAAGACTTGAAACTTTATACCCTAAATAAAAGGATTCTGTGATAGAACACATAAAAACTCATTTTTTTTGCATTTGGTTTTTACCGGACAATCCCAAAAAGGCATATTTAAACAAATCTAAACTTTACCCGGTAAAAAAATTATAAAAATATATTCATTATGAATGAAGAAATGTGTTTAAAAAAAAAACTAAAAAATAATCATGGCTAGATAAAGACATTGAAGTAATAAAATATTTCATTTAACTTTATTAGTAAATTGTTTTGCCCCATATCATACAAGCAATATAATGTTTGGAAATCTAGGTTCAAGTAAATGAAATTTTAACGGAAATTTTTTCTATTGAAACAAAAATAATTCAAGATATAAATAGACGGAAAACAACTGACTTTTTATGCAAATTTAAAAAAATGTGTATCGAACAGTCTTTTCATAATAAAGGTCTCAAATATAACTGCATTTATTTCAAAACTGTATTTTTGCATATGGGGTAAAACATTATTCAGGCGATGAAGGCCTCCACACATTAAGATCACTCGTTGCAGTTCGCTTCCCCTGAACTTCTAGGCGTCTAAAGACATAATTATAATATTATGGTTAGTGGACATTGAATTTTAGTTGAGTTAATTAACATACCTTTTTTTATGAAAATTGTAAGCTGTGGATTCTCCTCTTTAATTAGACATACTACACCTATGTCGTAACTACAGTTATTAAAAAATTATAACCTCATAGCAAATTCAGGTCAAACCAAAATTAGAGGAAATTTTGATACCCTCTAGAGTATGAAATCATAGGGTATACCTACAAAGTTTGTAATTTGGTTTGTAACGCATAGAAATAATACTGATAGAGCAAATCATTAAAAGTTAGGTGTATTTTGTTTTTTGCACGTCTGTCAGTCTTTTCGTCCGTCTGTCCTCATGATAACTCGAGAACGCATGTAGCTGGAAAGCTGAAATTGTGCACACGGGCTTCGAAAAAAGGTAAAATAATATTCGAAAATGAAACGATTTGGGTAACTCCTTCGTAGTGTTGCCAAATAAAAATTTCGTTTTTCAATACATATTTGGACACTGTCTGAAAACGCGTCAACGTAGAGAGCTAAATTTTATACAATATTTATATTTAAATATTAAACATAATTTCGCTAAATCTGGCAACTCCTTCTTAGTGTTGCCAAATAAAAATGTAGTATTTTTACGTATACTGTAAAATGAATGAATCCTAGACGATTTGATTGTACTGAAAACTTCAAAAATCAAACTTGCACAGGTGGGTGACCATATTGAGATACATACGGGCATTTCTGTAGGCCCTACCAAGAGTATCATAAGAATTAAAATGACGCGTTTTCAATCATTAATGGAACAAATCATAACCTCTAACGGTGACAGTTAGCACATAAGTGTAATAGGACAAATTAAAGGAGATAGTCCAGAGCATACAGTTTTTATTAAAAAACAAAACAAAAACTAGGTCAAAGTAAAAAAAGGTAAGACGTTCCGAAATCTTCATTTTAGCTCCCTATAACTCCAGAAAGCAGAGAAGCCATGAGGTTCTTTCGTACAATAATTTCTTAACGGTGACCGTGCACCCTGTACTTTTTCAGATGCAGGGGTTTTTGTGAAAAACTAGTATATTTTCCTAAATACCCTAAAACTGCGAAATTGTAGATATGCCACCCCTCTGTCCAACAATTGTTTGCTTTCCTCTTGCCTTGCCATATAGACAGGAAGTGCGATAAGCCAAACTTAACGTAGTCAAATTGTATTGCCGCTGCAGTTCTAAGCTCAGTACGGGTATGTAGTATCAATCAAGATAGGTAAATTAATTTGATTTTATATACATATATATATTTGATATTATAATCGTCTGTTCTCTTGGTTTAAAGAATGTAGTGTTTACAATTCTAACTTTCCTTACATCTTTAGCCACAACAAGATAAGCGCTATCGTGTTCGCTTATGTTTTGAGGGTGAATAAGTATTCTGATAAAGATAGATCCCAAAACTATAACCAGAAATATCAATAAATTGTCATAATTACATAGATGCAGCCGAAAATCACTGGTAGCACCAAGAAATGTTCTTAATTGCACTGAACTAAAAAAACGCATAATATTATTCAGAACTTTCACTTACCGAGTCATTAAATCTCTTTGGGCGGAGGTCGTACTGTCGACCTATTATGCATTGCTGTTCTCATGTTTTGAGTGTTGCAAAAATGTAATTATTTAAAGTTTCTTACTGAATTTTTTGCTATTGTTAGATAGAGTAATCGTGTGGAGCTAATTACCCGGAAAAAAGTAAACGTGTATAGCTCATAAAACAAAATGCAGAAATCGTGATTACAGTTACTACTTTTATTACAACAGAAATCGTATTTATATAGAGTGACCGCAGAACTACCAATATTGTATAGTTGAAAACTGTATTCTAAAATGAAAGTTTCGGGAATATTCTTAGCACTTCTTGTTGCTGGTTAGTTAATTTCTAAAAAATAATAAATTGATAATTTTAAATGATATAAAATTATTTTTCAGTTTTCTTCGGTGAAGGAATTGCCATGCCTGGTGGAGGTGGTTGTGGTACTGGTAGTCTTATAGCTGCCAACGTTGCTTCTAATTGTGGCTGATTATTCTGATGACCATGTATTTGTCTGACTTCATCGAATAAATTGTTAATTTGCAAGATAAAAATTTTTGTCATCTGTGTATTTTGAAATTATCCTCTCCGTAAAGGGAACTTAAAGATTCCGATATAATGCTAATGCACTCAAATTCTATGCTGAAGAAAAAAAAACACATCTGATGTAGTCTAGATAATTTATTTTTGTGTTTTTAATAAAATTCCATTCAACTTCTGTGAGATTCGCCCACAAAATGTGGAACAGGTTCTTTCTTGCTCTAAGGCTAATGCATGTCAGCGAAATAGCGGTGAAATCGCGATTGCGTTTCATATTTTATTCTTGTTACAAGAATAAAATGTATGAATCGCAATTGTGCAGAGCTGTTGAGTTTCGAAATCTTTTCTGAATTGCGAAGTTTCGGAAGAATATTCATATATCTATCTTCAAGTAGAAGAAATTCGAAGCTTCGAAGCTACAATGTGATCGGGGTGCAATATTTGTAGTGCTACTCTATATTTACCCATACTTGCCGGTGAAATGCTTGCACTTTTATATAATATAAAATGTCATAGTGCCTACAAGCTGGCGAACAAATTTTGCCATTATGACCCAATGCGACTCAAAATCAATATCTGGGAGTTGTCGGGGTGGCAGATTTTGCTGCTCAAAGTTATTAGCGCCGTCGTGGTTGTAAATTTCGAATTTGTTGTCAAAATTAAGAAATGCAAGATTCGCCACAAAACCAATTTCTGAAGATTGGGACGGTAGCGACAATTTTGTGGTCAAAATGTAGAGATTAAATATGGCAGACAAATTTAGCTATTTATGGTCCAATTCGATATCTTGGGGAATTTAGTTCGGGGATTACGGAATCTTGGACAGAATATAGAAATTTTTATCATTAATTTCATTTGTTAGTTAGGTTCAAATCTCATAGTCTGATCGACTTGTAACTTAATATATGTAATGTTATACATAGTCCCGATGACAACACTATACTTTTTAAGATTACAAATTTGCGAAAGTATGGAAAGGACAAAATAATAAATAAAAAAAAACTTTCAAAAACAAAAATTTTAAGAAAATTTACCGCAGATAGGCTGATTTGACGATTCAAATTATTCGAAGCTTGGAGTCGAACCCATCGAAGCATGAACGTTTTATCAATGCTTCAAAATTTCTGAAGTTTTGAAGTATGAATGCTTTAAGGAGCGAATTCGAACGTACGCAGTTTGACACAATGTTGGATGGATTGCTTTTTCTAGCGATATATCAACCTTTGGATCAGTCCGAGGGTATGTTCAACAAAATTAATAAATATTAAACAAACTGTGAAAAAAAATTATTTCAAGTGTACTGACTATAGTTCAACAGATCATATCGTAATTTAACAAGTAAAAAAGGTAAAATTGGTTGAAGACCAATTGTTATGGTACCCTTAATGAAAGCCTCTATGTAATTTCGTATGGTCACCTCTTTGTACAAGTTTAATTGTTGAAATAGTTTTTCGTATATATTTCTAGAAGGGTTCTTCAGACATGATTATAACTAATTTTATAGGATTTAATATTCTAAACAATTCACATTTTAGGTTGAATTTTCTGAGGACTGATCGACATATGTCGGTTAAAATTACGTAAACTAGACTTTGGAATTTAACTTGGCAAGGCACTCTCCTATGAGGCAAAAGTAGGAAATATTACTTCGCAATTTCTTTAATTAGGCCCTCCAAGTAATCTTAACATTGTAGTTAATTATTAGGGAAAAATAACTAAATAATTCCTTTTAATTAATCTCATTGAAATGAAGGAAAACAGGGAAATAAATATCGAAAATTTCATAAATCTGGGGCGATTTGTTTTACTTTTTACCTCAATTTTACTAAACTTCGAAGTCAATTTAATAATATGTATGGACTTTGAAGTTGTAATTCCAAATTCAAGGCAATATAACGGAAATATTCCCTAAATATTTCTCTTTTCGATTGTGTTTGTCCTCTAAGTCTGATTTCCCAAGGCAAATTGGGCTAAACAGAGATGTTTAGCGAGTTCCCTCATTGTTAAAACTATGTTATGCTGCCTTCAAAGTCAACGGAAACAAGAAATTTATTTCACCATTAGTGAGTGTGCTAAAAATGTTTAACGTGTTCTGATATGCAGCCTTAATGATGGCTTCTAATTTTATTCAAAGTGCTAAGCCTTATCGAAATACTTTTGATTATTTTCGAAAAATTTAACGTACTTTAAAACTTGTAAAATCAAGCTTTAGTTGAGATAAATCATAATCTGTCAAATAAGTTTTGGAACTGAAGCTTTCAAATCGCCCGTGTTAAATTTTTTTCAATTCTTTTCATAAGTTGATAGCATTGTAGGGTATTATGACGCTGAGCTTGAGCGTGATCTGTCAATTAGTTTGTTGACAAGAGTCGAAAACATAAGTTGTTTGAGTAGTGTTTGGCGATTTTTACTATGGAAAAAAATATCGATCAACGTTCAAAGAGGGTCGTGAAGCCATTAACGATTTGCCTCATTCTGTATGGCCTTCAACCTCAAATACTTAGGGAAACGTCAATAAAGTGAAGAAATTAGTGCTAGCTAATCATCGTTCCAGTATCAGCTGATAGCTCGTGAACGCAACATCTCTCGTGGATCCTTTCGTACTATTGTGGTTGATGTTTTGGGCATGAGACGCATCAAAGCCCGGCTCGTTCCAAAAGAAATCAATTTTTTTCAAATGAAGCATCGTAATCGAACCTCACCTTCATCGGACGCTTCATTCCGGGTGAAGAGACTTGGGTCTATGAATATGATATGCAAACCAGCCAGCAATTATCGGAATGGCGCTTGCCAAACGAACCGAAACCCAAAGAACCGAGGCAAAGTCGGTCTAAAATTAAGGATCTTCTTTCCAGAATTCCTTCCGGAGGGTAAAACAGTGAATAAACAATATTACTTGGGTATTGTGAGGCGTTTAAGACATAGCATTCGTAAAAAAGACCGGATCTTTGGAAGAAAAATTCATTCATGGATATTGCACAATGCCAACGCACTGGCTCACAAAGCCATCATTGTAGCCTAATTTTTTAACAAAAACGCCACATCATCGAACAATCACTGTATTGACCAGATTTGGCTCTGTATGACCTTTTCCTGTTCCCGAAGCTTAAATTGCCGCTTCGAGGAACCCATTTTAACTCGATTGAAGACATAAAGACGAATTCGCTGAAGGAACTAAAGGCAATCTCGGCAAATGACTTCAAAAAGTGTATGGATGATTGGATTGTGCGTTGGAAGAAGTGTGTCGCTTCAAATGGAACCAGTTTTGAAGGAAACTCAATAAATTTGGATGAATAATTGATATGTTGTGTTTTGTTTGATCAGTGTCGAAACTTGTTTGACAGAATGTACCATCTGATTTGGTGGCATCGTTTATAAATAAATGTGTATTACAAAGCAATTTTAAATTGTTAGATCATGCACTAGAATTCAATTCTGTTAATTGTCAAATCTCTTTCGCCTTACAAGGGCTAAATGCTCTATTTTAAGTCGAAACATTTTATTAGGAAGAAATTATCATAAAATTACCTGAACATGGATTTTTGCCCTCAAAGTCGAAAATTTCAGTTCTTTCGCCTTGACTTCCATGAAAATTGTCATTAAAGTAAAAATCAAACCAACTTTTAGGTCGATAAATGTAATGTGCGCCATATCTATTTAATTAAAGAAGAATGAATGCCACATATTAAGAAAATGAATAGTAAAATTTTATGAGACTTTTATTTAATTTTTTCCATAGTTATTGTAAAAACCACCAAATTAAATGCATATTTCTTAATTTTGACGCTTCCTCCAATCAATTTTTGTACACTAGATGAAATCTATAGGGTATACTAAGTTTGTGATTCCGTTTGTAACGCACAGAAATAATGAAGGTAAGCAAAATGGATTGGACACCCAACCCACGCATAATATTAAAAGTTATTGTGATTTTTGCATATCCGTCCGTCTCTCCGTCCGTCTGTCTGTTCGTCTGTCCAGCCGTCCGTCCGTGCGCACGATAACTCGAGAACGCGTTCACTTAGAAAGCTGAAATTTTCTACACGGACTTTAAAAAAATAAGGTAACATTAAGTCCTTCGTGGGCTTGCCATACATAAATTTCGGTTTCCACTATATATTTGGACACTGCCTGAGAACGCGTCGACATAGTGAGCTGAAATTTTGTAAATGATGTTTTCATGGTAATAGTAAATAAAATTTTAAAAGTGGACTAAATTGTGCAACCCCTTCTTGGTGTTGCTATAAAAAAATTTAGGTATTTTACGTATACTGTGAAAACGATCAGTCCTAGATGGTTTTGATTTATGAAAAGTTCCTCAGAATCCTATGAAATTGGTTATAACCATTTTTACTGTCCGACGAACCATTTTAGAAATATATGCGAAAAACAACTTCAAAAATCCTACATGCACAGAGAGGTGACCATACAAAATTACATACGAGAATTCATCTAGGGTATCATAAGAATTGGTCTTAGACCAATTCTAGCCATTTTGCTTGTTGAAGTTCAAATTTGCAATTTACAATCGTCAAACATGTCTTCTTTCCTCCATACACGGAATATGTGTATAACTAACTCAATTGTTGGGCTTCCTGGATAGTATCACTTATCAAGAATGATAGTTGGACTTTATCGTTTATCATGAATGATTATTAGTTTTCTTTCAGATGTAAATGCCATAAAAAATCCCGACTATATTAATAAATGTATATTAACATATAACCCAACACACACCCAATATTTTCGTTTATTTTGCTTTTTCTTCAATTCTTTAATAATAAAAGCAGCAAAAGTTCTTCCTCCTCTCTGAAACCATTTTATGTGCTTGCGATTTTGACATCAAAATCACATCACTTTAATTGAATGTAGCACTACCTACTGATGTGATGATAATTTTAAATTTCACCATCACCACATCAGTATATCAATAGTCTAGTCTGATATGGTACTTGCCTAAGAGAGGTATAAATTTCATATTTAGAATTTTTGAAATAGTATTCCTTAGTTTTTGTTAAAATCACCATTTTGTTTTTTTGGTAAAATATTTTTTATTTATATTTTCATTATTTAAGTGAGTGCTGAAAATAGCATTTCCGTCGCTCCTCTAATAGAGTTCGCGGTAATTCTTAAAACCCTGTGGGGCCCATGTGTTGTTAATTTTGTGTTATGATTAAACAACTCAAATGTTTAACTTCCCTTTGGTGATCACATTTAATATAAAAAAAATGATAATTGCCTTATATTTCCCACGCCAAAGCTGAGCTAGAGCCTTTACACATGAAAAATAATAAAATAGTACTAATATTACCTTGACCTTTTCGTTTACATCTTTTGGATGTGGAGGTTTCTAACGGTGATTAATGACAAAATATGATCTGAAAAATTTACAATAATTACATGGAACCAAATAAATTGTTTTCTGAACAAGAATAATCAAATTCTGGAAATGGAACCCAAAGAAAAGTTTTCTGGCTAAGCCGCTGTCTTCCAGCCTGAAGTCTTCGCCATCTCAATTGCAGCGAAGTTAGCCCTTGATATGCAAATCAAGGGGAAAGACATTGCTATCCTTTCAGATAGACAGGCAGCCTTGATGGCTCTGGGTTGCCCTCGGATAATGTCTAAGTTACTGGGGTATTGCAGGTCATCAGTGGATAAGTTGTGTATTCACAACAAAATGTCCCTCCTGTGGGTTCCTGGTCACATGGGTATCATGAAGAATGAAAGGACTGACCTTTTAGCTAGGGCTGACTCTGATTCTCCGTTCCTCAGACCGCCGTAAGCGTTGCAACCTCGAGATCGGATATCTTATCAAAGTGGATGTTTATAGGAAGCATCAGCAGAGATGGGAGAATCTGAGTACTTGAAGTTGTACAAAACTGTCTCTTAATGGGCCCAATGGGAGTATCTCCGATTTTCTCATGGAGCTCGGAAGGAAACAACGTAGAACTGTGATTGGCATCATCACCGGCCACAACTCACTTCACGCTCATCTAACAAGGATGGGAGTTTTTGACAGCCCTGAGTGTCTGTCCTGCCTGTAGGGAGCGACTGAGACAACCGAACACTTTTTGTGTGAGTGTGCGGCCTTCGCTCGGAGTAAACTGGATACTCTAGGCTCTGTAGATGAGCTGAAAAACTTTCCTCACTAAAACCTGATGCGCTTCATTAAGAGGACAGGAAGGTTTTGGTGAATGGGCTTCTAGCAGGCCGCTAAGGCCTCCATGCTTGGGATGGATTTCTCCTGTTCCCCTGCTCCTTTAAAAAAAAGCCGCTGTTCCCCTCCACCAAAGTTATATGTAGATGCATTTATATGTTCAGGAATTAAATAAGAGCCCCATACAAATAGTTTTCCTTAGTCACACAAATTTGTTCATGCACAATTTCACAAATTTTAGTACTAAAAAGAGCGCGACGATTTCTTTATCTTATTTCAATAACTTTCAATTTTGCTGATATTTGATTCTATAAAGTTCAACTCACTCAACAATTGTTCACAACAACTTTGCGACAATTTCAAACTGTGTTTTTCTATATGCGTATTTTATGAATAAAGTCAGCTTTTGGGTATCGATCATAGATTCTTTGTAGGGACTGTTTTGTTCATTGATTTCGAACGAGGCGACTTGTTTGATTTAAAAACATCGAATCCTCTAGTCTTATGGTTCGGCAGGACTTCTGCGTTAGATCTATGTAAAACGGATCATATCAATTCCCCTGAATCCAAAAAAATGTACCTTCCCATTTGCTCTTTTTATGGTAGATTACATATTGGTGTGTCCGATGATTCGGCAAATATCGAACAAGTTCAACAATGATCAACGACATTTTTTTGAGTTTTAGGATTGATCATCTGATAAATGTCAAATACCATTCTTTCACATCAGTCAGTGACACTAATAATCCAGGTAAGTTCGAAACTTGTTTACATATTATATTTTGTGTTTTGTTTTAGATTTATTCTTTTAGCATAATTATCGTCCTGTAATTTTTGTTATGTGCTTTATGATAGTTGTTGCGTACAATTGTGTATGGTTTAATGGATACAAATGTGTTGCATATGCACCTACTCTTTATTTATATTGCATTACAACTTAACTTCCTAACTTTTATTTATATTTTAGCATTAAAAAAATATATAACCTTTCGTGGCCCTGACGACAAGACTCAAATAAGTATTAAATATTATTCAAATATGTACATACAATAAATTTTATTTGTGTTGTTTCCATAAATTTTTTTTATATTTGACACCCTTTATCCGGTGTTTGATCTCCCAGAACATGATTAATTTAATTTTATCTGAGTCAGTGAAATTATGATTAGGCTTGTGCAGATATAGATTTCCACTTATTATCATGTTGGCTGAGTTACACAGATCGATCGTTTAACAAAAAGATGCTCAATTGTTGTGTTGCAGAGACTATTAATTGACAATAAGATACTTAACAGAAACAAAAAAGGATGTTTCAACAGAATAATAACCCAAAAAAAAAGGAATTTTTCATGGAATATAGGATCGAACCTGAAACTCTTGTCTGGTAGTGCATTCATACTTCCACAGGATTTCCGAAAGAGCTAACAAAGTAATGAAACCAACTAAGGTCTTTAATAAGTTCCAAATTCTGAATCAGGCGGTTATATCGGATTAAGGAAATAATAAATAAAGTTTTATTTAAATTCAAAACATGTTTTTATTGAAACCAAAATAATCGAAAAAGGTAAACTAAAAAGAAAATTGAATTAAGCACAAATCACTTTTGACGATGGAAGTCATAAAAACAGTTTTTCGTCGAGGTCAAACATAAATTTTAGGTTACATCGGATGCAATAGATTTGCGTTTCTGATTTCTTACAATTTTTGCAACTTTTTTTACCACTTCTGTCGTGCATACCTGGGAAATGGTCCATATCGTCATACCGGACGTCATCAGGTGGCTTTTGAGCTTTTTGTCCAGTAGCAGATGACGTAGGCTTTCATAACTGCATAGATGGTTTGCCAACCACACAATCTATATTTGCAAAAACCAGCAGCAACTAGCTGCTATAACTTCGGATCGCGAAGCATTGGATTTCGTGTCTTCAAGCGGATCTGATAAACGACCCTTTAGTCCATCCATTAGGTCAACGTGTGGGTCCTTTTGCTCTTGCAAACGAATGGAAATATCCACGGCATACGAAGTTCCAACATTTTCAATTGCATATCCTCTTTCAGCTTTAGCTAAATCTGAACCCTTCTCAGATGGCAAATTACAGTTTGGAATTCTGTTAGAGCGAATTGTTCCTAATGAATATACCTATCTGGCGCGCACGTAAGTACACCAGCAAAGGTAATGAAATATACAAATTGTCATAAAACACTATGTGATTCACAAAGTATGAAACAGTGTGTGTCAATCTCACAACAACATTAGAGGTGGCTCCAAGATCTGGCATACCTGAAAGAATTACATTATCGCTAGTTCCATTGTAAATTTCAAAGCGATAAGAATATCCGTAAGAATCGCAAATCACGAATAATTTTATGCCCCACTGATGTGGCTTATTTGGTAAATATTGGCGGAAATGTTGGGTCATTTTTGTTGCACACATCTGTTTATCGATGAATAAACGAGGAGTCTTATTTATGGAATCGAACCGTTCGTTCAACATGGCAGAAAGTTTTCTAATCCTAAATAAAGGAACTTATCGGGGTTCCTCTTTATTTCTACATTGCTCTTCATCACCGAAACGCAAATACCGTTTCTTTGTTTCGAACTGTCTACATGTCATTGGTACTTCTGATTGGTTCAAAATATCGACATATAGGCTAGAATTCCCACATACTGGCGCAGCTGCACAGTGAAAAAATACAAAAAGTATCGCATCGGAGTCTTCAAATCTAGGAATGTACTTGGCAACGTACTATTCCCATGGAAAGCTACTTGGTTTTATGCAAGTGAATGCCTCTCTTTCGCTATGTAATGTTAAAAAATTCTTAAGATTTTATATCGATATTCTGTGCGTATGTAGGAGAGAAAAGTGAAACTCTCAAGGAAGTGTTAGTGGGTTTCGATATACAAATTTCCTCCAGTGAAACCACGTTGAGTTGGATTGAACTAAGGAGCAACATTTTCAATTTCTGGCAATCGTAATAAACACGTAGTAACAAAAGAAAGCACAATAGGACATAATTCACTCCTAATCCGATATAACCGCCTCTGGACGGTTATCGCATCTCGGTGACTAAACAAAACTAAATTATTGAATTCATTTGGAATAAAAACAAACCAAGACGAAGAAAAATATTCCATTAAAATGTTGGCTCATGTTCTGTAACGTAATTTCATGATTAATGTTTAAGATAGATCTGGGACATATCCAAATGCGATGCATACCGTGAAAATGGGATCGATGTAAGGAGCCAACACAACGCTCTCTGCCTTAAGAAGGGCAAACAGTCACCAACAGTGCAGAGAGGTAGGAGATGCTCACCACACAACTGCCGGTCTTTTTCAAGCCTAAAGTCTGGAAAATGCGTCGAGAGAAGAAGCCTACAGGCTTCTTCCTTCGATGCCAGACAGGAGCCACCTGGCCTTCACAGAACATTCAGCCTGGCCAACGGGTCAACCCTAAGAGCCCTTAGCAGCCTAACCGATGCACGATAACCGTCAATCTGCTCGCAGAAGTCTACAAAGGCCTGTCTTTTTGATTTCCCAACAAGCCTCTTGCAGTTACTCTGAGTCTGGAAGTAAATCCACCGAGGCTTATTGAAAAACCTTCTGGAAGCCTTACGGAGTCCACAAAGACTGCAGTTCTACGACGGCATGGATTGTCTTCCAATATGCGTACTAATGAGACACGAAGGTTCGAAGGTCTCAGTTACAGCGGACTGCAGCCTTTCCACTGCCTTCTTCAAGGCGGCAATGCTCCTGATTTTTTTCAACCGGAGAGGCGAGCGTGGAAACTGTAACTATAACTATAATCACAATTGCAACTCATGCGTAAACTTTTAAGATTTAATCTGAGTTCTAGCATTTCATATTTTGCAATAAAACTTTTCTTGTGTATACCACAGAAATTTCGTTTTTCACAACACATTTGGACACTGCCAAATTTATGCTTTTTCTAGGTGAGTGCTATTACCTCTTGCCCTATGGATCTCCATGACGGAAATACCCTGTAGAGAAAACAGGAAGTACGATAAGCCACATTTAGCGTACTCAAATTCTATTGCCGCTGTAGTTCAGAGCTCAGTACAGGTGCGTTGTATCAAGCAAGATAGGTAAATTAATTTGATTTTATTTGATATTATTATCGTCTGGTCTCTTGGTTTAAAGAATGTAGTGTTTACAATACTAACTTTCTTTACATCTTTAGCCACAACAAGATAAGCGCTATCGTGTTCGCTTATGTTTTGAGGGTGAATAAGTATTCTGATAAAGATAGATCCCAAAACTGTAACCAGAAATATCAATAAATTGTCATAATTACATAGATGCACACGCAAATCACTGGTAGCAGCAAGAAACGTTCTTAATTGCATTGAACTAAAAAAAAGGGATAATATTATTCAGAACTTTCACTTACCGAGTCATTAAATCTCTTGGGGAGGAGGTCGTACTGTCGACCTATTATGCATTGCTGTTCTCATGTTTTGAAAGTCGCAAAAATGTAATTATTTAAAGTTTCTTACTGAATTTGTTGCTATTGTTAGATAGAGTAATCGTGTCGAGCTAATTACCCGCAATGAAGTAAAAGTGTATAGCTCATAAAACAAAATGCAGAAATCGTGATTACAGTTACTACTTTTATTACAACAGAAATCGTATTTATATAGAGTGACCGCAGAACTACCAATATTATATAGTTGAAAACTGTATTCTAAAATGAAAGTTTCGGGAATATTCTTAGCACTTCTTGTTGCTGGTTAGTTCATTTCTAAAAAATAATAAATTGATAATTTTAAATGATATAAAATAATTTTTCAGTTTTCTTCGGAGAAGGAATTGCCATGCCAGGTGGTAACGGTGGTAAAGGTGGTAACGGTGGTAAAGGTGGTAAAGGTGGTTGTGGTGCTGATAGTGCTATATCTCTCAACGTTCTTTCTAATTGTGGATGATTCTTCTGATGACCATATATTTGTCTGACTTCATCGAATAAATTGTAAATTTGCAGGATAAAAATTTTTGTCATCTGTGTATTTTGAAATTATCCTCTCCGTAAAGGGAACTTAAAGATTCCGATATAATGCTAATGCACTCAAATTCTATACAGAAAAAAAAAATAGTTATGGCTATTTGATTCTACATTTGCGGCACATTCTCGTATTTATGTGGCGTTCAAATCTTATGTTTAACTGATGCAGTATAAATGCTTATTTTTTGTTTTTAAGAAAATGTAATACAACTTCCGTGAGATTTGCCCACAAAATATAGAAGAATTTCTTACTTGCTCGCACGTACCTTTAAGGCTAACGCATGCCAGCGTAATAGCGTTGAAATCACGAATGCGTTTCATATATTTTGTTCTATAAAATGACGATGGTACCTACAATATCTGAGAGTTGTTGAGATGGTAGATTTTGCTCAAAATTATTAGAGCCGTCGTTGTTGTAAATTCCGAATTTGTAGTCAAAATTAAGAAATGCAAGATTCGCCACAAAATCAATATCTAAGGTAGCGAATTACAATTTGTTGGTCAGAATATAGAGATTAAAAAAGGCAAAGAAATTTAGCTAATTATGGTCCAAGTCGATATCTTGGGAATTTGGTGTGGGGATTATAAAATTTTTGACAAAATATCACTTGTTATTAGGATCAAATCTTATAATCTGATCGTCTTTTCAAGAAAAAGTTTTTAAGATAATTTACCGAAGATACCTAGGCTGATTTGACGATTCAAATTATTCGAAGCTTGGAGTCGAACCCTTCGAAGCATGAACTTTTTATCAATGCTTCAAAGTTTCTGAAGTTTTGAAATATGAATGCTTTAAGGAGCGAATTCAGATGTACGAAGATTGTTGGATGGCACAGTTTCTTTTTCCGGCGATATATCAACCTTTGGATCAGTTCGAGGTTATGTTCAACAGAAATAATTAATATTAAACAAAATGTAAAAAAAACAATTATTTCAAGTGTACTGACTATAGTTTAACAGATCATATCGTAACCAATTCTTATGATACCTTTAATGAATGTCCGTGTATAATTTCTTATGGTCAGCCATCTGTGCAAGTATGATTTTTGAAGTGGACATAGATACATATTTCTAGAACGGTTCATCAGATAGTAAAAATGATTATAATTAATTTTATAGGATTTAATATTCTAAAGAACAAGTCACATTGAAGGTTGAATTTTCTATTATTGATGGTCGATCGACCTATGTTGATTAAAATTACGTAAACTAGACTTAGGAATTTAACTTGACAGGGCACTCGCCTATGAGGTAAATTAAGAAGGAAATATTACTTCATAATTGCTTTAATTAGGTTTTCCAAGTAATCTTAACATTGTAATTATTTATTACAGAAATATAATGTAATAATTCCTTTTGAATTTATTTCATTGCAATGAGGAAAAACAGGGAAATAAATAACGAAAATTTCCTAAATCTGAGGATTTTTTTTTTATTTTTACCTAAGTTTTACTTAACTTCGAAGTCATATATGAGAAAATGTATGGACTTTGAAATTGAATCTATTCCCAAATTCAAGGCAATATAACGGCAATTTCTCTTTTCGATTGTCTTTGTCCTCTAAGTCTGATTTCACAAGGAAGTTAACCATAAGGTGAATTGAACTAAATATACATGTTTAGCGAGTTCAATCATTGTTAAATCTACGTAATGCTGCCTTCAAAGTCAACGGAAACAAGAAGTTTATTTCACCATTAGTGATTGTGCTAAAAATGTTTTAACGTGTTCTGATATGCAGCCTTATTTGGAAATAATGAAAATATGGCCTCAAAAAGTGCTAAGCCTTACAGAAATACTTTTGATTATTTTCGAAATGTTTAACATACTTGTAAAATCAATGTTTAGTTTAGATAAATCATAAGTTGATTTATATATAGGAATTCAAGTGCTTTGGTGGCATCGTTTATAAATAAATGTTTATTACAAAAACAATTTAGTAATGTTAAATCATGCTCTAGAATTCAATTCTGTTAATTGTGAAATCTTTTTTGCCTTACAAGGGCTAAATGCTCTATTTTAAGTCGAAACATTTTATTTGGAAGAAATTATCATAAATTTAAATTTTTGCCCTCGTAGTCGAAAATTTTAATTCTTTCGCCTTGACGTCCATGAAAATCGTAATCAAAGTAAAAATCAAACCAACTTTTAGGTCGATAAATGTAATGTGCGCCATATTTATTTAATAAAAGAAGAATGAATGTCACATATTAAGAAAATGAATAGGAAAATTTCATGAGACTTTTATTTAATTTTTTCCATAGTTACTGCAAAAACCACCCAATCTTACATGCATATTTCTTAATTTTGGAACGATTAAAGAATATTTAAATTAATTTCAAGATTCTAAATGAAAAACCAAAGAATAAGTTAAAACAATTAAACATTTTTTGTTTTTAATATACAATCTTTTTAAAGCGTGTTATTATTTCTCGAACAAATTTTTCTATATTAATCAATAAAATTTGTGTTGTTTCAAAACTGAGCACTTAAAAGATTAGATTTTACTCGAAGGTGCCATTTTGGATCCGCCATATTGAATTTTTTTTTATATACAATTTTATGAGTTTGTTATCATTTTAGCTGTGTAAGTGTGTCAAATTTTAGCTCAATAAATAGTGTAAAATTTGTGTTAAAAATTTCTAATCACGTTGGGTTTCAACTCTTATAAATGAAATATATTTTTTTATTCTAACCATAACCAAAAAGCTACTTATAATACGTAAATTCTCTTGATTTTCCAGAAAACTGACACTTTTTAAATGCTCAAAAATTATTATAATCTAACTTACACAAATGTACAGACACAGGGAAAAAATTTATCTCTTGAAGCATCGGTAAAACGTTCATGCTTCCCTTAAATTTTTTAATATGATGATACTTGCAGGAAAGAAAAAAAAAACTTATGTTTTTATTAGGAAATTCAAGACTTTATTTGTGTCTTATGTAGGTCTACTGATACAAGACTATAGATTTGAACTAAAATTGAGCATACAATGCTTATGCAGTTTAACATTTTTTTCTTTGTTTTGATGATACAAATCTATTTATAATCTTCAGACATACAATTCAAAGTTTCATGAGAAACATTTATTATTAGTGCCAGGTCACTTGACTTTTAATCTGAAAGTGTGTTTCTGAGATACATATATTCTTAGTACGACCTCGATATTAAGAAACGTCGAGATCAGTTTTTCAGATTTTAAACTCTCTAGAAATTGTCCCAAATGTATGCTGCCTTCCCCTTCGTGACCAATATGAATCAAAAAATATTTATACTGAACACATTCCTGAGGAAAATAATCATCCAGATTGCTTTATAGTACTTATGTCTTTGAGCTGCTGCCCTTTTGTTCTTATTTCCTTGTCAGATGATAATAAATTTTTTTCCAAAACCCCGAACAGATCCAAAATTTTGTCATCTGCTATTTTTGTTTTGTTTTTGTTAACTCTATGTCTATAACAAGTGTGTTGTTAAAAATTGTAATGAAAACATTTACTCGCATATTTTCCCTTCCATCAAATTGTGTCTCATTTAATGTAGTTTCGTCGTCTTGTAGCTTCCTTTTTTTTTTTTTTGCCCTTTGGTTATTGATTTGATAGTCCTCACACCCAGTAATTTTTCCCCCCATTTTTTCAAAATCATTGAAATTATTTCTCAAACATTTTATAAATCCTATTGAAGATTCATATAATTTCACAATCAAACGAACGTCCGTATTTATGTTTTGAAGCTTTTTACTGGTCTTATAAAAATGTTTGAAAATATAGTTCCAAAACGCTAAATAGAAGAACTACAGTTTCTAAAGTTATCATCGCTTTATCATGGCTATGAGGTTTCATTGTTACACTTTTCCAAAGCAGAATTGAAAGCTTAATAGACTTCATACATCGGCCTTACTGCGTCTGCTCTTACTATGACCATCTTGTCGTCGAAAGTTTTATTTTGCAACCAAGCAGCTATTTTTGATGATGAAATTGCATTCCTAAGTATTTTCCAACGAGATGAAGCAAAAAAGAAGGTACAAGACTCGTCGACAAACAGAAGAAATTGTGTAGAACTCAAGCAGCCTTCAGCAGAATAACTTCGCACTAAATTTAGCTAATGTCCAGCGCAAGGAACATAGAAAGCTAAATCATTATGCTCCTTTATTTGTACTTGTAATCCTGTGTATTGGCCAGATATATTGCATGCGTTATCATACAGCTTACCCTCTGCAATGGAAATGTTTAGAATAGTTTTATTTACTGGAAATTTGTATGCATTATTGGAGGCTGACAATTTTTATGAGCGTAGATGCATAGATGAGCAATAAGCATTCATTTCTTCTAATAATGCTTAAATATTCTAAGGAACAAGTTTCCAATAAATTTCTAGAAAAAAATTGAAGCCTTTCCACTGACTTATAACAATGAACTAAGCGTATTGTCATTTTCCTATAACAAAGAATGGCACAAGTTTTATAGTGTTATCTTTCGTGCTATGCCAGAGTAACACAAAATATTGCTTTTGCTTAATAAACGTTTTCTTATCGTTGTTGGACCTATGTCGACAATTTCCCGATTTTCAGTTTCGCCGATGTAATAATGGTACTCAAAACGTTGTAAAATGCTAAAATAAATGTAAATAAATTATCTCGTAAATATCTCCTATGTACAAAATTTACTCATCATACCACATTTGATTTTAGTTGTCATAAAAATATCACACAAGGGAGATATAACCGTACAAACAATTAGTTGCAGTAATATATCTTACTCATAGGAGTTAATATTTCCATTATCTCCCACACAGATAAAAGATTTACCTCACTCAAAGAAAAGTTGTATAGATTCGCATAGGTGTAGTAACTATATTATAGTAATCCCAACTGCATATAAAGGGTTTTCCAATAAGAGGTGTTATTTTGATATTCAAAGAAAAATGCCACTTTTTGAGATAAATGATCGGATCTTTATTTCATTATAATGAGGAAGGTATGCCGTTAATAACGAAAAATAACATCAGCCAAATGACCACCACGACCACGCCTACAGGACCGTATCCTTTTCATGAAATTTTCCATAACCAAATCGCAAAGTGGCTGCCCTATGTCCTCGATAGCCTCACGAATTCCATCTTTGAGGTCTTGAATCGACGCTGGGCTGTTGGCGTATACCTTCTCTTTTACGTGGCCCCGAAGGAAGAAGTCGCAAGGTGTT
The DNA here is from genome assembly GCA_963924295.1 of Dioctria rufipes. Taxonomy (NCBI): domain Eukaryota; kingdom Metazoa; phylum Arthropoda; class Insecta; order Diptera; family Asilidae; genus Dioctria; species Dioctria rufipes. The sequence goes on along the minus strand of OZ002740.1, from coordinate 279,624,459 downwards.
AAGTCACAAGATCTCGGTGGCCAATTGTGATCACCTCTTCGAGAGATAACGCGGTCCGGAAACATTTCCCGTAAAAGATCAATGGTTTCGTTGTTTGTATGGCACGTAGCGCCGTCTTGTTGAAAGTAAACGTTGTCCAGATCAATACCATCTAATTCCGGCCATAAAAAATCATTAATCATCTGTCGATAGCGCAATCCATTCACCGTAACTGTTGCTCCAGCCTCATTTTCGTAAAAGTAAGGTCCAATGACCCCCCGGGACCATAAACCGCACCAAACAGTCACACGTTGAGGATAGAGAGGCTTTTCAACAATAAATCTTGGGTTTTCCGAGCCCCAGATGCGACAATTGTGCTTGTTGACGAAGCCATCGAGGTGGATATGGGCCTCATCACTCAAGATGAGTTTTCGATGGAATTCCGGATCATTTTCATGCATTTGAAGGACACAATCATCAAAGACTCGACGTTGTTGATGATCGGCCGGCTTGAGTTCTTGTGTTAACTGAACTTTATAAGCCTTAAGACCCAAATCTTTATGCAAAATACGGTGTAATGATGTTTGTTTAATGCCTAATTCCAAAGAACGACGAGGAATGGACAAACCTGGGTTTTCTTCAACACTTTCGGCTACAGCAGCTGCTCGTCTGTTCTTGAGCGACGTGCACGGGTTTTATTCTTCACATCACTAACTTGTCCCGACAGCTCGAATTTTTCTACCAATTTCTGTATTGCGGTCCGACAAGGTGCTTCACGACGACCCAAAAATGTTCGAGTTTTACGAACCGTCTCTGCCACATTTTCACCATTTTTATAGTGAATTTTAATAATTTCAATGCGTTGTTGGATCGTGTATTTTTCAAATGTCAAAAAATGACAGCTCCAAAAGTGACATCTACCGAAATAGCGGGCTAATTAAAATAACACCTCTTATTGGAAATCCCTTTAGTTATGGATTCCTAAAAAGTAGGTAAAAATCTTATTATTTAGCAATTGTATTTATTTTATAGTTTTATGTTGTTGGGACAACTAGAACAAAGTAGATGGATGATATTTTTTGGAATGTAATCTTGTAATGGAGATAGTGGAACTGCTTATAGCTATATTTGATAGTTACTAACACTTTCAATTTATATAAAGTTAGACGAGGCAATTACGATATTCAACAATATAGATGCGCTTTGTGAAAGAAGTTCTGTAATTGAAATTTCTATATATCATACTCGTACTTAAAGAAATGTTAGAAAAATATAAATAAAATAAAATATGTGTGACTATGTCAATGAAAGACTACCTCTTGGATTTGGATGGGACTTTCATATATTGTGATACAGTTTGATGTATTGAATATGATTTATAGTTAAAATTTGTCACCAACATTTCTTAGAAATCAAAAGTCATATAGTTGGAACTCATTCAAAACACATAAAAAATTAGTCTACTACTATGCTCTCAGCATCTAAAAACATAGGTGTAAGAACCAATATTCATGATTGCTTGTGAATATAATAGGTATTTAAGTATAGCTGCTAGTTACTATTATATGTATAGTTACTGATAATTAATAACTTAGAAATCATATCAGTGTATTCAGTGATCAACGATCCGTGTAGTGAAAGTAAACAAAAAAAAAATCATTTTAGTAAATAAATTCCTGTAAACTGGTAAGTAGGAACTGTCCAAATTATTGAAGTAAAGTGATATAGTTAAATTAAAATAATTTTTTTCATACATATGTATCTACATAGCACACAATATTTGAACATGCACTTCAGAATACATCAAACAATTCCTAACATTACGTGAAAAGATGGATATAAACTTGTAAATAAAATTAGCTTAATTCTTTGATGTAAATAAATTAATTTAATTTTTGTACAGAGTGTCCCGTAAGTCGACGTCAAGCCGGAATCCGGTGATAGACCAATTTATAATAGTTACCAGAGAAAAATATAAAAAAAATCTAAGCAATGTATTTTTAAAATTATAGACATTTCTTTTGTTTTCGTGTTACGGTCTTACGGCAATCTTTGGGTACACTAGAATCATTTTTAGTGGTAAAAAGATATTTTTAGAAACTAGGTTTTTGAAGAATTTTTTTTTTCCCGTAATCTAAGAAATGTAGCACCTGTTATACCATTTTAAAATCCTTATTAGAAGCGTCAAATATTAAAGTTACTTGCAAAACTGGCGTAGTACATTTTTTTTTCAGTACAGTCAGTTAAATTTGGGTGAAGTATTAATTTTCTATTCTTGGTTCGGCAAAATGTGAGATTTTCTTCCAAGCTGGAACAGTTGGCTTAGAATTTAAAGCAATAGGTTACATAAGCAGTATTCGGGATTACATAAGAAAAATAAAATTTAAAAAAAAGTAAAGATTTGTAGCAACAGAAGCTAAAAAACCATCACAGGGTGTACATTTTCTCGAAAACAAAAGAAATGTCTATAATTTAAAAAAATATATTAAGGTAAAAGCACCAGTAGTCGCCACCCTCAAATTTTGCACTAGTACTCGCCACTCTTGCCAGAAATGTGTTAAAATAAGCGTTCACCGATAAACACAAATTTGAACGGCCCCAGTCTAGATTTTTCAAAGCTTTCTCTTCCGTGGCAAGTGAAACGTTTTCTTGCAAACGTTGACTGGAGAGTGGGGAAAGCGAAGTAGAAAAGCGATGCGTGCAGCAGCAGTTGCATGGAGGATGCGTTACCGAACCAAGCAACGACACAGGTCTGTTGTTATTGATATAGTTTTTGTTTACTGTGTTTAGCATTGCAGCTGAAGCGATACAGGCAATTTTTATCAACAGTAGAGCATGATTTAGATGGTTTTCCCTGAAATTCATCATAATATAACGATTTTTAAAGGGTGCCGACTACTGGATTCCATTTTACATATTTTACCAGTAGTCGCCAGCCCTGGCGACTACTAGTGTTTCCAACATTTTGGTTAACTGTGTAATGCTTTTTGATAAAAATATCAAATTTTCTTTTATAATTATAATAGTGTGATTTTGACTACAATCGGACCACCGGACCCAGTAGTCGCCAGGGGTATTCGTCAATGCAAACAAGGACATTGTGACCCAAGAACGTGACTTGTATTGCTCTGTAAATTTTTCTTTATTTTGATTGATTAATTAATAAACCGTTAAAATAGTAAAAGTCCAACACAAGACCCAATTAAATTGATTAGAAAGATGAGAATATATTTGTGAGCAATAACCAGTGACATGTACATTATCATGGGATCACTTTTCTATAGTTGTCACCTTTTGGTTTACCAACCACTTTATTCCCCTCAAATTCACATAATAAATTTGTTATGATGACACGAATACCACAATGCCCATCATAGCGCATCATCACTCACGTGGAACCCAAGTTATTTCAGTGCACATGGTTCACTTCAAAAAGTTCATATTTCGTTCAAGCAAACGAAATCATAAATTACAAAAAATTCGAGCAAACGAAATCATAAATTACAAAAAATTCGAGCAAACGAAATCATAAATTTCCATGCTCTTAAATATACAAAACTCCAACGACACGAGCAATCAGCAAAATCCACTTCGACGCTCTTGCAAACGTCATCATAAACTTCCCCAAATTGTCTGACCGCTCTTCACACTGGCGTGATATCAGTTTACGTTAGATGTAATGCGTATATACCTTTTTCTGCTGATTACGCTGGCGTCGCAAGGGTACCACGAAGTCACGTCGCCAAGGAAAAGTGGAGTTGGACTATATATTTCATAGTGGTCGGTTCGCGGTTGCATTGCTCGCGACTTTAAGTATTTAAATCAGTGGTGTTAAGTTTAATTAACTAGATTAACGATCTAACGAGATAAAACGGTCGAATAATAAAAGAAAAGAAACCAAAGTGAGGTGCTTTAATTATAAACTAATAAACTCTTTCCAGCTCCCGCCTCCTCTTCTTCACCATCACGGAAAGCACGAGAGGCGGCGTATAACAAATTCAATATGAAATCCGCAGTGGATTTAACAAATGAATATATAAAATAGAAATAGATGCCAATAAACATTTGTAATTGTAAAAATTGCTTAATTTTCTTTCCTTGATGAGTCTAACGAATATTTGATATTATAGGAGATAAGATTCAAATAAAAGTAATAATATCGAATATATTCAGAATTTATTGAACTTGTAATATGAATATTAAAGCGAATATGAAACTTTAAATTTAGATAATTGTCACACCGCAAACAAAAGTTGACCCATACGAAATAGAAATTGAAGCAGTCCATGTTATACATGTCTAATCTACCTAAAATCTAACTCAAAATGTATTGCACGTGCACCCAGTACCAGTCAGGTTTTCATAAGAAGCATATCTCATCCACCGTTTTGATTAAGTTTAGTGCTGAAATACGCCTTGTCTGAATATTAACCAACATTGTGTTCCTGCATGTTTGAAATTAAAAGGTTAAAAATTGTGGTTAAAAGAACGAATTATATTTTTTCTGGTTCGTTTTTAATTTTGCAGGTGTTGAAAAACATGGATGATAAAAAAGAAAAAAGAAAGTTTTTTTCGTACTCGAAGCTTCAGATGCAAAAGGCATTGGAGCACATCAAGAACGGTATGGCAGTGGCTGCTGCTGCCAAGAAATACTGTGTACCACGAAGTACGCTTAAGGACAAAGCAAAGGGGAAGACACCAATCGGAAGGCGAATGGGACCAGCACCATTTCTGAATGAGGCTGGAGAAGAGCTTTTGGTTAAGTGGATAACTACGTTAGCCAGGTCAGGTTTTCCTGTGGCCGCTAAACAAGTTATTGACGCTGCGAAAAAAATGATTAAAGCCCTTGGTAAGGACACAACGTTTTCGACAGGTCGGAAATGGCTTAAGGGTTCTTTGAAGAGAAATCCGGATATTTCATGGAGAGTCGCTCAAAACTTAACATCATCTAAGGCATCGGTAACGGCAGAGGCAATGAAGGCATGGTTTGACAGAATTTTTGAGTATTTGCAAGAAAACGATTATGACGATATTCTTGAAGATCCTTCCAGACTGTTCAATGCGGATGAAACCGCCATTCTTCTCAACCCAAAGGGAAACAGGGTTTTTGCACCTAAAGGAGACAAAACTGTGTATCAGAAAGTCAACGTTGATGAAAAGGAGGGGTTGACCGTGCTTGTAATTGCCAATGCCGCTGGAGTGATGGCTCCTCCGTTAGTTATTTTCAGATACGTGACAATACCCGCCGATATTGCTGAAAGTGTTCCTCCTACCTGGGGAATCGGTAAATCTGAGACAGGGTGGATGAACTCAGCTCTGTTTTACGAATTTTCTGCAAACGTTTTTCATCCTTGGCTGCTCCAAAACAATATTCAATTGCCAGTAATTTTATTTGTAGATGGACACACTTCCCATTTATCACTTCAAATCAGCCAGTTTTGCGGTGACAACAGGATTATCCTTATAGGGCTTTACCCAAACTCAACACATCTTATCCAGCGTATGGATGTGGCAGTTTTCAAACCGCTTAAGGCAAAATGGAAAAAGAAGGTGCATCAGTCGAGGCTTACAAATATCAATAACCCTACGATGAAAAAACAACATGTTTGTCCATTAATGCAGGAAGTTCTTGATGAAATAAGTCCATCGGTTATTCGAAACGGTTTTAGAGCTTGTGGCTTAGTCCCTTGGAATAAACAAGCAGTAAAATTGGCCAGCATAAATGTTTCCACAGACACTATATCAACAACAGAAGGAACAGAAACAGATTCTGAAAAAGCAACAGTTGCCTTAGAAGTCTTGGAAAATGTGATTGGGCGAGAAAAACTGCACATGTTCAAGGCATCGGATTGCTGGACAGGTAACATAGAAGACGTATCCTTATTTGGTGTTTGGAGGAAGATGCAAAGCGCCGCTGTTACAACTAGACAAGAATCAGTCACCGATTCGTCCCCCATTTTTTCCTCTTCCTTCTCTGCTCCCGCTGTAACGGGACAGGAATCGACGATTGATTCCACTGCTGTAATAATTGGAAATGAAGCATTTACAGATAACACCGAAAGCACGGAAGAAAGGGAACCTTCAAAAGAATCACAGAACGATCGTTATTCTACAGACTCATCTCTGCAGCGTTTAGTTTCAGTGGGTTTGACCGAAAATGCGCCGTCAACATCAAAAGCAGTACCATCAACCTCCGTGCAAACCATCTCTCCTGAAACACCCCCCAAGCCTAAGGCCAGCCCCCCGTTTAAGGTTCCAAGTCCTTTCAAAAATGCTTTGTTTTTTCCCGGTCCTGCACCCACTAAAAAGAAAAAGAACAGAGAAACTCTACCAAGCGTGATAACGTCACATTCTTGGAGACAATATCATGAGAACAAAGCAATTCAAAAACAAAAATTAGAAGAATCCAAGAAGAAAAAAGCTGAAGAAAGGATAGAGAAGAGAAAAGCCAAAGAAGAAATGCTTAAAAAGAAAGCAGAATTTATTAATAAAAAGACTAATCGAAGACCACCTCGGGGTAGAAAAGCCAAGAAGAGATTGAAGGATACTTCCTCTTCGGAAGAAGAGCAATGGATCCCTTCCGCATCAAGTGAAGAACTTAACCTGATGGATGACGATTCTGAGGATTTTGCGTAAAAGATAATGAAAATAAAAATAAAAAAGCAATTGTATAACAATAATAATACATATGGTTGGCACGTTTTAATTTTATTCTTCTCCTTAAAAAGAAATGTATTAATTTTATCCTTTAAGAGAGCATCCCTGTGTTAAAGCACCGACATTTAGGTCAATTTTCAGGGTCACGAAAGTTGTTTATACTGTTTCAAATTTAAGTTAACTTGATTAACTTCATTTTCAAAATTGTGCGAAAGAAGCTGAAGTTTGTTAGATTTTGAGAGTTTAAGACTGGATTTAGGTGCTAAGTATGTACCAAGGCAGTTTTTTTTTTTTAATTAAATTTTGTATGAGCACAAATTAACGTTAATTATTCAACGAAATTTTAACATTAATTGATGTGGCGACTACTGGTGTAGACCCCCGGCGACTACTGGTAAAATATATTTTTTAAGTGGCGACTACTAGTGCGTTTTCATGTATTTAAAAAAATGCTTTTTTTTTAAATTGGTTTTATGAATTAAAAGAATGGAACTGTCTGTCGTAAAGTGCAAGGATCAGCATCAAATGGACGGTAATACTATATTAACGTATTAATATAACGTTTAAAACACGCAAAAAGAAACAATATTTTTTAAAATAAGACCTTAAGGGTGCCAACTACTGGTGCTTTTACCTTACTTAAATTTTTTTTATATTTTTTGGTAACAATTATGATTTGGTGTATCACACGGTTCCGGCTTGACGTCGACTTACGGGACACCCTGTATATGAAAAAGAATCAGTTTTCCATTTTTGAAGATAATGCCTTTGATGCTCTACTAAATAAAGATTTCAGCATAAATAAGTCTTTAAAAAATATTTTGTCATTCATCAATCAAAAAGCTACTGGTAACCATATTTAATAAGTTTATCAAAATTCGTATAATAGTTGTTTTTTAATAGGAGTAAACAAAAAACTATGTGTCTCTTATTTCTGCCCTATATTGTAAATAATCCTTAGGATAAAGAGAGCAGCACCTAGTACAGCCGATAACAATTGAAATAAAGGAGTCTCTTTAACAACAAAGTAAAAAGTGTTCATTATTTAATTTAGAGATAAATTAAAAATTTTCGAATACTAATCTAATTTTATTAGTAATCCCCAGACTGACCACGAGAATTTGGAAAAGTCCAAAGCAAAAAAGTTTAATTCAACCAAAACTGATATTACTTAATTGATTCTTAATTATATTTAACAGTTGAAAAGAAATTATTACATCCCTTTAAATTTTTTTTTATCAAATAAAATAAGCTCTAGCAGCTATATTTTTGTCTACCTAGTAATTAAAATATGCGAGTAACGAATATTTTTAATCACGAGGTAAATAAAATATGATTGGTAGATCTAAATTTTGTAGTTATGATGTCTAAAATAAGAAACGGTAGCAACTACAATAAATGAATGCGAGTATAAAAGTAGGTGGTAATGACCATACCTTAGTCGCAATAAACTTTAAAACAGTTGATAACAACGATATCTATAGCTAAACACAACTGCATAATAGTCGCAACAAACAGAATAATTAGTTGCAGACATTAAGAATATAGTTTTGACATCCAAATTATTCTGTCGCTCGAAACTATATTATTTTCAATATATAGTCATGAAATCTGAAAGCGTTTTTAACAAACATATTTATGAAAACTATATACCATGTAATAGCATAGAACTATATGCTAATAGTCTAGGTGTCTACTTTTTATAGCTGTTTGAAATTATAGTCGTGGCATATAGATTATTTTTTCAGTGTACTTAGTTGTTGTTTCTTTTTAATTTGGTAATTGACTTGAAATAATGTTACGAATATTATTTGTACTTAGCATTTTTTCGACTATAAGCACGTTTTTCTTTCGCCTAACTGTCTTTAGTAATGTATTTCATAAGGAGGAGGAAAATGGTGGCTTTAGCATTACAAAGCGCAAATCAGGATTGTCTGGCTTCTATGAATCAAAATGAAATTCATCCAGTAACATCAAATCAGGAAAGTAGCCATCAATCGGATAAAATTTTTGACCAATCTGTGAGTGAACCACAAAGAAATTACATTACTCATGTTGATCAATCTGAACTAGAAACTGCAATCAGTTATGAACAACTAGATTTAGAAAAAGTACTAAACATTGATAAGAATATTGCTGACTATGTAGAGGAATCATCAATAGAAATAACAAACGACGAACTTCTTACACTGATTATTTCTGTGCTACCTTTTTGGTTGTTGTGTTATTAATGCTGTGGTGTTCGACACGGTACGTCCTTGTCGACGATATACGTCTCTGAATGTACTTGGTCCAAGTTCCTTCTATCAGGTGAGGGGAACTCTTGACTCCATATGAATGCGCTGAGGCGCCTGGATGGATGTCGTCTCTTCTAATCTTTTTGATGCATTTACTAGGACGCTCCGATAATAAAACCAAATAGTTGAAGTTATTTTAATATATTTTAACGTCATAACACATAATATGACTCGTTCGGGGAGCCTTATAACAATAACTATTTTGTACCTACGGCTGCTATTTACAATACCAGGTTTTAAAATATAACAAATTTAGGAGGACACGGACGGACGATAAAACTTATTATATCTATACTCGGACGGACTTATTAAAAATTAACAAAGGGAATAATCAAAATATTAATAATTAAAATTACTTATTGAACCGAGACTATTTTCTTGGTCTTGTCGGTTTCGACTTGACAACTAGACTCAAGTTTTATTTGTTTTTCATTATTTTTCACACAAATCAAGGCCTACCTAATCATAACCTTTTCCATATTTTCTCAAGTGCCCCTTTTCGCGTCAACTTGCAAAACCTTACAAATGCTTAGTGAGGTTGCTAAGCAAAGGTTGGTGCACGTAGCTCGATATGAAGGTAGCCACACCTTCACTGGGAAATTTAGAAATTGTTACGTTGGAAAATGTAGTTATAGAAAGTGAATCATGGAATACATTGCAACCAACCTATATCATTAATGTACAGCATAACAGTGAAGGTGATCAATTTCAAATGTGCGAACATATCGACGAACTGTATGTGCTAAGGAACATATAATCATCCAAAAGACAGCAAACACGGACGAGAAGAATTGCAGGTCAAAGTTATCTCGGTTACAAAATATCTGATGGGAAGTTATTTCACATAGTAAAAACAAGTAAAAAAGCTAGAACTGGTCTAAGACCAATTCTTATGATACACTAGATGAATGCCCGTATTAAATTTCGTATGGTCACCGATCTATTCAAGTTTGATTTTGAAGTTGTTTTTCGCATATATTTCTAGAACGGTTTGTTGCACAAAAAAAATGATCATAAACAATTTTATAGGATTTCGTATTCTGCAGAAGTTTTTAGTACAATAAAAATATCTTGGACTGATCGTTTTCAAAGTATACGTAAAAGACCTAAATATTTATATGGCAACACCAAGAAGGAGTTGCCCGATTTAGTCCGTTTTTGGCATTTTATTTGCTAATGTAAAGGGTTTTCCAATAAGAGGTGTTATTTTACTTAGCCCGCTATTTCGGTAGATGTCACTTTTGGAGCTGTCATTTTTTGACATTTGACAAGTAGAAACTACGCCATTAATAAAAATGGATACACGATTCAACAACGCATTGAAATTATTAAAATCCACTATAAAAATGGTGAAAATGTGGCAGAGACGGTTCGTAAAACTCGAACATTTTTGGGTCGTCGTGAAGCACCTTGTCGGACCGCAATACAGAAATTGGTAGAAAAATTCGAGAGCTCGAGCCGGTCGATCATCAACAACGTGGAGTCTTTGCTGATTGGGTCCTTGAAATGCATGAAAATGATCCGGAATTCCACCGAAAACTCATCTTGAGTGATGAGGCCCATTTCCACCTCGATGGCTTCGTCAACAATAAAAATTGTCGCATCTGGGGCGCGGAAAATCCAAGAGTTATTGTTGAAAAGCCTCTCTATCCTCAACGTGTGACTGTTTGGTGCGGTTTATGGTCCCGCGGGGTCATTGGACCTTACTTTTTCGAAAATGAGGCTGGAGCAACAGTTACGGTGAATGGATTGCGCTATCGACAGATGATTAATGATTTTTTATAGCCGGAATTTGATGATATTGATCTGGACAACGTTTACTTTCAACAAGACTTCGCTACGTGCCATACAAGCAACGAAACCATTGATCTTTTACGGGATAAGTTTCTGGACCGCGTTATCTCTCGAAGAGGTGATCACAATTGGCCACCGAGATCTTGTGACTTAACACCTTGCGACTTCTTCCTTTGGGGTAACGTGAAACAGAAGGTCTACGCCAACAGCCCAGCGTCGATTTAAGACCTCAAAGATGGAATTCGTGCGCTATCGAGGACATAGGGCAGCCACTTTGCGATTTGGTTATGGAAAATTTCATGAAAAGGATATGGTCCTGTAGGCGTGGTCGTGGTGGTCATTTGGCTGATGTTATTTGCCATTAATAACTGCATACCTTTCTCTTTATAATGATATAAAGATCCGATAATTTATCTCAAAAAATGGTATTTTTCATTGAATATCAAAATAACACCTCTTATTGGAAAACTCTTTATTATGAATGGGTATCCAATCCATTTTGCTCTACCATCATTATTTCGAGGTGTTACAAACGGAATGACAAACTCAGTATACCCCTATGATTTCATCTAGGGTATAATAAGCGAAAGAAAAGTTAAGGGACGATGTAATCACGCACACTTGATTAAAAGCTCGAATCGATTCTACAAGTGTGCTAGTATGAAAATCAGAATTCAGAAGGTCTATTGACAGGATTTAAAAACATGGCCAGAGAAAAAAACATTTATAAAACGAGCAGTTTGCACGAGGTAAATTTTTAAACGAAGGAATGACAAAGATTTCGAAGTGAAGCGTCTCAAATTAATACAGGACATGATATTTACCTTCCGGATGATGCATGTAATAAAATCAGAGTTTTTTGCTGTACATTTCTTTTAAACACACTATGCTTGGGTGAAGATACATTCAAGCGGTGGGTAAAAGATGAAAATATTGTGGAATATTTTCTAAATACTGAGAACTACGATTCAGCATTGATGCACAAACTATTAGTAAATAATACTACGAATCCAGAACAAGTCGACACTTGAAAGTATAAAAAGTCTACGATCTAGACTTATGAAAATAAAAAATGCAAAACAGGCAAAACTGATGAAACAATTAAAGCAGATTGAAAAGAGTGAACATCTAAAAATTACTAAGATAAAGGAATGGATTGAACTTCTCTCAAAAGTTTTTAGCCATTACTGTCGATCATCATGAGGCAAAATTTACGTCGAACTTCATTCCGATCAGATTTCCACATGTATGAAGTATATCGTCATTGGTCCACAGAAAATAATGTTTTGCCTGCAAGTAAAAATTGTTTAACGAAGGAAATAACATTGCAATATATAAACCTCGAAAGGACCAATGCGACACTTATTCAGCTTACAAAGTACACACAATATCTAAGAAGGAGTATGAAGTTCACGTTCAAAAGAAGAATGCAGCCTGTGATGCAAAAAGGGCAGCAAATGAAAGAAAATTGGTAGTTACAATGAATCCGCAGAGTGTTCTGCTTTGTCCAAAGACTTTAAATTCTTCTCTATATTATAAGCAAAAGCTCTAAGTTCGTAACTTCACTATTTACCAGCTTAATGATAAAGAAGTGTACTTATACTGGTGGCATGAAGCACACAGTGGAGTAACAGCTAATGAATTTACATCATGTATGATTAAATATAAAGGACAGTTTCACAGAAATGATATTGATTTCTGATGGATGTAATTACTAGAATAGAAAAAAAGTCTTGACAAGCGCTCTGATTAATATTTCAATAAAGAAATCCATTGAAATACAACAAATCTTTCTAGAGAAAAGGCATACCATGATGGAAGCTGATAATTTACACTGCATGTTAACGTATCTTTTCAAGTCACTAATTTACTCTCTTTTGGATTATATTTCAAGAAAGCGAGTCGCACCACCATCATAACCGTACAACATTAAGGTTGTCTTGTTCTTTACTAATTATGAAAGTATGAGATCTGTGCTCAAGCGAAAGGGGGGTGCCGGTTTAAAGAATAACTCAGCTTCTGTGTTCAAATATAAAATTTTTAATTCAATTTATATATTGCTAACATCACAAAATTTAATACTTACAACTAACCTAGCTTACTATTATATTCCAAAGAGTTCAATATTTATACTAAAACAATTCAAAGAAAATTCAATAAAAAATGCTGCTGTTTCCTTTATTCCGGAAAAAAATAAGGAGGAAATAATTCGCTATTAGATGCGTGAAATAAATTCAAAGCAAACTGTATGTACGATAGAATTAAGTGACTAGGCAGAAGTAAATTTCTGCTCTGCAGCAGGAGTAGATTCCTGCTTAGATGTAAGGTGGGGGTAAAGCAGAAGTAAATTTCTGCAGTAGGAATAAATTCCTACTTAAATGGAAGGAAAATAAAAGCGGAAGTAAATTTTCTGCAGTAGGAGTAAATTCCTACTTCGGTGTGGGGTGGAATTAATGCAGAAGTAATTTTCTGCAGTAGGAGTAAATTCTTACTTCGGTGTGGGATGGAATTAATGCAGAAGTAAATTTCTGCAGTAGGAGTAAATTCCTCCTTTGGTGTGGGATGGAATTAATGCAGAAGCAATTTTCTGCAGTAGGAGTAAATTCTTACTTGGATGGAAGTAAAATTGGATTTTGGGATAATTAGGAAAAAAAAAATCAGATTAAACTTTGATGTGTTCAGATCTAATTCTGAATTGGGAATGGGTGATTCTGCTGTGGCTCGTCGCCTTTTTATAGCCACCGTGAACCACTACTTTTCGGATTCATGATGGGTTGCCCTCGCAACGCTCGTTCCCAAAGTTGTATTTGATTAAACTTTGACGGCGGCGTTCCACGGTGACGTCATAGTGTGACCATTATAGATTAAAAGTTGTAATGAGCTCTGACTTCAATGTAATGTCATTTGAATGACATTAATCAAAGTAAATATACTGCAGTACGTATATTTTTAAGTTTGTTACTATTTATGCATTTTATTTATTTATTTTTAATGTTTTGATATTTTTTTAGATAGAAAAGTATAGATTGAGCCTTTAAAGGTTCGATTGTGTAAGAGTGGAGTTGTTCTAGTCGTGAGGGTGCAAGAAAGCTGCAGATAAGTATTGCCTTTTAGATAAGTGTTTTTACTTTGAACTTTTTGAATTAGATACTTTGGATTTTCGTTCTTTATCTTTTTGGGAGCATATTTTCATCGAGGGATTCGAGTGCAGTATGTGGACTGAACAGAAAGATTGAATACAAGCCTGGGAAAAAGGTTGGACACCCAACTGTGACAGACATTCGTTAACTGTAATATGAAACCACCGAAAGTAGAAAAATACTTCATTCTATCCCTGAAATGGCGGATACAGTGAACAAGGAGATTGTCATCTGCTCGGATCGCCAAGCAGCTGCAAAAGTCTTGTCAAAAACCTTTATAACTTCAAAGCTGGTACTGGAGTGCAAAACCACCTTATATTCTCTCTCGCTGCTTAACAGGGTACTCGTTCTTTGGGTGCCAGGTCACAGCGATATTAGGCAAACGAAAAGGCAGATGAGTTCGCTCGTATTGGTGAAATCTCGCGGGAATCATCCTCTTCAATCGGGATTGCATCAAACATCTTGCATCTAGAATTACGGCCTGGGTTGATTGCCAACAAAGTCGCCATTGGCTGCATGATCTCAAGGGTAGAACTACAATGGAACTGTGGGGTAAACCTATCCCAAATTTGACGAAAAAGGTATTGGGATTGAGCAAGCCAACTCTGAGAATAATTGTGTCAATTCTCACAGTGCACTCTTTTCCCAGGGGTCACCTACACAAGATGAGACTTGTTGATGATCCTATATGTAGAAGATACGGAGAGGAGTCCGAAACGGTGACTCATTTCTTGTGTTACTGTCCGGCCCTTTCCGGAAAGCGCTACAGATTCCTTGGCTCACACCTCTTAATAGAACTGCATGAGGCAGGTAGGGAGGGTTGGGTGCTAATTCTGAATTTTGTCAAAGCGTCCGGCTGGGACCTGTGAGCCATTGTTCATGAGTCCGGAGGGTCAAAAACGGGCCTTTCTGTGTCCTAAGTTTCAGAGTCCTCCCCCCAGGGGACCCAACCTCTTTTCAATCCATCCAACCATCCCTAAAATGTCATACTATGCACCTCTTCCGATCGGTGAAACAAGATTTCATCATCTACAGGAACCTAAGCGATTCATTGAAAAGGACTACCATTCATTCTATGACGACCTATCTTTTAAACCAGATAAAAAGAAGAAAGACTAAATTAGATGCTTAGGAACTACCAAGGAAGTTTTTCATAAGAAAAACTAACTTCGTTTTTCTCATATTTTTATAAGCGTTACCGACTGTTGAATTTTGTCGTTTTTGTTTGCTTTGACGTTTTATATATTCGCAGAATATAAATTTGGAATTTTACGTTTTTTTCTGTAGTTTATTTTGAAATGAAAAACTTCTTGTTATCGATAATACATAAAACATTTGATGTTGCGTGAAAAAGTAGGGTAATACATCCTATGTGCCATTTAAACATTAATCTTATAAATACAGGAAAGATATTTTTTTGTTACTTAGATAAGTATTTTATTGTGATTTCCTTCTATTCGTACTGTTATAAAATCAAAAGTGGACCCCATTGACATACGCCTATAAAAATAAACAGTTTTTTGCCTCACCTGTTAAATTAGTTTTTTTGCATATAGGAGTTCTTGCAGATCCAACGATGTTTTTTGATGTTTTTATGTTGGCTGCAGATGCAATCACTGCAGGAAGAATAAGGTAAAGATATTGTTTACCATGCTCCGTCTCTCTTGCCCATACACAGGATTCAGGTAAAAATCACCGTTGAAAATTAAAGTCGGAATGAATTTAATTCCTTATAAGCGATTAAAATATCACTTCAACACAAGAAAATATGTTTTTATTTAACTCGATTTTCGGATGTAAAATTTCATTTAATTGGTTGCAGTGCCGGATCTAGGATAGTTTCGAAGGGGGGCAAATATGTTAGTTACCGCCCCCTCTAACAACGTTCTTTATTTGGGGCAAATTTTATTACAGTTTCAGGGTATACTAGGCATCATATGTTAAAAGCAATTTGAATTTGAAACAAATGGTTGTTAAGTAAATAGAAGAAATTAAAAAAAAATTAAGATCCATTACAGATCTTAAATGTTGTTTGAATCTCAAACTGTTTTAAAATAAAATGAAAGTAAAAAATCGTATCATTACAAATAAAGTTTATTTTATACCACAGATAGATTTACAATTTCAATAATGATATATTGATAATGCAATTATGTCAATTGCAATATAAAATTTCAGAGACACACTTGCGGTTTACGATACCAAAAATTTAATTACATTTGGTTTATCACTTGATTTGTCATTTGATTTAAGAAAGTTCCGCGTACGTACAAAACGCGAGAAGATATTGTGAAATTACTTGTCTATATGAAAAATAAAACGAAATAGACACTTCAATTTCACAAGTGTCAAATATTAAATGTCAGAAAAAGTTGTAGCCAACATTGCAGTATTAAATTCGGTTCTAAAAGGTTGGTGTATTAAATGATTATGGTTTATAGCTAGGGTCATATTGCAATAAACTCGTATTCTGCGTACGTTTTTCGCAATTTCAATATTGAGTTCCAATGTACTACATACTGAGTGTACACCGAACGTATACCGAGCTGTATCTCGGTATAGAGAGAAAGACTTGCGGTTGAGGGCAAAATGCAATATTGAAATTGCAAGTCTGTCTCCGGTATTATTGGCACAAGGATACCAAATTAAAAATTTATTTATGTTAGAGATTAGTTTTTTATTTTTGCCGCTTGAGGAGGTTTCAAAAAACTCTGGGTATGCATTCTGGCAAACTACCATGCAGTTGAAAGGACTTATCCGATGTTTTACTCGGACTCAAAGGCCTTAATTCCAGCTAAAATGGCTAAATTTCGCTAGCATAAAAATAATTTTCTGGTAAATTTGTGCTTGTGCCTACTGTCTTATATTCTGTCTACATTCGAGGTAGGATTGCTGGATGATGGGGAACATAAGGTTGCTAGCCACATTTGTACAATTTTTGAATTCATTTCATATGATACAAAGGTATAATTTGAGAATTTAGCGGAATTTTTAATTTAATTAGCTTACAGAGTCTTACAGACTTAAATTTAATAGACAACAAACTGATTGACTGTATAAGTATAAGCACAATTGAAAGTATGATATCAGCAAAGGAGCTTTTAGGTTCCGGAAAGAAGACTAAGATGTTAAGTATAGTCTGAAAAATTTTCCAATTCTTGTAATTAGATTTTTTGTCGTTTAGTTATGGCTTCAGAAGTCCATCGTATTGCCGCCCCCTTAAAACTAGCGTCCGAGGAAAGTAGTGCCCCCACGTGCCCCCCCCCCCATAGATCTAGCCCTGATTGATTGAGTTTTACATGTTTTTTTTTTATGTATTTTAAAGGGTATCCAAACCATGATATACAGTAACACAAAATGTGTACCACATGAAATAGCAAATCGCTCAGTCCATTGTTATAAGTCAGTGATCTAGGGAAGATCAGGTTGAGGTATCGTTGATTTTGTATTGGAGCGAGGCATTGCTGACTTACCCATTGCTTACGTCAGCAAGTCGACGTTTAGTTTATTCAAGCAAAGTGTTGCAGATTTTTGTTCTACTTGTAGCCTTGCGCACTCTTTGTAGTTATTAGTTTGTCTATGGCTATACTTGTTTTCACCCTAAAGCATGAAATGGAACGCAGAGCTTTCAGACCAGACCAGTTAATTATTCCTAATATGTTGAATTTACATTGACGCTATTTGTCGGTATTACAGGTGATTTGATTAATTTTTTATTTTCATTAATTATTTTTAACTCTCTATTTTTGGTTTCGCCCCGAGCGATCGTATGGTTAATCCACCCATGCTCATTCTGGTTACATATTTTGCATGAAGTCATTGTTTAGAAAATTACCCTAAAAATTTTTTGTCTATATTTTCTTACAGTTCAAAAGTAAACATAAACAATATTTTAAAATATCATTATGAAATTGTTTCGAGTTGCGAAGAAAGTTGCCATACCAATTTTGAAATCGACCTTGGGAAAATTTTGTATTCAAATTTTTATTTAACACTTGACACGTTTTCAGTAAGACATGTTGTTTCGAAAAATTTAAGATGAATCGAAATGAATTCATTGATTATTCATTTTCCTATATTGAAATTTTCAGGAAAGGTAATATGTAGGTTGCGTTAACAGGTGCATATATAGCTCCAACTTTCACTGTGTTTTCTTAAACATACTAATATATTCATATAACGGTTGATGTGTATTTAATTAAATTAAGGCATGAGCTTCATTACACTTCCACTGACTAGCGTAGAGCTATTATTAACTCCCGCTGAAGTTTTATTTATTTGAAATCCAAGCATTTGGAATATCGAAAAAATTGACTTTTTGAATTTTTGCAAGTTTTGGTAATACAAAAATACAAATATATCAATGTCACAAAAAAAAAACATTATTATTACTATTTAGTAACTTGTAAGTAAATACTAAAGAACTTTTTTTTTACTTATTTTTTCAGGTAAGCAGTCTTACCATATGAATTTATAAGTATTCGCTAAAGTATGTATATTGCACGAAGTAAGTATACATTTGCTTAAAATTTTAAAATTTATTCATGATCCTACCGCTATGCTATGTGCTTTTGCAGTGTAGCATAAAATTTGACTTTCAAATTTTGAACACACTGAGATTTGTTAAAAATTTCCTCATTTTCACAGTCAGATAAAAAAGGCTTCCTAAATGAGGACAAAATTAAAAGAAGTATAATTATTTTTTCCCATTGCATGGAGAAGTTTTTTAAAAAATATATAAATAACATGTCACAGATAAATATAGATTTTACTCTGTAGTAATAGTATCTACATTATAATTAAAAAAATAAAAATTAATAAATAAAGGTAAGATGACGATAATAAAGCTGCTGTATACATCATAATTTTACAAAAGAAAGGAAAAGTATTTAAATTTTACTTATTCCTTTAGCTATCTACATAGGTGACCTTGCTATTATGTATCCGTTCGTAACCCTTATGTGTCCTAGTCTGAGTTTGTTTTCTGTTATGAGTTTCGTTGTAAAAGGAATGCTGCTGAGTTCAATAGCCATCATCCCCAGTAAATTAGTACAATCAGTAAGACGAAATTTGTAAAAGTTAAAGGTAACCTAGTTTTTGTTATGTAGTCACTGAGACCTTTCCAAAAAGTACTTACATGCCGTGGTATGAAAGAAAGTAAAAATAGCGATTTTTTGTAGGCTTACGTATCCCTTGAAAAATGCAAATTTTAAAAGATGTATATTCAATTAACGAGTGGAAAAAAATCAAATATTAAGGTTTTATATGTGTAAAGATGAAGTGCAAGGCATGGAGATTGGTATGTAGAAAGCTATTCAAAGGTTTTAAGATGGTTCCGACGGAATGCTGATTTGGGGAATATAGAGTGGAAGGAGCGGACTTGGTCGTATATGGAAGACGACGGTGTCGGAAGATCGTATGATTGTTAGGCGAAGCTTGAAAAATTCTTCTGATAAAAAGGTAGAACTGCTAACAGAGGTGAGAAGTACCGATAGCATTAATATCAGCATCGTGAGGCCTTGCTACTAGAAATAATACTTGCAAAAAACCGTCTTCTCACATAGAAAATGATGCTGGCTCCTCCACTTTACTATAGCATCAAGGATCTCAAAAAAAAAAAATTGGGAAGGGAATCGTCAAGATCAAGGAGGGCCCACCAGAATATTAGTTTAGTTGACTTGTATATAGTATATATTAATGAGGTAGATATACGTAATATAAAAAATATATAAAAGTGTAGGTATATTGTCAAAAAATAGTAGGACTATTCCCTAAAATTTAAGAAAACAAAAACCATACAATTTAGGGAATATATCCTACATTTTAGGGAATATTCTCTACATTTAAGGGAATATTCACTACATTTTACGAAATATTCCCTAGTCGTATTGAAAAATACCTAAGCTTTGAGGCAACAATTTGTGCAAATTTTTTACTATGTACCATAAAATTAGCAGCGAAATTAACTTGAGTTAATCAGAAAAATCGAATTTCCTTGAAACGAGTTGTCTGGAATTATTATGGCTTATGTATTGATAAAATATTAAAAAGGATACATAATGAGGTATTTTTTCAAAATTTAAACTGAAGGCCATTCAATTCATTGCGTGCAGGGATCATTCTACAAGGGATCAGACTAGATATTTCATCGGAATATTGACTATCAATGTAACGATAAAAGAGTGAAAGGCATTCAATATTGCGGCGGTGCTCTGTGAGTCGATATGACTAGTTATTGCCAAATCGCCAATAAACTTAAAGGCTCTCCTTTAAACAAGATCCAATGAAGCTAAGGCTGTGCGACCAGCCCTGGACCAGATATGGGAATTGTATTCCATTCTAGGACTGATATAGTATTTGTAGGGATCGCTAGAATTGACGGGCGGAAATATATCTTACACCTTTTCAGAAATTCGAGACACTTCGATGCTTCTTTGGCAATAGAGAAGATGTGATCTGTCCAGCGTAACTCACAGGAAATATTTATGCCAAGAATGCATAAAGACGGTGTGTCGTAAATCAGTGCTCCATCAAAAGAAACTGGAGTGGATAAATTATGATCTTGTTTTAATGAGATGAGACAGCTTTGGGACTTAGATGCATTGAATTCGAGGATATTGGCAAGATCGTTATTCAATGATCTAATCATGCAATCTCGTTTAACATATGCGACATTCACTCTGGAGTCCGTAAGAGTATCAAACGAGTAAGCGAAATCAAGGGTACTGTCATCGGCGAAACTATGGATGGGATTGAAAGTAAGGGAAAGCAGATCGTTAATGAAAATTAGGAAGAGAGATGGAGAAATAACAGAGTAGAAGAGGTGGGGAGAGACCAAATGCTTTAAGTTTGTCTAAAAAGGCTGGATTCCAAACTCTATCAAAGGCCTTTGAAATATCTAGAGCAACGATTTTGGACTCATCAAAATTGCGAAAACTACGGTTAAAACGATCCGTAAGAAAAGTCAGCAGGTCTCCAGAAGAGCGTCTAGCTTGAAAGTCATATTGAAGATGGTTGATGAGATGATTAGTTTGTAGATACTTCATTAATTTGGAGTTAATGATAGTTTCAAAAACTTTTGAAAGAATCGAACTGATTGCAATTGGGCAATAATTTGAGGGATCGTCACCCTCACATTTCTTGGGAATAGGCTAAACGTGAGCTAGCTTCCAAGCAGTTGGAAATTTTTCTGTCGAATAAGACAAGTAGAACAGTTTGCAGAGAGGCTTAGCTAAGGACGAGGCGCTGCTTTTAATTAACAGGGGTGAAAAAGCATCAGGTTCTGCGGCTTTGGAGACGTCCATCCATTTTAGGACCTTGAACACATCTCTCGTACGGATGTCTATTG
This sequence comes from Dioctria rufipes, assembly GCA_963924295.1. Taxonomy (NCBI): domain Eukaryota; kingdom Metazoa; phylum Arthropoda; class Insecta; order Diptera; family Asilidae; genus Dioctria; species Dioctria rufipes. The sequence goes on along the minus strand of OZ002740.1, from coordinate 279,603,244 downwards.
GCTCTTATACACATCCACAATGCCTGTATGTAATTTCGTATGGTCACCCATCTGTGCAATTTTAATTTTTGAAGTGATTTTTTGCATAGGCATATTTCTAAAACGGTTCGTCGGCCAGTAAAAATGATTAAAACTAATTTTATTTAATAAAGTGCTTTTGAGTATACTAAAAACCACTAGGACTGATCGTTTTCACAGTATACGTAAAAATCGGGATTGCCCAATTTAGCCCATTTTGGAAATTATATTTACTATTTCTATGAAAGCGTGCACAAATTTTCAGCTCTCTACGTTGAAGTTTTCTCAGACAGTGTCAGTGAAAAACGAAATTTTTGTATGGCAACCCTATGAAGGAGTTACCCGATTTGTCCCATTTTCGAACTCAAATTTAGCTTTTTTTTAGCTCTCTAAGTCCATGCATTCTCAAGTTATCGTGGGGACGGACGGACAGACGGACAAGTGGACGGACGGATAGCGGACATACAAAAATTCAAATAGCTTTAAGTATTATGCGTAAGTGTCCAATCCATTTTGCTCTACCATCATTATTTCTATGCGTTTAAAGTGAAATGATAAACTTAGTATATCCGAAAATTTCATCATCTAAGGTATAAAAAGGTTCTGATTAAAAATTTATTAAAAAACAACCTAGTGCAGGCACTGAATTTGGAAAAAAATTAAAAATATAAAATTCTTCATAACTAAGCCGAAATTCCTCTTTCCGATAGGTGGCGCGATAACATTGCTTTGGTTAAAGTCTGCGCAGAAGAGGTCTTTGCTGCGATTATGGGATAGGTAAGGGGACCGAGAAAGGGTCGCGCCAATGATCAATCGCGTAGAAGCGCGGAAAATTGCAGTTTATTTGAATGAACAAAAATAAATTGCTTCTAGTTTAAATTTGAATACTGGTAATGTAATGACAATTCAAACTTAAAGCTCGTATATTGAAATTTGAATATAAAATCCTAGATTTAAATATGAGACATCAGAATTAACATTTTTAAAAATAATATCAAAAACTGTAGATTGGAAACAGACTAAATGATAATCTCAAATCAATGTTTTGATAATTAAATATTGGAAATGAAAGTTTAACATATTTCCACCTTCGCTATAATGATTTCATTCAAGATATGTTACAATGTGCGGTGAAGTGGGAGGTTGCGTATAACCAGCGAGACACCCACCAACCCCCCATGCACACAATATCGCACACACATACAGTGTGAGATAGGTGGCGCGATAACATTGCTTTGGTTAAAGTCTGCGCAGAAGAGGTCTTTGCTGCGATTATGGGATAGGTAAGGGGACCGAGAAAGGGTCGCGCCAATGATCAATCGCGTAGAAGCGCGGAAAATTGCAGTTTATTTGAATGAACAAAAATAAATTGCTTCTAGTTTAAAATTGAATACTGGTAATGTAATGACAATTCAAACTTAAAGCTCGTATATTGAAATTTGAATATAAAATCCTAGATTTAAATATGAGACATCAGAATTAACATTTTTAAAAATAATATCAAAAACTGTAGATTGGAAACAGACTAAATGATAATCTCAAATCAATGTTTTGATAATTAAATATTGGAAATGAAAGTTTAACATATTTCCACCTTCGCTATAATGATTTCATTCAAGATATGTTACAATGTGCGGTGAAGTGGGAGGTTGCGTATAACCAGCGAGACACCCACCAACCCCCCATGCACACAATATCACACACACATACAGTGTGAGAGTGTGTATGGGTAGCTCGCTAGTTTGTGCACGAGCTATCCCTTCACCACTCATCCCCTCTCCTAGTATTTGGTTATATCGGTTGGTATTACACTATCAGCGTAAAGGCTTATAGCACTTTATGAAGTGACCAGAAATTTGAGAAACTTCGAATAAAAAGTCATTAAGCGCAAGTTGTTATACTATTTGCCTACATTTCATGAAGTGCTAAGTTACGTCAAGGTCGACGACATATACATATAAAGAGTTCCAACTGAACATCATCTCTACTTTCACATGTTTCAGTATTGCAGAGTTATTTTGGGGACACCCTGAGCCTGTACGTTGGAAATATTTTTACATATTTTTGAAAATATTTTATTTCTAAGTATTCAGAGCCGGACTAAGATCACGGGTGGTCGGGCGCTAGCCCGGTGGGATGGTGGTTTCCGTGTTCATATTGACCAAACTTATTTACCATATACCTACTCTGGTCGAAAGTTGCAGCAAAGGTGGGAGGAGAGCTATGGGATAAAAATTCTCAGAAATGTATAAATACTTTCAGGTAGGTACAAGGTAGCTTGTGAGTGTTTCCACGATAACATTTGATATGGCCAATTTGGCATTCTTGTGGCTTCAAAAGCATTCACGTTTTTTTATAAAAATAATGCCAAATTTTTTGCATCATATCATTGTTATTTCAAAAATCGCATTGAAATGTGATTGTTTTTTAACATAAAAGGGTTCAATAAGGCTTTCAAAGCGTTGCTATACCTACCAAATTTGAAATTGAAAAATATATAGACATAAATTGTTTTGAATTTGTGATTTTATTTTCGAGTTTTTAAAAAATCAAGTATTTTATTTCATGCAAATCAATTTTGAAGTAAACTACATATATACATACATGGTCAGTGAGCAAAATTATTCCAGTCAGCCTTTACTTATGACAAATTTCCAGTGCTACTAATACAATACGCTAATACTCTCAGGACCGGCCACAAAAGTAAACTTTTGAGTGGCAGAAATCAAAATACTTTTGATTTTTTTATTAAAAGTTTGCACCGTCGTCGTCTCCCGTTAGTACGATGAAAGTTACTGCCAGGGTGAAAACTTAGCATAACCTAATGAAAGTACCCAAATATTAGAATCTGAATTTTTCAACATTTGGTGAAACAGTGGCATTATTTATTACTATGTTGGGATATATTACAAGTAAGTCATAGAGCGATTGAATTTTTATGCTGTTACAAAAATTTTCCAAAAACAAAGTAGGGGACAAGTGGTGAGAGCTCACTTCCTTCCCCAGTTCCTTCACGCCAGAGCCGACTCTGAGGAAAACATATAAATTTACTCCCCAAATTTATAAATTGTCAACATAACCTAATTTAACAACTTTACCTATCCTGATGTGGTGTATTAGCTGACTGAGCGAAGTTGAGCAACAATTGATAATGATAATAAAACATTCGTAAAAAAGAATAGTAAATAATAAAGGGTTTTCCAATAAGAGGTCTTATTTTAATTAGCCCGCTATTTCGGTAGATGTCACTTTTGGAGCTGTCATTTTTTGACATTTGACAAGTAGAAACTACGCCACTAACAAAAATGGAACGACACATGATTCAACAACGCATTGAAATTATTAAAATTCACTATAAAAATGGTGAAAATGTGGCAGAAACGGTTCGTAAAACTCGAACATTTTTGGGTCGTCGTGAAGCACCTTGTCGGAGCGCAATACAGAAATTGGTAGAAAAATTCCAGCTGTCGGGACAAGTTAGTGATGTGAAGAATAAAACCCGTGCACGTCGCTCAAGAACAGCCGAGAATATTGCTGCTGTAGCCGAAAGTGTTGAAGAAAACCCAGGTTTGTCGATTCCTCGTCGTTCTTTGGAATTAGGCATTCCACAAACGTCATTACACCGTATTTTGCATTAAGATTTGGGTCTTAAGGCTTATAAAGTTCAGTTAACACAAGAACGCAAGCCGGCCGATCATCAACAACATCGAGTCTTTGCTGATTGGGTCCTTGAAATGCATGAAAATGATCCAGAATTCCATCGAAAAATCATCTTGAGTGATGAGGCCTATTTCCACCTCGATGGCTTCGTCAACAAGCAAAATTGTCGCATCTGGGGCTCGGAAAGCCCAAGAGTTATTGTTGAAAAGCCTCTCTATCCTCAACATGTGACTGTTTGGTGCTGTTTATGATCCCGCGGGGTCATTGGACCTTACTTTTCCCAAAATGAGAGTCTGCCTTCTAAGTAGTTAGCTACGGTTGACACAGATACCACTTTGCATAAATTGTTCATAATTTTTTCTTTTAATTGCATCAATTTTATGCTACAGTCTTCTTCTACCCATAAAGTCATCAAATTAATTTGATCCTGAGTTAGAATTTTTGGATTTGTTCCTCCTTTTGGCAACAGTTTTTCACGTCCAGATTGGATCCAGTGATATGCGATTTCGAACTTGATCTCCATTCTTGCAGCCAAAGCTATCCAGTCATCACCTCTGTTCGCACAATTTACTAACCTTTCACGATCTTTTTCAGTATTTTTGTCGTACTTTTTTCTTTCAATGGCATCAGTTCCAGTCATAGGAGCTCTGCAAAATAGGACAAGGACTATCTTCTGGAACATCGATTATAGATTGCGCGCACTTTGTATGAAATATATGTAAGCATGGTAGAAGCCTTATTATTGGATTCCTTGTCATCATAACTTGGAAAATTGCGCAATTATCCTTAAGTTCGATTTTTAGAAATATGGTATTTTACTTTTTGGATTATTAATTATCGATGTTAACTTCTTGTAAAATTAATTCAGATGTTTGAAATGTCAAAATGTGTTCACGGGCTACTACAACCATATGTATAATTAAGAATATTTGAATACAGTAGGTTTAATAAATATATATTGGATTTGTATAGCCGCGGTATATGTAGAAGAAATTTTCTGAATTACAATTGGAAACGGTGTAGTTAATATTAATTGTTTGTGAGTAACGTACATTTAAGAATATTGAGGTGAATCAGTTCGATAGAAATAAGTAAAGTTATTTGCAAGATTTGCAAGATTTTGTAGATGGACTTTCTAGGTTTTTTCACTGCGACCTATTAAATAATATTTTCCATTGTTCTTTATTTTTCGATGGATACAACAGCCACATGTTTCTTGATCCATTGCAGATCGGAGGTAATTTTTTTATTAACTTAAATTTACTGCAATTTCATTCACATGAAGTCCATTGGCAATATCAGAAAAACTTGGAGCGCGATTTCAACATTTAGATAGGATTCTTGGAGACTCTCGATCTCCATTTTACTAATAGTGAATTCTTTTCTGAACTTGGAATCACACACGCACCAGAACTGTGTTGACACCATTCCTGTTCGGAGCTGTTAAATGTGAAATTGGCAATTCCGGTGTGTGTTCGGTGGTGATGGAGGGATTATTCAATGGTTAGAAAGAACCAAATAATATTACGACGCGGACGCACTATGAAGAACATACGGAAAATTGACACTAGTGATAAAAACGTTTACAAATTATCTTCCTCTGAAGTATCGAGTCTTCATTTAAAATATTTAATGCCAACAATAAGTCTTTTTTATTAGGCATATTGTTTAATAATATTTTTCCACACACAAATTATAAAAATTCAAAGCAGACGCTCTAATATTAATATTTTTTCCACACACAAGAATTATAAAAATCAAAACAAACGCTGTAAGACTGTTTTTTCTAAACATAAATAATAATAAACTAAAACAAAAACGATGTAATTAATGTTTCCACAACAAATAACAAAAATTCTGCTCAATCAAAACAATAAAACATAACCTCAAACCCCAGTCAACACCCGACACCGGAAAAAATTTGGGTGTAGAAATTTGCAACCAGGGGCAGCACCAAAAATAACAGAGGTAGAAAATATTGCGCGTTTGGTTTTGCTACAGGTGCGGTGGGAAGAAAAGGACACGAAAATGACAGATTCGGTGGCAGTACTTACATCGAGTAGCAGAAAAGAATTCGCTATAAGAACATCAACGGAAAGGAATCGAAAATCTTGGGAAACTAATTCCAATGTTTCGTACCTTCATGTCAATTAGAATAAAAGAAGATCAATTTTATTCGTACATTAGTGTGCGAAGCTTTTGTTTTGTTCACATACTCGCGTCATTTTGTGATTCAAAAATGTCAAGTCGCTTCTTTTTTCTTGTTTTTGTTTCTTTAACGTTTGCTGATATATCCATACCTTTAGCAAATTTTGTAGCATAAAATCTTGTAGGCAAAAACTTCTCTCAATTCGGAATCATGAACCAACCTCAGCGTTGTCAAGCTAGTAACTTCAAATCAAGACAAGCAAATTTATTTGAATAAAAAGTTATAACTTAATTTATATTTGTCAAATGTTGTCACTGTCATAAATAGGACAGCTCGGTGCACAATTCGCAAGATGGGGCGGGGCGTTAATATTTTTGAATAAATCGCAAATTGATTAATGGAATATTAATTTAAACACTTAAGCCAACAAAATGACGTTTTCTAATATTTAAATTTGTCCCCCAATTTTGATTGAAAACAATTTAAAATTGAAAATTCTCAATTTATCAATTTGCGATTTATTCAAAAATCTTAACGCCCCGCACCATCTTGCGAATTTTGCACCGAGCTGTCCTATTTATGACAGCAACCCAGCCTTAATATTATTTTTTTCGATCGCAGTAAAATTTCTTTTTAACTGTGCTCCTAACCCAGGGGTTACACCTGCAAGTACAGCTTTCATGCAACTTGCACTGTCATCCTTCTTGCACGTGTAATCTAACTGCCATGCAACTTTCAGCGAACTTGCATGATGAAAAACATGGCAGCTGGGAGATAGTAATTTGACATTTATAGTTTTCAAAATGGCGGAAACGAAATGCTTGAGAGAAATTCATAAATTTATATCGCGAAAATGAAATTTTCTGGGATCATTTGCAATACATTTACCAACACCTTCATTTTCCTTTTTTCTTGGGTTTTTATCATTGTGATACTTCCTTTATTGCCATAATTTTCCAATATACGCAAGAGTTTACGTCTCAATGCAATTTAATGCTTACTCTTCTTTATTAAAGCTTATAAATTCTAGGTATTTGTGATTAGTGTCTCTGTACTCAGCATGGAATCTAGCATTCCTTGTGTGAAAATTAGCATTATTTGTTTCGAGAAGATTTCTCTTAGATTTGCAAACATTTTACCTTTGTTTTGTTCAGTAGGAAGCATATAAACAGTATGAAAATATGCTCTATCTCAGTATGATAGAGACATTCATTGCATCATCAGTTGCCGACATTTTGACAGCTGTGAAGAAATTGTAAGCGAATAAATTGAGTTAAGCTTGTAAGTGCATATTTAATAGAAGTTAAGCAAAGGAAATCTTTTAAATTGGTTAATTGTGCAGTAAAAGGTTGCAAGATATGAAAACAATTTTTTTTTGTTCTCCCATACATTTCCTTGGAAGTTTGGCAACTAGTGATGTTGTGCTCAGATGGAACATACCTTGATACTCGATATACCATGAGTCGGAAGATTCCACCGGTTCAGTAGGAAATCAGCCTAATAATTTGTGTTGTTTGCCTCTTATTAAAAAGTCATTTTTGAAGAACCAAAGCGTCTGGTTTGTCGTCATTTGCTCAGGATGGTTTCAAGACTCAGTCCGGCACTGTCTGTTAGTAATACTCGGAACAAAAATCCGAAAGCAAGAAGACTTTTCAGCTTGTTTTCGGGATTATCTTTTTAGGATTTGCTTTTAGGATGCTTAAGGGTTCTTTTTTTTCAGGATTTTTCTGGTTATTTGCGTTTCTGTATTTGACTTGACTGGGATTTTATTTTTCCTGTATTTTTCTACCAGACCCACTTTACATCAGTTGCACTAGATCTCTTTCAATTTGGTATTTTCATAATATGTAGTATTTAACATTCAGAGAAAAACTTTTTGAGGTAGGTACTTGAAAATTAATTTCATTCATTCAGGATTTCGTTCATCACTAACATAATCAGCAATGATGAAAAAATTATTTACAGCAGGTAAATGTATTTTGAATGAGAGCATAATGTACAGTGGTTGCCTGATTCTATTTTATAAATTCATAAATACAGTCTTCTTAATTGATTCCTTATCATTTTGTAGTCAAAGTTTTATTATAAGTTTATTAGACATACATATGTATGTAGGTAGGTACATATGTAATCTACAATACTGAAGTCAACTTGATTCTATTTTTCAAGCTGTTGAGGTTTTACTAAATGGGGACTGAAATAGTTCAGTGCAATTTCCAAGAGGACAAGTTTCATAGATAAGCCGGAGTAATTCAATTACCTAATGAACCACCCAACGGAGAACATTTTACGAAATCAAAGCAGCTCACTGCCCGCATAGTTGGGGATTTGAATAGAAGTTCAGCCACAAAGGGGCACATCATGGCATCAGTAAACATTTGACCTTACTCATTATCCCTTTTTCATGCTACTTTCTAAAGAGCTAGAGATAACCTTTTTTCGCACCTATCAAATGTTTACACCAATAATGTGTATTAAAGCTGGGTTAAACCTTCATCATATGGTGGAACACTGGCAGATGGGCTTATACATACATATATACTATATATCCACCCTCATTATGGATACTCTCTCCACATGTTTTTTTTTTTTGTTAAACGATAAATTTTTCATGCGAATTTCTCATCTCGGTACACATATATGTACATACTTGTGCCGGCATAAATGAGAAATATCATCGTCATGAGGAGGAATGTTTGCGTTTTCTCTCATAAGGTATTTATCTGCGGAAGGCTCCACTAGGCAAATGGATCCGAAAGAATTTACGTAATAAGCACTTTTATAAAAGGCTAGCCTAGGTGGAAATTTCATGGGGATTGAGTGCGTTTCTGGTACATAAATAATCAAGTTCCAAAATCTTATTTGAAAGGATTATAATTTTATAATTTATTTCGCTTTAAAAAGGATAAATCCTTTAAAATTACCGAATATATATATGAATGTCATATCAGAGTAATTTAAAAAAAAAAAAAAAAAGACGGGTTTTCCGCACCATTTTCACCATTTCATCCTGTGAATAGGGTTTGGTTTGCCATCATTTCCGGAGTTTTGGAGCAGAAAAAATACATTTAAAGTGATCATCACCATAAAGATATTTTCAGTAGCGTGAATAAATCAAATTGACGAAAAATAAACGTAATTCGTAGTCAGTCCTTTTAGTTGGATAGCTTCATGGATATAGGATACATTTTTACGAGATTTTTTATTTCCTCTATTAATCTCCATTTGCTTTTCACAAGCAATTAATTCCCAAAACATAGGCTGAAAAATACAATGGACATCGAATTAATAATTCCGCTTGAAAATTGGGTGACAAAAAAGCTTTTATGCCAGCGGAAGTATTTATGTATGATGAGTATGAGGTATGTCTACATTATCCTAAATCAAAAGACCACTTACTAAGCAAACAATCGAGATAAATTGTAAAGAACTTGAATTTTTTGGATAGTCTCTTCATGCGCAGAAATCATAAGTAAGCTTATAATAAGTGCGTATCGCAGTAGGTATGGCGCTGTAGCGTATAGAAATGTTAGACAGGCTAATTTTGCATTTATCGAAAAACATTATATGAAAAACTGAGAAATTTCCGTAACATAAATTTCGCCTTATTTTTCTTGAATTGTCTGGATAGGCTTGTTAAAGAGGTTTTACATTAATATGGCATGCATTTTTTCTGGAATTTTTAAGGGAGATAGTACATCGTATATGCCTTCTACATTATTTGCAGACTTCGTTTTGTCAATGTGAGCATGTCCGGAAAATTTTACTACCATAAAAAGTTCTCAAGCATATACCATTTTAGGGCTGCTAGAGCCTTAGAATATAGAGACAACAGGAAGTGTCCATACTTGTAAAATTCGTGTGCATGAACGTGGCTCTTTTCAGGGTATCGTGAAGTAGGTCAGAATTATATTGAAGAAAGAGACAAATATATTTTCAGCTGTCAAACGAAATTTCCTAATTTGAAAGACTTTAAATCTGGTGAAAATATACGTGGGAAATCATTTATTAAGCAAGTATAGTAATAAAATATTATTTTGTGTACTTTACACAAATTTTTATATTAAATTAAATTGAAATTAATAACATAAACGATGAAATATCGAGGTTTTTTTTTTACGTTTGTGATAGCTGCGAAACTCCCTGGGAATCTTGGTGTAGTGGCAGCAACTAAAAGCATTTTCGGTGGGAGCAACCGCAGTATTTTCAACCATATATCTTGTTGCCCCGCTCTCTAGATTGATTCTACTACACGGCTGTACTGAGCTTTCACTACAGCGGCAATAGATAACTAACACAACCAGAATTTGACTACGCTAAAGTTGACTTATCGCACTTTCTATATTCTCCATATTCTAAGGCTAGAACTTAAACATTGTTACTGACAACTCTAATCTGTCAATTTTGACTAATGGAAACAAGTTTTACTATAATTTTATAGGAAATATTTATTAAATTAATATTTATTAAATTCGCTGCAATCGTTTTTTCGGAGTTCATTGTAGACGAGTATGATTTGAAAGTAGATATTTCAATTTGACTGTTTGACAGCTTGCGATTTTTGCCATAAAAACTAGAGGGGAAAGTACGTGTGAGATATTGCAGTAATGTCTTCGGCAGTATTTAATTTTCAATAAGCTATCTCCCTCACAATATTTGGAAAAAATGCATGCCATCATAATGTAAATACTTCTTTAGTTAATATACATTATATCATTGCTGCATGCATATCTGATGAGGAAACGATCAATAGAGTGGCATTTCCTGTTAACGACCATTGAATGTAGACTGTTTGTCTTCATAGAGAGTTTTGCTATGGAATAAATTCATAGCGAACTTAATCAATATGAAATTGATCGAGTTTGGTGCCAAATCCGCAGCTCGAAAATTGAGTGAAAAAACTCTTTTACAAACGAAAATCTTGAAAAAAAAATTTCTATGCGAAAGTAGGCGTTTCGTAACAGCAGGAAGCGTATACTCATCAGTAAGGCTTGGGGCAAGCATGACCAAGTCATATCCGACCTCATGCAAAAAGCCCTTTCTAAAGTCCGCACTTTGTGCTTAACCAAAGGCCTCAGTGTAAACCCAAACAAAACGGTTATCGTTCCGTTCACGAGAAGATCAAAGCTTTCACTAAAGGCTCCTCTTCTCGATAACACGGAATTGATATTTTCAGAAGAAGTCAAATATCTGGGGGTCACCTTAGATAAGAAACTTTCCTGGAATTCGCATCTGTCTAGAGTGACGGAAAGAGCGATAGGATCTCTCTACACGTGCCGTCGCTTCATTGGCAGAACATGGGGTCTGAAGCCAAAAATGATGTACTGGATGTACACCACGGTTGTTAGACCCATGCATGGTGGCCAAAAACTAATGAAAAGAAGGCTGAGGCTCTGCTTCAAAAAACACAACGGCTTGCCTGTCTAGGAATAACTGGTGCCATGAGGACCTGTCCTACAGCAGCCATGGAAGCCTTACTAAACCTTCCACCCCTACATCTGCAGGTGAAAAAGGAAACAATCTCCAGTGCTATTAGACTGCAAAATGAGAAACAGTTAAAACCAGGGAATCTGGTTGGTCATTTAAGTATCTTAAAACAGATACGCTTTGAGCAAATGACGACAATATCTGATATAATCACACCCAAGGTGGATTTTGTAAGACCATTCGATTTGGTTTTGGGAAACCGACAGCAATGGCGTTCCACTAAACCGTCCTTTCAACAAGGATCGATGGTGTGGTATAGAGACGGTTGAAAAACGAACAGTGGAGTCGGACTGGGCGTATACGGCCCCAGATGCCATATATCAAAGGCCCCGGGCTCTACCCCTACCGTATTCCAGGCCGAGGTATTGGCCATAGAAGAATGCGCCAATACCTGCATTAAAAGAGCCATAAATGGCTCAACTATTAATATTCTCTCGGCCAGTCAAGCTGCCCTCAAGGCCTTAAAGTCCTACACCATCAAGTCAGGGATGGTCTGGGAGTGTCTACAAACCCTAAAAGATTTATCAAGAGGAAACAAAGTTATCCTCATGTGGGTACCTGAACATGAGGGCCATAAAGGCAACGAAATTGCTGATGGCCTAGCCAAAAGAGGAGCGGAAACTCCCTTTGTCGGACCGGAGCCATTCTGTGGCACCTCAAAGCTGCCCTAAATAACTGGGAGAACAAACAAAAATCCCTATACTGGGAAAGGCTACAAGGACTTCGTCAGGCAAAAAAGTTTATCGACACCTCTGGAGGAAAAACAAAAGAACTATTACTCCTCAAGAAAACAGAGCTCAAAATAATTACAGAACTCTTCTCAGGCCATTGCCCCTTGAGGTATCACCTTAACAAGATGGGCTTGGCTGAGACTTCATCCTGCCGCTTTTGCCAGGATGCTCATGAAACCTCGGAGCACCTGCTCTGCAACTGCGAAGCATTGACCAGGCGGAGACTACTCCATCTCGAACATGCTTTTCCTACACCTAACTACGTACGGAACCTCAATCCCAGAAGGATCCTAGACTTTATTAACAGTCTGAATCTAGAAAGGGAATAAATTCAACGGGGACTCACAATAGATCTTTTAGGTCGCGGTGATTGCGAGGCTGACGCCTACACACCCCTCTACGAATCTAATCTAATCTAAGGCTTGGATCCTGCCTGAACCAAAGTTTCCACTCAATTATCGAGCTGAGAATTTGGCAGTAAAATCGGTCAATTTCATATTGACTAAATTCGCTATGAATTTATTTCACAGCCAAACTCTCTATGAAAGGCTAGTTCCGCATAGGGCTAATCGTGCTAGATATTCATGTAAATATTTTATATTGCGCCTCATATATAATTCACTGTTAAAACTTATTTTAATTGCATATATGAGGTCAGCTTGGCTGTTCACTTTGGTGTATACGGCAGGCAGGAACTAAGCCGTACTTATGAGTATACGGTTCCTGCTGATGAAACTCCTGCTTTTGGGTAGAAATTTCGTTTTTTTTTAAAGATTTGTTTTTTGTAAAATGTTTTTTTTTTCCCCAGTGAACCACAATTTCCAACTCTTAAGTAAAGTTACTTAAGTGTGGTGAACACGTCCTTTAAATTTAACAGACGTACCGAAAATAATCTTAAGCGTCGTTAAGAAAGTTTCGTTAAGTTTAAATGTCAAATTGCCGTACGTAAAGTGCACTAAGAGTCACTCATTCCCTAAGGACTCATCTGTTATTCGGTTCAACCAATCATATTAATGAAATATGACCGAAATCGGTAACAATCTGATTATTTTATTTTGTTATAAAGGGTTTTCCAATAAGAGGTGTTATTTTTATATTCAAAGAAAAATGCCATTTTTTGAGATAAATGATCGGATCTTTAATTCATTATAAAGAGGAAGGTATGCCGCTAATAATGGAAAATAACATCAGCCAAGTAACCACCACGACCACGCCTACAGGACCATATCCTTTTCATGAAATTTTCCATAACCAAAACGCAAAGTGGCTGCCCTATGTCCTCGATAGCCTCACGAATTCCATCTTTGAGGTCTTGAATCGACGCTGGGCTGTTGGCGTAGACCTTCTCTTTCACGTGGCCCAAAGGAAGAATACCATCCAATTCCGGCCATAAAAAATCATTAATCATCTGTCGATAGCGCAATCCATTCACCGTAATTGTTGCTCCAGCCTCATTTTCGAAAAAGTAAGGTCCAATGACCCCGCGGGACCATAAACCGCACCAAACAGTCACACGTTGAGGATAGAGAGGCTTTTCAACAATAACTGTTGGGTTTTCCGAGCCCCAGATGCGACAATTTTGCTTGTTGACGAAGCCATCGAGGTGGAAATGGGCCTCATCACTCAAGATGAGTTTTCGATGGCATTGCGGATCATTTTCATGCATTTCAAGGACCCAATCAGCAAAGAAAGTTCTTGTGTTAACTGAACTTTATAAGCCTTAAGACCCAAATCTTTATGCAAAATACGGTGTAATAACGTTTGTGGAATGCCTAGTTCCAAAGAACGACGAGGAATGGACAAACCTGGGTTTTCTTCAACACTTTCGGCTACAGCAGCAATATTCTCGGCTGTTCTTGAGCGAAGTGCACGGGTTTTATTCTTCACATCACTAACTTGTTCCGACAGCTCGAATTTTTCTACCAATTTCTGTATTGCGGTCTGACAAGGTGCTTCACGACGACCCAAAATGTTCGAGTTTTACGAATCGTCTCTGCCACATTTTCACCATTTTTATAGTGAATTTTAATAATTTCAATGCATTGTTGAATCGTGTATCGTTCCATTTTTATTAATGGCGTAGATTCTACTTGTCAAATGTCAAAAAATGACAGCTCCAAAAGTGACATCTACCGAAATAGCAGGCTAATTAAAATAACACCTCTTATTGGAAAACCCTGTAGAAGAAAAATGTTAAAAATAGTGGTGCCTTCCAGGAGAAAATTTAGGAAAGAGCTAACAAAGCGAGATATTGCTATTGGAAGTGCTGCCGATTTTTCTTCAGAATATTCTTCAGATTTTTATATTTTTATATAATGTCCATAAAAATTTGACAAATGTTTTCATATGCATGACTAACATTTGTATAGTGTAAATACTAACCTAACAAATTTGCTTATGCAAAGTACGATCATGAGGGTACAGACGGAAGTTGAGGAACGGAAACACAACTTAAATAACGGCTTCTCTTGTGAGTTGCCATTATGAGAAGCACTTGCCCTTTATGCCTAATATCAGTGAAACATTAGACTATGTTTCTTTGCTAATATACAATTCTTGGTAAAACGACATGGATTTTTGTGTTTGCTGCCACTTTTGCATTTAAATATTCATTCTTGCAAAACTATCTCTTCTCTCTTCTTCATTTGACGACATCAGTACAAATGATTTAGTAATACATGTGTATTCATCATAATTTAGAATCATGTAGTACGAATTTAGAATAAAGTAGCTGTAAACTGGAACTTGCACTTTCAGTCCTGAAAACAAAGTTTTATAATAATCGACTTTTCCTACTGCACTGTACATAATTTTTTAGTTTACTATACTATAGAATAAATTATTGAGACCAAATAGTACTTCCATTGATGTAAATCCGAAATCGAGAAAGCAATTTATATTTACTATAATTGACACGTAAACAGCAGTTTAATTTGGTAGCTTACCTCTACTTACATATTTCGTGTATTTATACGTTATTCAGCAAACGATTCAGTTATGATAAAGTCGCTTTACCATGCAGGAGACGTTATTGACGAGGTCCACTGACATGTATAATATAGACTGACTACGTTCATAGAAATATACTGCAGAAAGTGGGCTCACTTCAATATTGCTGACTCTTTCGGTCTAAGCACCAAGTACCAATGGGGAGAGAACTGTAAACCACAAATAAATAAGTGGATTCGTCGAAGTAAATGCTTTTAATTTAATTATTTAAGGTTATTACTGAAAAAAAAAAAATTTTTTTACCAAAGGCAATATATTTATTAGATACGCGGAAAAAATTCAAAGGTTTTATTAAAAATATTTTTAGAGCTTACCGCCAATGATTTTTTCAATGTTGGCATAACGTAAGAACTCAATTGTGCCCACGTGAAATAAAAAGTTAAGTAGTCTATATTAATTATGTCAGTGGTGAGGTCCTTTACAGGATCATTTCGGGTTCCATGTGTGAGGCACTTTATTAACACGTAGCTGCTGGCACAATCGTCCAATAGATCGGTGAAATATCACAAGTAGGAAGATAACCTTTGAGTGTCATATTCAGGTTATTCAGCGTTAGCGTATTTAGAACGGATATAATCGATATATAGATGCCTAACCCTTTTACAGTGTGTTCCAAAACAAACTACCTTAAAAAAAACAATAAAACTCTCTAAATGGATTTCAATTAAATTTATTTCATAAAATGCACATTGATATGTTTTGCAATTATCTCAATATGATGTTCAGTCACCGTTATTATGTACAATTGACTAGTGTTGTGAAATGTGGGCTGTATTATCGACCGCGGCAACTCAAATGGGGCCATGAGATTTTAACACAGTTGATGATGCGGGAAGATTCGACAGCATGTAAAACTCGAAGGACGTTTGTACGCTGTAAGTTATTGTGATTCACGTGGTGGCCTGTATGTGTACAGATAACATTATATTGAAATGAAGGCAACATGACTATTTGCAGTAAATCCAAGAACAAAATATTTTATGCTGCTTTTTGAACTTAACATAAATGAATAATTTAACATGAGACAACTTGTATAAAAATTCAATTTACAGTGAAACAAAATTAGTGCGTACAGTTCAAGCGCTCACAGGTATAAAAGTAAGAGAGAGAGAGAATGTTAGAAAGCAGAAATTTTCTGTCATTTTTATACCCTAGAGGTAATTTATAGGGTATATAAGTCTGTCACTCTGTTTGTAACGCCACACAGAAATAATGATAGTAGAGCAAAATGGATTGGATACCCACGTATAATATTAAAGGTTATTTTGATTTTTGCATGTTCGTCCGTCCGTCTTTGCTCGCGTTAACTCAAGAACGTGTATACTTAGAGAGCTGAAATTTTGTACACGAACTTAAAAAAAAGTAAAATTAAGTTCGAAATGAGACAAATCGAGCAACGCCATCATGGGGTATGGTATGGTGGTATGGTATTTTCATACTAATGTAAGGTGGAACATATTACAGTAAGAATTATGAGCAACATAGACTTAAGTAAACTTAACTAAAACCATAAAATAAGCACATGAAATCATTTTTCATATAACATAAATAAAATAAACCAAAATAAACTAATACTTAAACCGCTCGAAAACCATACAAATGTTGATGCGGAACGTTTGAATTATACACTACAAGAATTAAGTTCGACCAACTTCAGCGAACAAAAAAAAAGACGAGTCGATGGGGAGTTGAGAAGTGAAGAAGAAAGAAAGACCAGAACAGAAGTTAAAAAAAGGTCCCGAAGCTGAAAAGTATATTTGAGTTATTAAAACTCGCTAAGTATAATTAAATTGAAGAAAAGTCAAATAAAAATAAAAGCAAAACTTTAAAATAAATTAAGAAAACAAAAAGGGAAGAGAAGTTGTAAAAGGCCGTGGCGACTTTCATCTATGTGCAAGGAATCCTCGAGATTTATTATCACGTGGCGTGGAAATAAAAGCTCCAGGATCCATGGCATCATTCATCCGGAGAAACAAATCACCGGGCGACCTAGCGAAGATAAGTAATTCGACATAAATAAATCATTACATAACAAAGAACGATTTAATAAATAATAATCCATTAATGAGCTGCACCAAATCGTAATTACTAACCTAAAACGTAGCTTAGTTATGTGGTAGCAAGACAGCCGTAGGTACTTTTTTTTCTTATGTGAAGCCAGGTTGCTCAATAAAATTTACTGTGCACATATGAAGTTACGCTCAGTTATTTTTTTTTTATAAAACAAAAAGGAGAAAGCAAATTTCAGTGAATGGATGGGACGGCGACCCCTAGATCGTTAATCCCATTAAAGTAATAGTAAATAACATTTCCAAAATGGACTAAATCGGGCAACCCCTTCTTGCCATATAAAAGTTTTGGTTTTTTACGTATAATGTGAAAACTTTCAACCCTAGACATTTTGATTTTACTAAAAACTTCTTCGGAATCTGAAATCTTATAGAATTGGGTATTATAAACATTTCTTCTATCCGACGGACTGTCCTAGAAACAGATGCAAAAAACCACTTCAAAAATCAAACTTAAACAGACCGTATGAAACCACATACGAGTATTCATCTAGGGTATCATAACAATTGCTCTTCAATTCTAGCTTTTTTGTTAATTACAGACTTTAACAATATCGACAGTAACGCACCCAGAAATTGACTTGGGGGGGGGGCATAGGTGTCCTAACTACGAAGGAGTTGGGTAATGGGCCTCTAAAGTAGCGCCCTGAGCCCATTATAATTAATTTGTAAATTATGATAAAAAAAACTGACCTTCTGGGGGGACCGGTCCCGTTCGTCCCCCCGATCGGTGCGCTCCTGGCCTGATGACAGCACGCAAAAAGTGAAGCCAGCATAAAATATGCTTTTTATGTAGCGAGAGATTAGTTCTGCCACAAAGTAAGAAAAATATTTTCAGAAGGGAAATTATCACATGTAAAAGGCAATTATTTTTGCACTAATAACTGTGTTTTTTTGTGTACCTTGTTTTAGAACTCCCGTATACTGGAGAGAACTAATTGTTCTGTCGATTGAAGCGAACTATTTGTACTGTTCGCTTTATTTATAAATCTTCTATGAAAATGGATGAGGCGTTCTGTTGCGTATCTTTTGTTCTGCCGTGGTCTGTGGACACAAACGAACACAACTAATATGCTAATAGCTTCATAATTTATAGTAATATTTCAAGCTAATAACAAAAATTGTGTGCTTTAACATTTATTTTTAATACGAAAATGGTTTTTATTAATTGAAAAAGAAAAAAAAAATTAAAGAAGGTTCATTACAACCATGAAAAATAAAAAAAATAAATGAATGTTAATTTAAAAAAAAAATCTGAAGAATACAGATTGTTTCCATAATATTCCATAAAAAACAGATATTCGTTTACCCATGCAGTTTTCATGTGCACGTATTGAAATGCATCTTGTAAGGTAGTAGGAATGATTCATATTAGATCAAGCATTATTTTTGTATTTGGATGAGTGCATAGATACTTGATCGATATGATAGGTAATTCGCCTTCACTTGGGATGTGAATATATGTTTATACTGGAAATAGCGACTAAATTTATAATAAAGCGAAACAATGGTTTAGGTATTCTGACATCACGGTATTAAGTATTTTGCTCCTTTACTTAGGAAATT
This sequence comes from Dioctria rufipes, assembly GCA_963924295.1. NCBI lineage: Eukaryota > Metazoa > Arthropoda > Insecta > Diptera > Asilidae > Dioctria > Dioctria rufipes. Next base: position 279,584,555 of record OZ002740.1, on the reverse strand, counting down.
ATAATGCATTCGTCGTCGACAATTTTAGAAATCTATTCTGGTACTCATTTGTCAATCTTTTATGATGCCAAAATTGCAGCTCCCCAAAAACATTGAGAATCTTAGAGTACCTTTACTTACCTTCGTTTTTTTGACTACCTAATGATATAATAAAAGATCAAGAGTGATAATATCGTCACTCAGAAAAATGTTGTTTTGCTTATTTACGAAATTTAAAAAGTGGTATTAATAATAATAGTGTAAGCCCACACATAAATTGGAGCTTTTAATTCGATTAAAAAAGAGTACACGGAGTACAGAGAATTATTGTAATATTTATTTATCAATTTTAAAAGGAATTAGATGAAATAAAAATTCGTGAAGAAACATTTAAACTTTTAAGATAGCGCAGATTTATCAAAATTCTTACTTTTCTTATGAAATATGAAATTTATTACAGCATCGTAGTTGCGTTGTACGAAGCGTAGTTTTAAATTTGAAACGGGAAAAACGTAAATACTTAAAATATTTTCTGAATATTTAGATACAACTTAATTACTATTGATAAGGGTTACTTCAAATTCAAACTCAACTTTATATATCATATGTATTTATTTAAAATACAACTTGACACTAGGAAGGCGGACACGTATTTTTCCATCAGAAAAACTACACGAGTCTCAAAGATTATTTTAAACTAAAACTATACCCTTGAAAATATTAAATCTGGCTAGCAGATGTTTCAAATTATTACACAGAATCCTTTGTTCTTCATTTAAATATTTTCAAAGTGAAATTTCCCGGGCTACTTTTTATTGCACCTAGGATTCAGCTTAAGTAAAATTGCATACATCTTTTACCCATAAATAATATCTTCAGTAGATTAATTTTAATAATTTTAGAATAGATATTTCAACAATTACAAAATACAGAATTAATTTTTAAAATAAACTTAAAAATTTCCCTTCATTTGTAATGAAATCAAAACTGGTGCCACATGAAACAGAAGATCAAGCAGTCCATTTATATATATGTCAGTGGGTACCACTTCAGAAAGTATTCTCTCACTGTCAATGCTACCAACTGTCGTAAACTGACGTTATATTTAAATTATTTGGGAATTTACGTATATGCATGTCACTGGGATTTACCGAATTTACCACAAAGGTATTTGGCACTATTTGTATCGTTAAATTTTAGTTATGAGTCGAAGGAAGTGTTTTTTACAAGGATTCTTACAAGCACTTTCTCGTTACTAATCGTTACAGTTCAGTGGGAAAGTATGTTCTCACGGAAAGAGACAGGAATATGAAAGTGGTGTCATTTGCTTTCATGCAGTTTTGGTTCAACGAGCAGTCTATTTATATACATGTCAGTGGATCAGGTTTACCCGGTCGGTTTATGGAAATTTAGGGCAGTGCAGTAGTACAGAAGCACCGAAAGTTTTTTAAAGGAGTGTCTGATATGTACATATATTTAATAAAATAATTTGATAGTTTTTTTTTAGTGTGCGTACGATATTTAAAATCATTCGAATTTTGTTTTTCTGTGTTGTAAAATACTTCACGCAGAACGCCTAATTTTGCGGGTCGAGAAAAGACCATGTATGGTGCGCATTACACGTAATGGCTGAATTAAAATGGACACAATGCAACGCAACGGAACGGAGGGAAATGTTAAATTTTCGAAGCAAAATTGAAGTGAACGCTAGCTGCTTAGAATGGACGCATAGTTAATTTAAAATTGAGCCAAACTTGAATCGAAAAATATGGAGAAAATTATGAATCCCTATTGAATTTGCTACTTATACTAAAAATGCTACAGGATATTACAACATTGCCTTTAGTAACATGAAAGAGAATGACCTACATCAGTTTTTTTTTTTTTTTTTACAAATAAGAATGAAAATAACAGTGTATGAATTATTGTTGAGAATATTGAAATCCGTTGTCTGGTTTTATTTTCCAATACAGCAGCTATTAACAACGCTAGTCAAATTTCTTCATTTTTCTTTCTTTTATTTTATTACATACTTAACCCTGGAATGCTACCCGTGAGTAAATTTTACTCACTTTCTGCTTGAAGGATATACTGCTCTTCACGTCATATGACCACAGCGTCCCCACTTCTTAAGTGCATTGCATGAAGCGTGATTGTTAGTTTAAGGGAGGGAGAGCCTTCCCAGCAGGTCAATCCTCTCATTCCTAATGCTCCTCATTGGTCGGGAACCCAAAATTGTAGTATAAAATCTCTTCATGACAAAAAAAATGTGCAAGATGTATAAAATGTGATTCCTTCATTTCTAATTATCCTTACTATATTAATTAAAATTTCTTTTTGTAAATGTTAAATTATTCTCGGTGGAATGCTGTTCTTTCATTTTTCTGTTATCATATTTCGCTAAAATCTTTCAACTCTTTTGTTTATAATTTATTCATGTGTGAGTAATATTTACTCAGGGTTACCAATAAGCGAATATCAAAACGGGTTAGTATTCCAGGGTTAAATCTGCACTTTTATCTGTATCATGAGTGAGATAAACAAACCATTAAGGCAAATTTGAGGTTATGTTCATCCGTTCTGTTGCGTAAATTTCAGATTTTATCAAACTTGTTGCGTACGACTGCGACTTCCTCCGTCCACTGTGCGCTGCTAAATTTGAGAAACATAAAAAGAAAACCAATTTGACATTTCTCTCCGTTCCGTTGCATTGCATTGCGCCCATTGTAAATCAGCCTTAACTTTTCGAAGTCATCATTTGCTAAAACAACATCTAATGACAAATCTGCAATGAATATCAATAAAAACGGAGAAGTCTCTAAACCATCTGTTGCAGGCAGTACTGACGGGGCTCAAACTATTGGTTGTGATTTGCCTGAGAGCAACAGTAACGATAACAATAATAATAATTCTTCATCATCTTCACCAATATTATCAGCTGTGGCAAACCAGTTTGCACTTTCGTCTCTGGTTTAGCACCTCATAAAATAGCTAATGACGTATCAAAGTTTATTGCCTCCAAATTCAATATTCCAGTGAACAATGCGGACATATCTATTGATAATAGATTTTTATCATCATTTAAAATTTTTTCTAATAAGATTCTGGCACAGTCATTGATTTCACCAGACTTCTGGTCAAGCGAAACTGTGCTTCATGAATTTATAGCCAGAAGTAATTTTTTATGAGGGAAATCCTATCGCAGAGACCGGCAAGGCATTAAAAATCTATCATCAGAAAGTAAACCGGGCTTAGTACCAAAACTTCTACTGTCCATTTTAACTCTTTTTTCAGCGGACTCTAACATAGTGACTTTCACTGAATATTGGCTTTGTGCATTAATTTTTGACAAGGAACTTTTTTCTGATGAGTTTAATGTTTTTCGACGTAATAGACATCAGGATCAACTGCAGTGCCCGGTTGGGGGTGGTGTTTTGATTGCAACCCAGAAAGATTTGCTAATTGAAACTATTAATGTGAATGGATGTGGCTCCTTGGAATTCTTATGTGTCCGGATTAAATCTTATGCCAAAGTTAACCTAATGACAAGTTAGAAAGCAGGCGAGATTTCCGAGTGTTTTGAATTTAAAATGCACACGACAAGAAAAGGAAGAAAGAAAGAATACAAATAAAAAAAAATCAAACTCTCTTTAAAACTTTTATGACTAAAGATAAAAAAATGTGAAAATGTTTCATTTTCGTAAATATATGAGAAGGGTCGGAGTTTTCACGTTTTACTCTCATAAAATGCTCCCGCGGTTTTGTGAAAACCGGTTTTCATGAAAAATTAATAATGTTTGGTGACATGTTGTTGCTGTAAATGGAAACATGTTGTTGTTGTAATCCTATGATATTTGAACAGCACGTGTTTCTGTTTACATTCCTTTTGCTATGAAGAGAATAAGTGGGAGAAACTCATGATGGATTCTCTGATATTTTCGGGAAAACTGAGAATTTCATTTGAGAGGAATTTTATATCTCCTTTCAGCATCATGACAAAAGCTAAATTTATCTTTTTCTTAAAAATGGTAGTGTGACCTGATGTACATTATTATAAATAGGTTGAAAGGTTTTTGAGGGATTTAATAAGATTTTGTCGTTCGGGTAATCCTACGTTCTCTCGATTTTTGTTTTTAACTCGTTGTCTCAGTTGCACTACAATAGTGCATAGCCAAGTTCCTTTCCCCCAATAAGAGGTGTTATTTTAATTAGCCCGCTATTTCGGTAGATGTCACTTATGGAGCTGTCATTTTTTGACATTTGACAAGTAGAAACTATGCCATTAATAAAAATGGAACGACACACGATTCAACAACGCATTGAAATTATTAAAATTCACTATAGAAATGGTGAAAATGTGGCAGAGACGGTTCGTAAAACTCGAACATTTTTGGGTCATCGTGAAGCATCTTGTCGGACCGGAATACAGAAATTGGTAGAAAAATTCGAGCTGTTGGGACAAGTTAGTGATGTGAAGAATAAAACTCGTGCACGTCGCTCAAGAACAGCCGAAAATATTGCTGCTGTAGCCGAAAGTGTTAAAGAAAACCCAGGTTTGTCCATTCCTCGTCGTTCTTTGGAATTAGGCATTCCACAAACGTCATTAAAACGTATTTTGCATAAAGATTTGGATCTTAAGGCTTATAAAGTTCAGTTAACACAAGAACTCAAGCCGGCCGATCATCAACAACGTCGAGTCTTTGCTGATTGGGTCCTTGAAATGCATGAAAATGATCCGGAATTCCATCGAAAACTCATCTTGAGTGATGAGGTTCATTTCCACCTCGATGGCTTCGTCAACAAGCAAAATTGTCGCATCTGGGATTCGGAAAACCCAAGAGTTATTGTTGAAAAGCCTCTCTATCCTCAACGTGTGACTGTTTGGTGCGGTTTATGGTCCCGCGGGGTCATTGGACCTTACTTTTGTGAAAATGAGGTTGGAGCAGCAGTTACAGTGAATGGATTGCGCTATCGACAGATGATTAATGATTTTTTATGGCCGGAATTGGATCGTATTGATCTGGACAACGTTTACTTTCAACAAGGCGGCGCTACGTGCCATACAAGCAACGAAACCATTGATCTTTTACGGGAAAAGTTTCCGGACCGTGTTATCTCTCGAAGAGGTGATCACAATTGGCCACCGAGATCTTGTGACTTAACACCTTGCGACTTCTTCCTTTGGGGCCACGTGAAAGAGAAGGTCTACGCCAACAGCCCAGCGTCGATTCAAGACCTCAAAGATGGAATTCGTGAGGCTATCGAGGAGATAGGGCAGCCACTTTGCGATTTGGTTATGGAAAATTTCATGAAAAGGATATGGTCCTGTAGGCGTGGTCGTGGTGGTCATTTGGCTGATGTTATTTTCCATTATTAACGGTATACCTTCCTCTTTATAATGAAATAAAGATCCGATCATTTATCTCAAAAAATGCCATTTTTCTTTGAATATCAAAATAACACCTCTTATTGGAAAACCCTTTATATGAAATTACTTGTTTCATTCTAAAAAACACCAGACATTTTCCAATTTTGCCCTACAGCTTCTTAACTTGTCTTTAGATTAATTTTGGTAATACGCGCCAAGTAAAAGAGTTATTGATGTCATTCGAGTACGAAATTTGTTCCGACTCTTACTTTTCAGTCTAAATCAGTTACATGTATAACATAGACTGCTGACATCATTGAAATTGCTTACATTATCATGGGATCACTTTCAATATGTAGTTGTCTCTTTTTGGTTTAACTTTTGTTTTTTATTATTATTAAGCCAAGCTCAAGGAATACCCTATGGTGCAAAGCATAGCATGGCAGGAAGAAAACAAGGAAAGGAATTAGAGAATGTGAGAAGAGCGGTGGATATATAACACTCTCAAACTTTCGCAGATTGTATGCCGGAGGAGAGACAGAAGATGGTAGATTGTTCCACATTCCCACAGTTCGGGATAAAAACGTATCACGAAATTTTACTGTACGGCCGAAGATAATTTTAAGGGTGAAAGGATGTGCGCAGTTTGCAGCGCTAGTATTGCGAGCAGCAATCATTCTACAAGGGATCAGACTAGCAATTTCATCGGGAAATTGACCAGGAACGAAAGGCATCCGACATTGCGACGGTTCTCGAGTGAGTCGATGTGACTATTTATTGCCAAATCGCTAATGAGCTTAAAGGCTCTCTTTTGGACAATATCCATAATGAACCTAAGTTTGTGCGATCAGCCCCGGCCTAGATATCGGAATTGTATTCCATTCTAGGTTTGATATAATGATATAAGATTTGTAGAGGAGATTGGATGGGATGAAATATTTCTTATACGTTTTCAGAAATCTGAGACATCTAGATACTTCTTGGGAACAGAGAAGATTTGATTTGTCCAGCTTAACTTACTGGAAATATTAATGCGTTAAGACGGTGTATCGTAAAGCAATACTCCATCAAAAGAAATGGGGGTAGATAAAGTATGATCTCTTAATGAGATGAGATAGCTTTGGGACTTAGATGCATTGAATTCGACGCGATTCGCGTTGTTTCACGCGAAGATAATGGCAAGATCGTTATTCAATGATCTAATCATGCATCATTTACATCATGCGACGTTCCCTCTGGAAGCCGCAAGAGTATCAAAGGAGTAAGTGAATTGAAGGGTACTGTCATCGGCGAGACTATGGATGGGATTGAAAGTATGGGAAAGCAGATCGTTAATGAAAATTAAGAAGAGAGATGAAGAGATAACAGAGCGCTGGGGTACACCGGCATTTATAGGGTGAGTTTCAAATAAACGCCATCTAGTACATAGGCGACCGGATAAGAAACTTTCAATCCATGATAGAAGAGGAGGGGAGAGACCAAAAGCATTAAGTGTGGCTAAAAGGGCTGGATGCCAGACTCTAGTAAAGACCTTTCAGATATCTAGGGCAACGATTTTGGATCACCAAAATTATGAAGACTACGGTTCCAAGGTTCCGTAAGAATAGTCAGCAAGTCTCTAGATGAGCATCCAGCTCGGAAGCCATATTGGTGATCGTTGATGAGACGATTAGTTTCTAGATACTTCATTAATTTGGAGTTAATGATAGATTCAGAAACTTTTGAAAGAATCGAAGTGACTGCGATTTATCGATAATTTGTGGGATCGCCACACTCACCTTTCTTTGGAATAGTCTAAACCTGAGCTAGTTTCCAAGCAGTTGCAAATTTTCCTGTCGAGTAAGACAAGTAGAATAGTTTGCGGAGAGGTTTAGCCAAGGACGTGGCGTAGCTTTTTATTAACAGAGGCGAAAAGCATAAGGTCCTGCGGCTTTGAGGACGTCGATCCCCTCAAGGACCTTGATCACATCTCTCATACGGATGTCAATTGGCTCTTGTACACGTCCACATGGGAGATGCAAAACTGGTGTCTGTGAAGTGGGTGGAAGACAAAAATTTGAAGCGAATCTAGCAGCCAAAATATTAGCTTTATCCAGGGAGTACACAAGCACTTCACCATTATTAAGTAGTGAAGGTATAGGGGAACTGCTGAAGTTGTTCCTGATGGTTTTAACCAGACACCAGAAACCCTTGCTGCCTTTTAGGCTTGCCATGATTCTTTATCTGACACTCTGGTCAAAACGAAATTTTTCTCTCTGGATAATGGACTTACAGGTGTTCCGTACAATCTTGTAGATTTGTTTTAGTTCTGGACATATATTGAGTTGATAGGCGCAAAAGGCAGACTCTTTCGATTTTATTGCTTGGTTGCACTTATCGTTAAAACGAGAGCGATTTTGCTGTTGTTGAGATCTGCTGTACGAATACGGAATGCATTCATCAACATTCTACGAAGCAAAACAAACCGACCAATCAATTTCACTAAGTTACTGATTGAGACTTTCCCAATCAGAATTTTTATAGTGCCATAGAAGCCTATTTGTAGGTGGTGAAATAGGGTGGCACAGGTTTGAGGTGGTAGATTGAGCCGTGATTAAGCAGTAATATGAATTACCTAGAGGAGAACAGACTGAGATGTAATATTTGCCGAAGTGAGATGTCAGGAACAGATCTAATAAATTAGCTCTATCTCCAGCTACATCAGGAACTCGCGGGTGTGCAACCACTAGCTATTGCAAATTAAACGATTCACAGAAGAGTTCAACAAATCGACCCGCAGGAATTCTGGTAGATGAATGTCTGAGTCACGGTATGTTATGGAGATTAAAATCGCTTGCCAGAACGATTTCTGAAGAGGGGGAGAGAGAAAGCGAAAGCAAATGATCAATATTGTTGGAGATATTATCGAATGAGGATACCGTTTCGTCATCAGACATATTTGGGCTGCGATAAAGGAAACAGAAGTAGATGATGTGCCTGTGGAGTTTGGACCTAATTCAGATGTAATTAATCTCTGGATTGATGAAGCAAAATCTTTAAAGATAGTAAAGGCCACATAATTCCGAATATACACGGAAAGAATTTTTTACTAACATTAATCTTCGATTTATTAAACACAGTGAATACCCTTTTTGTTAAAATCAATTCAAAAAATGATCAATTTAATCAAAAATTTCTTAATATTAAAAATTGTTGTCTAGTATCGAGAAAGATGAAGTTTTCAAAATTTATTCTAATTTACTAAAAACTATCAAATTCTTCTCGAATAGAATTTAGAAAAAAGAAAATTTTCTGAGAAATAAACAGAATTATAATGAACAGGTACAACAAAATAATAATTCTACTTCGGGCATTTTTGAAAATTCGTCATTTAATGAACTGCAATCATTTCATGTTACTGCAAACTTTTCTGTCGATGTAATGCACGATATTTTTGAAGGCATTATAAACTATGGTTTAACCCACGCTGTTAAATATTTGATTGAAAAAGGTTATTTTTCCTTAGATATTTTAAATTATAGAATACAGTATTTTGACTACGGAGAGATTGAGATTCGCAATAAATGCACAGTTATAAAGGTAAAACATTTAAAGTCTAAAAAACTTAATATGACTGCAAAAGAAGCATTTAATTTTTTGCATTTTTTTACATACTTTGTTGGCGATCTGATCGATAAATCAGATAGTGTGTGGAAGTACATAATTTTATTGGAAGACTTAGTACAAGCAGTAATTTCTCCCAGTTTTAGTGAAAGTGATATCACTAGCCCTGAATATGATATTGTAAAACATAATGAAATGTACACTGAACTGTTGAAAGACATTTTAAAGCCCAAACACCACATACTTTCACATTATGGACACGTTATTAGATACTCTGGCCCTCCCAAATTTTTATGGTGTATGAAGTTTGAGTCCAAAAACAAGCAAATCAAAAACTACACGAAAACCACTTCATCCAGGAAAAGTCTTTGCTACTCTCTCGCAAAAAAGTGCTCCATGACATTCAGTTACATGTTATTAAACACTCCACACTATTTAAAAAAGACTTATTTATAACCAAAAGAGATGAAATGGATCTTAGAAAAAAGGAATACTTTTGTTCTATATCATTTATTTTATCTAATGATATCACTTCAGTCGTGGTTTCTTCAAATGTAGTATATCGGGGCATAGATTATAAAAATAAATTTTATTTAATAAAAAATGAAAAACTGTTTAAAATAATTGATATATTAGTTTTCACCAATGCAGTATTTTTAGTTTTAAAGGGCGTAGACATACTTAGAAGAGATGCTCATTTTAATTGTTTTATTGTTGGTAATGAAAATTCACAATACTATTGCTCCAACATAGAAAGCCTTTTTTCAACTACTGTTTATTAATATTACTAAAGCCCTAATATAGTTGAGCTGGTCTTGACTATTTAACTGATACTTAACTAAAAAGAATTCAGGGTATTTCTAATCTATGTGCTAGTTATTCAGTTAATTACTTATGTGTATCCGTCTAATTATTAAATTCAAAAAAATCACTAATTCACTTCTATACTTATGGTTAATTGTTCATTTCGAATAGATCACTGATTCACTTATACCTATGGCTGGTTGTCGAGTTCAATGCTGGGAATATCATATTGCGGATGTTCTCGTATTTACTATAACGGGTCTACACACGGGTGGTCTCGTATCCACTGGAACATGCACCTCGGTAAATAGAATACGGATGGTCTCGCATTCACTGGAAATACACACCTCGGTAACTAGAATACAGATGGTCTCGTATTCACAGGAACACACTCCTCTATAACTTAACTAGAGTAGGGATGGTCTTGTATTCAAAAAGATAGACGTGAATATACACACATCTCGGCAAATAGAATACGCGGTATCGAGTTCCCTGGAACAAATGTGGATAAAAATACGTATCTGTAAATATAACATGGATGGTGTCGTTATAGCTAGAGGAGATGTGGATGAACACACACCTAAGAATACAGAGCAGGGATAGTTTCGCGCTTCAGACAGACATGGATATACACACGCCTCGGTGGTGAGAATACGAAACGCCTCATACTAGAATCAGTAGGGTTAGATGGATGATCTCCCCTAACTTTACCACATGGTGAAAAAGTTTTTAAACTTAATAATTTGAAAAAAAATCGTTATTTAATAACTTCATTTAATTTTAAAATATAAAGGGTTTTCCAATAAGAGGTGTTATTTTGATATTCAAAGAAAAACGCCATTTTTTGAGATAAATGATCGGATCTTTATTTCATTATAAAGAGGAAGGTATGCCGTTAATAATGGAAAATAACATCAGCCAAATGACCACCACGACCACGCCTAGAGCACCATATCCTTTTCATGAAATTTTCCATAACCAAATCACAAAGTGGCTGCCCTATGTCCTCGATAGCCTCACGAATTCCATCTTTGAGGTCTTGAATCGACGCTGGTCTGTTGGCGTAGACCTTCTCTTTCACGTGGCCCCAAAGAAAGAAGTCGCAAGGTGTTTAGTCACAAGATCTCGGTGGCCAATTGTGATCACCTCTTCGAAAGATAACACGGTCCGGAAACTTTTCCCGTAAAAGATCAATTTTTTCGTTGCTTGTATGGCACGTAGCGCCATCTTGTTGAAAGTAAACGTTGTCCAGATCAATACCATCCAATTCCGGCCATAAAAAATCATTAATCATTTGTCGATAGTGCAATCCATTCACCGTAACTATTGCTCCAGCCTCATTTTCGAAAAAGTAAGGTCCAATAACCCCGCGGGACCATAAACCGCACCAAACAGTCACACGTTGAGGATAGAGAGGCTTTTCAACAATAACTCTTGGGCTTTCCGAATCCCAGATGCGACAATTTTGCTTGTTGACGAAGCCATCGAGGTGGAAATGGGCCTCATCACTCAAGATGAGTTTTCGATGGAATTCCGGATCATTTTCATGAATTTCAAGGACCCAATCAGCAAAGACTCGACGTTGTTGATGATCGGCCGGCTTGAGTTCTTGTGTTAACTGAACTTTATAAGCCTTAAGACCCAAATCTTTATGCAAAATACGGTGTAGTGACGTTTGTGGAATGCCTTATTCCAAAGAACGACGAGGAATGGACAAACCTGGGTTTTCTTCAACACTTTCGGCTACAGCAGCAATATTCTCGGCTGTTCTTGAGCGACGTGCACGAGTTTTATTCTTCACATCACTAACTTGTCCCGACAGCTCGAATTTTTCTACCAATTTCTGTATTGCGGTCCGACAAGGTGCTTCACGACGACCCAAAAATGTTCGAGTTTTACGAACCGTCTCTGCCACATTTTCACCATTTTTATAGTGAATTTTAATAATTTCAATGCGTTGTTGAACCGTGTATCGTTCCATTTTTATTAATGGCGTAGTTTCTACTTGTCAAATGTCAAAAAATGACAGTTTCAAAAGTGACATCTACCGAAATAGCGGGCTATTTAAAATAACACCTCTTATTGGAAAACCCTTTGTAATTGGTACATCTCGAAAACTATCCAAAAAAACATAGTTTCGCGCTTCAGACAGACATGGATATACACACGCCTCGGTGGTGAGAATACGAAACGCCTCATACTAGAATCAGTAGGGTTAGATGGATGATCTCCCCTAACTTTACCACATGGTGAAAAAGTTTTTAAACTTAATAATTTGAAAAAAAGCGTTATTTAATAAATTCATTTAATTTTAAAATATACATATTTTTTAATATAATTTGGCATGCTGAATAAATTGATTACAATTTATATGGAAACAACTGGTTTTTATTTCTAGATTTTCCCACGATTTTGTTTTTTCTTGCAATAAATGATAAATAATTTGATAGATTCATTAATTAAAAGCTTTGTTCAAATAAACATACCTGCATGAAGCATAAAGATTCTCTTATGAAAAGCTATTTTTGAGAAAAGCACACCTGCTTAAAGCAAATTAATACACGTGTATACTACTACAATAAATTAAATCTAGAATTAGTTTTCTTGATCTATACGTTTTATAGAATACATTTTAGCAGAACTAAAATTCAATTTATTGGCAAAATAAGATACATAGTTATAGACATTTCGTTTACATATATTAATCTTTCAATGTTTAATTCAAGTAAACAGGTCGCTTGGATCTGGCATAAAGGTTTTCTGAATATAGGAAAGCTAGCATCAGTATGAATTTTCAACATGTCTAGTTTTATTCTATTAATGCTAGAAGTAAGAAAATATGACCGCTTGAATTTAGTTTAATTTACTTGATAATGATACAAGCACCCAAAAGTTGAATCAAGAAAATGTTTTCTAGAAAATAATAAAAATTTACTTTTCGCAAAATCAACAGCTTTTTTACTTGATTTTTATCTACATTTGCTTAATATCAGTAAATTATTCTCTCCGTGTATATTGCGCTCCCCATATGTGGAAAAAAAAGGCACAGTACTGTAACCAGGGACTCGATACTGATTAATATCTATCAGCATCAGAAACGACCTTGGTTTTACTAAGCGCAAGAATTGCCGGACTTTTAGAGTTACGGTAGTAGTACACCGAAAAACAATTTCCTCTTAATCCGCGAATGTTGCAGAATTCTTAAATAAAATTCTGCATGCTTAGAAGCAGAACAAAAAAGCAGAAGAAAAAGCGACACACAACACACAGATATTTGGGCGCCACCAGCAGTAGTCAACGTGACAGCAAGGTAAAAAAGACCAACAATAGTTATATGCCTATAAAATAGAAATAGATAGCAATACAACATTTGCGATCTTTCCTCTGTCCCCCATACCTACTCTTAGGGATAGGCAAGCAAAAATTGCTTAATTTTACTTGTTCGCTTAATAGTTGAGATTAAGAAATATTTGATGTTATAGAAGATAAGATTCCAATGCAAGCAATAGTTTCGAATATATTTGGAATTTTTTGAACCTGAAATTTGCATTTTAAAACGAAAATGAAATTTTAAATTAAGATGATTGTTACACCTCTGTTAACAAAAGTTGACCCAAATGAAATAGAAAATCAAGCAGTCAGTGGTCTACGAAGTATTCTTTGGCAGCCTTCTAATTCAGTTGCAACCTCGTAATCTTATTTATTTACAATTTGTTTACACATTTAGTACAATTTCACCTTTTCAAAATTTTATAACATCAAGATAATTTTTTATTCATGCAATCAGACTTAGGTATAATCATTGAATAAATAACTAATAAGGAAACGGCATATCGGGTGAAAACCTAAGCCACTCGGCGAAATGTATTAGTGTGCTCTGTTTGTATTGGTTTCGTCATGGCAGTAATGAAATGCTGACATTCTGAAGGGGAACATTTTTTATTATCCAAATTCCTATGCAAAATAAACAAATTTTTAGCTCCCCCTAACTTTCAGATAATATTTCTTGGCGTTGCCTTTGTATGACTGGAATAATTTAGAAACCAATGACAATTCAATTGTAAACAAACAAACCGGCATTGCTAAAATGTTCATTTTTTTGCCATGGCTGTTTATTTTTATAAATATATCACTTTTATTTTATTAGAAACACTATAATTAATAAGTAAAGCTATTAAAGTTACTTGAATAGTGATTTCCTGCAGCACAGCACAGCGCACTTCATTATGATAATTTAAGACTCCGGAGTCTCTATGACACAAAATATCGTTCACAAAGGAATATTTCGCACTCATTTCACACTACTATTACGTAAAAATCACATTTAATTATTTATTTTTCACAATATCGCGAATTCAAATCCGAGAACTTCTTTTCAAAATTATGAAATGTCAGAATGTTGAACTGACACAAAATAGTAACGAGGCCCTCTTGTCATTTCTCTCCCCCCCCCCCCCCCCCCGCGACCGTAGGTCACACTGTCATTGAAATGCTTAAACACACGTACACTGTATTCGCACGATACCCCGCTTCCTTATTAGTTATTTATTCAATGGGTATAATCTGTCAATTGCGTTATGAAGAGTTCTATTATTGACCTCCTTATACAGACTCATAAAGAAAAGGTATTTAAATGTCAACTTCATTTTTCAAAGATTTGAAACATGCGGAAATATATTTTACAAGGCTTCCAAGCCTACTGCATTAAATTTGTTTGAAAATGAACTCAATTTGAAATTCAAACTGAATCAAGTGCAATAGAGACGACTACTTTAACTAAGTCGCGGGAGGACATAGCTTTTACGTATCATTTCCCTTTGGCAATAGGTAACCTATCAGACAGCAGATCCTATTCCATTTACTAAAGTACCAAAAATGTTTTAGTAACAGGAAGCTTTTTGGGTTTAGTTCCGCCATTTAGCTGTTGCTGCTGTTTGTACAGCTATACAGAATACACATATTTGTAGACCACAATTGTTTTGCTCAAATTGAAACAGACTTGTGTTGAAAGCAATAGGAAATGCATGTCCGTGAATTCTGTGAATTGCGTTGTAACACTGTGGTATTTTCCATGCAGAAATCATTATTGCTTCCAACGAAAAGTTGTTTGCGTAGTAAATATAAATTAAATTTAGCTACGGACTATTTCAGTTATTAGAACTGTTTATTTGGAGGTCTTTAATTCTTAATATGTTTTACAAAAAACTTTTTAGACACATTTTGAGAATATGAATTTCTATGTGGAGTTAGGAGCATCCACTGGTGTACATATATAATTTGTATATATGTACTTACATAGAACAAGCATTTTCATGTAGAAAATAATGGCACAACACAGAATTCAGCAAATAATTTTTATCTTCCGGAATATATGTAGAATATGTTTCCATACCGTATTCCTATTGAGAAAAATACTTCTTTCAGCATAAAATGGTCCTCATATGCCATACGCCCCAGGAGAGATTTTGGTAGAAGGGCAAGCAAATAAGAATTTGATTCTTGCGAATAATATGAATTGCGGGAAAGATAAGAATATAGAGACTTCGCGATATTTTATCAATTCGATATCTTATCCTTTTGGATGATGACAACAAATCATTAAAATGGACGGAATTTTCAAGTAACGCTATATTCTTGCACATTTATTGCCTTGAGGTAAATATGAAGATATATTTGTTGCGATTTTATGAGAAGGAAAATATAACAGGTAGACTTGTCTTCTTTCTGATATAGTACCTAATCGCAATAAAATGACATCGAATCTTTATTAGAAGGAAGAAATATTAATTAAGATACATATCTTCCTTCTCTCCTAATTATCCCCACCAGGAATTTAATCCTTATCGAATTTTTATCGTCCTTGTAATATTTCTCAAGCAATAAATATACAACAAAGCTACGATACGTCTAGAGGATCTATCGTTCAAATGTTTGCTGGGAAATATAACAAAAGTGAACATGGAAACCCTTTTTATAATTGTTGTGGATTGAAACAATTTCCAAAGAGAAGCCTGAATTAGATTGCCACGACAGCGGCAGCAGCAGCAACAGCAAATCGTTTTCATTGGTTGAGCGCGATCAGCTGATTGAGTGACAGCAGCAAAAACGTCGTGCTGCCGAGTCATCTCAAATTCTAAATTTGCTGTTGCTGTCTTCATAGGCAGATTGTTGTGAGCTGTCAAGTTAATTTTTTATGTAGGGAAAATGGAGGAAAAACTTATAGCCTTAGTAAAAAATAAAAAATTTTTATATGACAAATCAAGAAGTTCTTACAAAAAATTAGATGTGAAAGAAGCTGCTTGGAACGAAATTTCCAACGAATTAAATAATAGTGGTAATGTTGCTGAAACATTAGGAAAAAATATGATAATAAGTTATTATTTTTTTAGTGGAGCAAATACAAAAGCGGTGGAAGACATTGCGAGATAGATATGCCCGCGAACGTAAAAACATGTTTACCCTATCGGGATCAGCTGCCAAATCTCCAAAAAATAAATGGAAATATTTCGAACAATTATCTTTTTTATCGGACATTCCGGAAACAAATTATCGGTATGCGAATTTACCAGTTCATAATACGCCGTGATAATTAAATAATATTTTTGTTTAAAGGACAATCAGCAACTACGAGCATGAAGTAGAAGATTCAACCGGGGCATGCTATGAGGCTGTAGAGTCTGGTTTGCAAATGGCTGAAGACGGGTCCATACTATTTGATGAAAGCTTTGGAACGAGCGACAACTTTCCGCTCTCGGGGACATCTTGTAGCTCCACTAGTTCGCCCCAAACTGCGCTACTAGAAGAAGATGTAGAACGGCCACAGCCTGGAAAAAGGCGAAAAAGGAATTTACATTCGGAAATCTTGCTGCAAAATACTCATCGAGAAATGAGTCAGTTTTTAAAAGAAGCTAAATCTGCATTTAAAGAAAATTCGTCGAATATGTCATCTTTAGATTTATTTTTTAGTGGACTTTCAAGTGACATCCAGAAAAGTGGCATGACTTTCCAGATCCAATATCAACAGCTGTGAAGCAATAATTGCTATCGCATGCAGCAAGCATTACAATGCTGTGAAAACTTTTATAATTATAATAGAGCGAACCTGCATTCGGAGGGCATTGAATTCTGATGTGCTTCCCGTCGATGGCACCAATGCAATTAGGCAAACCCGTGGAGTTATAAAAATCAATGGATATTTTCCGCCATTCCTGTTCATTAGGTTCTGCTAAGTAAATTGCAGACAGTTCGTCCCAAATAGCATCACAGGTCTCCAAAATTATTTCTCGAACGGTTGTATATCCGAGTCGAAATGCCCAGGAAAGAGTATGCCATGACACCCCTTGCGATAAGTACCTATATTAAGTGAGGGATATAATATTTAAAATATTACTTACACCAAAGTTAAAAGTAGTCGACATTCGGCTTCTATAGGCCTTCTGTGGCTGTTTTGTGTCAGTCTTGTTCTTAAGAGGCTGTGGAGCAGTTCGAACAGAGTAACACCCATGCGAGTTGCTTTTTTAAATTGTTCGTTATCACTATTTTTCATAATAGTAAACAATTTCGAATAGAATCCGTACATTTCGCGCTCATTTTCCAAAAACATTTCTTTTGTCCATATCCTCGTCCTAATATTAAATAGTCTTATATACTGCAATAAACTAAATAGGTAGTCATTACAAGTATCAATTTATTAAAATAATCGTATTTAATTAGGCTATACATATGTACGAGGGTGGTGCCAGAAGTACACCCGATCTTACAAAGAAAACACAAAAAATTTGGAGAAAAATATCTTTATTTCTCTACATAATCTCCTTTTAGCTCGAAACACTTTTCCCAGCCATGTTTAATCGCTTCGATACCCTATTTATAGTGGGAATCGTCGAACTCTTCAAGATCGCCATCAACCGCAGACTCCACCTCCATTGTTGGCAATTCTTGTACCACCTAGAAATTTTTTTAAGTTCGGAAACAACAAATAATCCGAGGGGGCTAAATCACACGAATACGGTGCTTTAGGATGCAATTTGAACTTTAATTCATTGACTTTGGCCATGGCAACTACACACATGTGCACTGATGCATTGCCTTGATGGAATAAAACTTTATTTTTCGGCAATTGCCGTCGGTTTTGCTTGATTTCGTCACTCAAACATTGCAATAAGATCCCATAATGCTCACCGTTGATTATTTTCCATTTCTGAAGATAATCAATGAAAATTATCCCTAGCGCATCCCAAAAAACTGACGCCATGTCCTTGCCTGCAGATGGAACTGTCCTCGCCTTCTTCGGAGCAGATTCTCCACTTCGATTCAATTGTTTTGACTGTTGCTTCATCTGAGATGTTAAGTGACGGACCCATGTTTCATTCATGGTTATGAATCGACGCAAAACTTCGACTTTATTGCTGTGAAACCTCGCCAAACACTGCATTGAAATATCCTCACGATGCGGTTTATGTTCAATTGAGAGTAATCGTGGCAGCTTTCTTGCGCATAGCTTCGTCATGTCTAAATTTTCAGTCAATATTTGATGTACAGCACTTTATGAAATGCCTACAATGTCTGCAAGTTCGCGCACTTTCAGTTGACAATTTTGTAGATTTTTTCACCATTTCTGGCGGATCACTTGTTTTTGCCGACCACTGCGGTGTTCGTCTTGGCAGCTCATACGGCCTCGTGTAAACTCTGCCATCGCCATCTATATATTAGGTCTGGTACTTCTGAGATTACCCTCGTATGTCACAATTGCTGTTCGTACAGGCAATATTCACGACGACCTACCCATGGTAACCTTGCCGCTTTTATTCATTTATTTATTCATTCCACATTATCGGAAATACAATGTTTGAATTTATATCACTTCTCATAAAATCTATGCACTAGATTTTCTGAATTCCTTAGAAATATATCCATATTTCGTTGGACAACTTTAAAGCATTCTCTTATATCTAAAATTGCCAATTCTAGATCGCAAAATTTGGTTTGTTTGGCTTAGTTGTGACCAGGGGCGGATCAAGGATTGTTGTGAAGGGGGGGGGGCGTGGGGGGGGGGCAAATATGGATTAAAAACGGAATACGCTAGAAACAGATCAAACGTTCGCCACCACTAGCAAATATCAAATGCACAAAATATATCATTATATCATTTACAAGATTCGGGTCGAACAGCTAAGCTACCACCCCCAACGAAGAAAGTCACTCAACGTTCAACTTTTGCCATTCTTGAAAGTCAAACGAGTTGTTAAATTATTTATTTTGTTTTGGTTTGTAAATGGTGGAAGTGTAACGATTCCAAATCATCCATTTCGGTTAGTAAAAATAACGAAATATATTTTGTTCAAATTCACGAATTTATCATAAAGTGTAACTTTGCAAAATAAAGGAATGAAAGCGCGTCTAAACAAAATAGCAGTCACAGAACAGATGCAATACAGACCTTTGTAAGTACATAACTACATGGAAAGTTCTAAATTCTACTACTAAGCCAAGCTCTATACTCTATGATGCAAAGCACAGCATGGTAGGACGGACAGAGGGAAAAGAGTGAGGCGGCGCTCGAGTGAGTCGATATGACAAGTTATTGCCAAAACGTCAATGATCTTGAAGGCTCTAAAAGCTAAAACTATGCAACCAGTCCAGGCCCAGATATGGAAATTGTATTCCATTCTAGGACTAATGTAGGATTTGTAGATGAACGCTACATTCGATGGACTGAAACATTTCTTACACCTTTTCAGAAATCCAGGACATTTCGATGTTTCTTTGGCAACAGGAAAGAAGTGATCTGTCCAGCTTAACTTACAGGAAATATTAATGCCAATAATGCATAAAGACGGTGTACCGTAAATCAGTGCTCCATCAATAGAAATAGGTCTGGGAAATAGGACTGGAAGCATTAACGCACCCAGGATTTGGCTGGGGGGGGGGGGGGGGGGGGACGACGGCCATAGGTGTCCCAAGTCCTAACAAGTCAGAAAAATAGGGCTTTAAAGTCCCGTCCTGCACCCATCTGAGCACTTAAGGATTGTTATTGTAGATTAAAAGGTTTTATTTTATTTTATCGGACTTTGTAATAATATACAGACTACATTTTATACGTAATTTGTAAATTATGTTCAGAAAATTGACATTCTGGAGGGTGACCGGTCCCGTTCGTCCCCCCTCTCGGTGCGCCCCTGACTGGAAGAGTTATGATCCTGTTTTAAAGAGATGAGACAGCTTTGAGACTTGGATGCCTTGAATTCGACGCGATTCACTTCACCCCAACCGAGAATATTATTAACGATCTAATCATGCAAACTCGATTAACAGACGTGGCTTTCCCTCTAGAGTCCGCAAAAAAGTCAAAGCGGTAAGGGAAATCAAAGGTACATTCATAGACAAAACTATCGATACGTTAAATGTAAGCGAAAGCAGACCATTAAAGAAAATTAAACTGTGGGATAGAGGGAGAGATAACAGAGCCCTGGGAACATCGGCATTTATAGGGTGATGTTCTGGTGAAACGCCACCTAGTACAACTGGTGTTAGGCGATCAGATAAAAACCGAAATTGCTGGATGCCAGACTATATCAAAGACCTTTGAATTATCTAGAGCAACGATTTTGGACTCACCAAAATTGTGAAGACTACAGTTCCAACGATCCGTAAGAAAAACAGCAAGTCTCCAGATGAGTATCCAGTCCGGAAGCCATATTGGCGATCATTGATGAGTTGTAATAGATTTAAAAACCTTTGAAAGAATCGAAGGGATTGAAGCGGTATTGGGAATAGGCTGAATGTGAACTAGTTTCCAAGCAGTTGGAAATTTTCCTGTCGAATAAGACAAGTACAATAGTTTGCGCCGAGGTTTAGTCAAGGATGAGGCACAGCTTTTTATTAACAGGGCCGAAAACCCATCAGGACCTACGGTTTTAGAAGCGCTGATTAGCTTAAGGACCTTGCACACATCTCTCCCACGGATATCTATAGGCTCTTGTATACATCCACACGGGAGATGCAAAGTAGGTGTGTGTGAAGTGAATAGATAACGAAAATTTGAAGCGAATCTAGCAGCCAAAATATTAGCTTTATCCAGTGATTCAACAATCACTTCACCATTGTTAAGTAGTGAAGGTACAGGGGATGGTGAAGTTGTTCCTGATGGTTTTGACCAGGGGCTAAAGCCTTTGCTATCCTTGAGGCTTGCCAAGATTCTTAGTCTAACATTCTGGAAAAAAAACGGATTGGACTTGCAGTTGTTCTGTGCAGTCTTGTATCAATTCTGGGTATGAATGCAATTGATAGGTGCGAAAAGCATCCTCTTTCGTTCTTATTATCAGATTGAATTATTCTTAAACCAAGAGCAAATTTGTTGTTGTTGAGATCTGCTGTACGCATGCCAAGACTTAGAATGTTACTAAGTTTTAATGTGCATTCATCAATATCCCTTAAAGCAAGACAAATGCAAAATTTAATTTATCAAGATACTGATTGAAAATTTTCCAATCAGCATTTAGATGTTGTTTTTATTTAACGTTTAAGCTAAGTATTCTAGTAAAGCTATTGTATTTTACGGAATAATAAAAAAACATATCAATATAAATCTTTTGTTTTAAATGTAATAACTCACTACACCAATATGCAATGATTTGCTTACCGTTGTGTAGTTTCGCTAAATTTCTTCATTTTACGAGCTATAATTGTTTGTTGAAATGTTTTGTTGACGCTTTTACCCGAATAGGCTCTCTCCTGCTTCAAACACCCCGAGAAAAGCCCCGCTCGTATACAGGATTCTTGCAGGTAGCTGTATTTCCTCTTTTTTGTATAGGCTTCGACAGCCACGACAAAGTTTACCTAATAATAAGTTAAGAAGCTGGTGAGATATCCGAGTGTTTTACATTTAAAATGCACACGGCAAGAAAAGGAAGGAAGAAAGAAAAAAAATCAAACTCTCTTTAAAAATTTTATGAATAAAGATAAAAAATGTGAAAGCGCAAGTTCCATGCAACGAAACAGAATGGCAAATGTTTCGTTTTCGTAAATAAATGAGAAGGGGCGGAGTTTTCACGTTTTACTCTCATAAAATGCTCTCGCGCTTTTGTGAAAACCAGTTTTCATGAAATATTGATAATGTTAGGACACATGTTGTTGTTGTAAAAGGACTAGAAGGACACATGTTGTTGTTGTAATCCTATGATATTTGAACAGCACGCGTTTCTGTTTACATTCCTTTTGCTATGAAGAGAATAAGTGGGAGAAACTCATGCTGAATTCTCTGATATCTTCGGGAAAAATGAGAATTTCATTTGAGAGGAATTTTACATCTTCTTTCAGCATCTCTGGGCCAAAGCGAAATTTATCTTTTTCTTAAAAATGGGAGGTAGTGTGACCTGATGGACATTATTATGAATAGGTTGAAAGGATTTTGAGGGATTTAATAAGATTTCGTCGTTCGGGAAATCCTACATTCTCTCGATTTTTGTTTTTAAAGGCCGCGACACATTAAAAGCAGAAAGCAGCGACAGAGGCAGAAGCAGAAGCAGAAATCCAACATTTATGCTTTGTCAACCACATTGAAAGCAGAAGCAGAAAACAGTGACTTGCAAATACACATATCTGCTTCCCTTACTTTCAATCCTATCCATAGCTTTGCTGATGACAGTACCCTTGATTTCGCATACTCCTTTGACACCCTTGCGGATTCCAGAGGGAACGCCGCATGTGTTAAATGAGACTGCATGATTTGATCATTGAATAACGATCTTGACAATATTCTCGCTTGGGCAAAGTGAATCGCGTCGAATTCAATGCATCTAAGGCCCAAAGCTGTCTCATCTCATTAAAACAAGACCATCACTTAACCACTCCCGTTTCGTTTGATGGTGCATTAATTTTTCAATCACCGTCACTAAGAATTCTTGGCATTAATATTTCCAGTAAGTTAAGCTGGACAGATCACATCTTCTCGGTTGCCAAAGAAGCATCAAAATGTCTTGGTTTTTGAAAAGGTGTAAGAAATATTTCAGCCCATCAAATATAGCGCTCCTCTACAGGTCCTACATCAGACCTAGAATGGATTACAATTCCCATATCTGGGCCGGGGCTGGTCGCACAGCCTTAGCTTCATTGGATATTGTCCAAAAGAGAGCCTGCAAACTCATTGGCGATGTGGCAATTACTCGTCATATCGACTCGCTCGAGCACCGTCGCAATGTTGGATGCCTTTCGCTCCTTTATCGCTATAAGCATGGCCAATGTTCTGATGAAATATCTAGTCTGATCCCTTGTAGAATAGTTCCTGCACGCAATACCCGCGCTGCATCCCGCGCTCATCCTTTTACCCTTCAAATTACCTTGGGCCGTACACTAAAATTCCGTGATGCTTTCTTATCCCGAACTGTGCGAATGTGGAACAGTCTACCATCTTCTGTCTTTCCTCCGGCATACAACCTGCAAAAGTTTACATACATCGGCACCTCCGCCGCTCTCCTCATATCCCTTAATCCTTTCCCTATCTCCTTCCTGCCACGCTGTGCTTTGCATCATAGGGTATCCCCTGAGCTTGGCTTAATAATAAAAAAAAAAAAATATCAGGTGTTATAATTTTTAAAAAATTGATGTTAATTGTTAATTAATTTGTTATTTCTAACAAAATTAATTGCTTTCCTCCATGGATGTTTTGTTTTTCTAGCATCAAATCTCTTAAACCATTCTAAAAGAAAGGACGCCAACAACGAAATAAAATTTTTAGCTCTCTTTATGTTGGCAGTACTGAGTAGAAGCAGATTTTTTGAGATTTGATCAACTTTCAAGTTCTGCTTCTGCTGCTGCCGCTGCCTCGGCTTTCAATTTGTTAGTGTTCGAACAGTTGCATGTGTTCAGAAAAAATTCTGCTTCTGTCGCTGCTTTCTGCTTTTAATGTGTCACGGCCTTAACTCGTTGTCTCAGTTGCACTACAGTAGTGCATAGACCAGTTCTTTGCCCCCATTCATGCCAAAGACGAAAGTATATGAAATTCTAAAAAACACCAGAAATTTGCCCATTTTGCTCTACAGCTTCTTAACTTATTATTAGGTAAACTTTGGCCACGACATGTAGTGGAGGGTATGCCAAGCCGCTAACCATAAGGACTACGTTCTTAAATGTATTAAATTGAACACTTCAAAAATTTTAATGTTTTTTACAAAAAAGTAGGAGAATAGATTTTGTTAGGAGAACTTCAGAAGATCTATTGCAATTTTTTTTTCAGTGGTGTGCAGGGAGGGTAGCGTGCCGCATGCGCCACCTAGAT
Source organism: Dioctria rufipes (assembly GCA_963924295.1). Classification (NCBI taxonomy): domain Eukaryota; kingdom Metazoa; phylum Arthropoda; class Insecta; order Diptera; family Asilidae; genus Dioctria; species Dioctria rufipes. The sequence goes on along the minus strand of OZ002740.1, from coordinate 279,560,526 downwards.
GTGGAATTTAAAACACGAAAAATAAAATACATACCGAAAAAAAAACTCAGAAACAAAACATAATATGTTTCGTCCTACTGTTTGGAAAAAGTAACCCACATAATCGGGATAAAGCTCAAGTTGTTATATTCCAGGATATCGTATTTTTCGCGCAATACGCAATCTATACTTAGTCGTTTAATTTTATGAAATGTTTTAACCGATTTAGCATTCCATAATATCAATACAGTTTGGAACTAAATGCTCGGGATTCAAATTCAAGAGTACAAGATCTCGAAGAAATGCGTTTTGTATTTATTAAAATGTGTAAAAAGATTAATTAAATCCTTTTATATTTCCGGAAACATTTACCGAAGCTTGTTTTCCAGAATTATTTTTCAGAAATTTCCAAACCAAATCTTTATTATAAATTATAAGTAATTCCCCAAGAAATAATTTTTTTATATAGTAGTAACGGTGAGGTTTCCATTACCAAATTATATAACTTGAGTTATATAGACTAGTACTCGAAACCTCTTTGTAACCACTATAAACCCCTTATAGAGCGTAAATGGAGGATTATATAAAGGTTACCGTGACCTGATTTAGGTAACGTTATATAACTAAAAGTTTTATAAAATGATTAACCAAAATATTACTTCTTATAAAACCCTTAACTTCTTAAACTTCTTATAATATAACTTCGTATAAAACCCTTATATAACCCAAGGTGCTCTCGATTAATTTATTTTGGTCATAGCAGTGGTTGCGGTAATGTTTCGGTTACCTTTATAAACTTTGTTTATAATGGTGATGGTAACGTTTCCACAACGCTTGGAATTCTCAGGCTGATTACTTTTAGTGATTGAAATGTTAGAGAAATTACTTTTCGTTACCTTTATAAAATATTATAATGCAAATATTTACGAAACCTATCTTGACATAGAATTTCGATTTTTTTTTTGTATTGCATTTTTATAATGGAAGGGTTTAATATTTTTACATTTCAGAAGTACAATTTTTCGGCATATATGTGGTGAAATTCAGCTGCAATTTAAATTTTACTGTGAACATCATCATAGATACTTCTAAAAAATACAGACCCCTCCAAAAATAAGCAATTTTTAATAATTTTAATTAAATATGACAGAATTAAAAATTTTCACTTAGGTGATATTAATTCATAAAAATAACATAACATAATTTAGAAATGTTATATACCTAAAAAGATGTATTTTCTTCATATAAAAGTAAAACGAAAGCCATATATCTGCAATATAAAAAATTGACTAATCCGACATTTTCTTTTTTATCTGCAATGCATAGATGAAAAAAATGGCGGCTTGTACTTAAATGAACTAATTACCATTATAAAACTTCAAGTAGTTTTATATAAACTCTGTCTCTATTATATAAACTGAATGACCCTTATAAAACTTCTAGAAATATTATAAAAACTGAAGAAACTACCATACCTCGAAAATGATCCTTATATACCCTTTAGTCATAATATGTAACCTTTGGTAATGTTTTATATCTTATAGTAACGAAAATCAGTCTACTGTTCTTATATACCCTTTGGTTATATTGTGTTACTTTGGTAACGTTATATATCTTAAAGTAATACCGAAGGATGTGTCAAGTCATTCTTAAAATAAGTTTTGTTGGGCGCGCCGTGTAGTGTTATAGTGGCTCCATTCGACACCAAAAGTAATTTGTTTTTATAACGATCACCGCAGTTACTAAAGGTCCATCAAAAAATTTTACGATATTTTATAGTGGGTATATGTATTACCGAAAGTTCCCAATTTTTATTAAAGTCACCGAAATTACTGAAAGTTGTCGAGTTATATAAGGGTAACCACGGATACCGCAATAAACCCTTATTACGAATAAGTTATATAACGTGGTGATCAAAACAATTACAAAACTTTTTTATATACCTTCTAGTAATGGTTAGTCTAAGTTATATAGATCGGTGATTGTAACATTTCCATCACCAAGTTATAAAATCTTTAGTAACGTACTTCCACGATAACCATTAGTAACCTTAAAAAACTTTAATATAACTACGTCACCAATTGGTAATATTATAAAACTCTTATATGACCACTGAAATTTTTACATAACCGAGTAACCATTATATACACCTTATAAAACTACCCATCACCTTCAGTCACCAAAAATTGGGAAAATTGTTACTTGGGTCATTTCCGTGATTTTGTATTCCGAGCTTTCAGAGCCCTTGTAATTCGAAATTTTCAATTCAAGAATTTGTAATCCAAGATTTTCCATTCTGAATTTTTTAATCAGGAATTTTTTTAAGAGTGTAATCCATTTTCTTTAAATGATTCCAGGATATTTTATTTTGATAGTTTAAAATAATCCTGGGATTAGGATTTAGTCTGTTCGAACATTAAATTATTATATATTTCAGGATTTATCATTCGATATAATGTTTTCCTGGTTTTTATTTTCGGAGATTTTCTTCTCGAGAATTATATTTACCAAAATTTTAGAATTAAGATTTTTAAATCCAGGATTTAACAATTTTAATTCGACTCAAATTCAAGTCCTAGAAGTAAAAATTACTTTAGTTTAGTCAAAGCTTGAATTATTTAAGTCCTTTGGGAAAGGTTATTTTCCGGTATGCTATATAAACGGATTGTATGCTCTGAGATTTTGTACTGCCTTTGCTATTTTTCATTCTCGTATTTTCAAATCCAAAATTTAGAGTTGTTAAAATCAGAAAATTTTAGTTGTTTCAATTGATGGAAGAGATTCTGTAACTTTTTTCTATTAGTAGGTATTTACAGGCATTTAAAGATTTTAGTGATCCGCGTCGTTCACCTGCCTCAGATAGGTTTGAACCTTTTCAAGGGAAACTGTAGCTCATTTGCTGTCATAAACCCAGCTCACCTTCACCTTCAAAATTTACAAACAAAGTTTTTCTATGAGGGTTTTTCTTTTAGCTAGAGAGTTTATTTTTTAAGCAAAAACAAGAATTGCTAATCTTCTATAACATTATAATTATATATAGGGGACATTACATAAAATACGTGGGATCATAAATATACAAAGTTTTCTCACTTAGTAATTGCCGGAAGCTCCAGAAATTTCAATAAACACGTTGAATTTTCGTTGATATTCTGTATACTGATGAAAATTTCGTTATCTGCCGTAACGAGAAAAAGCAGCAAAACGATATATATTGGCAGAAGGTTGTGGAAAATTATTTTCCGGGAAATGATAACGACCGTCGCTACGGAAGGGAGAATATAAACGAGAGTATGTAGTTAATTTCCGTCAAGTTGAAGGTAAAGGTATAGCGATTTAGAGAAATAGGTGAATCTTCTGGTAGAAAACCAGACGAGGTTTTTTCCTTTCAAGAAAACAAATTTATATAAAAAAAAAAAATCTTAAATTAAAATTGTTCAGCACGCAAAGTCTTGTTCCCACGTCTTCCCAGCACACTTCATTAGTTTTGTACAACAAACTCCAGAAATTTGCTTAATTACATCTCCAAGTATTAAAACGCAGTGTTACCTACATTTGCACATAGAGCTTAATTTTAATTCCTAAATTCCCAGAATTCACTCACTCGGCCACGAATCAAATTAACATTGAAGACCGTTTTAAGTTATAGACTCACGTTTCGCTCCTCTTTTTAATTAAGTTTTCACTCCTAAAGCTCTCCGTAAATTGAAGGAAGAACCTGCTTAGCGATATTAACATAAATCAGAAAATTCCACAGGGAATCATTTTGCCAGTTCCTCTCTGGATAGGGAACTTCCACTTTTTGTATAGGTTAAGAAAGGATCTGAATATTGGCAATGCTGGGTTGATATAGGCTAGGAATCTATCTATCTATCTATTGCGTGCACGTGGACAGTTGGAACTCGTTGCAGGAAAAATATTAAGTGCCCTTTGGGGGTGGTAAATTAAGTTTGTCGAGTATTGATGAAATTGCCAGCAGTTCAGATTCCCTGAATTAGGAACGTAAATTTCTTCAACAAGAAAATAATTTTGAGAGGAGTTAATTAAGATTATTCCATTATACATATTTACGTTTTCTGTGTAAATTGCCTCAGGCGAGCGAATTAAGTACACCACATTAAGCGCATTTGGTTTAATTAATTCAGTCAGTCCTGAAAGGGTTTCATTTTATAATCCTTCTACTTACCAACAAATAGACAACCTAGCCCCGACTTAAGGTAAAATATTTTTAAGAGACCTCTTTTTCTCGTAATTTAGTGGTTGGCAGGGAGAAGAGGTGAGATTGCAAGATAACTGTATAATTATGTGCTCGTAAGTAGTTGGTCGAAAAACTAAATATCTGCCTCGGAAATCCTGTGTGAGTATTCATATGTGGGGTCAGAGTTTTAATGGTGCTTTGAAAAATTCGAAACTATAAAGTGTCGAATATTTGTGCTATTCGTAAATTCGAAGATTAAATCTAAATACTAGCTGGATATATTCGTGGACTTTCTGATACTAATGTGTACTTCAAGCACGATGAAAAACGTTCGCATTTGTGTCTTTCTAGTTCTAATGGGCTCCAAATTGTGTATTTCCAGCTTAACGAAAAACATTCATGTGATAGATGTTGGAAATTGGAACATATGTGAACGACAAATACATTGATACTGTCTGAAATAAGTTTTAAAGGAGCTACAGTTACAGAGAAACTCCTTGAGCCACAGCTCTCTTGAAATCGCGCATATGGTCAATTCTCCACATCTGCGATTTACCAGCTTACATGCCTGTACTTCTAGAATTCTTATCACTGATTCTAAGGGTCGATTTATGGGTTTTCTCCAGTAGGTAAATAGTCATAGCGGAGCCCTTTCCGGCTAGAGCATCCTCTGCCTCGTTTCCAGATATGTCACTGTGACCAGGTATGCAGCAGAAAATACCCCAATATAATTAACACCCAGTCTCCTGAGCTCAAGGCGCAATCTAATGGTATTCGAGTTCAGGGCCTTGATCGCAGCCTGGCTGTCAATGCAAATCCTGATAACTCGATAACTGGGTACAACACAGGTTTTTGCCAACAGGAAGCCTTGCTGCTTTACTAATAACCAGAGCCTCCGCCTGGAACACATTACAGTAGCCCGGTAAGCGGTACGATACTGTAGTTGAGGGAATGCTGAGTACAATCCAGCTCCCACATCAATTTTCGAACCTTCTGTGAAGATATATATATCAGAATCTTTTACCACGCGATTATCATCCTCTCTACTAGGAATGCTAGTTGAAAATATTTTCTGAAAGTTTAGTGTAGGGACGAAAAAATCCGTATTCAATCCCCAGGACAGAACTTCAGTATACTGCTATGACCAAGGATTGCTGTTGTCCAGAGCAGTTTTGCAGCTATACATTTCCCATGTCTAGGGGCAGGGGAGGGACTATGATCTCCATTGCTGCCGTTGGTGTTAAACGAAGAGCTGCTATAACACCTAGACAGGTAGCTATCTATATTTTTTGTAAGATTCTTCAGGTTAGTCGTTAGAGCATTCCACCACACCAAGATTCCATAGATGAGGATAGGCCTCACAATAGTGGCGTACATCCAGTGTACCATCAACATCATTGTTTGCCTCGATGGTGTAAAAACAGTGTATTTTCTATATGTGTTCCTATTTAATTAGTTGAACTCTGGTTTTAGTAAAAAAAAATTAAAGGCTCGTGCTTTATGTAAAGGTGTTGTTATGATCTATGTTTTTCTTTCTAAACCCTGGCTTCTGACTTCTGATTATTTGATCGGCTAATTTCTGTGAGTTGAGATCTTCCCAGTACAATTCTGTTCAGTTGATGCAATTTGTCAGGCGAAACCTTTGAGGTTTTACTAACTTGCATACAATCCACTCCTCTTGTTTTTTCAGGGATTGGTGAGGGTTGTATGTTAATCTATTTCCATTGTATTAATTGCTGTTTCATTTTGGTACAACCTACCATTCTAGTAGCTCTTTATTTTAATATTGAGTTTCCCAGTGTAGATCGACTTAATGCAATTTTCTTTCCTTCTGGTGACTTTTTTTCCAGATTTAATTAACGATCCATTCTTTTTTCTCTATTTGCGCCTTACTTTACATACTTACATTAGTAATATTACATATTTTTTCTATGTTAGAATCTTCAGAAATATGTACGATTTACATTCTGGTGGTATTTTGTAGTAAATACATTCACAGGCAGTCCTTGGATTTATGTTCGTTTCGTTTCCTCCGCTCCGTTATATATAATTGACATAAAATTGTGTGAGTGGTGGTAATGGCGTTTGTGAGCGCATGGATAATTTTTCGATACCATTTTGTGGCATTAATATCCTTCAGCAAGACAAGGATGTCTTCACTAAAAATGAAATCGAACAATGTCGTTCAGTCATGTATAATACCCTAAACACAGAGCACGATCTAATGAACCATTAGTTACTAACTATTCATTAAAATGCCATGTGTCACATACTATTCATCATAATGGGTCGAAAATCATATCATAATGAACAGTGGCGTAACTAAAGATGTATGACCCCCCCGCAAATTAACATACTTGCGCAGTAAAATTTAATTATTTGTGTCAATTGTAAGGAAATTTTTTCTGAACCTCAGATGTATGATGTTTCCCATAATTTTGTACGTGGAGACAAAATTATTCCCTTCTCCATTTTTAATTTTTTTCAGGGCAGAAATTCCCACAATATGGGACAATTTCCATGATCTCCTAAAAGTGCCTTCAATCCACTCACTTCAAGCCAGATTTGAGCAAAAAAATTAAAAGTTTTCATGGGTACCAGGAGCAGTGCTGCCAAGATCTGGATTGCAAAAGTTATTTGCCTAGATTTACATTGTGCTCTACATTCATCATTATACCTGTTAGAAACCACGAAAGTACATTAAAAGGAAAATCGATGAGTGTCTGAGACAAACGCTTAAGCAAGCCAAAGTGAAAGGGGAAAAAGCTTCCCTCCCACATAAGTAACCGGAAATATCCGATTCCGATTACTTAAGGTAAGAGCCCGAGTCCACTGATCACCGCTCCGTACAACAGTGTTGATCTATACATATTTTGATTTTCATTTATTGCTTGTTTGCCTAATATCCTTAAGTTAAAGAAATACCCAGCAGAAATTGGAAGCATCACAGGATGCAAGCGGAAGCTCTACTCAGAAGGCATAGATGCGTGGCTTTTCGTTGGACACCTCATTTTTTTAACATTACATGTCATTAGGAAGAAGCAATAGAAAAGCTTTTATACCGCTTTCTCCAAGCTTCCATTGGAAGGTCTGCTAATTTTTTCGGTTGTGTTGCCTTCCACCAAGCTTCATTGCGATCAGAAAACGTCACTAACTTAAAACAATGGACTGAGGGATTTGCTATTTCATGTGGCACAAATATTGTGTTTCTGTATATCACCGTTAGAGCATCCTTTAAAACTTTTAATACATAATAATACATTTGGATGAAATTTTACACCCGAAAATCGAATTGAATTAAAAAAATATATTCTCTTTTGCCCAAGTGATATTTTAATCGCGTTTAAGGAATTAAACTAATTCTGACTTTAATTTTCAAGTTATTTTTACCTGAATCCTGCGTATAGTCAAGAAGGACGAAGCATGGTAAACAATATCTTTACCTTATATTTTCTGCGGTGATTGCATCTGCAGCCAATATAAAAGCATCAAATGGCATAAAAAAATGTTCAGTTAGTAATATTTTATTTTCTGTTGGTAGCACCAACTCTGTCATAGGGCTAAAGAGAAAACTGTAAAACTTGTGCCATTCTTTCCTATAGGAAAATGGCGATACACTGAGTCCATTGTTATAAGTCAGTGGAAAAAGTACTTTGCTTAGACAAGATTTCCATTGGAAGGCCTGACAATTTTTCTCGCTGGCTAGTGATTGCAAAAATGCTTCCTTGTTATAATGTCAGATGGCTGCACCATATGGTATATGGAGTGTCAGGTATATTCCATCTGAGCATAACGTCACTAGTTGCCAAATTTCCAAGGAAATGTATGGAAATATTATTTTTTTCATTTTTTGCAACCTTTTACTGCACAATTAACCATTTTAAAAGATTTCCTTTGCTTAAATTTTTATTAAATACGCACTTAAAAACTTAACTCGATTTATTCGCCTACGATTTCTTCACAGTTTCTCTCATACTGAGATGAAGCATACTACTTCTTACTCCACTTGTACGTTGTACCATTTTGAGCAGTTTTGCTCACACCAGTCGTTAAAAGTTCTCTAACTGAAGCAAAGTTAACTTAACACCAAGTTAAGAAGCAGGCGTGATTTCCGAGTGTTTTGCATTTAAAGTGCACACAGCAAGAAATGGAAGAAAGAAAGAAAAAAAAATCAAACTCTCTTTAAAACTTTAATGAATAAAGGGCGAAACACAATTCCACCGTTTCGATCCGATTCCTACAAATGTCAAATTTGCTTATATAGGAGACATATGTGCAATTGGACACATTATACCGAAATGGATCGAAATGGATCGAATCCAAATGGAGAAGTTCAGGAAATTTCAAATTTTACGGATGACATAACCTAGAAAAATTATCTGTAAAGATTTCTTTCTACTCAAAGATGCATGAAAAGGCTTTTGTTGAGGAAATGAAATAAGACATGAATTACATAGCAAAAAAAAAAAAAAATGTTTTCATGGATGAAAGACAAAATCTGACAGAATTTTAAAGTCAAGTGTTTAAAACCGAACGGAACAATTGTGCTCATGCATCCGTTTGGATCGAAATGGGTTGGATCGAATCGGATCGAAACGTCGGAATTGTGTTTGGACTCTTAAAGATAAAAAATGTAAAACCCCAAATTGCATGCAACGAAACAGAATGGTAAAAGTTTCATTTTTGTAAATAAATGAATAGGGGCGGAGTTTTACGTTTTACTCTCATAAAATGTTCCCGCGCTTTTGTGAAAATCATCATGAAATATTGAAAATGTTTGGTCAAAGTTAACATAATGACAAGTTAAGAAGTTGTAGAGCAAAATTGGAAAATTTCTGGTGTTTTTTAGAATGAAACAAGTTATTTCATATACTTTCGTCTTTTGCATGAATGAGGGAAAAGAACGTGGCTATGCGTTATTGCAGTGCAACTGAGATAACGAGTTAAAAAGAAAAATCGAGAGAACGTAGGATTACCCGAACGACAAAATCTTATTAAATCCCTCAAAATCCTATCAAGCTATTCATAATTACGTACTTCGAGTCACACTACCTCCCATTTTTAAGAAAAAGATAAATTTCGCTTTGGCCCAGACGTTAAGTCCAGACTGCCAGCATGAGCTGACAGATCACTCCACGGACAGCGTTGAGTTCAAGGCGGCACGTTAGCTCGCCTCGGCTCATGGGCGGAGAGTGTGAGGAGGTTCCACGAAAAACCTGCCGCTTCCGGCAGTCATAATCAAAAACAATTCGTCGTGCCTACAAACAAAATGCCGGCACACATTAGGTCCTGAAGGGACCCTTACGTCACTTACCCATATTCAGTTGAACGCGCAGATGTCCTGCCTTCTTTGCATGCCCCATCCTCCTATCTGACTCTGCGGGCAAGATTTTTTCAGAGTCTCTAATTGACCTGTAACGAAAGACTAGCGAGCTAGATGACCTTCACGTGAGAGGGCTCCAGGATAGTGAGTGGAGAATGAAAATCTTACTAAGCCATAACGTTATAAAAGGTCATTTATTCATAAGTCGAAATATGATGCGAACCTATATATTACTGTAGTCAAGGAGCGTAATCAAAAGAACACATTTGTTTGGATTATCTTAAACCGTAGCTAACAGCAAACTCATTTACCTGACTCTATATCGATAGTGCAAGGTTATGACCAATACAAGACCTCTTGCGCAATGTCAAACTACAGCGTAGTAAGTTTCATATGTAATATTCAACGCGAACAAATATGCTAATATTCAATTAATTCCAAGAATGCTCAAGGCTCCGCGAATTACATGCTGTATGTGATACTTATATACAAGAGATACTTACTACTACGTACTACTTAAATACGACTAATATACTAGTATGGAAAAAAAAATTGTACAAGCAAAATAAATCTCCAATTCATTTATATCATGGCTAAATAAAAACACTATAATAGTATGGTAATCAGGCTAAAAAATGTAAAAAAAAACGAATCGAAAAGTTCTATCTATGTGACACAAAAATATAAATACTATACTAGTACAATAATTCGTGTAGTAAATGATGTAGTAAATGTTTGACACTCGAATTTCGGTCCAACACCGCATTCAAACGTATATGCCTATTTAGCATATGAGATAACACAACGTGGGCGAGTAAATGCACCCCATACACTCAGTCCCCACGCCACAATTTGTCAGTCTGTCCTGTTCTGTCTCTGGACCTGAGGCTGAGAGTTAATACTTTCATAGTAATAAGTTGATACATTTGTTATTTACGGGTACCTGAGAATTGTTATTTAACCTTAACTGAAACCGTGTAAGGGCGTTTTTGCCGTTCAATCTGCCGTCACCAAGAAAAATTTGATTTATAGCAGGCCGTGTTGCCAATTCTAGCTGCGTCTATAAATAATACTTCTAGAACAGACGTTTGAGCTGGTCTAATATGAAGCTAAGATAATAAAGCTGCTATTGCTAAGTCTTTAAAGACCGATGCTGTTCCAATGTTTTCTCTGATGAGCAGGTGGCGGACCACTTTCCTGCTAATGTGAGAATATTTTATCAATTTAGAATATAAGTTATTAGCGGGTGTATATATATCTTGTAAACTTACATAATAGGCTGCTCTAATCGCCCCGATGACGTTGGGAAAAATATGATAATTTTAGATTTCACTTTTTTTGACTTCTTCACTCTGTGAAGATTTGACAAGACAGATGTCGATTGTTTTCTTCTTCTTTTTCATCAGCCTGTCAGAGCTCGTTCGTCGAGTTTGGGGTGGGTTCAGCTGTCGGTTTCCACAGGCCGGCACACATGCTGCAGTATTACCTTGTGTAGCATATTGCTATATGCAATAAGCTACGACCATAACAATGCAACGAAACGGATTGGTAAATGATTTATTTTCGTAAATAAGAGAATGGGCGGATTTTTCCGATTTTACGCTCATAAAATGTTCTCGCGCTTTTGTGAAAACCAGTTTTTCTGAAATATTAAGACAATTGTCCCAATGTTTTTCGCAGGAATTCTAATGTTTGTTGGTGTAATTCCACGATATTTGAACAGCTCGTGTTTCTGTTTACATTCGTTTTGCTATGAAGAGATTAAGTGAGAGAACTCGTGCTGGATTCTCTGATATTTTCGGGAAAAATGAGAATTTCATTTGAGAGGAACTTTACATCTCCTTTCAGCATCTTGGCCAAAGCGAAATTTATCTTTTTCTTAAAAATGGGAGGTAGTGTGACCCGAAGTACATTATTATGACTAGTTTGATAGGATTTTGAGGGATTTAATAAGATTTTGTCGTTCGGGTAATCCTACGTTCTCTCGATTTTTGGTTGAAAAGTGCAAAATACGTAGAAAGGGTTACATTTTGGGTACATGTAGGGTACATTTGAAGCGAAGCTTTTTGTCTTTTAGATCTGATATGAAAAGTTGTTATTGATGACGTTTTTATTGATAATAATAGTAGTTCAATAGAAGAACACCGAATTAAAAGTCCGAAATTTTAGCTTTGTTGAGCCATAACTTCAAAATAGAGAGGAGAATGGGAAAAGTTTATAGACCATTGGAAATATCCAACGATTTTCAATGTAACATATTTTAAAACATCATCATATGGAGCCACGTTCAGAAGTTACAGGGTAATCTATAAAAACATACACACATATTTTTTAAGCCCCGTTATCTCGGAAACCGTTAGGATTTCCCTCCCCCCCACCCATACATGTCTTTGCATTCAAGTGTAATACCACATTCGAGCCACCCTGTATAACATTAACATAGTTACAACGCTGTGAAAAGTGGATTTTATTTGTGCACAAATAATTTTGGGAAAAAACTTTTTGTGCTATTTATTTCGTGAATGATAATTTTTTTTTAATTTTTTTTAAATGAATCATGTAAATAAGAAGCTTTACAAAACATGGATCAATTTTTTTTTCTATTTTTTAGGAAACATATCCGTTACAAATTACAGATGTCTGTACAGCAACAGTCTCGAAACTACTGTGCACAAATAATTTTGTGAATAATTGAATATGTATTCACTTGTTTCATTCTAAACCACACGAAATTTTTTCCAATTTTGCTCTACTGCTTCTTAACTTGTTATTTAGTTAACTTTGACTGAAGTAATTACAACAGGCTCTTCAAGGGATAAACCGTAAGAGAGGAAGTATATCAATGAGTATAGGCCAAAACACAGTGAGGACGACACAACAAAGTCACCGTAAATTGCTTGCTGTCAAAGATTCGAATATATGGAAGTCCCATATACTAACACTATGAGAACGACGCGATAAGTTGCCAACAGAAAGTTTTGGGAAAATCTCTAAATTAGCCAATATAATTGACATTTCTGTGTGGACAGTGAATAATTGACACTCATGTTATGTGGATTTGGATATTTTTATAAAACATAAAAACATAGTAAAATAAAAGAAAATAGTAACAAAGTTAGTAATTAAAAAATTGTATAAAATTAATTTCATTTATTTGTTTGACAAATTATGGGTTTTTAGGAGGAATTATTAGAGAGAAATATCTTCTTAGTCTTCTCTTCTATTTTTTTTCTTTATACTTTGCAATTTTAAATAAGCCGCATAAGCTATACTAAAGATTTTTCTTAATTTTCTCCTTTTTGCCATTTCTTTTATAATAAATATTATTGTATCGCTCTCACTGTGTTTTGGCCTTAACGCTTCACTCCAATATAAAATCAACGATACCTCGATCTCATGTAGGGAATGCCGCAGTTTTTATACCCTAGGTGAAATCATAGGGGTATACTAAGTTTGTCATTGCGTTTGTAACACCTCGAAATAATGATGGTAGAGCAAAATGGATTGGACACCCATTCATAATATTAAAAGTTATTTCGATTTTTGCATGTCCCGTCCGTCCGTCCGTCCGTCCGTCCGTGCGCACGATAACTCGAGAACGCGTATACTTAGAGAGCTGAAATTTTGTACACGGACTTTAAAAAAAAAAGTAAATTAAGTTCGAAAATGACACAAATCGGGCAACTCCTTCGTGGGGTTGCCATATAAAAATTTCGTTTTCCGCTATATATTTGGACACTGCCTGAGAACGCGTCGACGTAGAGAGCTGAAATTTCGTACATGATGTTTTTGCTACATTAGAAAATAAAATGTCAAAAATGGACTAAATCGGGCAACTCCTTCTTGGTGTTGCCATATAAAAATTTCGGTTTTTTACGTATACTTTGAAAACGATCAGCCCAATACATTTTTATTGTACTAAAAACTTTTGCAGAATACGAAATCCTATAAAATTGGTTATAATCATTTTTTCTGTGCGACAAACCGTTCTAGAAATATATGCGAAAAACAACTTCAAAATCAATACTTGAATATTGGTCTTAGACCAATTCTAGCTTTTTTACTTGTTATTTAGAAATTTAATCGAATTTTTTCCTTAGAATTGTTATGGTGGCCGACAACGAGTGCTTGGCCATTAAAAATTTTTATGAGCGTAGACGCTTAGATGAATAATTAGCATTCATTTCTTCTTAGAAAGTTGCAGAAAATGTTTCGGCAGAATTTTTATTTTCAGATACAATATGTATACCTGTTTAGGTCGTTGTTTCAGTTTAGTTCTGCATCAGTTCGGCTTACCATGTGAATATATTTTATACGAAAAATGCGCTTGTAGTACACCAAACTTGTGCTGCCACTGACATATAATAAGAATGGACTGAGCGTTCTTGCTTCAAAAATGGCACAAATATTGAACAGGCTGTGAAAACTCTTTATTTCGTACAATTGCACACCGATTCATAATTTATTATTATTTGTAGATTGGAAACACTAAAGATGTTGTAAAATCGTATTGCATGAAATGAAAATTGTTTATGAAGTTAAACTTGCTTTAATTAACACAAAAATTAATTTTTAATATTACTGAAAAATGTTTTCCTCTGCAGTTTTGATGCCAAATTTGCTTGAGCTTGTAAGAGATAGACGTATATAAATAATATATTTGGCTGCGTTTTTATGTCAATTCCTGTGTATTCCAATTAATACAGCCGTACTGTTTCCAAAATTGGTTACAGTTCAGTGTACATTTTGAGCTTGAAAGAGACAAATAGATTTTAGTAAAAATTTGTGCCATTTTTGACTATAGGAATTAGATAGGATGCACTGACATATAATAAGAATGGACTGAGCCATCCTATCTAATTCCTATAGTCAAAAATGGCACGCACTATCATCATAAATCAGACGCACGGTAGGCCTCAGCACAAAGTAGCACGGTGCACATATATGGCTTTTCACATCTTGTGTATCCTCCCCTGGCAGCATTGCGCTTCACTAACCCTTTGCACCACCACCAGAAAATGAAGTAGAGTAATGCAGTGTTTTTTTCCTTCATTATAGCTATAATGAGGAAAAATGTGCTAGATTTGGCATATAATATAAATCTGGAGGTCCGCTGTGCATCTGCCACTGACATATAATAAGAATGGACTGAGGGATCTTGATTCAAAAATGGCACAAATACTGAACAGGCTTTGAAAACTCTTTATTTCGTACAATTGTACACCGATTCATAATGTATTATTATTTGTCGATGGGAAACACTAAAATATATATTATTATAAAATAGTATTGCATTAAATTAAAATTATTTAGGAAGTCAAACTTGTTTTAATTAACACAAAAATTAAATTTTAATATTACTGAAAAATGTGCTCCTCTGCAGATTCGTTGTCAAATTTCATTGAGTTTGTAAGAGATAGACATATATAAGCAATATATTTGTTTGAATTCTTATGTCAATTCCGATTCCTTCCAATTAATACAGCCGTACTGTTTCCAAAATTGGTTACAGTTCAGTGTACATTTCGAGCTTGAAACAGACAAACAGATTTTAACCAAAATTTGCGCCATTTTTGATTATAGGAATTAGATAGGATGGCTCAGTCCATTTTTATTATATGTCAGTGGCATCTGCCGATTTGAAAAATAAGAAAAAGAAATTCAAATCACAGACTATATTGTCAATATTCTTTTTAGTATAATGTTTTTCTCATTTGTAAAGTGTTAAATTGAAAAATAAAATGCAGTTTATAATAAATCATTATAGACTAATGAGTCATTAGTGATTTCTTCATGAACATCGCTGTGTGTCTAAGACATAAAACTCTTCATTTGTATTTTTTTTTCTAGTGCTTATTTTCTCTCTATTTTGGATCGCTTTCGCAAAGTGCCCTATAGGTAATGTTAAACTGGTTTATTTCTCAACTTTTTTCCATTTGGTATAGTAAAGTTCTCATATTTTATACTTCAAACTTCTTTCATAAATAGCTGAAGTTACGTTAAATCTGTCTAGATATGCGGCACAATTTCACCGTTGGTAGCAATAAATTTTTCCTAAAAATGGGTTTTAGCTTTCAACTCAGTTTTCCTCTAGGAGGACGAACATCAGAGTCTTCGACATCTATGTAACCAGAATCCGCCGTCATGGGAATGCCTGTCGAACATAGCAACAGGTGCGACATTGGAATATATCATTATGAAAACGTATTAAATTTCATGCTCCCATTTTGCGCCCACCCTTAACATCCAAAAGTTATCTTAAGTTACGATTTTTTTAAATATTTTCTTACCTTCGATAATATACATAGGCACATATTTGTGTGTGCTGGCTTTGAATGGAGTCTACTTGGCCTATATATAAAATTTACTGCTGCAAACTTCACATCACGTATTTCAGGTCCTGCAGTAATAAATCGTAAGTTTCATTTCTAGTCTTATATGTATATCTAAAAAAAAAAAAAAACTGCTGTAAAATTACATTTTCTAATTGTTAAGCTTCCGAGGATTTTTAATATTATGCTTCGCTTTGGAAAATGAAGTCTCATTAACATAAAGTTAACGCCCGAAGGACTATTAATCATTTAATTTACTACCACTCGTTGCCTGTCAAGTTCATTGCAGTTGAAACGAGAATGAAAAATTAAAAAAGTTCCACTGGGCGGAAACCCACTTAGTTAGTATGCTAGTCCGTAAGTACCTAACGCTGAAACAAAGCAACTTTTAACTTTGCCCAATAAATTACATTTTCCTTGCGTTTCTGGCATCTAAAGCAACGCGGTATAGGCATAATTTATAAGAGCCTTCCACTCTACTAAATACATAGAATTCTAGAGTTCTCATCGAAAAATGGGGCGAAATAGAGATGCTTTATTGTGTGTAGGTATAGGATTTTATGGATGGACTTCCATACAAGAATTTGCGAACAGTTGAAAATATCTAACTATAATAGATTCAAGCATACAATAATAACAGAATTTCATAACAAATCCTATTGTTATCAACGTTTTCCGTATCAGAAAGGGCGACAGAAACATGCACTTACGTAATAGCAGTATATTCGTCCGATAATAGTGTTGCTAACAAAATTATTGTCAAACCCAGGAATAAATTGCTGTGGTCCTACCGATTTCTGATATTTCTGTTCATAAAAGGATAGAACCGGAGGCATGGGTTTCTCTGGCAGAGGCAGGACTAAGTGAATCAATAAGAAGAGCAAACGTTTCCAGTGTTGAATTTAGCTATCGTGTACAGAGTCCCTGTTTGCAGAGCATACGACTGTGAACACGACTGAGACTGGAGGAGGGAAAAATGTTTTTTCGTTCTTTCTTTATATTTGTCGCTTTGACAGCGAAATTCACATTGGGTATAAGTATAAGTTGAGCCTCTTTTTTATAGCTATACATAGTATATGTATTTGAAAAGAGACATTCAGAACCTTCCATTTGCTCCATTTCATGAAATTTCATTTTATTTTCTCTCTTTTTTAAACAATTCAATAAAATTTTATTGGCATAAAAGCTATCAATGTCCTTCGAAAAATTGAAAGTCCAACGATAGGCATAAGTTGATATCGTTGCTTTTGAAAGGTTAATTGGTCCTTCATGGCAATAAAATCTTATTGCAATGACGATGATTTTGAGAGTGAATTCTGTCCTCCTGTGTCATCGATTTTTAGTCTATCGTTTAGGTCTGTTATCGTTATTGTCACCCCAATTCAGGCGTTTCATAAGCTTTTCGATTTACTTTTCTAGTTCGAATTTGGAGTAATTTCTGGTAACTTTAATTAGTTAGAAGAATATTGCTTAGTCAAAGTAAATTAATTAATTCGAAAGATTGACAGAATATAGAAGGAACTTAAGACAAAAGTGACAGAAATTTAATTGAATTGCCAGCATCTATATAGCTATAAGCAGTCAGCACGTTCTCTATAAAATTTTTGTTGTTTTAATGGAATTATAGTAAATTTTGTATTTTTCAAAATTTATTTTGAGGTAGGTTATAGTTAAATTAGCAAATAAATTGGAGTAACAATAATTGAAAATGTTTCCACATGAAACTATCGGAGTAATATAGTTTTCCTAATATTAGGATGTCTTCGTCACGCCTCCTTGTGATGGCTTTGAAAATTAACGTACTTGTGGCACTTACTTCCACAATAAAATAAAATTCTCATGTGACCTTTATTAAGTTTAGAGCACATATCTGTGTTTACTTTGAGAATAGTGGTCCCACAGTTGTACCCAATTCGAAATCCAGAATGAAAGGAGATTATTTTCGAAAAATCTCCATTCAGAATATTATATGTTCCTGAATTTGGCAATAGATTAACCTTTCTAGCACATATGGCAAAAGGTAAAATACAAATACACAATACTTATTGAAACTGCCCTAGATCCATACGCCTTTTATTCATCAGAGTAGGGTACTCGCAAAGTACGTGTTGGATTAATTTAATTTCTCCCGAATCCTTACAGGAGCTACTCCTAGAAATGGTTATTCGCTATTCCCAGTATACCAACATGGTCTCCCATGACCTAATGACTCCTATTAAATTCCTTTACTACCATTACAGAGTTCTTTTGTCCTCTTTCTGTTATTGTTATGGTCGTAGCGTAATGCATGTAGCAAAATGCTACACTGAGCAAAGTATATATGGCCGGCCCATAGCCACATGAACGGCGAAGAAAGACGCGCTGAGGACCGACGAGAAAAGAAGAAGAAGAGGAGAGTAGATTTTGTGCTGTGACGGTGGCAAGAGGTGAAAAAGAAAAGAAATCCGAAAAAGTCTATTTAGAAAAACGAGGTGTGACAAGTTTGTTGGCATGCTGAAAATTATAAGGGAAGACAAAAAAATATTAGTGGAATCGGCTAGTTACAGCGTCTGTACGAAAAGAATTATAAAACATAAGGTACTTAAAAGGTTACCAGCCACGAATTATTGCAATTTCCTTGGTATCAACAAGTGTTAATTTAGTTGCGAGCTATGGCGCTTTTTCTTCTGCACGAGATCAATTTTCAAGCATAGTCCCCAGATGAGCGCCTACAATTGTATCAAAAATTATATCTACCTCATAATATAACTCGCGGTTTTCCTTACAATTCGGAGTTTTTGCCGAGAACAGGAAGATTGAACCGGAAGCATCTGTAGTTTGAAATTTTTGTTGCAAAGATACAAACTACGACGTCTTTTGGAATTGAATTGTTAATCTACCTGAGACCCGAATAGAATTTGTGAATTCGAATCCGGCCTGGATAAAGAGGAATCAGTTGTGAAAATCTGACGTATATTGGCTGATTTGCTGAATTAATTACATTTCGGTGTTCACTAAACGATTTGACACCCCAAATTACTAGGATCTATCACCAATTTGATGATTTTGATCGGGTTTATACTTCAATCCACCAATTGGATTCATGAAGCTGGGAGCGTTTATTTTGGCGAAGAATTGGTTTCGAGACCTCACCAGATGAGTAACTGAACCGATTGAATAGGAGTGCTGCAATCATTTAGGTAGAATAGTTTATGCGAGTATCAACTAGATCAAGTAGTATAGTATTAAACTAGGCCAGTACTAGACACGGCAATTCTTTTTTGTTTTTATAAATTTTGTTGTTTGAAAACATAATTCAATCTTTCACATGGATTCGTACCTTTCATTGTTTGAACAGTGGCACAGCGGCAGGTTTTTGTGGAACCTCCCCACACTCTCCGCCAATAGCCGAGGCGAGCTAGCGCACTCCCTGCAGTCAACGCTGTCCATCGAGTGATCTGTCAGCTCATGCTGGTAGTGTGGACTTCACGTCCAAGCCAATTACTCTACATAGTTCCATAACATTATGTGCAGGCCAACATTGCCTCACAATACGGCAGTTTTCTCTGCTGGCCCTCCTGATGCTCGCGTTTTGATAGACAACCCTGATGATCTTCCTTTTTAGGGCTCAGATCGAGATCATCACATGATCACAGGTCCTTTATGACCAACTCAACAGCCATAGCATTGACTAGGATATCTCTATGGTCAGGTACAAAGCGTAGTTTCGATCCAGCAATACAATGGCTGCCTGGATGTATGTAGATGTGCTGTTCATACTTTTTTACGTTCGAACTATTTAAACGTAGAGACGATTAATGCCGCCTGGTAAGTCGCTGCAAGCTCTGCCTGAAAGACACTGGATCTTTCCGGCAGTTTACAATATTCATGCTACTGCCAGTCTCTGGAGTACACGTCAGCCCCTAGCGCCGCACTCCTCTCCATCGGTAAAAATTTAAATATCAGATATCCCCACCATCTCCTTTCCATTCTAGTCACTCCTGGTTGGCATCATTGCATGGACAACTCAGCAAAAATTAGGGAAGGTATTTGGTTGTCTGCTTCTTCCCTACAATCACTATAGCCTATATTTTGGAGTATATTGGAATGCCCAAAACCCCTCTCCATCTACCAACCCCCCCCGCTCATTGCAACGGGCTATATACATATGTAGAGTTGACTATTTTATATATTGGCACAACATTGTCATAACATACTTAAAAAAAATTCTCTGGCAAATATTGTGCAGTTACAATATTTTTTAGGAATCGCGAGTAAATGCTGTCAGAGATGACGACAAAGACCTCTTCAAAAACTGGAAAAACCAGCGTCGCATCTCCTGAATTTAAGCAGAAGTGTGAAAATGATACTCCCATCGTTACTGATTAACAGCATTATGAGTATTGAGGTATTTGCAATTAAGGTCACGTTTCAGCAAATTATTTCCATTTTCTACCACAGTTCAGTTGACGAATTATATTCGTTAGAAAAACTTGGTGATAAAGTAAAAACCCAAAGTTCTGTATGATAGCCCAAAGGAGGTGTTGCTGGATTTAGTTCATTTTTGAACATGTGTTTACAATTTTTATGAAAACGCTGTGTACGAATTTTGAGCTCTCCCAAAATCCTCGAGAATATTTCACAAGCCATGAAACAGCCTTCGTCACTACCACATGTTTCCCGCTTAAGAATGCCTTCCCGTATGCCTCTCACCCATAAAAAGTGAAGCATGTGGGCCCTAGCATAGCAATAATGTGTTAGGTTAGTTCAGAAAATTCATTAGGTAATTTCCGTTCGGGTTCGTTTAATTAAATCTGTCAAAAAAATGGATGGATTCAATCGAAAATTAGTTTTTATACTTATAATTTTTTTCTTTTAATCTTATTTTATTTGGATATGGGCGGTATTTTGGAATAGAATAAAAAGGAATAGAATTCGGATACTCCAAAGTGCACAATTCATGACAAGAAAACGGTAGAAGATCTACTCCGATTGGAGTATGGTGAGATCGCTGTTCCCAATATTCTAAAATATGTGCAGTGTTTTAATGTAAAACTGACAAACGATTGATTTGAATAGCTCCTCCGCCCTAAACTACTATTCATACAGAAAATGGTGTTCTACTAATTTGAAACTTGCCTTCTTATCTTTCGAACCGAAATAAAATTGTTATACCTTTCCTAACAAAATTATTTAAAACATGTATGTAAATTAAATGACTCCGATTTCTCATACAAAAACTCTCAGCTAAGTAATAATTGTGTATATGGCGCTGTGCCGTTGTCTGATGAAATCGAATCAGTCTGCCTGCCTACAGATTCGGACTCCGGACGCACAGACACTATTGTAACTATTACGCAGCTGAGAGTTATTGAGCTTAAATTGATAAGGTTACTTTTAAATCAAAACTATTTTATTATTTTTTTAAGTAACATATATAGTAAGTGTAGCCTATGGGAAGGCAAGGAACCAATCTGTAAATTACTGGAAGACTATTTTCCTGTATGGATAGTAGTTTAGGCTCTATAGCTTATATAAAATCAATGTTGTCCTTTTTCCTTAATTAATATTAAAGGACATTAAGAATATTTTAGAGAACGGATTCACACGCATATACTATATATAGATTTCTGTTTCATCCCAAAGGGTAGATCAAGCGCTTGTAAAGGGAAGCGCTACCACACCATAGCCAGAAAAAAGGGAACCTTTGCGAAACCAGATCTCTTCTCTGAGTTTAGGCTGATTTTTTTTTGTTGTGAAAAGATGACTGATATGCATCTGAAAGGGCAGTAGAAGTTTCAATCTTTTCCGAAGAGCTCTCTTACCATATCCAAAGGAAGCTTTGCGGAAGCAGATCTCCATTCTGAGTTTAGGCTTATTCATAATCTATCTATTTATTGTTGTAGAAAGATGACACATAAGTATCTGAAAGCACAGCAGAAATTTCATTCTGTATTAGTCAGTTGAAGTGTGCGTTTAATTGTAATTTAATTTAATTTAAAATAAAACGGAGCTCATACAGAGTAAAACTGAAATTATTAATAAACCCTTTATCTTGATTCCCTTTTGTATTCACTAAAAGCGCTCCAAGACTGCTACGACTACCCTACAAGCGTTCCTAGAATGCTACCCTGCAAGGTCTTGAAGAGTGCCACCCTACAAGCGCTCCAAGAGCGCTTCATAAGAATCTAGAACTGAGCGTTTCCCTCTGCTTCCATTTACCGCTGGGATGGATTGGGAAGTATTCTCGATGGTTTTGGCTCTCCACATCGACGCGTTCTTAGGAAGTTCAAATCGCAACACAATTTAGCTCATTGTTGGAATTTTATTTACCATTGCTATGAAAAAAAAAAAACCCCATGTTCCAAATATTAGGCGGTGTCCAAATATATAGCGAAAAACAAAAGATTTACCCGATTTCTTCCATTTTCGAATTTAAATTTACTTTTTTAATATTATGCGTGAGTGTCCGATACATTTTTCTCTATAATATCATTATTTGTATGCGTTACAAACGAAATGACAAACGTAGTATACCTCTATGATTTCACCATGTAGGGTATAAAAACCCGCATTGATCTTGACATGGACATGATTATCAAACAAATATGAATCGCTCGAAATAGCTTCGAATTGAACCGAAGTCAGCGCATTACCGTTCCTACGTTTTCACACTTTCTGTTTCTAGAGTTTTAAATATGTTGCGCGCGTATAGGCTCTCCGCTCCAAACCTCTACAAACTGAACACAGCCTTATAGTAAGGCATTTTGGACATATATTAACACGAAATGGATATCGTCCGATTTTCCTATTAATATTGAATACAATGACAACTATTCAAATAATTTTAAGGACAATTATTTTGATTCGGTTTATTGCAGTAAGTCTGTTTCGAGCTCGTTTTTGTTATCCAGTCATGATAAGGCCTTTGTGGATTTAGGAAGCGATCAACTAAATGGCGTGAAGTAGAAAAATCCGGGAGTGCCATAGATTGTGATACCTTTTCTGGAAATGATTAAATTCCGAGCATCTTGTTTAAACTTTGATGCAGTTCTTTGTCCCCTGTACTAACAACGATCTTAAATCTTGCGGTATCTTCTATATAATTGGAAGTTTTCTTTCGTTAAACCTTTACTCAAACCGAGAATCCATTCAACAATTATAGATCAATTACTAAATCCTTACCAGTTCTTAAATGTTTTGAGATCTTAGCTTAGATATAGATACAATTTATTTTCATACACATTAAAAAACGGTATTTGTCTATGTGGCATGGATTTGTAAGTGGTAAATCTACTTTCACTAATTTAATGTCTCCGTTGCTTTGAGGATGGGTTTCAGCTGCATGTTATATACACAGATTTTCTAAAAGCTTTGGATCGAGTTAATTTAGCACTTCTTTTTATAAATCTTGATTGGTTGACTTCATACTTAGGCTTAGTGTGTTTTGCCTGGTTTTCCAAAAGATAGCTACTTAGGTCACTTGTTGATTGTTATTTTTATTAATGATGTGGTAAATATGTTTCCTAGTTATATGCATACGATCTCATTGACCTTTAAAAATCAATCTGATATTTGCCTACTTCAGGCACATCTTGATCATTTACAACAATGTTGCTTTTCAAAGCAAATGTAAGTGTTACACTTTTCATTGTTTTTTGAACTCCCTTCATTCTGAGTACTTTATTGCTGATGTTTTCACCAAGTGGCCTATTGAGATCTTGGAACTTAGTGTCATTGATTATATTTGCTTTAGGGCTTTTAAGACGCTTGTTTTTATAAAACTCAAAACTTAAGACCTTAGAGATACTCACACCTTGAAAGCTGTACATTGCCCTGGTGTAGTAAGATTTCACAGCGGGAAAATGATCGTGAATGAAAATAGATATGCAGGAACTCGTCGAGGAAATCAGTATCGATGAAAAATATGTGTACATATCATGCAGAAAAGATGCGAAGTAAGTTCAAATCAAGTTAGGGTCGGGGTCCCTGCATGTAAATAATTTTTTTACTCTTTTGTAGTTGATATTTCTCTGATGGGTCATCTGCGTAAACGCCGATGCAAGTCGAAATTTCAGGTGTTTAATTCAAGTTGGCTTGTGTACGAGTGAAAATGAAAAGTGCGCGTGATAAAAAAGTGATTTTCTTTAGTAATAGGAATATTTGGTTACTGGTTCGTGTGCAGTACTCTTACCCTACGTATTTTTGTTTATAAAATAAAGTATTACATTAAATATTCTATTAGATAATAATAATAATTTGTTGAATTATCGCCTAAGTTTTTTTTTTTTTGGAAATTATCTTCAGATCAAGTGAAATATACGTTTTATTGTTTGAAAGATATTTTTTTATTTTTGAAAATTTCCCAATACTATTTTCCTGGTATAGCAATAATCGATTATTCTTCTCTATCGAAGACGAACCCATATTTTCATGTTCTCATGGATCATTATTCTTTCACGTTTTCGTCGAAGATATTTCATTAAAGTTTTCATCGAGGACATTTCATTGATATTTTCTTCGAAGACATTTCATTGAAGTTTTCTTCGATGATTATTCTTTCACGTTTTCATCGAAGGTTATTCACCGGCGCTTTCACTGACATTTACTCCTGTAGAAAGGCATCACACCCTCCTTAGGACATCGTGTGTAAAATTCGTCGGTGCAGAAATGGGTCGATGATGCATGCCAGAGGTGCAGTACGGCTTCGATGCGGTGTTGCATCGCTGGGTTTATAATTGAGTATGCTTTTGTTGTACTATGTCCATACATCAACTAACTTATACCTAGAATTGAGTAAATACAAAAAAAAAACCTTATTCGCTATGAAAATTGCATTGGTAGCATGGTTTACCCATTAATAAAGCGAGATGTATGCTTTGCGGTTACAGATGTTGGATACTAGAAGGAAACTATTATTGATAATATTTGTAATATATATTCTATGCTACAAAATATGGTCACTTGATTTGCTAATTTATTTTATTAATTAAGGGTGCTTCCGGTTCAGAGGTCCATAAGGAAGGAGGTGATACTACTCATTTAGATAAGTAAAAAATTTATGCTAGGGGAGCATCTCAACCGGTTGAGGGTAACATATGGTGATTAAGAAAATATGCTATGTTTTTTTTATAAAACACCCTGTAATGTAACTTCCTTGTTATACAATATAGTTATGAAGGTTAGTTTTAGCTCAGAAGATAGTAAATCGTATAAGCTTACCAAAGAATGTCGAACCGTCACTCCAACCCCTTATGTCTGTAGTTATAGAACGTCAAAGTAAACGTATTGGAATAATTTTACTTAATTGCTTTTAAATTTGAACGGTTTTCTTACCAAAATAATAATAATAATCTTTACTTTTTTTTTGCAAGACTTGAAAACATTAGAATGTTACTCTTCATTTAATCTTTTACATGCCTACCCAACTACACAGTAAAAAATGTCCACAATTGTTGCCATAAAGATTAGGTATTTTTTCCTAAAATGTAGGGAACGTTCCCTAAATGTAGGGAATATTCACTCCATTTTAGGGAATATTCCCTACATTTTAGGGAAAACTATCTAAGTTTTGTGGCAACAATTGTGTACAGTTTTTACAGTGTACATGCCACCGTTTTTTAGGCAAAACTGTTTTTATGATGCATAATTTTATTAATTTTGTTTTTGTTTTATGAAAAACTAGCATATTAAACACCCTGTATAGAACCTCCCGTGTAACAAATCTGAATTCCAGTGGAAGTCTATTGGAACTCATTTCGCCTCCCAATACTGATACATGCAGAGCTGAAGCGGAACATATTCGATACTCACAAGTTCTTAATGAGACACATATTTCTGCACTCATTCGATATCGCTAGAATAAATGATTTTAGTACTGTTCAGTATCGTTTATTGTAATTGCTTGATTAGATTGATTAAACACTGATTGATTAGACCCTGAATTGTTACTGCACTTTATTTGAATACGGAAACAGTACTGAATATGAGTAAAAATCTGTACTGGGCTACATAGCAAAAAATAAATTTTGCATATTTTTCTACAATGCCTATATTCTCATATATGAGATTATACGTCTTTAATTATATACAGGGTGTTTCCCCGTAGGAGGTCAAAAACCAAAAATTGTATGGCGGGGGGGGGGGGGGGTATTTTAAACCGTTTAGGAGTTACAAAGTGTTAAAGAAAAATAAAACAAATCACCCTGTAGGTAAAAAAGGACAAGGTATACGTATACATTTAAGAGATCGTTGTATGTAGAACTTCATGACCTTTCCAACTAATGCTCAACCAACCTCGTGCCCCCTCCCCTAAAGAATTATGGTTGTCTAAACTAAAAATTTCGGTTTTTCTTACCTTTTTTTTTTTTAATTTAACCTCTATTATTTTTGCAAAAAGCTCGTTAACCTAACTTTAGACTGTCTTCTTTAATTGGATCTATTACACTCTATGTGTTAACTGTACCCGTTAAACGGTTATTAACTCAAATATATTTTCAAACTTATTCTCAACGATAATTTGTTCCCTTAGCACGTGATTTTAAAAAATATTGTCTAATATCGGTGTGACCTGAATAAGTTATCAGTTAATAACTGTCTAACTAGCACTGTGTTGCCCGCTTAACTCTGAAATATTTTATATGCCCGGATTTGCCATATAATTTTTTGTTTTCTGAATTGAGTACAGTGAGCTCAATGATGCATACGGAATGAGGTGCCCTGTACACCACTGAGCCGGAAACACCCTGTATTTACTTACTTTATTGATACCTTAATATTAATTATAATATCTAAATCTGCGCTATATGTATTTTTACAACTTAGTTATTATTCATAATAACAATTGTTTATGTTGTTATGTGAAAAGGATTTGTAATATTTCAATTGTATTCCATAGCTTTCAGGATATACACTCTGTATGCTAGTATAAATAAGTAAATAATTAAATATTGACATTATAGTTAATGTTAACTCTTTTTTGTCATGCGTTGAACTAAGTATTTCATAAAAAAAACTAGAGATTTTTTTTGTTTTCGACTATTTATATGAAATCTGAACTAGAACAACCTTTGAAGAACCTTTTAACAGGTCCATATTGCACTTTTTAAATTCTCACTATTTATGTTAATTATTGACAAAGGTCCGTGAAATGTCAGCCTATTAAGCCTCTTTTTTTATATTGCAATTATTGGGCAATGATGGCATTAACATCAAACTTATCAAGTCTAGTAGGCATATCATTAGCAACTTAGAGTATCTTAACAAAAGAATTTTTCAAATCACAAAACTAGCATATGATATTTCTTGGAACAGGTTTGCCATTTCAATTTCTGTCACTGTCACGGCCATAAATAATGTTTTAACTCCAAACATATTATATAACACATACTAATATACCGCCCCACCTACCTTAGAACAATCAATAAATTCCTAAAAAACTTTAGGTGTAAAAGAAAGCCCTTAAGCGTTTTAAATTTATGTTTTATCTATTTTTACTTATACTTACTAACGTACCTGGGAGCACAAAAACACGTTCTTATAGATATTATATAAAAACAGAAACATCACATATCACATTGTTATATTGTGCTTGTCTGGGTCCTGAATGACTTAATAATAAGAGTCCATTGCAAAGTTAGGTCCATGAAAATTCCCTTTTAAACCAACAGCATCAAAGCCTTTTCCAAGTTCCCTTCATTGGAGTGATTTACTATTCGAAATGTTTTGGGAAAATTCGATTTAAACGACGAAATACTCCCTGGTAAAATATCTCTGATGTTTTGCTATAATGGTTTAGGGGATAAAGGGACATTTGTAAGTTCACAGCTGGGAGGTTGTGTTGGTTTAAATTTTTAATTGTAGGCTCTTTATGCACTTTGCAGTTATTGGGTAGGTGTTAATATGCTCCTTTCCGTAAGCAGCATCCTTTCAAAATTGGTTTTTATTTGTTTTTATTTATTTTTTCAAATATCTCACTTTCAGATGATTTTTTTTTTTTGGGAAAGCATCAACACGAAATAGAACAAATGAAATTTATTATTTTAAACGAAGTGATTTAAAATTTATAACAAAAAGATAAAAGGAATGCTTCCGCAGACATCCTTCTGGTGTTACACCATATTATAAATTTACGAGACACAATTAATCATTTGCAAAAGGTAGTAGGGCTTTTACAAAGTGCTTCTTGGACCTTATATTTAGTTGTATAATTTTGAATAACACTTTCATATAGAATGTCGTGTTTATTACTACTAAGTGATTATTAATTCTATAGAATTTTCGGTAATAGTTAGAATATGCAAATATGACCATTACTTATAGCTTTCGACAGATGCTATATTTCAGGGGTCATGTAAGCCGATTAGATTGCCTTACATGACTGAGACTCATATTTCTGCGGAAAATTTAAAAATTATGTATGCAGTAGGTATTTAGATTTTGGATTATCCTAGAATTATATGTTTGAAATCTCTTATATAAAAAGTCTCTATATATTTGAACCTATCACATAATGGGCCTAAATTGTAGTAGTTTATTTGATTTTTTTTTTAACATCACTAGTAAACAGGTTTTGGAAAAAGGAAATTACAATTGCTTAGGCGTTTATTTAGATCACGAAAATAATAAAATAATAAAATATATTAAAAATACTTCTAAACAAGTAAGAAAGCGAGAATTGGTCTAACATCAATTCTTATGATACCCTAGATGAATGCCCGTATGTAATCTTATATGGTCACCTCTCTGGGCAAGTATGCATTTTGAAGTGGTTTTACGCATATATTTCTAAAACTGTTCGTCGGACAGTAAAATATAACAATTTCATTAGGATTTCACATTCAGAAGAACTTTTCTATAAATTTTTATATGGCAACACCAAAAAGAAATTGTCCGATTTACTCCATTTTCTAAATATTATTTATATTACACAATGTACCAAATTTCAGCTCTCTACGTCGACGCATTCTCAGGCAGTGTCCAAATATGTAGTAAAAACGAAATGTTTGTATTGCAACCCTACGAAGTAGTTGCCCGATTAGACCCCTTATCCAACTTAAATTCAATCTTTTTTGAAAAAGCCCGTGTGCAAAGTTTCAGTCCTCTAAGTGTTCTCGAGTTATCGTACGGACGAACGGACAGACGGACAAACGAACGGACGGACATGCAAATTCAAAATAATTATAGTAGAGCAAAATGGATTGGACATCCATGCTTAATATTAAAAGTTATTTTGATTTTTTGCATGTCTGCACGTCTGTCCGTCTGTCCGTCCTCACGATAACTCGAGAACGCATTCGCTTAGAGTACTCACATTTAGCAGACCGGTTTTTCAAGAAAATGGTAAACTTCAGTTCGAAAATGGGACGAATCGGGACATCCTCGTGGGGTTGCCATAAAAAGTTTCGTTTTTCACTATATATAATTGGACACTGACATTTTGTGTTTTTATAGCAATAGTAAAAAAAATTTTAAAAATTGGATTATATCGGGAAACCCTTTCTCGGTGTGAGGGGCGGATCCAGCTAGGGGGCACGGGGGGCGTACGCCCCTTCCTGAAAGCCACTGAAAAAAATAGCAGTAGATCTTCTGAGTTTTTCCTATGCTACTGCACCTTTTGTCAAAAACGTAATAATTTCTGGAAGCGTTCAATATGATACATTTAGGAACGCAACCCCTAGCTAGCACCTTAGCATTCGGTCATGATTGTTGAAGCCTATAGATAAAACAGGAAGCGCGGATTCCTATACATCGCGTCGCTTTGTTCGGGTTGTTTGAAGCAGGACAGAGTCTTTGATAAGCCTTCCATGTAAAGACGGCTTCTTAGAACATTATCGGAGCGTGGCAAAACAAACATTTAAAGGGACAATTATAACTCGTAATTGGAGAAATTCAACGAAACTATACACAACGACGAAGAAGTCATTTTGCATGTAGTGAGTGCTATTACGTTTAATGCAAGAGATTAGTTTTTAAATAATTGCTTTTATTATTTCGTAAAATGTAATAGTTTTTATAGAATACTTAGCCCAAACGTTAAATAAAAACAAAATAAAGCTGCAGATTGGGAAACTCTCAATTCGATTGGTCAGTCTGTTTTTTTCCAAGGGATGTTGATGAAAGCACATTTGAATTTAGTACAATTCTAAGTCTTGCGCATGCGTGAAAACATACGGTATTTACACTGCAGATCTTAACAACAGCAAAATCGCTTCTGGCTTAACGATAAGTACAACCAAGAAGTAAAAGCGAATTAGTCTGCTTTTCGCACCTATGAATTGCATCCATGTCCAGAACTGAAACACTATCCAAAGAGAAAAATTTCTTTTTGACCAGAACGTTAGAATATTGGCAAGACGCAAAGGCAGCAAAGGTTTCTGGTTCCTAGTCAAAACCCTCAGAAGCAACTTCAGCAATTCCTCTATTTCTTCACTACTTTACAATGAACTGATTGTTGACCCCCTGAATAAAACTAATATTTAGACTGTTAGATTCACTTCAAATTCTTCTTTTCCACCCAATTTACATCTCCCTTGTAGATGTGTACAAGAGCCAATACACATCAATACGAGAGATATGTTCAAGGTCCTTAAGGAGATCAACGTACCCATAGCTGCAGGTAATGATAGTTTCAACCCCCGTTAAATAAAATCTGTTCCTCGTTCTTGGCTAAAGCTCTGCGAAAACTATTCTACTTGTCCAATTCGACAGGAAAATTTCTAATTGCTTGGAAACTACCTCACGTTCAGCCTATTCACTTAAAATTTCGACCAATTACAATCACTTCGATTCTTTAAAAGGTTTTTGAATATATCATTAACTCCTAAAGTATTTAGAAACTAATCAAACCCACAACGATCGCCAATATGGCTTTGCTTTTTCAGACTTTTCTTATGGAACGTTGAAGCCGTAGTCTTCTCAATTTCGTGGAGTAAAAAATCGTTGCTATAGATATTTCAAAGACCTAGCATAGTGTCTGGAGTTCAATCCTTTTAGCTAAACTTGAAGCACTTGGGCTCTCTCCTCCTCTTCTATTATGAATGTAAAGTGTTTTATCTGGTCGCTTAATAAATAATAATAAATGCCGGGGTGCCTCAGGGCTCTGCTATCTCTCCATCTCTCTTCTCAATTTTCATTAATGATCTCCTTTCCCGGTTTGCCGATGACAGTACCCTTGGTTTCGCTTACTCCCTTGACAACCTTGGGGACTACACAGGAAATGTCACATCTGTCAATCCAGATTGCATGAATAAATAAATAAACACCTGGATAATATCCTCGCTTGGAGCAAACCGAATCGCATCGAATTCAATACATCCAAGCTCCAAAGCTGTTCCATCTCTTTAGAAGAACATTATAATTTTTCCATTCCCGTTTCTTTTGATGGAGCACTGCTTGACGATACAGCGTCTTTATGCATTTTTGACATTAATATTTGCAGTATGTTCAGTTGAACAGATCACAACTTCTCTGTTGCCAAATAATCATCGAAAAATCTTGGATTACTGAAAAGGTGTAAAATATATTTCAGCCCATCGATTCTAGCGCTCCTCTACAAGTCCTACATTAGACCTAGAATTTAATACAATTTCCATATGTAGGCCGGGGCTGGTCGCAGAGTCTTACCTTCTTTGGATATTGTCAAAAAGAGAGCCTTCAGCTCATTGGCGATGCAGCAAAAACTTGTCATCTGGCCTTTTACGAGCACTGCCGCAATGTTGTTTGCCTTTCGCTCCTATATTGCTACATGCATGATCAATGTTCTGATGAAATGTATAGTCTGATCCCTGATTCCTCCATGTAATACTCGCACTGTAAGCCGCGCACATTCTTTTACCCTTCAAAATACTTTCAGTCGTGTGCGAACGTGGAACAGTATCCAATCTTCTGTCTTTCCTCCGGCATGCAATCTGCGAAAGTTTTTAGGGTGACATACATCAGCACCTTCGCCACCCTCCTTACGTTCCCTAATTCCTTCCTTTATCACCTTCCGGCCATGCTGTGCTTCGCATCATAGTTCATGGGATATCTCCTGAGCTTGGCTAATAATATAAAAAACAAAAGAAGTCACGCTATCATAATTTGCCGACGAAGTTATATACGTGCAAGGTATGTATTGCATCTATTCTGTGACTGCTATTTTAAATAAATGCAAATTTTTACTTCCTGTATTTTACATAGATAGAATTTATGATGATTCGTGAATTTGAATAAAGTACGTTTCCCTAGTTTTACTAACTAAAATTAATGATTGGGAAGTTTTACACTTCCACCATTTATAAACCAAAACAAAAAGAATAATCTGACATCCCCTTTGACTTTTCGGAGTGGCAAAGAACCTTGAGCAACTTTCTTCGTTGCGAGTGGTAGGTACTTGCTAATCTGTTCGACTCGTATCTTTTAAATGATACATTTTGTGCATTTGACATTGGTGACGTGTCTTCAAACTTTTGTTCAGTTTACAGCATATACCATAGTTGCACCCCCCCCCCCCCACCCCAATCCTGGATCTGCTCGGTGTTGCCATATATATATTTAATTAAATTTTTTTATGTATATTGTAAAAACCATTAGTCCAAGACGTTTTTATTGTACTGCAAAGTTCTTCAGAATACGAAATTCTAAAAAATTGGTTTTAATAATTTTTACTGCCGAAATGAAATGATCATACAAAATTAAATGCGGACATTCATCTAATAGGGTATCATAAGAATTGGTGTTATTGTTAGGCCAATTCTAGTTCTTTTACTTGCTAAACCTGTATGTAAAATGTCAACAAAATTGGTGATCTTCATGTCATACATGTTGCCTATTTGATTTAGAATGAACTTAGTGTGTATTCTCTACTGGGGTCTGTTAATATTTTGTTTTTTTTTTATATTTTTATTTTATAGCTGTAGTCTTGTGTGTCAAGTCAAAATTTGCGGAAATGTTTGGTCTCATTTTGGAGACATAAATTTTTAAACTAACCTTATAGCCAAACTAAAATTCTGTTAAGTGATTCCAAGACAGACTGAACAAATTGCTCAGTATTTTCGGTGGACGTGTTTGTAGAATCTTGACTTATTGAGCAAGCTCAAAGTCTGCTCTTGTGGATTGGATGGTCCTGCAACTTCCTGCAGATTTGGAATTTAGTGCGAAAGAAAAAAAAATGTCTGGGTGAGCTATTTTAATGTTCCATATCCCAAACTCTGAACGTTTTTTCCAAATCGGAAATGGTAAAGTTCACAATCAGCTCAAACTGATTTCCTATGTTTCGTGTGGATTGGCTGAAAAAACTCAGATATCACTGTTTGAATTTCGCATATTTTTTTTTATTGTCCAGACAGATTTTTCTAGTAACGAAATGTTATAGGGAAAATATAAAAATTTTGTATTAATTCTTATTATATTTGTCATTTTTAAATTTTGTTAATTGTAAACAAATTTAAAATGAAAATTGGTGCTCATTTTGAACTTATTTCACATAAAAAAAATGTTGGATCATTTGCCTGAATTTTTATCTTACTGTAATTATTACACTTGAATTTGTCAAACGGTAACCACTACTTAGCCATTAGTGAGTAACCGCTTGAGAAAATAAAGTGCACTAAGCCAAAGAAATTGTTTTTTAACTAAACCCAGTATAGAAATATATAAAGTTTATCTGTCCAGGTTTGCATGTTTTGAAATGGCCACTATTCTTCATTCGATAAAAACTTATTATTTGTAATTTTTTATTGCTGGAAGTGTTTTTGTGGACTTTTATTGCTATCACTAGTTCGTACTTTTCATCCAAAGACATTACATAAAAAATATTACAAGTATTACACAGTTAATTTAAGTGCGGTAAATCTATAATTGTAAAAGTTGGAACAGTAGAAATCTTTATTTATCATTTTTGTTTTATAGTCTTTGGAAGTAAGAAAAAAAATTATTCAAAATTCTTAATTTTATATGAAAGTTCAAACAAAAAACATTTCGTCAGTTGTCATCTTGCTTCTTCTATTTTCAAGGGTGTTTTAGGTGCAATTTTATGTTCATTTTATACTCAATATTTAGTATGCTTAGCGTGGTCTCATTCGCTCTGTGGAGCCGGTGATATAGCTACAACTGAAAATGTAATGAATACTTCAGGTTTGTTATAGTTATTGATAATTTTTGGGATAGTTTCATATTCATTTATATCAAGTTTCGAATCAATATTTTTTTTAAATTGGTGCTTGAGCAGAGCGCTGATTTGTTAAGACCAAATGTATGTTATTTCTGCGAGCTCAAACATATAGTCATTAAAGACATAAGAATCTATAGAAAAAGGTCTATAGACCGCTCTCTGATATGTTAAGGGTATACCCTATGATGAAAGCACAGCATTATAGAAAGGAGATAGGAAAAAGATTAGGGTACGTGAGGAAAGTGGCAGAGGTGATGAACCTTCGCAGATTGTAGGGTCGAATATAACAATATGAACAAGATTATATTTTAACCACCTGTGTTTTTTTTTAAACACTTCCATGTCCATCGAGAATTAGAAGGACCCTATATTCAAGACTTGCCTTTGCATATCATTTTTGTAATCTTCCAAAAATGTTTGCAATCTTATATCTTGCTACAATACCCTCATCGTACCTTCTCAATTCATTCTTCATGGTCTCTCAAGCAAATATCTTACATGGAGGAATGTATGGACTAGTGAAAATCTTACAACATATATACATATGTATGTCTGGTAGATGTGATTCACTTTGAACGCAGATAAGAAAGCTAATTTGCTTTCTATCTATCAGTCATTGCTAAATTTTGTTGAAGCCTCTGTATTATGGATAGATCCAATTCATCCGCATTGTAAATTTTATTTGCAATAAAGCTATGAGCAGTTGTTAAGTACTAATAAGCCTTATAAACCTTTTTAGTCGGAGCTTATGGAAAGTCTGTCCCATGGTCGCATAAGTTCGTTCAGGTATACGCAAGAAAATGTCCTTATTTCTTTTCAGTCAACCATTTAGCTGGACAGGTGTAATGTGTTTTTTTTTTATTAAAATTATGAGCAAAGCCAATTTGATTTCGCTAATTGGAGTGCAAGTTTTTGTGCCACTTTAAAAGTCAAGCCAAGAATAGATTTTTTAAAAATTTCAAATATTCATCAAATGTTCTCTTAATAGTAGGAGGAAATTTGAAATTACATTTCTACTTCTTTGGTAATAGGCTCTAAAATTTTATTCAGACGTAATGCATGCCTTCTACGAGTAGCCTGTGGTGAGGAATTTTTTTTATGTAATCACGTGTAATGCTGTAACTGCTAATATACATGATAATATTCTTTCAAACCACACATCTTGTGACTTTTAAAATGATATAGTCCTAACCAACAATTCAGTGAAATCAAGTTTTTCATCTGTCAGAGTTCTATTTGATGGCACCAATCAAAGACATATTCTCTGGCAGCCTTAATATCTTTGGAAACCAATATCCGTGACAATAACGTAGTTATATTTTCAACGTAATGCAGCTGAAATTATGTACAACAGTTCTAAATGTACTATACTTACACCACTGTCAGACAGATAGACGGATAGAACTTTGTTCTACAAATTATATGAACAAGATATTTCTGTCTTTACTACAAGAATATTAGCTCTCTTCTTGTAGCTAGCACTTTTGTTGTCAGTGGTGAAAAAATGAACTTAAAGGAAATTCAAATATTGGAGGAATTATCTAATAAGCATTGTAAATCGTTTAAAAATTCAAAGCGTAAAAGAAAGGTAAAATGGGCGCAAAAGAATTGCCACACCCAACCAGTGAAAAGAAAATAGTAGGAAAAAACAATGTCAGTCCAGAAAGGAGTGTATGAGCCGTCTTGGAAAATCTTTCCCTGAAAATTTTTTTTACGTTCTTGGCTCCCAGTCATGCAAGTTTAAGTGCACTTCTCATATCACAGAAGAAGAGCGAAAGTCCATTTTCAAACCTATTATAATTTTAGACTTAATGAGAAAAGACACTTCTTGTTAAAAAATTCGGATCATATCTTAACGGCGGAGCGACCAACTAATTTGCTTTTACCATTTAGAAGAAAATACACTTTCCATTATTTTTTCATCATCAAAATCGAAAAAGTGCAGGTATATATATATAAATTTTTTTTTCCTTGCTTCCTTATGTGTATGGCATTGCATGTGGAATACATACTCTAACCGCTCACTTCTGAATGACTCACTTCAAAAAGTACGTGACAATAATAATTAATTTCGGCAACTAGAATCACACTACTTCCGAAAGAGTACTGAAAGAAAGTACTTAGACTCAATCTTGAATGTTGCTAAGATGTATGAATTGTATATTGATTATTGTAGGGACGAAAATATCATGCCTATCAAATCGCCTATTTATCGTAGAATTTTCAATACTGAGTACAACTTAAGATTTCATATAACAAAACCGATAGATATGATCTGTGTGAGGCATACAAAAATGCGGAAAAATATGACTTGATCACATCCGATCAAAGATATCAGTCCGAAAGTCATATAACTGCCAATGAGGCAAGAAATATAAATGAACAAGGAAGGTAGCATAACAGTTTTATCTTTCGACTTACAAAACGTAATTTCCTGCCCTAGACCCAAAATAATTTCATTTTTTTATCATAGATAAATTAACGCCTACAATTTGATAGAACCACTTTCAATTAGCAAAACTGTATTTAAAACCATTAACATCAGGCACTCAGAGCTAGGGTTTATACAAAAACCTACTTTTTGAAAAAGTGGTTTTTGAATTCCAGATTTTATTTAACTTGTGTAAAATAACAAAAAACAAAATCAATATCAAAGTCAAAATATAAAAAAAATTTAGGATTAACATTACTTATATAAAATAACGAAAACTCAACAAAAATTTGAAATTTCAAATAATATTTATATTTATTTCATTAATTTTAATTTCTCCTAAGAAAATAGGATTTAAAAAAATATAAAATATCCACTGAACGGTGGCTAAGTCTGGTTATTATTTTGGACACAATATTGCATGAAATTGAAAGTACTCGTTCACTAACTATAGTTTTCAGGACTTCAAATAACAAATGTAAGTTTTTGGTTCTTTTATTCGTTACCTCAAATAATGAAAATTCAACTTTCAGTGTTTTTGGATTTATAAGTTTTTCTTCAGGGTCTTCAAGAAATTTATGAATTGATTGTTCCACGGTTTCCTTTTAAAAAGCATTACTCTGATGAGTAGTTTCTTCGATTTGCTCTTCATCAGAATCGGTTTTCGCATAAGAATTTAAAAATATTCTAGAAAATATCTTTCCAAATAACTTGTGTTTTTGAAGCTAAAGAAAGTACACTAGATTTCTTTGTTGAACTGGAAATGTTTTGTGGATTTTGCAAATATAGCCAAATATTTACTAATTTCACTTGTCTTGTTTCTTGAATACGTTCTTCCAAAGCATATAATATTTACAGATAAGAAGAACCAATATCATTCAATGCTAAAACAACATATTATTTTACTGCCAGAAATCTTCCAATTATGTTTTCTATACCAGAGCTGGGCAATACTTAAGTAAAACAGACTTAAGTACTACTTAAAGTACATTTTCGTTACTTAAGACTTATTACTCAATACTTTTGAAATGCCCTACTTAGTACTTGAACATAAGTACTTGTTTCTATTTACTTGTACTTAAGACTTAGTTTTGTACTTAAGTACCAAGATTTTAACTTAAAGATTTCTGAGTCTATTAAGTACCTAAAACTATCTAACTCTTCGTAGAAAAGCAAACACAATATCTAGCGCAACTCTTTTTTTGTGCAGTTTTAAAGCACGCAAAGAACTGTCAAATCATGTGCCGCACTCATGCGTCAAGGCAGAACCTTAGACAAACTAATAACATATAACCAAGACTGGACAAGTAGAACAAAAACCAGTAACGTCTCGCTCGAATATAAAATCGACGATGCCTCGATTTGATGACATAACCACTGACATGTATAATATGGACTGACAACGTTCATAGAAATAGACTGCAGAAAGTG
This sequence comes from Dioctria rufipes, assembly GCA_963924295.1. NCBI lineage: Eukaryota > Metazoa > Arthropoda > Insecta > Diptera > Asilidae > Dioctria > Dioctria rufipes. Next base: position 279,522,705 of record OZ002740.1, on the reverse strand, counting down.
GGCTCACGTCTATATTGCTGACTCTTTCGGTATAAGCACCAATTACCAACTGAAGGAGAACTGTAAACAACAAATACATAAGTGGATCCGTCGAAATAAATGTTTTTAAATTATTATTAAATTATTACTTATAAAAACTATTACCAAAGACAACATGTTCAATAGATACGCAGAAGAAATTCTAAATGTTTTATTAAAATCACTTTCCGAGCTACGTGCTCACTTTTTCAACTTCCCGCCAATTAGTTTTTCAATGTTGGCACCGACGTAGAAACTATTTTTAATACAAGTAATTGTGCCCATGTGAAATAGAAAAGTAAGCAGTCAATATTATATACGTCAGTGAACATAATCAAGGGTAAGCAAACAAAGCCTCGCTCCAATATAAAATCAACGATGCCTAGGCCTGATGTAGGGAAGGCCTAAATTTTTTCTTAGAAATTTACTGGAAATTTTTTCCTTAGAATTGTTATGCATTATTAGAGGCGATAATGGATGCTTGTGCAGACCTCTAATAGGTTTTATGGGTGTAGCAATGAGAGGTGAAAGACTCACTCTACTTGCAGCGCAGAAAACTGTAAAAACCTGGTTACTATACATCTTATAGTTTTCAAATGGTATTTATTTATTAATATCTATTAACTGAACTCGATAAACTTTATTATATTACTGCCAACGTACAAAGATTATAAAAAAGTACTGAGTACTTTAGTACTTTTTATAGATTTAGTACTTAGTTACAAGTACTTTTCATATATGCGGTACTTGTACTTACGCTGAAGTACTCAGGCCTTCGGTACTTGTACTTAAATTTATTTCCTTTCCTTTTTCTTGTTTGATATAATTTTGAAGAATGGTGTTTCTTACTGGAGATTTTCTAAAGAACTTACAAATTTTCCTAATTTGTGAAACTGATTGTTTGTAATTGTTAGAAAAAATAGGAATAGGATGCTCTCAGTTACGAACATTATTAAGAGAACCTTCATAATTGTTATATTCTTCTTCATCTTCATCTTTCGATTCCTCACTTAAAACATTTACTTCGGCTTCAGCTTCAGCCATTTCTCTATGTTTATATATATACATAAGACATTAGCAACTGCTAAGTGGATGGCGTGTGAATAGCATATTTCATTAATTATAGATTGCTAATTTTTTTCATAACAAGCACTATCATTTGTTGTTGCAACTATGTCAGTTTCTAGATCAAGTAGAAAGTTTGTAGTCTTTCACGTTCTTTCATGTTCTCTGAGCATCACTGGAACCAGCTATTGGAACTAATCTCAAATTGAAATCTTTTGCCAAGTGGTGTACATTCATGTTTAAATATGTACTATATGTTTCCTTTTGCTACTCCACTCATCTTAAGTTATAGAGAATTTTTTTCTATTCTTTAATAATAGTTTCACGTTTGGCATTGTCATAAAACGCATGAATGAGATCCATTACTCTAGAGTTGTTCCTTCGTAATGAATAGCCTTGTTCTTGAAGAGAATGAATGTATGAATGACCTATTGGTAATGCTATTAATACTGTAATAGAAAATCCATCCATTGCTGCAAGTTTTGATATAATTTCTTCTAAACTACTCCATTTCACTTTCATAAAAGTAATCGTTTGTTTTTTTTTTAAGAAGAAGAGGAAGATCCAGGCGTTTCTTCTTCTTCGATCGTTTCTGATTTGTTTCCAATAATTATTTTACGAACTGCTGTCAAATGATTTATGTAGATTGCTCGTAGATGATCTTTTGCAGCTCAACATTTTATTACAACTTAACTTCTTGAAACTAACCTAAACTTCCGACTTATTCATTTTTATCTAAAAATGAAATTAAAGTTATTAAATAAATATTTTGGAAGTAAATTTTACAATTTTTTTATTTCAAGTATTAATATAAATGTAGTTTAAAGAAATCTACAATACTTACGTTATTTTTACAAATTTTTGTTTCCAGTTTTTACTTTACAAGATTTAGCCAACCTGTCGTGACTCGTGACGGATAAATTGTTCTTCATATTTTTCGCGCATGCTGAGTATGCTGTTTGCTGCCTCTTGTTTGCGTGAGAGTACTTCTTACGGCTAGGTTACGATTACATGCACGACTCGACTGTGCTCTGACCTGCGTTCAGATTTCTTTCAATTGGTTCAATTCAAATACGTTAAAAATTAATTTTTACATAATAATTTGAATTCTTTTAAACCGGTTTTCTTAATTGAAAAATCGGTTTTCAAATGTGAAAAATGTGTTTTAAACCGCGGTTTTTTTAAAACCGTCAAGCGCTTACTCAGAACGTCCTCAACGGTGCGCAACACAAGTAGGGCAAGGAAAGGATTCTATATTAGTATCGGAAGTAAGATCAAAGATTATCCGCAAAAAACCTACGATTTCTACAGAAAAAGTTAATGATCTGAAGTTGATGTTAAAATTAACCTATGCCGCAAGATGAGTAATATTATAAAACGATATTAAAAATTTAGACAGAGTGCAAAAGACTATACCATGAATCAGGCGCATAACCAGACTTGTAGCCTGTAGGAGGCGAGGGTACCAACTAAAATTTTCGAGGTGAAATCGCAAGTAGTCGCTTTTAAAATTTTGTAAAATGTATGCTTGCCAACGCTCATAAAAATCTTAAAGAAGCAAAAGCACCTGAATCAATATAACCCTTTGGAACCATGGTCTGCCACCAATAGTGCATGAAATGTTTAACGTAAACGCATTGTCAAATCAATCTAAGAAAGCTGAATGCTTGTGCCCTTGTGGACGAAAGAGTGAACCACAAGAATCAATTCAACGATTCGTTTAAACCGTTGTCGGTGAATAGTTACTCATTGAAATTTTTAAGAACACTTTGCAAGTAAATTCAAAAGAAAAATTTAATGCTTCCTTACTTCCCTAAAACTTGTGAACAACTCAGGTTTCAATCAATATCGCTATGAAAAATCAACGGGTGGCTATTCGTTGATTGCCTGGAACTAATATTCTAGTGGAAGAATCCTAGAATAAAATTATGTTAAGTTAGTTTGTTTGCTCCTGTTGCGAGATCCCCTGCCATCGATTTTATGTTGGAAAATCTGACAGGTAAAAAGAACTTATGATCGCTAACCAATTTCTTAGAAAAAATAGCTGTGTTGTTTTCGCATTATGGGTCCGTGTCAGCATCAGAAGTAATTCCGCATTAAATTATTTCGATAGAGCTATGATTTAAAATAATTTTGGCAAAATGCAAATTTTAAATCACATTGCATTGGAATAATGAAAAATGTAAATAAAAAGGTGTTCAATTTTACACCTAGAACCCATGTGGATCAATGTTTTGACATAAGAATTATTAAAAAACAATTTCCATTTTGCCAAAAATATTTTAAATCATAGCGCTCAGTCGAAATCGTTTAATGCGGAAATTACTTTTGATCCTGGCCCGGGCCCATTTGCGAAAAAAACACAACAGCTAATAGCACGAAATTGTGTGCTTTTTCAGTTAATTTCTAAAAAATTTGTACACGTTTCAAAGACGAAAAGCTACGAGCGAGTGACTAATAACTAGAACCAATGTACATCGAGAGCTACACACTACACAACTACAAGCTATGTACACGTAGCTCTATTTCAGTTTCATGAAGCATAATCTTCTACAATGAGAGCAACAAGCTTCACATTCGTACTGACAAATTAACAAGAATAAAATAAAATTTTCTTTGAGAGTTTTTAAGTTTTTAGTGCCATTATATCGTATTTCCTTGCATAAAATTAATTATTTTTTCCACTATACGTCTTGACTAATCGTAAAACTTAATACTAAGGTCCGCGCTAAACTAAATTTTAGCCGGTCTCCAATATCGGGCCGTTCCTTTGAAGCTAAAATATGGAAAACATATATTAAAAACAAGAAGTCGAAAAATTTTGCAATTTTTTTACGGAAATACAACGCGCAGTCATAATATTTCTAAAAATAGGTAATTAAAATTATTTGAAAATATTAAAAATATAAAAATAATATGCATAATGTATACAATAAAAAAAAATTAACAATGGTATTGAAAATAAGGCCACGAGAAAAAATCCAATTCTTCCGTACTTACAGCAAAGACGTACAAAACTACTTTAACTGCAAAAATCCGTTCAATGAATTAATCAAACCTCAAAACTCTAACAATAAATATTTTTAGCGCGCTAAAGAACGGCCCGCGCGAAAAATTCAAGCTAAATTTTTTGGAAACTTACTGGTGGTGCCATCTCTAATCAAAACCCAAAAGCCAAATTTATCGCGTTGACCTTAGTACCGGTCTAGCTAAAATTCTGGATAAATTTTCGCCAATATCTATTAGCTTGCTAAATTTTCATATAAAAATTTAGCTGAGCGCGGACCTTAGTACTTGGTTTAAGCACAGAAACATCACTTTTACTTCATTATCATATTGTGCAGCTACAGCTACAGCTTCCCTAAAATCAGCTACAGCTTCATTTATTGCTTGCTACACCAAATAGCTTGAAGCTCTCTATGTTGCAGTTTCTACGGTACGCCATATGTATAATCAAATGCCCAGCCGGCGCCGCAGATTAGCTCTGTTGACGCAGGTTCTCTAAAGTTAAAAATTGGGAAAAGTACGCTCCAGCATAAGCATAAAACGCTGGCGTCAGCTACACATTGTGCCCGTACAACACGAAAATCATCCTGTCAAACATTTACATTTCGCTCTACAATCCAGCACAACATTGTGTTTCCCAATTCAATTCACCGCATAGGTGAGGTGGCATCTTGGGGGGGAGGGTTATGACCCACGTGGCCCTCCCCCTGGCGCCTGCCATGAATTAACTGATAAACCGATTTTTCGAAAATAATTTGCTAATTTCTTATATTTTTAAAAGAATATTGTTATATTTAAAAAATATATGTATATTTTTCGGTTATTTAATTTTAAAGTTTGCTCACCCTTTTGCCTTTTCTTGCTGTTGCTGGTCAATTTTTGCAAAATTGCTTTAGTATATTTTCTCTATATATCATTAAAAGCTCCAAAATTTATAAATGAATCCTTCTATTTCTAGTTTTATTGGCACTTGAGCGATTTCAGTTAATTTTTGTGTTGTGTACAGTCGCCTACATGTGCCACAGGAAATCTGTATAAAATTTAAACTAAAATTAGGAGATTATGGAGAATAGTTGAATTCTGAGTTCTGACAACTCTAAACTCCTTTCGCGGGAAAAACTTTTTGCTTTAGACACCACTTTGAGTTTTAAAACTACTAACCTTTGTCGACTATAAAATCCTATAGTGAAGGGCTATCTAAAACTCAAGCCAAAAAGTCCTCAAGCTACCTTGATAGAAACAAAAAAGGGCTAACCCGTCTGACTGTGTTCTTTGCATTTATGGCATTTAAGAGCAGTAGACTGGTTTTTGTTTGCAATGACTGTACGGTGAAAACAGCTGTATTAAATCTGAATATAAAATGATATAAACAAACAATCAACACATGTTTGCAATAATAATTCAAGCATGCATATATCTTGTACCAGCCATGTTCACACTCGAGTTATACATAGTTTTAGGTAGGTACTTCTGGGTCGTTGCCAATTGGACTGGTTGGTCAGTAATACTTCCAGTTGTCGTCTGGACTGGCAATTTGTTGGTACTACTTCTGTATATATGTCAAGCCCATAAGAGATAATCCATTTCTAAACCCCCTGTTTCTAAGTTCTTGCCTCACAGTAATTTGATACAAAACGAAATAAGCGAGCAGACAACAAAGCCCCTGTATAAGGGAGTCTTATTGATCGAATGGAATAAACATAAATTTCGCTTGACTGGGTGGGGGTGCCAACTACCAAGTAAGGGGTGCGGACGTCGGCGTCTGTGGTATTTATTTAATGACTCATCACCAGTTTTTGCTGTTTATTAAACACCACTGCTATTAAATACATTCGCATAAATTACTTCCTGCTTTTTGATGATCTATTCTGAGGATTGATTATGGATAAGGAACTCAACTACCACAGTATTGTGTGACTAGGCGTTTTTTTTTTTTAGCTGCAGGATACTTGGTCCTCCCAAAGCAAGAGCAATAATAGCGACGTAAAGGACGCTAATGGGAGGGAGGGATAGAAACCGATAATAACTTTTGTTCTACACCGAGTAATGGTCTATTTATAAATTAAGGCAGAAATGATGTGGAAAATTACTTGGGCATATTATTTCAATTTAAGTCAGTCCACAGGTGGGTACGAATGCGATTAATGTTCCTCTTCGTTGGTATCCCATTTATATGGTAATGGCGTCATCAAATTAAAACCTGGCAACGAAATTGAAAAGCTGGAAGCTTTCAAATGCTCACCCGATTTCAACATGCATAGATACATACATATGTACATTTGGACATCCATAGTTCTTGTGTACCTGCCATTATAACATTGTGACATTGTGGTAACAAATTATACACCACACATGTGACTGGAATACTGAAGTAAGATTTTAAAATTTAATTTATTCTTGGGTTCGATGTACTACATATACAACCGTTAGGAAAACCATTGTTTTCTCAGTTTTTTGATGATTCTTTTTATAAATTTATATGTGATGTGTGCTGCATACTTTAACTAGCTATCAGAAAGAGCAGCAGCAACAGCAGCAGTAGAAATTTGTTCGTGGGATTCAATTTTGGACAGTTAGTGTGATTCATTCTGCGGGCAGCGCATTGAATACAGACACGTGATTTATTGCATCAACTGCAGTACGCAGAAATGGAAATAAAAAATTGAAATTATCTGTTATCCGAAAATAGTTTGTACACTGATTCTTAAACGAAACTATGTAACTACATACTGTTGGGATAATCCGAAAGGGTATGTTTTTAAAAAACTAGTTTTTGCACGCTTCTTTGCCACGTGGAATTCGTACTACTCATTCTAGATGATACAAATTCCAACGCGACTAAGCAGTAGTTATTAATTAACGTTACTGTCATGGGCTATATTTTCGATGTCCACATTAAAAATGACACCAATTTATTTGTGACGCATTGCAAAGAAAACGGAAATAGGGTATGCGTAGTTTACAAAAGGTTACTGAAGGACATCTTTATAAGCCTCATTTGCGTTAATAGCTTCCGACGCAAAGATTATCAGATTGCCGGCGGACCTTACTCTGAAATAGGCCATATAGAACTGTCCATGTGAGAAACAGTCCTCTCTCGGGTCTATTTCGGTCACTTTCAACGACGGTCCCTGTGATTTATTAATCAGCAATGCGAAGCAAACTTTGAGGATTAACTGCAGCATTTTGAACTCGAATGGGTACTCTGAGGGTATACCAACGGTATTCGTGGTATAAATACAGTTTCCTCTTGAGCACATTCAGTGAGTACTGTAACCGCGATAATATTTCGGTGGAGAACCTTTGCTTTCAGCCGGTTGCCATTGCATTAATTTTGGAGGTTTCAGGTTTCTTAATAACATAATTGGTGCGTCAAATTTTAAGGTATATTTTTCGTAATTATTTTAAAGGAAACGATGAATGGAATTTTTCTTATTAATACCCATAGTCAATATATACATATAGGAAACTGTATACAAACTGTTGTACTCGAATCTAAAGTATAGTTGAGGTGTACGCCGCTTCTAAGAGGACACTCAGTTTATCAGTTTATCGAAAAATATATTTAGAAACTAGACATAACGATAGGTTTAAAGCACCACGAAGGTTAATTTCGATTTCTACAAAAATAAAAAAAAAAAAAAAAAATGGCGGACCAGCGAATTTTATTTTCGATATTCAGAAAATTTTCATCTATCATAAAAAAAACAAGAAGGGGGCCGCTTATAAAACATGCCTACGTGGTGCCATAGAGACTAGATTTTCGAACAGTTTAAGACTTGGCTCATGCAAATCGGATGTATAGTTTTTTTCAATATGTTGTCAACCAAGTTGAAAGACGTAGTTTCGAGAAAAACGCGCTCAAAGTTTTGCTGAAGGATAATTCAATATACAAACTAAACTAAACAGTTTTACATAAAATGCTGTATCTCCGTCAATTTTATAAATTTCTTCAAAATATTTGATGGGAGCATTCTTAACAAATGCATCCTTCAGAAAATAAAAAGAAAAAAGAAAAAGGAAAAAAATTGTTTTTACCATGGTCTGGGGCCTTAATAATGAGGTTATGCGAGTGGAGTGATTATGAATTTCACAGGATACTGCACTGCATCATTAGTTTGTGTAGTATTGAGTGCAGAGCCTTATATTGCACTTCACATCTCTTTCGGACATTTAATTTCGACAATCGATAAATGGGTACTTAAGTCTTGGTTATAAATTTATTTTGGCAACGTTATGGGTTAATAGGCATGTTATAGGTATTTTTATTTCGCTATAGACTCTACCACTCTTTCACTCTTTAAGGAGTTGATTATTTCCAAATAACAGGAAGACCGATATTATTAATTTGTTTAGTTGATTTTGTTTGTGTAATATTACGAGTCAATAAGGGCATTATAATGCTTTTTCCATACAGCTTTGACCCCTATTTTCACCCCTTTAGGAGTTTAATTCAAGCATATCCGTAAAATACGTGGTTTAGTCATTAGTTTAGCACATTATTTATGAAATTTGTCAATTTGATACGCGCGTTATTTATATTTTGCCCATACTAACTTTGACGTTTTATTTACCCCCTTATAACTTAAATTTCGAAAAAATACGTATTTAATAATTTGTTTAACTGAATATTTGCGCAACTACTACCACTGTCCTTTGTTTTAATGATCTTAATGCATCTGCGATCTGCGAAAACTTCTCCTCAGTGACGGATCCAGCTAGCGAGCGCGGGGGGCGCGCGCTCCTCCCTGAAGACCACTAAAAAAAAATTTCAACAGATCTTCTGAAGTTTTCTTAACAAAATCTATTTTACTGCCCTTTTTGTTAAAAATTTTAAAAAATTTTGGAAGCGTTCAATTTGATAAGAGCGCAACTCTTATTGCTAGTGACTCAGCCCTCGCTACACTTTAAGTCGTGGCTGTTAAATCCCATAGAGGAAATAGGAAGTGCTGATACCTGTCAAATTCATGTATTTACATGAGCATGGCCTTTTTCGGGGTATTTGAAGCAGGGCAGATCTTATTCGGGTAAAAGCTATGGAAGGTTTGTTTCAATTGAAAACAGCTGCCAGTTAATGAGTCTTTGATGTAAAACAATTACAACTCTCAATAGGAAACATTCAGCGAAACTATACACAACGACCAAGCAAACCATTGTATACCCTACGAGTTATTATATTTAAAGCAAACAATTTATTTTGGAATATTGTTTTTTTTTTAAATCGTAAATTGCAATAGTTTTACTAGAATACTTAGCTCACACGTTAAATAAAAAGAAAATATAAATGCTGATTGGGAAATTTTCAATCCGTATCTTAGAGAAATTGATTGGTCGGATTGTTTTGCTTTGAGCGATGTGGATGTGGATAAATGCACATTAAAACTTAGTGACATTTTAAGTCCTAGCATACATGACTATATTCCTTATTCCTACAGCAGGTATCAACAATAACAAATTTGATCTTGGTTTAACGATAAGTTCAACCAAGTAATAAAAGTGAACGAGTCTGATTTTCACTGGTATCAATTGCATTCATGTCTAGAATTGCAACAAGTCGACAAAACTCCACAGAACACCCCCAAGTCCATTATCCGGAGAGACAAATTTCTTTTTAACAGAAATGTTAAACTAAGAATCTTGGAATCAAGGATAGCAAAGGACTTGGTCCGTGGTCAAAACCATCAGGAACAACTTCACCAATTCCTATATAGCTTCACTACATAGCAATGGTGAAGTCGTTGTTGATTTCTTGGATAAAGCTAATATTTGGTTTGGGAGATTCGCCTCAAATTCTCGTTTTCTATTCACTATGTTGCATCTTCCCGTAAGAGAGCTGTACTCACGATCTTCAAGGGGATAAGTGTCTCTAAAGCCATTGGTCCTGATGGGGTCTCACCCCTGTTAATTAAAAGCTGTGTATCATCCTTGGCTAAGCCTCTGCGCAAACTATTCTACTTGTCTTATTCGACAAGAAAACTTCCAACTGGTTGGAAACTTGCTCACGTTCAACTTATTCCCAAGAAAGAAGAGGGTAGTGATCCCTCAAATTATCGACCAACTGCAATCAAAGGCTCAAAGGTTTTTGTATTTTTTATTAACTCCAAATTAATGAAGTATCGAGAAACCAAACAACTCATCAATGACCGCCGATACAGCTTAAGGGCTGGACTCCCATCTGAAGACTTGCTGGCTTTTTTTACGGAACATTGGAGCCCTAATCTTCACAATTGTGGTGGTCCAAAATCGTTACCATAGATATTTCAAAGGTCTTTGGTAGAGTCTGGCAGCCAGCACTTTTAGTTAAAGCACCTGGTCTTCACCTCTTTTGCTATTATAGTTTGAAAGCTTTTTATCTGATTGCATAATATCGGTTGTACCAGATAGCGTCTCACCAGAGCCTGACCCTATAAATGCACATGTTATCTCTCCACCCCTCTTCTTAATTTTTTTTTAATGATCAGATTTTCCTTATTTTTAAACCTATTCATAGTCTTGCATATCACAGTACCCTGGATTTCGCTTACTGCTTTAACACTCTTACGGACTCCAAAAGGAATGCCACATCTCTTAATCGCGTTTGCATGATTAGATCATTGATTAGTGACCTTGATAATGTCATCGCTTAAGGCAAAGCGAATCGCGTCGAATTCAAGGCATCTATGTCTCAAGCTGTCTCATGTCTTTTAAACAAAATCATAACTTTAACACTTCCATTTATTTGATGGAGCACTGACTTACGGTATACCGTCTTTATGCATTCTTGGCATTAATATTTCCTGTAATTTAAGCTGGACAGATCACATCTTCTCTGTTGCCAAAGAAGCATCAAAATGTCTTCTATCTGAGCCGGGATTGGTCGCACAGTTTTAGCTTTTAGAGCATTCAAATGGATGGTTCGGAAGCTTGACACTTCCGCTATTCACAAACCAAAACAAAATAAATAATTTAACACCTCGTTTGACTTTCTACAGTGGCAAAAGTTGATCGTTGATCAACTTTCTTCGTTGAGAGTGGTAGCTTATCTGTTCGACCCGGATCTTTTAAATGATAAAATTTGTGTATTTTATATTTGCGAGTGGTGGCGAGTATATTGCAACTTGGATCCGTCCCTTCTCCTTCACATTCACTAGTCTTAAGTAAATTTCACTTTTCATACCTGATCAGCAAAATAAGTCTAGGGGGTTAATCCTGGTGGCCTTGTAGGCAATTTAATACGACCAAAACCTTCCACCTCTCGGGGTATTAATTATTTATATACGTCGATATTCTGTGTGCTGAATGTGCTTGTGCGCCGCTATGCTGGAAGTATATTGCCTGCAGTGTACGAAAGGGTATATCCTGTTGGCACTTGCAAAATACTAGTAATAAGTAGATTATGGAAGTTCGCTATTTATTCCTCGGTAAACAGAGACTCTTCCGTCCAAGAGATCTGCGGCAGCTTTACAGTGCCATCTGCACGATATGAACGGCCTTCGGCAGCCATACCAAATTTGTAAGGTTTTCGTAAAGCTAATGCGAAAGTCACCTGGAGACTTAGAACAGCTCTCGTCAGTAGGCCTCGATTTTCATATCGAGAGTGAAAAATAAAATTATATTATCCTGTAAACTGTACAATTATGGTATTATCCTGTAAACCATGAAAAAAAATATAATTATTTTCAGAGCTACACTGACATGTATATAAATGGACTGACTGCTCGTTTAACCAAAAATGCGTGAAAGCAAATGGCACCACTTTCATGTTCGTGTCTCTTTCCGTGAGAGCATACTTCCCCCAGTGAACTGTAACGATTCAGCGGTATTTCCAACCAAAGTATCCTTGTAAAAAACACTTCCTTCGCCTTATAATTAAAATTCCACAATACAAATATAATCCCAAATACTTTTGTGGTAAATTCTGTAAATTCCACTGACATGCATATATTAATAAATTCCCAAATTATTTAAATACAGTGCCAGTTAGAGGATACTTTTTGAAATCAGAACTGGTGCCACATGAAACAGCAGATCAGTCAGTGCATTTATATAGATGTCAGTGCAGAGATCAAGTAGAACTTTGCAGATCCTCTCAATCATCATGATTGCCCGTTCAGCTTCGTCGACAGAGGGTCAGCTCGACTAATCTGCGTTAGCCTCTTGGCGATACGCATTGGACAACATTCCATCAGAATACTACCTCCAGAATGTGCAGGTTAGACTGAACCTTTTACGCCTCCGTGTTGTTACAGGTCTAGTCTGAACCTGTCGAATCCTAGCTCTTTCGAAGCTTTGAATAAAGAAATAACATCACTCAGGAACATTTGAATAAAGCCAAGATTCGAGTTCTCATCCAGACTATCATACGGACAATTTGGAATCGCTACATTAACTTTGTATCAGCTGCCAGTCTTACAGCAAGTATAGACTGGGCTTTCTATAACTTTTAAATACAGGTACTGATCCTACCGGCGAAATACTTCCATTCCAGAACATTGTATCGCCGTAACTAGGTGGATCAAGACATCGACGACTGTTTTCGGTCTATCGAGACTTCAGGCGCTGGCTGCTCTCAGTTTCCTGGTCCTCACAATCAGGAGGGAACGTACACAAAAACTTGCAGTTTTACCCCGAGCAGAAAAAAGTAGCGGGCATTCAACAAGTCACCCGCCTCCATTGATACGGCTTTAGTATAAATTCCTGTTTATTACGAAACGGGACTGTCCTGAAAATCTATATTTGGAAGACAAACATTTTTAATAAATTTTGTCTACTTTTAATTAATTTTATTTATAATATATCACGGTTATTTCAATGATAAATCTTGTATTCTATTTAAGCTCTAAAAAACAACTCAACTACCTTTGCTAGTTTTTATTTCTTGCATTTTACAGAATGATATCTAAAAAAAAATTTTTAATATGAATACAATATTTTATGATATTACAAGAAATCTTTTGAAAAGTGGAACAGAAATTATTATGTGCTCAAATATTCTTGTTGCTGAAACTGTAACTTCCATTGGAACTCATGAAATACTAAAATATGTAGTATGCGATACAACGTTTGCTAGCAGAAATTGTCTTCTACGCCAAAGATCCTCTTGTAAAAATCATCGTGTTCAACGTCTAGATCCCAAAACCATATACAGAATCTCCTCCTGCTTTCTAAGTCTGCCTCAGAGTCTTACAGTAACCGCTGGGAAGTTTAGTATATCGTAAAGATTTCTCTGCAACAAGGTGTAGTGTGCGAATTTCAAAGGAACGATTTTTTCTAAATAGAGATTTATCTAAATTTAATGAATTCCGACAATAATTCCGAAAAGTTTCTGTCATGCTACAGGCTGCCTACTTCAGCCAGCTAAGTTTTATTTCGGAGAAAGTAACTGGGGGTGGTTGAAATATTTAATATTCTGTAATTTTTGTTAATATCGCTAAGGAGCTTAGTATGAATATAAAGTGGTGAGATTTTGAGAGCGGACCCCGCGGCTTTTCTCAAAATCGCCAACAAAAAGCGAAGCGAATTTAAATATGTTTGAACGCATGCTAATTGATTAGGTAGTTGTTGCTTAATTGCTTAGATTTATATATGTATACCTACATATGTATATATATTTCGTTATATATTCTGGCAGTTGACCTCCAACTTCGTACTTGTGACTATTACGAATAACCAGTGCTTTCGGCTTACCATGTGAACTAGACTATTCCACTTCGGAATAACTTTCCTCGAATATGAGTTAGTGTTGACGTTGGTCGACGCGTTCTCAGACAGTGCCCAAGCATATTGTTAAGAACAAAATTTTTGTATGGCAACCCTAGGAGGAGTTGCCCTATTGGTCCCAGTTTTGAACTTAAATTTATGTTTTTTTTTTAAACGCCGTGTACAAAATTGAGGCACCCCACGTCCACACGTTCTCAGGCAGTTTCCAAATATATAGTAAAAACCAAAGTTTTGTATGCGGCAACACCAAGAAGGGGTTACCGATTGCAATTTTTCTTTGCCTAGAAAACTTGTCCTGATAATTGCGAACACAACAACAAAAAATAAGCCAAATCGGTCGAGCCGTTCTCAAGTGATGATGTAGCATACTTGCTGCAATTGATTTTTACTTATACAAATAAAGAAAACAGTTGCTTTCATCCAGAGACTTAAGAAGATAAAAAAAAAAAAACTTGACCTTTAAAAGAAGCAGTTCTTAAGATGGGCACAGGAGGCGACCTTAAAGCTTACTTTTCAGACTCTCCTTTGGACTTGAGACAAATATGTCCCCCCAACTATGCCCCTCCCAAAGACCAAATCCAAGGTGAACTTGTGCTTAGCTCCGAATTTGCTTGTCTTTAGTATTTTGGTGGCTTTTTTTCCTGTTGCTGGTATCTTAATACTCATGAGGGTAGCTATTTTTCTGCTATTTTAAACGATCTCTCTTCTCGCTAATAAAACTATTCCATTTAGATTTTTCCTTCCCTTGTACGCGACTTAATAAATGCAGCGACTGGCCTTACTTATAGTCTTCTTCACAACTAACCTTTTTTCATGATTTTATACATAATCAAACATATATCTTTTGGACATTTCTCCAAATATTATGGTATACTTTTAACGTGGTACCCTTTTAGGCTCTTCCTACATCTGACACAAAAAAAAATAATATGGGTTACTTTTCGCCTCATCCATAGAAGGATGGGGTGGTTACTGCAGAAAATTTTAAGTGGACTGCTTTACTGCAAATAAACCATCTGCAGACTTTTGAAATAAAATGTTTATTGCTCAACAAAATATCTTTCCACTCCGTATTTTACATCTCTGGGTCAATTTAAGGTCGATTTCAATGGTATTAATGTGCCCTTCTGTAGATTGTAAATCGAGTGAACCCTTTTCCAAATATTGTGCAAAAAAGGAGCAATATAATGATTTTAAGGTTATGAATAACTCAAAGAATTTCTTTTTTTTATTGGGAGCTAAAGTACTATCTGTAAATGGAGTTGAAATTTTATTGGCTGATTTCGAACTTTAATGTTTAAATTGCTTTGCATTTCTAATGAAAATTTTATTACATAAGATTCTTGACAATTTCTTTCCTGTAAATCCGACCACGCAATAATCGAAAAATTTATGCGTTCGTGTTGTCAAACAAATAGATAATTTCGCAAGGTAAGTTATATGTGGGGAAATGTCGTTAAGGTTGGTTCATCGTCTAATTGGCCAACTGTAATTTTTTTAGTTTTGACCAATATGCGAGCGCGGCATAACTTCTCTTAGTAATAGCGAACTTTGGAGCGTGAACGCAAGGAATGCGTTGTCCACTCAGTGGATTGAAATTTAAAAAAAAAAAGTTTGTATTTAGCATCAGTGAACACGGCCAGAAAGTGAGGCGAAAATATGCAATCGTCAAGGTAAGCATTATGAATGCATTGTGTGGTCCACTTTTGAAAACAAACCAAGAGGAAAATTCAATCCTGCAACATGTTTAGTTGTGGTGTGAGGCGATTCGGTGCAATGTGTAGCTAGGGTTGGCCACCGTGATTGTGTATTTCGAAGACGTCCATAAAAAATCTAGCGCCAATCCCAACGAAGTCAGAAATAAAACACGAGTTAAAGGAAGATGCCCGCCCAAAAAAGCGAAGAAAAAGCCTTTTCCGGACAATGCAAGCTAGAAGTGCATTTGAAGTGATGAAGTATTACATTTACCGAAAATGCAATTCCGAATAATGTGCTATTTCATATTTTGCTAAAAAATAGAGAAATGCAACAAATTCGGCTTTTTATTTCATTCATTTAATTTTTCCAGGTTATTATCAATCATTTCAGCCCATGTTTCGTCGATTTTCAGCAATTGGCCAACCTAGACAGCACGGCCTGATCATAATAGCATTTCACTTTTTTGTTTTAAATGTCATATTTTTTCTCATTTTTCGCCGAATCAATTTGCGATGTTCAGCAAAAGTGTTCCTTTTCTCAGACCTTTATAAAGATGCGATTAAATTGACCAAATTCCAACTTATGGGCAAAAGTCAGCCTACCCTGACGACATATTGTACTTGTACTTATTAGTGTTTCTTTTTTTCCGCCATATTGTTTGGTGTAGATAAAATATTATTTATATTTTATTTCATATTGTACTGTATTGTTAGATAAATAAATTGAATTGATTTGAAGATAAAAACATCTGCAACTGGAATTATAGAAGAGTTTACCAATTGAAATTACCTCTTGAAAAAAGACCTCTTCAGTTGAATAGAATTTCATCTGACAAATTCCATAATCCTCAGTAATCTTAATTTCGTTTTAAAAAGCTCTTTAAATTCGAAGTAAGTACGAGGTAGTAAGGAGAGACTGTTATAAAATACCATTAACAAGCTCCTTTTGTTGGTGGATGGTAGCTTCAATATCTAAAATTAAGTTAAGCATTTCAGAAAATTGTGAAAGTTATTGGCCCTGGTGGTGAGTTCATAAGTTTTATTTCGGCTAACTACACTGTAAAAAATATTAGGACTATTCCCTAAAAAGTAAGGAATACTTCCTAAAATTTAGGGGAAAAAACCTAAATTTTAAAAATTATTTAGGACAAAGTGATATTAAATTTATTTTAACAGTTTTTGTAATTTAGAAAATTTTTTTTTTAATTTTTTGTATGTAAGTGATTTGTGTAATTGAAATGAAGTCATAGTTCCACAATTTGGAATTCCGGGTAATATTCTGTACACTTTAAGCCATTTCAATTGTAAGAATTTATTGATTTTAAAATATTTATAATTATGGTTTTTCTGTCGTATTCGGTACTTAAATAAAATTATTTTCATGTGTACTGCCCTATGTAACGTTGTCATAGTGTGGAAAATGTGCGAGATGTTCTCCTATTCATAGCTCTATCCATTTAACAGGACGAGTCAGATAAACACTACTAATGACAATTTTCTGAATCAAAAATGTAAACAAAACTGTTCGACTTTCATCTTCTAGATCTTGAACATAAACTGACATTTTCCAAGGTACAGCTAATGAAGTTTACAGACAAGCAAATTATGCAGCATTTTAACACATTTATGGATTACCCATCAAGTTCATTTATAGGAAAAAGTTTTTGTTTTCTATCACCATTTGATTTTCGAGATTCAATTAAGGCGGAACTAACAGAAATGAAAATAAAATATTGAAAACTTGCTCGAAGTTGTACTGCAACAGACACAGTATAGGAAAGATCGAAACAAACATCGAAAAAATGTAGCTTTGATTACAAAATCAACAAATATTAGATAAATGAAAAAAAAAACACAGTAACTCGGAAGCAGAAAACTTAGAAATTCAATTTCAGGAGTATGTCGAAAAATAAGCTTGGATAGAAAATGACAGGAAAATGTAATTGAAATTGCAACCACTGCATTGACCTCCAAAAGGGCATGAATACGTTTTAGTTATATTTTAAACAAATATGATACTCTAGATAAATACCCTTATGTTATTTTGTATGGTCATCCATCTATGCAAGTTTGATTCTTGATGTGGTTTTTCGTATATATTTCTAAAGCGGTTCGTCGGACAGTAAAAATGACTACAACCAATTTCATAGAATTTCATTTCCTAAAGGACTTTTCAGTATAATAATAACGTCTAGCACGTAAAATACCTAAGTTCTTGTATGGCAATATCAAGAATGGGTTGCCCGATTTAGTCCATTTTTGAAACTAATATTTTTATGAAATCGCTTTGTACAAAATATTAGCTCCCTGTGCTAACGCGTTCTCAGGCAGTATCCATGTACAGGGTGTTCCGGTGTAGGTGATCCATAGAGAAGGAGGTGATAGTACTCATAGTCACCTAGGCAAAAACAAATAAATTCGGTGAAGGGGGTCGGGTGATAAGATACGTCGTTTTCGTGGTAGGAGGGGGGGTGGCTAAGATTTTTAGCGCGGTTTACAGTTGACACCCTGTACATTTCTTGATATACACCCTATCAAGGCAAGATTCATCTCAAATGATAGAAAACTGTCTAAGCTTTGCTACGAATGTACAACCAGCCATCCTGTCGTTTTCCATCGTCAGTTCTAGGACGTCAAAGTCAGAAAGTTGGAAAAAAATCGTAATTTTTTCAAAATTTAACGTTTTTCTCGTCAAAATGCATGATAACTATGCGGTTTATTTACAAGACATAGAAGCCCCAGAATGTTACCTTTAATTTGACTATAAACATGTAACTGCCTAAATGCAACCTTTTTGAGGTATTCCCGTTTCTATGATTCATAATTTCATGAATTTTGCTAATTATGCGTAAATTGCATAAAATTAGGCGCGATTACTATCTTCTGAAGTCTACAGTCTTCCCTCTTTAATTTATTCTAATACATCTTATGTGTTCACTGTGACCGTTAAACTGTTATTAATTCATAACCTATTCAGGTCACACCGAAATTAGACGATATTTTTTTATATGCGTGCTAAGAGAACAAATTACCGTTGAGAATAGGTTTGAAAATAGGTTTGAGAATAGGTTAATAGCTAATAACTCTTAAAGGGCTACAGATAGCACATAGAGTGTATTTGGTGGAGAGGGGTACGGGGCTGGAAGAGCAGTCGTTTGAAAGGCCATGAAGGCCCTGTAGTTTTTAAGATACATGGTGTTTTGTGAAAAACCAGATTTTTTTCTTAATCACCCTGCAACTTCTAAATGGCGTTCCACTGTTCGCCTCAGCTCACTACCAGCTACAATTTGTAGAAAAAAAAATGTATATATGCATACTTTTAGGGAAGTGTGTAGGAAGCCCCCGGCGGCGGTGCGGTGTTCGGTTTCGTCAAGTAAAGTTGACCGGGGTTAGTTGACTATAGGGGTATGTAGACTTATTGGGATTAACTCAGCAAACATTGGCAACGTATCTATATCAGTTGGACTGTGTATTCAGTCCAGGGATCCGCCTCAGTATAACAATAGTCGTCGAAGCTAGCGTACGTCGTTCAAGGAATTATAAAAAAAAAAACAAAATTACAAGCACGTGAGTAAAAATTTTATTTGATATTTAAATTGTCTTATAGCTTATACGCTGATGATGTTGGGATGTCTAGTGGCTTTAATTGAAAGTGTATGCATTGGTTAATCGTGTTCCTATTTTGATTTTCCTGTCATTGGAATAACTTTTTGCCCTGATGATTTCAAAAAGAAAATGGCGGGTTGACGCTTATTGACATACAGCGTAGCGAGGTTAGACGAGTCATTACTCAACTACCCCATGTTTCGTTTTTATTATCTCTTAAGCTATAAATGACTTCTAATTCTTTTCATACAATCAGAACGATGAGGAACCATAAATCCAAAACGGAAAATCGAATATATCTTACGATGTCATGGAAACTGCTTGCAAAAAGGTTATTTATGACGAAGCTTAAAATGAGGAACGCTGCTGATAAGTTCCATAGCTGGAGCGAAACGTCCAGAAAGGTCAATAGATGCCTCCAAAGCATCCACAAGCAACCCATATCCAGACTCTTCAATTACTAATAAACTCGAGCATATTATAGACCGCTATATATGCTCTGTTTTTATATATTGCAGTTACCGGGAAGTAATGTCCCATAAAACTACACTCTTATAAAACCTACCCTTTCACTATATACATAAGTATAAGAAAGTTCTCGGACTAGGACTCCTATCATCCACACAACCCTTAAATCTTTAATAATTCTAAGTTCTTGAAGAACCCATATAATCAAAATCTTATCATTCATCAATTTAACTTCAAATGGGCCAATTAATTCAATTTAATTACTTACGTACGAATGGGTCTGGTTCAGTCGTAGTCCCATTAATAAGCGTTCACCATATAGTCCGTTATTATCATATATTATTTCATCCGAAACATAGTATGTGTTTAAGACCTCTGCACCTTTACCACATATAAATTATTTTAAAAATGATTATTTTTTTCAAAACTTTGTTTTTTTGCATGTTTATTACTTTATTAAATTGATATAGACAAATAACCCCATCCACTGAGTCAATCAACCCCACGCATGGGATAAATGGACTCACGGGGAAGTTTTTTATTAAAAATGGCAAATAATAGAAAGCCTAATAGTAAATAAAATAAAAGGAACTATTGAGAAACCCATTGGAGTAATCAAAACAAAGACATATTTATTATGCCTAAAAACTTTACAGTACAGTTTTTATAAATTAATTATGAAAAATGGGTCTACTGGCCCCGGTCTGTCCCACTATCGGATGGTGTACGATTTTTCCGATTCAGAAAACTTATACTCGGGACGGTTATGCAGTAAAAAAATTCATTTTCATGCAGGGAAACCCGAAATGGAACAGGGTACTGACGCGGAACAGGAAAGGGATGGGGTGCTCGCTATGGACGACAGAGACGCGCCACTTTCTCGCATAGGTTTTAGTGCGCAGCACAGCGCTATATAGCGTGGTCGATATCAGTAAGAGAAAGTGCTTAGTTTGGATTTTACCGAAGGCCGAAGACCGAATTTTCGTTCTGCGACACAAGGATAATTACACCACACACCATTCTTTATTCGGAAATTTACATCACATGTTTCTTTCAACATACTTTTGACTAATTAAAAGTCTAGCGATAACTCAAGGCTGACAAATATATCGGCCATAATACTCGTGTATCAAAGAACGTTACGTCGGGGCATAATGGGGTATACCCCATCCCGCCCATGATAATATTTGTACATCCCGGATTAATAGGCATTTTTTTTCATCATGAACTCTCATCATTGTATCCCGCGGGTGGAGCAGAATGGGAATTTTTTTTTTTCAGACGTGGATTTTGGATAGTAATTATTAATTTACATAAGTTTGGCTTTAGTTTCTTTGTAGAGAAAGATCTAAATAAACGTTTTCATTTTTCTTATAGGAAGTCATTTTCCACGACTCACCGATTGAGCACAATCATGAAAAGTAGAAAAGTCCACTTTTTCACCCAAGAAAATCGCTTAAGTTACATCCGTTCTCCAAAGCCTTCCCCCGCTTGATAGAGATAAACATTTTTAATAAAATATGTTCAGAGTACCATAATGCATCGTTTAAGACATCTCTCATGTCTGGAGGTGTCGGGCCTAAAGTTGTATAAAATGTGGGCATTCTTATAAATTTACTTTAATTAATTAAGCGTAAAATGTATTTTTTTTTAATTATAAAAATAATATTGCCTAGGGTCTCTGTACAACAAAATCTTCTTTTTGAGGCCAGCCTGTCCCTTTAACTCGTACATGAATTTGTCTGTCTGTATATTTATTTATATATTTCCTTTTTAATATTTTCGACACTCTCGTAGACCCACTTTTCGTCATCACAGCGAGCTGAAATTTGGCACATAGGTTCATGTCGCGTGACAATTGAACCTATCAAAATTTGAACCGGAAATTTCCATGGAAAACCCGGAAAATTGGGAAAAATCATTTGAAAATTTGGTACAAATCTGATTAGTGATAAATCCGTTTCAGGAAAAATGCAGAGTTTTTCGATTTTTCCGAAAAAAAATTCCCGAATTTTCCGACTTTTTCGGGAAATTTTCCGGTAAAAAAGTTTTCTAAATTATGCAGGATCAAGTTCCCTATCAACTGGTATCATTATTTTCTCTCCGACAGTGGTGAAAACTTGCAGAAAAAATCGTGGAAAATTCATGTAAAACGCTCTTCCGGAGTTTTTCCGACCAAGGAAGCGCTTGAGCGTTTTGTAACCTAAGACAAAGTTGTAGAGCGAAATGAGTTGCTTGGAAAACTCCATGGAAAACCCGGAAAAGCGGAAAAATCATCGGAAAAATTTTCATCGATATGATTAAATCTGTTTCAGGAAAAATGTAAAATTTTCCAATTTTTCTGGAAAATTTTCCGAAAATTTCCGGAATTTTGCGACTTTTCCGGAAAATTTTCCGACAAAAAAGTTTTATAAGCTATGCGGAATCATTTTTTTCCCGTCCTAGTAGCATCAATACTTTCTCTTCAACAATCATGAAAACTTCCATGAAAAATCGAGGAAAATTCATGTAAATTTTTAAAAAAAATCCATAGTAATAGGAAAAGTCTGTGGAAAACATGGAAAATCGGGAAAATTCATGTTATATGGGATCAAGTTGGAATACAGCTAAAAAGCGCTGTTTAAAATATAATTTGAATTTCAGAAAATCGTTGCAGTACTTCAACGATTTGATAATCGAAAAAATTTTGTTTTCGGATCGGCACCAAACATGACTTTAAATGTCGATAATTATAAGCTGAACAAAAACTTCCAGGCAACCATGGCGCTGACTTCCAATCGTCTCATCGTAACTGCCTTCAAAATTTCAAATTTTTCGAAACTTCGGTAAATCGTAGTCCGAGTTATCGAAACTGTTTTGATTGTGTTCGAAGTACGGTCAGTCGATTGGAAACTCTCGAGTCGTATGGACGCAAAAAAATTTCACTGCGAATATTCAAAAATTGACTCAAAATAAAGAAGAAAGAAAGAAATATAAGGACAAATATAAGAAAAATTAAATAAAAACGGAAAATTAAAAGGAAAATGGAAAATTAAAAAGAAAGTAAGAAACTAAAATTAAATTAGAATTAAGTAAAAATATAATCAAGTTCGGTTAAATAGATATTAGAACAATTTAGTTAACGTGAAAAAGGCAGAAAATAAAATAAGTAAAAAACGAGTTTTCAAACAAAACCGAGGCCAAGCCGCATGAAAAAGTAGAAAATAAATATTTCTTCACACACAGAGGTGGACTCAGATGTTTTGATTGGGACATTTCTCTTGAATATTCCTTCTCTTCATGAATCAAATCACTTATTACCTCTGATTGATCATACTGAAATATATCGGTGATTGTCAGCGAATAAAATCTGAGTCCACCTCTTTGTGTGAAGAAAACTTTATTTTCTACTTTTCATGCGGGTTGGCCTCAGTTTTGTTTGAAAACTCGTTTTTTACTTATTTTATCTTTATGTTACTACCGCGCTATATTTCATTGGAAAGTAACTATCATTGGAAAAGCAGGAGTAAATTTAAAATTAAGTTGGACAAAAATTGCTGTTGGCAATGTAATATATTAGCTTCAGCAAAAAGAGTCCAACAACTCTTTGCATATCCCACAATCTTTCAAAATCTTTTGAAAATAGCAAATCGATCTAGATGAATTATTTTAAATTATCCAAATTTACGGGTAACAACCCACCTAATTTTCTCTTCATTCGATTTATGAACTGGAACAAAAAAACGAGCTTGTACAAATTTAATGCTCATGTTACCAATGAGCTATAGGAAAAGTTACACACAAAAGCTCAGCGTACTTTAAAATCCCTGTAAATATTTTGTGATTGTTTGTATTATCACATTAAAGAAAAAAATTTTATACATTAAATATTTACGAGCTTACCAGCGCCTTGGCGAAGTTACACTGCATTGTGGCATATACACACATTCACAGCATCCTTGCTTTCCTTCCATTATTGAGATTCCCATCATTTAACATTCACACTAACTTCAATAACTTGTGTATTAAGAAAGTTTTCTAACAAGAGAAGTGCTGTGAAAGGTCATTCTCCCCGTCGTCCGTTCGTCGAAGTAGTAGTCGTCGTTGTCGTCGTCGTTGTCGGTCTAAGAAAAGTTCAATATCGATTTATAGAGGGAAAAGTTGCTTCCCACAAGAAAGTGGAAAACATCCAATATACCTAATGTAGAACGTAGGCTGATTTTTTGTACTTTGTACTTGGAAAACTTTCGACAATTTTCAGATTAAAAAATTTCACACAGAGTTACATTTATTTTATAGATGGCTCCGCTTCCTGTATACATGAAATGTATTTCAAAAGTTGAAATTACTTTTCGTCGAGAGGAATTCATTTTATAAACTGACACCCCCAACCATCGCAGCGGCACTTGAAAAAAGTTTCAGTTTCACTTAAGCACTTTATCCGACGCGCTGTAAGAGCACCAACATGAGTATTTTTTTTTTCAGCGAAATAAAATGAACATGGAAGGACTCGTTGATTTAATTCCTATATGCCATTATCTCATTTAGGCGTGAAATTTGGTGCAAGAGTTCCAGTAATAAATTTTCATTTGTGGTAGGCAATCCGGAAGAAGAAACTTGCGCGAATGCCGCGAGTATATGTGACCTCCTGTTTAGTGTGTTCGGTTGTGCGTGGGCGTACGGGTGGGTAGTCAGGCAAAAAAGCAAGTTTTCCAACATATCCCCATCTGTTGCCTTATGCTCTTCTAAACATATGCGAATATGAAGATAGGAGAATCTGTAAGTACAGCAAATTTGCTCTTATCCCCCGGCCGGCAGATAAATCATAATTTATTGGCTTCCGGGCTGGTTTAAGAGTAATTTCCGTATACGGTCTTCGGATTGTATTTATACATCTCCTATTCTGTTCACATATCCAAGTTCATACCGAGCGTTTGTAGATAGTACACTTAGAGAAATGAAAGGTGGCGGAAAATGAAATTTATGTTTGAAAACAACAACCTTTCTAAGGACTCAGTACTGCAAAACGGATAGGAAACCAAAAGGATTGGGCAAACTGCATGGCATTAGGGATAAATAAAGCCACAAATTTATAAATATTGTTCTGTCACGTAACTATACTGGAAGTCTTAAGTAGCGACAAGAGTTTGGACAGAACTTTGCGCATTTATTTAGCTTACTTTGACCATTGCTGATGTCCACTTCAATTTGTAATTTTGAAGTACAGACCTAGGAGTTTGAATTCATGCAATCGATGTTGCTTTTTATGTTATACTTGTAGTATACTTGTAGTATATATGGTTACCTTCCTTCCAGATAAAGGGCGGCACGTAGTGGTCAACTGACTTTGATTTTCCACTTCATGGACCGGAACGTGAGACTAGTCATCTCTCTTGTTTTGCCCATTTGTAGAGAATGGAAGTTGTTGAA
The DNA here is from genome assembly GCA_963924295.1 of Dioctria rufipes. Lineage (NCBI taxonomy): Eukaryota > Metazoa > Arthropoda > Insecta > Diptera > Asilidae > Dioctria > Dioctria rufipes. The sequence continues at coordinate 279,497,737 of OZ002740.1, read as the reverse complement.
GGTCCTGAATATCTGTTTGATTTGACAGAAGTGCCTGGGACGACAATACACTTACCATTTGGGTTGTCTGTACTCTCGAAATGTTTTTTTTGTTTGTTTTTTTTGTCATCTCAGTTAGTTTGGATGAAAACATTCGTCATCAAGTCTACTGAGGACAAGTAGATCTCTATGAGTTATCCTCATACTCGTATGTATGTAAATATGTATGTATAAGTATATTTATAGAAATAGAGTTACTTTTCTGTCAGCTTTGAAATTTTAAATTTGTTATGTAGAACTCTTCTAGAACTTATAAATTTTGGATTATCCGATTGTAGCTTAATTTTCCTGTATAATACCAGATGTTTCGAGACCCTTAAATCGCGTACTATGCAGGTGTTCCTACAGTTATCACATACAGGGTTACAGAACTCATACTAATAATTTTTGTGAGTATCATGTTGACAATGTTTTTCTGCTTGAATAGAGTGATATGTCCCCTTAAGTTATATAACATGTATTTATACATTTTAAGTAGACAACTTTAAAATTAATTACCTGAATATTAGAAAATGATGTACGATATTTGGGGTAGCTCTAAAATAAACGCAATGTTGTTCACTAATACACTGGCTTAATGGGAACATTAATTACACTTGGATACATGGTTTTAGTGTGTGGACAATTTAATGAAAGTTAACAATAACATTTTCTGGCAAGGATTATACTTAAATATGTACATCGTGAGAGACACGGAACTTGATGCAATCGTACTATTATGTGCATATTGTCTACTAAAATGCTTTAATCTTGAAAGAGTTGTTAGCTTTAAGGATGTGGTATTTCTACCAACATTTTTATTGTTATTATTATTAAATATCAGGGGCAGGATTCACTAACACGTAGAATTGTGGAGTTTAATTATTTATTTAGAATTTCATCAAAGATCTGATTACTAAGTTTACAAAAAAAAAAATTAACATAACAATAGTAATAAAAAGAAAAGTAAACTAATCTGATCGCTTATTTTACTTTTTGAAAGATGAAAGTCAATGCAATTAAACTGGTCGTTAAAGAGGCGAGACATTAATGGAATCGGCTTGTGCAAAGAATGATTCGTACTATCCTGAGGAATGATGAAGAAGTCGTGGTTCTTCAAGGAGCGCTCAGGAATAGATATATTGAAAGCATTTAAGAGCTCAAGGGAATTTATCATTCCTTGTATAGACTGAAACGCAAAAAAAAAAACTCTGGAGAAACTTTTCGCCTATTCTCAAGATAATCCAATGGAAAGGGTTTTAAGCCCATCAGCATATCGGTAGAATAATAGGGTTATCCCAATGAAAAGTCCATGCAGAGAATAAGAAGGAATCTCCGCTGCACAGATTCAATACGATTTATGTATACAGCATAAAAGGGACACCAGAACGGACTGGTATCCTCCAAAATGGGTCTAATGAATGTGCAGTACAGGATCTTAGTTGTGAATGGGTCATTAAACTTTTTTGACCATCTCTTTAAAAACCCCAGAGTAGCATTAGCCCTGACAACGATTATATTAATATGATCCTCGGAGAAAAGAGGTGTATTAAGGAAGACACCAAATCTTCGGTTTTGTCAAGTCTAGTTATAAAGCATCCATCTAAAGTATAACTTAAGCCCAACGGTCTCCTTTTACAAGAAAAGGACATAAAAGTACATTTGTTGTTGTCGAGAGAAAGACAGTTAATAGTTCATCATTTATGAAAGGTGTCTAAGTTCAAGTTTAGAATTCCACACTTGTTTTCATCAGAAACAATGCGGAAGATTTTTGCATCTTCAGCATAGCAAAGTATTCATCAATTAGTCAAAATCACAGATATATCATTAATGAAAATAATTAAAAGGAGTGGTCCGAGATGGCTACCTTGAGGAACACCAGAAGTATTATCTATTACGTCAGAAAGAGCTTCGCGAAATATAACTCGCTACGTACGATCCGATAAATAAGAATGAAGTTAATTGACAAAGACATAAGGAAACCCAAGAAGAGTCAACTTATGAATGAAGATTTTATGATTGATTCGGTCGAAAGCTTCACTAAAATCCGTGGAAATGCAGGTGATATGCTTTCCGCTTTCAATTACAGAAATGCAGAAATTAGTATATTCTCACAAATTAGTCGTAGTAGATTTGCCTTTCATAAAGCCATGATGAAAAAAGCGCAGGAAATACAAAACATCGCAAACCATGGCTTCAAATATCTCACCAATACAACATAAACGTGCGACAGGTCTCTATTTAGAAATGTCGCACTTAAGGATAAATTGAATAAATAACACAAAATAGAAACGATGGGCATAGCACAATGTTTTCCGAGCGTGGAAGGAACGCCATCCGGACCAATAGAAAAACTATCAGCTATGCCTGAAATATGCTTGGAGACAGACGCTTCATCGAACAATAGGCCTTTAGGTTGAAGAGAAGTCCTCGGAAGCTTCGTCAAACGAGTTGTGGAGATAAGAGTTTTTTTTTACGCTTAACTCTCCACTCGGAATTCTGTAACTCGGGAAATTTGTATTGAGAATTACCAAACTCTCTATTCCACTCAACAAAACTCTCGGCTGTTTTAGTTGTGGAGAAGAAGTAAGAATAATATTTCTCAACTGTCTGTTTTTGTTGTATTTTATGAAGGTAGCTAGGAGTTTCAAATTAAATTATGGATTCACCTATTAACCTCGCTATATTTCCAAAAACAAATTATAAAAATGTATGCTATACTTACAGCAAAATGTGAATTTTGGTGGCTCAAAATTTTAAATTACGCAGAAGTGGGCGATTTGGTCGTCTTTCAGTACCTACAGAAGAAGTCATATCAACATTTTAAATATACACGTCAGGGCTTGTATGTAGGATGAAATCGCATCTATATTTGCTTCCCTAATTAGATATGTAATTAGTTTTTGAGTCCGATAAATAGTTTTGGAGATAATTGCAAAGGAAGTGAATCAGTCCTTTTTAAGGTGAAAAAATGGCAGGTTTTTGGTACAAAAATGGACATATTTTCTACTCATCATTGCGAAGAGTTGGTAAGTCTTGGAAACTCACTTTCCATGAGAAAAATATTCATAACAGAGTACTAATGGTTGTGAAACAAAGAACGGAAAAAAATATATGCAAAGTATAAGATCCAAGTACAAAAAATTCGTTTTACGGCTGTAAAAAGTCAGATATGAAGTTAAAACGATAGACCTACACCACACGATTACCCTCTTCTCCCTCTTGAAATTGATACTAATCATGTACTCTAGACCCCTTAATCCGTCGGGAAAAATCCCAATGTTCTACGACCCTCTCACACAGAGTTTATCAGATTCGCAATCGATTAGCTTTCACGAAGAAATTTCGAATACATACGACGGTCCTTATGCAACACTAATACGCGACTACTAATTGATATTGAGTCAACTCTTCATCTCAATTCGAATTAGCTTTAGCGTTCCTTTCCTTCGTTTTCACCTCGAGTCGAGAACGACTTCACTTCGAGATCGAAGTCCAATTTCGATTGAGCGAATGGCTTTCGATTCGAAACATGGTGATATTTGCTGCGATGGAATTTATTCGAAATTCTATATATGGTACGCAATTTTTATACAAATGTAACATATGTAAAAAAAGTCATTGTCATTGTATAGTGTCAGTATTTACAGACCCAGTATTTTTTTAAATCCCGCCATTTTCATGGTTTACTCTTAGTAGCCAAACTCTATTTGGTAATCAGAGAAAATTTTTATACTGTTGGTTCATGTTAATACAATACTGGCAACTCTATCTGGCTAGGGTTATTGCCCTAAATAGATTACAAAACAACTAAACCGCGTTGCATGGTCGGGACTTCCCTTTACAGTAAATATGACACTCGAATAGGGAATTCCCGGCTATACACTATTTTTCATCTCGGAACTGAAAATTGCTCGCCTTTAACTTTGTAATCGGTATGTTTCCCGTGTTATTTGCGATTATATTTTACGTTATTTTTCCTCTTGATAACTTAAAGTAGTTTAAACAAGTAACAAAGCTAGAATTCGTTTAAGACCAATTCTTATGAATCCCTAGATTAATGGCCGATGAAATTTCGTATAGTACCCATCTGTGCAAGTTTGCAGTGATTTTTCGTATATATTTCTAGAACGGCTCGTCGTATAGAAAATATTATAATAACCAATTTTATAGGATTTCATATTCTAAAGAAGTTTTCAGTACAATAAAAACGTGTAGAATTGATTGTTTTCATAATAGATACGTAAAAATTCCAAATTTTTATATGGCAACACCAATAAGGCGTTGCCCGATTTAGCCTATTTTTGAAATTATTATTTAAAAGAAAACATCGTGTACAAAGCAGCTCTCTACGTTGACGCGCTCTCAGGCAGTGTCCAAATATATATTGAAAAACGAAATGTTTGCATGCAACCCTGAAGAAGTGATCCGATTCATCAAATTAAATTTTTCTTTTTTATAAATACTAAAACCTGTGTGTGCAAAATTTCGGCTTTTCAAGTGATCGCCTTCTCGACTTATCTGGAAGATGGACGGACAGACGGACGGACATGCAAAAATCGAAATAACTTTTAATGTTATGCATTAGTGTGTCTAATTAACTCTATCATCATTATTTCTATGCATTACAAATGGAATGACAAAGTTAGTATACCCTATAGATTTCATCTAGGGTATAAAAATACTCGTAACATTTGTTGGAGGGCCCCCATATCATAAAGTGCTATGATCTTCCACTTGGCTAAGGCGGCCTTGCAGGTAAATATCCATCCATGTTTGGCATGTAAATTTAATTGGGTTAAATTTAAATTTATTCGCCATTGACGTAAAGTGAATTGATTCAAGATCTCCATTAACACGAGATATGTTATCCTCTATAAGAAAAGACCAATTTGATTAGTATAGTTGCATATCAAGTGCAAAGAGATGTAAACCACAAAACTTAACTTCAGCAAATACATATGTAAATATGGTAAGCAGGCAAAATAATAATGGACCAAACATCGATCCTTGAGGGACACCACATGACATCGGTAAAAAGGAGGGGAATGGGTTCCGTTCATGTATGTAAATTGCATGTGATCTGCAACTGCGGCAATTTTTAAAATCAGATTTGCTGACTAAGCTGAAAATTTAAAATATCTTTTGAAATTTCGATAGACAATTAAATGAACCACACTATCGAAAGCATTTGAAAAAACTAAGAAGACTAATACAGTAAATTCCCTGTTGTGCAACGATTTCCAGGACAAAACCTTGACTAATTTTCATATAAATGTTAAATTTAACAACTGAGGGATCCTTCATAAGGGGAAAATCTTTGAAGAATTCTAAGCTCTAGGAAAGGTGGAGAGTGTTAAGTAGGATTTGTAAATATATATGAGAGCAGGACTTTATGTTGTCCATTTTCATAAATATTTCGTTAATATTTCTTCTTAACAGTCTCTGCTTCCTCACTATTCGATACTGCTTGTGCAAGTTGAAGAATATTTATAATGAAGAGTGTCAGGATTAGTCGAACTAGAGCTCACTTTTGATGTGTCCGAAATTCTTTTATCTCTCATTTAAAATATATATCTATGGAAATGTAGAGAGTTTTTCCACAAATGGCCAAATACGTAAAACTGCGTAAAAATTATCCTGTATTACAATTATTTACAGAAATGTCGAAATTCCTTCCTTAAAAAACGAGGTTGATTTTATTTTGTGTGTTAGTTAGAATAAAGACTTAAAGATTTTTTAAAAATTTAATAAGTGATATAAAATAAAATGAGATAATTACAAAGAACGAAAACCACTTTACTTTTTCTGAAACTATTTGACTTGGAAATACCTTATATCCGTACAGGTAGAGTCATTCTCTAAAAATAGCGTCATTCTTTTATTTAAAAATCTTTGTTGTGTGAAGCCATTAAAACAATTATATTTCCCCGTTTTGCCTTTCTTCAAAGGGAAACCTACCTCTGATGTAATTAAATGCACTCAATAATATGGTTTCGGAAAAAGGAAAAACTTTTTAATTTGGAACGCCACCGTACATCCCCTTTTCATTTCCGATAGTAAAAATTTATCTTCCGTAAACAGTGTGGAATTCTCACAGACTTGCCAAATTAACTCTCTACTAAGCGGCAATTGATTACAAACTTCACTTCTCGAACCGCTAAATTCTGGTAATTCTGTTGGAAGAAAGGACGAACAGGCATATAGAGGGGAACTCAGTTATCCACCACAAATCTGGGCTGAGTTCAAATGAGCGAGTCGCCAAACTTTTTTGCCGTAATAGTCTCATGCTTAATGACCGTCAAATTCGCCCACAGTAAGGGGAATTAATTTTTGTCAACTTTCCTCTTTGGTCTTGAAAGGGAATTACTTTCACAAAAATTTACCGTGACAAATGCAATTTTTATTGGTGTTAGATCTATGGATCCCACACTCATATATGAGAAGACTTACACCTTCGGTCGGTAGGCCCTATATATGACTATGTATATGTATGTGTACGTCTCAAATATGAACGTTTATATTAAAAATAAATGTGAAGAGACTGACTCAACTCAAGAGATAACTTCATTTTATTCTCGTGAATATTTATGTGCGATTCCCATTTCATTCAAGGTCATGCCACAATATACAATTCGTGAAATATTCAATTTATTTTGGCAAAGCAAGATATACATTAAGGCCACTTTAGCTTTGTTTTCAATTCACTTTCCCAGCCAGAAACAAGCTGTAAAAGCCTGCAGGAATTTGTATAAATGTTTTAAGTAATATTTTGTCGGTGTTTTCAGGGGAGAACCTCCATGCTTTGCATACAACTTTGGACAGGTGCCAGTTCAACCTGCAAGATAAATTTGAATTTCGTGGCGTTGAAATAAAATTTATTCGCGTTCTACTCTTATCCTTTTGTTAACATGCTTTTTATTCATCAGGAACAGATGTATGGTTATGAAAAACCTTAATTTCACTGACGTGTGAAAAATAAAACAGGAAATATACCTGTTTTATAACAGTGAAAATATTTAATATAAAAAGTTGGAAGATATGTAGCTTCAAAGTGAGTAGGTTATTTGGGGTGATATTCATTTTATTACTGTCACTAGATAGATCTACTTCCACTTTCAATTAACCTTAATATTTTCGTAATTTGGAAGTTAACGAAAAACACGTTCAAGGTGCGAAGACCATTTAGATACTTCAATCAGAAGAACAACATTTCTCAGCATCTTACATGCACGAAATATGAATAAGTTCATGATTTAATTTTTGTCGATAATCGCTAGTTCTATCTCGTGAGCTCCAGATAGAGATAAAACTATCCACTCAAAGAATACTTGTGTGCTCTTGGCTCTTTTATTCCCAACATCACCTTATATCTACAGAAAATGGGTACAGTTAAAATGGATATCGCGATATTTGATACTACTCGAAATTTCAATTAAATTTCAATAACTCTATGCTTAGTTGAGATTCTCAGACAGGTCTCCTGTCATATTAGTTGACATAGCACTTCAGAGGTCCAGAGGGTAGAGTTCAGAGTTACTAGTATTTCTTACTAAATATAAAGTACTGTGTGTTGCGTCCTACATAGTATTATTTATGTAATTATTAAATAGATATAGTATAATAAAATGTTTGGAAAAGCTGCAAAATTTAAATTAAGTAAATAATAATAAAATAGATAATACAAATAAAAAATTTAATGACATTTACAGACACTGTGTGAAAATAAATTGTCGTTGAGCATTCAGTCTGTAAAAATGCACTGAATCACTGAAATTCAGATTTCGTTTCCAATTAAGTCCATTGTGGAAATGAACGACTTGGAAGTGAGTCTGAGTGATACAAATTTAAATAATAAATTGGTAAGAATTGAGAACGAGATTTATAATTATAATAAAAAAACGTTTAAAATTATAGACAATCTACGACGGCGGACTGAAAAATTTTGAGCCGAGGGTATTAAAAATTCTGATAGAAATGTATAAAAAATTTATTTTTCTATGTAATCTCCCTCTACTTCAATGCACTTCTGAATAGATTAGAAAGGGCTATTAACCCGGTGAAAAAAAAATCGCTGTCTTTGCCTCATCTACTGCTTCAGTTTTTCGCTTTCGGAGGTCTTTCTTCAAACTGGAAAACAGGAATTAACCACTAGGGGCTAGGTCTGGACTTCGACAACCACTTGACGCACTTTTGTCAAAAATGCGGCGTAGTAGTTAACATTTCTTATTATTTTTATGTTTAGGAAGGCAGTCGATAAACAGAATCCCTTCACAATCCCAAAAGACAGTGGCCATTAACTTGGATGCCGATCTTTCCACTTTGAATTTCCGTGGCGGCTTTTCTATCCACTGCATTGACTCCTGTTTTTACTCTGTATCGTACTGCCGGATCCATGTATCATCAACAGTGACAATGCGAGAAAAAATGTCGTCGGGATTATCGCCGCAGATGTACAATAATTCGTGCGTGATTACGCAAAATGTTGCCGATTCGTTTCTTGATAATGTCAATGGCTTCAGCTATCTGTCACAACTTAATTTCCCGATCTCCAAGAACAAGTTTTTTTTTTTACTTTTCCAATATTTTCATCGGTAACGGCAGTATTTGGACGCCTTGACCTGGGATCATTTTCCACCGACTCCCTGCTACGCTTGAATTCTCGGCTCCAATGTTTTATGGTGGCAAATTAAGGTCTAAACTCGCCATTAACTGTAGACATCTCTTCTAATATTTCAGTCGGAATTTTGCTCCTCTTTGTGAGAAATTTTATGATAGCTCTGTACTCCAAGTTTGTAAAAAGCGCGCATAGAAATGATAATGTGTACGGCGCAATTACTAAAAGCGTACTGATTCTAATTACACGATACTCGGTATTTATACTACTGTACGAATGCAAGTAGTGACAAGTAGCGCGAGAAAGGTACTGCTTGGAAAAGGGCTCTTGACTTACTAAATTTAATCAGTAAAGTATTATACGATAACTTCAAATGATAAGCAAGAAAAATTTGATTGTTTTTGATAATATCTTTATTTCATAGATGAATGCGGAACCATATCTAATAATAATCTTGGATCTGGGATCTGAAGAGATCTGTGCTCAAATCGCACAACAGATACTGAAACCAGAGTACGGAAACGAGCACGTGAGTAATAAATTGTGTGCGATCAAAGCGCACATACTCGTGAGTCGTGTGCGATTTTCTTGGGCATTAGCGTACGCCCATGAGTGAGTAATTCACAATAAGAAAGCGCACACTCGCGTGCGCACACGAAATTTCTTACTGCTCATTACTCACGAGTGAGTAATTCACAATAAGAAAGCGTACACTCGCGTGCGCACACGAAATTTCTGACTGCTCATTACTCACGTGCGCACACGGAATTACTCACGAGTGAGTAATTCATTGGAAGAAAACGCACACGAAATTTTTCATTGCTCAATTCCTCCTTGTGTATGCAATTTCATTACGAAATATCTGCATGATGTAGAAAACGTAGATAATTAATATTTAAATGTTTATTCGCCTGATTCTTAACTTATTATTAAGTTAACTTTGATTTAAAATAGGTGACCCTTAGAAAGTGAGAGAAGCGAGCGAGAGAGACAGGCAAACAATAGCTAAGCAGCTGCCTGAATATACTTGCGTCGATGAGTATAATTTCCAATATTCAAAAGATATTGACGGTTTGCAAGAAGATATTGATAGAATATAATTTTGCGCAGGTAATGAAATCCAAAAGTTTATTATTATATTTTTTCTATTTTTCTTGTGTAAGTACCTATACAAAGTGCGTTTTGTTTTTATTAACTTACAATGTTATCTATGTCAACCTCATTTTCAATGAAATTTAGACTACATGATTGCAGAATATCAAAATTTAATTTTGAGATTAATATATTCGAAAGAGTTTTTTTTTGATAGTTTTGTTCTTAGTTTCGTCAGTATTGTAGACAGAGCACTAAAAGTACGATCCACAGACTAGTAAAGGTAGTCATGTAAATTTTGAACTACTGCTCTGTTGAACTAATTATAATTCCTATCCTTACTGATAGGTGCAAAACGGGTTTTGATAGGTGAAAATCATTCCTCGGCTATTCTTTCAAATATTTTAATTACTGAACCACCACACCAATTTGTTAGGCGACAGTCTTTATAAATTGTAACTTATCTTAAAGAACGGAAATTTTTTTGTCAAATTCTCTTATTAAACCCTTCAATCCTGCACATACATATGTATGCTCATAAGGCGAATAAACATTAAAAATATTATTTATCCACGTTATCTACATAATGCAAGTATTTCATAAATGAAATTGCTCACACAAGTAGGAAATGAGCAGTGAGAAATTTCGTGTGCGCACGCGAGCGTGCGCTTTCTTATTGTGAATTACTCACTCGTGAGTAATGAGCAGAAAGAAATTTCGTGTGCGCACGCGAGTGTGCGCTTTCTTATTGTGAATTACTCATTCATGGGCGCGTGCGCTAATAAAATGACAACGACTCACGCACGCGCAAATGAGTTTTTAAAAATGGAACGCGCACATGAGCCGTAAATTACTCATGAGTCTTTCGTGTGCGCACGTGAGTGTGCGTTTCCTTACTCTGACTAAAACAGAAAAGCCAACGTGTAATTTGCTCAACATATTAAATATATTACAAGAAAAAGATTTTTTTATTTGGAAAAAATCTATATCCTGAATTATGCCTGAACGGTGTGTTTTCTTGATTAGTTCGAAACTAATGAATTATGCCTGAATATTGTGTTTCTCTTCACTGTGTTTCTCTTCATTGCTTTAGAAGTACCGAATATGTACATCCCCCAAAGACTACCACATAAAAGTAATGAAAAACTGTTGCTTCCTTCCTGAAAGTGCAGGTTTTTTAATTTTGGTCGCACTACCTGTCCTTGCTTTGACAAACGAATGAAATAAATGAAATAAATCATTTAAATATGCGACACTGGTCATATGTATTAGTATTTGCTCCTGAATTTTTTCCTTTTTTACTGCAGCTCCAATGCTTCCGTTCAGTTCTCCTGTTATGGAATTAGTTGAGTGAGTGGCTTTAGACAGAAAGTCCAGACTATTAGCCGAAACTGATAGCTCACTCCGTGACAACGTTGACATTACAGGGCGACACGCTAGCTCGTTTCGTCTATTGGCGGAGAGTGTGGGGTGGCTACCACGAAACACTTGCTGCTGTCACGACGCCATTAACAAAAAAAATCGTGCCTAAGACAAGACAGAGCACACCATCCGGTCCTGAAGAGACCATCACAGCACTTACCTTACCTCACCTTGAAGATATAAATGGCATATTTTCGTTGCCGTGCCCCATCCACCCAAATGACACTTTGGGCAGCATATCTACAGTTACGCTAAAAAAACGTGTCAATGGAATGGAGGAGTGGACCTATTCGATATGCATTCTTGATAGGGCTTCGGGGGAGTGGAAGAGAACAAAGCTTACTTATGTTGCAAACTTGGATTTATTGACAAAAATTCACAAATTCCAATTAACGTTACTGAAAAGTTTAATTATGTAATCTACAATCATCCCGTAACACTTGAACTTACACATAATACGAATTTAAGTGCTTTCAGGAGTTCGGTCGGAGCCAATTCTACATAATATTGAGTATTTCTTTATAATTCAACCAGGATCTTAGCCTATTCCAGATGTTATTAGTCAGCACTAGTTATATAGCATTAAAATACAGTTATTTTAAAAAGTGTCAAATCAAACGTTAGACAAAAAAAAAGTGAGAAATCCCAGACCGGGTGCGAAAATTACCTTCAGATTCAATTGAACATTTTGCTCCATGACGGCCTCCTGCAGAGCATCTGCGTACCCCTAAATAGATCTAAGCGAAACAAACAAATTTCCGCCTGTGATTCCCCTTACAAAAAGGATATTCCGCGTAATGAAATATATGTAATAAACTCGCGCCTCACTTGTGACTACTTTTCTTTACATATACCGTGTTCGACTTAGAGTAGGTCTCAAACTACCTAGGTCAGTTAAAGTAGTGCTATATAAAAGTTATGCTATCCATGATCATATGCGAATTAGAATGCAGGCTTATAATGGCTATATTAAACATAATCATGTAGAACAGGTGTGCATGTATCCCGTAACTAGATAATTCCGACTGACATTGGGTGGATGGATAGGAACCATGCGTAGAGTTCACACTAGATATTCACTATGTATTACAATTTGCTCATAATGCGTATTATATCAGCTGATATTATATTCGTGCAAAAGTGTCCTACTCAATTGCGTGAGTTCAGAGTATATCAATATTTTCCTAAGTCTCTATTCGATCCCGAGCATTACTTTCTATTTCATTAAATTATTCCGACTTACTATTCTAGTTCAATAAAGGTATTTAGATACGAGTATTAATAGGATAGGATATATGTATGTAAACACATATGTATATACACATATGTGTTCTATGTATTAGACGGTAAAGAACGTGATATTGTTAGACAACTCAAGATAGATATCTATAAGATCATAATTAGCGTAATATTTTTTATGCGACTTAAAATGCATATCTTAAAAGACTGTGAATAGCGTTATGCAACTTAAAATTAGTATTGTGGCCAGTAAGTGACACATTGAAAGCGAGTGAGTTAATGTGAAAATATGACATAATATGAAAATGTACTTATCCAGCTTGGTACCAGACCGGTGCTGCAACCAGGTAACTATATTAATTGACGTGGTAGTCCCGTAGCGTGCAATACGACAGATGGGTCCGCTGGTTCGGTTTTAAGGCCCGGTCTTATTATCGCACCTCCACGTGCTACCTGCAGTTCAGCACCTTAGGAATGCGGGCACCATTCGTGGAATGACTCTCCGTCGATATTTTATTTTATTTCTTCTATAAAAGGATCTCGCAAGATGTATTGGATCCCCAGATTCTTCAGTTATAAGTATAAATGGCGCTTTCTATAGCAGCTGTTTCCTTGACAAAAGGCACGAGGAATTTCTCCACCGAAACTTCGTAAATTGGAAAGTCTGACGAAATTAAGTCAGATGTGATTAAAATTAGTAGTTAAAAATTATAATAGAAATCCAGCTTACTCAGATATCAATCCAGTTAGACGAATTCCAAGCAGCCATATTATTTTACAAAAGCCGCTAGGAATTTTTCAATTGAAAATTGTATTAGAATTCCCAACTTACTCATCACAAATTAAACAACACTTGTTAAAAAAAAAAAAAATTATTAGACAACTCATGAAAGTGAAACTGCTTATTAAAAGCGAGAGCTCTTAAATGCTCGTCTCTGTTTCTGATTTTCTTCTTCTTTTTATTGAGCCTACTTTCTGTACTCTGTCTCAGTCAGAGTTTGGTCACACAGTCTGATCAGACTGGCAGCACAATCCTCGTGTGCGCTCGACCAAGCTGTCCACAGAGGACAGAGCCACACGATGCACAATACTGTCTCGTATGGTCCTGCGACAATAACACTCTCGAAGAATGTTTTCAGTATTTTTGAGGCCAACCATTTCCTTTAACTCGTACACGAATTTGTCTATTTCTTTACTATTTTCGACACTCTCGTAGACCGACTTTTCGTCATCACAGCAAGCTGAAATTTGGTACACAGGTTCATGTCGCGTGACAATTGAATCTGTCAAAATTTGAACCGGAAATTTCAATGGAAAACCCGGAAAATCGGGAAAAATCATTTGAAAATTTGGTGAAGAAAAGTTTATTTTCTACTTTTTCATGCGACTTGGCCTCAGTTTTGTTTGAAAACTCGTTTTTTACTTATTTTATTATCTTATCAGCTGTGCCATCGTAGAAATTAAGTAGTAGTTATGTATTATCTTGTTACTACACCTATAAGCAAAAAAGATAAATCAAAATAATAAAATCAAAATAGAAAATGGAAATAGTAAATTTAAAATAATATTTTTATCTTGTGTGTATAAAATTTTCTTTATAAAAATTTTTTAAATTTTATTATTCTCTTTTAATTTAAAAACTAAATATAAGTGTTCTTTTTTCTCATACATTTTACGAGAAAAACGCCATATTCAAGAATTGATGCCATTTAATTTAATTAATTAATGATAAGCGACACATAAAATACTGCTTAATCATGGATAATACCATAGATGGCACAAGAACTAGATGTCACATGCAATACCAAAAAAAGTATACAAAATTTATATGGCTGGGTGGTCCATTCCGGAATGGACCACAACATTTGAAATGATGTATAAGTTCAGTGATTAATATTTTTTCATATCTCGAGTGTTGAGGAAGTTGATCAAATGTATACAAAACTGCTATTATAAAAACATTTACTTTCGGCACGCTCTAAAACATGTTATGGTCCATTCCAGAATGCACTACCCATTTCACAATCTGTATACTCTGCTCTAGTATGCCATGCGACATCTAGTTCTTGTGCCATCTATGATAATACACATGACATAAATTATTATAAGAAGACGTTAGTAAGTAATTAACCCATTAATGTACAATTTTTAGGGTTCCGTACAACAAAAGATTATAAGACCGCTCGTGCGTCTGTCCGTCTGTCTGTCAAACACGTTTCTCTCAAAAACGACGGTATGTAGAAATTTGAATTTTGGCAAAATATTAGGCCTTTGTGACGTGCATATTTCCATAGTCAAAGATTATGAAATAGTTTTATACCTTAGATGAAATCTATGTGGTATGCTAAGTTTGTCATTCCGTTTGTAACACCTAGAAATAATGACGATGGAGCAAAATATTAAAAGTTATTTTAATTTTTGTATGTCTATCCGTCCGTCCGTCTGTTCGTTCGTCTGTCCGTCCGTACCACCGTCTGTCGTTCTGTCTATCTGCTGTACGTCTGAACGTCCTCACGATAAGTCGTGAACGCGTTCAGTTAGAGTGCTGAAGTTTTGCACATGGGCTTTAAAAAAATAAGTAAATTTAAGTACGAAAATGGAACCAATCGGGCAAATTCTTGGTAGGGTTGCCATACAAAAATTTCGTTTTCCACTACATATTTGGACACTGCCTGCGAGCGCGTCAACATAGACAACTGAAATGTGGTGTATGGTAGCCATAGTAGCTTCAAAAATGGATCAAATCGGGCAACCCCTTCTTCGTGTTGCCATATATAAATTTTGGTGTTTTACGTATACTGCAAAAACGATCAATCCCAGAAGTTTGACAGCACTGAAAAGTTCTTCAGAATATGAAATGCTATGAAATTTGTTATAATCATTTTTGCTGTCCAACGAACCGTTCTAGAAATATATGCGAAATTCCACTTCAATAATTAAACTTGCACTGATGGTTGACGATACGAAATTAAATATGGCATTAATCTAGGGTCTCATAAGAATTGGTGTTAGATCAAATCTAGTTTTTTACTTGTTTTTGTTTTTTTTTAATTTTTAATGAGGATGGGTTGGGCAACCTCAAAACAAAATTTTAATATCTTTGTCGTTTGAAAGGGCTAAATTTTCAAAATTTCCAAAAAAATAATTACAAATTATGATGATGGTTGAGATGACACGGACGATTTTAGTTCTTTATCACTGATTTCCATTACTGTATTTAACCACGACTCATTGTTTTGTTCAAACTTTCGTGAGTTTCTAGTTCGAAGTTGCCACATTTTCTTGATAGGCCGAAAGAATCGCCGAACTCCTTCTTCGTCCAGAATTTTAACATTGTATGTATTTGAAAGAACACACATAAACTTGTGGTATTCCATAACATTGTTATCACAGATTATTTTATAAAGTTCACAGTACAAAATCTACATATTGATTTCTTCGAAGTACTTTTATACCAAATAAATGTAAGCAACAACAAGCACAAATCAAATAAGTATGGTAGACTTGAAACTTCTCCTGGTTCAACATACTCTTACCAATTAATCAAAGAAGAATTGTGTTTCCTCTTTTCAATTAAGATAGAGAATGTTCAATACGAAAAATATCTTCTCTTTAAGTAGCTAAGATTTCCGTTCACCTAACTGCAACTTATGCTTTTAAACACACAAACAATTTCAATTTACAATTTTTCGTTGTCTCAGGTTATTATAACAATATTAATGAGGTGTCATAAAAACAAAGTCAATAATCATCATATGTATTTACCTGGATGTCATAAAGTACTGAACACATACTGAATACGGTGCAAATACAGAGTAAGTCAAAGTGAGTTAAAAATGCCATAAAATGTAATAATATAAGTTCTTTAAATATAAATGATGTGATTAATCTTAAACGTTTATTAGTAATTTATTTCCAAAACAAACATTATGCAGTCTTAAAAGTCTTAAAATTCCTGCAATTTCTGCAATTCTTGGGAACATTGTCGGGAAATATGCACACGACAACAAGATAGACTTTACTTCAAATACGATTTTCTCCGAAAGTCGGAGGTGGTCGCAGCCATACAGTTTTTTTCTACTTTAATTTAATGCCAATTAGAACGTCGACATCTCTGCCTTTTTTTTTAAAAGTTAAAAATAAATACAAATTTGAACGAAAAATCGCCCTTTTTAATTAAATTGCTATTATTAACAAAACTATTTGTTTCTTATCATACTTTTTAGCCTAATAATACCTCCTCCTATTGATGATTTCATTAATAACAATTCAACCTCCCTATACAAACATTTTCACAATAGAACTTTGAATTAATAGAAAACTAGAACATTTTTTAAAAAAAATGAGCTGTTCAAATTTTGCTCTGACTTTGCCATTCCAAACACAAAGAGGGGGGTAAATGTTAAAAAAAAATCATTCCCATAAGGTAATATATTTAGTTTACTATCGAATGGCATTAAAATTTTTAAAATCTATGACATCGTTTTGCCCCACTGTGCGCCGTGTACTATATTTCAACTCTCTACGTTGACACGTCCTCAGGAAGTATCAAAATTATAGCGAAAAACCAAATTTTTGTATGGCAACCCTACGAAGGAGTTACCTGATTTGTCCCATTTGGGAACATAAATTTCCTTTAATTTTTTTAAAAATGCCTTGTGCAAAATTTAAGCCATATAAGTAACGCGATCTCGAGTTATCGTGAATACGGACAGACAGACAGACACAAGGGCAGACGAAAGTCAAAATAACTTTTATTTATTATGCATGGGTTCCCAAACAAACTTAGTAATACGCCAAGACATTTCATCTAGGGTATAAAAATAACATATGTATTTTAAGTTTGAAAATTTTGATTCATTTATTTTTTGTTCGTTCAAAAACCAACAATAAGCCAGATTTTGAAAGTTTTTGCGATATGTAGGTATATGCTTTAAACAATTGCGAAAATATTCAAGTCGGTAGCCCAATTTTTATATTTTGGTATACTCCTCCAAAAGGGGTATTTCGAGAAAAAACTATTTAAGGTTATCAAGTGCGTTTTCAAGCAGTTCACCTCTAAATAATAGCGTATTGGCTCCATATAGTAGCTGTTTTCACTCAGCCAGTGTCTACAACTCCTTAGAGAAGAGTGCGGAATCGAGTATGGAAACCAGACTGCAATGTATATAAAAGCGAACGACAGGTAGACGGTGCTCTCAGGTATACAAATGCCTGTGGCGTCAGTGGTTTGCATTGAGGGTTGAGAAAAGTCGCAAATAAAAGAGAACGAGCCACAAAATTTTTTAAGTCAACTTCCCAAAAGTCAATAATTTTAAGTTCAACACAGAGGTCTCCCCTTAATTACTTCTTAGTAAGTTTGCTATAACAACAAAACATGCTTATACATATAACATAGGTCTAACTTCTATTTTATGCCTTGGGAACGAACTTGTGGGGGTTTTACGAAATTCTCATAATACACACAAAATATGCTTAGTAAATGGCCCCCCTATCAGCAAAACCAATAAGCTTAAATTTCTCCAGGCGTTTTGCCGTGAAATATGAAAATGTTGTGATTTCAAAGTATCCTGTAATTAGATTTTACTTGGATGTTTGTATTTCGTGTTGAAAATAACTAATTTTTTGCTGTAGAAAATAAACAACCACAGAATTTTCGTAGTTATGATAAGCCTTATCCTCCGCAGGTTCATGTTTTCTAACTATTACATCACCAAATTTTATATAACACATTGCGTGCTTTTTTCTTCCCCCTATAAAAGTGGTGTTTACTTATAGAAAATTGGATAATGAGAATTGATTTTTCTTAATGACTTCAAACGATACAAGGACATAATGAAAGCACATATACTCGTATAACTATAACTATCAATAGCATGCAAGTTATCCGTTTTACCTGAAAATTTAAATTAATCGGTTTCCTTATTAAGCCAAAAGGGACTCAAGGGCCTCATAAATTCTAGAGTAGGTATGTCCTTGCTTACACATTATAAGCTGTACAAAGCCTTACAGGCTATCTGTATCCATCTATGTACTGTATGTGTGTAATTCAGGTATAGTATATATACATATCCATATAACAATGAATGCTACTATCGGGATTTTGAAAAAATCGATTTTCAATTAAGTACCAGCCGTGCGTATACGTCCAATATTTATGTATGCAAGATTGTTTGCGATCATAAATTTAATAATTAAATCTGTTCCTTCAGCAATTTATAACATTGCTTCGGTCAGCTCCCTTTATAGATTTTGTTGTATACAATCCATAAGATTAGATTTATTAAGGCGATGGCCAGAAATGAAGTAAATAGCTTTGCAAGAATATTGTTTGAGTTGAGTTCAAGTTAGTAAATAAGAAATTTCTCTACCATATCACGATAGATGGTTAGAGCAATGCCATCGTGTAACTTCAAATAGCAAACTTATGGCGATATATATGCATGTATAGGTGCTATAATAAGAGCGTATTATTCAAAATTCGATGACTGCATCAGATATTAGTAAATCACTAAGCAAATTCTTATACTGGAGTAATTTTCTGATAGTCCAATCTCTAATGGTTTTGCAAGTTAACCCAGTAGAAAATAACTCTTAATTATTATTAAAAGATAACTTCTTTTTACATGTTATCGCAATTAATTGAGCAGGTTTGATAATTACATATGTAATACCGACAACTATTAATTATTAATACTATTTATTTTCTTACTTAGAATCTTAAATTGAACCTTATTTTTCAAAGGAACTATGCGGTTCATAAAAGAGTGACTAATTTTTCTACCTTTTTATTTTCTGTTATACAGTTCCATCCTACTCTGTGCTACCCAGCTTTAACTTACAAGGTATTATTTGGTCAGCCTAAGTAAATATTGACAATGGTACTTCCAAGATGGTCGAGTCCCAATACTATGTCGTCACAGAGAAATTTCTTAGAAGAACAAGTAATAAAGCTATAATTTCTCGAAGACTTATTCTTATGATACCCTATAGATGAATACTCGTAATACCATTTTGTATAGTCACCCATATGTGTATGTTTGATTTTTGAAGTGGTCTTTCGTACATATTTCTATAACGGTTCGTTGGACAGAAAAAAATGATTATAACCAATTTTTTATATTCTGAAGAATTTTTCAGTACATTTAAACTGTATAGGACTGATCGTTTTCAAAGTGTACATAAAATTCATAAATTTTTACATGGCAACACCAAGCGGGGGATTTATTTAGGAAGTTCATAAGATATTACACAGACATAATTCAATAATATAATACCTTCGAAATTAATACAGTAAATCATAATAAACAAAAATGTCTCCTTGATATATAAAACTCCAGTGTCACTATGTTTGTAGACGCCAATCTCCGAAACCGCCCAATCGATTCAATGAAATTTTGTGCATATGTTTGGTTGAGCCCAGCTTGAAAGATATGATAGTATTGGACACGATAGATGGTGCTGTTGTCGAAACGTAAAAAACTGCCTGACAACGCGTAGATGTGGAGAGCTGAAATTTTGTACACGACGTTTTCATAAAAATTGAAAATACGTGTTCAAAATGGACTAAATCAGGCAACTCCTTCGTATTGTTGCCATACAGATATTTCGCTTTTTAGTATATGTTTGGACACTGTCTGACAACGAGTGCACGTAGAGTGCTGAAATTTGGTATACGGTGTTTTCATAGCAATAGCAAATAAAATTTAAAACAGATTAAATCGGGCCACGCCTTCTTGGTGTTGCCATACAACATTTTGGTTTTTCACAATATAATTGGAAACTGTTTGAGAACGCGTCGACGTGGATAGTTCAAATTATTTGCACGGCGTTTAAAAAACAATGTAAATTTAGGTTCAAAAATGGGACAAATCGGGCAACTATTTCGGAGGGTTATAATACAACAATTTCTTTTTAATTATATATTTAGGCACTGTCTGGGAACGGGTCGACGTCGAGAACTAAAATTTTGTATATGGTGTTTTCATAGCAATAGTAAATAAAATTACAAAAATAGTCGAAATCACTATATATTTGGACACCGTTTCACGATTCGAAGTAGAAGTTGAAATTTTGTGTACAAGCCTTTTTTAAAATAGTGTAAATTAAGTTCAAATATGGGACCAATTGGACAACCCCTCCGTATGGTTGCCATACAAAAAAATTTGGTACGTGGTGTTTCCATATCAATGGTAAATAAAATTTTTAAAAATGGACTAAATCGGGTTACCACTTCTTGGTGTTGCCATACAAAATAGTTGTTCTTCACTATATACTTGGAAGCTGCCTGAGAGGGCGTCTAGGTGAATAGCTCATATTTTACACGGCGTTTTCATAAAAATTGAAAATAGAGGTTCAAAAGTGGAGCAAATCGGGCAACCCTTTCTTGGTGTTGCTATATAAAACTTGGACAGTGCCTACCGCGTCGACGAATGTAAACTGTAACTACAAAAGAGAGAATCCAAATTCAGAAAAATCAAAATCAAAATTAAAAATATACAAATGTGAAGAAATTAAAACTAGAATGGTAAAACAACAAAAAATACTATTAATTAATTAACTAGAAAAAGAATATAGAAATTTAAAATTAAATAATAATGAAAAAAAGAAAAATTAAAAAAGTGCAAAAAATTGAAAATAAAGGCAAAGAAAAGCCAAAGCAAACACCGTAAAAATATTATTTACATATATTAAATTAAGGAAATATATTATTTCCGCTAAAACTGATCTTTTGAATCTGTAAGGGTCAGAGGACATCAATATTGTAAAACTTACAGTTAAATATTTTTTCGCACTCTTACCAAAGGTGACTTTACACGGAATTTGGTTCTACATACAAAAGGGGACTCTGAATGAACCATGGGGTCTTTGAAATCTTATTGGAATATTTATGCATATTTTGGAGTTTATATAAAAATAAGCAGTCCAGATACATGCGACGGTGTTCCTGAGATGGCAGGTTAAAAAGGGATAATCTTTGAGTATACTCCATGTCATTGATGCCTAATTTAAACAATAGAATCCTGATAAACTTTCACTGGACAGATTCAACTTGTTTATTGTAGCATGAGTAGAAAGGGCTCCAAATTTGACAAGCATGATTCTCACGAATGAGGTATAAAGACAAATGAAGGCAGCACTGCCATTAAAGGATCTACACACCCGATAAGCTTTAGAACTAATAAGATTTACATCAGAAGCGAAAAGTAGTTTATGATCAAAGGTAACTCCTAAATCCTTTATCTCATTAACATATGAAATCGAAATATTATTAATTTTGTAGTTAAAGAAGATTGTGTCACGCTTTCTAGAAAAGGTTATAGTCTTACATTTATCGATATTGAGGTCACGATAGTTTTCCTTACACCAATTTTCGATTTTAACGATATCATCTTGCAGGCATTTACAGTCGTTTGTATCATAAATTACCCCTTGAAATTTAGCATCGTCAGCATAAAGCAAAGAGGGCGATGTAATATCAATAAGCAAATCATTTATATAAATTAGGAAAATGAAAGGACCGAGAATAGTGCCCTGAGGAACACCTGAGGATCGTTCGAAAAGGTTTGATTTGGAGCCATTGAAAACCACGATACTATTTCTTTCTTCTGGATAGGACAGGAACTAAAGAACAGTATAAATGTTGAAAACAATTTTCAACATCTTTAAAAATATTGCTGGTGATGAATCCTATCAAAAGCCTTTGAAAAATCAGTATGGATGGAGACCACTTGTTCGTTTTCTTCAAGAGCAGTGGTGATGGTGTCTGTAAACATAGCTAAGTAAGTAACTATAGAACGTCTAGGAAGGAAACCATGTTGTTGGTCACATATATGCACTAACGTTTGATGAAAAAGACGATTATACACAGGTCTTTCAAAGATTACGGCCAACGAATTAGAAATAGATATAGGACGATAATTTGAGACGAATCTAGGATCACCTTATTTAAAAATTGTCGTAACAAAACCATGCTTTAGTTTAGGTGGAAATGCTTTGTGGGTGATGGATAAGTTAAATAGCATACTTAGCGGATTTGCTAAGCTACTAGAGCATCTCTTATATACAACGTTTGGAATTCCATCAGGTCCTGGGTTTTTATCACATCATTTAATTGGTATGTCATGCACCTCTTCTGATGTAACAAAGTTTAAAGTAATATTAGGTGAGTTATTGTAATTTTAAAAGGATGCCAAATCAAAGGAAGGGGTTGCTCGATTTAGTCAATTTTTGAAATTATATTTACTATTTTTCTCAGGTAGTGTCCAAATATGTAGTGAAAAACGATTTTTTTTATGGCAACTCTACAAAGGAGTTATCTGCTTTGTCCCATTTTGAACTTAATTTTACTTTTCTTTTAAAAGCCTATGTGCCAAATTCCAGTTCTCTGAGTACACGCATTGTCGAGTTATCGTGAGGGCGGACAGACGGACGGACGGACGGACAGACGGAAATGAATAAAACAAAATAAATTTTAATTTTATGCATGAGTGTCTAATCCATTTTGCTCTACCATAATTATTTCTAGGTGTTACAAACGGAATGACATTTAGGGTATAAAATTGTATCAAGAAAATTGTGTGCCTTCTTCTTGAATAATGTAGCTCTCGAATGAAAATTCTCCTATGAGCTCACAAATCTTCAACGATTTTTCATTTTAATTCTTTTCTTTTCATAAGATAGGAGCCAAGAAGTTTGATTGAAGGAATCGATTTATATTGAATCGCTTCTTTGAAGTAGAAACTATCTGTGGAAATTTCAGTAGTCAAGAAAGAGACATATAAGTTTAATGAAAAATTTCTTCCTATAGATAAATTCCCTATATACACTATGTCCCATATTCACCATCCACGATTTTCCTATCGACATTTTTAAACGTGAATTTTCATTCGTTTTTATTTACTTTTCACCAACCAGCAGTTCGTTTCTGTAATTTCAATTGAGATGCTTAAGAGACATTTTGTTAAAAATTGAGATAAATGCATAAACGGAAACTAGATATACGTTTTATGTTTTATACCAGCCTCTATACTAGTTGAAATTATTCGTTTCTGTATATATTCAGAAAGGCATGTTTAGTTGTATGGGATGTAAAGCAATCTTCGATATTGTGACAGCAATTGAGAAAGAAGAAATATTAATACCTGTTAATTTATGGTATGCTGTCATTGTTCGCGGTTATTGTTACACAGTCTAATAATTCTGAAAGTATTTTTCAAAAATTAAAAATAAATAAAGAAATTTTAATTAACAGGTGTTTCAGTTTTTCAGTTCAAATTCATTTTTCGTTTATTTCAACTTTTTGCAAAAATTCTGTCATCCACAATCTCAATGATAAGAATGCCATAGAGAAGCGAAGCTCTACTCATGGCATTACAGAAACATTTCTACTATTCGATTCATTTAGTGAATAGAGCTCTGTCGTAGGCATAATTAAATATATAGAAAAGCCGAGACCCTGCTAGAAACACGGACAAATCGCAGCATGCTTGTCAAGTACATATTCAACTTTAAATTGCATCTTGAAATCATAGAAAAGAAACGCTTTGATTGGTTGATGGAAAAATAACTGAACGAATTTATTAATAGTCATATGCTTGAAATAAAAAAAATATATTTACAATTTAATGAAAATGAGTGAATGAGCTTGAAAATATTATGATGAAAATAATTTAACCTAATTACAAAAAATGTTTATCATAAAACATTTTTAAACTTTATTATTCAGGCGTGATCATACTGGGGTCGCCAGATGTAGGTGGTAGTACTCTATCAAAGTGTCGCATGATTGAGCCTCTAGGATATGAGTGTGCTTCTTGTCTGGATACTTGTTGGGGTGAAGCTCTTTCTTGCATATGTGCTGGCTGTTGCTTGTGGCAGGGTTGAAGCATTGCCATAATCTTAGTCCAGTATCTCCAGATCAATATTTCCAGCACGCATATCATCAGCGTTGTGCTTGCGGCGGTGGAATGTATAATCAGAGTCTTCTTAAACATGACAGGATGTAATTCAGTTATCTTCCTGTAGTCCAATATTTGTTCATTTGGACATATTAGTCGACCTGGTTGCAGCATTAATGGTTGTGTGTTGAAATTGATGCTGGCTGGATTCGGAGGAACATCCTTCATGTACGTGATTAGAACGTCTGTATTTTGGTCGAGATTCGTTTTCAAGGTTATCTCCTTGGTCTTAATGTAGTAGTCGTCGTGAAGGTAAATAATTCCCATTTTGTTTAGGAGTAACTCTCTCCTTGAACCCTTACAGATTTTTTTACTGAAACATATATCAAAAAATTAAAAAAATATCCAAAAATAAAAATTAAATAAAAATTTAAAAAAAGTTAAAAAAATTTAAAAATTATAATAAGAGAAAATTAAAGGTATTAAAATAAATTAAAAAAAAAAAAAAACTAAAAAACAAAAAAAGAACGGGCAAGACTCTGTGTAACGCGTTCGAATCGCAGAATGCATTTTTGTTTAATAAAAAAAAAAAAACAAAAAAAAATGAAAAAATGCAAAAAAAAAAAATTAATTAAGTTAATTAAGTTTAAGAGACAAACGACAAACCCGTTCTAAGGACGAGGAACTTTAGCTAGTAGAGAATATAGTAGAGTTTCATACAAAAACACACTGGTGGAAAATGACCTCAAAGTGACGTAAATAGAGAATTGCTGTTGAGATCTTTTCTGTTTGACAGTTACAGAAACGATAAATCCACTTACCCATAATAGGCGGAAATTTTCAAAACTGGAGGAGGAAAATGTTTCACTATTCTAGACGCTAATTACAGTAATTTTGGGAGGATTTGGATAATGGGCATATAAAGTTGAGTAGGTACTTATTATACTCTTACAAATTATGTGCTCATCCAAATTAGCTGTTATATTGAAATTCCACCTGGAATTGATAATTTGTTAGCAATCAACTATAAAGATAATCGGAAGTTTGTTAATCTCTTTTTGCCTACTTCGTGCGTCCGTCGAAAGGACGAAAAGGAATAAAAACCGCCACCAGCCATTTTGTGTGAGAACTATGAAGGAAATTCTTGAAACTACTGCTGACTTTATAAGCGAAAATAGAAATACAAATAGAAGAAGAAAAATCACTCCAAAGTACCTGCATATCGTTACGAAGTCACTAAAAATTAGTTTATGCTGTTAGTTTTAAAATTTATTATAGTACAGGACCACACTATTAATACTAAAAGCTCACCTTTGGGATCTGTTAAGGTCCGAACAATTCCAACTCCTTGTAGAATGTACCCACTGTCAGTGTGGCAGCAAAAAATTGGCCGCAAGCTATCTCGGCTATCACCATAGAGGCTGATCTTCGAAAAGTGAAAAATTATAATTCTTATTGTGTTCTGGAAATTAAACTTTTTCACTTTTCGCATAACATAAAAATATTTATAACTTTTGAACCAAGCAAATATTGAGGTAATTCCTTCTACGCTTCGAAGGACTATTAACGGGTCGTATTTGAAGGGGAAAAAAGATATCCCTGCTGTAAAAACTTTACAGGATTAAGGATAAAATACAAATTTGTATGAAATTTATTTTAAAAAATCAAATTTAATTGAGGCATTTGACCATAAATCGTAACGGTTTAATCCCGCAATATCCCTGAAAGGTCTTATGAACATTTAAGTGACCACATTTCCTTCAAAAACCGAAATTTTTCAAACATAAAGTTGAGGGGGAACGAGTGATTTCAAAGCACTCCAGGGAATCCATTGGCATACACCATCCATCTTGTTTACATAAGCACTGCATATAATCACTCAAAGTTCTTTGAATTACATATTTATGTTTAAAAAATAACTCCATCCAAACTGTAAGGATTTCCATTTTCTCTAGCTTAAGTATTAAAATAAAAAAAACTGAGGGTGAGCTTTTAGAGATATTCAAGGACAATGGATATATCCATTATCTTTGTAAACAAATTTCCAGAAAAGGACCTTGACTAATTTCTGCCAGGAGTCTCAATGCTTCCTTAAATGAATAACCTTTGTTTCATGTGCTTGAGTTTACATGTACACATGTACATGCTGATATATATATATATATATTTGAAGTTAAACCTAGAAAGCAAAATTTCCGACAGTTTTTAAATTTCAAAATACCGTATCTAAGTCAAAAATGGACAAAAATAAAATATATTTCAGTGCAATACTATTAACCAACCTACATGTAAAATTTTATCAAAATCGGAGATGGTCGATACACAAATTTACACAATCTTTGTCGATTTTCTTTGGAATTATCCTTTCATCACCTTGAACTGAAATTGGATATAAAGTGCTACTTACTTTTTGCTGTAGAGCCGATCAACATTTCTTGTCGCTCCATTATACTTAAAGCTTTGCAATAGTGTTTCCTACAAAATCTCTCTCTCGACATTAGGAGAACCGGCAAATGTTGTAACAATTTATATAAAGTTTGTGAATATCATGAAAAAAGAAAGAAAGTGCCTTCATTCGTGTTAATTCTACTTTATACCGAAATGAGGTTTTTGCAATGCATGGATAATAGCAATATCTTAAACGACTTTAAAAACTACACTAAATGAAGAATGTTTTAAGGTAGTAGGTCAGTTTAGGCAAGGACATAAGTCTTATAGCATTAAATAAATGGTCCAAGTCTAGCAAGGTAAATTAAAAAAGAAATGAGTTTTTTGAGAGAAATTCGTAACCGGCATTGAAAAGTATTTTGATTCTGTTTGCTAACCAGATTTTTCTGTAGTATTCAGAAAAAATAGAAACGCAAAAACCTACATTTACAGCTATAGTACCAGAAACATTGACCTATGATAAATATTTTCACGAATTAAAAAAATGCCAATATCTGGAAAACGATGACATTTTTTTACTAAAGTCAAATTTCGAGATTCTGGTTGACGTTGGCTTTTAGGACACTTTATAAATTGGAAAAGCTTTTGCCTACGATATATATCCAGGTATTCACCTTTCACCACCACTAATTAATAGGACTGATCCAGCTCAACAAAAGTGCAGGTACGAGGTACGAGCTTTCTTCTCAATGCTCAGCAATATCGGAAATACCATGTAAAAAAAATGGGAATATTCCCTAAATTTAAGACACGTTTTTCCCTAAAAATAAGTGTAATTTTCTCTGATATAAAAGGAAAATCAGTTTAATTTCCCGAAATCAATGGAACATATCATGGATGTAGGTATGTAGGATGTACGTAAAATTCCCGAAATGTTAAGCTATTTTGGATATAAGGAAGAGAACATTCATAAAATTAGGTATTATTATACATTTTGTATGGAAATATATTTTCGTTTATATAACTCACACATTGTTTTTGAATACAAGTCATATATTGTTTTTCAATATTTTGATTGAGTACTTAGCAGTAAAGGCCAAAACACAGTGAGAGCGACACAACAATGTTGGCAACTTAGTTGGCGATAATGTCGCATTTAAAACACAATGAACGCGACTCGACAAATGTTTTTGACAGCTATCTTTGCTTTATTTATTGTAAAAGAAATGGCAAAAAGGCAAAAATTAAGGAAAATCGCTAGTATAGCTTATGCGGCTTACTTAAAATTGCAAAGCATAAAGAAAAAACTAAAAAGAAGACTAAGAAGAAATTTCTATGGGATGACGTTTATTGCACAACATAACTTTTTCCCTCATTTTCTCTATTAATTCCTTCTCAAAGACCATAATTTGTTAAACTAATAAATGAAATTAATTTTATTCAAGTTTTTAATAACTAGTTTATTTACTATTATCTTTTAATTTACTATGTTTAATAAAAATATCCAAATCCACATAACATGAATGTCAATTATTCACTGTCCACACAGAAATGTCAATTATGTTGGCGACTAATTTAGAGATTTTCCCAAACTTTTTGTTGGCAACTTATCGCGTCGCCCTCATTGTGTTAAGTATATGGGACTGCCGTGGATTCGAATCTTTGACAGCAACCAATCTTCGGCGACTTTGTTGTGTCGTCCTCACTGTGTTTTGGCCTTAAGGGTCATAAGAAATAGACTATTCAGCGCACTCTTACGTTTTGTCAGTGTGGTGGTGTTCTACTGCCTATGGTGGAGTGTGGTGCTATCACCTATTCCCTACATTATAGGTAAAAAGAAACAAAAAAAAAAAATGAAAATTACCTATATTTTAGGGAATGTTCAATCCATTTTAGGGAAAAAAATTTAAAATTCCTTTCATTTTATGGAATATTCCCTACGTATTAGGGGAAAAACCTACCTTCATTTTAGGGATACAAACCCAATCGACGTTTTCCAAGGTTGAGCTTTCCCTAATCTTATCGACAAATACCTATGCTTTGTGGCACAAATTGTTGCCACTCACTTTAGGGAATTATTTTTTACTGAGTAGGTCAATACGAAAATTTATGGACGAACAGTTGAAGCAACGTCCACGGCACAGAAACGATATCAGTCAGGTGGGAAGATTTACTTAAACCTGTTAAACTTTAATTTTTATCTTTTGAATAATTAATTATATGTACAGAAAGTTCCTTGTAGTTTTACGTGAGCACGTGCCACGTATGGCTTAATCCCACGACATTCTTCATGCTCGGATTGATAACGACAATCAACATCCTCATGTGCCAAACAACGAGTTCCAGTATGCCAGTAGAGCATGACAAGACATCATATTACTGGTAGAAGCGAGACCTATCTCTTTAATCTCTGCCGATCTCGGGTCACGGCACCCTAATACCACAGCCACTACGACGCTCCCATAAAGGGGCCATCCCAAGTTGAGGTGGATAAAACCTTGTCATCCAGGGCTCCTAAACCTAGTAGTACCAAGTTAGCCAATGTCGGGCCGCCCATTTGGTATGGCTTACGTAAAGCATGATCAACGGACCATGAATACTCCCAGTTTCAATTTTTCATGCAAGATATGCTTTTTTAAACGGTACTGGTAACTCCGCTCGAGCTTAGATCTTATTTGCAACGTCTAAAAGAGTTGTACTTGGCCTATACAGGTAATACAACCCTTATGCGCGCTGTCTGAGGGGACCACCTGAAGGTTAAGATAAGCCCAATTCAGTCTGGATAGGTGTTGAGATTCACCATTTGGATCTTATAGCTGACCATGCATACTAATCATATAAGCACTACTAACATACATACCTGATTTCCGTTATTTATCAACTTATCCATCTTCTTATTCGCACCACTATGTTTGAGATTGTATTATTCTGACTATTATGAGTACATACTTTCCTGCACCATGACATTCGGCTAGCCACACCTGCCCTACTACAGTACCCACTTAGTCAAAAATCTCAATTTCAATTTCACTAACGTACTAGACCACTTCTTTGGTCTATGGAGACCCAGAGACCCATGTATACACTTTGGAGACGCAAAAAACAGCTCTCCAGGTTCGGTTACCGGAGCCCGAAGTTGATGCTTTTGTCGTCTTTAGGTCACTGGACACTATTTATGTGTTCTGGTCAGTTATAAGTGTAGATCTACTCGGAAAGGAAAAGCCATAAAGTAGGATGAGTTTGACAAATTGTTAAAAATAAATTAATAAAAAAGTTAATAATTAATCTAATGGATTTAGGCAGAACATATTTATCATTAATAGAGTTCTGTTTATTTTGGAAAAATAAAAAACAAAATTACGCAAATTTGTTGGATAACACAACTTATCCCGTAAAATTTGAACTAACAAGGATATATTTTTTTAAGCTTTTTTTTTTTCTGTTGTTTAACATAAAAATATAAACAACTTTTGAGATAATTCTTTCTAATTATCTCTGATTTGACAATTAACAAAGATCTCTCTAGAGACCAAACTACAAATTTCGTGTATACATTTCGGAAAATTGTCTCTATAAACTTTTTTATTCTGGTCTCAGTAAACCTAAATTTTTGATCTCCAGAGACAAAAGTCTCTTGGCGTGTAAATATTTAGGAGATTTTAATCTCTGTAAATCTGAGACTGGAGACAAAATGTCTCTCAACGTGTATCTTTACCTCAAGTTTCTGTAAACCGGAGATCAGTTACAAAAAGTCTCTTACCGTGTATCTTTACCTTATCTGTGCGGTTTGTTTTTTGCTGATGTGGAAAAGGTCCTGCACAATTCAGCTTTAGAATAATATATTTTAAGTTGCATAGTATTAGAAATAGGACAATCGGGTGGTTATTTTTACTATTTTTGAGTTAAGTGCAGGGCAGCGAATAAATAGAATATAGCTTTTATATTTTGGAAGCCTTGGTTATATTGAGATCACATACAAGAAAAATTATTTGCAAAAACTCCTGATATGACTTACTTACATGATATACTATATCTATACAATCTATATGCTGCAAAATATTATTTGTGAAGCATTTGGCCTACAAAGATAGAAAAGGACATTGATGAGATACATGGACAAACTATATTGATGAAACGGAAAAATTGAATTTTCCATTCCTTTGATAACTGAAGTGAAATAAAGCTTTCTCGAGATTTACTATATTTGTTTGTTTTTGTTTTTTATTATTATTTTAAATACAATCCTTCCGTGATACTGGAAAACTGTCATGAAATGAACACACAATGAAAGGATTCCTGTTGAGATAGCTTTCAAAAGTGGAATGCTATTATTCTACCTTCCTTCGTGTTTTTTCCTTCATCATTTTTTGCATCCCTACACTTTAAGGGGAATTTCAAGAACAAAGGAAGGAAATCCATTAAAATTTATTATTTACATAGCTCCAGACACCTCTACTTTTATTCAAATCATTTTATATCCATGTCACACGCTTGCTTGTTCATACATAGTAATGTATGCTTGAGGAATACTTCATATTAGCACAGCTTTTCTTGAAATTGAATACTAATGTAGTACAACAATTTTACGGATTATCTGGATTAAAGTGCATTTAAAATAGCAATGACTTAATGCTTGACTAATTATCTTATTGAAAAGTCCCTAATCCATCATGCTCATGTTAAAAAGAAAATAGACAGAAACACTTTGCTTAGAATACCTTTGCAAAATATTTAGTTCCATTATCCAATTTAAAGCCTTCTGAGAAATGGCAATCAATAACGAAATTCTTCTACCTTTTCACTCTTATACAAGCTTTTGTAGCCCTCAAGTATCTTGAGTAATCAATTTCCTTCTTAAGAGGAGACAATTCATCTTTGTCGGCCTTTTATGTTCAATGTCAATTGTGTCATAAATCAGGGTCAGAAGCTTATCTTCCATTATGAAAAGGCCGTAAACACCGATAATATAGCATCAGCCTTGTAAAATCGACCAATAAAACTGAAATGTAGTTATAAATAATTTGTACCATCGACCATTTTTGGTCTCATTGGCATGCTTTATGAAAATACGACATAAAAAATAGACATAAAAACATTTTTTATGATATTAAAGTTAAGTGTAAAAGAAAGTTCTTGAAATTTATAGTGGAATCCATGGATTATGAAGGTACCTTAATTCTTATACAGATTTACAATTTCTTTGTTCTTATATTTCAAATCCCTGTTGACTAGGGTAGAATTTCATTAAAATATCGTTGACGCTAATAAGGAAGGCAGAATGAAAATAAATCCAAAAGATTGCTTTATATAATATTGAAATGACTATAATAATATTATCATAACATAGTATTGTGTTGAAATCCAAACGACAGAGTTTACATGAAATATCATGGAAGTTGACCTTTGTGAAATTAAAAGCAGATCGTATATCATCACAATTTTCTAAATATTTTCTTGTGTTCATATAGTAGTAGCTAATTAGGAACCGAAGATGATATTTGTCATGAGTAGATATCGCATGAGTTCGATTATCATTTAGCTTGAGTCAGTGGGGAATACATGTACAAAGTTCAACTGCCTACATGTATTATTATTGATACTGCTTGAAATGAAGTATGGTTTAGGATTAACTATTATACCGAAACCAAAATAATGCGGCGAAGTCTCAAAAAAACTTCCAATTGCGGATTTTAAAATTTTCGCTGTTTTGTCTTGATTCCCATTGTATTCTAATAGTAAATGGATATCGAATTCAGTTTTGTTGTTGTGCTTTATAAATTTTCATGGACGTAATAGTTTTACGGATGAATGGCTGAAACATTTTGGTAAAAGCACGAGTAGGACACCAGATGCCATAATAGTATCAGAAACATTGAAAGTGACGAATGCCAAGAGTTTGGAAATTTGGTTAATTTCGCGACAAGAGATACCATCTCTGTTAGGTTAGTTAGGCTTAGGTTAAGAGTAGGGGCGTATAGGCCACTAGGACCATACGGACACTGCGATCGGCGTTGATCTATTGTGTTCTCCCCTAAACTAGTTAGGCAAAATCTATTCTTTTAAAAAGCTCACTTAACTCCGTGGGGTTAGATTGCATTGCAGAATATTTAGAGAGTTAAGTGATTATCCAGTCCCTTGCAACCTTAATGCTGCAAGTGTGGAACTCTTCCATTTCGTCCATCATCTTCAAAAATTGGTAACAAACTAAGTGATTGTCTGAGAGAGGGTCAAGAATTCCTTCGTTTGCTTCATAGCGGACACACTACGCCAGAGAAGATTGAGTTGCTTGTTTTCCCATTTTTGCATTTACTTTTTGGTAGGCCAAATGTTGGCTAGGGACCAGTACCATTACCATTCAATCTTTTGTTTCTAGGAACTAGAACCAACGTTACTTTGTTGTTCCTAGACAGCAGTGGGAGTTACGAGTAGAAGCTCCAGACTAGTTTTAACCAAAAGTTTAGACTTTCGCCTGAAAGATGGAAGGTGACGTTCCAAGCAAAATGAACAATTCCATTTCTGGACCGACCACCGCTCCGCCTGTTTTGTCATCCTTCCTAGAATCGTCATGTGAACGAGAGTACCTTCTCATACAAAAGACATATATAAAAAGGTGTGTATCAGAAAAGGACATTCAGAAGTATTCTAGACGTATTCAAGAAGTGCACTACAAAATCTGAAGCTAGAGACTCCCCCTACCAAAGGTAATGCCTCTAGTGGAAAATCCTAAAAATTGAGCAAAGACTTTAGTAAAAGTTTCAATATAGAAATGAATAGAATGTATTGAGTTTGAAGATTATTACTTTGTAAAACTTTAAGTATATAAGCTGGAGAGACCCATCCACCAGTCCTCCATGAATAAATAAACCAAAAAATTGCTAATTTCCAAAATCGATACCTTATAGGAAACAGCCTAACCACAAAACTTGAACATCTATGAAACTAACTAGATAAAGAGCAACTAGTGAGCAACAGTTATATTTTATTTATTTTTCCCGTGGACGGGAATCGAACCTGCACTTGTTAGAATCGGTCAATGATGGAGAAAGAAGAACTTTAAGAACTTTTATTTTTAATGATTCTAAATCATATTTATAAATGCAAGAAGAAAAAACAACCGCCTCGTCCGGGGTTTGAAACCGGGACCTTCCGCTTGCCGGGCGACTGCTCTTACCACTGAGCTAACGAGACAGATGATTTTCCCTCTTGCATTTATCAACTTGTAACTAGCCCACTAAGCCACGTTTTTACTTTCAGCTGACATTAACCAGTAACGATGAAAGCGCACAAAGAAATTGTAAATTCAATTTTTATTTATTTTTCCCGCGGACGGGAATCGAACCTACACTTGTTAGAATCGGTCAATGATGGAGAAAGAAGAACGTACTCCTATTGACTATATTCACTCTGCTTTCCCCGTCCAGATATTAAAGACAATTCTTTTGTTAAACATGTGTGTAATCTTAAGAGACTGGTTAACCCTATGTTTTGATAGCATTTCAGTTAACATATGTAGAACTACATTGTTTAAAGAACTTTCTACGTAGATGAAAAGAGTTAACGTAGATTGCTTAAAGCGGAAGCCTTTTTCAATTGAGTGAAAAACCTCCAATAGGGCCGTCTTAACTTACATTTCCTTTAAATATGCGCAGTGATGTTGTGGCAACTTGCTCCTAGGAATGGAGCATGTCAATTTCCACACGCAAGTGCGATCTTGGGCTCCTTCTAGCAGGAATGACCGCCTATTTGGCGTGAAACACTTCGAACCTGTTATATGGTATGCTAACCATTCATTTACACCATTTAATCTTTTAGATTTGGTGTACAGCATACGTAGCGTTCTATGTTGATCCCTTAGTATTTGTGTAATGGAGAGACAGAGAATTTCTCTGCCGTACTTACTGCGAATAAAACCTCCAAGAACTGAATCAATGATCTGAGGATTTCTGAAACTCCCCTATCAATATGCGCTCTCGAAGGTAAGTGCGTGACAGATACATTAGCACGCTTTTATGCTTATAATTGAGTGATTGAAAGCCTACCAGTTGTTACTGGTGGGTTTTCTGCAGATCACCGAGCTTTCAGCCATTCAACCCATTCGAACCATATATAGCGATGGTCGGAGAGTGTTACCTCTACCAAAACCAGTTCAATACATATGAAGTATTGGATAGCTGGTTATGATGGCTAGGTCTAAGACCTCCTTACGACCGCGTGTTGTAAAATCGGGTTCGTCATGTTTGTTTAGTACGTACATGTTAGTAGACACTAAGAATTCTAGAAGTGACTCATCTCGTGTGTTACAATCTTTTCTACTCCGGATCAAGTTACCATCTCTAGGTTACTATTGTTCGTGAAATCCATAACGTTTGTCATCTCCAGATATAGTGGTGGTTGCTCTAAATCGAAGAGATGGCAAAGAGATCTAATCTCTTCAGCTTTTATTCTTCCAACTCTTCCATAAAATCGTGGTTGGGTCTTTGAAAGTATCCTGTAGAATATAAATAAGATTTAAGTGTTTTTTGCAATGATTCAGGTTTATGGTCTACCTGGACCACGGCAGTAAAACAACATAAAATACTTACCCCATATCATGTCGTTAATTGCACACAGTTTCTGAATGAACACTACATCAGCAGTGTGTGCTAGGATGAGGTGCCGTAGGTTGATTGTCACCGCCCTATTACGATGGAGATTAATTTGTATTAGTTCCATCCTTAACGCAACCTCTACTTCTCTTC
Source organism: Dioctria rufipes (assembly GCA_963924295.1). NCBI lineage: Eukaryota > Metazoa > Arthropoda > Insecta > Diptera > Asilidae > Dioctria > Dioctria rufipes. The sequence goes on along the minus strand of OZ002740.1, from coordinate 279,462,323 downwards.
CACTGAGAAGTCCTCGGTGATTGTCCTTAAACTTTTCCGCTTCAGTATCCGTTTCTATATCGTCACCAGTAGATGGTTCCATCTTGCTGCCCGGCCTAAATATCAGCCTGGTCATTTCAAAATAAGTCTGGCCGTAAATCTTGTTGAGCCAACTAAGAGAGTCTTGGTTGACACCAAAAACCGAGAACAGATCATTCCGTTCTTCCCTGTAATGGTAAACCTTCCGAAAGTCAGTTTTTGAACTATTTTGTTTTTTCAAGCATAAAAGGATCTCATCATTGATTTGCGGTTTCCCATTGATGGTGACGGAGACTTTGAAAAGATTAACGATGTGGATTTCCCTACTACTTGTGAATTTTCGCCTTCCCAAAAATTCTCGAGTCCTCTCACAAGTTCGTTCAGCAAGCTCATTGTGAAGTTGTCTTCACAGGTCCACCGAAATAGCCCTCTGTTGAAGTCATTCTATAAAAATCAGTCAAGTAGACCATCCACGGCCGCATTTAAAGCGGTATAGAAGATCGCAACTAAATCGGTGTAGAAGGTCGCAACTTAAGCCCCCTGGAAAATAGTCTGCCTTTTTATAGTGAACTTTCTCCCAGGTGCGACAGTATCAACTGTGGTCACCTTGATAAGGGTGTCGCTATTTTTCCTGTCAACTCTGGCGAAGCTCTTCGCCGTTCCCATCCCCTTTTACCTTTGGAAGCAAGAAAGCTTCCTCATTGGACTATCTTTTTTGGGTTTAGGAGTGGTGTTCCGAGGGAGGGAGTGTGCCAGGTCTACCTGCCGAAGAGGTTGCTTGGATGAGACTCCAGCTATAACGGTCTTCCACGGGTGTATTGGGCATTCGATTAAATCCTTTGTACCTGATGTGCCAGCTGCAGCAGTCGATGGATTTGCACCTAAAGAAATGGTTCAGTTGGCATTGCATCAGCCTCCCCTAACTTTTCAGGGCTGCCCAGCATGTAGCATTTGACTGGAAACATTTTAGTCTCTCTGACCGCCTGACCCCTTACAGTTGGCTTAAGCATTCTGACCTGCTCAACCTTCTATGAAGCTGATTTGGCCACTCTGGCTTCGCCTTCTTCGGAAGAAGTAGTTGCCCTTACGTTGTATAATTTGCGCCCTTGTAGCGTGCCAAATTATATGCCCGGCGATTAGCCGAATCCGCATTCCCAATTTCACACCCGATCCTTAGTTAGTGCACATCCGATAACAAGGAAAATTCGAATTCTCATGACTGTACTACATTAGCGCCTAGACCTAAAATTCGGAGTATGAGTGGCTGTGAGTTCGCAGGAATTCTTGTAGTTCTTCTTGAAAAGTGCTTTAGAAAAGAAAGACGGAGACTGTGTAAAATTAAACAAAAACAAAAGTTACGCATAAATTGAGCTACATTAGTAAAGATTAAATAAAAATTAATTACGTTAGCTTAAGTGTAAAAAGTGATGTAAAAAGAATAAGAAGAATCTACATATATATTATGGATATTTGTACAAGGGGAACCATGCGATTGTACCTAGCCGTAAGTTCCGCACCTGTTCAAAATTACTCATTAATTTACAATAATGTATATATATAATTTAGCCTTTTTAAGCACGAGTATAAAAGAAGGCAGGAAAAGGAAAAAAAGCAGTAAACGGAAAAATTAAAAAGAAACAAGAATTGATAACCTAAGAAAAAAAAAATCCACGTGGAAACCAATCCAGAAATATATAATCGGATCCCAGGACCTGCTTAAGAATATAGAGATAAGTCTTAGCCTAATATCTATTTATTTATTTAAATTCTATTTATGTATATATATGCATGTTCAGAAACAAGTGTTCAGAAACAAATAATATAATTGAATTTGGTTAGTATAGTATAAAGGCGCCCACGTAAGTATTGCAGGCGAGCGTATAGTTAAGAAACTCTTTTTTATACATATATCATTGAATAAAATGCAAAAAAAAGTGCATGCATAAACTAAAGTGTTGTTCAAGAGAGAAAGGCACAAGAATTCCACGGTCAACAAAAAGGAAATACGAGCAATAGTTCATTTTCGAGATTTTCTTTGCGCAAATACTAGAGGGCATCAGAAATTCAAGTCGTCGTCTTAACGGGCCTACGATTTGCTCTCGCTCGGGTACAATTAATTAACTGCAGCACAAAGTTGCTATACGCTTGGTCGTACCTTGCAGCGTTTACCTTTGACCAGCCTTTTTGGGTACCCCGCCTGCGATTTTTACAGATGATTTCACCTCTATAGGTGGGGGGGTGAACCCTCCAGTAATCGAACATGGGTTATTCTCATCACTTATTGCTGTACTGTCACCTGATATGACAGTGGACTTATTTTTTAATCAAAAATAAATAGAACTAATTTTTGGTCCCATGAAGTCTTCCAAGTGCGTGATAGTATGCTCCATTTCCTGTTGAGACTGATGAATATTTGGATGAATTGGAGGGAAGTTGAAGGGCCCCTTGAACCTAGATCAATATAAATCCCATTATTTACCCATAACATTTGCGAGATATTACTGATAAATTTTTATTCGAATGATCTAATAAAATTTAGACTTGACCCCCAAGCCTCCTGCTTCATGCAGGTTTGACCAAAAAATCCATATCGCTTAACGAAGAGAAAAAACAGTGACGATAAAAAGAGTTCCCGTACCAAGTGACAATGGACACAAGGGTTCTCCGGGTTGTCTTTTTTATCATAAATAGTTTTTTCGTCGAGCTTGGGTTGGGTTTTCCCACAGTTCTTTAGTTGTTCTACCTGTAGGGTTACCTCACCAAAGATGACAGCCGGCAGTCGTCTCTAACCACAATATTAGGGGTTAGGTATGTAGGGGGAACCTATGAGACTGCTCCACGGCAAGAGATTTCGTTTCCACTTATAATTATGTGACCACAACATTGATTTTCACAACTGCTTATCTGTCCGAGCAGCTGACAATTTCGTTGGTCTTTCTATCGAAGTTGAGAAGATACCGTCCTGGATGGTCCTGATTTCAGCCTGAAAGACCATGACGTGGTTTTCAAAGTATGTATGTCCATTTCCCCCTCTCACAGAAAAGAGGGCGAGCGAATAATGTACTCTATACTTTTAAAAACAAACTTGTTGTCTGACATCGAAAGTAAGAATATGCATGGATTATTGGAGGCTAGTACAACTTTATGACATATTTATGTAGAACTGAAGTTCGTTTTGGAACATATCCTGATCCATGTGCCCTTTCATATATTGGAATTATCAATTTATTTTTGTAATCTAATAAGCCTACAATAGTAAATTTGAAAGCTTTCAGAATATAGACGAATAAAGATGATTTTATTATGAAAACACACAACAACAAAAAAACAATTATGCGGTATAAATGCGTCACAAACAACAACAACGTTAAACATTATTTATTTTGTTCTTTTGCCAACCGTAATATGTTGGCCAGATCTGAATAACGCTTTTCTCATTCATTTTTATATTGTGGAAGAATTGTAAAATCACCAAAAATTGCACCTTGGATATTACTTGTTTAATTTTCCTACCTAATTAGAAATCAGTAAAAGAAAACACTAAAACTTATTACGAAAATTTATCATAACACCCCCGCTTATGGTTCTGGGACGTACTGCGACAACTACCCTTAAACTTGTCAGATTTTAAGACTATCTCTTAGAGTAATATAAATTCCCATTCTCCAGTTTTTATTATGCGACCCTTTAAATCCGGTTCCTTAATAAAGAAAAATTGAAGCAAATCCCCGTCCTTGGGCAATTTACTGTACATTAAAAACCTTTACGAGCACTTCTATCTAGAAAGGACAAAACTGAGAATCGCGGAAAGTATTGTCTTACACAATCTCGGGTACCTTTTATAGCTATTTCCTGTTGTAGTGATTTTGACAAGCCAAGAACGCTTGGAGCATACAAATTTGATCCTTGAACTTTTTTTTTATATGTAGGACGATTGGTTTGATAGCTGACGTAAACACTGCCATAAAACATAAAAAGGGTCCCTTTTGGTGGAGTAATTTTTCTGCCATGTCATGCGGGTATAACGTAACGAAAATGAAATCCCTTTTGATAAGTACATATCAAGTGATTTACGAGTCTAGTTCAGGTGTAGCGCCCGCTCATGGTGACTTCTTCAAATTAATTAAAATTAGTTTTACAAGAGACACAGTGCGGGGTAATTTCATGATTTATTTCTTCACATTGATAGAGTAAGAAATCGACAGAGAAAAAGTTTTCGTCTTCGATTTGAGCCTCCACTAAAGTACGGTATTAACAAATTCATAACGAATTGCTGAAAACGGGAAAACTTTTTTGTTTTTAAATTTTCAAACTTTTTCTTTTAGGAATGTTCCTCCGTCTGTCGTTCCATCCTCCAACAGTTCAGGGCGAGAGGTAAAAGTTTGAGGTAAACATGAACTTTGCTGAGTAAGGAAAAACTTTTATAATATTTGAAAAAGTAAATTTTCCCAGAGAATAGGGTTTCCATTTCGTCTTTTTTCTTATTAGGGTTTCTAAATTGGACCCCGAGTACGGCAAAAGATAACAAAAGTTCTTTGCCATGATTAATGGAAATCTACACAAAACGAAGTTCGTGATTTGCAAAATATTCCCAAGGAGTTGTATATTAGTGTTAAAAGGTGAAATATATATAGTTGCTAAGGAAGAAGCAGAGTACTCATTTCATTACTCATGAGACTTGTTATTGCCAGATGTGAATATTTACCTGCATATTTTCTATTTATTAAGCGCCTATAGACTTGAGATCTTCATTGAGTCTGCTTAGTTAAATCTGTCTAAACTTATACTTGACGTGGAATTCTTATCGACTAACTACGTAAAATTCTACATATATAGTTATGCAAACGTAAGATCATAAATTTAATTTCATAGGAAATTTAAAAAAAAGCAAACTTATCCTATACTTAATACCGGGGTACTGTTTCTTGAACCATATGTGAAACAATTAGGAAACCGAAAGCTTTTATTTCCAAGCGAAAAAAATATATAGTACATAATAGGCTTTGAATGGTTGCATGTACCCAATATCATCGATATGATAAAAAGAAACACAATTACAATACCAATTTAATATATTTACTAAATCGCGAATTATTTTATGCTTATAGTAAAAAAATGAGAGAGTAAAAATTAAAAATGGTTTAAGTTTAAAAATTTGGAATACGCAAAAGTACAAATACTTAGAATTTAAAAGACAAGTACCGAGGTACTGTCAGTTTTTGGCATAAAGCCGAAGATCAAAAAATTTCACAAGGAAATTTTTTGAGAGACTGTGAGTAATGTGTTTCGATCAGCAGCAACAGGGCGATCTCATCAGGACAGCAATGAAACCCTGAAACTGCCTGCTGTCTGCACTACAGTGAACTCAGATGCCAATTTAAAAAAAAAAAAAAAAAAAAAATAAGAATATTTGGAGGAATTCATTAGTATGATTGCCGAGTAGTTTCTTGATAGCTCGGATGGAGGGTACATGTTTGGTAGTAATTGTCGGGGAATTCTAAAAAATGAGATCCTTATAAAGAAGGAGATCTGAAGAACTCTCTGCGAATGACGATGAATCAATATTTTTCTGTATCGATGTGATTGATCTATTACAGAGGTAAGACGGTTTTCGAGATTATATAAACTTAAAAATGAAGATGAATGTCCATCGTCCCAAATAAGAATAAAAAGATAGTCTTAAAAGTATTTTACCAAACCAGGAAAAATATGGTGGAAAATATTTTGAATATCCGGTGGAACAACGACCTAAGCGCAAAAAAACGGAAAATTGAGATCAAATCGTAAAAATGTTCTAAAAGCATAATTATTTTTTGAGTAAAGCCAAGAGGTCTGCGCTAAGCAAAATTTTATATGAAAATTTAGCGCGCTGAAAGATATTGGCGACAATTTATCCTTAATTTTAGCGAAAGCAGTAGTAAGGTCAACTCGCTAAATCCGGCTTTTGGGTTTTGATTAGAGATGGCACCACCGGTTAGTCTCCAAAAAATTTCGCTTGAGTTTGTAAGCCCGGGCTGTTCTTTAGCGCGCTAAAAATATTTATTATCAGACTGCTGAGATTTGCGAAGTTATTGACTAGATTTTTAAAGTTAATGTAGTTTTGTACGTTGTTTAAGTACGGATGAAATGGATTTCTTCTCGTGCCCGTACTTTCAATATCATTCTTAATTTGTTTTTTTATTATATATATTATTTTTATATTTTTAATATATCCAAATAATTTTAACTACCTGTTTTTAGAAATATTATGACCGCGCGTTGTATTTCCGAAAAAAAAGATTAAAAAATGCTTCTTCTTCTTCTTTTTACTATATCTTTTCTTTGAGTCTCCGCTGACATACATTAGCTGCTAAAGAACGGCCCTTATACCCTAGACAGACTGTGTCCATAATGGCTTAATTTGAAATTCAGTCATTTCAAGGAAATGAAGAGTTGAAAGACTATGGACGAAAATTTTTTTCTTTGGAATATCATTGATAGTTCCTCGATGTTAGTAAAGATCATGGCGAGTATTTACTGTAGTTGCAAAGCATTTAGTAGAAGACAATTATTTTTACTGAAAGAGACCAAAAAGAGAAAAAAGCGGCAAAGGAATTTCTTTTAATATCAGCTGATGGCTGTCACTGCTAAACTTATTGGAAAAACTTTCCACTTTCCAATAAATTCAACTCATTTTAATGACGGTAGATGGCACTTTTACTGTAATTTCACTAAATGGAGTAAAATTTGGTTCGTTTAAAAATGAAGCAAAATGTTGCAATTGGGTCCTTGATGGACTTCATTTGTGTGACACACTGCACATATTACACCATTTGATTAAAAATTGAGTCATTATGGAGACAGTCTGTCTAGGGTATTAGTGCTAGGCTTAACAATGACACGATGATAGTTCTATTGGTTTCCATCAGTACGCGTCTAATTCGTTTGTAGCATTGGCGACAAATTCATCTAAAGTCTTAAACACAATTGCGACGACCAGAGCGATATAACAACAGACGATAACGAAAAATTCGCTGCGAAACAGGCAGTCGAAAAGTTTGGAACACAATTGCAACGACAAGCGATGAGCGACGATTGTGAAAGAAGACGTTATTGAAATTTCATTTGTTAAATGTTTCGAGCGTTTCAAAAGGAGATTTTTATCAAGAATATTTTTTATTATATTGAAAGAAATGCAATGAACCAAAGTTTGGAAAAAAAACTGAAAATGCTTAAATTGAAGTAAATTAAACGCTTTAAAATATCCATCCAACCCTTGTCTTTTTTGTCCACTTGTCTTGCCTATCTTGGTAAACTATAAATTATTTTATGGATTTCGAATTTCCTCGATCAATTTTTCCTCAAAGCTCATTATTTTAAAATTACCGCGGCGTGCTACCACCTAAAAAAGACAAAAGTGAATGCCACAACCATTTCATTCGATTAATTTTGTTGGGTAGAACTGTAGCGACGACGGCAAAATTAGAAATTGATCAATCCTGACGATAATATCATCGATCGCTCAACGTCGCTCGTCGCAATTTGGTGCATTCGCATAAGATGCTATACTTTTAGAAGTTTGACAGCGATATATCGTCGTCGTTTGTCGTCTGTCGTCACAATTGTGTTTAAGCCTTAACTATTGGAACGACAACGCGCGATTTGTCAGTTGTGGTCGGGCCTGCGGCAGTGAATGGAAGAAGCAAGAACGTCGCAAATGGTAAAAAATGTCCAATTATCATCTCTTCTGGAAGAACAATGTCAAAACTTTAATAAAATGTCTTAACTTGTAATAAAAAAGAAGATTTATTGGAACAATGACGCAATTAATGGTAGCTCCTACCTTTTACGCTTTGGGGTGGGGATATTATATTAAGTAAAGGTATTTACGCAAATAGCTAAAACTACGAAATGTCACTTTATATAAAAAATACTTTATTGTAATGTTAATAAATAAAACTTATAAAATTTTAGAATAATTTAAACGCGATTTCTGGAAAAGGCGCTTTTTACACTTAGGACATTGTTCTATCGGATGAAATGAATGCAATGAATGCAATGAAACTAATATCCAGACTTTTAGAGCATTTGTTGTCCATTTTCAGCAAAATTAAATTACCGTACTTGAAGAAGAGAGGTAATACTAAGTTTTTGAGTAATATTTTGAGAGTGCCGGAATAGACGCCGATATCAAAAACCTACAAAATCTACAATAAATTATCTTTAAAATTTCGGCGATATTTGTAGCAACACCCTCCATGCAAGAGTGGATTGAAAAACTGAAACCAAAAAAAAGAATTGTAATAAGTGTAATGAAGTTGCCGCAATTGCATACGAAGTTTTTTCCTTTAATTTTAGTACATTTCGAATGAATTGTTTTAAGTGTTTTCCTTTTCGAACTTCTCGTGCAAAAACTTTTTGGGTAAAAACTTACTACTCGTAGTATGGTGGGGGAAATATAAAAAACTAAACGGTATGGAAAATTACACGAACGGTTCTCCTGCGACTTCGTTAAAAACAAGAAGAAGAAGAAGAGAGGAATGACATTTAAGAATTTGAATTTTGTTTACAAGTAAATTTTTGGTGAAATTGAAAAAAGGAAAAGTTTTCTTATGACAGCTGTCAGTTTTTCTTGAAAATATGATGAAGTAGAAAAAATCTTCGGGTTAATTCATGCAAGTGGGGAGGCTACGATATATGAAAAATTCGTGCTATTGATTGCACAAGGAGGGAAAAAACGGAAAATTTGTAAGTTCGTGCAAATCTATTATAATCAGAGTACAAAAACGCACACGCACGTGAGTAATAAATTATGTGCGATCAAAGCGCACATACTCACGGGTCGCATGATTTAGTAATTCAAGGGAAGAAAATACACACAAAAATTCTCATTGTTCCGTCCAAACTTGTGTGTGCAATTTCATTTATGAAATACCTACATTACGTAGAAAACGTGGATAATTAATATCTAAATGTTCATTCGCCTTATGAAATTGCACACACAAGTTGGAAATGAGCAATGAGAAATTTCGTGTGTATTTTCTTTTGCTTCAAATGGTTTCCAGAAAAGTACATTCTTGGAAGCATATCAGTAACCTAGATACAAGCGCTTCTAATCTGCTTTTCTTTGAAGCGCTTGAAAATTTTCCCACTGGGGAATTACTCACTTGTGAGTAATGAGCAGTGAGAAATTTCGTATGTGCATGCGAGTGTGTGCTTCCTTATATTGAATTACTCACTCGTGAATAATGAGCAGTGGAAATTTCGTGTGCGCACGCCAGTGTGCGTTTTTTTTTTTTTAATTACTCACTCATGGCCGCGGGCGTTAATTACAATGACAGAAACTCACGCACGCGCACATGAGTTTTAAAAAATGGAACGCGCATATGAGTCGTAAATTACTCATTTATTTTTGGAGTACACACGGGAGTGTGCGTTTCCTTACTCTAATTATAACGTATTGTTCCAAAAATAAATACGCGGACAGACTTTATGTTAGCCATAAAGAGGTGTTCGTCCGTAAAAATAGCTTACGGTAGGTTGGAAGAAGTATGCCGTGAACAGTGCAGTTTGCAAAATGGGTCCAATAACTTTAGCTTGCTCGGCATTTGTTTTTTTTTTTTTCAGTTAATCACTCCCTCCGACCAAATTTGAGCCTTGGTCAGTGTTCGTAGTTATTATACTGAATTTTGCATCTCACGGAAACAGAGATTAAAAATGTCCCCGATTCGAATTGTATATTTCTTAAATTTTTACACCCCCACGATTAATATTTTAATTTTTTATAGAATGTGTCGGAAAATACATTTACTTTCTTCAATAGTTGATAAGCGATAAGCTTAGAAAATTACAAAACTCAGTGAAATCTATTGATATGGGTACAAATTACACATATAGGAAAATAGTCCTTGAACAGCTATCACTGATCGCCCAACGAGCAAAGTACGAGTACATGTTGATTTATTTTGATTTCGTAGTTAGGAAAAAAATTTAAATTTAAACAGAAAATGGACTCGATAGACTGACATGTATAATATGGACTGACTACGTTCATATAAATACACTGCGGAAAGTGGGCTCACTTTTATATTGCCGACTCTTTCAGTCTAAGCACCAAATAGCAACTGAGAGAGAGCTGCAAAACACCAATAAAAAAGTGGGTTCGTCGAAATAAATGTTTTTAAATTAATTATTTCATGTTGTTACTGATAAAAAGTGTTTTAACAAAAACAAAATATTTATTAGATACGCAGCCGAGTTTCAAAAGGATTTATTAATATCACTTTTCGAGCTGCGCCAGTGATTTTTTTCAATGTTGGAACCAACGTAAGAAATTTTTTGACACAAGCAAATGTGCCCAAGTAAAGTAGAAAGTTAAGCAGTCCATATTATATAAGTCAGTGACTCGAAGGTATTATCATCCACATCAGAAATCTTTCAAATCTAATATATTTATTGGGCTAAAAATTGTAGCAGATATACAAATTTCCAATGCATATTATTAATATGATTTTTTTATGATTCTTGAAAATTTGGAACCCTCCCCTTTTTTTTATAGACATATATACGCCACTGGGTGCCAACACTTCACCCCTTAGATCGTTGTTGTGTACATTATGCCACATTGTTTCATGGCAATTTATCCTTATTTTTACTATGGGAAGAATTGATACTGTATTGCAAGCTATAGGAAAGATAGAGTACTTAAGCATTCTCGGCGAAGAAAATGCTGAGGCCCGTTAATCTGAGCTATCAGTTGGCCCTGGTGGCTGGTAGTGCGGTTAGTAGTTGGAAATAGTATACTGAATATAAACAAAAAGACAAATAGCTAGTAGATTGGCTGACAACAATCGGACGATTAGTACATTCACAACAATATTATACCATATTTAAAACAATATAGAGTATTCACATATTATATACCAAAAAGTACACGTATAATGAAAGGGATCAAGAGTGATTATAAGCAAATGTGAACACCATCGATTGATCTTAATTTAAAAACTGATCAAAATTACATTTATGGGTTTAATAATTTTTTAGGCAACATATTTCCATAAAAGTCAACTCCTACCATACCAATTTGTGAAAACTGGATAGTTCTGACTCCTAGTAAAATTTCGGAACATTCTCAAGAACAAAATTAGTGACATGTTTTTTTATACCTCAGTTAATTTTCCCTATAAAGAATTCAAAGTTTATTTAAATTTTCTCTCTTTAGTACTCTAAAAATACAGTTTTTGTTATATTCATAAAATAATTCATAATTATGAAACGAAACTTCCTTAAAGCCTTTCTTGGAAAACTTCAAATATTTTAAGCAATTCACCTGCTTATTTTTATGTAAAAATTTGCTTTAAAAACAGAGAAAGTAGCTGGGGTAAAATGTGTACCCCATATTGTAATTAGCGTAAGTATCTGCATACATATGCGAATACATCATAGGACGAGTCTGTTAACTGCAATCACTTTCGAATTTTCCTGCAATTTCTTTTATTGTTTAATCACACTATTGTGTAGGATTCATAACCTTTTATCAGGAGATATTTCACATTTATTGGGTGAAATGAACATGTCCTAAGACATGGTAGTAAGCAAGGACAATCAGGTAAAAGACAGACTAAGTAATTTGTCTAAAATGTGAATACTAATGTCCTAAATCGGTGTCACCGATTCAAGACAGGAAATTAGTAATAAAGTAGTCTGGCAATCAACGGATCTTAAAGAGAAAAGAGCAGCCTTCAGAAAAAATCTACTGGAGTAAAAAATTGCAGTAACCAGGGAATTATTTAAAATATTTATTGGAAACTGTGTTATTAATTATAATGCTAGGTGACAACTTACAATCAATGAACAACTGGTACCCTTAAGAATGAGGTGTTTAATTAGAGTGTTTATGAAATCAAAATCAGCCAGATATGGTAGATATGATAGATCCTACGTATGCAAGACATCTCCAGGTATATACTGACAAAGAGGGAGATAGACCTGAGAAGGATCAGAGTAAATGCGTCGTACTAGATTGAGTGAAGGATCTTAGCCTGCAGTTATGTTATTACAACAGATAACTATCTTACAAGTATACCCTTGACGAGAAGTTTGTATGATATTGAACTAACACTTTGTGGTACTCTTCGGAGAAATAAACAAAAATAGACTAGAAGGGTTTTCAAATTTTGCATACAGTGAAAACATAATGCTGGTTTCGTTTGTACCAAAATCCAAGAAACATTTTCTTGTAGTCAGTACCAAACATGATAATGCTGTGAGCGATGAAACAAACAAATTCAAACACACTAAGCGATTTGTTGATACTATGAATAGGATGGTCGATGAGCCATTTGGATTGTTCCAAAACTGTTGAATAGCTTCGTTCTATAGGCTGAAATACAATGACTGCGACACGCATTTGTCGACGCCAAAATAATTTTCGAATACATGCTACGACATTAGGGCATAGTAAATGCTGCGACGCGAAAATGTCGTCGTCAAAAAGTAGAGCAAATTTCTAAAATTGTCGTTGCGCAGTGCGACATTTGAATTTGACAGTTCGTGTGTTGGTACATTTCACGTACTTTTCTTTTAAAACTGGCATAACTGCATATAAGCTTTAATGTAACATATACTTGTTCTTAAAAAATGTAAAAAAAAAACCGTAGACATCACAAAACAGCAAAACTCAACTCAACTATCTTGAAATGACGACGAATAATGTCGCAATCATTGTATTACGTCTCCGGCAAACGACGACGCCAATTGGCGTCGACAATTTCGTGTCGCATTCATTGTATTTCAGGCTTCTGAACTACAATTCAAGAAACTGAAGAGACTGAAAAATCAACCGATAAATTTACCCAAAACGTATATTTTCAGCTATAGGTCGGAGCACAATTGCACTTTCAATGGCAGAGCAGAGTGGAGTCACCAGATTGCATTTGCTCTCATCATCTCACCAATGTGAGATTAGGAATTTTTCAAATCTGACGCTATTCTGTGAAATCCACTCTGGTGGAAAGCGCGAAGAACTTATATTAAAGTGCAAGCTTGAGATAAGGAGAGACAATGCAATCTGGTGGCTCCACTCTACTTTGCCATTGCAAACCCTCCTTAAAGAGTTTTGAACAATGTTCTAAAAGTACCGCCACAGCCGCAATGTGGACAATACAGCCAGTATTAAAAATATCCAAAATGCCATATTCGACAACTTAAAACGATAAAAATTAAATGACAAGTGGTTTCTTGTCACTTTATCAAATGCAATCAATTCAAGTGAAAGTCGCGTTATTTTTAGAAGCTAATTAAATAATAATGTTGTTTGAGGAGCAATTTATTGAGGCAGTGAGGAGAAATGAAGTAGTGTATGATCTTCAACACCATAATTACCGAAGGGTAGATGTAAAAGAAACAATCTGAAAACAAATCGCACAAGTAAGACATTTGTTAAATTGATATAGAAATTCGAATTGAATTTCATTTTTCTTCAGAGGAAAAATGTAAGGAATATTGGAAAAGTTTGCGGGATAAATTAAAAAAATTACACGAGATGAAATATCCCATCCTTCTGGAAGTGGGATGGAGGAATCAGGCAAAAAGTGGAAATTTCTTGGAAGGCGTTAATAATCCAAACGAGTAAGTTTTTAAGTTTTAGCGGTTGTTTGAAAATATTTATGTTGTTAATTTTAGAACAATTAGCAAGCAGTGTAACAATTGAAGCGGACGATCTATTTACTGAGAACGATGATGATGTGGTACAAACGTTGGATTTCTCGGAAAACTCGATCAAGGCATTGACTATAGATTCTACAGTTCCTAAAAAGAAAGCATGGCAAGTGATTCTCGCTAAGAGGACATTTTTAAGGGTTTCAAATCGTTTCTAGATATTGCGACCTCAACATTTGTAGAGGGGGTAAAAGGTAACACTGCGAAGCTTTTTAAAGTATTGATAAGGCGCACCTAATGCCAGAAAAACTAAATGAAATACATCTCGCAGTGATTAACGTTGTTTCTTCCTCCCTTTAGGGTTTTTATACCCTAGATGAAATCATAGGGGTATACTAAATTTGTCATTCCATTTGTAACACCTCGAAATAATGATGGTAGAGCAAAATGGATTGGACACCCATTAATAATATTAAAAGTTATTTCGATTTTTGCATGTCCGTCCGTCCGTGCGCACGATAACTCGAAAACGCGTATACTTAGAGAGCTGAAATTTTGTATACGGACTTTAAAAAAAAAAGTAAAATTAAGTTCGAAAATGAGACAAATCGGGCAACTCCTTCGTGGGGTTGCCATATAAAAATTTCGTTTTCCGCTATATATTTGGACACTGCCTGAGAACGCGTCGACGTAGAGAGCAGAAATTTCGTACATGGTGTTTTTACTCACGGTTAGAAATTTTGGTGTGAATATTATACATGAATAATATATATATAAATCCTTACAAAAGTTAATATAAACTTTATACTTTAGCTTGTTATAGATTTCTATATAAATAGAGTATAAAATTGATACCATGAATTATAGGCGGAACTAATACATTTTATACATATATTACTTTTATATGTAATTCCATATTATCTTCATTTATATTATGTTTCATATAAATTTTATAATAACTGGGATTGAAATAAATTATATATTTGGTATATAAAGTTTATACATTATATTGTATATAGTGAATTTATATAAATTTTATGTATAAATGAATAAAATATCATATTTTAGTGAAATTTTTCATTTAAATTATTTTGAACACCTATATATTTATTTCTATATAAATATAAAAAAAAACTTAAATATCAATTAGTGATACTAACAGTAAGGTGTTATTTAACAACCACATATGTTTTGTTTGTTTTCCTCGAAACCGCGGAGTCATATGATCTTGTATTGCTAAATTCTGATAATTCCAACAAAACTAAATTATTTTCATCTGAGTTCTCTACTACGCGTTGTGAAATTCGTTAAGTAGAGTGCACTTAATTTGAAAAAATTTTATTAAACTTGGGTCGTCTGGAGAACTAATAAATAGTCCAGGACGATAATGACCAAATTGTTCAATCCAAGAAACTGTTTTAATTTCCTTTGGTCTTATACATATGTCTTTCAGGTACTGATAGTGATCGTTAATAAAAGCAGTTGTAAGATCCATAATTTTAACCATTTTTATTAATGCATTGGAATTAAATCTTTCCCAAGTGGTTGCAAATTTTTGTTGATGCCGCATTGCCAAAGACTTTGATATGACTGATGAGTTCACAGCGAAATAGCATAAAGAATATACTTCCAAAGAAAGAACAGTTATTTCTTTCAAAGAAATTGTACACACTTGTAAATTCTGAGAATTTTTGCCAGATATATACCCCAGGTTGTATGAAATTTATTCCAAAGCCATATAAAGAACACATCGAAATCCTACCTGAATATGATATTTGTACCAAAATCATATAAAGTATATACCATCAAAATATAAATAAAGTAAGTTATATGCGTATTTGATACAGTTTATAGTTTCGAATATAAATTCTATAACATTTTCGGATACATTTTATCTTATATGCGTATAGAAACGGTTTTTATAGGAAATTTCGTATTAACGTTAGACTGAGATTGTATACAAATGATGTATATATTCGACTTTACCGTTTTCTATATGAAATTTGGTATAGAAAGACTTAATATTAAAAAGTATATACATTATTTTTATCTTTTACACCAAGATTTCTAACCGTGTACATTAGCAAATCAAATGAAAGTCAAAAATGGACTAAATCGGGCAACTCATTCTTGGTGTTGCCATATAAAAATTTCGGTTTTTTACGTATACTTTGAAAACGATCAGTCCAAGACATTTTTATTGTACTAAAAACTTCTGCAGAATACGAAATCCTATAAAATTGGTTATAATCATTTTTTCTGTGCGACAAACCGTTCTAGAAATATATGAGAAAAACAACTTCAAAATCAATACTTGAATAAATAGATCGGTGACCATACGAAATTTAATACGGGCATTCATCTAGCGTATCATAAGAATTGGTCTTAGACCAATTCTAGCTTTTTTACTTGTTTAAAGTTAAGTTTAGTATTTAAGAGAAATTTAATTTAAGTAAACGTTGAAGAACATGATATTTTGTGTTATTACTAAGTGTAACGAATAAAACTTTCCTTTTTTGCAAAGTGCAATAAATTAAAATGTTGTTATTAGTTTGGTTATTTTAATTTCAGTTCAATATTTTCATTGGGTTATTGTAAACTATTTTGAAAAGAATTGACTGAATTAATTGTGGGAGTATTTGGGGGGGGGGGGGGGGTTTCTCACCGCTTGAGAGACATCAAATGCAATTGATAAAAATTTAATAATACTAGAAAAACTTTTAAGGCTGCGTAAATTTGCAAGCATTTTGTTCCCCCTTCTTGTTTTCCAGAATTTTTATGATATTGATTTGAAATCTTCGGTAAAATATCAGAAAGTATTCAGTTCAAATGATACCTGACTTAGATTTTTGTTTTCTTTTTTTTAGAAAATCAAAAACCTCAAAAAACTGTGTTATTTTTCTCTCCCCTCTAAATACTTTTTCATATACACACCAATTTTTACTATTTTTCATACATAGGTTTTTCAAAGATATTTGTAAATGTTACCGGAGCTGTTTTTCCAAATTTGTTAATATTTGTCATGTTAAAAATACTTTTATAACATTAAAATTTAAACAACTGTAACTAGAATTAAATTTATTGCAATACGTTTACTTTAACATGAGAATGAAGATTGAGATAATTTTATTCAGTAGCTCAAAAACCGGATAAATCCCGTGAGTAGTTTATTTTATAAAAAGCAATTTGTAAACTTCTATCTTGATAAAAAGTGAATGACTTGTTCATTTCAATTCCCCAAAGCTCCTCGTAGTGACGACACGATCCAGTAGTCCAAGCAAAATTTCGGTTTTGTTTATAACTATGTAATTTTGAATAACACTTTATAGGAATTATTGGTAAGCATTGGTAATGTGATTAGAACGGAAGCTCACGTTACTAATACATAGTCAACATTTTGGAAGCTCGGAACCGAGAACTTTATTTTCTGGCATTCAGACTTAAAGCCATTTACTTTTCAACACAAACAAAAAGAAATTTCGTATTCTATGGGCTATTGCTATTGAGCTTATTACGATAACATCAAAAAGAAAATATCTCCTGAAAATGATTTTAAAAGAATTTGAGAATGAGTAATGCGTTAATTATTATAAAAATAACCCGCCAAATATCCATTAAATTAAATGCTTCCCTAGAAGCACAATTTTCGCGAAACGCCTTTGTTGATATCAGTTCAATTCCTTCTCGGCGCCATCAACCCTCTAAAACAACATCTTCTTCCTCTGTATCGCAGTAATCATCAGGACAATATTCTGAACTTTTCATCAGCATCAAAAAATTATGCAGTATAGTAACAGCTAAAACAATTTTTGTTGCGATTATCGGAGAGCAGTTTATTTTGGTACCAAGAATCCTCCACCTTTGAAAAATGTTTTTAATCTATCTAATAATTGTAATGAATTATTAATTTTCAGATTATTTACCTTTTAGCCAAAATGCCGAAACTGATTTCTATTAAACACCCAGCTCTGGACAGCCGCTTATTAAAATTCTCTTTTTCAAGTGAAAGATCCCGTCCAGGGTATGGGCGCATTAAATTTTGTTTGAACGTGAACGCCCCATCCCCGACAATATAAAATGGGTATTTAATGTTTGTGTTAGGCTATATTTGGGATTCGGGAATATTTAATTTACCATTGGAAAGCTTCTTTCCAAAGGCACTATTACCGAAAACACCACCATCAGTTCTATTCGAAGTATGAGTAATTACAAAGTAACGACTGTCCTGGAAGAGGAAAATACTTTGGCCGAAAAATGTATAAAGGTGTGAGTAAGCTGTTATTCACATATTAAAAAATAATCTGGAGAGAATGAGGAAGGTATATATTTATAAAGCTCTCTGGTTAAAAGCACAAGCGTTAAAAGGTAATAGCAAATATCATGTGATTTTTTTTTTTATTTGTCGAAGCATGGTTTTTTACAATTCTTGCTGTCAAAATTGACAGTTATTGATTGCAATTTTCACAAAGTACGTTTTGTATCAAAACAAACAAGTCTTTTGTTTTTTATTTCATTGCATTAGATTAACATTAAAAATTAAAAACTAGTAGAGAAATAGTATACAACTGTTTTCTGTTTATTTTAGTTACCATGGAGTTTAGCTAATAGCTGTGAGTTATAGGACCTTCATTAATTTGCACCGAAGTAAGAATATATGAAATATAAATTATTTCCGTTGATTGGTCTCCAAGACTACATTTGATCGCTTCAACCTTGAGAAAGTGTAAGTTCCAATTGAGAATGCTTAAATTTAGAGAGCAGCCAGTGCATATCCCAGCCAGTGTTGCAAACTGAAAAATTGGTTAAGAAGTAGATATGTGGGAAAAAAAAGGAGATAGAAGGAGAATTTGAAAGATTCGATAAACTGCATAAATATGCTTTATTGCACAAACTACATGTTACTTATTAATATCACATTAACACAGTTCTCCATATAAATCAACAGAATAATATGTAAAAATAAACATAATAATTTCAAACAAATCCTGCGCTTGTCTTCTCCTTATATAGTAATTGTATTAATTACTCCTTAATCGTTGTACATATTTACATTGAATTTGTTTCTCATTTCTTTGGTTGGCTTAAAGTTCATACAATTTGAACCCTGCATTTTTAATAAACCTTTTGTTTGTAAACACACTCGAATACTTGAAGTATCAAGTCTATTTCTCTGTGCCGTTTTTATTAACTTTACTTGAGAGAATATTCTTTCCACATTCACAGAAGAATGAGGTAATGATAGTAATGAATATACAAAATTTATCAACTCAGGAAAAGCTTGATCGTTGTTGATTTTATATAAACCCACCTTTTGCCAAAATGCTTCAATTTCAAGTGGTTTATCTTCTTCTAAAATAAAGTTGCTCAACATTCGATATTGATTATCAATTAGCTGAATTTTATCAGGAGGAACTAAATGTGGCATTTCATTTACAAGGCAAGAAATCGAGTTGAACTTTTTTTTAATAATATTTTCTGGATTTATAACTTCTAAATTTTGGAAAAATGTTGACTCAAAATTAAATCTTAAAAAGATCTGCTTAATTGATTCTGTATAGAATTCACGGCAATTCAGTTTAAAAGTAGTGATCCTGTGTTCATCTACTTGGTTAGATAATAAGAACAAATTTACTTTTGGTCCCAAATACAAGTTTTTTAAATCTAAAAAATTCTCACTATTTAAATAGTCGATATTAGACAAATCTTTCTGAAATCTTTTTATGTAATCCTTTTTAATAAAGCATTCCAGTATACTAATGGTAATATTTTTTATTTGATAGTACAAGCTATATAACTTAGGACTTTCTGCTTGAAACAGTTTATTCAAATTATTGAAGAAAGGCAGTGCGAATTCTAAAAACATCAAATACAATTTAATGATGGGATCATTCAACATGTTAAAAATTGACATGGCTGAAGCAAATTTGTCTTCTTTTGTTGCAATGGAAAAAAAAGCCTTAAGTACTTCGTACTTACTAAGCAATCTAGAAACAACGCTGAGCAATGATAACCATCGAGTTTGCGACGGGTGCATTATTTTATGAGGCTTTATTTCGAAAAAAACTTGCAAATCTTCAAAATCACGAAGTCTCTTTGAGCTTTTTAAATAATTATAAATATTTCGCGCTAATTCCTCCGCTGAATTCGGTAATTTTTCACACGCATATGACGCACATAAATGAAATGAGTGACAGACACACTTTAATAGGAAAATGTTCTTAATATCTTTTTTTAACAAAGAGGCAACAGAGTGATGCCTGCCAGTCATCACATTTGCACCATCAGCAGCAAAGCCAATAAGATTATCTACATAATTAATACTGTTTTTGTAAAAACAATTAATAATAGATGCATATAATGAGTCGGCATCAGCTTTCTCAACGGGTATCAGGTCAAAAAAAAAATCTTTAATACTAAAACCTGTACGAACTCTTACTACTAAACATAAAGTTTTACATAATGATATGTCTGTAGCTTCATTCGCTATTAATGAAAATTTGTTTCTATTTAATAGGCACGTTACATCTTCCATATAGGTCAATCCCAAGACATTTTTTAAAATAGCAACTACCTTAGTTCGAGAGCACTTTATTTGCTTACATAATTCCGAATCGTGCGATACTGATGCAAGGAAGCCTGGAAAATGATCCATCAGATTAAAAGACAAGTTGTGTTCCGCAATAAATACTGCAAACGTAATA
Source organism: Dioctria rufipes (assembly GCA_963924295.1). Classification (NCBI taxonomy): domain Eukaryota; kingdom Metazoa; phylum Arthropoda; class Insecta; order Diptera; family Asilidae; genus Dioctria; species Dioctria rufipes. The sequence goes on along the minus strand of OZ002740.1, from coordinate 279,441,966 downwards.
CTGGCATCGGTTTTTCTATTTTGCAGAGAGTAAAACGACTCTGACTCTAAGGTAGTTTGAACGAGTTTACATGTCGATATATTTTTCTGATGATGTTGACTATTCAAATGCCTGGTTAAAATGGATTTTCCCATACTACCGATGTATAAATCGGAAAAACATAAATTGCAATACACGTAGCACTCGCCCTTTTTGCTTTTCTGTGCCCATTTATACTCGGTTTGCCATAAGGACAAATATTTTTGCTCGTATTTTGTAAGCCTGTTTTGACTATTATTGTTAGCTGATGACGATGAGTAGCTCTTGCATACCAAAATGGTAATTTCTTCGTTTGCACCTTTATAAAATTAATTATGAGCAAAAACTTCAAGATTGTCAATTTATGAATTATCTCATCGAATTTACCAAAGTCGTTTTCATCGGTTTCTTCAATTTGTTGGGTTTGTTGCACTTGCAATCCTTCTGTCGCACTAGGACTAGGTATAACCACAATTGCCTTTCTTGCTACGGCTGTAGATTCGGAGCTTTTCTGTAAGGGCTTAAAGTATCGCTTCATTTTTTATGGCAAAACCGAAAGCAGCGAATTTTCTAAAATTGTTAAACAAACAAAATTAAATAATTGCCTTAGGTAAAGCAAAAAATTCTGTACCTATATACAGGTAGCCAATGTGCAATTTACTGCTGCTGTCAGTTCAGTACACGCAATGACAGTTCAACACAGTATAGGAGCTATCTATACGAACAATGCAAAATTAAATGAACTGCGAGCCGAGCCTTTTTCTTCTTCTTCTCACAGCAAGAAATCAGAAGGAAGCTGGCTTGTTTTCCAGGGTAGGGTAGGTAGTAGGTTGCGTTAATTTAGAAGGAATGAAAAAAAAATTATGCGAACTGCGCCTTCTCCTTCTTCTTCACTCAGCAAGAAATCAAAAGGTAAGCTGTTTTCCGCAGAGTAGGTTGCGTTAATTTTTTTTGTTTTGACTATTATTATTATTTGACATCTTTATTTAACAAGAAAGTATTTAGTAAGGTCGAAATGAAGGAGATTCGGTCTAAAAGGAGGATAGAAGAAGATCAGTACGAAATGAAGGGGATCTCTTTCTAAAGAAGGAGAGTTTGCAACACTGATCCCAGCAAACATTTAGTGACCAAGTCTGTCTATAGAACGTCAATTAATGACTTCAAATTGACCCAAAAATTAAACGTCCTTCTGACGTCCTATGTACGACATATTAAAATCTCAATCTATATTTTTGTTGTCTTATTTACTTTCATAAATTTGTTGTCCTTACACCATTTCTCGGTTGATTTTATGGACATTTATTTTAAATATTGAGACCAAGTCGCTCTATAAAACGTCAATATATGTATGACTTCAAATTGATTGCAAAAGGAAACGTCATTTCAGCTCAGTCATTTCATTATCTCATTCTACCATTGTGGTCAAAATTTAGTCAATTTCAGACGAACTACAGATTGTCGTCATATTCACTTCTAACAATTTGAGACGGCGTTGGAACGTCTTTCGGAAAGATTTACGAGCGTTCTGTTTAAATATACAGTTAGGACAGAAAACAGTTGTCGAATCAGAGAGAATTTCGTGCATTGATTGTGTCCATAAGCAGTCGTATTTGGAATTTTATATTGTGCAGTTCTGTTTGTTCACAGCTGTGCTGATCAGCAGGTAATGCAGTATTAAAAATTATTTATTTTTTATAAGAAAATCTTAAATAGTTGCGGGTTTGTGGTAAGTATTAAGAAATATAAATATAATTAACAAGAATTTTAAAAATTTCTAAGAAGCGTTGTTGCAAATAAAATAAAATAAAATAAAACAGTGGATATATGTATGTGTATATAAAAAAAGAAAGAATTATTGTCTAAAAGCAGTTAATTTCAGACGAACTATACATACCTTTAAATTTGTCGTCATATTCACGTTATTTTTGCCCTGATTTATACATACATATTATTAACAATTTGTCGTCTTTGGAAATTCTTTCGGAAAGTTTTCTGGGAGTTTTGTTTAAATAAATAGTTAGGACAGAAAACAGTTGCATTTCATGGAATCAGAGAGATTTCGTGCATTGTTCCAGTAAGCAGTTGCATTTGAAATTTTGTTTTTTAATTTTGAATGAGGGAGTCCAAGGCCTTTTCAATGAAATAAAATATCTCAAGTATCAGTTCAGCAACAAGGACCAGTTTTCTTTTGATTTGCTGCCAATATTGCCTTTAATGCTGCCAAATGACATAAATAAGCTTGAAAAGGATTTGGCTGGAAGCGCATTGCTTAAAAAACAGATTGTAATTTAAAATCAATTCGGAAGTATTAATAGAAAATAATAATATATTTTACTTCAGATTGAAAAATTTCGATAAATTGGGCGAAGAGCTGTGGGATCATCACTTAGGACTGATAAAGTTTTTGAGCAATTTTCTTGCGCTGGAATCAAAAACAAATCAAAGTTTTCTGAGATCAATAATATCTTCGATACAATTTATGAATCAATTATAAAAAATAGTCCGGAAGTTTCCCAGGTAGAAATTAATAATAATATTAAAAGCTGGCTTAAATCCTCTAAAGAATGAATCATTATTAGAAGTAGAAGTGGCGCATAAAAATTTTTTATTAAAAATATTGTTTGTATTGAAGAAATATATCTTGCTGTGATCGAAAATGTTGTTTTAAGTTCGACCTAGAAGTCCATACATAGGACGTCTGACCGTCTTAAAGAAAAATGACTGCTTTGAGGTCTCCTTTTGATGGGTTTTAAATGAAATATTTTCGTCATGGACGCCTTTTTGATTCTGATTTCCTTTTCCCCCGATGTACGAATGACGGTTTATTGATCATCCTTTTGACCTTAAAAAAGACGTTTTATGTACGTTATAAAAGTACATACGTAGAACGTCTCACCGCCTTACATAACGATGACTGCATTGACCGCCTTTTGATTGTTTTTAAGTGGAATATTATCGTCATCAAAACAACCAACTGCCGACTTTTGCACGGCTTTTTGACTCTGACGTCCTTTCGCTCCATGTACGAATGACGGTTTATAGATTGTCCTATTGACCCTAAAATGTTTGCTGGGTATAATGCACATAACACCTGTATAGTCTCTCGAATTCAATCATGTCGAGCAACTATAAAAAAATTTGTTGATGCAGGATTAGGAAAAAACACATTATTTTTTAATGCATTAGCATTGAATAAAATTTAATGCAACGGTAAATATAACTCAATGCATTGGAATTGGGAAAATCCAATTCAACTGCGATTGCAAATCTCAGTGCATTGAATTTGTGAGAATCTAATGCAATTGTAAATTCAATACATTGGAATTGCAACAATCCAGTGCAACTGCAAATTTAACGCCAATGCAAAATTCAAATGTTTATCGTAAATTGTACCTCTACAGTAATTAGAAAAGTGAAATTGGTTTAGTTACAAAAATTTATATTTAAAGCATTCTAATGGTATTTTAAAACATTTATAACAAATCAGAATCACAAATAAATATTTATTGAAAATTATTTAAAATTTAAATAATAATTTTTGTCTGTAAGGATTAATAATTTGAGCCATTTTTTTTTTTTTTCAGAGAAAATGACATTCTTGTCGAATGAATAGTTGTTGAAAAAGTGTAACATCCATAAAAAATTTATTTGGATCTTTTCAAAAGACCAAAAATTTGTCTGTAGGTTCAGGTGGTTGTATATCAATTTTTTTCAAATTATTTTACATTTTGCACCAGTAAAGCTATTGAATAGTTTGCGACTAGAAAAATTTGACGTTGCTTCTGGATATACATTTTGAATGTTTGATTTTGTGGCGAAATTTTTAACAAGATACTGATTCTAAATTTATGTTAAAAATGTTTTGAAGTACATCCTATTAATTTAATTTAAATATGATTTTTGTGTAACTATACCAATTAAGCTTTTTCAATCAATTATATTCAATTATAGACTATAGAGGTGTAACTTATAATGAAGAATTGAATTTTGCATTGGCATTGAATTCAATGCATGGATTTTGCAGTTGCATTTGATTCTTACAATTCCAATGTATTGATTTTGCAGTTGCATCAGATTTTACCACATTCAGTGCATTAAGATTTGCAGTCACTTATGACTGCAATCTAATACTAATGCATTTATGAATGGATTGGTCCCATCTCTAATCGATTGTTGACTTAAGGGCTACACATTTTTTTCAAATATTTATTCTTCTTCCAGTGTTCGATCGTAAGGAAAAATCCAAATTTATAGCGGAATATACCATAATATTGGACTTCAGCCCATTGTAATTTGATTTAATCATATTTTTACGGCATATCTTTAAAATGGCGCTGATAGCTGTTAGTTATAGGACTTTCATTAATCTGTACCAAAGTAACAATATATGAAATATGAATTATTTCCGTTTATTCTATTGAGATGGACTCCAAAAGTACATTTTATCTCATCAACTCAAAGCGGAGAAATTATCAGTCATAAAGAAGGTGCATTATCGCATTATCGACTGCTAGTCAAGCTGTAAATTCATGTGAGAAAATGTCTATTTATTTTTAACGCGAACTAAGATCTGCTGTAAATTATCTTTCTGCATTTACGGACACTAAATTTTCAGCCCAGCGGAACTTAAAGTAGGGCTACATTTCAACCAAAAGAGCTTCGCTCAGAGGTTGTAGGCTCATCAACAAGCCTCAACCTTTTTCCTTATTCTAACTAAAAATAAAAGAATATCTTCCCACGATTCACAACAAAATTCCTAGTCACTACTAATATGAAATTATTAAATAATAATAATAATTTGGTTGAATTCATTGAATTCGATAAGTTATAAAATACTTAAATACTGTTGTTAAAAACTAGTCGGTAGGAAAACAGCTTTGATAGCCCTGGAATCAGAACAGACCACCACCGGATTTTTTCCCAGCAACCAATAAATTCCAAGATGTTGATTAAAAGAAACTTTTTTACACAATCACTTTTTCATTTATACGCGTCAAAATGGCAGTTTTTTACTTTAATATAAAGGTCTTTCATTAAGAGTGATACGATTTTAATTTTAAATAAAACAACAATGGTTTGACATATCAATTTAATTTTTGCTTTATTTTAAAGATTGGACAATACAGTTTTGTTTGAAACAAGATGTCGTTCAAATGCCCACCGCGGTTTTGGTTACACTGACGCACCCGATCGCTCCAATTTTTTATCACCCTGTCCAACATTTGCGGCTGTATGCCGGCGATTGCTTGACGAATATTTGCTTCCAAATAATCCAAAGTCTGTGGATTGTCAGCATAGACTTGTGCTTTGACGTATCCCCAAAGGAAATAATCTACGGGTGTCAAGTCACATGACCGCGGCGGCCAATTCGCAAATCCTCGTCGTGAGATGATTCAATCGCCAAACTTATCTTTCAGCAAGTCGAGCGTAGCATTAGCTGTATGGCACGTAGCGCCGTCTTGTTGGAACCATGGAACCACATCTCTTCAATATCGATGTTCTCAAGTTCTGGCCATAGAAATTCGAGTAACATGACTCTATAGCGCATTGACGGTTACGATTATTCCCTCCTCATTTCGGAAGAAATAAGGTCCGATGATGCCGCCATGCCATAAACCGCACCACACAGTGAGTTTTTCGGAATGCAACGGCATTTCATGTAACACTTGTGGGTTGTTCTAGCACCAATAACGGCAATTCTGCTTATTTACAAAGCCATTCATCCAAAAATGCGCCTCGTCTGAGAAGATGATTTTTTGGCCAAAATTGGGATCATCTTCCAAATGCTCAAGGGCCCAATCAGCAAACTCTCGACGCAATCCGTGATCGTTTGGCTTCAGTTCTTGAGTCAATACGACTTTGTAAGGATGTAGGCCCAAATCCTTACGCAAAATTCTCCAAGTTGACGTCTGAGAAAGCCCCAATTGTTGCGATCGTCGTGAAATCGACAAATTTGTCTCATCGGCAATACTGGTCGCTGCAGCTGCGATATTCTCCTCACTTCGCACATTTCTTTTCTTGTTGATGGCTTCTTGTCTTGTAAAAAGAACTCACGCTCAAAATTTTCCACAGTGCGGCGTATAGCCTTCGCAGAGTAATGGTGATGGCGACCCAATTATCTGGTGAACAAACGTTGAGCACCCAAAACTGAGCTCGAACTTTAGTAATATTTTTAATAACTTCTAAACGTTCGGGAAGCGTCAAACGCCGCATGATGAAACTGCAAACTATAACGAATATTTTGAAACATGGAAATACAAAAACAAATATCTCATCAACTGAACAATCTCTACTGAAATACTATCACCTGTATTGAAGACCCTATATTAAAGATTTTATTTAAAACACTTAGCTTTGCTGATTCGTTTATTAGTGTTAGTACATGGGGGTATAATATGTACACCATCTGCTGCTGGCTGACTCTACAATATGTGTGAGCTCTGAAAATTAATTATTTAATGAAAAATATTTATTGTAAACTGCTCTATAATCATTAATAAATCACAAATCGTCGACTTTAATAGAAAACCGTCAGTCTGTTGAAAATAATTACCAATTAGAAGAAAACTTGAGATTGACTTACAAATAAAAAGGCCGTCAACAGATTTACTCCTATTCAATAATTTCTGTAAGATTTTTAACACAGTAACTTTCACTCAACAATAACACTATTTCGCATTCACAGGATCAAAACAAAATAAAGTGTTTCGTTCACTCTTAATTAAAAGTCTCTTCTCGCACGGTGCTATAAAATTAAAATTATAATAAATATTACGATTCCGACGGCTGCTTATTTCTTTGGTGTGGGGCACTATCTGTACACGGTTGCGGCTACCCAATTTAAATGTGTTATGTGCTACAATTTTATGTTCCTTCCACCTATAGCCCTTATGGCAAGGAAGCTTTGAGGTACTTTTAAGCTCTGCGAATACTAATTAAAAGACCTTTTAAATATTTTCATCTCTGTTGTTTTTCATGCCGCAATTTAAAGGTCGCTACTTTATCTTATTTATACTTCGCTTCTACCACCGTATGCGCCAACATGCACAGCAAGGAAGCAATAATTGATCTCACAAGCCGCCAAAAGAACAATGCTGTGGTGTTTTTTATAGTTAGAGTATAGAAAGTCACTTTTTGCTGGACATGTTATATGAAAGTGTTTGCCATCTATGGCCCCTATGCAATTTGGCATCTGCTGTTTGCACCAAAAATTCTGGGCAAAAGTCTTCCATTCGTTGTTGTTGGGCAGAGCAAAATATATTCCAACAAACATTTTAAGACTTTTCTGATCTATAGAACGTCAATTTTTAACTGAAAATAGATTATGAATTCCTTGCTCATTTCAACGTCATAAGTTTTTTCCGAAACTAGGACATGTTGGTCTACTTTTTCGTTTATTATTGACCTCTGTCCAGCGACGTCCTTTTTACGTCAATATTTGAAATTTTAAGACAATCGAACTTGTTTTCCGTCAAATATAGACTTTGTTCTGACTGGCACTTTTTTAAGTCGACATATGACGTCTTTCAGGAGTTCAAGTTGGTATAAGTCTAAATAATTTAATCGGAATTTGATCAGAAAATGATCGACCATGCATGTATTATACAGAAATATATGAAAAAACGTCATTTAATGACTCAAAATAGAGAGCCTAATATTAGAAATTGTTCTATTGTTCTTAAACTCTTTTTGATTATCTTACTTTAGCCGTCTTTTTGTCGTCATTTTTGCTATTCCATAGGCACGCGTTGTCTATTTCTCGTCAGTTTTTGACTGCATTTGAAAGTGGCGCTGCTTGTCCTCATTTTCACGTCATTTCCTGATTTTTCGTGGAAGGACGGGCATTCAAGATTTGCATTAGTCTTGTTCAAGCAGCAGTACGAGCAACAATTCTATGGTATTTAGTCAAAAGTAGATATCTCCAAAAATGTACTATGCGCTACTTACGAAGTTGTGCGCTTTTAATCGAATTAATATTCAGTTTTTTTGAAGTTATGCATTTTAGATACATCATTTTTTTCAATGTTTTTGTGAACGAAAATTCAACTAAAACATTTGGAAATTGCTTTTGTCAATAATCAACGTAATAAATTAATAATTTCTTCCGAATAATAAAAACATAAGAATTTCCCAACCTTTTAGTTTAAGCTCTATTAGAAATATTCGTCGTTCCAGGGTGGAAAAGTGAGTTTTTTCATTAAGCGTTTTTGTCGTCATTTTGTATTAATAATTGTTGGCTAATATGACGACTTTATTTCCATCTGAAGACGTGTTTCAGGTGTTATAATGACGTCTTCTAGGCAACCAAAATGTACTCATTCAGTTCAATTTTGGAGGTTATTTTGGTGGCTAATATGACGACCTTATTTTCGTCTGAAGACGTCGACAGGTCGACATCAAAATGATGTTTGATTTAACCATATTTTCATTTTGACCACTTTTCAATTTCAGTATAAAGGACGGTCTATTGTATGTACTATTGACCAGACAATGTTTGTGGGGTATGGTGTTAAACTCATCCCATATAATGTCACAAGTCTCTCTAATAATTTTCCTTGCTACACCTATTTTAAAAGTCCATTCTGTTACTTTGCAGAGTACCACCATGAGCAAGGTACCTAAAAAAAAAAAAGTATATTATTCTTCATTGGATTGAAGTTTTTTCATATTTAACTTACATTAAAGTAAGGACTAGATGAAATTCCGGTTCGATTGGTTTTCGCCTTAAATGTTTATTAAACAAAAGCTTAAATTGATCCATTTTTAATCGAGTTGCTTTTACAAAGTGCTCTGAGTTTTTCATCTTCATTTCCCTTATGCCTTTTACAAATAATGCGTAGTCATATCGGGTCTTATTTATTTCCCGTACCCACCACCTCCGTTTTGTATGTTTTAGAAACAAGAAAAAAACTTTTATAATTTACAAAGTCTAATCGAAAAAATTTTTGAATTAGCAGCTGACAACATATTCCCGAAAGTTCACAAACGTGATTTGCACTGTCAATCTTTGACAACTAGAAATAGCAGTAGACGCCGCAATTGTACTGGATATCAACGACGACGTCCACGCAGTCAAAGTCTGCCGTCGCAGTCGCAATTGTGTTCAGACCCTATGTCTTAACCTACGAGTAATAAACTAAAGGAGAGGCCATTGCGTGTATATATATACCATTTTTGCGTTGTGGGCGTGATGTTTTTTCTCACTTTCTAACATATGGTTACATCTCTGTCTACCTGTACCCTAGGCAGAGCTGGGCAAGTACCAAAGAAAAAGTACTTAAGTACAAGTACCGAAGGCCTGAGTACTTCAGCGTACCGCATGTATGAAAAGTACTTGTAACTAAGTACTAAGTCTATAAAAAGTACTGAGTACTTTTTGAAGTACTTTTTAAAGTACTTTTTTAGAATCTTTGTACGTTGGCAGTAATATAATGAAGTTTATCGAGTTCAGCTAATAGATATTAATAATTCAATACCTTTTGAAAACTATAATATGTATAGTAACCAGTCGCTACCATTTATAGTTTTTCATAATTTTCGGTACTGCAAGTAGAGTAAGACTTTCACCTCTCCTTGCTACACTCACAAAAACTATTAGAGGTCCGCCCAAGCACCCATTATCGCCTCCAATAATGAATAACAATCCTAAGGAAAAAATTTCTAGCAAATTTCTAAAAAAAACAAGTAAAAAAGCTAGAATTGGTCTAAGTCCAATTCTTATGATACCCTAGATGAATGCCCGTATTAAATTTCGTATGGTCACCGATCTATGCGAGTTTGATTTTTGAAGTTGTTTTTCGTATATATTTATAGAACGGTTTGTCGGACAGAAAAAATGATTATAACCAATTTTATAGGATTTCGTATTCTGAAGAAGTTTCTAGTACAATAAAAATGTCTTGGACTGATGGTTTTCACTGTATACGTAAAAAACTTAAATTTTTATATGGCAACACCAAGAAGGAGGTTCCCCATTTAGTCCATTTTTGAAATTTTATTTGCTAGTACAATGAAAACACCACGTACCAAATTTCAGCTTCTGCGTTCTCAGGCAGTTTCCAAATATATAGTGAAAAACGAAAGTTTTGTATGGCAACCCCACGAAGGAGTCGCCCGATTTGTCTCATTTTCGAACTTAATTTTACTTTTTTTTTTAAAGTCCGTGTACAAAATTTCAGCTCTCTAGGTATACGCGTTCTCGAGTTATCGTACGCACGGACGGACAGACGGACGGACATGCAAAAATCAAAATAACTTTTAATATTATGCGTGGGTGTCCAATTCATTTTGCTCTACCGTCATTATTTCGAGGGGTTTCAAACGGAATGACAAACTTAGTATACCCCTATAGATTTCATCTATAGGGTATAAAAATTGAGGCCTGTCCTACATCAGGTCGAGGCATCGTTGATTTTATATTGGAGTGAGGCATTGCTTACTTTCCCTTGGTTATGTCCACTAACGTATATAATATTGACTGCTTACGTTTCTATTTCACGTGGGCACATTTGCTTGTGTCAAAAAGAGTTCACTGTAAAAAATATTAGGACTATTCCCTAAAATATAGGAAATACTCCCTAAAATTTAGAGGAAAAAACCTACATTTTAGGGTATATTCCCTTAAATATAAGGAAAATTCCCTACATTTTCATTAAAATATAGGGAATAGTCTCTACATTTTAGGGAATATTCCTTACATTTTAGGCAATATGCCCGAATCTTATCGAAAAATACCTAAGCTTTGTGGCAACAATTTGCGCATATTTTTTACTGTGTTCTTACGTCGGTGCCAACATTGAAAAAATCATTGGCGAGAAGTTGAAAAAGTGAGCACGCAGCTCGGGAATTGATTTTAATAAAACATGTAGTAATTCTTCTGCGTATCTAATGAATACATTGTCTTTGATAAAATGGTTTTTGTCAGTAATAACCATAAATTATTAATTTAGAAACATTTATTTCAACGAATCCACTAATTTATTTGTTGTTTTCAGTTCTCTCTCAGTTGGTACTTGGTGCTTAGGCCGAAAGAGTCAACAATATAGAAGTAAGCCCACTTTTTGCAATCCATATTATACATGTCAGTGGTTATGTCATCAAGTCAAGGCATCGTCGATTTTAAATTCGAGCGAGACGATACTGGTTTTTGTTCTACTTGCCAAGTCTTGTGTGTATGTTATTAGTTTGCTAAGGTTCTGCATTGATGCGTGAGTGCGGCACATTCTTTGACTGTTCTTTGTGTGCTTTAGAACTCAACAAAAAAGGAGTTGCACTAGAGATTTTCTACGAAGAGTTAGATATTTGTAGGTAGATTATTGACTCAGAAATACCTAAGTAAAAATCTTGGTACTTATGTACAAAAGTAAGTCTTAAGTACAAGTAAATAGAAGCAAGTACTTATGTTCAAGTACTAAGTAGGGGCATTTCAAAATTATTGAGTAATAAGTCATAAGTAACGAAAATGTATTTTAAGTTGTACTTGCGCAGCTCTGACCCTAGGTGTCACTTTTGTTTATGTTCGGTAAAGAAATTTACACTAGCACAAAAAGGTTAAAATTGGAATGGTACTAAATAGAAAAATATTTACATTCTTTTATGTGGAAATTTAGTAATACGGTACTTGTTTCTTTTTTAATGATAAGCTGGAAGCTGGTAAATGTTTGTAATTTTAATAAAAGTAAAAAAAAAATTAATATATTTTCTTATTATGGATTTACCAAAAATGAAATTTTAAGGTAAGTTATTGGAGAACCGAAGATGGAAATACGCTTAGTGGGGAACCCGGAATCTCACAAAGTTGTTTTGTATTACTAGCGCTCACTATGCTGCTGCTGGCATACAATTTTGCTTCATACTTTCAAAAAACTCCGCCAAAATCGCTTGCATAAACTTTTTTCCCATCCGCTTGCAATGCGATGTTTTTATAGTATGTGTACAAAACTTACATACTTTTGAGATTTGCACGAAAATTGTTGTTGATGGGCCTGTCCTTTAGTTTTTTACTCGTAGGTCTTAACTAATTCCAGAAGTAGGAGGAGAAACGTCACTTCAGGAAGAGCGGCGGAAACCATTTGGAAGGTGTATTATTTGTCCCAAAACGAAGGACCGAAAATGCCGAAAGACATGCCAACGGGAACGCGCGCGCGTGGCACTATGATGACATTTCGTCATATTTCAACAATCTTTGATGACTTCTTCAGATGCTGATTTTCTAAAACTGTAATGGTGCTACCAACTAGCTTCAATAATTTTACCCAACTTTTCGAAATTTAATTTTTACATTTAGTACTAACACTTTACAGGCAGAATAATAAAAGGTTTGAAATTTTTTATTTCCACGATATCTATAATCTATATTTAAATTGATATCATCTGGGTTTATGCATATTGGATGCGATAAGTGGTTTGAGTACAAATGGAGAATAAATGGCAGATAAATATGTTTGTTTTACATTGACTTCTTTATTAGGAATTTACCCGAAAGTTTCTCTGCATAATTCTCATACACTTTTTATAATTGGCAGACATTTCATTATCCGCTATTGATGATGCTAGTTTTTGCATTTGAATCACGATAAAATGTACGTTAATTTTCCTCAAATCGCCCTCTTTTCTTATAAACTTATTTAGACAATTTTTTCAGTTTTTTGTCTAAAAATTCGCCCAGTTAAAATCGATTTGATAATGAAGTTAGCTACCAGGTCAACTTATTTAATTGTAGTTTACTTTCATGTCATGGGTGACTACATCTGGTCATTATTTCTCTGTCGTGGATTGGATATAAAAACAGTTTCTACGTATATCCCTGGATTTCAAAGGATTATGGAAACCCTAACTACATATTTTATATTGCTATCCATTTGCTACTGAGAGAGATTTATTTTTTGTTCTTGTTACTATCTCTACCTTTACCTGATACCCAGTTTTTATTATAAATCTAAGTTCTTAACTGTATTGCAATTATTAGTGCTGGGAGTATCTTTACATTTACATATTTTAATATTTTTAGTGTCCAAGCAAAGTTAAGGTTTTGGTCCTGTTATATTCTCTGTATTTCATAAATCTGACGTAAAGTGGCCTTCCAATTAAAGTTTGAGTTATTCATGAGAATTCATGCACTTTGTAAATGCCTGTTTGGAATAACTTAACTAACAAAATAACACAAAAATAAATAGGCATATAACTTCGAAAACCTCTTTGAGAGTTGTTGGAAATCATAAAAAGAAAATTAGAACGATGGGAAAACGATTAAATCAACTTGGAAAAGGATCAGATAGTATTTTGCAGCTTGCATACGTAATTATTCAAGCAATTAGTATAGACAGAATGTTGCCACCTTCTTATGGCTTTATAGTTATTAACTTTATTGATTTGACCTAGTTATTTAACTGTGAAGGCAACTTCTGTAGAGTAATTTTCTTGCTTCTTCCAGGACGCTGTGGCCGTAACAGTCCCTGTGAGCAGCTGTGCTATGAACTACACGATGGCATGTATGAATGTGACTGTTCAGAAGGATACGAGCTGAATAAGAATGGTTACAGTTGTCAAGGTAAGAGATGCATTTTTATTACAACTTAAAAGAGAAGGTATGCAATATGCACCAGACTCCAAGCATATAAGATAGTAAAAAGTATATTAAAACTCTTGAGGTGTCAAATGCCTTTCCTTTATGTTATATGTATGTATGCACGTAAGACTTGATTAGTCTCTGATGAAGTATGCATTTAAGGTTCTTGCTACTACTGCAGCTGGTAAACCTTAGGAAAACACATAATGAGTAAACACGACAATGTGACGTTGATATAGTCATAGTTATGTGAAAACTTGTTTAGTTATGATAGCTATGCCTCGCAGAAAAGTGGTAATATCGACCTTGTTTTTGTTTTTTTTTTGTAGCAGCAGGCATATTGCATACGTAGAGAGTAAAAGAATTACGGGGTTGGAAATTTGCAAAAAAAAAATAAAATAAAATAAAAAAAAAAAAGTAGAATGCTATAAAATGGTAGTTCGTTAGTTCGTAGTTGGTTGCGTGTTCCATAAGCCGTATAAGAAAAACATGCAAACCTCGGATCCAAAACAATCGATTCCGTTGACTTATGGTCGTAGCTAGCAAAGCGCTACAGTACTCATTTGCAAAAGTATTACAGCAAAGCTTAAGGGTATTACCCCGCTTAAATGGATTGCAGCTAGTGGACTTTCAGCCTTTATTACTTATACCGGTGGCGGAACGTTTGTTATCTTGACAGTTAAAGAAGTTTAATTCGTTTTTCTTTTTCCCTTTTTCATTACAATAATGTCAGCTGGGTCCTGTGCGGGCATTAATGTCCCAGTTATAGAGTAAATTTCCATAGGGAAATTCCAGCAAATAAGTTTCTGAGATGGAATTGGGTTGGGTACGGTTAGGTTGTGGAGCTCTTTACTGTGAATAACAAGTGGCAATCAATTAAGCACACCCATAAATTAGCAAACCATGTTGATGAATGTGTGTGGGTTTACGGTCTGAGCGATTGTATATATATATATATATATATATAGCCCGTTGTAAAATTAACTTACCTTCAATTTGCTTAATTGTTCACTTTATGAACGTATAGATACCTATATTGAAGCACAAGCCTAATTAACTCCAAAGACTCAAAGGCTTTAATAAATTAATTTAAGAAATGAAAGTATGGATAATTAGAACGTAGAGAACAATAGGCTTGATTTGGGAATCGAAGAATGAGAGAGATATAATGAATTAGGTCAGCATCATCATTGAGAAGAGTATGCGGTGTAGAAAATGTTCTAATGTTGTCCCTCGTTAGATCTACGCCTCCGAGTTATATGTATATTCCGACAAACAAGCACGAGAGTATAAGTATGTAGCTGTACCGAACAAAAGGCTCAACTACTCCATGTAATATGGGTCCGTGGTTATATATAAAAGATTATAACATTGGTTGCGGGCTCTAATTTATTCTAAGATTTTCCAAGGAATGTACATCCTTAAAGTTTCAATTATGTACAATAAGATTTTATCACGATCTATACATATGTCTAGCTAAATTGGTCAGATAATTCGCGTTTCGTTTTTGATTTGCTGCCTCCTAGTGTGAGGACAGATGTCCAAATTTACATTTTTTATAATATGTGCTAGGTATGACGACACTTGCTTGAATTTGTTGTATATAAGTATTAATATTTTACTAAGATTTTTGCAATGCGAAATCTAATATCAGATTATACACAAAGCAACAGGAGCATATCGGCTTGTCTCAAAACCATGATTATTGGGAACTTTACTCAGATTTTATTTTGCAAGCGGAGGATGTTGTGCATTCCTCAAATATGACTTAGCAATGATTCCAAACTTTAGAAATCCTTCTGTTCTTGATAATGACAGCGCATCCAAATTTTGTCTATGTTGTTTTCTGGCTGCTTTAAAGTCATGATGATGTGGTGGTGGTTGATGGTATACTCTCAGCTATCTGCATTAAGCGACCCATACACACTTCAATTAGTTGACCAACTTTGCTTCAATTTAAAGTTGGTGGCGATTAATTGAAACGTGTATGTGAGACTTGAGAAAGTTGAACTTCAAATTTATAAGTTGATGGGCTCGGACAAAAACTTGTGGTTGGCGTCAACTTGTCACTGTTTTTACGCGACTATTGACCAACTGTTAACGCAATGTCATTTTGTTACGAAATTGAAAGAGGCAAGGACGGGGGTCTGAGTGTTATTTAATCTTAATCTTATTTAAGTCTTTAGAAACAACTGAAAGAACTTAAAAGTTGATGCCAAGTTGAAGACATGTATGTGTTGATAAGTTGATCAACTAATTGATCAATTTGAGGTTGATCAACTAATTCAAGCGTGTATGGGCAGCTTTATTTTGTATATACTCCTGTCGGTAGAGTAGATTTTCCGTCTATGAATCCACATCCACACTGATACTCGCCTATATGAGAAACAATAGGACTCCTATTACTTCTGATTCTTTAAGTGCATAAGAATCATAGTGCGTAAACGGTATTTTTCCACCGAACCATTTTTCAAGTGACAAATTTTTAACACAATAAATACTCTCTCCATTGATTTAACTTCTATTAACTAACTTTTTCTCGATCTTTTTTAGAAATTCTGTCCTTCGTATTCCTTGACAGATGCAGCCTATATTCTATCTTGCGAAGTCATGACGTCGAAGTATTTGGTCAATGCTATAACACACTTTTTCTTTTGATTTCTGCGTCGGTTTTGTTTTGACCTCACGAACGTTGTCAAAACACAGCTTCTATCAACATATTTTTACAGGAATTTAACGTGCGTGTAGCACTTTCTATATGTAAGCTGTACCTACTGATTGGGATAACTAAAGACGGTATAAGTGGACCTAATTAAGTGCTTTGTTTCACGGCGTTTTGCGGACGTTGAGGACTGCATATCGCATTTTTCCAATTATACTTTTCGTTGAATCATCCTAGAAGGTACTGCTATTCCAAGAATATTGGATTGATTGAAGGATATCTGCTAACATATATGGGTCAATTTTCATCAAATTTGATGGGATGTGGTTTATTCCTCCAAGTCTGTTTTGATTATGTAAGCAGGTGAAGGGCTACCATCGGACTTCGGACTTTGCTCATTTCACAGGTTCTCTTTAAGTAATTTATGGTGTTATAAATAATGCATATGTGGGTTCGAACTTCATCGGCACCTACCAATATTCGACGAGCCGTGCTAATATCATTTTATTTCATATAACAGCCTTGCAATGTACTAATGTCTGCGAATGATATTTCGTTCTCCACCACCCCATAGGTGTGCACACGCCGCGCCGACGGCAGCAGCCATGCAGTTTTATATTATACTATGCTGCCTCGGTGAAGAGACGAGCCGGTTTTTCTATTAATTTATGGCAGAAACACATCCAGGCCTCGAGACTTCCTCGAAGTGTTGTCAAAATTTCCAACACGGGTTTTTAAATGATGCAACACAAAACCAAGCCAGCAGCTAGCCTCAAAGCCTAGCCGCAAAGCTCGCTTTGCTCAATGTTCGAAATTTTTCTCTCTCAGGCCTACTTCTGTCAACAGATGTACTAACAAAATTAAAATGACAGCATCGAGCCACAGTATATTGTACAGAGCCCGGTGGTATCATTTTGTTTTCATTTCTCCGAGGCAAGCCTTGAGGCGAGCTGCGAGGAATCCTGAGAGAGGCCAGGCCTAAGGCTTGCTTGGATGTGTTTCTGCCTTTAGGTACTCGAAAATTTTTCATAAGAACTTTTGCACAGAATATTTTGGCTATCTACATTCATGAAAATGTTTAGCCCAAGCACACGAATCAATGCAACTGACAGTGATTGTGACTATACTGCTCGTCGCCCACCAATTCCTATCCCATCCGCTCATCTTACTGTTCTCCCTCTGTCCTGCTGCAATGCAATGTAATTGCAAAATTCTCTCAAAATATTCTTGATAAAAGCGGTTTCTTAGAGAAGAGGTAAAAGAAGCAAAGAGAACGCGCAATGCAATGCATGTGCATGATGTGGAGTGCAGGCTGTGACCTCTGGCTCTGGTGCTGTGATGGTGCTTCGACGAAGACGACCCGCTAGCCGCCACTAACCACTGGTGACAGGCGGCGGGTCGTCATTCAAAGCAGAGTATTCGTAAAATTTATGAAAGCGGGTCGTGATATCATCACCGATGAGTGGTGGATCGTTATCAAGCAGACAGTTTTCATACAATTTGTGAGAGCGCGTCGAAATGGAACGACCTCTTCATATAAAAATTTTTAATATACGAGATGTGTATTCTTTCTGTTAGATTTTCTTTAGTATTACACTATCACAATTTTAGATACATCATGTAAAAAGTGATAACTGTTACACTATCTGCCTGTATTTCATGAAGTGCCTAGACTTTTCATGAAGTGTTGAGTTACATCAAGTATCTACGACATCTACTTCAAAACAGATTTACATGAAATAAAATTACTTTCTCTGTTCTTTTTTTTATGACTAACAGAACCAGCTTAACATAAGCTCGCTGCATGGACACATTTAATAAATAAATGGTCAACAACACGTGCATTTCATCACTTAGTCGGTGTTAGTATTAGTATGTTACACTAAACATAGACCAAACACCAGATAAAATGACATGCAATGCGACATAGAACAAAAATATAAAAAACTAAATTAAATCTAACTAAAAAGATTAATTATTATATAGAATTTTTTTTTAAGACATGCTTAGAGTCGTCAACAACAAAATGCTCAGTCAAATTATTAACAGCAATGCACATGCGATTATTAGGTTCATACATGCCAAAGTTAGACCTTGAGGAGTTGACATGCAACAGAGGTAGCCTTCTCAAATTGTGTCTATTATCACGGAAAAAGATTTTGTCAAGTAACAACGGGGAATCAACATTTGTGTTTAAGAGTTGGTGAATAAAAGTTACATCGGCAACCATGCGAAGTTTCTCAAGTGAGTGCATGTTCAAAAGCTGCAAGCGATCCTCATAGAGTGGAAGAATCAATGAATTATTCCAGGGTAGGTGCCTGAGAGTAAATCGTAAAAAGTTTCCCTGAACAGACTCGATGCGCTCGATGTGTGTACGTAAAAAGAAGACCAGACCTGGCTACCGTATTCAAGAAGTGGTCTCACAAAGCAAGTGTACAAACGAAATGTTATGGTAGGATTCGAAAACTCTCGGGACCAACGTTTTATAAAACCCAGCATAGAAATACTCTTTGATACCACGTAGTTTATATGGGAGATAAAATTCAATCTTTGGTCACATTTGACACCCAAGTCACAAACAGAACTAACACGGCGAATCGAGGACTCCGAGAACTCATAATCATAATTTTGTTGTTCTCTGATTCCTATGGGCAGTCATAACCTCACATTTGTCCATATTGAGTACTGAATTATTGCTCGCGCACCAATTGTAAAATTTTTCAAGGTCACCTTGTACCTGTTCACAATCGTGAACAGATTTAATCTGAGCGAAAAGTTTAATATCGTCAGCATAAATCAAGACCTTACAGTACCTCACAACAGAGACAATTACGTCAATAGACAGAATAAAGAACAACGGGCCCAAATGACTCCCTTCTGTTATCTAAATAAGACTCTGTCCATTTTAAAAATGAGTGAGGGAAACCCATACTTTTCCATTTTAAGGAGTATCACGTAGTTAGTTAACTTGTCGAATGCCTTACTAAAGTCTGTATAAATACAATCTGTCTGATAGCCTTTTGCCAACCCGCCAATGGTATCCGAGACAAATTCCATCAAGTTATTAGTTGTAGACCTGCCCGAAATTAACCCATGTTTCTTTGAAGAGAGCAAATTCTTCCAGGAAATTGATAGTTGATAGATTCGAATAATTTGGGCATGCAAGATTATTTTGCAATAGGCCTATAGTTAGAAATTTTATTTTTACTACCTTTTTTGTGGATAGTTATGATAAAAGAGTTTTTCCATAGCTGGGGGAAACAACCACTATCGAGTGATTTTTGGAAAATAATTCTTAACGGAGCTACCACTGCAAGGGAGCATGACTTAAAAAAGGCAGGAGGGATCCCATCAGGACTAGTTGTGAAGTCATTTGGAAGCCCATTAATATGATCGAGTATATCCTCTTCTGAAATTGAAAGGATAGTGAATGAAACGTTACGATAGTCGTTCATATGACTGAAGTTGCTATTTTGAGGCTGAAAATTTGACGAGACAAAGGCATTGTAAAAAAAAGAAGCAAACATAACGCAAATTATAGATGAATTATCTGTAGCAGAATCCTTGTACCTCATGGTATTGGGGTAGTTTTTCGTTCTTTTCTTCATATTAATAAACTTAAAAAAGATGCGTGGGTCACTAAATAATATCAAATTCAAATTCATTTATTCCTGGTGACAGTACATACAAGATTTATAATCTTTTTTAAGTACAATATTATATATTGGTTCTAGAGATAATTGAAAAAAAAACTAAAATATAAAAAGAAACAATCTAAATCAATTTAGTAAGCTTTACGTTATATACCTAATCGTGCAACTCATAAGCGAAGATAAAATTTATTATTTAAACTTTACATGTTAAATTAAATAAAAATGTTATTTTAAGTGGGTTTTAACTAGCGTTTTAAATACACTGGCAGTGCCTGCTGTTTGGATAGCAACAGGTAAACTATTTCATAGCCGGTTGATCTGAACAAGGTACGAATTCTCCATGACCAGCCTATGAAATTGAGGCATCACTAAATTTCTATTCCGTTGGGATGTTGTAAACAAGAATAACTCTCTAATATACTTTGGCTTATTTGACTTCAGTATGTTATACAACAAGATAATCGATTTACGTTGTAGAAAATGTTTCAACGAGCATCCTAATAAATGCATTCTAAAAGAGGATACATGGTCAAACCTACGTAATCTAAAAATGAATCGAATACAGTCATTAAATGCAGTCTCTAATTTACGTCCACACACACTATCCAGTTTGGGAAAAACAATGCTACCCGAAGTGAAATGAGGCAAGATTAACGATTTCACTAGCATTAGACGAATACTACAAGGTAAGATATTAGCAGAAAGCCAAAGCCTTCGTAAACCAGAATATATTTTCCTCAATTGCATATTGACATTATCACAACACTTCATACTGCTATTCAAGGTTATCCCTAAATTGGTGACCTTATTAAGCATTGGTAGGACGGAGCCATTTAACACTACTGGTGGAACATCAAGCAAATCAAATGAATTATTGTAGAAGCTTACACACTGGGACTTACTAGGATTTAATTGTAACCTATTATACCTAGACCATGCGTGGATTCTGTCTAAATCCGAGTTAATACGTTCTATACAATCTTCAATAAGCCCAATTGGACGACTTAAATACAATTGTACATCATCTGCGTAGAGGTGAATACTCACATCGCGAACCATTACTGGCAAGTCATTAATGAATAGGCTGAACAACAATGGACCCATGATAGAACCTTGAGGCACTCCTCGCACTAGCGGCAGCGGAATGGATATTCTATCATTGAGCTTGACTTGTTGACTGCGGTCAGATAGAAAACTACTGATCATCGATACTGCTGTACTACTAAATTTAAAAGAGGCATAGAGCTTCTGCAAGAGAATGCTATGATCAACGGTATCAAAAGCTTTTGAAACATCCAAAAGCAGCAAGGTGGTAAATTTGTCCTGATCCATAGCACTTCTTATGTCAGTGAATATCTTTAAGATAGCAGTTTCACAACTGTGGTGCGTTCTAAATCCGGATTGCCAATAGGTTAATAAATTATTTTTGTCTACGTGTTCAGAAACCTGTCGGTACATTAATTTTTCAACCACTTTAGATAGAAAGCATAGTATGCTAATTGGACGAAAATCTGCTGGAGATTCTGGAGAAGATTTCTTTGGAATTGGAAGAATATTAGCAACTTTCCAATTGGAGGGAAGGAGGATGAAGACAAGCATGAATTAACTATATGAAGAATAAATGTACAGATGATTGGAAGCAGTATTTTGAAAAAGCGCGGTGAGAGGTCATCAGGTCCAGTAGCATCAGATTTTATTGAATTAAGGGCCGAAATAAGTTCAACCATGTTAACGCACCGGAAAGAAAATAGGTCACTGGAATCATGCGAGATACTGCTTACTGAATTGGATAATAAACTAGCCAGATGTGGAGCAGACGTTTCATCAGGGGAGTTACTGATCGAGGTAAAAACGGCATTCAATTCTTCAGGTTGGAAACTGGAGTAGGTCTTGTCCTTACCATATACTCCGATTTCCCGCAGATTCCTCCACAACTTTTTTGAATCAAGGTTAGTATTAATTTTGGAACTATAATACTGACGTTTAGCCAGTTTAATCGCTGCGGTGGTTCTATTTCGAGCAGTTTTGTACAAGGACCTGGCTTCGTAAGTTTTGAGCCGCCTATACCGTTGATATAGATACTCACGCTCTATAATAAGCGTGCGGACTCTTGTAGTAAACCATGGGCAGCAATTCGCATCAGTATATTTCACCCGAACAGGTACATATTTATTATACAGATAGGAGATCAACGTCGTACAGATGTCGACTTGGTCGTCAACTAATACATAATCATATATCCGCTGCCACGGCAAAACCATGCACTCATCAAATAAGGAATCAGTATCTATATTTTTATAATCTCGGAAAGAATACTTAATAGGAGAGTGATTCATGCCTAGCATAAGGTCATAGCTGAGAAAAATGATATCATGGTCGAGTGTACGCATGCTGTGAACATACTCATCATAAAGTGTAGAGGAAAGTTCTTCGACGTCATTATATGATGTGAGGAAGTTATTGTGACTTATAATATCTTTATCCCTCATATAACTCTTCCACAATGTATTCTTTCTATTTTTAAGACGCCTCAGTTCTTTATTGAACCTTGGTTGAGATGTTTTAGAGCGCCGCTGACGCTCGAAAGATTAGTAAATAAAACCAAAATTTAAAAACTGTTTTTATATTTGTTTTAAAAGTATACATATGTATAGCAAATCTTTGGAAGCCTTGTTGAACTCTCCTCATAAAAAACACATTTTCCGTGCGTTTTTCGAATTAAAAATAATTTGATGCAAAAAATAATATAAAATGCTTTACAAAAAAGTGAATGCCTCTGAAGCCACGAGAATGCCAAATTTTCCATATAAGAGGCTATCTTAGCAGCATCCACATTGCTCCGTGTCCTGCCAGTATTTATAAGTTGTGGGACTTTTCTAAGTATTTTTAACTAATAACTCTCCTTTGCCCAGATGGCCTATTTGCCATGGGCCAATTAGCTTTATTGAATTAGGCTTTTAGATTATGCAATAAAGTACTTTTTCAATTTCAATTCAATTTCATAGGTCTCCTCCCACCGAAGCCGCAATATTCGTAGAGATTACGTGGTAAATACGTATGGTTGCGTTAATGTGGAAACAATCGGCCCAACGACCACAAGGCCATCGGGCTAGCGCCCGATCGCCCGTACTGCCAGACCGGCTCTGGACGTAATATTATCGATTAGAGAAAGTAAAATACATAAATGATTGGAAAATAGAAATAATAAAAAAATAGTAAGTACTAAAAAATGCAAAATTATATCGGATTATTTTCTGGTGATTTAGCTACCTTTAAAGCAAGAAAAAAATTAATAAAATTTCATTTCTAGTCTGTAAAAAATTATTCTCTAGACTGAGTAAATAAACAAATCGGCTTAGAGCATATTATTTAGGTTACATCTAAAATCTCTGAACATAGAAGCGTAAAATAAGATATGCGAGAAATATATGGGCGCAACATGAACCACGTTAAACCTTTGAGATATGAAATTAGTCCCGCTTCGAGTTTCACGCCAACAATCTTTATATGCTCGTATACAACTCCATAAGCCTTTCCATTTCAAAGGACAAATCTCATGTGTACATCAACGCCTAATTAATATTTGCGCTCATAATTAGAATTAGAAATATATAAACGTGGAAAGAACACAAAATATGAGAATACACAAATACCATTCCCTTCCCCTCTGTTGCGTGATATTTCTGGGTAATTTCAACAAAGTAGAAGAAGTCTTGCACTAATGGAGGCTTGCTGCATCCTTCGGCATAATAACTGGATTCATGCAGAAATTACCTTTTCACATAAAATCAGACAGAATGGCGGAGTTTTAATGAAGTTGTTGTATCTCTGCTCCTTATACATTTTAAATAGAGAGCAGCATTCAGTTTTGTTTAGAATTTGAAAAGCTGATTTCATGCACTTCAGCTTAACTTTGTTCTGTTAATTAGACAATGGCGTTAAAACTTAATACCTTAATGAGTTTGACTTTGAACACGAGATGTTATTCAACGAGAGATATTTATAAACTCATAATTAATTTACTTTTTCCCATTGGATTGGACTTGGAAATATAAATAAATAAATAAAATAAATCTTGTCCTGTGCCAAATGTGAACAATTGTTTCGAGTTGTATATGAAAAACAAGCATTCGTATAGATTACATAATAATCCTCTGCTCATTCATTTAAATTTTCAAAGCCAATAAGTTGGGAAATATCTTAACATTAACGTTTCTTTAATGGAAACGTTCATGGAAAACCAAATTTCGTGATGAAAACGTTTTTGGAGTTGACTGAGTGAAATTTGCATAATTTTTTGTGCTGATTTCTGTTTCTACAAATGGAAACCCAGAAGTCGGTGAATTAATCGTCCAGTTTCTTTTTCAAGTTAACAACGTTCAGTTTCTAAATGTTTTAAAATTGAGTGAACCAATGTAAGTATTGTGACATTTTCCAAACTTTATCAGAAATATATGTAAATGTATACAGTTTTGTGGCATATTAAATGAAGTGAAATACAAAAATTCTAACGATAAGTTTGACGCATTGTCAAGGCCGTATATATAGATCATGAATGTGAGGGGCTTAACCTAATAGGCTAACACCCTCTAGAGATGAAAAAATAACTGAGAATTAACGTGAACTCAATGAGCTCTGTGGGTATGCTATATGGATTCTGAAACTAAAAAGTTGTTTAACCCTATTTTTATTAGGTATATTTATATGCAAAGAAAAACAATGCTAAGGTCCACTTTGTGTAAAAAAAAAATTACAGAATTAAACTTAGTCTTTTCCCTCTTACTGTAAAGTGGAAATTCCATCATTCATATCAATTTTATCATTTCTGAACGCTTAGCAGAGCGAGTTTTGTCAGTCGTCCTGCAGGGTCATGATCAGGGTTTCCACTTTATGACTATAGTCATATATCTACACCGTAAAAAATCATGAACTACCGCTTAAAATGTATGTCTATACACATAATCATTAAGAAATTAAATACTTTTTACGTAATCTGCAAACTTCCTATTTTTAATTGGAAAAATAAGTACAGTAAGTAATTTTTTAGATAATTTATGTGATTTTACATTTAATTACACAAACATTTTGTATCGTACTGTCAATTTGTGTACAATTAAATACAGTACTGTGATTTTACATTTAATCATACAAAACTTTTGTATCGTACTGTATATTTGCGTGAAATTCCATACAATACTGTAATTTGCATTGAATTCCCCATGTTTAAAAAGGAAATTTCAATAAAACATAAGAAATGATGTTTGCATTTATCTCTATTCTTTCCTTCAGTACTCTGTTCATGCTCATACGTTTATGAGGATGCGTTGCTATGAATCATTATACGGGAAATTGTATCAGAATGTGGTCGCCGGTCAGTATATAGTTTGATTTTGTGGAGTGCAGTTGGTGATGGATTAATAATCATAAAACATGTAAAGAAATGTTACTAGTTTCGATCCTAACAGTTAAACTCAATCATGGAAATACTGCATACCTACAAATATTTATTGATTTTTAAAATGTTTTTAAGGTTACTATTAGGATCGAAACCAGTATTACTTCTTTTACGTGTTGATTGTTAATCTATACTTATTAATGCCATGGTCATAAGAATTGGTCTTAGA
This sequence comes from Dioctria rufipes, assembly GCA_963924295.1. Lineage (NCBI taxonomy): Eukaryota > Metazoa > Arthropoda > Insecta > Diptera > Asilidae > Dioctria > Dioctria rufipes. The sequence goes on along the minus strand of OZ002740.1, from coordinate 279,416,442 downwards.
CCAATTGTAGCTTTTTCACTTGTTTATGTATGTAATTTATTAATTTCCGGACGACAGATTACATTGGCAATTGAAATAAATTTTGGTAAATTCACATATTGTGTACTTCACATACGGAATTGAAGAAATCATAAATAATGTCAAATCACATTAAACTTATGTCACTTACAAATTTCGTCATCATTTACGAATGTATTCCAATTACTTCCAAATTAGATTAAAAAAAAAACGAAGTCTTTATTTCCACTATTTTGTTGTATGCTTGATTACAATTATAACATAATTCTAGGTTACATAATTACTTTCTAACCGTGGTCTTTTACAAATTTACGGATATCATCAACGAAAAGCTTCTAGTTTAACTAAATTAAGGTGCGTTTACTTGGAATTAATTTGCGACAGCTGCTGCGTCACTACTTCAGAAGTAATATGTGGCCAAGAATCTGACTGCGATTTAATTCACCTAAATTCATTTCGGTCCATGGAAGGGTTTTTCTATTTTTTAGCTGTGCAAATAAATAAACTTCACGGAAGTACTTCATTTATTGCAATTTCAAATTAGGTGGGCCTTTTTTGCCGCAGGTATCTTATATTGCTTAGCGTTTTACGCACCACGATGACTATCTTTTATGCTATGTGATAAAAGTAAAATTTTCCCTTTTTAATAGTTGGATAAACATACAAAATTACAAAATTTAGCGTAATTTAGTGGCATGGGTACAAATCAGACATCTAGGAAAATTATGGCTCAGCAGCTATCACTGATCGATGTTACTTCATTTGGATTCCGTATTTAAGAAAAATTGAAAATTTTAACAAAACAACGGCCCGAAAGATATTGTTTCCCACATCTGAAATGTTTTAATAATAATAAAATATTTTTTCGAGTAAAAATGTCATTGAAACTTATATTAAAATGGTAAAATATACGCCAAGAATTATAATCTGCATGCTTTGGGTTGTAAATGGATAAATAAATAGATTTTATTATTTATGATATTATGATTAATTAATTGAAGAGAAAGAAAAGAGTGACATTAACGCCACCTCTGAGCTCTATTTTTCCGACCTCTTTTTGAATTGGGGACATATATAGTGCCGCCCCCCCCCCCCCCCCCAACCACATCCTGGGTATGCTACTGGTTAACATTAATAGGAATATCTATGCTGCTATATAAATTAAATTAAAAGTTTCGTCCATGGAAAATGTATCCTGGGTATGCTACTGGTTAACATTAATAGGAATATCTATGCTGCTATATAAATTAAATTAAAAGTTTCGTCCATGGAAAATGTTTTAAAATCTATATCAAGCATGAAATTTTATGTAAATCTTATATACATGGTGATTAAGACAGTAGCCGCATAACTTTGACAGATGATTCACATATGCTTAATTATTATTAATTAATTTTTAATTGGTGGTCTCAATAACGACAACTGCTGAATCATTATTCTTCAATTTCTATCACAAAAAATTTTTAATTTTGGCTGTTTTTTAGAAATGTCTTACATTCCTTAAAATTATATAAATGGTTGGGGCAAAATATCGGATAAACCCGTATTTTAGGTATACCATAAATCGTCCAACTATTTTATACATTCGTGTTTATGTGCTCTTTTTGCTTTATTCATTTGGGGCAGATGAACGGAAAAAGGAGAAATATATTATGGAATCCCAATTTTATCTCTTCCTCTAATTTTATCTATCTAAATTCTCGGATAAGAGATTATATTATGAAGTACCCATTTGTTTGTTCAGTTTTCATTCGTATGAACGAATCTTTTTTTATTATTTTCCCACCATATTGCACCAACTAAAAAAAAACAAAAAGGAGAGGGGGAGGTAGTTTACCCTTTGCTCTAATGATTCTAATCTCTGGTAAAAAATTTCCTGGATGTGGAAGTGTTTGATAATTTGGCCTTTATTTGCTTTTTGTTCTTTTCCCAGCGCAATGAATGAAAAATTGATTTTTGCCAGTATTACGTAATGCTCTTTTTCAGTACAAATACATATTTTCATATGCATCAAAATATTTTTTAATTTTTCAAATAATTGGGGATGGGAATTATTTGTAATAGCATTCTGATATATTGTAATGCCTACTCATTCAACAGAACTTTAAAGAATTGTTCATGCTTAGAAATTACTGGTTGAGGTGCTCAGTACAGCCTCTTCGATAAATACAAGCCGTCCACCTTGGATCCCGACCCTCTCCACTTTGGATAAAACTTTCACAGTTTGTGGGGAATACCAAAATAGCTCCCACATATTTTTCTGCCCCCGCCCCTCTTACACAAAAAAAAAATCAGATTCTAAGAGGCCTAAAATTGGTCAAAGGCCAAAATACGTTTAATCCCTCTATCTCCAAATGGTGATTCGTCTTCTACTTTCTTTTTCACGATGATTTTTCTTTTACTTTGAAGGGGCATAATAGATTGCCTACAATTGGCTTCAGGCCAAAAGACGTTTATTCCTCCCTATCTCCCTCCACATGATGGTTCATTTTCTACTCTTTTTTTGAATGGGGATTTTTTTTAGAGGTATGTTAAAGAACGATTTTTGAAAAATCTGACTTCTAAGTGGCCTGAAACTGGCCTCAAGCCTAAACCCATTTAACAGAAGGACAAATGTTGAAGGTGACATGAATTAATTTGTAGAAACAGTCCTACTACTTAGCCTACTCGCGGGTGTCCAACGCACGAAATCTCAATATACTAGCTCCAAATGGTGTTGTACTATAGAAGTGTGATGGTGCTTTTATAATTTCTAAGGAATTGAGGATCTTTACAATGTAATAAAATGTAGCGTAAGCAAAACAAAAATTTTAAAAATTAATTCCACGTGGACGGTGCCATAGGTAACAGACAGTAGAGGAATATTTCTTCATTTGTAAGACCTTGGTTGGTTTGCGTATCATTTTCAATGCGAAGTGGTATTGTAGGACACTCGAAAATTCTGATGTTAATATTTAATGAGGTTTATAGAGAAGTCTTGACATTTTGCCATGACTTGTTACAAAATTTAAGTGCCTATAATCGCCACAAAATACATTCCCGAATTATTGGGAGTACAGCATCCTTCGCGTCGCCCTTGATGTTTACCAATACGTTCTGTCGGCATTCATATACGTTTATTCAAGTATGAAATGGACATAGCTGCATCTTATGTTATACATAGTCCCACAAAGAGTTGAATATCCAGATATACCTTTTTCGGTTGTGACATTTTATTGCTTTCAGATATTCGTTTTCTTTTATTTTTATTGCAAGCTTTTTGTTTTTTATGACACGTATGTTGCTATTTTTGTACGATGAGGCCCAAGCAATTCTCTCAATTTAGCTCAATTCTGCATGATTTTTTTCTTTGATTGTATGTTATATTTGTCCATGTTGAAAAATATTTTTTTTTGTCAAAGTTGATTCGGGTTTACTATTTTTCTGCTGCTGACGGGGCGTATTTTAAAGGCTAAAACACAAAAAGAACGACACGCCAAAAGTATCAAAGGAGTACTTAATTGAAAAATATCATAAATTGTTGTATTTGGAAATAAGCCGGATTTACACGAGTGATACCAAATGACAATTAATTGAAATCATTACATAATATATTCATCATCATTTAATAATACATTACCATTTACACGAAGCAAAGTAATGACTAATAATGTTTTGATTTTGCTGATAGTTTTGTCACTACGTTTCATTATTTATGACAAATTTTAATTTTATAATGACAAAAGTTGCAACATAAGTATTTACGCGAATGACAGATAATGACAAGTCGGAATGACGATTAGGGTAAAGACAGAACAGCAAACAACGCGATTTTTTAAATCGGGGGAATGAATTCTGTATATGGAATAGAAGAATTTTTGTGATTTTTAAGGTTCCGTAGAACAAAAATAAAAAATGTAACCATTATAATATGTGTGACACACACCTAGTAAACCACGTCCCTGGTAGACATATCATGATCAATGAGCTCCTCGTGAGCGATCAGATGAATGTACTGATGAAATTTATTCGCGTTTGAATCAAAACCGGTAAAAAATTATTTATTTACTTATTCACATTATGTACATGAGAATTGCATCTCTTTCACTTATTTCGAAATTTATACTTTTGAGCATTTTACAATATTAGATGAGCACTTCAATGAGTACATAGTGAGCGTCACGATGAGATTATTAATGAGCATATCAATGAGGGCCACGATGAGCTTATTAATGAGCATAGCAATGAGTGTCACAATGAGTTTATTAATGAGTATGTCAATGAGTGTCATGAAGAATTCATACATGAGAATCTGATTTTACGATTGATTTCATATATTTTTCCGAATTCAAATTCCGGTTGCAAATCAAACTCTGAGACGGTGTTGGCAAGAATAAATATTTATTCATTGCTGGTTTCGTATATAGGCAGCAGTTTCATGCTATCCAATTAGCCCTTCGAGGAGATTTAATTAATGCTTATCAGACGGCTCATCGGGACGTAATTTTGTATAAGTTTCTTCATGATTGCTAACACCTTGATACTTTTCAGTCAAGTTAGTATTAGTTTACATAATAACTGCCCCTTACGGGGCAGGAGACAAGGTAAAACTGTGATTAATTTCTACTAGGGTAATACGAGGTTAGTATTTGCATATATTAACTAGCTTATGCGAAGTTGACATGTTTTAAAACACGGCTTTTCTTGAAAAGCGAAAATCAAAAGTTTTAAAAGCTGTGAAATGCAAATATTATGCGATATCTCATATCACCTAGAATAGTAAAGTGAATACAATGGTATCCGAACCATGGTACCTATACTAGTTGTGTTATAGTCATAGAAGTAGTAGTAAACTACGATATTTTCGCACCAGACATATAATTTAGTGGTTGAAAGTTTATTGAAGAAATTCAATAGAAGAGATCCAAATACATCACAAATTTTTAAATTAATTTTTCAGTTTAGAATTATATAATATTTTTATAACTTTTTAAATTTTTAAGAATTTTTCTAGTGCCCTGCTTAGTTCTGATAACATTTTTTTGACGTTTCCTTTGTATGTAATGACAATTCAATTATAAACAAACAAACCGGCATTGGAAAATGTAAAATTTTTTTACCACGGCTGTTTATTTTTATAAATATTTCACTGTTATTTTATTTAAAACGCTATAATTTATTATTGAAACAATTAAACTTGCCTGAAAGATGATTTCCTAAGGGAATATCTTCGGTTGTTTCTGCAGCACAGCACAGCCGACTTCATCACGATAATTCAAGACTCCGGAGCCTCGATTATATCAAACGTCATTCACAAAACAATATCTCATTATTGTTTCTCACTCTTATTAAGTATAAACCACTTATAATCATTTCTATTACACAAAATAACTATAACAAAACCGAATTTGTTTTCATAATATCTGAAATGTCAGAAATAAATCAGAATTGTCGAATTGACGAACAACAAGGCGATACCCCTATTGTGATTTCCCCTCCGTGTCGCAAAACAATGCTTATCACATGTATACGAATTTTATACAGCATACCCTATCCTTTTTATACCCTAGATGAAATCTAAAGGCTATACTAAGTTTATCATTCCGTTTGTAACACCTCGAAATAATGATGGTAGAGCAAAATGAATTGGACACCCACGCATAATATTAAAAGTTATTTTGATTTTTGTCCGTCCGTCAGTCCGTGCGCACGATAAACCGAGAATGCATGTACTTACAGAGCTGAAATATTGTACACGGACTTTAAAAAAAAGAAAAAGTAAAATTAATTTCGAAAATGAGACAAATCGGGCAACTCCTTCGTGGGGTTGCCATACAAAACTTTCGTTTTCCACTATATATTTGGACACTGCTTGAGAACACATCAATATAGAGAGCTGAAATTTGGTACATGGTGTTTTCATTGTACCAGCAAATAACGTTTAAAAAATGGACTAAATCGGGCCACTCCTTCTTGGTGTTGTCATATAAAAATTTAGGTTTTTTACATATACTGCGAAAACGATCAGTCCAAGACATTTTTATTGTACATAAAACTGCTTCAGAATACTAACTCCAATAAAATTGGTGATAATCATTTTTTCTGTCCGACGAACTGTTCTAGAAATATATGCTAAAGACCACTTCAAAAATCAAACTTGCACAGAGGGGCGACATTGCGAAATTTCATAAGGGCATTCATCTAGGGTATCATAAGAATTGGTCTTAGACCAATTCTAGCTTTTTTTCCTGTTGTTATATGATCTAAGATCGGTCGTGCGTCCGTCTATCTGTCTGCCACATACATTTTGGCATTTTGAATATGTATGTCAGAATGTTCAGTTTTTATGATGCGCACATATTTCGATAGTAAAGATTATGGATTTTTATTTTTAATTGGGGTGTGTTGGCCCCCTTAAAATTTTTTTTTAATCGTGTGGGGTAACATTTGAAGAGGTTTGGTACTTTCAAGGATTAAAAAAATAAAACAAAATTGAAAAGTGAATTGGTTATATAAGAATATAGCCAGAAGGGAAAAAATACCGTCCCCCTGTTGTGAAAATATTATTAGCAACTCGGGCGAGCGAAATGCAATGTGATAACACTCACCAGCTGTCCAAATTCATGATTACTTATTAAGTATGACTAGGAGGTAATAGTACAGCCAGTTGGGGTTTTTACCCTACAAAAGCTGGAAAAATCTAAGTTTAGACCCTTGGAGGGCTCCGCGCGGTCCACCATCTTGGTTTTAAAGGTACCAAAACTTTGGATTTTTCAAAATTATTCCTCAATGGTTGATCCTACGACAAAAATGGAAAAAAAATTAAATTTGAAGAAGACTAAATTCCCTACATATTTTGTAAAAACGCTTTTTTTGTAAATCTGATGTGTAAGGAGTTACATCGGCGAAAACGTGAATATTCTTCCAAAAAAATGCGTACATATAATAACACTTATACAGGGTGTTTCGTCAATGGTGGTCCATCAGATAGGAGGTGATAGTAGTCACCTAGTCAAACAAAAATTTGTATGGCAAGGGGGCAGCGGCTTCTCAATCATTTCGGAGTTACAGGGTGATTAAGAAATTTCGGTAGTCTTTAAAAAAATACCCTCTATTTTAAAAAGTACAGAGTGGACGGTCACTTACAGTGCTCATTATATGCAAAACTTCATGGCCTATCCAACGAACGCTCGACCAGCTCCTTATTACTCTTTCCTCATGAGTTATGATGGTCTGCACTGGAAATAATTTATTCCCTTAGTGACTGTAAACACTTCATTTAAAAAAAATGTAGTCTAATTTATGACCTGAATAGGTTATGAGCTAATAAATCTTTAACGGCTACACTGATCACATAAGTATGATAGGTCAAATTAAAGAGGAGAGTCCACATTTTACAGTTTTTATAAAAAAAAAAAAAAAATGTGTTAACCACCCTTTTGTAAACAAATAAAAATTTCAAAGTAAAAAAAAGGTAAGATAATCCGAAATTCTTAGTTTAGCCCGCCATAACTCCTGTGAGGAGAGGAGTCCGGGGCTGGTCGAGCAGTCGTTGGAAAGGTCATGAAGTTCTGCAAGCAATAAGCTCTGTAAGTGGCCACACACCTAGTACTTTTTAAAATACAGGGTGTTGTGCGAAAGACTACCGAATTATCTTAATCACCCTGTAACTCCGAAACGGTTGAGATACCTCTCCCCTGTTGCCATACAATTTTTTGTTTGACTAGGTGACTACTATCACCTCCTGTCCTTTGGACCATAATGGACGAAACACCCTATATAAATGATACTATACTATGTATGCATTTTTTTTAAATGTTCGCGTTTCCGCCTCTGTAACTCGTTACACATCAGATTTACATAAAAAGGGGTTTAAAAAAAACAATGTAGGGAATTTAGTCTTCTTCAAATTTGTATTTTTTATATTTTTATCGTAGGATCAACCGCTGAGGAATAATTTTGCAAAAAAAAACAATATTTGGTACCTTTAATCCAAGAAGTCAAGTATTTTTATTTTGGTGTCGATTTAATAAACTGATAACCATGCGGATTGGCTCCGGCTACAGCGAAGAATAACTCTCCGGTGTTATGAGAGTTGAGAGAATCGCTCACTCTAAATCGCAATACCCCCTTCCCCCATTTTATTAAAAACTCATTAAACTTCCTAAATTGTCACTTATTAATCTATTTGTTCGCTTTACACTTAAACCAAAACAATTCACCAGAGGTGGACGTTTTTTATTTGAATAAAGATAAAAGAAAAAATGAAAAATCGAATAAAAATTTTTCGATTACAAAATTTATTATTAGTTATAAGCGATCTCCGAGAAGTTGAAAGAAAGGCGTTTTGCTGTGTTCACACCTGCTCAAGACTAGATCATCTGTAATCAAAAATTTTTATGGGATCATTAGTTAACAGCACTAGCTCCCGGGTGGACAAAGGGTTTAGGCTAATTTTGTTATTATACAAACTGACGGATGTGCAAAAAAAAATAAATTAAAAAATCCTTCATCTACCCGTAAGCTTATTATATTCTAAATAAGTTATCAAAATTTGAAAGCAATCGGATAAGCGCTTTTCGAGATATCTTGAACCGGTGTTTTGAGAAAAAGTGGTTTTTACCATGCAGATAAAATGTGTTCTCTTGTATTTACCTACATATAGTCAGTAGGGGTTTTTTCCCTAGAAAAAGTGGGGTAGTTGTAATTTTTATATATGCTATTCAGTTTCGGGCCCATCTTGGATTAAAGGTACCAAAAATTGGTTATTTCAAAATAATTCCTCAACGGCTGATCCTACGACTAAAATATAAAAATGTAAATTTGAAGACTAAATTCCCTAAATTTTTTGTAGAATTATTTTTTTTTTTGTAAATCTGATGGATAAGAAGTTACAGCGAAAAATCAAATAAAGTTTTTATTTATTTTTAATGTTTTTTTTTGTCGAGTTAGATTAAATTTCTTTTATTTATTTTTGTTCGTATAGGAACGAAAATATAAAAGTCGCGTTATTTGATGAATTATTCGGAAATATTTATTTGTTATTTGGTGCTCGATATTTGAATTTCAAATAATTATTCGTTAGTTGATGTCACTTTATGGAATAATTATTTGTCTTCTGGTGTCCAATTTCAAATACGTATTTCTTGGTGCACATATTATAAGGTGTTTCGTACTTAGAAAATTAATTAATTAATTAATTTTTTATGTTTAGATGTTTACAGTAAAGATTTTCGGTTAATTTAGAATTTACAGTTTAAAACGAATTTTAGTAATTTCATAATTATTCAATAAAGAACGGGTAATTTATTTGAAATTCAGATATTGAGCAGCAAATAACAAATTATCATTTGCGAATAACTTAAAATAAATTGGAAATCAAATATAAATTTATTCGAATAATTTTTTATTCGATAGGTATTTAAAAATATCGTTATTTGATTACAAATTTATTCGAATAATGCCCATTACTGCAATCCACAACAACAGCTTTTGAATAAATGAAAAATTGTCATAATAGAACGAACTAGTTCTTACCATTATTCAGTCATTATGTACAATACGCGCAGTTGTATTTTCGTTATTTTTTAATGACCGAAATAATGACAAAAAAATGTACGTGCAGGGTGTTATGGAAACAATGGTAAATATGTTAAGGGTTGAAGATTGATTTTATTCATTTGGCATTGCTTTAAAGATATGTTCACACAAATAAATAAATAAGTAAAAAATTGTTTTCTTGTACGGTAACTTTTTACCTAGTAGTTAGGCAATTTTCATTTCCAACTAATATGAATCAACTCTAATAAATAATTAATTTTGGGTTTTTATGAAAATTAGTTAGTTAGTTAGTTAGTTAGTTACTGGAATATTTTTCCTATCAATTGAAACATTGAGTAATATGAGTAGTTTTGGAAATTTTTTACTTTTAATTTTAACCATCTTGCCAAATATGTAAGCTCCAACTTTCTAATTAAATTATGAATTATTCAATTTGTTCTTCCATCTTTCACAAAATTGTTCTGTCAAGATAAAACCGAGTTTGTTACAAATAAGAGGAAAAAAAAAACTGATGTGTATAAAACCTGCACTGAGATATGGTACAAAATGTATAACAGAATATTGATTTATATGAAAATTATATCTTTAATACAAAGCAAAGTGAAGAAGTATTTCATATAGATTTTTTTTTTACAAATTATCTCTACTTTCAACCCTCAATATACAGTGCATTTCCTCCGCCTAGGACGTCAACCTTGAAGTTCTGTATACAATGAGCTCTTAATTGTGACCGTACGCCCTGTACTTTATAAGATACAGGTTGTTGTGTGAAAAACTCGCTTTATTTCTTAATTACCCCGTAACTTCTGAAAGGCTAATATGGCCCCATCTGCCATACAATTTTTTGTTTATTTTTAGTTGAGTACTATTACCTCCTGCTCTATTGACCTCCTAGGCGGAAACCGCTGTATTTATCATTATTTCCGGAACACCATATATATATGACTATATTGACTATATTTTGCCAAATGATTCCCCTCGTCTAGATAAGTAAAAAAATGCATGGCAGATGAGGAGAGGGGGGGGCAAAATGGCACCCTACCGAGTTACAGGGTGATTAGTAAAATATTCTATTTTTAAACAACCTATATCTTGAAAAGTACAATATAGACGGTCTATTTTAAGACGGCATTGTTTGCAGAATCTTGGTGTCTTTCCTACGAATGACAAAGCACCCTCGTACCCATCCCTACTCCAGAGTTGTGAGGCTTCAAAATCAAGAGTTTGGCTTTTAATTTTTTTTATATTTTTCCATTATTCTTTCACTAACATACTTACACTGTACTTTTCAAGATATATAGTATGCTTAAATAAAAGGAGAGAATATTTTACAAATCACTCTGTATTTGACATTTTGCCCCCCCCCCCACCCGCCCTCCTGCCGTACAATTTTTTGCTTGGCTGGACTAGAGGAATCATTTGGCAAAATATAGTCATATTAGCCTGAGATACCCTGTTTATGTATGAGTGTATATGAATAGAGTGATTTTGGTTCTTACTCCTGAATTAGACGTGGTTGGCAAATAATATCTTCGGAATAGTGCCGTCTTGTATAAATTCACAAAACCGATAAATTTTTAAGTACCTACATTTTATTTCAAAACCTAAAATTAAATTAATTCGGTTTTAACCAAGGAATAAAAGGTTAACAAACTCAATAATATTCAAACAAAAAATAAATAAAATGTAATCATAAAACAAACTCTGGAGGAATTTAAATTGGCTTCTTTTGATTCATGTTCACAAAGACGATTTTCTTCTGCGAAATAAATCGTCTCTGAACTTTGACTAATAATATCAATGTAAAATTTTAGTGACGATATTGTCATCCAATCAGTGTTAAAATGTTTTTTTTTTAAAAGCCAAGTTTTCTATGGTACTTTTTCCCTTAATCCCTTTAGTAAGACTGCATTGACTTCATATTTTTTCAACTGTTTGTTAAAGTCAAATTTTTTCCTATATTCGATCGATGGAAGCCTTATTTTTAGTATGAACCTCTTCAATTCGTTATATTTAAAATACCAGTTTCCAGTTGATATTAACTCGAAAACAGAACTTTTACAATGTAGTATGTACAGAATAGTCTAGCCTACTAAGTTGATTGCCTCTAGCTAGGGTAAGTTTTTCATGTAACCCACACCACAGATACTTTCGTAGACTCAAGAGTGTCTATTATATAACGGGCAATGGTCAGACGAGCGCACAGGGGGTGCTCGATAATCTCAAACTTCCCACTCGCGATCATCACGGAATTCCATTTTTTTTTTTTTTTTTTTTTTATATATTATTAAGCCAAGCTCAGAGGATACCCTATGATGCAAAGCACAGCGTGGCAGGAAGGAGATAGGGAAAGGATTAAGGGATATGAGGAGAGCGGCGGAGGTGCCGATGTATGTCGCCCTTAAACTTTTGCAGGTTGTATGCCGGAGGAAAGACAGAAGATGGTAGACTGTTCCACATTCGCACAATTCGGGATAAGAAAGCATCACGGAATTTAAGTGTACGGCCGAAGGTAATTTGAAGGGTAAAAGGATGAGCGCGGGATGTAGCGCGGGTATTGCGTGCAGGAACTATTCTACAAGGGATCAGACTAGATATTTCATCAGAACATTGGCCATGCATATAGCGATAAAGGAGCGAAAGGCATCCAACATTGCGACGGTGCTCGAGCGAGTCGATATGACGAGTAATTGCCACATCGCCAATGAGCTTGCAGGCTCTCTTTTGGACAATATCCGATGAAGCTAAGGCTGGGCGACCAGCTCCGGCCCAGATATGGGAATTGTATTCCATTCTGGGTCTGATGTATGACTTGTAGAGGAGCGCTATATTTGATGGGCTGAAATATTTCTTACACCTTTTCAAAAAACCAAGACATTTGGATGCTTCTTTGGCAACCGAGAAGATGTGATCTGTCCAGCTTAACTTACTGGAAATATTAATGCCAAGAATTCTTAGTGACGGTGATTCAGAAATTAATGCACCATCAAACGAAACGGGAGTGGTTAAGTGATGGTCTACTCTAGCGTGATACCGCCTATAGTCGGTAGAACTATAGTTCTGCATTGTTTTCTCCTAGAGCTCCAGGATGACAGTGAACTTCCTATTAACCCCATCAACAAACAGTTTTAAAAACCTGCTGATGCTTCGTATGAACATCCTCTTTGATAAAAGCCCTGTTCATTCTTGAAGTGCCAAGGCAAACACCAAACGCCATTTGCAAATTCTGATCCGAAAAAGAGAGTGCTAGATTTGGACCTGTCGAGCGAGTCTGCCTTCCCATTCATTTTGTGCCCAGACACCTTATTAAATGGCATGTAGACTAGAAGATTGTCCCGTTCCATCCCCCACGTTAATGAGCAAAGGTCGGAATCACTCCAAGCTCTGAGTAAGTATCACCTTCACTCAGTCCTATTGGCTACTGTCTGAGTAGCAAAATCAAGGGATGTCAGGCTATGTATGACTTCAAGGGCATCTCTTGCCATGGACCGCATGAAGCTTATTAATCCGGACAAACTGACCTTTACAGCCTCACCAGCTTTCGTTTCGCAACTTCAAATTGTATCTAGCCACTACAAGCACATTCTACAAGAAGCATATGTGACGTGAGCAAAGGTCTTACTATCGAGATATATACAACCAGTGCACCATACTCGGTTTCATACCCCATGTGGAGCGAAAAGTTCTCCTGCACTGGGCAAAAACCCTCAAAGCCGCGTTAACTCTTCCCTCTATATACATTTTCATGTCTAAGTAGACACCAAGGTGCTTAATATGGGGAGACAGCTGCAGAGGAAATAAAAAGCTTTGGAAGAATAAGGTAACCAGGCTTTTGTGTTCTGTTAAAGAGCATCAAATCGGTTTTCGTCATTTCATGACGGGTTTTCAAAAATATTTTTGCTTTGAAACTATTAAACTTATTCTTGATTATTTTACGAGTTACCAGTAAAGTGTATTCGTATTATCAAGCTCAACTTGGCCTAAGCCTTATCTAAGCAAATAAGCAAGAACCCGCTCTAATCCACTTCTTTGTAAAAACTAGAATTGATGAATTTTGAATAGAGACATCTGTAGGTAAATTCTGTAAAGTGATTTTTTCATATGAAGTTCATACCTATTGTAAACAAAATAGGAAACGAAATAAGCGGACATATTTAGCTTGAATCAGCTTTAAAAAAAAATAAAGAACCTTGCAACAATTGTAACAATTCTTGCAACTTATTTTTTTTATAATTTTGTCACACTATACGTCCATATGTAAGAAAATGTTGTCAGGGTTGGCCTGTCGTCTATGTCGGCCATTTGCCAGTTTTTTAGTTTTGACTACTAGTGCCACCAATGTTCGTGTTCGAAAAAACCTCTCTCAGTAGCAGCGAACTTTTAGTGACATTACTGATTTGCAGCGTAAACATAAAGCGCGTGTTGCGCACTCAGTGGTTTGTAATTCCAAAATAAGTTCTTTTTAGAAGCGGTGAATATGGCCAGGAAGTTAGGAGAAAATATCCAATCATCAAGGTAAGCATTGTGAATGTATTGTGTGACTTATGCTTGAAAATAAAGTAAGAGGAAAGTTCAATCCTGTAACATGATTAGTTGTGGTATCACGTGATGCCGCAATAGCGCTTGTCGTCAAGGTGGGCCCACTGTGATTGTGTGCTTGGAAGACGCCTTCAAAACTTCCAGCAGTAATTCCAACGAAGTCAGCCAATAAAACACCAGCTAAAGGAATATGCCCGTCAAAAACGCGCAGAAAGAGCCCTCTTAGGACAATGCAAGAGAGAAGTGCATTTGATGTACGTCAATAGAACGACATTTCTTGGAAATGCAATCCTGAAATATGTGCCATTAAAATTTTGCTAAAAAATTTAAAAATGCTACAAATTCGGAGTTTATTTTTGAGGCCAGCCCGTCTCTTTAACTCGTACACGAATTTGTCTGTCTGTATATTTATACATTTCTTTTTTACTATTTTCGACACTCTCGTAGACCCACTTTTCATCATCACAGCGAGCTGAAATTTGGCACACAGGTTCAAGTCGCGTGAATCTATCAACATTTGAACCGGAAATTTCCATGGAAAACCCGGAAAATCGGGAAAAATCATTTGAAAATTTGGTACAAATTTGATTAGTGATAAATCCGTTGCAGGAAAAATGCAGAGTTTTCCGATTATTCCGAAAAAAATTTCCGGAATTTTCCGAATTTTCCGGAAAATTTTCCGGTAAAAAAGTTTTCTAAATTATGCAGGATCAAGTTCCCTATCAACCAGCATCATTAATTTCTCTCCGACAGTGGTGAAAACTTGCAGAAAAAATCGAGGAAAATTCATATGTAAAACGCTTTTCCGGAGTTTTTCCTACCAAGTAAGCGTTTGAGCGTTTTGCAACCTAAGACAAAGTTGTAGAGCGAAATGAGTTGCATTAAGTTCCTTTTATGGAAAATTCAATGGAAAACTTGGAAAAGCGGGAGAATCATCGGAAAAATTTTCATCTATATTATGACTGATAAATCTGTTTCAGGAAAAATTCAGAATTTTCCAATTCTTCTGGAAAATTTTCCGAAAATTTCCGGAATTTTCCGACTTTTCCGGAAAATTTTCCGACAAAAAAGTTTTATAAGCTATGCGGAATCATTTTTTTTTCTGTCCTACTGGCATCAATACTTTTTCTTCAACAATCATGAAAACTTGCATAAAAAATCGACGAAAATTCATGTAAATTTTTAAAAAAAAATCGTAGTAATAGAAAAAGTCTGTGGAAAACATGGAAAATCGGGAAAATTCATGTTATATGGGATCAAGTTGGAATACAGCTAAAAAGCACTGTTTAAAACATAATTTCAGACGTTGTAGTACTTCAACGATTTGATACTCGAATAAATTTTTTGAAAAACTGGTAAATCAGTGTCTTTTCAGCCGTCATAAAATTGTTTTAAAATATAAATATCTCCATGCAGCACGTAATAACACTTTAGTTCACGTAAAAAAGACAGAAAATAAAATAAGTAAAAAACGATTTTTCAAACAAAGCTAAGGCCAAGCCGCATGAAAAAGTAGAAAAAAAACTTTTCTTCACACATAGAGGTGGACTCAGATTTTATTCGCTGACAATCACCGATATATTTCGGTATGATCAACCAGAGGTAATAAGTGATTTAATTCATGAAGAAAAAGAATATTCAAGAGAAATGTCCCAATCAAACAATTTGAGTCCACCTCTGTGTGTGAAGAAAACTTTATTTTCTACTTTTTCATGCGGCTTGACCTCAGTTTTGTTTGAAAACTCGTTTTTTACTTATTTTATTCCAGGTCATTTTCACATTTTCCGTCGTCTGGCTAACCTAAACAGCACTGGCCAACCTTGACAGCGTTTCACTTTTTTTTTTTAAATGCCTATATTTTTTTCACTTTTCACCCAATCAATCTGCAATGTTCAGCAAAAGTGTTCCTTTTTCCCCGACCTTTCCAAAGATTGACCAAATTCAAAAGTCAAAAGGGTTTCCAACCCTGACGACACTCCTATATTTTCAACTATGGAATAGACAGCAATATAAGTTCTAAGACATATAAAATAAAGATGACTTGGCAGTGGGACGTGCATATAAAATATTTATTGATTTTCGTAGAGTAAACTAGTCTTAGGATTTGATAAAAGCTTCAAACTGCTTTGGAACAAACGCAATTTCCACTTTGTGGTGATATTGTTCTTTCGTTTGTTATAGAAACAAATTGCCTGCTATCAAAAAACGTATAATCAAACAAACAAATAACTTTCGTCCAGTAGGAATTTTGATCAACGCTGATATGGTAGTCGAAGATATTTTTAAGAAAATATTAAAACAAGCAATCTCTTAACGACGTAAAGCGTAATGTGAGTAGTAAAGTCTAAAATGTAATACGTAAATGAAATGAGGATAAAATGTGATACATGTAGTAAAATAATGTTCTGTCCGAGGGAAGAATAATAAGTTTTGATCGCAACCTGTACTTTCTTCTTCAAACTTTTCATGAAATTTATATGGTTTACGGCGTAGAGTTAAAAATATATTTTCGGAAAATGCTTCTTTTGCCTAGTGTATAAAAGTTTCAAATTCATATTAGAAGTGTTATTGATAGAGTTTGGTAGATTTTCCTAGCGAGTTCAAGTCCTAGTAAAGCTTCATTTATAATCCACTTTATGAGCAATTATGAAAACATTCAAAATGACAGAAAGCTCTGTAAATTTTAATTATGTAGAGAAATCTAGAATTCATTGAGATACCACAATTCAATACTAATAATCCATTAAGTATAGTAAATCATTCCTGTAAATTACATTTGCAGGTTATGCGAACAGCAACTGCTGCACCCGATGATTTCAATAATTGCTTTCCGATTCTGAAGTAATTATTTTTTGGTAAAGGAATATGAATTTCCACTTCTGAAGTAATTATTTTTTGGTAAAGGAATATGAACAGAATGACGTGCAACAGATGATTCCAGGATTTTTACTCATAAAATAATTACATTATGGTAAGGGAAAAAGTTAGTTTCCCTCCAGTCAGGAGACATCACAAGTTAACGGTGCTGTAATTTGAAAAATAATGGATAGGCCTTCACAATCGTTTATTATGGAATTGATGTGGTAACATTGCGAATCCTAATGGGTACCGAAATATGTACAACTGAGGCACACAACGTGAATCTCCACTAATACATCTATATGAACTAATTGGGTAATTTTCAGGCCTGCCGATAGAAACAATGAACAATTACAATTTCATTTTAAACTGTTCCTGCATCATAAACTATTTCTACCCACAGAAAAATTAGGCTGTTATAAACTGCGGTTGAATGGTGTTAAAAAGTAATAGTTAATAGAATAAATTTATAAAAATTTATTTTAACCAGATTCAAGCTACTTTTATATCGTACCCTTAAGAGCAGTCAGTACCAAGATTTGCAAATTTCGTACAATGCGAATTTCCTGCAAACTATTTGTAGCAGAATAATAAAATTTATATCTTAAATTGAAGGCAATGAAGAAGTCCAGTAAATGATGTCGACAAAAATTAAAAAAAAAATGTTTTGGAATGGAGATATTAGCTCGGAAACTTATAAAAAAACGGTAAAAATTGAAGTTTTTTAAATCAAATTCCTGTTAGTAGGTATTCTCATTTCTTTAGATTGTGACTATTCTAGAAAGATAAAGCCTAGATCTAGTGAATAACGTCGAGTTTTTTCATTTCTAGTTGCGTTCTTTTTCATTATTTGGGTCTAATAGTACTTGTTTTTTCTCCCTATATTTAACCGACGAGAAATTGTAATATTTCATTGGAAAGTAAAATAGTATGTTTAACAATTATGTGCAAAAAAACGTTAGAAGAGTTAATTCTTGTTAAAAAATTTCAATTTATTTGAACTACAAATATTCATTTTTCGCCTTAAATTGTCGCATGTTTGGTTTCTGTCTTTTACTTTAGATGTCTCTAAAGTGGTCTGGGGTCTAGATCTAGGTTAATTTCATATGAATTTTCTCACTTTTAGGACACAAATCTACGTATAGTAAATTTTATTGCTTACAGCCTCGTTGGTATCAAAATTTAAACTTTTGCTGAGTACTGACTCCTCTGAATGCAAGACTATCAAAAGTCAAACATTTTAATTGACGTTTAAACATTTCAAATCAATATACAAATTCAAATTTTTTCGTACTGGTGTAGTTGTTTCTTTAGCTAGTAGTCTGTAAATATATACAGAGTATATAGAGGGTGTCCCGTACGTACCGCATTCCCTTTATACCACGGATTCCTCACTCAATTTCGAGAAATAAATTGTATGGGAGGAGAGCCGGAAAATGCACGGTGTGGGCGGTAGGGGGATGTTGGAGTTTTGGGTGCTTTTTATCCTAATACCATGTAACTTTCTTTTTATACACTCTATGAAGGTGATTTGCATCTCAGGTGATAGTAAACCCTCTACCAAAATGCATAATAACTATACAGTTTTATGAAAAGACTTAAAGACCCCGGAATTTTACCTTTAATTTGCTAATAATAATAGAAATCGCGCCTAATTTTATGCAATTCCACGCAAATTAACAAAATTCATGAAATTATGCATCATAAAAATGGGAATATCTCAAAAACGGTAGCATTTAGGTAGGTACATGCCCATAGTCAAATTAAAGGTAACTATTAAAGGTGACTATGCGCATGTACCTACCTAAATGCTACCGCTTTTGAGATATTCCCGTTTTTATGATGCATAATTTCATGAATTTTGTTAATTTGCGTGGAATTGCATAAAATTAGGCGCGATTTCCATTATTATTAGCAAATTAAAGGTAACATTCAGGGGTCTTTAAATCTTGTCATAAAACGGTATAGTTATCATGTATTTTGGCGGGAAAATCGTTGAAATTGAAAAAGAAATTGCAAAATTATCCAATTTTTTGACTTTGACATGCTATAACTGCCGACGGAAAGGGAATAGAGAGGTGGTTGGGCATTTGTTGGAAACGGTAGAGAGTTTTCTATCACCTTCATAGGGTGTATAACAAGAAAATTACATGGTATTAGGATAAAAAGCACCCAAAATCACAAAACCCCCCTACCGCCCACACCGTGCATTTTCCAGCTCTCCTACCATACAATTTATTTCTCGAAATTGAGTGAGGAATCCATGGTATAAAGGAAATGCGGTACGTACGGGACACCCTGTATAACTTTTCATTCAAGAATACTTTAGTTATAAAGTAAAATTTAATAAAAAATTCAAAATTTATGATTTTGAGATGTGGTGGTTTTGCACTTGAATGGAGGTGCGATAGCAAAGGTGTCAATCCGAGTAAGAAGAGTTCACAGTTTACAGATTTTTCGAAACATATTGATTTCTAATTTGTTAGAGTTTCATTTTTGAGTAGAAATAATCGTTTAGCTTATGATTTGCTAAAATAAAATTGTGGTGTCTTTTAATGAGCACCAATGTAATTTAGGCCGACTATCTAGTTCGATTAAGCTTAATGCTACATCTGCAAATGTACATAAGCTATACTTAATATGTGTATATAAGTAGTATTCCGGGGGGTTACAGGTATATTTGTTCTGGAGAATTTTTTTGCAAAAGAATTTATGTAAATAGTAGGAATTCTTGTCTTCTGCTCGATGCAATGATGATCTGGATATGACAGATGAATTGAACATTAAATAAGTGATTGTGATAATCCTAATGGACATTGTAAAATTTTTCCTTTGGTTTAAGCTTGAGGGGATTTGTTTACTGCTGCAAATTATATAAAAACATCTGATATCAGGTACATACCGATAGACCTGATTCCATATTTATTAAAATCTGTATGCTGTATACTATCCTAAGGCTTGCCAATATTTGCATATTCACAAGAGCCTAAGCCGAATTCATATATCGATCAGCGGCCGATAATGACTTTTCGTTTCTCTTGTAATTGACGCGATTATTTATACGACAGCTATAAAAGGTTATTACATCATCTCTGGTGAAAATTACAATCAATACCTCATTTAAAAGTACAAGTACTTGGATCAAATGTAAAGTAACATTCCGAAGTTTCCTAATCTTACAAGAGAGTGCTATGGTAATTATGTATTTGACGCGAAAATCGTTACAATTTAAGAACATTTGGATAATTTTTCCAATTTTTTTTTACTTTTATGTCCTATTACTCGAAAAGATGGGAATGGAGAAGTTTTTAAACATGAGGTGACAGTTATCTTCGTAGCATGTTTAAAAAGCAAGTTACAGGGTTTTAGGTGAAAAGTATCCACAATAATATGGACGATAACTGATGGCTGCTGAGGTCTATTTCTTTTGACACGTAAAATTTGTAGCTATGTCACTAAAGGGGTATGCCCACTTTTTATACAACTTATGCCCCGACACCTCCAGACATGTGATATGTCTTAAACGAAGTTTTGTGATATTTATTAACAATCTTTATTGCTATCTAGCAGGGAATAATTTTGGCGATCGGATGTAGCTTGAACGACTTTCTTGCGTGAAAAAGTGGACTTTTCTACTTCTTTTGATTGTGCAAAATTGGTGCGTCGTGGAAAATGACTTCCTATGAGAAAAATGTTCACTTCACAACAGAGCTCTAATGGCGGTGGAAGAAAGAGCTGCAAAGCTATATGCGAAATGTAGTAGCTGGGGTGTATATGACCCAGGTGCATGAAAATGGAGTTTCCAGCGGCAAAAACCTCCTACACCCTGCCCTAAAAGAATGCAGAGAAAATTTTTCCTCTACGAATTGTAGCTGGTAATGAGCTGAGGCGAAAAGTGAAACGTGTTTCCCGATCGGACATAACCCTATCGAGTTAGAGCCGACTAAGGTGCGAAAAGTCTAGTACCTCAGTTCGAATAAAAAAGAGGGAAATACTAAAAAAGTAAGTATTGGGATAGCTATAAATAACTATTTAAGTCTCCGAGGAGTATAGGAGTCTGAGTAGTCAATATTCTTCTCAGAACTTAAGGAATTCAGTTTTGTAGTAGATTTTCCAAATTGTACCGGATCAAACTTTGATCGCCCCCCCCCCTCCCCCTCCCGCTAGATAGAAATAAACATTGCTAATAAAAAATATTTAGAGTATCATATTGCAACGTTTAAGACATCAATCATATCTGGAGGTGTCGGGCCAAAAATGGGGATTTTTCTAGTTTTTGCAAATTTATCCAACTATTTAGAAAAGTAGGTATATTGGCTTTTGGATACACGCATATAAGTATCACAAGCCATCGTCCGAGGTGACCAATTTTACTGTTTTGCTGCTAACACAAACAACAGCTAAGTTTTCAAGAGATGGATGTAATTAAAAGTGCTAATGGCAAGTAAAACTAATATTATTGCATAATGCTCACATTTTCAAAATTACATTGTTAATGGCATACCTTTTCCAACACATTTTTCTGGTGCAAGCTATCATCTTTATGAATAAGTACCACTTTAGGGCCAAACTCTTTTTAAAAAAATACATTTATGAAAGTATTCTTATGAGATGTACTTAGATGAAAGATGAAACGAACACATTTGTAGGTAATTACGGTAACTACCTACTTTTCGCACATTTACATTTTGCGTTTCTCCCTTAAGGGAAGAAGTTTTAAGGGGTTTGTCTTTGTAATTTTAATTTCAAAATCTCTGTTTTAGTAGCATGTTCTAAGCCGAACTGCTACATGAAATATGAATAAGTAGATACTTATATGTATGTATATGTACATTACATATTCGCTTAGCATCAATGCCTCGTCTTTTTACGAATTATTGATTTTAATATTTCTCTTTTTACATTCCTAGGTTAAATAAACAGACATTTTTTTTTACAATACGGGTAAAATGATATGGTAGCAATATCTTATAAAAGGTACATTATATGTTAAATAAGTTACAACACTCTAGCTTTGTGTTCCGACTTGTGCCGTCGTGCCAGTTCCCACATGTCAGCGGTTTGAGTGAGATGTGCGTTGTGATATTTTTGGCTGCGCAAAAATTTTGCGTTTATGAAATAATTCAGTGTAATTTTGACAAAAAGAGGTATAGCTGTAATGCACAAAATTACACACCAATAGTCGTCTTATTGCAGGCACATATTTTTATAGTTACTTTTTTTGGGCGGTTATGGTTTTAATCATGCCACGAAACTATAAGCGAACCACTGACCGTCAATCATGGAATGAAGAAAGCATGAAAAAAGTCATAAAAGCGACTAAAGAGAACAATGGGATGGCTGCTTTTAGAAGAAAAAATGGCTTCGGAAATTTCTTTAACAAGAATAAAAAAAATTACACTGGACAGGAGTGATTAGTTGGTTATATTAAGAGACATAAGGACATATCATTGCAGAAACCAGAATCAACGTCTGTATCGAGAGCTCCAACTAGCTCCAAATAGAAAGGTTCTTCAAAGTTTATCAAGATATTGTATTTTTGTCCAAGTATAATCATATAACATTGACGAGTCTGGCCTATCCACTACACAAAGGCCACAAAAAATAATAGCTACCTACAGCAGAAAACAGGTGGGTGCGTTTACCAGTGCCGATCGTGGGTCTAACGGTGCAGTTGTCTGTTGTATGATCTCCACCGGATCTTTCGAGACTCCAAGTCTTCCTTAAATAGCTTCGTTATTTTCAATCGCATGTGAACGCAGGTGTAGAGCAAAAAGTCCTTTGGATAGTGGATAGTTACGCGAGTCACAGGGACTTCGAATCCTCGAAAATTTGCCCAAGTAAATGGCTTAGCGCTAATTTGTCTACAACCACATTGCCACCACTCATCGTATTTAGTCATAAGATTTTTGTTTTTACGGGCCATCGAAATATATTTTAATAATTGGCTGAAAGCTCACCCTAGACGTCTACATATTATCAAATGAGTTTTTTGCTCAGTCAGGCTTGTGGTAAAACAGCGACTGCTCAAAATGGCTGCTGTGGATTTAAAAATACATGACCTTGGCCTATAGGTCCCAATATTTTCCCCGATCATATATATGATCCTGCTGAAACAACTAGCATTCCTACGTAAGATGAATTAAATAAGGAATCGGTAAACGTTCGTTCGACTGAACCACCCCGAACGCCCATTGTTGAAACAATATCGACTTCACAAACACAGACTTACAATTGCCAGACAGAGACTAATGATTTAATAATTTGAGAGTCTCATTAACCTGTTACAAAAGGAAAGCTTATAGGTAGCCAAGGCAAATAAAAAGTTAAGGGGAAAGAATAGAATTTAATTTTAACATCCACTGCTAACATAGATGAAATAAAGTCAAAAAACGATTAAGAAAATACACAAAATAAGAATGAAGAAATTTAAAATATTAATTGTAAGAATTACACACAAGTGAATGATGATGATTGTTGCCTTTACATTTATTGCAATGATTCATATTCCCGGTTTAAGCTCGGAGAAAGTTGGGTAAAATGCGTAACATGTGGACATTGGACACATGCATCTTTTGCCGACAAGAGATCCAAAATATTTGTTTGTGAGCTGTGCATTTAAAATATTACATAATGTTGTAATGAACAAAATGTATTTTCGTTGCTCTTTTTATAAATAATTATATTTTCGTTAGTTTTCAAGTTTTTGAAGAAATTATTATGTTTTTGTTTAGATGAAGTAACAAAAAATTTTTATTGTGATGTTTAAGTTCCTAAGTTAGGAGAGTATTCCATGTTCCATGCCAAATACCGTGTTGCTTACGAGAAAATTTAAATCTGGTTAACTCCAACATTAAAGTTGCCGAGCGCAAACATTTCAAACTCAATGTTAATAATCCACCAAAAAAGCTGTGGAATAACCTGACAACATATGGTATGCATATAGAAGAACTGCCTCAATCCCTTTGACCTGGATTCCGATATCCTGAATGCACAATTTTGCTCCGTGAGCTTCTTGAATATCCCTCCTTCAATAGCGACTAATGATTATACTCTTGATGGATTTAGTTTCTGTGGTGTTGGTCCAGAGGAGGTATGCAAGGTACTTTATGGTATAAAATCTGAAGGCATGGGATCTGACGATACGATATACCTCCAAAATTTATAAAGATGCTTTTACCATCAATTTTTTACATCATAGGTCACATCTTTAATATCTGCCTGACGACGTCCGTATTTTTTCGCGCTTGGAAACATGCCGTAGTATTACCTGTTGCAAAATACTTCTCTCCCAGTACTCCATCTGATTTCCGACCTATTAGCGTATTATCTTACCTCTCTAAGGCGATAGAAAGGCTTATGGGTGATTAATTAGAGCAATTCTTCGTGGGACATTCGCTTCTCACGCAATGCCAATTTAGATATCGGAAAAACCATAGTTGTGAGAGTGGAGGATTACAACGTACCTACGTCTGACACTTTATTACATTTCGCTGAAGGATATTTAAGCGGAGAATTGAAGCTTGGAAAAGGTTGGACGCTGAACCCTTCTTGTGTGGCTCCGACCTTCTATCACCGTTAAGGGTGCTAAGTTAAGCCTAAATATATGTTGTTAGAAGATCAGTAATTATGTTCAAGTAAGACTAGTATTTAATTGCTTTTGTAGTACTATAAGAAAGAGACCGATTTTGGAATTGTTGTGGTCAATATTCGTACCTTTTTTATCTATCATACGAAAACTTGATCTTTAGCTTACTTAATATCGATCATGTAACCTTATTTCTTTCTAACCATTTTGAGACAAGCAGAGCCAAATTATGCTTCATTCCTACGTTTTGTTTCAGTAATTCTTTGGAAATAAATTCTCACCTAGTAGTTCCTATTCACCGATTAATAATAAACAAGCCAAACAGAAATGCAAATGTATGTCACCGTTTAGAGACGAATGAGACTTACTACCAAGAACATTTTATTTACACCCTGCAAATTAGTCTCCCTGGCAGGATCGGCGAAGTACCTGAATTGGGAAACATTATTAACAGAATGTCGAATCTTTGTCCAGCTGGAGGACGTCAAAAAAAAACACACACTGGTGTGAGCAAAAAGAACAGTCTCCAGCCTGGCTTTTTTTTGGTCATCAGGCGGTCGACAAGTTGACAGTGGCAAAAAAGATCAGATAGCAATCGTGAAAAAAAGATAAAATTGATCAGGGCTTTGTGGTCCAGTTTTGGTTATTTTTTTTTTTTTTTAATTTCGGAATTGGAGCTGGAAGGTGGGATTCGTCGTGGGACAGTATTAAACTCTGGTGACGTCCTTTTTTTTCTTTTTCTTTTTTATCGTAACCTAGATATAAAAATACATTCGTACCTTGTTAATTTGGCTCGGCTTCATCTCCTAATAATCAATTCTTTTTCCATCTCATTTAATATTTTTTTTCCTTCCCTTCTAGAAGTAGCTATGTACATGTACATTCAGTTATATCTTGTTTTTTTCGTAGAAAAGTGTTTTGTAAAAAAAAACTAACGAAATATATGCATTCATACATTTAATTGAGAGTTTCATGGTTTCCCTCGCAAGAAAAGAAATTATTAAAGAAATCGAAAACCATGTGGCGCCCAAACTAAATTAGAAGAAACCCAAACCCTTCTTCACTGAGCTGCGAAATCGGCCTGAACGGCCAAGAGTTACGTCTAGGGAAAGGGTAACGTAACATTTTTGTCTCTGTCAGATTTTTCAAAGACTTTCGATAGCTTTCAGCATAAACTACTTTTCGATAAACTCTCAGAGAGATTCAAACTCAGTAGGGTTGCCATTAAACTAATTTATAGCTTCCTATCAGAACACAAGCAATGGGTTAGAGTGCTAAGCACTATATATACAACTGCTACTGTAAAATCTAGTGTCACTCAGGGCTCAATCTTGGGACTGCTGTTATTTTGTGCATTTATCATTGACTTGGCGGAAGAATTCAAAGCTCGAGCATTCAGATGTAAGCAGATGACGTTCAATTGTATATATCTAGGCTGGTCGGTCTCGTTCAGGATTGCGCTTCTAGACTAAATGATGACTTATACCGCGTTCACCATTGGGCTATAAGTATTTATCTTTATTTAAATGCGACCAAATCAAATTACATGAGTTTTGCGCGAACTGGAGTCAATACATTGTTATGCAACTATGTTGAGTGATTGGTTTGGACGTAAAGTCCAGACTGCCAGTATGAGCTGACAGATTACTCGACGGACAGCGCTGACTGCAAGGCGGCACGCTAGTTAGCCTCAGCTATTGGCGGAGAGTGTAGGGAGGTTCCACGAAAAACCTACCGCTGCCGTGTGCCATAATCAAAAAAATTTCGTGTCTATTAACTAAAGGCCGGCACACATTCGGTCGTGAAGGGTCCCTTACGTCACTTACCCATATTCATCAGCGAAAGCGCAGATGGTTTGCTTTCTGTGCGTGCTCCAGCCACCCATCTGACTCTGAGGGCAGATGTTTTCAAAGTCCCTTGTTGACCTGGAAAGAGAGGCTAGGCGACCTTCATGCGAGAGGGCTCCGGAACAGTGATAGGAGAAATAAAAGTATTTAGAGCATATTTACGTTATAATAGTTCATTGCCTTAAATATGTCTTAAAGTAGAACATTCCTAAATATTAACACTTTCAAAGACGTCATATATTCCGCATTTGTTGTTTGAATTCATTCCAGTGATAAAAGAAATAATAATACTAGTACTATTAATAATATGATATATGTATACGTATATATATATGTACAAAGAAACAAATAACTTCAACGAAAAATTATTACTAGATAAAGCGCTCATATATAAGAGCTAAGTATTGTTTCAGAATAGATTACCTAATTAAATTTGAGGAATCAAACTGGAATCTAGATCGCTTAGAAATGGATTTAAGATATATGCCATAAAGTTTGGAATTTAACGATAATGAAGAATTTTCTTTTTAAAAATTCGGCATGGAAATACGTTTGCTTACCGAATAAAATAGAAAGCATGCATTAATTCTAAACAATTCAATTTTATTTAACATACTGAAAAAACCCTCTTACTTGGTTAAGGTTTTTTTGTTGGTTGAACATTCTTGATGGAAGTATTAAAATTTCTCAAAATTAGGGTAACCTCATCTCTCCTGGGGGAAAGTTCTCCAATGTCTCAAACATGTCTTGATGAATTTTAACTATTTTGTTCATCCTGTATTAGTTTCGAACTCTTTTAATGTCATTCTACCAATCTCTTTATTTTCTTTGACAGTATCACCGGAATAAATATCCTGGAGGGTTTTACACATTCCACTGGACATTAGCATTAAAAATTGACAGAAATCATTTACCGTAATCCACTAACGATTTCTGTTTGAGCTATAATAAGTTCACTTCTTGCTACAGTAAATAGATCACAATCTCTATTGCCTCTTTTGCCTATTTAATATCCTAAGCATCTGGTCCTATAAATGGGAAATTTTCTTACTTTTGTATATCCAAAGCAATTCGCCTTACCCGTAGCATTTCATCGTTGTTTAATACATTATGGTCCACAGAAAATTTAACAAATCACGGAGCCTTATTTTCAGCACTTTTACAAAGTAATACTCTACACGTTCCGATGTTGCAACCATAAAGTCTGGAAATATAAATCAAGCAAAGTTCTGCACTGGTACAAGTTTTCTCCGTATAGATAAACTATCCAGTTAATATTGTTCATATTTTTTTCTGCAATTTTGGGAGATATTAGATAGTTTACAGGTCGACTTTTATTTCTGTTTATTAATTAAAAAAAACTCACGCACTTTCTGCAATAAGGTACAGTGCCTGCCACTAAGTAGTATAGCGTTGGTGTAATTGATACATTAGAATATCCTTCGGCATCTTTTTGAATAAAAAAAAGTTGACTGTTCTTCCAGCCAAGTAATTTTTCCTGCCCGAAAAAGTGGCGGATTTTGTGCGGGGTAGACGAAAATAACTAGATTATTTGAAGATAGGTCAGTCTAAGAACTGAAAAATATTCTAAATTTACTTACAGGCTATGTTTACTAGTAGATGATTGCGGAAACTTATTTTTTGTTCATTCACCGATGTAGCTGGTCGATGGATCACAAATGACAGAGAAGATTGTCTTCTTCTTCTTTTCCTTTTCTCATCAACATATCGCTTCGAGCTCGAGAAAACGCACATCTCTCGGTCTGGGTGCATTCAAATATTCTGATTGACAGCCGCCGGCATACACGTTGCAGTCTTATCAATGTAGCATATTGCTACATGCAATACGCTACCCTCTGGTTCGAGTATACAACACTAAAACATTGAAATTATGCTTAATAGTGGCATGACTTGCTACGATCACACCAACGCTGTCTTACAAAAAGTTTATGGTACGCTTGGAAGCTGTTTGTCGCGTTGCTCCCTACCTTAACTAAGCTTAGACTAATAAAAGCCCTCGTTCTACAATTTGTCACGTTTGTTAACCTTATACGAGTAGTATACCCTTCTACCCCCTTCTGGTGCCATACTCGATGTATGAATGCTCAAATTTCAAAATCAAAATTCGCGTGAATTTCCTCTGAACTGCTTCCAACTGATCGGAATATGTTAACTATGTGGGATTCCAAGACGCAGTATCTTGACCAAAAATATTCTGTAACTTCTTTTGTCAAAGGCTTTAGAAAAGTTTGTGAAAACACAGTCAATTTGCCTTGGTCAAGAGCGGAAACCACAAAATCAGCCAAAAAAGCCAAGTTTGTGACAGTGGAACGACCTGGGAAAAACCGTACTGACTATCCAAGATAATTGCTTTCGTTGTAAAAGTGCCACACCAGACCACTGATATGCTGACTATTGAAGTCGGGTTAGTTTAAAATATTAAAAATGAGTGAACGAAATTTTGTTTCAAAATTAGTTCAAAGTGTTGAAAAACGAGTGTTCCTGTAGGAATCAACGTGTGCAGACTACTATAAAAGGGATGAATTTGAGAAAGCTTGATGATAAATTGGAAAAGATGTTATGTTTTCTTGTGACATTTTTTATTAAATTTTACTCCGTACTGAAGAGAATTAGGGTTTCTTCCAATACGAAACGCTTCTTCCAATCAATTTTTGAAGTTCAAATTTGCAATTTACATTAGCATAGCTTCTTTTCTCCATACACGGAATATAACTCACCTTCAAGAAGGTGTTGGGCTTCCTGTAAATTATCATGAATAATAGTTGGACTTTATCGTTTATCATGAAAGATGGCTCAATTTTATTATTGATCACAGCGCATCAATAGTGTGGTATGGCACATCAATAGTGTGGTATGGCACTTGATTATAAATAAAATATTAATGCCAGGCTATTGGAAATGGTAATGAAATGGAATGGTATGTATGTACTCACTCGACTTTCATTTGTGTTTATTCATGTTTGTTTGTTTCTTTTCTTTATTGTTGTCTTTCATGTTGGCTAATTTTTTTTACTCTGTTTCTTTTTATATTTATTATTTATTCGGTTTAATTTTAACTTCATTAAATATTGTTGTATTTATTTGCCAACTCAAGTAATATGTCTTTATTGTATAAACTGAAAAGATTTTTTTAGGTTTTGTTGTACTCTGCCACAAACAAAGTATTGTATTGTATTCCTAACTTTTCTAAAAAAAAAGAAAATCCTATTAAATTTTGTTCATGTTTCCCCTATACATTGTGATTTTATTACACTCTAGGCCAATCCTTTTGTTTTTTTTTTTTTTTTAATGTAATTTTGTAACATTTTTAATTTACATGAATCAAATTTTGGTGAAGTTGCAACAAAAAATGCAATAAAGTACTAGTGCAAAAAAACAACTATATATGTACTTTTATACTAATACACAACTTTGCACAACCCCATAACTTTTTGAAAAAACATTAAAACAAAAAACTGATTCAAATATTAAAATTTCATTATGCCTTGTGGTATGGAACGGAAATACACCTATTCTGGCAAATATTGTGGAACATTGTAAACCTGATAACACAAAAAAGTTTTAATATTAAAGCAGAGTGGTTCATTTACTTTTGTGCTTCAGTGGCCATGAAAATGAACAGGAAAAGTACAACCTGGTCAAATAGTATACGTAAGTACCAACAGTAGATAAGCTTGCCTCCTCTGTTGCATTGTAAAAAGACTTTAAAGACCCGTTGTACTGAAAATAAGAGTGAAATACAATTGCCTACGTACATATATACATACATACGTACATACTTTAAGGGTTTTTGTTTCCGCACTGTGTAGTTTGTAGCACTCGGCTGCCGTAAAGTCATCAGCTCGTATAGCTTTCATCTCTCTAGAATACCAAGAGCGTTGTTCAGTTGAAAGTCCTGAACATTTTTTCCACGACCAACTGTAATCGTAATACCACCGCCATTACCCCCTCCCATTCCTCCTATTGTTGCAGTTTTTATAAAACTGCATGCGATTTTAGTACCGCAGTAAATGCAAGAACGAAGCAGCAGCTAGGACGTGTAATTAACTCAAAACTCTTTTAGCGGAAGTGTTTCAAAACGAGGAGTTGGAACAGCAATCATTTTAGTTTTGAACGCTTTTTGCTGATAAGAGCCTTGCGTGCTTTTTATATCCATTGAAGTCCGCAGTGTCCACAAATGTGGTGGAAACCGGGAACAGCTCATTCATTCCATTCATTTAATTCATCTCTTGTAATTTTTTGATTAGTAAGTATTGCTGTAGCACAAGTGAACTTACAATGGCAATCTAGTGATATATGGATACGAGTATATACAAACGTGGACACATACATTATGGATGTACAGCTCTCTGAACTTTTTTGTTTTGTCCACAGAGTTTCTATGGGCTTTTGGGAAAAACAAGTCCTCGCTTGTGGTGTTATCAATGAAATTTTTGTGGATTCATTTGCAATAAATAATTCCATTTCGTCTAGCCAAAGAAGTGTTACAAATATTTTCGTTTGCATCTGTATCTTTTTGCTTATCCATCTATAGAACGCGCAAATACGAGTATGAATACAGATACACATGAATTTGGAAAAAAAAGCCCTGCTAGAAAGCATACAAATTCGTTGGAATTACTCCAGTGAAGTGTGAATTTTTTATTTTTGTCGTCCTTGTTCAGTGATTGGATGACAATACAGCCGTAAATTCTTGAATACGTTGTGCATTTGCAATATGAATTCGAAATATAAACATTTTCGAAATGTTTTCAGCTTTAAGCTTATTGTATAATAAAAGAGGAAAGAGTTTGGTTTTATTCGAATATACTATTTAGAATTCTAGATATGTCGAAATGCATGCATCTATATAGCGACAAACTTGAAGTATATAAGGATCAGTGATTGCAAACGGCATTGAAAAATAACCGCCCCCAAAACCCTCGAGAATACTTCACAAGCCATGCAACAGACTCCCTCACTTCCACATGAGGGCCCCAATGTAGTCCTAGTAATCTAAAATATTTGCAGTATTCTTATGTAAAACTGGCAAAAGTTTCATTTGAATAGCTCCTCCGCTCTAAACTACTATTCATACAGTAAAATAGTGTTTTGATAATTTTAAGCTTGCTTTCTTATCTTCCGAACCGTAATAAAATTTTTATACCTTTCCTAACAAAATTATTTAAAAAAAAATTTATCTTAACTAAATGACTACGATTCCTCAAACCAAAACTTTCATCTGAGTAAGCGCTGTGCCATCATGGCATGCCGAACTACGGCCGCATATACACTATTGCAATTATTACTCAGCTGAAAGTTAGTGAGCGTAAAATGGTAAAGTTACTTTGTAATCAAAGCTATTTTATTAATTAAGGTATATAGTAAATGTATCCCTTGGGAAGGTAAGGAGCTTTAATTTACTGGAAGACTATTTTCCCCTGTGAATAGTAGTTTAGGATCCATAGCATATATAAAGTCCACGTTTGGCACTTTTTCGTAAGTATCAATATAGCAAATTTTAGAGAATGGACTCCTAACGCACACATAATAGATTTCTGTTTCATGGCTTGGAAAGTATTCTAGAGGGTCTTGCCGCCTCCGTATTGTGTATTTTGATTGTTCTAAAATCATTTCTTTTAAATAATTTTTACCCAGCCTTTGACTAAATAACTTCATAATTTTCATGGCTCCGAGAAATAACAGAAAACAAAAATAATAACAGTAGAGTACAAGAAGACATCAAAGAGAGAGTCAAAAATATTATCTTTTCTTTGAAATATGTACAGGGTGGGCGAAAAGTCACCATGAGGTTTAAAAATAACTAACTTTTTCGTTTGTACATTGCTCCACACCCTGTTGACCGTTTCTCTTCATTCCTTTTTTACATGATAGAACACACAGTTGGCTATCATGTAAAAAAGGAATGAAGAGAAACGGTCAACAGGGTGTGGAGCAATGTACAAACGAAAAAGTTAGTTATTTTTAAACTCCATGGTGACTTTTGGCCCACCCTGTATATGTAAATTGTGAAAACATGTACGCGTATAACACCATATCTGGGATATCAAAATATAGAAAATCTATCAATATAGAGAAAGTTGAGTAAAAAATCGAAAAAAAAATTCATACAGGGTGTCCCGTAAGTTGGGTGAAATATTAATTTTCTATTCTTGGTTCGGCAAAATGTGACATTTTCTTACAAGTTGGAACAGTTGGCTTAGAATTTAAAGCAACAGGTTACATAAGCACTATTCGGGATTACACAAGAAAAATAAAATTGAAAAAAAGTAAAAATTTGTAGCAACAGGAACTAAAAAACCATCACAAGGTGTACATTTTCTCGAAAACAAAAGAAATGTCTATAATTTGAAAATTACATGACTTAGATTTTTTTTATATTTTTCTGGTAACTGTTATGATTTGGTCTATCACCCGATTCCGGCTTGACGTCGACTTATTGGACACCCTATAAAATACCCGCAAGGTAATTGTAATAATAATTATTATTTGTAGGTATAGTAATTATTGATACGAGCCACCCCAATGCAGAAACACGCCGCCCAACGAGATAATCCGCCGCCCCGACCCCCACCCCCTCGCGCGATGCATTCTTAGCTGACACTATTCATTATCAATTGTTCTGAATTTTGGGATATGGTTCACTTTTATTTTGCCCTTTTTAATAACTTTCTATCAACTTACAGACCTCTGACTAAAAAACTTTGTGACTGAGCGCCTGAGAGTGCCGTTCGTGACGAAATAGTTTTAGGGTAGTAAACGTGGATAAATTTACATGCACTGAAATAAATATTCTGTACTAATAACATTAAACGATAGTTACTTTAACATTTACACTTTTGATTTCGAGCCAACATAATATTTATTTGTGTTAACTGAATCAATACTGTTGATTATTTAACGAATTTTATTTTTAATCAAATTTTCGATTATTTCGACATATCGTTCTGTGTTGACTGTGTAGAAACTACAGAAAATTTAGTACCTACTTTTAACACAAAAATTTGTTTTATGTTGTTTTCACTGACGATTCTTTTGTTTAACTTTGAAGTGTTGTTGATATTGGTTTTACAAATGAAAAATACTTGTATTTTATAAAAATTAATTATTGTATTTATTGACAGATATCTATACATTAATACATACATACATATGTACCTACATATGTATAACTTAAAACTAAACAGGAAAAATATCAAATGATTATATGAATGATTTTCATAATCAATTAAAGATTTTAATGAAATATACGAGCAAAATTATTATACCAGAATATGTTTCAAATTAAGTTTATACTTATTATATTCCATAATATGTATATAAATAAATTTTTTAAATTGGAAATAATTATTATATGTTGTCTGACCAAACTGATAAACAATTTTGGATGTCGAATCTTGGACTCCCATGGGTATAGTGGGCAGGCGCGGATCTAGCGTTAAAATAAGGGGGGGGGGGGGGTCCTGGTCATCTTACTGCAAAATAAAAAACAACTTTCGGGAAAAAAGGCAACATTATGGGGAAAAATTTTGGCTTTCATCTGAACACTTCCCAAATTTTGCGAAATGCTCATGGGCCAACCAACACAATTCACTTCTAGGGAAGGAAGAAATTTGCTGGCTTCGTGCAGAGACGTGTTATCACAATAGTTTTTATATGATTACCAGGTTAACTGTGTAAACGTTTAAACAGGTAACAATTTTTGATATAAATAATAAGTGTATCACAAATTCACAGCACATAATGAGAATTTTATTATATTATCACCTCAAATCGGATGCAAGCCAGGGCCAACACGTGGGTGATTATAGGCAGTTTTTACGGGTGAGAAGTATTCGTGGGTAGGATTAATTCCGAAATGCTAAATTTCGATCGGGAGAACGGGCAGTATACCAATAATACTACTGAAAAGGAATTTGATTCGGTCATTTTAAAATTGCGAAATTTCTAATCGATCGGTTGTATAGTTGTTTACCTGCGATTTGAGGTGATAATGTAATAATTAAATTATTATTACGTGCTGTGAATTTGTGATACAGTTATTGTTTATCTCAATAACTCTATATATTTGATGGAATCTTTCGTGACCGATGTGTGAAACATTATTAAAAGAAATTAAAGAGTATTCTACTTGTTTTTACATTTATTTCACAAAAAAATTTTCTTCTCGTTATAAATTTACTGACAGCTGTTTCGATCTCTATCGGATTATTTCACAAAAAATTATTCTTCTCGTTATAAAATTACTGACAGCTGTTTCGATCTCTATCGGATCATCCTCAGAGGAGTAGCACTTGTTTACTTCTCTGAGGATGATCCGATAGGGATCGAAACAGCACTTGCTTACTCCTCTGAGGATGATCCGATAGGGATCGAAACAGCTGTCAGTAAATTTATAACGAGAAGAAAAAATGTTTGTGAAATAAATGTAAAAACAAGTAGAATACTCTTTAATATCATTCAAAAACTCTAACTTAATTGAACACGTACACAATTAATTTTGGCAATCATATATATGGAACTACGCGTAACAAAATTGTTGTGCTGGTATGTCTAAGCACAAGGGTAGGAAAATCCTTCCTTCCCTAAAAACTTCTCCCATTGACCGTAAAATAATAAGATTAAGATTACAAGTATATTTGTGCTCGATTACTGTCACTGATATCGACAGATAAGAAATACAAATAACCTGATACCGACGGCTGCACTACTATAGGTCTGTTCGCATATTTTTTTCAAATAAAAACACGAAAAACGTCAAATAATATGATAGGGAAAGAAACTTCGAGTGACACTCGCAAAGTACGCGAAAGGCTCCGAGTAAAAACTTGTGTAACGTCAAATAATTAAAGTGGATTACCTGATTTATTATTTAAATTATTGAGTTATTGTGCTCCTATTTGAAATAAATATGCATGCCGGAGAATTACTTTCTATAGTACAAGTACAATAAACAAATTTAATTTACCACTTTGAATACGTAAAATGGTTTTGTAGAACATTCTACTTCCACTGGAGGAGGAATAGCAGGTTTATCTATTTCTTTTAAAGTAAACTAAAAACTTGAAAAATAGCTAAAAACTCAAAAATAACTAAAAACTAGTGGAAGCGGTCGAATCTCACACTTTTGAAGTTTTTACTTGACGATTTTTCTCCAGTCAAATCAAGTAATAAATTGAAAGGAGGGGAAAAGTGATGTCAACAATTTCTCTCTCAGTTTTCGAGTACGCGAAGGCCTTCGAGTAAGAACTTACAAAACGATTTGAAGCTAGTACGCGAACAGACCTAAAGTTTATGAGTATACTGCACGCGCATTTTGCTACACTTTTGTGCCTATACGTATCAATGTCATCAATAGAAAGAAATAGTTCCGGAAATTTTGAAATTGTGAAATTTCTGATCGGACGGCTTATTTAGGGCCAACCCACACGAGAAGTTTTTAGGGAAGGAAGAATTTTCCTCCTCTTGTGCTGAGACGTACCAGCACAATAATTTTGCTATGCGGAGCTCCGTATATGATTACCAAAATTAAGAAAGAGAAATTAGGAAAGAGAACGCCATATAGAAGTGAATTCATTTTCTGCAGTGTCTTTCTATGGACATTAGTCATTATGCATGTCAGTAGTTTTATATAAGAACGCTGCAAATATTTTAGCATGTTAGGAGTTAGGACTAAGTTAAGGCTCTGATGTGGTAGTGAGGGAGTCTGTTTTGTGGCTTAGAAAGTGTTTCTCGAGGGATCACACAAAGTTGGAGTCCCAAACTGAAATTCTGAGAAGAACTTATACACATACATCACATGCACAGAATAATATTAATTTAAATAAATTGTGGTTTTTTTAAGTTTTGGAATAAAATTTTTTTTTGAAGTTGAAAAATATAAATAAAAAAATACAAAATAATAAATATATTTTTTCAAATAACTCAATTATACAAATATAATTAGGGGGGGGGGGGTCATGACCCCCACCCCTGGATCCGCCACTGATAGAAGGAACTGACCAATTTTGTGTATAAGCTAAGTCCTTTTCCACTAGGTTCAACATCACAAAAAAAGTAATTTCTATATGCTTAACAGTTTAATGCTGTGCCATGTTAAGCAGATGACCTTGGGCTATGCTGGCTTTCATTCAGTTGTTTTATTAACTCTGATACTAATGAATTCGTGATGCGTGTCGTTACATCCTTATTTTTGTAAGTTCCCTTAATTCGAAAATTGTTTTAAAGAGGTAAATATTATCTATAATTAGTTATTTGTTACTTGCTGGTTCTGCCAATCGTATAAAAAAACTTTTCGAAAATAGGCTTATATCCAAGCATTGCAGAGCATTTAAGTCTGTTGTAAATGTTTTTCTCAATTTTCTGTGGCACTGGAATCAGCATTTTTTTTCACAAGCTTGCTCTTAATTTTTCGCATTCACAATCCAATGAAAACTTAGAAATAAATGTTAAACTTTGAAATAATTTAATCGCTTTCGACAGAATTGTGGCTTGAAATAACGGAACTATTCTCTATACATAGTGTTTTAACAGAAAACTCTGTTGAATTCAACATTGCAAAATATTTAAGCCCATTTTCTACAAAATTTTGAAGTGAATCAATTTTTCATTGTGTTAGTTCTACTGAATGGATTCAGTTGAGCTGTTTTAATATTATGTATTAAATCAACAGAACAAAAACTCTTTGTACAGAATTTCATTAAAACTCATTTTGACATAATCCAATCATTTTAAATAACTTATCATGGGTTATATTAGAAAAAACTCGAAACTTTTTCAATAGAAATTTCGATTTCAATGAAGGCATTTGTATTATAGTACGTTTTCATTAGGCCTACGTAAGTATATGGACTGCTAGCTGCAGGTCTTTTCCATACAAAATTATTGAAGCCAGCACATGCCCCCATCAGAGTGGCAAAATATCCCCAAATTATTGTCATGTTGCGTGATATTACATAATTAGGGCTACCACGAATAGCTAAAATGAAGGTAAATTTTCAATTTTATTTTAAAAATTAATTCTATACGCAAATTAAGTTGTTATTAAATATTCAGAAAATATTTTAAGTATTTACGTTTTTCCCGTTTCAAACTTAAAACAATGTTGCATATGTAATTTACCACTACATACTGTAATAAATTTTATATTTCATGAGATAAGTAAGAGGTGTATAAAAATCTTAAATGTTTAGATGTTTCTTCACGAACTTTTATTTCATGTAATTCCTTTTAAACTTTGAGAAATAAATATTGCGAAAACTCTTTGTACTTTTTTTTCAATCGAATTAAGAGCTCCAATTTATGGTGGCCATACAGTTTTAAAGTTACTAACAACACTTTTTAAATTTTCTGAATAAGCGAAAAAAGCATTAAGCTGGAAATTTTTCGTCTTTATTAGACTGAAATTCATTGGAATAAAAATGTTTTTTTCCCCAATGAATTTACAAAATGTATTGAGATGCAGAAAAAATATCAGACTTTTCGACCCAGTAATCAGAGAGGTCTCATCAGTGTGGTTATCTCTGATCGCCTAGCACAGAATTTCGATGATAGAGGTGACCCAATTGCCCATATAAATACTTCTTAACAAAAGCAACTGTGAATTATATGGTAGAAAGATTTCTAATTGCAATTTTTAAATTAGGCGATTATATTCCCCTTGTTGCCGTATGGCACTCGGATAACACAAGTAAAACTTTAAGCTGGAAATTGTTCGTCTTTATTAGACTGAAAAAAAAAACGTTTTTTCCCCAATGTATTTACAAAATGCATTGAGATGCAGAGAAAATATCCAACTTTTCGAAAATATTCTTTTAAGTGACGATATTATTACTCTTGATCTATTATTATATCATTAGATAGTCAAAAAAATGAAGGTAAGCAGAGATGCTGTAAGATTTTTAATTAATTTTTCTTGAGGAGCGGCAGTTTTTGCATCATAAAAATAGGTTTCTAAAATTATCAACGGCGAATGCATTACAATTTCCTAAGTAAAGGAAATAAATAGTTAGTACCCTGATGTCACAATACCTGAACCATTGTTTTAATTTTTTATCAATTTAGTCGCTATAGCCAGAATAAAGCTACCACTTTCATATTCTACGTTGGAAGGCGTATTTTCTATCATATCAGTGAAGTATCTATGTACTACTCCAATTACCTGAATAATGTTTGGTCTAATATGAATCATTCTGTCATACCTTATTAAAACATATTTCAAAGGAAATTTGTTTCAATAAGTGCTCATTAAAACTGTATGCTTAGAAGCTTTTCTGGGTAGTCAATAGCGAATTGTTGTATTATATGGAATATTATGGAAAAATTCTCTAATTTTCAGAGTGCTTATTGTAGTTATTATACAAATAGGTGGGTACATGTTCTCCTATTTTATACAATGCAAAGTTTAAAGAAATTAGCAGAGAGACTGATTATTACATCAGTGTTAATTAGTGAAATATATACACTTAAATTTTTCTCAAATTTGTGCATACCATTATTTTAAAGTGAAAAAAAAAAAACAATAAATAAATTATGAACGCGCCAATTGCGATACCTCCTAGGTAGTGTGGAAACTCGTAAATTTTTAATGTTCATTGTTTTTGTTTTCATGCATTACATCATTTAATCTTCTATAAGACTTTATCCTTTTATGTGTAATAATTTCCCTTGTAGAAATATTTTTCTTACTTTGTGGCAGCACAAATCGCTCGCAACATAAAAGCATATTTTATACATACTGACTTCACTTTTTGCGAGTTGTCATCAGTCTACATATTAGGTTTGTTCGATGAAAACACCGTGGAAAAACACCGTGTAAATTTTCCCCTATAATTTTCCCCAAATTTACCCGAGGTTTTGTGCACTCATCGAACAGGTTTTTTAAACACCGGGTAAATCTAATGTAATGACATTTCTCTGACAGTTCTCCTGAGCATAATTTAACTTCTAATTTCCAGTGATTTGTGAAAATATATTTATAAAATAGGTGAAATAATTAAAAATTTAAAAATATGTAAATATTAAAATGCACAAAAAATATTTCTCAGTTTTTTCTTAGTTACATATTCTTTTATTAGCTTTTTTACATCGATATTATCGCCTTTTCTGTAACTTTACTTTGAAAAATTGCAATATTTTCACTTTTATCATCAAATGTTTTGTCACTAGGTATAAAATTAATAGTTTGGATGATCAAAATCTACAGAAATGTTTTTCTCTATCCCGTTGGCTTCTTCTCGAGCCACTATTAAACCCTTTCCTGACATCTCATTTAAGAATTTAGAGAATTTCTTATATGTTGTTTGTTTCAAATCTATTTGCTTGGTAGCTGCAGGGATAATGTGAAGTCTATAAAAATTACTTGTTAATAATGGTAAAGAAACATTTTTCTTACTAGAAAGGCAGATCTTAAGATTTCATCCATGTTCTACGACCTTAATCGCCTCCTAAAATATTTTCTTATAATTTTCATTCGAATTTCCTATGTGCATATTATCGATGGGTGTTTTGTCATCTAATTTCTTATCCAACTTCCTTATATAATCTGAATTTAGTATGAGCTCCACGATTTTTTCACTTTTATATACAGCACTCAATCGCAATCACCGAACAAATTCCATATGACAGTTCACAAATGACAAATGTCAAACGTTTACCCCTAGAAATTTTTAGTGCAAGTTCGGGGCATGAAATCAGCAACACCGGGCTTTCATCGAACAAGTTTCTGTAATCCCGTGTAAGCCCAGGGTTTTCATAAAACAAGATAGTGAAGCCCGGTGTAGCTCGGGGCTTACCCGGTGTTTTCATCGAACAAACCTATTGAAGTCTGTGATTTTCACTCTTAGATCATATAACAAAAAGAATGGGCTATGAGGAAGAAAAACTTCATCATCTTTTTGCATGTAGTAGAACAGCATCGCTGTATGCCTTTTTGTCATGGAAGTAGTAAACTACGATATTTTCACACCGGGAGAAAAATTTAGTGGTTGAAACTTTATTAAGTATTGAAGAAATTCAATAGAAGAGATCCCATTATATCACAACATTTTAAAATTAATTTTTAAGTTTATTTAATATTTTTATAACTTTTTACATTTTACGAATTTTCCTAGTGCCCCGTTTATTTTCTGATAATATTTTTTGCTGTTGCCTTTGTATAGCTACTGTTACTTAAGGTGACAATGACAATTCAATTATAAACAAACAAACCGGTATTGGAAAATGTTAAATTTGTTTGCCAATGCTGTTGATTTTTATAAATATTTCACTGTTATTTTATTTAAAACACTATAATTTATTAATTAAACTTGCCTGAAAGATGATTTCCTAGGAGAATATCACCGGTTCTTTCTGCAGCACAGCACAGCGGACTTCATCGCGATAATTCAAGACTCCGGAGTCTCATTATATAAAATGCCATTCAGAAAACAATATTTCACTATTGTACTACACTACTATTAATTAAAAATTACTTTAAATTAGTTATTTACTACAAAATCGCTAAATCAAACCCGAACTTCTTGTCAGAAAATCTGAAATGTCAGAAATAAATTAGAATTGTCAAACTGACGAATAACAAGGCGATAGCCCTCTTGTCATTTCCCCTCCGTGTCTTAAGAAAAAATGCTTATTACACGTACACGAGTTTTATACAGCATAGCCTATCCTTTTCGTTATTTGATCTATGTTTTCACTATGTTTTTCGTAATTTCGTTGACAGTTCAATTCTATTTTCCTTGTTTTTAAACTAAACCGGAGCAGTCATCATAGCTATGAACCACGGTCGGTAATTTTGAAACTAATAAAATCCAAATGTTCCAGAAACTTGGGATGCGTTCGTCACAAAATACCTAATTTCGATGGTAATTTTGTAGAAATTACATCGAAATGAGCTGGAAAAAATGTATGGGAAATTGCATAATTTTTGAGCTGATTTCGATGATTTTATCGAAATTACGTAATTTCGGACTAGTGAAAACGTACTATTAGGTGAATCAAAATTTATGTCAATTCCTGTATTATTTACTTATTTAGAAGAGCCAACATGACAAAATTCCACCTGACTATTACAAAAGAATAGAATAGAAAGTAAAATAAAATCAAACATAAGACTATAAAAACAGCAGAAAAAAAAACAAAATTCATTAAATGTAAATAAAAGCAATAAACAATTAAAAAGGAAAGAAAAAACAAAATAAAATAAAACTAGAATAATAAGTTATAAAACTAGCACAGCAACATGTTTATAAGTAAAAGCGAAAAAATTGCTTTATTCGTAAACCAGACCATTCAACCTTGTGGAAGTTAAGCCAAATTCAATGAGGTCTGAGTTGTCATTGAAGGCTCTCAACATAGAGCATATAGGCTCATTATAACCGTAGTTGGTGCGATGAGAGGTACATGTAATAAGGCATACGAGTCATTCCTTAAAGTTCGTGGACGAATATTTAAGTTAATTTTAGATAAGAGCTGAGGAGCATCTACTGCCCCAGTAATTATTTGAAACAAAAAAACTACCTTAGTTACCTTACTTCTTCTGATGAGCGTAGGTAGCTTAAGAAGATTTTATCTCTGCTCATAATGTGGAAGTGTGAGAGGATTATCCCATGGAAGACGTCTAAGTGCGAAACGAATAAATCTCCTCTGTATAGATTCCAATCGCCTTAGATGAGTATCATTAAAAGGACACCAAACAGGGATAGAATAATCACTAAGAGGTCATCCAAAAGCTAGATAGAAGTTCCTTAAAGTAAAACGATCATTAATATCAGGCGTCAATCTTTTTACAAAGCCTAATGCGGCATTAGCCTTATTAATTTTTCCTGTCAATATATGGTAAAAAGTTAAGTTTGGTGTCTAAAAGTACACCAAGGTCTTTGACTTCATTGGTTTTGTCAAGAGTGATACCATTGATATGGTATGTAGTCAGAAGTGGACAATTTCTACGGATAAAGCTAATAGCTTTACACTTTTCAATATTTAGGTACATAAAATTTTTATTATACCAAATGAAAAAACTGTTAATATCAGATTGCAAAGCGCCACAGTCAATAGTGTTATCGACCGTCTTAAAAATTTTGACATCGTCAGCATATATCAGAATATCAGATAGATTAAGTACGTTTGGCAGATCGTTAATATATAAAATGAAAATAAACGGACCAAGATGGCTGCCTTGAGGAACACCAGAAGGTAGAGGTATTTTACAAGAGACAGACGACCTAAACAGAACTTGCTGGATCCTATTTGATAAATATGACCGTAACCATTTAATTAAAAAAGTAGGAAATCCGAGGACACCAAGCTTAAACAATAAAAGCTTGTGGGATATTTTATCGAAGGCCATACTGAAGTCGGTGGAGATTCAGTCAACTTGCCTTCCATTGTCCATTGAGTTGAGACAACAGAATAACATAACTTTTATGTCATTATTACCTACAAAATTTTTTTCAGTATGAGTTTTTTTGATTTAGAATAAGAGAATGGGGGGCTTCTCGATGGAGTAAAATTTTCTTACGTGTTGGGGGGTTTTGAGGTAGAGGTGGTAACTACTTTTTTACTTTTTAGTCAGTTTCATTTATAAAAGTTATTTATTTTAAAAGTTTTGGATTTTATTTCACATATATTTT
This sequence comes from Dioctria rufipes, assembly GCA_963924295.1. Taxonomy (NCBI): domain Eukaryota; kingdom Metazoa; phylum Arthropoda; class Insecta; order Diptera; family Asilidae; genus Dioctria; species Dioctria rufipes. Next base: position 279,373,402 of record OZ002740.1, on the reverse strand, counting down.
GGGCCTTCTTAAATTAAAAAACAAGACACCAACTTTTTTGGTTTTATTTCACTTATAACTTTTGTTCGTTATTGCGTTGGGCGCTATTTATCGCAGCCTACACGTTTGTGACGAAAATGTGAAATTTTAAGAATAGTTTTAGGGTAGTAATTTATGACGATGCCGTTGATCCTAACTACTGGTATATTATTTATGTCATAATCCCTCCTATTCACAAATAGACAATTTGACTTATTTGGATTTAGAATTAGTTGATTGCGACTGGCCCAGTCACAGATCCTATCAAGGTCATTATTCAGGCGAATAACGCCGACCTCGATTAAGCAAATTGGCCAATCTAGATATATTTGTAGGTCATTAGCGTAAAGGTGGACCGAAGTATCCTGAAAAATCGTGGGTATATCATTTATGTATAGACACAAAAGAAGAGGGCCGAGAATAGAACCCTGGGGTATACCACAGTAAAGAGTTAAAGTAGATGAAACTGATTGAGTCTTATCCGATTGGCTAAGGCAGAGAAGAAAATTTTTATTAAGAGAGATAGATGTAGATGAGAAACAAAGATTCTGCCACAATTTAAGAAGAAGGATATCATGATTAAACGAATCGAACGCCTTACTGAAATCCAGAAGGACTAGTATGGCTATGCGATCTCTGTTAAGTTCATCACCAATGTCCGACAGACACCACTTTGAGCAATACCGATTCACAGCTATGACGTGGTCTGAAACCTGACTGCCAGCAAGGTAGTAAAGATTGTTGATTTAGAAAGGGAGTAATTTGAGAATGCATTAATTTTTCAAGAATTTTGATGAGGAAGCAGAGTAGACTAATCAGCCGAAAATTGCCTGGTGCAGAGCATTTGCGAGACTTAGGAGTTAGCAACATAACAGTTTTTTTTTTTTTCAAAGTGATGGAAACTGCGAGTTAATTAGACATGGATGGAAAAACAATTTTTATAAATTTTGGCGAGATGTTATCTGGACCTGTAGCAGATGACCTAATTCTACTAATCGCATTTCATATTTCATGTAGATCTACACATCTGAACTATTATTATTAATCTGAACTACTTCATCAGTGCCCGATCGATGTTGGTCAGGTAAATTAGCTTGGGATAGAATAGATGTGAAGGCATTGTCATTAGGTCATCAGGATCATATTCACAAGGAGGAGAGCCTTTATAGTGCACACCTAGCCTGCACAAGCTACTACTCCACAACAAATCTTTAGGGCGCGAGGCAGGATTTAATTTCCAATTGAAGTGCCTTCACTTAGCCGAGCGTATGACAGAGGTGACCGCTCTGTAGCGACTACGGTCTAAATCAGAGCAAGAAATTCTGAATTTTCAAGGTACGCAAAGAAAACAAAGTCAAAACAAAGTAATTTAATTAACAATTTTGATAAACATTAGGAGTTCCAAGTTTCAATTTCGGGAAATTGTTATTCACTGTAGTGTTAAAATTTGAACTGCTCAGATCTTGCTTTTTGTGCAAACCTTGAAAATTTTAAAATTTATAAAAACATATAATAGAATTTTAATATTTAATTAAGTGCAAAATGCAGGTAAAGTCTGGAGAACTTTTGTAATGTATTTATTAAGTGAAAGGAAAAATTATTTTCAATTTTTTTAATGAGGATTTAGAAGCAGTCTATTTTTAAAAATTATTTTTTCTATTTTCTATTTAATTTGATTGGAGTATAAATTTTTATTTTATTAAAGCTCTAGTTTGGGAAATAGCCGCAATTGCACCCCCACCCGCCGCCCCATCAACCACGCAGTAGCGTATATAGAGGGGCGGTCTGCCCCGGGTGTCACATATTTTGGGGCGGCATTTTTTATATTTTTGTCTAAATTATTTAAAATAAAAATTAATAACATTATAATGTTCTAATCCACAAAATCATTTATTATAATAAGTATTTAATTTAACAAAAATGCATGCTGACCTCGGCAGTCCTTATCGGCGTTGAAATTTTTAAGCTTAGTCACGTATATAAACAAACATCAGCTGTTAATAGTTTCTTTAGCGGCATTGTTGTTATTGTAAACAAAGCCCCCATAGGTCATGGACATCGCCAATACGTGCTGGTTGAAGCAAAGTTAACTTAGGAACAAGAAAGAGATTTCTTTACCTCTAGATTCCTTTTGAATTTCGGTTAGAATAAAAATTATGTCTATTACGATACAATTTCTCAGAATTTGGAGACTTTGCATACATGATATAAATGCATTCATTTACAGTTGTATTTACCTCCCCCTCCCCGTATTTGTTTCTCATATATGTTTGTGTTATAACAATATTGCTCAAATCAGTCATTTTGACCGCTTAGGTAATTTAAATTAATTAAATTAATTTTATGACTGAATTTCGTAAATTTTTCATATGACTAGAACACCTCTGCATTGCAATTTCATAAGCAATGAGACGAGCAATAAGCACTCATTTCTTCTTAGGAATTTACAGGACGTAAATATTTCGACAGATTAAAAATACCTGCAAATAAAAGGAATAAATATCTATCAACGTGATTTAAAACTGAATTATTTACAAATGTATTTCATTGGACTAATGGACAACCTAGTGGAAAAAGTAGTTACAACCGCCAAAAAAATATGTGAAGAGTTGGGATATCCACTGACCATCGAGTTAGAAGGAAAAAAATTATAAGTGTTGAAAATTGGCGAGACGTGGGGCTATCTTTAGAAGAAGAAATACAAAGAGAAATGTTTTTATCATTGGATAGAGTTATCCAGGAAATAAAAGTAAGGTTTGAGCAAGTTCATATTCTTGCAGCAAAGTACTCATGCATTCTTTTAAATGAAAATTTTGATTGTCAAGTAAATAACTTTGTTGACATTGGCGAGGAACAATTTAATATTGGAAGGAAAAGAATCCAGAATTTTATGTCTTTACATGATGTACAAGAGCAAGCAGAAGGTTGGAAAAACGGAGAAGGCTCCTAGAATTTTTAATATTTATCAAAATGATTACGAAACCTAGCGAGACTGTCCATAGAAAGAGAACTAATAGATAATATAAATTTCAATAGTGTCATTCAAGACTTTTGTAATAAAAACGCAAAAAAATATATATACCTATAAATCAATACACGTTTTATCATTATGTGTACAACCTTTTTAAACAAAATCAAGTGTCACTCATTTATTTATTTATGTTCAATTATTCTTAACAACTGACGTTCAAGCATTACTTATGTCGTTGGATTAAAACAAAAATGCGGGTCCTGATGGTATTCCTAACATATTTTGCAAGAACTGTTCCTCAGTTCTATCGCACCCTATTACCGTATTGACTAATTCTTCTATCTCCAAACATACTTACCCAGATGTTCTTAAGGACTTGTATGTTTACCTTGCGTTAAAAGCCGGGGATAAAAAACTAGTAAAGAACTACCGCCCTATTTATATTTCTAATGCCATAGATTTGATTATTGAAAGACTAATCTACAATAATCTACTGCCGCAAATAAAACCCTACATCAATCCACAATAACATGGCTTCTTGCCAGGTTGATCTATTGTAACTAATCTTTCGTTATTCACAGACTCTATTACCCTAGCTCTTGAGGAAGCTAAACAAGTAGATGTTTTTTATGCGGACATATCTAAGGCATTCGATAGAATCAACCACAATATAGTTACCGCTAAGATGAAGAAAATGGGTTTTGACTCTAGCAGTACCCTCTGGTTTCAATTATATATCTCGAATCGACAGCTCTCTATTGTAATAAATGGTTTCTCATCTTATCTATATTCCCAAACTTCGGGCGTACCCCAAGGCTAGATTCTTGGCCCGCTTCTCTTCTCATTATATATTAATGACCTTCCCAAAGAACTCTCCTCCTTATCTTTAATCTATGCTGATAACACTAAAATTTATAGAGTAATAAATGATCCATCTGACTACCAGTATCTCCAAAATGACATCCAGAAGCTACTCTCATGGTGTAACAAAAACCATTTATCCCTAAACATGGATAAATGCAAATGCATTTCTTTTATAAGAAAACGCACTACGCTATACTGTGAATATAAGTTGGGCACTCTTCCAATTACTCGTGTCTCAGAAATAAATGACCTGGGAATACAATTTGATAATAAGCTATTGTTTGAATCTCACATTAATAATATTACCAATAAAGATTTAAAAACTCTGAGGTTTATCTTAAGGTGCGCTAGGCCTTTTAAACAGCCCTCTACCCATAAAACTATGTACAATATCCTAATTAGATCCATATTAGAATACGCTTCCCCAATCTGGAATCACTTTTACACAACATACAAAAATAAAATCGGGAGTGTCCAACGCAGATTTACTAGGTGCTTGCACTTCAAACTCACGAGGTCATATGAACACTATGACGACAGATTGAATAGATAGATAGATCCATGGTATCCCTTGAAGCACGTCGTTCCTATCTCGATGAAACTTTGTTATTTAAAATATTACACGGCTCTATTGATTCCTCTGAGCTTTTGTGCAAATTAAAAATTAGTTTTTCTAGCCGTTTAACTCGACAGCTATCTACGTTTCACATAGATCCACTCCATACCAACTGGCACTCAAAGGGCCCACAATATCTTATATAATGATTTGGATATACTCAGTGATAGCTTCAGGTATTTTAAGCGCATCCTCCTGAAATTAATGCTCTGGATAATTTCTCCATTCTGAATTGATCAACTTAACTTTAATTTTTATTTGCTTCCTTCCTTCATAGTAACCTCGCTGTATGCTCTATTGCTCTCTCTTATCTACTTTACTCTACCCCCCTTTATAATGCTTTAAAGTTGATTTAATTTCTAGCTTTACTCCTATATCTGTTACCCTACTTTTAATTCTGTATTTCTATTATCCTTAGTTTTACTTAAGCTTTTTAATTTATATAAATGAATTTGAATAGTATGTCTATGACTTTGAAATTTATCTGTAATTACATTATTTAATTTTATAATATTCCTTTTCAAATGTAACTATTGTTTATCATCCTCTGTATCTAGGTTTAAGTTCCTTTTGTATATCTGATAGTTGGTTCTTTTTCTTTTTTTCTTGTTTTCTTCCTTTGAAGTCAATTAGCGCTAACCAAACGGTAGTAAGTAATTGGATTTATGTATCTGTTTACTATCGTATTAATTTTTATAAATAAATAAAAATAAAATAAAATAAAATAAAATAAACTGCTCTTGATTTTTATTAAGTTAGAAAAGGCGGGAAAGGCACTAGATACGCCACTGCCCCCCCCCCCCCCATGTATCCGCCCTTGCATAAGTGTTCCTTGCCCGAATTTCATATAAATTTTAAATAAAAAAAGTTGCAAAAATCACTATAACTAACATCAAAAACTTTCTCATAAAATTGATTTTTTTCCCCTAAAAAGCATACGTATGTATTGGGACATGTTCAAAAGGAATTAATAATAACAAACTGTCATTGAAATGTTCTAACTGAATCTACTGAATCTACCGTCGCAATGCAACGATTGAAGTAATACCATAGATGGCATAAGAACTAGATATCGCAAAGCATACCGTAGAAAGGTATACATATTTTAAATGGTTGGTCCATTCCGGAATAGACCACAGCATGTTTATGAGGCACCGACAACAAATGTAACTTTAACAGCAGTTTTGTATACATTTAGGTATTTTATATATGCTGCCCAGGCTTTTATTATTTCCACTACTTAACTTTAACAACTGAAAGAAGACTGAATTTTAATATATAAAATAATCTCTTTATTTGACTTCCTTAGCGCGAATACAAATATGACTCTTGATGAAAACTCGAAGCGGAACAAAAGTTAATTTCGTAAGATTACATCATCCTAACTTTGACAGAATTTGTTTCTGTTGATATCAGCACCTCTAGTGGTAAGACGAGTAAATTAATAATTTGGGCTGCCACCAGTGCTGTCGTTTGGAAAATTTCAAGAGTAGTACAATTTGCTGCCAAAGCGGAGTACTTTCGAAAAAAAACGGAGTACATGACTAACAAAATTTAATGAATTCAAAATAATTAGAATGGGATCCTGAAATCATATTAATGTGAATAAAACCCATTTTCATTCAAATGATTCATATTTAGATTTTTAAATAAATCTTTATATGTCTAGTATTATTACACTATTTATATATTTTTTTTTATTTTAAGACTTTCCCATGAATTTTTCTTCAGCAATAAAAATTTCTTAAGTTTAGTTGACAGCTGTTGATTTAAAAGATCCATTAATTATTTGCTTTGATTCAGGTAATCATACTTGCATGAAGTAAAAAGGTTCTGTCATAAAAAGCTATTCTTGAGAAAAGCATACCTGCATCTAAGACATGAGAATTATGCAGAAAAACTTTCAGGTAAATTCCTAATAAAGAAGTCAATGTAAAACAAACATATTTATCTGCCATTTATTCTCCATTTGTACTCAAACCACTTATCGCATCCAATATGCATAAACCCAGATGATATCACTTTTATATAGATTATAGATATCGTGGAAATAAAAAATTTCAAACATTTTATTATTCTGCCTGTAAAGGTGTTAGTACTAAATGTAAAAATTTCATTATCATCAATCATTATTAATAAAAGTCGTTGACGTAAACAAGTAAGATAAAAGTTTGCGATAAAAAGTCTTCTGTCCCACTCAGCATAGAAACTTTGACGTTGAAATTCTTTCTTCGGTAAAAACAAGAAACTTGTTCTCGTGAAAGATAGTCACAAATTTCGACAAGTTGGTAAAATTATTGAAGCTAGTTGGTAGCACCGTTACAGTTTTAGAAAATCAGCATCTGAAGAAGTCATCAAAGATTGTTGAAACATATCGAAAAGTCATCATAGTGCCATGCGCGCTCGTCCTCGCTGGCATGTTAAGACCTACGAGTAAGAAACTAAAGAAGAGGCCCATCAACAACAATTTTCGTGCCAATCTCAAAAATGTGTAAGTTTTGTACACATACTATAAAAAAATCGCATTGCAGGCGGATGGGAAAAAAAGTTTATGCAAGGGATTTTGGCACGGTTTTTGAAAGTATGAAGCAAAATTGTATACCAGCAGCAGCATAGTGAGCGCTAGTAATACAACACAACTTTTTGATATTCTGGGTTCCCCACTAAGCCTATTTCCATCTTCGGTTGTCCAATAACTTACCTTAAAATTTCATTTTTGGTAAATCCATAATAAGAAAATATATTAAATTTTTTTTTTGCTTTTATCGAAATTACAAACATTTACCAGCTTCCAGCTTATCATTAAAAAAGAAACAAGTACCTTATTACTAAATTTCCTCAAAAAAGAATGTAAATATTTTTCTATTTAGTACCATTCCAGTTTTAACCGTACCTACGGCTTTTGTGCTAGGGTAAATTTCTTTACCGAACATAAACAAAAGTGACACCTATGGTCAGAGCTGCGCAAGTACTACTTAAAATACATTTTCGTTACTTAAGACTTATTACTCAATACTTTTGAAATGACTCTACTTAGTACTTGAACATAAGTACTTACCTCTATTTACTTGTACTTAAGACTTAGTTTTTTACTTAAGTACCAAGATTTTTACTTAGGTATATATATGAACATTACCTGAGAACGCGTCGACGTAGAGAGCTGAAATTTTGTACATAGTGTTTTTAGTAGTAAATATAATTTCAAAAATGGACTAAAGCGGGCAACCCCTTCTTGGTGTTGCCATATAAAAATTTTGCATTTTTACGTATACAGTTCTATATGGTTTTTCATGTTCTGAAAATTTCTTCAGAATATGAAATCCCATAAAATTGGTTATAATAATTTTTTCTTCCCGATGAACCTTTCTCGAAATATTTGCGAAAAACCACTTCAAAACTCAAACTGGTCTGGTTTTTTTGGGAAAAAATATAATGCAAATCCATTTTTTTGTTATCCTAGATCCCATAAGAATTTTTCACCAAGGACATAATATTTTGTCTTCTCAAACGTGACCCATTAACTATCCGTTAAACAAAAAAAAAATGATCTCGCCCCAAAAATCAACTTTACTGTCGAAATATTTTCTTATTTTTTCCACAAAAGAAGACAATCTTAATCGCCGTCCCTAAAAATTTCCATAGGGATGGTGTAAGCTGTAAGTTCCTTGAATTTTTTTTTTCTTTTTTTGAAAATTGGGAACTATTCTCAAGTTTTTTCCTTTGTGTCACAATTCAACAATTTTATATTGTTTACTACAAAAAATTAACATTTTTTACAATTGAATTAAAGTAAACAAATAATATAGTTAAATTAAATCATTAAATACCTTCGCCGAATTATAAACAAAAACCACTGGACTTAGCTTTTGTGAGAATTAAAATGAGGAAAATAGGAAAGACAAACGAAAGGCAAAGGGCGATTAAAAAAACGTTTTCTGGACTAGAATAGAATTTCTGGAGCTCTTCAAGTAGAGAGCGTTGATTGTTCACTTCATAAACATCAATCACAGCGTTTAACCAACGAATCATAATGATCTGACTAGATAGGTGTAATAAAACTTTTCAACCAGACTTAATAAATTTTATTACTAAAATGTAGTACGAATGTTTAGTTTTAAATGAAGGTGAATAAAACCTTTTAGATTATTTGCTAACACATACGTATATAGGAGTTTTAAGTATTAAGAAATGAAAAGCGGAGTATGTACTTTTATAAAAGGAGTAGTACCGGAGTACGCTATTAGATTTCGGGGTACGAATACTCCGATCGGAGTACAAACGACAGCGCTGGCTGCCTCAATATGGTAGATGCATATGAATCACTCGACGTAACTCTCATCATTTTTCATGTCGCTGTACAGATTAAGGTAAGAAATGATGCATAGCACAAACATATCATATTCGGTTCGGTGGGAGGGACGTAAATGTTATTTCTTTCTTGACTAGTTTTTGGAAATACTTTTTATTTTGCTGTATTTATTAGGATTTGATTTAAAACAAACAACAACTTTATTAAATTCATTTGCCACTGAGAGTAATTTTTTGTAATAGTATTGAATGACGGTTTTAAACCAACTAAATATTCTCCTATCGAACTTAACAATTTTCCTAGAAATTTACAATTCGCCCTGTCTTTGACAAACTAATAACATACAAAATCTAGACACGTAGAACACAATATGCAACGCTTTTCATGCACAAATGGAAGCCAGCAATGCCTCGCCCTCGCTCCATACAAAATCAGCATACCACGACCCGATGAAGGTAAGGCCACAATTTTTTCTTAGAAATTTACTGGAAATTTCTTCCTTTGAATTTTCATGCATTGGCCGAGAGCTCTAATATAAAATCAATGATGCCTCGAGCTGATGGAAGGAAGGCCGCAATTTTTTCTTAGAAATTTAATGGAAAATTCATTCCTAGAATTTATACGCACTTTTGGAGGGCGACAACAATTGTTATGAGCGTAGACGCGTAGCCAAGAAATAAAGCAAAACACATTCTAGTAAATTTCTAAGAAAAAATTGCGGCCTTCCCTACATCAGGTCGAGGCATTGTTAATTTTATATTGGAGTGAGGTACTACTCTGCAAGTTATTAGTTTGTTTATGGCCCTCTCCTTTGCCGACGTCTTGTATACATTTGCACACAAATAAAATGCTTCATTCTCGTACACAAAATTGCGATACCTTTCCTTTACTTCTCTATTCGTAGATTACGCTCGTCTCCAGTCACCACAGCAACCGATGCCAGCATGTAGTGAATGAGGATCGCTTCCTTAAGGTGGTTCCCACGGCGCGTGGTTTCACGAGCCAAGCCAGCTCGTTCTCGCGCGGCGCGGCCCGTGAAATCACAGGCCGTGGGAAGCCTGCTACGAGCTTTCGTCAGCCCGCGCTGCGCCTATACACTTCCCACGGCGCGTGTTGGCTCGAGATGATTTGCGGCGCGGTGCCGCCGAAATGAAGAGTAAATGTTACGCGCCGCCTCGAGCCACCTCGCGCACGCTCGCGCCGGGCCTTTGAAGTTACCGACTGGATCGGGCGCGCCAGCACAGGCGAGCGCGCGCCACCTCGAGCCAGAGCCAGACCCTTCCCACGGCGTGTTGGCTTGTGCTCGCGCGGCGCGGCGTGTGAAACCACGCGTCGTGGGAAGCCAGCTTTAGAGTGCGTTTTGCCCCACCCACCGCACCGAATATGTTGTGCTGAGCATCATTCCTTTAGTTTGATCAGTACATCAACATGAAAAGAGAAATGATGATGATACGTCGAGAGTGCGTTCCAAAACACAACTGCGGCTATAGTTGTAGCTATGTCAAAGTTATGTCAGAGCTATGTCAAGTTGTCTACAGTTAACTAAAGCTGTTTGAGGTTTTGGAACGACTGAGTAAGCTAAAAGTATTAGAACTGTCATTTTTGCTGATTGTATAATTTTGTTGATACTTTAAAGTAATACTTTATTAAATTTATAACTGTGTTAATCCGAAATGAGCCAGAGAAAAAGAATCGTTTTGCTTGCTTTACATTTGGGCGACGAGCTTATGGAAAACTCACGAAATTTATCAAGAATGGTTGTAATTAATTTCATATGCATGATTACAATCCTCTTAACATATAATGTTTTCACTCCAATAGCCTGGACCTGCTTCAGATTTGAATAGTGACGATGAAAGCGATGAAGAACCATTACTATTATTAAATGTAGCCATCAATATAAAAGGAGAGCCTGTGCGCATTGACAATTATATTGAGAGAGTTGTAAATAATTACAACGATGTCGAGTTCCAACATAATTTTCGTTTGACTAGAGCAGCTTTTGATTTCCTATTATTAAAAATTGAGGAAAAAATAATTGTAGCGCCAACAGGGAGACCACAAGAAGATATAAGGAAGCAATTACTTGCAGTCACCTGGCTGCTTGCAACACCGGAAAGTTATAGGTAACACAAACAATTCGAATATAATACAGTGAAATCTACTATTATTATACAACTCATAATAGATCAGTTGGCGAAAGATTCGATATTGGGAAGGCAACACTATCTCGAGCATTTTTTCGCATAATAGATGCCATCAACCAAATAGCTGCAACTATGATAACCTCATCATGATGAAAAGGAAGTTATTAAGAAAGGATTCTCAAAATTTGCTCGCTTAAAAAATGTGACAGGTGCTATAGATGGTACATATGTTCCAATCAAAGTCCCTAAAGAGCATGCGCATTCCTACACTAATCGCAAGAGATTTCATTCGATAACCTTGCAAGCAATATGTGACCACAAAATGGTTTTCAGAAATTGTTCTGTTGGATATCCTAGTTCCGTCCACGATGCGGGAAGTTTCAAAAATTCATTGATATTTCAACAAGTTGAAACAGAATCTAACAATTTTTTTTCAGGAAACGACGTTATTTTGGGGGATAAAGCATATCCACTTATGAAGTGGTACATCCCTCCTTTCATTGACAATGGAAGACTGACTTAAGTGCAGAAAAAATTTAATAAGTCACATTCATCTACTAGGCAAGTAATTGAGAGGAGTTTTGCTCTGCTCTTTGGCCGTTGGCGGAGATTGCGGTATTTCGACATGAACAAATTAGATGCAATTCCTGCAACAATTTTAGCATGTTGTGTGATGCACAACTTATACCTCAGGTTTCCAGAGGAATGCAGAGACACTTATCTTCGGGAGGGAATACCACAGGCTGCAGCTAGTTCCTCTACTTATAGAGCACCGAATTTAGAAACAAGGCGAACTGGTGAAATGTTGAGAAATTTGATGGCTCAAGAATTGTTCAATGAATGAAACTGCGACCAATCGGTTTTTATATTTTATTCTAAATCTACTATTATAAATATACAGAAAAAAAAAATTGTAAACTTAGAATAAAAAATATAGAAAATAAAGAATTGTAAATTTAGAAATGAATTAATCCAAAGTTTTTCAAGCAGTTTGCTCGTCATCTCCTTATACGTTTCTACGGCTTGCCTCATCACTGCAATATTTTCGTCGTGTTGTTGCCTTCTTTCATCCCTGTCCGCATTCCTTTCTTCTTTTCGCTCAATCTCCCTCAAAGCTTTCTCCTCTCTATATAACTGGAACTCTTCCAGCAACATTCTATTAATAGGCAGTCGTCTTCTCGTTTCTGTTTCTCTTTCATTTTGCGATACTCCGCGATTTTCCTCCAGAACGGCTGCGCTCGTGCTTGGCATAGGAGTATATTGCATGCTTTCAGCAACAGCTGCTGGACACACAATGTGTTCTCTCGAAAAGAACTCCTCAAATTCGTCCATAAACGTAAATATAATCGGTGCAGCTCCAGCTTTTTTGTTATTGTCTTTGGCAGCCGTATATTTTTTTTTCAATTGTTGAAACTTAAATTTACATTGGCTGGCCGAAACATCGAAACCATTGCGTTTCATTTTCTGAGAAATTATTTCCCACACAGCATCATTTTTAAATGAGGTGTTTTCGAATTTTTCCTTCTCCTCTTTATAGGAATTTATCAAAAACTTCATCTCATCCTTCCGCCATATTTTTTTACCTGAAAGTGTATCAAACCTTTTAATACTCATAGGTGACATTGATATTTTTTAATATACCTTGATTGTTCGAAGAATTCAAACAATTACGATCTTCTGGGACCTGTTGAACTGTGTCTCCTGCAACTTCAACCAATTCTTCCCAATTTATAGCTAGCTGTTTTCCTAAATCCACCGTAAACGGGAGTCGCATTTGGGAGCCTAAAACAAAACTTTGTTTATAAAATAAAACTATTAAAAATAAATAAAATTAAAATTAAATTTTCAAGTTGAACCTGAATAAACTTTTCTCCATTAACTTCTAAACCTCCAATTACTTCCCCGTTCATTTTAAAATTGAAATTTAAATTTCGCCAAACGTTTGCAAAAGTGGGCCAAATAGAAAAGCGCGCCAAACGAAATACTTCAATTTGACAGCTCACGTCACGGTTTATCTCTTAGATAGCAGTTCAGAGCACAGTCAGGGATAGTTGACTATTTTAGTCAACTTCAGATGTTTCGGAACGCACAAAAGTCAACTCAGCTGACATAATTTAGTTGACTACTGGGTTTTGGAACGACTGAAGTCAGCTGTAGTCAACTGTAGTCAATTGTAGCTATGTTTTGGAACGCGACCCGAGTGATTCATATTTTCCCGCATTTATCACGTTGAGGGAGTCGACCAAATGTATACAAAACTGATGTTAAAGGAACATTTGCTCTCAACACCTCTGAAACATGATGTGGTCTATTCCGGAATGGACCAGCGATTTAAAATCTGTATACTTTTCTCTGGTACTGTATGCGACATCTAGTTCTTATGCTATCTATCATATTACAACATCACAATTTAAGATATTTTCATTTCCCATTGCACATTTCACCCAAGTAGACATTCAAACACGACGTCTTTGTGAAAATGCTGCTATGTACGAAACGAGAAACTATTATTTTAACTGCTTAACTTATATCTAAGTTCTTAGATTCCAAAATGCATATATTCACTTCTTTAATATATAACAGTATAAATAATGGTTAGAACTAATTCAGGTATATTCAAATTGTACAATTCGCAAGGTATATGTACTTCAATGCTGGTGTACCGAAAGTTCATTAATATTTCCCTACTTGTCAGAACTTTCAGCACTAAGCGTGTTTCATTGCACACCAACGTTTATATGGATGGTTTATATGTGTGTGATAGCCATGCTATGCAATCGCAATTCTCCCTCTCAAGGTTATTAATAGTTTTCAATAAATCTTACATACATACATATATTATAAATTAAGATTTTGAAAATAGCCATTTATTCATGAAATTTTCCTTTCCTTTTCAGAGATTAATTCAACATTTCAATCTGGTGGTGATATGAATCTTAGAGGAGAGGAAGATGTACTCTATCAAAAAGGAGTCTCATTTAGTGCAAAATTAGTTGGCGATTCACGAAATCAACTGGATTCGACGGGCTATGAAGACGAAGAACCCTCCGAGGATGAAAGCAATGTGAAAGACGACAACATATCTTCAGATATTTCTAGTGAATCTTATAATTATAATAGTGTACCTGAAAATTATGGTGTAAAAGTGACCGGTAATTTGAAAAATTATCTCGAAGTGCCGCAGGATTATAGAGCTACGGCTAGTGGTGATATTCCGGTTTCTACAATAACATCTATGGTCGTTTTCGATAGTTTCGAAGATGACGCATACTATGCCAAGCAAGACATGTCGATTTACGATGATGTCAATAATAATAAACTCAATGTTAGGCAATACAATCAAAATACATATCAAAACAACGTAGAGAAAGTATCTCAACAAATCACTGCCAGTACAATTGTTGCAGCAACCCATCCAGAAAATTATGATAAAACACCGAACAACACAACGCCACAGTCGCAAGCTGAAGAGAATTCAACTAACACTCTAAAGATATTACAGTAAGTGAATTTGTGTCTTCTGTTTCTGAAGGCCTCTTCTTAATTTTCATTGAGATTACTTAATTAAATTTTAAAAGTTAGTGATGCTATCTCAGTGTAGAGATACGCTACTTGAAATTACGGCATTTTTAATTTTGCTGCTTTTCTTACCTACTGTGAAATTTTTGTAAAATGGGGTGGAATTAAACAAATTTCCTGGGGAACTCGATTAAACGACATTTTATGACAGGCGTTTTATAGGAAATGCGAATTGTATGTATGAATATTTTTAGGTATATGTATGTATTTAACAAACTCCTTTAACGTTTTCCTATTAAATACAATACAAGTGCGTAGGCCTTAAAAATACCCTTTTGTGTAATGGCAATTTAAATAGAATTTTGATATACGTCATTTTGTTGTTACGAATTTAATTATGAATCCAATTAAAATTCTCAAACTGAAAGGGATCAGGCAAGAAAAGAGATTTTAATTACATCCGTCACACTTAAGATGACAGCAAAGGTAATGAAATTTTATGTCCATGAAGCGTAAGTGTACCAGAAGGATTCGAAATGTCACACTTATATGTGCACCAAGGCTGGACTGCAAGTTAGTAATATGCTGCCACATACATATGTACCTAAGATTGTAAAATGTAGAAATATGTATCTAATATAGACTTACACTGAAAGTTTTGGAAAGATGTGCATGTGCACTTTTGGAGACATTAATGCCGAATTCACAATGCAGAGAGTTGCATAGAGTGACAACTAGCGTCATTTTTTTTTCGCACGTAGTACTGCATATGGCCATCTCTGTATGGCTTTAAGTAGAACAGAGTGGAGCTGCATGAAAATTGTTTCTAATCACTTCAATTAAGTTGGGACTGCCATTTCATGGTACAAAAGTTTTGAATACGTTTGAATACTGAGCCCTAAAGTTAAGGCTAATTTAATGCCACCTTCCCAAATTTAATGCATTAGTATTTTTTTTACAAAAATCCAAGGATAACGCACACAGCACAAATATGTCCGTGGTTTGTTACTGGAAAATTCTTTTAGGATATATAAATTTTCCATGGTAAATCCCGTCCGATCCCAATAACTTAGAATATCCCTAGGAGTTACGAATGTCCGGGGTTGGGATGTCCCTGGTAGATTCCATGCCCTTCCCACAGGATTTCCTGTGGTTGTACCTAGGCACAGTTAGCGCATTCAATAATGTCAAATTCCCGCTGTAAACGTACCGAGGACGTCCTACGGATTTCTTAGTTTGCTTTTAGGATGTGCTGGGGAAATATCTGAGGATATTTTTTTGAGATTTTCTTGGATTTAAAAAATTTTTTGACGGGTACATATTTTTAAAAAAAAAAACATTAATGGCTGGAAAGTATATTCTCAAGGTGTATGCACTTGCCCAAAACATAAATATACCAAATTTTTAACACCTACAAATGGAATTCCTACCACAAAATAACTATAAAATCACGTTCTGAAATGTACAGCTAATAGACTTCGCCAAAACAGGAAGACATTGCAGAAGTGAATAGAAGTCTTAAACAAAGCGGTTCTCATATGTATGGCTTCTTTCAATGTATATTTTGTTGTTCTGTTTTTGTTCTCTAACGACACACGGAAGTACACCAAGCAACAAATTAGTTCTTTCATCAGAGAATCACGCGACCCACGAGAATCAGAGAACATTCCGAAATAAATACTGGAAGGAGGAAAACGACTCACATGTTTGTCCCAAAATTGTCCTGAACATCTCGTATGTATTTGTCTGTAAAACTTAGAGAATGTTTTCATATAGAGTAGTTGTGGGATATCCCAGGGAATAACTTATGGACAGTTTCTAATAACTCCTAGAAATAAAGTCCCAAGTATATGTTGAATACTTCCTGCTTATCCCGGGAAAGTTATGGGATCTGTGGGACAAGAATGGGACGTCCCTGGGTAACTTTGTGCTGTATGGAAATACAGCTTTATTAAAAGTTAGGACCACCACTACTGAAAATATAATAACCTTCTGTACCAATATTAAATAAGGGAGTACAAATTTAGATAAAACATATGTAACGTCGTATTAAAATTAAATAACAATTTTACCGTGAAAGAAGAAATGTTAATCGCTTGTTTTCCAACGATGGTTGCAACATTGAATTTGAATACGTTTTTAAAGAGCTCAAAAATCATAGGTTTTAATGCCTATCCGCAATAAATCAACGGCCAACTATGGTCAGAATTTAAACTCTTTTGATACACAGTAATGTGGGACAAACAATTTTATCTTGCAGTGATCACTGTGTAAAGATACGTAAGTGAATTCTAGAGAATAAATATAATTGCTTCCACATAAATTTAATATAAATTCTTTTATAATCTGACAACTACCGAAAAGGGTTCAAGCTCTAATATTCATCTTATTTTACAATACGCAGCTCAGGTGTACAATGGAGTATAGGAGTATAGTATTGGACCCGATGATTTGTCTCCATGATTTATTAGGTTATTGCTTTCCATTTTGTGGTATATACATTCTTCATGTGATCAATTCATGCTTAACGACATCAACGTTTCCTTTAGACTGGAAATCTACGATAGTATTCCAAATACAGAAGAAAAGTTGTCCCAAACCCCTGCCGACTTTCGTCCAATAAGAATTTTATGTTTTTTTTCTAAGGTGTCGGAAAAGTTAATATATCGCCAGATGTTTGAGCACCTTGAGGATAATGAGCTGCTTACACGTTGGCAATCATGTTTTAGATGTTTTCAGAGTTATGACACTTCAGTATTAAGGGTATCCACTCGCATTAAATTGGTCCTGGATCAAAACATTTTAGTACCTTAGCCCTGCTAGATCTCACTAAGACATTTGATAGTGGTGATCATAACATCCTTCTGCATAAATTGTTTGCTGTTTTTAAATTCAGTACTTCAGCTCTTACTCTCATTAAAGATTTTTTATCACGTTATCACTAATGTGTTAAGGTCAATAATAATATATCAAACCCACTCACTGTATTATTCGGGGTAGCACAAGGCTCTATTCTAGGCCCATTGCTATTAAGCGTATTCACCAATAATCTACCTAACGTAAAAGTTCATAATGCACACATAAACGAAGATTTAGACAGAATAGGTTTGTGGGCTAAGAGCAATCAGTTGGTACTAAATCGAGGAAAGTCGCAGTGTATTTCATTTAAAAAAAAAACACTTTTCATAGAAATTGTATTCCTCCGGTAGCTTTGGATGGTATCAACTTAATTATGCAAAGTAAAGTTACAAATCTTGGTGTTACTTCAAGTCAAGACATCGAGTGCTGTGACAATGTTAACGCATTGATTAGAAAAGTCTACTTCAGAGACTTTAGCTCCATGCGAGTATCTTAACAAAAACTGCTCATTTTAAGCTTGTAAAGACCCTACTTATACCATACTTTACGTATTGTAGTACGATTTATCTTGATTCTTTTTGATTCCTTTTATGCCCTCAAAATGGAGGTTGCTTTTAATGATTGCGTTCGATTTGTGTTTGGTCTTCGCAGATTTGATTATGTTTCCGCTTTTCGGACAAGATTGCTTGGTTGTCCTCTAACTTCTTACCTTCAGCATAGGTCATTGATATTCTTCTTTAATCTTTTAAAGTCGCAACATATGAACGCGTTTCTATAAGACAATTATGGAAAGTTCTTACCTTGTCCAGATCTCATGCCTATGGAATATTCTTCCTATGAATATCCGAACTGCCAGCTCCTTGATCGCATACAAGAGGTTTATTAGTTTACAAATAATATAGTTGTTGATAATCGTTCCATTATATTTTACTTTATTTTTCTACTAATCTTCTTAGCATTAAATTCTATTCTATTCTGTAATATTGATAGTTTGATATTTCTTTCTTTTTTTTCTGTTTTCTTCTGAATTCGCATAGTTTATAATTGTTTTTTTTTTCTCCTAGAATTATGTATTTAGTACCGTACCTACTGCTCATTGTACAGAAAAAGATGTTTAATCTTGTGTACGACTGTGTGTTTATGTTTATAAAGAAAACAGGAAGTGCGGTAACCCAAAATTAGCGTATTGAAATTCTATTTGTGTTGGAGGCATAGAATGTCAATGTATCTAATTCCTTTTTTTCTATAGATTCTAAGCTTTGCACCAATTTAGTATCTATCACAACTATCTAAATTTCGTTGTTTCGCCCTATAGTTAACCGTTGATTCAAGGTTTATAAGTTGTTTTGTTGGAAATTGGGCATAATACCATAGAAAAACAGTCCAATAAATAATATTTTCTTTACGTTTCTGTGGACAAAGCCTTACTACCCTCTATCAATCCTGAAAGGTTTTTTAGAGTATTCAATTCCTTTCGAGAATTATTTGTTGATCATAGATTTTAATCCTATTGAAAATGACAGAAATATTAAAATGTAGGTAGCGTGTAGGCTCAAGCTTCGATGGAGCATTTTATTTTTTAAATTCGATTATATTTTTACCTTCGGGAAAGATGCTTTAAATTAGCCTTAATTGAGCCCTAAGTTTTGGCGTATTTAAATCTTTTCTACCATGCAATGGTGGTCCCCTTAATTGACGTGTTTTATATCTATTTTCACGCTGTCATTTCCGAAAGCTTTCAAACTGGAGTTTCGAACTACTAGCATTTAGATGGCGTGGAAAATGTTACATGCTTCTTTAAAAAAAAATAAATAAAACAGAAATTTTGATGTTATGGAAACGGTGGCGAGATGGAGAAAAACTATTAATAGCTTCAAGAATTATCTATGTAACAACAACAATTTTAAGTTATTCTGAATAAAGGAATCAAAGGCTGAAACACTGATGAGAACGTGCCTATCTAGCACACACTCTTGACGAATCCTTCAGGATTGTTTGTCTACTAATGTATGGACAGAATTCGGAAAATAACGTGCTAAGTAGAGTGCGAACATTCTCTTGAGATATTATGATGATTAATGTTGTTATATGTGTATGTGCGTTCGATAACTCACTACACGATTTGTTATACGAAAGCTAATATCATTAGACAGGAATAAAATATCATGGTCGAGCATGCTAAGTGAAGTCAATTGGTTAAAACATTTCGCAGAAGTAACATAGGAGGTTGGAAATAAGTGGAGAAATTTTGGGGACTGATAATTAATCACTTCCAAATATTAAGAACGAATGAGGTCGAAAAAGGTGTCACTACCAGCCATGATACGAAAAACATGGATATTAAAGTCATCCACTAAAATTACTTTATAATAATGGTGGCATAGTTAGGTAAACACCCTGAAAGACTTCTTTTTTAATTAAGAGTCAGTAAAAAAGCTGCAAGCAAAATACTTTTTAACACGTATTCCACATGGTCTCATCAGCATCCACAAATATTCAAAAGAAAGATTTTTGGTAAAACAGTTAAGGTTCAAGTGGATTTGCAGGTGTATTGAGAACATGGTAACATCGATGACTCTCCAGGAAGAAGTGGTGTTAGATCAATATTAACAAAAGAGAACATGACGGTCATCCATCTTTTTAAGAAAACTAAAAACGTGAAAATAGGCACTTAACATGGGAGAAAGAATCTTTACACCCCGATTTTATCAATGTAATCTTTACGTACTAGTTATCATTTTCGATTAGTAATCCGGTGAAATAAGGTGAAGCCAAACTTCAACAAGCAGTTAAGCATTCCGACAAAGTTTATATTAATGGATGCTTTTCAGAGAAAGTTTACCATAGTCTGTACGAAGAAGAAAATCGTAGCTGAATCTTGCAAAAGATAACGACCGGACACTGCAGTCACCTCCGCTACGTAGAGAAAACAAAGAAAAATAACGGTAAACTAGCCATAGGAAAGTCCAGACGCAAACCTTATTGGAAATATGTTGGCCCTTATGAAGGTCAGAAAAGGAACAAGAATATACGGAAAATTAGCAGGAAACTGCATTCAAAGATCTGCTTCCAAGAAGCAAAAGTCTAAATATTGGAAAAAAAGTTCACTAGTTACAAGTACACAGGAGAAGTCAAAACACCTGCAAATATAGGGTCCGCCAAATAACTTTTTTTTTTTTTAAACAGGGCGCAAAACATCGAGTGTAGCTTCGGCTGTGTGGCACGTAGCGCCGTCCTGTTGAACCAAATGTTGCCAATATCCTCCTCTTCAATTTTCCTGAACAAAAATTCGTTCAACATGGCCGGATAACGATTGCCATTGACTGTAACGACCACTCCTTGCTCATTTTCGAAGAAAAATGGCCCAATTATGCCTCTGGACCAAAATCCGCACCAAACAGTGACTCGTTTTGGGTGTATCGGCTTTTCAATGTATGCGTGCGGGTTTTCTGTGCCCCAAATGCGACAATTTTGCTTGTTTACATACCCGCCAAGATCAAAATGAGCTTCATCCGAAAAGATGATTTTTTTGGCAAAATCGGCATCTTCTGTAAGTCGATCGCAGGCCCACTCAGCGAAGCGAAAACGCATTGGATGGCCAGTTGGCTTCAACTCCTGAACCAATTGGACTTTGTATGGCGTCATACCAAGATCTTTATGCAAAATTCGTCTCAATGATGTCTCCGAAATGTTCAATTGTTGAGAACGACGGTGAATTGATGTTGATGGCGCTTCACGCACACTTTCTGCCACACAATCAATATTCTCGGGTGTACGTACTGTTTTTGGCTTTTCACGCTTTGGTTTATCGATGAGGATGCCAGTTTCTTTCACTTTTTTCACAAGATAACGAACATACGGAGCTGACGGTGCTTCTCTTCTTCCAAAATCCGTACGCAATTTTCGCACACATTCTGCAACATTACCATGATTTTCAAAGTAATGTCGCAATATTTCCCAGCATTATTCAAGCGTATACACAACCATATTCGTTCAGCGGAAGAATAAAACTAATTATCTGTCAAATCAGACATGAGCTAAGTGTTACCATTCACGAAATAAGCACTAGTTGAAAAAAAAAACGTTAGATGGCGGACCCTATATAATATCGGGATTCGCTGCAGCTGGAATTTTTCCATATAATCCGGATAAATTTACCGACGCAGATTTCATGTCAGCATATGTTACTGATCGTCTTTTGGTGCAGCAGGAGGATTCTGTTCAAACAGCCAGCACATCTCAGAATATCGAAATCTTTTGACAGAACAGCAGATTGTGGCTATCGCCTGTACATCACAATCTTACAAAGCTCCGGCAAATACCCCTTTGCCTTCTCCCGAAATGAATTTCTCACCGGAATTTATTCGACTATTTCCTAAAGCTGGCCCTCGGAAAGTTTCTCTTAAGGGGCCCATACACGATCACGCATGTTGGCCAACTTGGTGTGTCACACATGAAATTTCTCCACACACTTGTCAATCATATTGTCCAACATCAGTTATTCATAATTTAAGAGCAATGTCGGACGTGTTATTGAGTGTTCTAGTTATAGATACAATTTTCGATATGGAAAGCTTTCAAAAGGAAAAAAGCGAAAAGAATTTGGACGAAAGAGTGGTTGCGAAAAAGAAATAAATATTCTCATACAAATTTAATAAAGAAATTAGAGGGAACATCTCCAGCTGATTTGAAAAACTTTCTTAGAATGGACAGGAACACATATCAGGAGCTGCTAGAATTATTAACCCCATTTATTCAAAAACAAAATACGTTTATGAGGGATGCTATCACTCCAAACGAGCGTTTATCTGCCACACTTAGATTTTTTGCATCAGGTGCAAGTTTTAATTTTCTTAAAAGTTTTTCATAAGCAGTCTTTTTTAACACTTTATTTTTATACATGTCACATTTCATTTTCCAAACCTCAGGATGCTCGCGATATAGCTCAAAAAACTCTTTCCAAAACTCATGGTTCACTAATCCCACCATATTTCACTCCTTATTTTCCTATATTCACTGCAATAGAGTTTGCAATAGAGTTTACTAAAGAATGACGAATGCGTGACATGCATTGCCCTACACGGTAGAATATGTTGTCAAACACGTAGACCCGCTCCCAAAAATCAAACTAATTTGATTTTCGTCCAACCGCTTGACACACTACGTGTCACACCGTCAAACAGGCACACACACTGGCAAATTTGTGTGACAACATCGTTGTCCTACTCGAGTTGGCCAACATGCGTGATCGTGTATGGGCCCCTTTAAAGGAAGAAAGAAGAAACGTTCAGCTATTTTAACGGACACTGAAGAAAGAAACAAAATTTATGAGGAAAAATTATCAACAAACCGAAAAAATCTTGCCAAACACAAGGGTGACTCTCTGCGTATCAACTCAAAACAAGCAGAAGGACTATTTTTGTCTAGTTTGTAAGAAAAAAATATCAAACAGAAGAGGAATGGGTGCAATGCACTCAGTGCAAACAATGCGCACATTTTGTCCAATGTGCTAATGGAGATGCATGTTATGTGTGCCATCTCTGTAAAATATAACTTAGGTAAAAAATACATAAAAAGACTAAAGACTAAAGTACCTATAATTTATTTTTTTATATTTTTATTTTTTGTATCATTAAAATACTGTTAAATTTCGTTTATTGTTTTTCTGTAATATATATATATGTATGTTCCTATTGAAAATAAAGATGGCTAAGTGCTTTCATATTTGGCAAAGATTAAATTTTGTTTTGATATTAACCTTCAAGGTAATACCATTTACCTGAAAACAATTTATAGAATTATTTACATAACTTCTGACTGTAAATAAAAATGCATTTCAGTTATGACAATTACTTTTAATTAAGTTGATTCGATTTACATAACATTACACCTGGTAGTTGCAATTTGCCCCATCTAATGTTGCAAATAACTCCTACCATGTGGTACTTTGCATCATGGGAAGTTCATTAGTAAAATGTCCTACTTTGCAAAAAATAAACGTAAGATCTAAAGATTATTAATTTTTATTACTTCCCAACATATTGAGCTTCTTCTAAAATTAAATATTTTTGTTGTTATGACCTAAAATTCGGAGTTATTAACAGAAATAGTAAATTTATTGCAACTATCCCCCATCTCCCATAGAGGTTAAACAAAACTAAATAGCGGACCTTAATATCAGAATAATCAGAATGTATTTGCCATGATTTATTGAAAGTATTTGAGATATTCACTATTTTCCGATTTTTTTAGTTTCTACGTTGACACGATTTGCTCTTAAAAATCAAAATAAAATGCAAACAAAGCTCATGTTTTCGTGCCACATCAGACTTCATGAAATGCTTTAAATTACCAAAAAAAAAAACAAACAAAAACCAAATTACCAAAACGTAAACAAAGCAGCCGTCATCAATATTTCAGTGACGTTTATATTATAGGCAGCATGCACGTTGGCTTCTTCTTCTCCATTAAGGAATACCTTCACCGCAATCAACCACGGCAGTGCTGACTGTAGCTAACGCATCTTCGACTTATGCAATGCATTTTCTGGCTATAAATATAGCGTTCTAGGTACTCGTCAGGCACTGCGATTTGAGCAGTCAACAATACAGATCGCAGGCGTTAAACCTAAATTAAGTCTTGCTCTTGACTAGTCCGTAAACCATGTAGGAGTAGATGAATGATCCACATTCTCTTTTTATAAATGAATAATAGAAATTCATTCAAATTGCTTTTATATACAACATTACTTTCATTGAATTGTTATGTTGAATTATTATGATTTTTTATATTCATTTTATTTTTATATTTTGAATTAAGTTATTGATGTAGTTCGAATTTTGAGGTTAAGGCATCTATTGACATTCCACAATTCCAGTCCTGTCATTTCCGCCAGCACCTTCTCTTTTATGTCAAGCCCATATTGAGATTTCTCAATGCCTATCAGCATTTTTACTTTAAATTGATGTTAAAGGTGTAATATGTTTTTAGTTAAGTTTGGGGAGGCTCCAAAAAAAGAGTTATGAATTTCGAACACCCGAATTTGCTTAAAATGTGATTAGGTATCTTTAAAAACTCAAGATTTTTCTTGATCTCTACAACATTTCTTGTTAAAATTTACTATTTTTGTGATAACTAGCTGAAAGAAGTGCGTCTAAACTCACAAAAATTAATTGGTATAATTGCTTAATGAACGAAGTGTGTGAATAACATTGGTCCGAGGAATGCTCATTTGAGGGAACTACTTCGCGTGGCGCTTTCCTGCCTGCCAACTACGCCAATTGGGTGTCTGAGATAGCTCCGTAGCCTGAAATAAGCTTAAATTTTAATTAGTGTGAAATTAGCCACTCCTCACTATTTTCACAATGATTCCTAGGGCGTTGATTGCCATTAAAAAATAAATAAATAAAATCTAAATAATTCCATTTCCGTATGAAAATTTTTGGACGATTTTGAACTTCTGTTTTTCGCGCAATAATTCTTTGGGTGACTCTACCTTGTGCCAAAATAATAACTTACTACACTGCTGTGTTGATCTTTACAGTTTCCCTAATGAAGGTTTTATACCCTTTAAGGGGTTATACCCACCTAAGCAGTCGAAAATATTTTTTGTTTTCAAAAATGTCATATTTTCATCTGTTGTCTATTAGACTACAATATTTTTTCTTAAATTCGCAGGAATATCGGAGTTATAGGCATTTATACATACCTCAAACCGGTTTTTACCTATCTGAGATTATCCTTCAGTTTCTATGAATTAATAATTACTGTAAGTCTACTCGAAGAATAAAGAAAGAAACGTAAGCATTTTTATGTTTATGTTTTTATGTTAATATCTGTGAAGGAAGCTTTTTTAGTCATGGAATAGTAAACATAAAATATTTGATTCTTTTATTAATTTAAACTTTAAAATTGTTGTTCTTAAAACCTGATTTGGAAAATCGGTGCCATGAAATTTTCTTATTTTCTTTGAATCGATTTCGCTCAAATTTTGTACATTGGTTGAAAACTATATTATTTAGTACTTGTCGTAAACATTTTTTCATAACATGTAATTTGTATTAGTATATCTTGGGGCGTTTATAAAAACAACTGATGTGCTCGACTCAACTTTATTAGGCAGACTGGACTCTAGCTTACTTTTACTAGGTTAGAGAGCTGGAGTCTGCTCCCCTACATCAGACTTACCAGCTCTAATGATTTAAGCACTCTAATATTTATTTTAATAAATATATCAAAAATTTTGGCCGAGTATCGGTTTTTCAAATTTGAGTAGTTACTATTTTCCTAGAATCTATTATTTTGAAAAATGGCTACTACGAGTACTAAATAATATAGTTTTCAACCAACGTACACAATTTGAGCTAAATCGATTGAAAAAAAAAATAAGAAAATTTCATGACACCAAAAAAGTGACAAAATTTTAAATTTTTTATAGATTATTGATATTGTGTTATAAAATAAAAAAAATGTTTCTTTCAAACTGTTTGTTTAAAACACACACAAAAAAATGTCCCAAAAATTGGGGGAATAATTGCTTTTAGGAGGATATAACCCCGTAAAGGATACCATTTGTGTCCATTGAAGGATAACTAGAAATGAAATCATAGCAAGTGATTTTGAAAAACTTATCTGGTAAGAAGAAGCCAGTGTCAAGAAACCAATTCGGGATAATATGTGTACGGTCGGTTATTATGAATTTTATTTTATTTTTTTGTGTATAGTCAGATGATTACAATATAAAGTTTGAGGAATTATATTCAATGGCCTGGATCTTGGCGGTCGGAATTTCTTGAAACATAAACGCTTCACTCGGCAATTCTCAGTTCAAGTTATTTTTGTTTCGATCAGCGCATACGCTTCACTCGTCCATTTGCTTTATTCTCTTCTGTTGTTCATTTTTATGGAATTTCAGCGCCTTTTCTAAACTTCGATTGCTTTTTCCTGACTGATTGTTCAATATAGAAAATATTTGACGGCCAAGGAGATGCAACAGGAGATGGATTCATGGTTGGATGATGATTATGTTGACGCAGAAGTTATTGAGGTGGTGTATATTGAGCCACCATTAGCATCTGGTTATCAGTCGACAAAATATTCTTTTGATGAGGAGGGTGGAGACATATTTTTTAATTTACTAAAGTAACAACTGAACCGTGCGAGATGATTGTGAGAGGTGGACGAGCTGAGACACCATTACCAGATAATGAAATAGAAACAATATGGAATCCATCAAAAGACTTGATTAATCCAGTAGCAGCGATGCCTCTATTATTTGATATTTCAGATCAGGATATTTATTCGGAAGATGGCACTCAGCCACTTCTGTTACCACAACTGAGCACGTAAAGGCTACTCGAAATAATATCAGATTTGTCTTACGACGAGGCAATGATCGAGTACTACGGACACCACGGGTGTAAGCAGTTTATTAGTGGGAAACAACTGCGATGGGTATCTAGAAAATGTGGTGCCCAAATACACCTTACCTTTTAAATTTGGAAATGTACCAGGGCAAGCACCACTATTTCAATGCTTGATGAATTTGTCGAAGCAATAAAATCACTTCCATTTTGCTACTATTTTGATAGCCATTTCACCACACCTGGTGCGTTAACTGGCCTACTTGAAGGTGTTCGAGGAAAAAATTGTATTTTCCAATTTTTACATGGCTGGTGGATGTTTCTGTCAAATATTTGTGAATATTTAGTCATAAAGCAGGCCACAAGTACACTCAGTTAGAGCTTCGGAGAAGCATCACAACCAAATTTTGTCGCTCATACCTAAACCTCGACATTCTGGCTATCGAGGGTCAATTCGAAATTTTGAAAATGAAGCCTGATGTGATTTTTACCTGTGTAAGTTTTTAATCTTTTTACCTAAAATAATTTTTTTTTATCTGGAATATAATTTTTATTTTGCTCGATTTTAAATAAATAACTAGTCTTCCTCTATTTTTATTTGGACAAATTAGTACTGAGAATGGCCGAGGGTAGCATATACGCTACAGACTCCCAAATCCAAAGGGGTTGAAGAAACCAAACAACAGTTTTATTTGAAACTGCATGCGGCTCCAAACATACACCACACAAAATTTTAGATTTCTTCACCTACTGGGTCACTTTCGGTTTTAATGGGTTAAACACCTACTTTATATCCGAAATTAGATAAAAATGCGATAGGTTCATTCGAAATTATAACAGGCACAATCATTGGCGTAAATAGGAAATTTTTCTGGGCTGGACCAGGTCCCCCAACCTTCGTACATAGGTTTTAACAAACCTTTTTCTTTGCGAAGTATATCATCTCATGAGTATTTCCAGCTATTGATCGACTTTTTTTTATGCATTGCACTGCTCTGAGCACTTACAAGACAGCATGTTGACATAACGCCTAGAGCCAACGAAATTGCATAGATTAAAGCTTCTAAAGTGACAGGAAACATAATCTAAATTCTAAAACATAAATTCTGCTAAAATAACTCTGTATCCAAAAACTTCATAAAATAATTCTCATTAGTCTCGTCACTATTTTTTTAATATGTAGTGTTCCTACGTGAAACCTTAACTCCGCTCCCAAGAAAGAACAAAACCTTGATCAGCACTTTTAATCTACTGCAAATACAGATATGCGTGCACATTCGATGCGATCTTAATAATAAAAGCTTTTGCGATATCGCAGTCTTTGTCGAGGTTGCGATGTTAAGGTTAAAAGAACAACGAAACGTTTTGAATTGTTTCTTATTATAATGCTCAATGAATGTTATTGTGCTCTCGATAGTACATCGCTTATCAGTTAGTATAAGTCATCAACATTCAATCAAATTTTGATTTTTCTTTTTTTTTAATTTTGCTTAACGAGACTAACGACGCCGGCGTCGAATTTTAGTCGAACATTGATTGTCTAATCTATTTTAGCACACAATGTAATTAGCGAATTGCATGAAAGTGCATTCTTTTCTTTAATCCCAATGAACCCAAGCGACACTCATCTATTATTTACAATCCACTCCAAACATCCGACACGATTTAAATTTTTCTCAAATCATACGATGCAGTATTTATTTGAAAAATAAAACAAAATTTGCACAATTTTAAAAGAAAAATAAAAGAAAGTGGTGTGATTTAATTAACAGAGACTTTTGTTTTCCACATCCCCTATTTTCCTTCTCTCACATATTAAGGGAAATAAATCAAAATCTTAAATTCTATACACAAAACTGATATGATAGCGACGCCCTGCCTAATGCCCGTATTTAATTCAAGTACCAGTACCAGGATCCATACTTCAAATGTTTTAAGAACAAGTACAAGTTCCGCTGCTAGTACTTAAAATTTTTTAAGTACAAGTCCAGGTAGTGGTACTTATAACGTTCAAGAGCTTTAGAAAATTCAAATCAGAAATTTTAAAAAATCTGCAGCCAGCTATATAACTGGATGAGGTTTCCATTTACGAAATAGAATAAAATATGTTGCAAAAAATAGGAAATGATACGGAATCGTATAAGGTTTTGCTGTTTTAATTTCCAATTTTGGAAGTTGTTTATACAGTATTTGAATTTGCCTTTAGCAAAACAAATGTTACATCAGATTTTGATTGCCTTTGTGTAGCACTTACAATACCTGCAAATAAAAACCAACGCTCCACAGGTGCGAAGAAAGGAGCGGGGTGTTGCACTTGATTGCCAACCTTCTCAATAAAGGATATCGATTCAGCATATCAATTTCTGTGCTACTGTTACTCATAAACTGCGCTAATTTTCTTTCCATTTCACTGAAGGCGAAAAGATTTCTTGAGGCAGTATCGAGCTGCAGGCTTATTTAAATAATTTACAAGAGCTGAAGTACTTCGCGTTATGGCGGTATTTGTAGTAAGTGCGTTAAGTACCAGTTCTTGAAAAATTTTTTGAGTACCAGTACCGGGACTTGTACTTGTACTTAAAAAAATTATAAGTTCAGGTCCTGGTACTGGTACAAATACTTAAGTACTTTACAGGTCTGAAGTTAGATACACATTTTAGAGCAAATATTTACGTTTTTATTAAGCACTAATAAAGAAATAGTTAAAGTCTGTATACGTTTTAGTTTACGCTTGTTTTTCTGCAAACTTATTTAGCACCTGTTGCGCTGTTAGTTTGTTTTTAATTATCTCATTTTTAATTATTTCATTTTTGAGCGGACATACAGACCGAGAGCTGCTAGCAGCAACTTGTATAAATTTGGGCAGAATTCTTTATTAATTTCTGTTTTCAGTTTTTCCAAATTTACTACAATGATCTTCTTTTGGAACATATTATTTATTATTTTTGTATCAGCATGTAAGAAAGTGGAAATATCTACATTGAAAATATTTTCATAATTTTCTACAAATGCATCTCCATGTTTCAGGTACAATTTTATAAATGAGTCAACTGACTGAGGTATGGGTAGATCTTTAAACCTATTTTTGAAGTTAGTGATAATTTTGTCCATCACTTGGTTGTAAATATGTGTCTTCCTCAATATTCCGAAGGTCTTGTATCTAATGGCAAGTCGACTAAAATACTTTTACCTAGAGTGGACTCTATCACGTCTTTTGCTCCAGTTGCCTGCTACTTTTCGAGACTTGAGTAGGTTCTAGACAAATTTAATGTTTTTCTGTGAATCTTTCGGTTTCTTGTGCTAATATAGTTTTAGGTGGATTATTTTTCGTCTACAGCAGACTACACTACATTGAGAATGCAGAGAAATCGAACTTTTCGACCCAGCGATCAGTGAGGTCTCATCAGTATGGTTATCTCTGATCGCTTACCATAAAAGTTCGATGGTAGGGTCACCCAATTGCCCATATAAACACTGTAGACGAAAAATGATCCACTTATAAGTTTTTCTTGGTTTATCCAAGTGCCGTATGGCAACTATGGGGAATAATCACTCAATTTGAAAATCAAACTGAGAAATTGTTGCTACCATATAATTCACACTCGCTTTTGATAAAAAATATATATATGGGCAATTGGGTGACCCTAACATCGAACTTCTATAGTGGGCGATCAGAGATAATCATACTGATGAGACCTCACTGATCGATGGGTCGAAAAGATCGATTTCTCTGAATATAGTTTTATTCCTTTATGTAATGATATAAAAATATTATTGAATTTTTTTAGAAAGATAATCAGTATTATCTCTGAATCCGGTGGATTAGGTTGGGATTAGAATTGAAAAACTGAAAAAAGCCTTTTTTCCGGAAAATTAAACATAGTTTTACGAAATTTTCAAAATTTCATTGATATAAAAGTGTCAAAAGTTCATGTTCTGCCTACGGATCACGCCTTTGTTAAAATTCACTGGAATCAGAGCAAAACTCAGAATAGTTTTAAAAATTTAAAAGAGATTTGAATAGCTTTTCTAGAAGAAAAGAACTCGTTAAAGGCTTTTCGATTCTGATCCGAACGGATTCAATTTAATTGAACGAATTGAGGAATATTTTTTGGGATTTTTCATAATTTCCTGGCCGGCTAGGCCGCATTCTGGAGGGGAGGCACCTTGGCCTCTATCTATGTAGATACGTCAATGGGCATAATTGTACATATCAATAATGTAATATGACATTCACAAAAATGTTCAGATGACATATTTTTGTATGCAATCTAGTGACGACACATTTTTTATATGCAATCAAGTGAGGTCAGTGGCATTTTCTGTTAGACATGCTTTTTTGTAAACCAAATGTAGTGTGCATATAAGGTGAAATATTTTCTCATACACCTTGTACTATTTGTGTGTTTTATAAACAAAGATTTTGATCAAGGGGTATCACACCTTTTACGTAGTATATCTGGGTTAATTATTGATAATCGATTAAGGTTAGAGTTTTATATATAGCATTCGCAGATTTGTTTAAACTAAAAGCAAATAAGTTTAACCGAAGTGCAAATAAGTTTAACCCAAGAGCAAATAACTTTAACCCATACACAAATAAGTTTAACTCAAGCAAAAATAAGTTTAACCCAAGAGCAAATAAGTTTAATCCAAGCACAAATAAGTTTAACTCAAGAGCAAATAAATCTATCCTAAATTCTCAATAGAAGATTTTAATACAAATGCATTCAATTTCCATTCAAATCAACATTTTATTAATTCATTTGGTCATTAAAAACAATATTAGGCTTCAAATATTGCCAAAAATTTAGCGAAAAATTCGTCGAATATAAAGCTAAGAAATGGAGTGACGAATTTTTCAATTAGTTTGTGCAGATTCCATCACTCATCAGAGTGCTCAGTTTGTTTGAAGCAACAGTGTCGATTGCAGATTTAAAGTAGTTTTCTATAAAATTTTCTTTAATTCATTAATATAAGCACTGATGGAAATTTCAGCGGAGGCAGTTCTGATGAATGGCAACCCAATCTGCCCAAGATGTGTAGTCGCCAAGCAATAGTAGTGGAGTTGGAGGTAAGAAAGAGATGTAAATTATAATCAATCGAAATTCAAAGAAAACTAAGAAGAAAGTTAAAATTATTCTAAGATCGAACGCAGAAGGTTTGCGATGCTTCATCATTGCCAAATTTTGCTCTACAATTTTGCCTCCTTATTCTCGTATGGTCAACCAAATAGAACAATCGCTTTTGTACTTATGACCAATTTTAGGTGATGTAAGTAGAGAGCATAATATTGTTACAGTTATTGAAGACATCTTGCAACAAGTCACACCGACTGACTGCGCCAACTTTATCTATCTCATTTTTTATAATATCTTTCATATTAATGTCATGTTTGAAGTAGTTGTTTTAATGATAAAATGAAATAATAAAATGTTGGTTTGAATGGAAATTGAAAGTTTTTGTATTAAAATGTCTTATTGAGAATTTAGGACAAATTTATTTGCTCCTGGGTTAAACTTATTTGTGCTTGGGTTAAACTTATATGTGCTTGGGTTAAACTTATTTGCTCTTGGGTTAAGCTTATTTGTTTTTGGTTTAAATTTATTTGCTCTTGGGTTAAACTTAGTTGTGCTTGAGTTAAACTTATTTGTGCTTAGGTTAAAGTTATTTGCTTTTGGGTTAAAATTGTTTGCTCTTGGTTTAAATAAATCTGCGAATGCTATAAATAAATATATTAGCAGTGTGAAATATATCATCAGTATAAACTCGGACGTTAATTTAGTATATCCATTAGGGGTCAGGGTTTTTTTCAGCTACTCTAAACGTCTCTTCGTTCTCTTCATATAATATATTTGTTAGAAAGGTCTCGCATTATGCTTATGGATTCCCATTATTTTATCTGCTTTTATATCGATTTTTTACAAAATGCATATGCTTACTTATTTATCATACGTAATTACGCATATTTTTCCAGGTCTGCCTACACACTACCGGCAGCTTTTAACATTTTCCATATAGAATGTACGATGTCATGCTCGTATTTAATCGAACTGTTCCATTTAGTTAAATCGTATATACATAGACGGTAAAGGATATTTAAATTAATCCCCGATATAGAGATAAATTTCTTCTGACTAACTTTTTCTCTTTTTTTTTTAGTGTTAAATACAATTGTTTTTGGATAACATATAATGTTTGCATTTTGTACGGCAACGTTTTTCATCTGAGCTCTTAACTTCTTTTCTGACTGTAGTTCAGTTTTTAGGGCAGCTATATCTTTTTGTACACATAGCTGTGGAGTGCATGCAGTCTTTTTATTTGATTGTTTCCATGATAAGTTTTTTATAGCTATTCATTTATAAATTCAGTGATCATTTTTTATTCAGCAGCTCTTTTTTTCTATCCTCTCAAGAAACTTTTTATCAGTCTCAATGGTAAAGCAGAGCAAAGATATCACTTTTAAGTTTCAGTTTCCAATTGGATAATAATTTACAAATCATCTCGCAAAAAAACATTTCGTTTTTGTTTGGTAAAGCACGAACAAAATTTTCTTCCAGGAAATATCTTCTTTTCCTACATTTCTTTTATTTGTGGATTTCTCACAAAGTGATAAGATTTCATTTCTTTAGTTTTTTCAACACAGGTAATCAATTTTAGCATTGTGAAACTGAACAGTTTCTGGTTATGGGTTATTTCGATACTTTAGACTTTCAATTTACTATGGCATTGAGTAAAATGTAATTACATCAAGTAATGATAAGATTATCTAACTTCAGTATTGATTATTTAACGATGAATTTACAGAGCAGCTTAATGCACTGTATTGTTTGTTGCTTAGTGATATTAGATACACAACCACCTGTGTAACTATTCAGTGAGAGTACACAATAATACTGCATGGACTTTTGTGTGACATCCATATTCCGGCAATAAACTCATGTACTCCCCATCGATGAGAATTATCAAAATAACAGTTTTTAGTGCAAGTATCCCAACCCTACCATAACTCCATAAACGCTTCACGCTTAAGTTCAATAACGTTATCACCACGTAAAACATCAACTTTAGCAGTACAAAACAGGCATTGGAATCCCACTAAATGAAGAGGTTAGTTAATCACATTATTACTGAAGGTAAGCTCCTCCCTCAAAATTACGAATACATATTAAAATTGGAGCATTTTGGAGCAAGTTTTATTATGGGGACTGAGAGACAGCCGCAAGTACCTCGTTAATAGAAATACTATTTTTATACCTTTACAAGCTAAAACAATACTAATAAAACAAAGAACTCAAAAAATCCCTAAACGAGTTACTCTCCCTTTGAAAATGCATCCTTGAAATTCGTTACTTTTGTTTGAAGTTTTACATTCAACTCGAGCTTACAATTGAGCCCGTCATTCTGCACTTAGAGTTAAGGGGATATTTCAAGTATGCACAGGAATTGCTTTTCACCTGCTGTGAACAAATTTTCACAAACAATTCGGGGAGAAAGCAACCTACCTACTAATCCAAATCCGGTAATGCTCGTAAATGTGTGAAAAGCATTCGAAATAACGAGCATCCGAGGCCATTAAATTTAAGAATTCCATTCTGACAGAAAACGTGGAGAATGGAAATTATATCCACTTCCCATTATCAATTGTGTGCAGGCGGATGTTGCCTGTATAGTCATCTCATAAAGGATAATCAGAACGGCGAAAATGTAATCTTTTGAAAGAAAAGGATTAGCTCTGATGTAAGGAGATCTCCGAAAATGATATTCATGATTTATGACAACGAAAATATCCATAGTTAGTCCATAAGACACGAGAGATTCTGTTACCGCTGTCCCTTTTGATTAATTCTAATTGTTCAAGGAAATGTTCACGGATAAAAGGATTTGGGATTTTCGTTTTATTTTTTTTTTCGGGCTGAAGCTAAATATAAATTGGAGAAGAAGCGAACTAATTTCCTGCTTCCTTTGGATGCCATTGTTCTATGTTAACAAGACCAGTTTTTTTTTAGAAATGCCACAGAAGTGTAGAAAATCTGTGTCTCATGTTTTTACATACATAACTGATGTAAAACAATTTTAAAGTTTTAAGGAAATATAGAGAAGCTTTGGTAGATGATTTTTTTTTGTCAGATTACCGGTATAAATTAAAATCAGTTCATGGTTGGTTGACTAGTTTCATTTAGTTAGTAAGGCTTAAGCTAGAGCTCCAATTAGTATAATACAAGTGGCGTCGTTTTGATTCCACTGTTCGCGTTACCTGTAAGGTTACAGTTAGGAGAGTTGGACAGCTATTGGATTTAGATAATTCAGAAATATTACATGCAGTTTCCAAATGACTATTTAGTCATAGATAAATGTATAAAAAGTCCCGGCCACAGCCACGTCAGACAACGGTGGGCGAAACGAGAAGTTACAGCAAAAAGCTTAATACTAACATATGGGTTAGCGATTGGGTATATAAAATTAGCAGGACAAAAGTGTACAAAAGAATAAGAAGTATATAGAAGAATTATAAGGATAAAGCTAGAGTACATAGTTAGAGAGTTAAGGTAACTGAAGTAAAAGTTAATGCTGGCGTATACATCAACTATTATAATAATTAATACAACATATAAGTAGTATATGAGCATGAAGTATCAGGTACACAAGCTTCAAAATCAGTTCAATTTACTGTATTGTAGTATGTAGTACCAAGGTTATTAATTACAAAACACATGCAGTTCAGACACTACAAACCAAAATTAAACTAATACTAGCGATCAAGTTAAGTAAGGTCAACCCATCAATCAAAGTTTTTTTTTATATATATATATATTGATTCGAGGCCTATTAACCCTTGGTGAGATGCTCCAGGGCAAGCTTCTTAAATTTAAAGAGGGAGTCAGATTGTCTCACTAGGCTAGGTAAGGAGTTCCAACGAACAGCTCCTACCAAATACACGTTTCTACTACCGAACTGAGTTCTAAGTCTGGGTAGCACAATTCTATAAGGATCCAGACGGCTCCAGGAAAACCCATTATTAATATATCGCGGGATCATGTTGTGTCTGGCTCTGTAAATGAAGCAAGGAGTATTCAGTTCATATATTGTATGGAGCGGTCCTGGCAGAAGGAACTGGGTCAGCGATGTAACATGCGAATGACGCCTCATACCAAACAAATAACTAAACAGGCTTTGAAAGCACGCTGTACCGGTTCCGGACATGAGGAAGGAGATGATGGTACACTGCATAGAGAAACCGAAGACCACAGTAAATCCTGGAACATAAGGTTGACATGGGCATGCCAGTTGAGGTGTTTGTCCATAAGTAAACCGAGGTTTTTTATATGAGAGCCATTAATCGGAATCGTATATTCACGGAGTACAATGGGGGAAGGGAGTCTTGTGGCAATTGCTGACCCGGGGGGAAGTAAATCATGGCATGAGATTTGCTGAGATTAAGCGCAAGTCCATTTCTGGAGCACCACTCACTGATTCTGGCCAAATTAGCATTGAGTTCTATGACTAGTCTCGGTAGATCCGGAGTAGGTGCAGCAGCATAGATCTGCAAATCATCCGAATATATGTGAAAGTTTATATTTGCCAAGGGGGAAGCAATATCATTAATAAACAATGAGATAAAAGAGGAGCTAATACAGAACCCTGAAAGACACCACTCAGTACAGGTTTGACACCAGATCTGCGGCCGTCACTGCAAACAATCAGAGTCCTGTCAGCCAGATAACTAGCAACAAGCGCACACGCAGAGGTGGAAAATCCAAAAAAGGATCGGAGCTTGTAGATTAGTAAGTCATGCGGAACAGAATCAAAGGCTTTTTTAGATCCAACAGGACATGTATTACCTTCTTTC
Source organism: Dioctria rufipes (assembly GCA_963924295.1). Lineage (NCBI taxonomy): Eukaryota > Metazoa > Arthropoda > Insecta > Diptera > Asilidae > Dioctria > Dioctria rufipes. Next base: position 279,336,890 of record OZ002740.1, on the reverse strand, counting down.
CATCGTCGCAGAGCTCCCCACCAATATCACTCACCACTTTAACAAGTGCCGTAGTGGTAGAGTGCTTGCGTCTGAAACCCGACTGATAACCTAATAGCAAGCCCTCGGTGTCAATGTGTGACTGCATTTCATCCCTGATTATTACCTCAAACAGCTTGGAAATAGCAGGCAATATGGAAATGGGTCTTCAATCTGAAAGTATTAACGGTGAAGAGAGTTTGGGGATAGGAGTTATCTACCCGGACCTCCAATATAGCGGAAAGCGAGATTCAGTGAGTAGTCTATTGAATAAATGAGTGATTTCGGGAAGAATTCAGAAATAATAATTTTCAGAAATCTGACTGGAAACCCATCGAGTCCAATTGCATTTGATTTGACGTGATAAAGTGCATCTATGACTTCTATATCGTAACAGTTTCTGAAAGAGAAGCTGGAGAAAATGGGTTGAGGATCAGCTCAGGAGGTCATAGATGGCCTAGGAGGCAGAAAGTCGCTACCGGAGGTAGGATCCCGTGAGGGAAGGGGAGAAGAGGAAGAACAGAGAAAGTCCGCAAGGTCATGAGGATCTATATTAGCGTGGATTTAGATCTAGAAGTGACTCCCAGGTTTCGAATTTTATTCCAGTTAAGCTCGCCCTCGAAATTGCTTTGAATGAATTCCCTGGTTTTGGAACGTATAAGATAGTCAGCTATTCGACGCATTCGACGAAATGCAGAGCAGCTAATTTGGGATTTAGATCTTTTCCATTGTATATATGCAATGTCACGAAGATCACAAAGGAGAGCAACATCAGGTCTGCTAAGAATTCTAGAGCTAATGTCTTTAATCTGAATGGTTTTGAGAGGAACAGGTCTCTGGAAAAGGGATCTGACTATATTTGAGAAATTCAGAACCGCATGCTCCGGGACAGGTAGAGAATACTGTACTGCCCGTAGTCAGAGCGTACATGCAATAAATGAAAGGTGTAGTGATATTTATGCCACTGGTATAAAGCTAGTAGGTTTTATTTGTTTATTCACTGCACTAAATGTTTCAAGTTTAACAAATACTAAAACTTGAGAACTGCACGATATATATATATAGATATTATAATATAAAAGGCTGAAACCAATGTTTATTAAATGCTTAATATATAAATTTGATTTACACAACTGTAGCAATTGACTTGTACTTACCCACTCGATGTTTGGCGCTTGATTCAATTGGCTTTCTTTAGGTTGGGAATTGGGATATCTTTATTGCAATCAATGATCACACTAAAGTGTTTTATTAATAATATTCTTACTGCAGTCGATACCCACAGTAAGAATCTTTATTCTAATAGCTATTGAAAAGAAAGCGCATATTCTAGTCGATACCCAGAATAAGGAATCTTTAATTTCAATCCGTAATTAGAACAAAGCAATTTTGTTGTTGTTAGTAAGATATTCTTACTGCAGTCGATACCCACAGTAAGAACCTTTATTCTAATAGTTATCGAAACGAAAGCCCTTATTCTAGTCGATACCCAGAATAAGAAATCTTTAATTTCAATCCGTAATTAGAACAAAGTAAATTGTTGTTGTTAGTAAAATATTCTTACTGCAGTCGATACCCACAGTAAGAACCTTTATTCTAATAGTTATCGAAACGAAAGCCCTTATTCTAGTCGATACCCAGAATAAGAAATCTTTAATTTCAATCCGTAATTAGAACAAAGTAAATTGTTGTTGTTAGTAAAATAATTTTATTGTAGTCGGTACCCACAATAAAATTCTTTAACCTTGTTGCTACTTAAAATAAAGTTCCTATTCTAGTCGATACCCAGAATACAAATCTTTATTTCAATCGTCAATCAAAATTAAAGTTCAAGTTAGAAAACAAAATAAATGATTTATCAGGAATAGAAATTTACCAAGTTGAACGTTATGCTGCCAAACTAAAAAAGAGAAAGAGTCAAGTCAAACTGCTGTTTATATAGCCACTTCATCACATTCTTTCGAAGTGTTACCAGTTTATGTTATTATTAACACATCGTTCCTATCTAATTATCTTATAAACATTTTTCTAAAATTCAATTTTGTTAACTAAATATGGTTGCAATTAATAATATTTTCACTTTAGTCATATATACTTCTTCCCCTCCTTTTTTTTTTTATTATTTATGAATAATATTAAAACTGTATAATACTACCGTGTAAATGGTGCTGCTGTTTCGTTCCACTTGTTGTGTCCATTTCTGCATCTAGTACGTTTTATTTATCGAAGTTGTTACTTCTGAGTGGAATGTGAATGTTCATGTTGACGTTCAGCTGACGTGCTGAGGGATACGTGTTTACGTCTGGCTCATAAATGTGCCTAATTAGGTAAGATGAATCTCTAATTTTACTTTTAAGTTTTGATTCTTGGTGGTTCCCTTTTTATTTATTTCAGGACAGTGGAGCTGAAGCTAGCGACTGTGTTCAATCCTGAACATACTGCCCCCCGTTGAAGGGCTAAGATGCCGTTCAAGGATAAGCTATGCGATATGCGAATGCGGTCTGTTAACGAATCGAGCAGATATTAATCTCTATGTAATGTTTTGTTTTGTATTGTATAGATTTGAAAAAATTCTGATAATATCGCATTCACCAGGCCTCTACTATAGATGTTCTAAAGTTGTAAACCCTTTTTTTTTAAGTTGGATGCCAAAAAGGGAATGAAATAAATGTTCCTGAAAATAAATATTATAGAAGTTTTCATATCATTAGAGTGTTAAAGCCCCCCTTCGTTTTATTTATTATTTTTTTTTTTTTTTGTGTACCGACCACGGTGATGTATTAATGTGCACGAATAGTAAACGTTTTTATGTTTTATTTATCCTGAAGGAATGAGATCTGAAAATGGTTGACGTACGGAGAAGAAAAGAAAGAAATTTTTACAACCAATGTAACACCAAATGTCAACGCAGATATTAAGGATAAAATATTCACTATTAAAAAAAAAACCCAAACTTATTTATGTGGTCTTTATTTTAAAATTTTTATGTTGCCATCTTTTAACAAACGGATGTTATACCGCGTACCGTCTTGAGTGGTAAATCTCTGCTTCCTTTTCTTCGATTTTTGTAGAGCCTTTAGTGAGATCACGAATTTCTCCATGGTTCCTGTGTCATGATCACGCACCAATAAATGGATATCATCATCATCTCCTGTATTTGATTTGCTGGTATCAGGTATCAATGTGATATCTTCCAGGATTTTAATCTTAGGTGTGGGAGTTAAACTGCCGGCTGGATGATTGCTGGTTTAAGGCTGCTCATCTCGTAGGTAAGATGGTGCTGGCGCTACGTCTGATTGGACATGGTTCCTTGGAGATTGTGGTGGTGAGTCGGGGATTACAATCACATCCGAATCCAGGTCATCCTTCAATTTTAATGTTCGAAATCGACTACTGAGTTGTCTCACCTTGGATGCCGTCTTTAAACTATTTAGCTGCCTCTCAAGATGCCAAATTTCCATGACTTCTTGTTCGATGCTCTTGCCCGGAGTTGATGGCAACTCAGTCTTCACGTTTACTTCACGCTTAGGAGATTCCATTTTCCTTCTGCCAATTTGAAATTCAACTGTGAGTTGTGCTGCAGGGTAATCGATATTTAAAGAGGACTAACGGGTCCTGTTTTATTCAAGCTATGACTTGGGATGCAATCTGACTATCGGATTAACTGTTGCATATTTAGATTACCAGCAAAAAATGCACAAAGGCAAATCTGGTGATGAATTTCAACGGTAGCGAGAATATAATTTTACACATTTGTGCGTAATGTATTGTTGGATTTAGAAACAAAGAATTGTTATATGTATGAGTGCATGTGCAATTTTTAAGAATGCGCCTCGATTATGGTATTTTAGAACCTTTCACTGGTGTGATGATTTTATTGTTTGGAGGAAAATATCAAAATGTAATTGCATGCAAATGATGATGACTGATATTAGGTTTTTTTTTTTTTTTTTTTTTTTTTTGTTTGATAATGTGAATGAATATGAGTGAAATGGATATGGATGCAATTCTATTAAAAGTGCTGATTTGGACTGAACAAAACTAGAGATATATGTATTCAAATTTCAAATATACAATCGCCTTTGGATAATTTTAATGAATGTTTTGAAAACATGGTTTAGGCCAAAGGAAGTATGGCGAATTTTGTGATTGGTCTCTTTACAAGTCCAGTCTGAGTTCTAATGCTGACAACTCTTACCAATTTGTCCGGTCCTGGATGTAGTTCGGTAATTCGTCCCAATTTCCACCGACATGCTTTTAAATTAGGTTCCTTAATAACAACCAGGTCTCCTACTTTAGGATTGGAAACTGGATTCTGCCATTTTGGTCTGTTCTGTAATGAGTTCAAATAGTCATTGGACCATTTGTTCCAGAACTGTTGCTGTAATGATTGCAGATGATTCCATCTTGTGATTAATGAAGTATTTTTCTCAACAATTGGTTCTGGTGGAGTTAGTAATGAACTGCCTACTAAGAAATGTCCAGGTGTTAACGTATTAAGATCGTCTGGATCATCAGAGATGGGACATAATGGTCTGGAGTTTAAGCAGGCTTCAATTTGAGCCAACACGGTTGCAAATTCTTCCTCCCAAAGGCCTCCAAAATGTGGTGTTGAAGGTGGATTGAAATGCCATTGTATTCCATCTTGTGTTACCTTCGAAGCCATTTCTTTATTTGCTTGCTTCACTGCAGTCATAACATCTCTTTGTAAAATTTTGTCAGCTCCTACGAAGTTTGTACCACAATCAGAATAGACATCTGTACAAAGTCCCCGTCGACTAGAGAAACGTCGAAATGCTGCAATGAAGGCTGCTGTGGTGAGATCAGAGACAGGTTCTATATGTATAGCCTTGGTGGCCATGCAAATAAAAATACAAATGTAACCTTTGTAGAACCGATTTCCTCTGTGCTTAGACATTTTTAAATTAATGGGGCCAGCATAATCCACGCCGATTTGTTGAAAAGGTCTTGATTTGTTTATTCTAGAGGCAGGTAGGTTCCCCATCATTTGGTTCCTATTTGAAGCAGATTGTTTGAAGCATTATACATTTGTGTAAAACATGTTTGACTGTTCTTCGTCCTTGTGGAATCCAGAATTCATTCCTCAATGTTGACAGAACCAATTGGGGACCTCCATGTAATGTTTTTGTGTGGAAATAGTTGATTATTAAGGTTGTTAGATTACTTTCCTTTGGCAATATCGCAGGATGTTTTTGATTGTAAGGGACATTAGCGTGTTGTAATCTCCCGCCCACACGTAATAATCCGTAATCATCCAGAAATGGATTGAGAGGTAAAATTTTGCTTCTGGAAGATATAAAATTTCCTGCTTTTAGTTGCTGAATTTCATTTGTATACTCAATCGTTTGAGCTCGCTTTATTAATAAATGTTTCGCCTGAGTCATCTCATCAGGTTTCAGTAGCATTGAGTAGTCGTGATGGTTTTCTGGATTTCTTTTGCGACAGCGATTTATGAATCTGCAACAATAAGCAACAACTCGTTGCAGTTTAACAAAGGTCGAAAATTTACCAAATAAATCGTCAATGTCTAAATGAGTTGTGATTAGACAGCTTACTCGCTTTTGTTCAGAGTCAATGTTATTTTCCATCAATGGTAATGACTGAGGCCACTTTTCCTCAGAGTTTAACAGCCACTGTGGTCCGTGCCACCATATATTATGCGAGCTTAAAGACTCAGGTTCAATGCCCCTGGAGTTACAATCGGCAGGATTGTCAACAGACCGAACATGACGCCAAGACTGTATATCGATTGCGGTTTGAATTTCTGCGATTCTGTTTGCAACATAGGTTTTATATCTGTTGGGATGGTTGCGAATCCAAGCTAAGACTATAGAGGAATCAGTCCACGCGAATATGGGTACATTAAGAAAATTTAGGTCTGTCTTGACGCGACTAATAAGTCGAGCTAATAGCACAGCGCCAGATAACTCGAGGCGGGGAAGCGTAATAGGTTTAACAGGTGCTATTTTGGATTTCGCAATTAGTAGATTAACATGGACGTTTCCTTCTTGATCTATAGCTCTTATATAAACTGCAGCCGAATAGGCTTGATTGGACGCATCGGAAAACCCATGTATTTGGCAAGTTGACAGATTACTAGTTGTGAATATCCACCGTGGTATGTGGATTTTGCTGATGTGGCTTAGTTTGGCTTTAAATTGTCGCCAATGATTGTCAATGGGTGCAGGAATAGGATCGTCCCATAAACATCCAGAAACCCATAAGGTTTGCATCAGAATTTTAGCTGTGACTATGATTGGAGAAATCCAACCAAGTGGATCAAAAAGTGTAGCAATTTCTGACAATACAGAACGCTTTGTAGAAATGCGATCTTCAAACTGTTTATATTGCAAAGTAAAATGATCAGTTCCTGGGTGCCAATGGATGCCCAAGGTTTTCACAGATTCATCACTTGCTAACCGTAAAGGAAGTTGTACTTCTCTATGTTCTTCTGCGATGTTCGATAGGAGATCCGATGAATTACTGACCCACTTTCTTAGATTGAATCCTGCTGACGACAACAGTAGAATAAGCTGACCTTGCATTTCTAAGGCTTCCTCAATGGAATCTGCTCCAGTGAGCAGATCATCAACGTAAAAATCTCGTAATACAACTTTGGCCGCTTTAGGAAATCTAGCAACTTCATCAGCAGCTAACTGATGTAGGGTTTTGATTGCTAAATACGGAGCTGGTGTTGTTCCAAAGGTGACAGTAGTCAATTTGTAATCTTTGATGGCTTCAGTGGGATTGTTTCTCCAAACTATTCTTTGATAGTTTTGATCAGGAGATTGAACGTTTATCATTCGATACATTTTCTCTATGTCCGCTGACATAGCAAATTTGTACTTTCGCCATCTAAGTAAAGTTGAGAAAAGTTCGGATTGCAATACTGGGCCCGTATGCAACTGTTCATTCAAACTTTTCCCATTGGTGGATTTAGCCGAAGCATCAAAGACTACTCGAACCTTGGTAGTCGTGCTATCTTTGATAACGGCGTGGTGAGGAAGATAATAACATTTATCTTTACTCACTTCCTTATCAGCCAATGTCATGTGCCCTAATGATTTATACTCATTTATACAAGCCTTATATTCCTGACTCAGTTCGGGATTTTGATGTAATTTACGCTCTAGACTGTAAAGTCTTCGTATAGCCATGCCACGAGAGTCGCCTAGGTTGGGACTTTCATTGATGAAGGGCAAACGATCTTCGTAACGGCCGTTTGCGTTTCGATAATGAGTTTTCTTATAAAACTGTTCACAATCGCGGTCTGCCGTAGACAGTTGTCTTCCTGGAGTAGTAACCTCTTCAGTTTCCCAAAACCGCCTCAGAAGTTTATCTAGTGAGGACTCTTCCTCGTAATGAGCATTTATTGTTAAGGAAGACGCTGTGGAAATTGTTTGAGCGCCTTTTAAATTGCCGAAAAGGATCCAGCCGAGGGTACTATTTTGTGCAATTGGTGTTCCAGGTGGACCCCTTCGTAATCCCTCTAAGAGAATTTCTCCGTAAACATCTGCTCCCAGAAGCAGGTCTACCTTTCCTGGCTTGAAAAACAATGGATCTGCGAGTTGCAGATCGTGAACGTGGTTCCATTCTTTATTTGGAATGGTGGACGGAGGCAATATATCTGTTATAGTTTTCACGATAAGGGCATTAGTCGTGGTTACCTTACTCGAGGTTGAGTAAGAATGTATATTTATCGATGCTTGTTTTTCAACATTTATAGCTTCTGACTTTCCTAAGCCAGTGATTTGTATCGAAGTGTTCATAGTAGTCAACTGCAGTTTCCGTGCGACGGCTTGTGTTATGAACGTAACTTGAGAACCTGAGTCAATTAAGGCTCGTAATGTGATCAGGGTCCCCCTTTTCGATGGAACTTTAAGCAATGCTGTGGCAAGCAAGGCTTGTGTAGTTCTGGTAGATAGATTCGCATGAAGCGTATGAATATTGGAAGCGGAAGGTGGCTTACAAGGTTGAGCTTGTATGTGTGGGTTTTCTGAGGAATTGTGCTTATTCTGTGGATTTGTATTGTTCCTATGAAGTAAGGAATGATGTTTCCTTCCACATCGCTGACATGTAAATTTACTTGAGCAAAACTTCGAATTGTGACCTTTTGAAAGGCAATTAATGCACAAGTTATTTGACGTGGCAACCTTGAATTTAGAGTCTACATCCAGTTTTACAAATTTGGAGCATTTGTATAAACGATGTGGCTCTTTACATAATATACATCTATCACTAGATGATGTGAAATGGGTGGAAGCTCTTGGAATTTGAGCTGGTCTGTTTACGGAATATGGTTTTGCTTCTGAAATTGCTTCTAGAGTTCGGAATCTCGTCTCTAGAAAAGCCTTTAGAGATTCTAGGGTAGGAAGTTCATTTGTACTATTCACTTCTTGTTCCCATAAGCGATGCGTCTCTGCTGGTAAACATTGCACTAGCATGTAAATCAGTATAATATCCCAGTGTTTAGTGGGGACTTCCAATGCTTCGAGTTCATAAATACATTCTGACGATTTGTCTAGCACGGTCTTTATTGCCTTGGCTGACTCGTGTGTCGCTTTAGGTAGATTGAATAGAATTTTTAGCTGAGCATTAATTAATACTCGCTTATTGTCATACCTATTGAGCAATATCTTCCATGCGTTGTCGTAACTCGCATTGGTCATTGGAAGCTGACGCAACAAATGTTCTGCTTCTCCACAAATATTAGATTTTAAGTAATGCAACTTCTGCACTGAAGATAACGCAGAATTTGTATGCACTAGTGACTGGAATAGATCGCGAAACGACCTCCATGAATCATATGACCCTGAGAACTTTGGGATTGTGATGCTAGGTAACCTCGGAAACGAAGAAGATTCATTTTCCGTGTTTGGCTTTGAATCTACTTTTGTTTCGAATGCATTTAGTGCATCTCTGAGAGTACCTCGAAACGTGTAGTATTTATCTTCCGTACTTGAGAACTGATCGTTTGCAAAATAATCGTATTTTTGCAATTCGCTATGTTCTAAAGCCTGAGTAGCTTGGAGAATCGTGTAATGCGTATTCTTATAGTCGGACCAAATTTCGTTTAGGGCGATTAACCGCTCAGAAATAAGTCCTCTCGTTCGTTTTTCTACATCAGTATTTTTGTAGTTATTGAACGATTTTTGGAATATTTGTGCAGAGGTGACCTGGTTAGCGAGAAGTTTTTGAAGTGAAGTCATGTTTGAAAGATAAATAATATATACCACTAGACTTTAAATTTGGCTTGAAGGACCATAAAATGTACTGCCCGTAGTCAGAGCGTACATGCAATAAATGAAAGGTGTAGTGATATTTATGCCACTGGTATAAAGCTAGTAGGTTTTATTTGTTTATTCACTGCACTAAATGTTTCAAGTTTAACAAATACTAAAACTTGAGAACTGCACGATATATATATATAGATATTATAATATAAAAGGCTGAAACCAATGTTTATTAAATGCTTAATATATAAATTTGATTTACACAACTGTAGCAATTGACTTGTACTTACCCACTCGATGTTTGGCGCTTGATTCAATTGGCTTTCTTTAGGTTGGGAATTGGGATATCTTTATTGCAATCAATGATCACACTAAAGTGTTTTATTAATAATATTCTTACTGCAGTCGATACCCACAGTAAGAACCTTTATTCTAATAGTTATCGAAACGAAAGCCCTTATTCTAGTCGATACCCAGAATAAGAAATCTTTAATTTCAATCCGTAATTAGAACAAAGTAAATTGTTGTTGTTAGTAAAATAATTTTATTGTAGTCGGCACCCACAATAAAATTCTTTAACCTTGTTGCTACTTAAAATAAAGTTCCTATTCTAGTCGATACCCAGAATACAAATCTTTATTTCAATCGTCAATCAAAATTAAAGTTCAAGTTAGAAAACAAAATAAATGATTTATCAGGAATAGAAATTTACCAAGTTGAACGTTATGCTGCCAAGCTAAAAAAGAGAAAGAGTCAAGTCAAACTGCTGTTTATATAGCCAGAGTTTGCACACGGCACCAAAGAACGGTAGTCAAAGGCGCATGGCAACAATATTGGCATAGCAACAATAGCCTAGCAACAATATCTTAACATAACAGCTGCACTTCATCACATTCTTTCGAAGTGTTACCAGTTTATGTTATTATTAACACATCGTTCCTATCTAATTATCTTATAAACATTTTTCTAAAATTCAATTTTGTTAACTAAATATGGTTGCAATTAATAATATTTTCACTTTAGTCATATATACTTCTTCCCCTCCTTTTTTTTTATTATTTATGAATAATATTAAAACTGTATAATACTACCGTGTAAATGGTGCTGCTGTTTCGTTCCACTTGTTGTGTCCATTTCTGCATCTAGTACGTTTTATTTATCGAAGTTGTTACTTCTGAGTGGAATGTGAATGTTCATGTTGACGTTCAGCTGACGTGCTGAGGGATACGTGTTTACGTCTGGCTCATAAATGTGCCTAATTAGGTAAGATGAATCTCTAATTTTACTTTTAAGTTTTGATTCTTGGTGGTTCCCTTTTTATTTATTTCAGGACAGTGGAGCTGAAGCTAGCGACTGTGTTCAATCCTGAACAATACAGAGCAGATCAATCCATTCTATGGATATCAGTCGAAAGAGCCTCAGGTTGTAGTGCAGAGAAATTGCTGAAGGTGATCCAAGAACTAGGAGGATGGCATGGAAGATCAAAGGAGACGAAGATTATCTCATGGTCAGAAACACCCGGGCATTGGCCAGAGGACTGAGAAGGGAAGTGTGGTGAGGTGATAAGGAGATCCAGCTTTGTAGCAGAATAGGACCCGTGTCGAGTAGGTTCGCAATTAATTAGTTGCAGCCCACGCTCAACCAATAACCCTTCCATATTTGTCTTGAGAGAGGAATTATCACCCATGTCAATATTGAAATCTCCCCCAATGACAATTTGGGAGAATTGTTCAATGACTGTGTCTAGTTCAAGGTTCAGAGAGGAGAGCTGATAGTCAGAGAACGTCGACTCCCTTCTATAGACCACTATGAGAGCAACCGGGTCTAAATCCGAGATATTATTCCACATTTTCACTGCGAGCACTTCCCAACTATTGTCTGAAAGTTGAAAAATAACATTAGAATTGAACGAGTTGGACGGATTTCAGTGGTAAGTCCATCTATTGATAGAGATAAGCTTAAGACATTCAAGTCTAGAAGATTTCGTTCAATTGATGTCTATGGTCTGTACCAAAAAATTACAACTGTTGAATTTGTGAGTAAAGATCATGGCAGAGTTCAATAATTTCATTAAATGCTATCAAGAAAATTTGCTAGTATTTACTGAAGTTGCAAAGCATTTGGTAGAAGACAATTTTGGTTGTTGAAAGAGGCGAAAACGAACAGAAAATGGCAAAGAAATTTCTTTTATGATCAGCTTATGGCTATCACTACTAATTTGTTTTAGAAAATCTTTCCACTTTTCAATAAATTCAGCTCATTTTAATGACGGTAGGTGGCACTTTTACTGCAAATTCACTAAATGGAGTAAAATTTGGTTCATTTGAAAATGATGTGAAATGTTGCAAATTGGTCCTTGATGGACTTCATTTGTGTGACACACTACACATTTGACTCCATGTAATTAAAAAATTAAGCCCACCCCCCACCGGACGGAAATTGAGCCCATATTTGTTAGAATCGGTCAAAGATGGAGAATTGATGAAATTTACGAACTTTTATTTTTAACGATTCTAAATCAAATCATAAATACAAGACAAAAAAACAACCGCCTCGTTTGGGGTAAGCCGGGACCTTCCGTTTTCCGGGCGACTGCTCTTATCACAGAGATAAAAAGACAGATAATTTTCCCTCTTGTATTTCTTAATTTGTAACTAGCTTACCAATACCCTCGAAACACAGCGCTCTTAATGAAGAAATAACTAACGACTCATTAGTCTATAATGATTCACACAGCCATTTCTTTAATTAAGTTGAATTGGTTTTGTCAAACTTATGACATCAAAGAAACGATATGGATCGAATTAACGCGATGAACATCGTTTTTATTTATTTTATTTTTTTGATTTAACAATTTACAAATGAGAAAAACATTATATAAAAAAGAATGAAAATTAATAATATAATTTGTGATTTGCATTTCTTTGCATTTCCTCTTCTTATTTTTCAAATCGGCAGATATACAGCGGAGCTCCAAATTTATATTATATGCCAAATCTAGCACATTTTTCCTCATTACAGCTAAAGGGTTTTCCAATAAGAGGTGTTATTTTAATAAGCCCGCTATTTCGGTAGATGTCACTTTTGGAGCTGTCATTTTTTGACATTTGACAAGTAGAAACTACGCCATTAATAAAAATGGAAAGATACACGATTCATCGACGCATTGAAATTATTAAAATTCACTATAAAAATGGTGAAAATGTGTCAGAGACGGTTCGTAAAACTCGAACATTTTTGGGTCGTCGTGAAGCACCTTGTCGGACCGCAATACAGAAATTGGTAGAAAAATTCGAGCTATCGGGACAAGTTAGTGATGTGAAGAATAAAACCCGTGCACGTCGCTCAAGAACAGCCGAGAATATTGCTGCTGTAGCCGAAAGCGTTGAAGCAAACCCAGGTTTGTCCATTCCTCGTCGTTCGTTGGAATTAGGCATTCCACAAACGTCAGTACATCGTATTTTGCATAAAGATTTGGGTCTTAAGGCTTATAAAGTTCAGTTAACACAAGAACTCAAGCCGGCCGATCATCAACAACGTCGAGTCTTTGCTGATTGGGTCCTTGAAATGCATGAAAATGATCCGGAATTCCATCGAAAACTCATCTTGAGTGATGAGGCCCATTTCCACCTCGATGGCTTCGTCAACAAGCAAAATTGTTGCATCTGGGGCTCGGAAAAGCCTCTCAATCCTCAACGTGTGACTGTTTGGTGCGGTTTATGGTCCCGCGGGGTCATTGGACCTTACTTTTTCGAAAATGAGGCTGGAGCAACAGTTACGGTGAATGGATTGCGCTATCGACAGATGATTAATGTTTTTTTATGGCCGGAATTGGATGGTATTGATCTGGACAACGTTTACTTTCAACAAGACGGCGCTACGTGCCATACAAGCAACGAAACCATTGACCTGTTACGGCAAAAGTTTCCGGACCGTGTTATCTCTCGAAGAGGTGATCACAGTTGGCCACCGGATCTTGTGACTTAACACCTTGCGACTTCTTCCTTTGGGGCCACGTGAAAGAGAAGGTCTACGCCAACAGCCCAGCGTCGATTCAAGACCTCAAAGATGGAATTCGTGAGGCTATCGAGGACATAGGGCAGCCACTTTGCGATTTGGTTATGGAAAATTTCATGAAAAGGATATGGTCCTGTAGGCGTGGTCGTGGTGGTGATTTGGCTGATGTTATTTTTCATTATTGACGGCATACCTTCCTCTTTATAATGAAATAAAGATCCGAACATTTATCTCAAAGAATGGCATTTTTCTTTGAAAAAAAAATAACACCTCTTATTGGAAAGCCCTTTATAATGAAGGAAGAAAATACTTCATTAGTGTACTTCATTATCATCTGAATTTCGAGCCATAATGACGTATACTATGTGACACATGGCATTTTAATGAATAGTTAGTACTAATGATTCATTAGCTCGTGCTGCATGTCTGGGGTATTATATTTGTAGTAAAATGTTTACAAGGTTGCATAAGAGATATTTGTTTATGAGAAAATGGCATTACGAGAAAATGGCTTGACGAGAAAGTTGATACGAGCCAATGTCGTACGAGAAAATTGATACGAGAATGTTAGGTGATACCGTTCTAAATTATGCTGAACACAATACAATATGTTTATTGGAGGAAAAATACACAAAATTGAGAAATCTTTTATGAGTACTAGCATAGATGGCACAAGAACTAGATGTTGCATGCAGTACGAAAAATGTATACAAAATTTATATGGCTGGGTGGTCCATTCCGGAATGGACCACAACATTTGAAGTGATGTATAAGTCGATTGATTCATATTTTTTCGAATCTGAAGTGTTGACGAAATCGATCAAATGTATACGAAACTGCTTTATAAAAACATTTGCTTTCAGCATGCTCTAAAGCATGTTATTATCCCTTCCAGAATGCACTAACCATTTCACAATCTGTACACTCTGCTCAAGTATGCCATGCGACAACTAGTTCTTGTGCCATCTATGGTACTAGTTACTATAATTGGCGTTAAATAGAACGTACTAAGCAAGTTTAATCTACAAGAGCAAATTAGCAAGTATATCTAATCAGAATTAGTTTGTATGGTTGTATGAATTTTTATCAAAAACTAGAAGAATTAAATGTAACTAAAATTACAGAAATTACAAAAATATATAAAAAAAAAAAGATACAAAATTACAAAGTTACGAAGTTGCAAAGTTTCAAAGTTTGTAAAGTTTTTAATGTTTTGTGGTTTCAAAAGGGGATAAAAAGGAATTAAAAGAGATGCAAAGATACAAAAGCAATTGTTGGAGATAATTAGGCTAGATGAGATTTAATAAGTGTCCTGAATGCAGCGACAGTATTAATATTGGCCGGTAAAAGGTTCCATAAACGGTAGGTATAGACCACATAAGAACTTTCCATAATAGATTTTCGAAAATGGGGTATCACAAGATCCTGATTTCTCTGAGACGCTGTGAATTTGAAAAATATTCTCAGATAATCGGGTTTGCCCGACTTTAGGTGATTATATAAAAATATTAGCGCGTTCAACGATCAACCCACTACTCGAGGTCGTAGATGTGGACATGGTCGAATCTGCGTAGCCCAAAAACGAAACGAACACAATCATTTGCGGTGAGAGACACTGTCTAGCTTGGGAGAAATGATGCTGCTGATCAGTGTTTTGACAAATTTTAGCTTGAGCTCAGTTGACAGAATATTAGCTGAAATCCACAGTGTTCGCAAACCACTATAAACTTCCCACAGCATATAGCCGATATAGTCGCAGTAATTAATCTTCCCATTCAACACAATTCCCGGATTAGATACTTTCCTTGAAACGGGTATCGTAAATTCATTTATCTCTACTGTGGGAACATCAACTAAATCTCGATTGTTACAGTTACAATAAAAAAATATGCATTACGGTTTAACTGGATTTATGACTAGTTTATTATGTTCGGCCCACGTTATTTATTCGAAATTGGTCGTCGTTTAATCGTGCCACGCAATCCTTAAGGAGACCAATTGGTCTGCTAACATACAGTTGGACGTCGTCAGCGTACATATGGATTCTCACATCTTTTAGCAGTGGCCGAGGATTGAGCCATGGGGTACTGGCTGACGTACTGACGCAAAAAGCTGGTCGAGAGCTTCTGAAGCAGAATGATATGGTACACTATCAAATGCCTTGGAGAAATCGAGAAGAACGAGGGCAGTATAGTCTTCCATAGCATAATATCGGTGGAAACTTTTAAGACTATGGTCTCGCAGCTGTGTGAAGAGCGAAAACCAGATAGCCAACATGACAAGAGATTATTATTCTCGACGTATTCAAGCATGTGACCGTACATAAGCTTCTCCAATACTTTTGATAAAAAGCACAACAAACTAATTGGACGAAAATTGGAAGGTTGTGTTGGAGAATGCTTTTTTGGAATGGCAAGGACCGAGGTGATTTTCCAGCTGCTGGGGAAACACGAAGATGTTATGGATGAAATAATGACATGTAGGACATATGTGCTGATTACTGGTAATAATATACATATATATTCATATTCATCTTTATTAAAAAATTGTGCATGAGATATTCATCTTATATAGTACTTTCTTATAAATTAATAAACAAACAAAAAAGTAAAAAATAAATAATTCTAAAATTAATTATTATTGAACTTATACTGCTTACAGACTAAATAAATAAATTTAATTCACTTCATAAATAATTTAATTCAATTCAATTTAATTCAGCTTAAAAGAAGAAATCATAAAAGCAAAGACAGAAGAAAAGAAAAACAAAAAGAGAAAAGAAAATTTAGCAAACGAAAACAAAGAATTATTAAAATATATAAAAAAAATATATATATATAAATTAAAAAAAAAAACAAAAAAATAAAACAAATGAAAGGAATAATAAAGATTATGTGACCGGAATAACCTTCTAAAAGTATGCATGCTTTACGCCCCCTGGATATGTGTGGGTAAATTATTCCAAAGACGAATGAACTGAACAAGGAAAGAACCCTCCATGACTCGTTTAGACAATCTGGTAATAAGGATTTTTCGGTGTCTTGCTGAACGCAGAAATTGTAAACGATCATATAGATATTTTGCCTGAGGTAATAAGACCAAAGAGGAAAATCCTCTACGATGCAAGTATGTCTGCAATGTACAGCATAACAACGATGTTATATAGAGCGTGATGTGATCATAACGTCGCAGTCCATGGATAAACCGACGACAGTCATTAAAGGCTACATCCATTCTACGTTCACTTGTATTATCTAGCTTAGGGTAAACAAAGTTTCCAAAGCAGAAGTGAGGCAAGAGGAGAACCTTGACAAGTCTTTCACGAGTGCGGAGTGGTAGTATATCAGCACACAACCACAACATCCGCAGACCAGAATAAATTTTCCGCAATTGTGCCCTTATATACTCTGTGCATTTTAAATTGGCATTTATCATAACTCCAAGGCTCTTAACCTTATCTACATACGTAAGGGTAACAGAGTCGATACAAACTGGAGGAAGCTGCTCGGGGTCAAAGCCTGGGTTGTGTATTGCGATTGCAGAGCATTTCGCAGGGTTTAGCCTTATATCATTTTCACGAGCCCACTCGGATAGGTTTACTAGATCCTCGTTAATGCACCCCAAACAGTTCTCCATAAGGCCGATAGAACTACTATGGTAACTCTGTACGTCATTCGCATACAAGTGAACCTTAGCGAATTGGATCTAGTAGATCATTTATAAACAGAGAGAACAGAAGTGGTCCGAGAATAGAACCTTGCGGAACACCTCGACGAAGTGATAATAGACCAGAAAACTCACCATCCACTTTAACTTGTTGCTTTCGGTTTGACAGCAAGCTCATCACAAGCATACAGGCTGAAATTGAAAAATTGAAAATATTTTTTAGTTTAGATACAAGCTTAAAATGGTCTACGCTATCGAAGGCCTTGGAAAAGTCCAGCAATATCATTACTGCAAACTCATCATTGTCAAGTGCCGCACGCTCCGATTTACGCATAATAAAGCAGTTTCGCAATTGTGGAGGGAGCGAAAGCCCGACTGCCAAGGCGATATCATACGATTTTCCTCTAAAAAAGAATTCAATTGCCAGTACATGAGCTTTTCAGGGGCTTTTGCCAGAAAGCATAACACACTTACCGGGCGGTAATCACAAACAGTGGTAGGTGATTTATTTTTGGAAATTGGGATGACAGTGGCCACTTTCCACGAGAAGGGAAACGTAGATGCTGTAAGGCATGCATTGAATAGGAGCAGGTTTGCATTTTAGTTGCAAGGAAAAATCCTTTTAAGAAAGCGTGGAGGTAAGTCGTCTGGTCCAACAGCATCGGACTTTATAGAAAAAATTGCCATGGACAATTCATCACAATCAACGCACCAGAAAGAAAGCGAGTTTAGTAACTCTGGTGTCGTAGAATTTACTAATGAGTGTGTCAAACTTTCGACTGTGGTCCCTGCCAATGATTGTGGCCTCGCAGAAACTACACTAGTAGTAAAATATTGATTTAGCTCATCAGGATGAAGATTACAGCAAGCCTTCTCATTATTGCATAGCCCGTACTTTTTTAAGTTACTCCACAGAAGCCTTGGGCCCAAGTTAATATCAAGTCTGGATTGAAAGTATTCACGCTTTGCTCTGGGTATAGCAGACGTTACCCTATTCCGTGCTCTTCGATACATGTTACGCATAAAAGTGTCACGTGATCTCCTATATAAAGGTAAAAATACTCCCTCTCCTCTATCAGAGAGTGAATTTCTCTGGAGAACCATGGATTACTGGTGGATCTTAAGCTTCTAGTTCTTACAGGTGCATATTTATCTAAAATGTAGTTCATAAAACCTTCAAAGATTGATTGATGATGATCATCAATTGAAGCAGATAAACGCGCAAATTCAGGAGTAAAATTCATGCATTCCTCTGAAAGACTACCATGATCAATATTGTTGTAATTTCTGTGTGACAACAAACGATTTGTGACACAGAAATCCATTTTGTAAGTTAAAAATAATATGTCATGATCAAATATGCTAGGTGGGTCAATTTGAGAAAAAAATTCTACATTGTCTGCATCTGTCGTAAGGTATAGATCTAGCAATGAAGGAGAACTTGTGTTAAAAAAGGTTGGGGTATTATTAAACACTTCGATGTGAAGACTCCTCATAAAATCCACAAAACAAAGTGTAGTAGAACTGCCTTGCAAGATGTTAACGTTAAAGTCACCACCAAGGATTATCTTATTATAACTTCGCGAAAGTATGGAGCAGGATTCCTCAAACTCTTTCATATTATTGCAATCGAAACTGTTTGGAGAGCAATAAGCGGCTGTAAGCGCACATTTCTCTGCCCCAGTATTAACCTCAATACAAATGAACTCCAAATTATGAGTGCTCAATGATGCTAAGATTTTGGTTTTAAAGCAGTGTTTTACATATATTGCAGCGCCACCACCAATTCGTCCCTCACGATCATTACGAAAGAGTTTACATCCAGAGATAGATACCAAACTAGAAGGGGTGGAGACATTCAATCAAGACTCACTAATAAGAATCGCATGAACACCCGAACCAACAAAAATTTCAAGCATTTCATCCATCTTATTTCTAACACTTCTGGTGTTCAGCAAGCATTTATTAAAGCCAGCAGCTTGTTTACTACAAATTTTAATTAGGGTTCTTACCTTAGCTTAATGAAACGCGGTGATTGATTATCTGGTCCTGTGGCGTCGGATTTTATGGAATATATCGATTGAATAAGCTCATCGAAGAAGACCCCGCGGAAAGAAAAAAGATCAGATATATTTGACTGTAAAGCACTGTTGTTTCGTCCTAAGAGTAACGATTCCTTGCTATGATCATAAGAGGTATTACAGCTTATGGAGGTAAAGTAAGCATTTAATTCATTAGAATTAGAGCTGTAGCTAATTTGGTTCTTGTTACATATTCCTGCCTCTTTCAGGTTTTGCCAAAGAACCTTTGGTCGAAGATTAGTATTAAGCTTCGTCTTATAGTATCGGCGTTTTGTATTCCTTATACCAACATTGGCACGATTTCGAGCAACCTTATAAAGTGAGCGTGCATGTTCGGTTCTTAGAGCTTTGTAACGTTTGTATAAATACTCCCTTTCTACAAGAAGGGATCGCACTGTGGCATAAAACCAAGCACAGCCAATAATGGGTACTGTTTTTGTCTTAAGCGGGACATATATTTTGAACTGGTATGAGCTCAGTGAATGCACCTCAATGTAGTGAAAGATGTCATCCCATGGCAAAAGAAGGCATACGTTAAAAAGGGACTCTACATCAATAATCTCATAGTCCCGGTATGAGACATGTTTATAAAGCGGTATCACATCCAGCCTGAAAGCATAATTAAGGAATAGAATGTCATGGTCTATTGTCCTGAATGGGAGGAATTGATTTGGAAGATTGACTTATTCCTATCCGAAACAATTACAAGATCAAGAGTCGAGAGGTTTGACGTATTAAAAAAAGGTAGGCGAAGTATTGACAATATTGAGATGCAGAGATTGAATAAGATGAGCAAATTGGTCTGTTAATGCCCTGAGATGAAGTAGATTTATGTTGACTTCGCCACCAATTATTGCACTTTCATAATATTGGGTAACGTATGATAACGTATTCTCTAACTTGCGGACTGTATCATCACTAAACTGGTTAGGTGGATAATATACCGAGGTTAAGACACATTTATCATTATAGGAGCTAACTTCAATGCACAAAAACTCTCACGGCAGATTTTCATAAGAAGAAATAAGTTTGGCTTTAAGGTAATTTCTAATATAGATGGCAACACCACCGCCTACACGGTTCTTCCGTTCTTTGCGAAAAATGTTAAAAATAGGAAAGGAGACTTAAGTTGGGATTTCTTCATTCAACAAAGTCTCACTTACAAAAATTGCCTGCACATCGTAGTCTGTAAAAATTAATCGAAAATCGTCGATCTTGTTGCGAATACTTCTCGCGTTCACAGTATACATATGTTTAAATCAGAATATTAATTTTCTGGTATTTTCATAAAGTTTTTACCTGGTCCATACTGGAGAAATTATTCATACTCATAGACGTGCAAAAGACCGCCGGTGCACACAGACACATAATTTCGCAACACCACAACCATCGCAGAATGAAAACTAGAATTAAGTATTCGCAAGAGAAACCACAATTTAGTAGAAA
This sequence comes from Dioctria rufipes, assembly GCA_963924295.1. Lineage (NCBI taxonomy): Eukaryota > Metazoa > Arthropoda > Insecta > Diptera > Asilidae > Dioctria > Dioctria rufipes. The sequence goes on along the minus strand of OZ002740.1, from coordinate 279,316,408 downwards.
ATAGAAACTAAAACAAAGTTTGAAACATATTCGAAATTCAATTAAAGAAATTTCAATAAGAATATTACAGGAAAGTAAGAGTAGCATGTAATTTGTAAATAAAGGGTTTTCCAATAAAAGGTGTTATTTTGATATTTAAAGAAAAATGCCATGTTTTGAGATAAATGATCGGATCTTTATTTCATTATAAAGAGGAAGGTATGCCGTTAATATTGGAAAATAACATCAGCCAAATGACCACCACGACCACGCCTTCAGGACCATATCCTTTTCATGAAATCTTCCATAACCAAATCGCAAAGTGGCTGCCCTCTGTCCCTGATAGCCTCACGAATTCCATCTTTGAGGTCTTGAATCGACGCTGGGCTGTTGGCGTAGACCTTCTCTTTCACGTGGCCCCAAAGGAAGAAGTCGCAAGGTGTTAAGTTACAAGATCTCGGTGGCCAATTGTGATCACCTCTTCGAGAGATAACATGGTTCGGAAACTTTTCCCGTAAAAGATCAATGGTTTCGTTGCTTGTATGGCACGTAGCGCCATCTCGTTGAATGTAAACGTTGTCCAGATCAATACGATCCAATTCCGGCCATAAAAAATCATTAATCATCTGTCGATAGCGCAATCCATTCACCGTAACTGTTGCTCCAGCCTCATTTTCGAAAAAGTAAGGTCCAATGACCCCGCGGGACCATAAACCGCACCAAACAGTCACATGTTGAGGATAGAGAGGCTTTTCAACAATAACTCTTGGGTTTTCCGAGCCCCAAATGCGACAATTTTGCTTGTTGACGAAGCCATCGAGGTGGAAATGGGTCTCATCGCTCAGATGAGTTTTCGATGGAATTCCGGATCATTTTCATGCATTTCAAGGACCCAATCAGCAAAGACTCGACGTTGTTGATGATCGGCCGGCTTGAGTGCTTGTATTAACTGAACTTTATAAGCCTTAAGACCAAACTCTTTATGCAAAATACGGTGTAATGACGTTTGTGGAATGCCTAATTCCAAAGAACGACGAGGAATGGACAAACCTGGGTTTTCTTCAACACTTTCGGCTACAGCAGCAATATTCTCGGCTGTTCTTGAGCGACGTACACGGGTTTTATTCTTCACATCACTAACTTGTCCCGACAGTTCGAATTTTTCTACCAATTTCTGTATTGCGATCCGACAAGGTGCTTCACGACGACCCAAAAAAGTTCGAGTTTTACGAACCGTCTCTGCCACATTTTCACCATTTTTATAGTGAATTTTAATAATTTCAATGCGTTGTTGAATCGTGTATCGTTCCATTTTTATTAATGGCGCAGTTTCTACTTGTCAAATGTCAAAAAATGACAGCTTCAAAAGTGACATCTACCGAAATAGCGGGTTAATTAAAGTAGCACCTCTTATTGGAAAACCCTGTAGAATAAACTTTAGTCCATTTGTATAAAAAACTACGATTATAACAAGGGCTACATTGTCGTAGATCCAGAGAACGAGAATTTGGGGGCACGATAAGCCAAAGATGGCTGCTGTGCATAGGCCTCTTGTCACGCTTAAATCTAAATCCACAAGGTTATTTAACAGCTCTCCATCTTGACGAATTTTGACATATACCAGTCCATCTTTAGTGCGGGCTGAATGTATTTTCCCCTGTTCACGAAGATTCAAAGCTTTACGTAAGAGAGAGCTATTTCTGCGAGTTAAGCTTTCATTTATATAAATTGAGGAGTCTGAAGAAAAGTCTTCGAGATAAGTAATCTGGATACCCTTTCGTCGACGATATGATGATAAGAAAGCTCTTTGTTCGGTTGGGCGCGAGAAATGTACTACGATAGGGTAATCATTGTGAAGAGAGTTTGTTTCATCAATTTTTGCAGATATTCGTTCCTCGACTTTTTGCAAGCGCAGTTCGATTATGGGTATGATGAATCCTGTTTCTAATGCCTGAATTAATTTCTCCACAATCGCTGGTGAAAGTTCTGTCACACCGACACCATTTCTCGTTACAACTGGAGAGCCTGCATCAATATTCAAAGTAGACGGGGTTTTCCTATTTTCTGTTATCTTTCCCCACCATAATGAGCAGAGAGGTCAGAAATTACGGTACACACTAACACCGGAGAAGTTTCCAATGGAAGCAGCACTAACTGTATTAGCACTAAACAGTTTTGATCCAATTAATTATATTTCCACTAAAATCAATCACCACGAAAACGCCAATCAAACGCAAAATAAATCGCGACACATTATCGGAAACCAAAATGAGACTTCGCCAATTTCATACACACCTGAAGTATTTCCACATCGTTTTTGTTAACCTACTAGACATAGGCTCGTGCTCATGTCATCAAATGAATAAAAGAGAAGAGACATTTTTGCAAGCATGAATTTACAAATGTAAGAGTTGGAAACAAAAACAAAAATCCATGCCCTTTTGACGATGTAGTTTTACTATGTATTGTAGATTAGGCATAATATTCTCCCATATTACAAATCCCTACGTTACATGTTTTTCGAGAAAAACGTCTGTGACAGATAGACGGACGGACGGACGCAAGAATGATCTAGTAAGGGTTTGGTGTTTTTTTTTTTTTATTGAAGTACGGAACCAAAACCCTCGAGAATACTTCCCAAGCCATGAAACAGAAATTTATATGTGTGGGTGCTTAGTCCGTTTTCTAAAATGTTCTATATTGATACTTATGGAAAAGTGCTAAACATTGGCTTTATATATGCCATAGAGCCTAAACTACTATCCATACAGGAAAATAGTCTTCTAGTAATTTACAGCTTGGTTCCTTACCTTCTCAAAGGCTACACTTACTATATACCTTACTTAACAAAATAATTAAATAGTTTTGATTACAAACTAACCTTACCATTTTACGCTCAATACCTCTCAGCTGAGTGATAATTGCATGTGTGTATGTGCAGCCGTAGTCCGAATCTGGAGGCAGCTACATTCGATATCATCAGCCCACGGCATACCATGACGGCACAGCGACATTACAATGATTACTCAGCTTAGAATTTTTGTTTGAGGAATCCTAGTCTTTTGGTTAAGATAAGTTTTTTTAAATAATTTTGTTATGAAAGGTATAAAAATTTTATTACGGTTCGGAAGATAGGAAAGCAAGCTTAAAATTATCAAAACATCATTTTTCTGTATGAATAGTAGTTTAGGGCGGAGGAGCTATTCAAATCAAACTTTTGTCAGTTTTACATAAGAGCACGGCAAATATTTTATAATGTAAGGACTCCTATAGGCCTGGCATGTGGTAGGGAGGGAGTCTGTTTCATAGCTTGCGAAGTATTCTCGAGGGTTTTGACGGAACCCTAAAAAGTAGTATACAATTAAAAAGTTCATCATCATCAAGGCATCCCCATACAATTGGGAATAACCAAATGTAAACTGTTAACAGAGTCACCTTGTACTGAGATACATTTGCTCGGTACTAAGACAATAATCCATAGCAGTTCATTCCTACATTGTCGACTCTAAACTGAAGCCTCGGACAAATTGTTACTACACTGTTGATTTTAGCTCATTTACCTCAATTTTTTGTTTAGGTGGTGGACTTATGGTATTATACCGTAAGTCTTGTTGTGTGTGCAGCGGCTTCTAATGATTAATTAGTGACGGTGCTTCAAGCAGACTCACTTGAGGAAAATAAAAAGTCTTGTTTCACTGTATCGTGGCAATTAACTAATGCTTTATTTCATGTTCGCTTTTTGTACATTATAAAAATTGCTTAATTAGCTAAAACTCATATTTAGACAAATTTCTTATTACAAAATTAAAGAATTTCACTAGCTCCAAAGTTCCCACGAACATTTATTAAATTGTCTCAGCGGTGTTGTATTTCATCTGGCTTTTATCGCTTTCTGTAAGAATAATTTTGTTGATATACAAAAAGATATATATTCTTGAGATGATTAGTATGTTGGGTAAGTTTAATATACATATATACAATGTACATGTACATATATACATACTATCTATGTTGTAAATGTTATCCTAACTATATGCCCTAAGATATAATAATGAACAACTACTTTTGTTACTAAAGTCGAGTCAACACGATATTACCGACTATATTAACTTAAAGTGTCATTGCGGAATTTGGTTTATAGTCCAGAATTTTTTCATGATCTTATAATTCACCTTGTATGTAAATAGGTATGTTTTTGCTTGTAGAAAACTGGTAGCTTTAATTGTTTGATGTTCTGCAAAACTGAATAAAATGCTTTTGAATGCATACTGGCGAAAATCTAAATTTCCTAACAATTCAAAGGAGTAATATAAAATATTAATCGGCAACAGTTTATTTTTTATTTTAATTAAAGAAAACATAAATCTCTTCTTATTATTCAAAACATACCCTCTTCAATCGGCTTTAATATCGAGCATATATCGTATAACAAATATTGGAAACAAAAATCAAACTTTTCGTCAGGAATGAAATGGATGAAACTTGATAGCTCTTGGGATGATATTGAAAATTCTAAGAACATCGAAAATATGTATATATAGAATAAATTGGTCGGTTAAGAATGCCTACCCTAATATTTCCCTACTACCTAAGTGTTTACCATCCACTTCCAGCATTTTCCCTATACAATCTTAAGCTTCTCAATATTTGCTACAGCATAGGAAAATCATCGACCGTTAAATTGCAAAAAAAAAAAAAAAAGGCAAGAAGATGGCGAAATTGCGGTGAATCATTTGTATAACCCAAAGAAAGCCTGCCAAAAATTTCAACCCTAAGCACTTATCACGTCACAAATATCTGGGGACTTCCTTCACTCAAAGTGCTTTTATTTGAATTTTTTTTTTTTTTTTTTAACATCACATTCAGAAATTCGCTCTTGGATATTCGAGGCGCGTAATTCAAGCCCTGAACTACACATTCATCATTGCACCTAATCCTCTGGAAGGATTCAATAGCGTTGTTCGTTATGCTCTTGAATACGCTTGTTCGTGACCAAAATTTATATTTCATTAAAGACCCAGACACATACACACTTTCCTGTTAGCCTTGCTCCAGTTCAATGCGCCCACACTCTTGATGGACGAACAGGAAAATCATATTTCATTCTAAGCAATAAACGAAGTTTGGTCATTTGATACCTCCACTCGGTATCTATACAACCTATGGGTGGATATGGCTTCTTTTGTGCCTATACCATTTCCATATCGATTAAGAATATTTCTGCTTGGAGGACTCCTTCCTTAAAGTTCCTGAAAAGAAAAGAAAATGTTTTTGAATGAACACTCAAATCCTTGAATTGTAACATTCGCGATTATTGTGAATAGTTTCTTCCAAAGAATTTCTTCCGATGATTGCCATTGGACACAATTGCCGAGACTTTCATTTTTCGGTTGTGGAATAACTGCTTCAAAATGTTTCAAGAAATCCAAGTGGTTTTTTAAGGGGTTCCTTTAAGTGCTTCCTACACACAGGGGCTCTTTCGTAGAGAACTTTGAAATTAAGTTTCACTTCCGATTTTAGTTTGTAACTTTCTTAATTCGTCCATTTCAGTTTTTAACCATTTTTTTTCGGAATATAGAGATGAGCGGAGGGTAAAAAATTATAAGTTAAGTCGAAAATAAGTTTTTTTCTTAAACCATATTTTACTCAACTGAGGCCACGTCTGAGATATTTTTTTTTAATTTCAAAGCTGGCAGAAGTTGATAGTTTTATAGATTTCCTTTTTTTTTAGTCGTATTCTACTCTAGAAAAACTTGGATTGGATTGATTCTGCTGCAATTAGCGAGAAAACAGTAAAACTGTGCTGTCTTGAAATCAAACACTTCGGATTTTTAATAACATTTGATGATAATGGAAATTTGTGTTTATATTTCTAATTTTCTCTCTTTTATGCGAAAAATAACTAAAAAGAGTTTAATATCCATTATAATCATTATTCTTTGGAGAAAAATGACGGAAAGGAGTTTGAATATTATAATAAACTGACTAGTCAGCAGGTGTGTATACAGGTGGAAGTCACAGGGTCATAACCCCCCCCCTCCTCCCACCACCGCAAAGCACCACCTGACCTTCGCTGTGAATTGAATGAGCGAGTTGTAAAAGTTTAACAGGATGATTTTAGTGTGGTACGGTTTGGTTTGTATGCTTTGTTTGTCTTCTTATGAGTGGTAATGGTGGATTGGGAATAATAGTCATTCGCTCGTAACTCTTCGTCTTTTAAACGTGTACAAATTTTTTAGAATTTTCTTGCGATTTTATATAGTGTCGAAGAGTCATCTATAATACCTTATCACAGGATAGCAAGTAATTTTGGTATACATATTTACTTTAGTATTTGATAGTTTAGAAAATGGCACGTAATTATTAGCACCCCAGATATGAAGATGCTAAAATATTTTTGTTGTGCCGATAGCTCATAAATATGAAAATGCATACAACTTCGAGTTTAAAAAGTGTTATTGTTTCTAAGAAATTGGTCAACGATCAAAAAATTTTTTATCTATCTAATTTTCCGACGGTAGACGGCAGCATGAAATTCGCTGTCAAAATAGGTAGTCGAAAAATGGTGACTACAATTGCAACGACAGGCACTGAACGGCGATTGTGAAAGAAGAATATACTGAAATTTCATTTGTTATTAGTTTTGAGCGTTTTGAAACAGACTTTTTTCGAAAATATTTTATATTATTTTGAAAGAATTGCAATGGACCAAAGTGTGTAAAGGAAAACTTTATAATACAGAAATTAACTAAATTAAAATCAAACTAAATGCCAAAAATATCACAACTTTACCATTTGTATTCAAGCGTCTCGAAATATCCATCCAAACCATGTCGTGTATACTAGTTCTCTTGTATATCATAATTTATTTTATAGTTTCGCACTTCCTCAATAAATTTTTCATCATAATCCATTGTTTTGAAATTGACGCGACGTCTTACGTATAAGCTTGATAAAAATGAATGCCACAACAATTTCATTCGTTTTGATTTTGTTGGCAGCAACTTCGTCGACCGCTGACCATCACCCGTTGTAATTTGGGGTATTCACATAAGACGCAGTGCTTTTAGAAGTTTGACAGCGGCATTTTTTCGACGTTTGCCGTTGCCCGTCGCAATTGTATTTAGGCCTTGACTTAACAAATTTTGTTTTACAGTTCTTCCAGTAGAACCCTAGTTCCATGCAATCAACGTCTAGCCACCCGTTGATTTTTCATAGCGACATTGTTTCAACCCTGAGTTGTTCAATATTTTTACGTTCGTAAGGAAGGATTAATTGTTTTTAAGAAATACACTTGCAAATTGTTCTTAAGAATTTAAATAAATAAATTGGTGCATTGTTTCTGGTGGTTCATTCTTTCGGACAGGGGCACAAGCATTCAGTTTTCTTAGAAAGACCTGAAAATTTTTCTTTAGTTTTTTCATGCACTATTAGCGGCGGACAATGGTTCCAAAGAGTTACCCTTGGAATAGAATGAAAGTAGCCACCACGCAGGAAAATGTCACGCAGAAGTATGTTATAAGGCAATGCCATTAAGTGACCGCAATGAACGTAGACATCGTAGCCACCACGCAAAAGTTGCTCGACTTTCAACTTTAGCGCAATTACCTTGCGTTGACATTTCACAGCTGATTAATATTTTGTTTGTTTTAAGATTTCGTATGCTGAACATCATGGGTTTCAAAGAAAAGTTTAATTATGGTAGTGAAAAATTTAAAAAATAATAATATTGTGGTCCTAATTTATTATTAATACAGTTAAAACAATTAATTTAAATTTCATCTTGACGTAGTCATCAATGATCATTGTGTTCACCATGTTTGGTGGCTACGTTTTTGACACTTCATAACCGCATTTTGCTTGGTGGCTGCGATGCATTCTGTTCCAAGCATTATATTGATTCAGGTACCTTGGCTGATCTGGGTCGCTAAAGATATTTATGAACATTGGCAAGCATTTTGTTCTTAGAAATTTACTTGAACATTTTTCTTTTTTCGAATTTTTATACAGCATTGGTGGCTGGAAACGATCAATTGGATTGATGCCGCTAAAATTGATTCTACAATTTTTCTGCTAAGACTTTCCTCCGCGGTAGTTGGCGTTGCTTTGCTTGTACTTTAGTATTAATTCAAGTAGTGTTGTTTAATTTAACTTCGCATTTATATTTATCTAGACCAATCGGCTTAGTAGAGGACTGTATTGACAGAGTCAACAATGACTTAAAGAATATTTCCTCGTGGGCAGCTAATAACAAGCTCCTGTTAAATCCTGCTAAATCATCGTGCTTATTTCTCTATTCTGGTAATTTATGCTTGGCGGGCATTCCTAATATCTATTTAAACGACATAGTGTTGCCCTACTCATGCAAGGTGAAAAATCTAGGAGTAATTTTTAATGGCAAATTTGAATGTTGTGACCAAGTGAATTATTCTCTGCAAAAGATTTACGCAGGACTCAAACTGTTACGGCTCTCGGGCAGCTTGCTGTCTGTTAATTTAAAACTGAAACTTGTCAAATTGTTGCTGATACCGCATTTTACTTACTGGAGAACCATATACCAACAACTTTACGCCACATGTGACCGCAAAATAAACGTCGCTTTCAACGATTGCGTACGATTTATTCACAATTTAAGGCGTCGCGATCATGTATTTACCTATGGCTGCTCTGTCCTTGAATGCACGCGCAATTCTTATCTCGATATGGGAGCCCTACTGTTTTCCATAAATTGCTAAGGTCGGGTGTTCCTTCATATCTGTGTGAACATTTGCATTTTCTGCATTCTACGCGTCATGAAACTCGCATGCGATATCTGGTTAGGCAACGTTCTTTTTTTGTTTACATTTCTCGTCTTTGGAATTCACTTCCATTTCATGTCAGGGGGCGGGCAGTGGCGGCGGAGTTTAAAATTAATTTAAAACGTTATTTAAATTGAATTGATGGGTTTGATCACGGGGTATATGGACACAGTCTGTCATTTGGATGATTCTTCTGTTGTTTTTTTCTTTATTATATTGATTTACTATTATTATCCTGAATATTTTTATTTTACTTTATGAATTAGTGTAGGTACTTTATAACTTTATGTAAATTCTCCTACCTATAGAATAAGTATACTAGTTAAAAGATGTAAATCTTGTGTATACGGACCTAAAATAAATAATTTCTAATTTCTACTTTTAATTTATAGCAGAAGAATAAAGTACCTACACTAGTTAGCGATGGAGGTAGAAATAGTAGGGAAAGTGGAAAGCAGAAGATGGATAAGACCATTGATAACTTTTTTTCAGAAAAAAGCAAGAGCAGATAAGTTCTCATCAAAAGAAATAGTCAGTGAACTATCATGCACTTCTACTCCTATTCCTTTGAATGTGAATCTAGATGCAAGCTTTCACGCTCAGTCTTTTAGTTCACTTGAGACAGAATCGGTTGCGTCGCATCTATAATCTACAATCTTTACACGAGAAAGGGTATCTAGATATGAGTCCTTAATGGCTATCCACTCTGAGATCGACATTGATGTGGATAATATTATCGACAGGATTTCCAAATCAAACCGAAAAATCGGTTTTGTAATATCTATCTTAAATATGATGAAAAAAGAATTTAAAAGCGACTACTTCCGACTTTTTCCTCCCCTTAGAACATTTTAGTTGTGACCCTCCAAGGCTGTAAGTACCTGGCCAAAAAATTACAAACACTTTGAAAATTTTATAAAGTTTTTATTGAAAGGTAATTTTCAGTACAAAATCTTTTTATTTAAAAAATTTGTATATAACATTAAAGATCAGGACATTAGGGAGATGACATTAGTAACAATAATAATATTAACTAAAACTTAGTGTTGCCACCCTTTGCTAATTTAACTGCCTCGATTCTTCTTGGCATACTCTCTATGCAATATTTTATTTCAGGCGCCTCATGCCATACTTTTTTGATGTTTTCTATTAGAATTTGGCGATTCGTATTGTTTTCTCTATAAACGAGCCTTAAGCTCATGCCACACATTTTCGATGGGGTTTAAATCGGGTGAATTTCCAGGCCATGGCAGTAATGGAATATTTTTATCCGAAATAAATTTTTTCACCGATTTCGCGGTGTGACATGGGGCGCCATCTTGCATAAACGTAAACGAAGAAGTCCAAAAGCCGATTTCTTCAAAATATGGTAGAGCAACGGTCTCCAAAACTTTTTTATACTGGTCCTGCCTCATGGTGCCTTCGACGAAATAAAGTGGTCCTGACCCGTTAATCGAAATGGCTTCCCATACCATTACAGATGGCGGATGTTTTATGGTTTTATGGATGCATGAGGAATGAAACTTTTCTCCCGGGCGTCTTCTCACAAATCCAACGGTTTCTGTGAGACACTGGAATGTCGATTCGTCTGTAAAAACTACCTGAAAAATAAATAGAAAATTAAAATTTTAAAATTTAGGCTTTTAAATTTAAGAATTTTGGAGGAATATCAATATTTACTTTTTGCCAGTATTCTACACTAAATTGGGAATATTCGGTAGCAAATGCAAGTCTCGCTTTCTCCATCCTTTTAGTTAAACGTGGTTTTTATACCGGTCGCCTATATTGAAAGTTGGCCTCCTTCAGTCTTCTTCGCAAAGTTCGATCTGAAATGCCTACGCCGGCATCATGGACCATCTTGTTGAGCTCCCGCAAGGGTACCCAGCGGTTCACAGCAGTAATTGACAACACCTTGCGATCTGACCTAGGCGTAGTTTTCTTTTTTCGTCCACAGTTTGCCCGCTTTGAAGATGTCACTGAAGAGTTTTCCTTAATTTTTTTAGAAATTTGGACCACTACATAGGGTGAAACTCCCTAGAGACGAGAAATTTCTCTCATTGAATGGTTCTCTGTTCTAAGAAGTGCAGAAATTGCACTCTTTTTTTCATTGGGGATATCTGCATTTCGTCCCATTATGAAATCTGTACACAAAGATAGATTTTCATTAAACTTGCTTTTTTGTACTATAATAATGTCTAAAAATAAAGCAATTTGACTACTTATACAGCAGCTGAATGTTTAATTCCAAAAAAATTTACAATCAAAACCGAAGTAATACAAATTTTTCAATTAAGCCACTATAAACACAGTTAATCAACCAGAAGCACTTGAACAAGTGGCACCTCTAATAGAAACAACCGCTCTTTTATACTATTTTAACCTGGAAAAAGGATCAAACCATCGTTTTATTACCGTAAACCAATTAGGAAAACCCGATCAATAACCATTAATAACCTAAACTGGTTTCCGAGAAGAAAGCATGAAGACAATTGCAGGTAATGATGAAATTTACAAGTGTTTGTAATTTTTTGGCCAGGTACTAGGTTTGGATACGAACCTGCTAGTTAATTGGCTGAACGGAACGCATTTGTAATCAGTAAAACTGATAAACGAAGTGAGTATTGAGCATCAGTTCTACTGACGCCTGTAACTCCCGTGTATCTGAACTAAAACGGAACATTTCTACAGATGTCACTGATCTTGTCGTCAGACTCACCAAGCTGGAAACAAGATGTGAATGATCTTGTGTTAGTGCAATGACTGAGAGTTATATAACTATACTTTTATATATTAATGACACAAATGGGTGCATATAAAACATATTACAAAAATTTATGTAATAGGATTATATAATATTCATATGTATTTATTATTATTATTATTAGTGGGGAATGCAGATAGGACTCCCGCCTCTCATCTCGTCAACGCGACTTATAAACCCCTAAATGCCCTAGGGCGCCCATTCAAACTTAAGGTCTTTAGTAAGGCCTATGATGTTCTTGGGGGCCATTCTTTCGACTTCCTCTGGTAGTGGGAATGCCTTTCGTAAATGTCTTAGCCTTATGCGACACAAATGATGATGTTCCAAAGGTTCAGGCGTTGTATCTTTTTTTCCTTGGTAATCAATTTAATAGTTTGCATTAATATTTTATAATGCCAATTTTCTTATGTACGTTTACATACGGGATAGAAAAGAAAATTCGTTTTTAGATATCTTTTTTAATTGAAATGGATTAATAAAATATATATATTTTTTTTTAAATTATTTATTATTATAGTTTTTTAATATTTTATTTAAGATAAAAATTTCTGTTTATATATATTTTTATTTTAATTAAACTTGTTCTTTATAGTTTATTAATTTTTATTTAATATTTATTCGTAACATATTTTTGTTATTTTAGTTATAATTGATCGTCGCCATTGTGATAAGAGACTGAATACTAATAGATTTTCTATTATGACACTTCTATATAAAAACTATTATATTACATCTCGGGTTGGATCGTAAACCCGGATGTTTATAATTGTAGAGGCTACATCATTGCTGTGACGGCACAATGGGCGCCAGGTTCATTGGAACAAGAACGGATTTTGTCCTCACAAATCTTCGGGCGTAGTTGAAGCCTACATCCATTTAATCACCCACGGATGCTTGCACCCGCGTTGGATTTCCACACCTTGGAACCGAATTGTTTAAGACCTCCTACTAGAGTTCCAGCTGTGACTCGTCGCCTAGGCGTGGGAAGGGAGAGCAGCATCAATGATGATAAAATTTTAAAAACAAAAAAAATTATTTTATTCTTCCAAGGTTATCGAAATGAAGGGGGCTCTATTTTTGAAACTACTGCCACGAACTGGTCTCCTCCGGCACCCGAGAGGGATGCTAGAATTTCCTTCATTCTTTAATAATTACCGCCATGGCTTTACTTTTTACTAATAATGCAACGCTCGCCTAACAGGTTTGGATGCAGCGTAGAAAGCTTTCCGTTAACAGAATTCAACTCGGGTAACTTGGCGATCTCGACTGCTGTCGACAACGGTCTTCCTTATTGGTCACCAGTCATGTGACTGTTACGAAATACGCAATCGGATAAGCTCATTTTCTTACAGAGGCTTAGTTAGATTATATTCTATCCTTTCGCTACTAGATGTCGCGATGATTGCTGTTACAGGGTGGACTGTATAATGACTTTTCCTGACAAGCTACATTTACTTGTGGTTCTTTTATTTGTTATCTTGGCTTCGAGACTACGCACTCGTTACAATTACGTAGGCCTTTAAATACATTTATGTTTTCTACGAAAATTTATTTTTACACAGTGTCTGTGAATTTGATTATATTTTTGTTTGTATTGTCTACAGGTATTGTTTATGCTCTTTCTTAATTTCAAATTAAATGTAGAACGCTACAAGTTTCACAATCACACAGGCCATATTCAGCGGTTTCATCATCTTCCATACAGAAGTGACCGGTTTCATCATCGACCTTACCGATCTTTTAAAGATGAAGTGGCAGTGCCCAGTAAATTGGCCCGTTATGAGCTTTAGTTGCTTTCTGCTGAGTATGAGGAATGCTTTTGTCCTCTATTGCGAATACTTAGTTTCTTCGTTATCCTAGTGTGCCTTTTTAATTATGTCCTCGTAAATCCTGATCTGAGTTAAAATGTGACTTTTTGGGTGCCTAAAGACAGGCTCAGGGCCAATAAACAGATTTGATTCCTTCCTTTGCAAGGCGGTCCGCAATCTCGTTGTCCTTAATGCCTTCATGTCCTGGTACCCAAATCAGCGTCACCCTATTTGTTTCGTCCAGATGCTTCAAGACAGTAAGACAGTCCCAAACCAGTTTAAACTCAAAGCTAAACGAGTTTAACGTTTTAATGCCTTGAATTCGATGCGACTCACTTTGTCCCAATCAAAGATATTGTCAAGATCGTTGTTCAATTATGTTGTCATGCAATCTCGTTTGATATATGTCAAGTTCTCTCTGGAGTCCGCAAGAGTGTCAAAGGAGTAAGCAAGATCAAGGGTACTGTCATTGGTAAAGCTATGGATGGTAAGGGAAAACAGACTTTTAATGAAAACTTAGAAGAGATATGGATAGATGAAAGAGCCCTGGTGCAAACCGGTCTTTATAGGGTGAGGTACAGATATAACGCTATCTAATACAACATGAATTAGGCGACCAGATAAAAAACTTTCAAAACATAATAGAAGAGGGGGGTGGGGGATACCAAATGCTTTAAATTTGGCTAAAAGGGCAGGATGCTAGATTCTATCAAAGTTCTTTCAAATATCCAGGGCGACGATTTTGGACTCACCAAAATTATGAAGACTATGGTTCCAACGTTCCGTAAGAAAAGTCCGCAAGTTTTCAGATGAGCGTTCAGCCCGGAAGCCATGTTGGCGATCTTTGAAGAATTGATTCCTGTCAAATAAGTCAATACAATAAGAGTAGTATTAGTCTCTCGTGCGGATGTGTATTAGCTCTTGTATACATCTAGACGGAAGATGCGAAACAGATATCTGTAAAGTGGGTGAAAGACGAGAATTTGAAGCGAATCTAGCTAGATGAAATATTAGCCTTATCAAAGGAGTCAACAAGCACTTCACCATTGTTAAGTAGTGAAGGTATAGAGGAACTGGTGAAGTTATTCCTGAAGGTTTTGGTATATAAACAAAACAATGACTTATGGCTTCAAAATAAAAATACAAAAAAAAATAATAATAATACTATTTTTATTAACGAAGGGAAATTTTTCTGTATTTATTTTATGAAAAATATGAAACATTCAGCTTATTTTGGATCGGAAAAATCGACTGCTCCGTTCTCGGGATATGAAATTCACAAAATTTCTAGCACCCCTAGCAGGGGAGTGAGGTATTGTAGAGAGAAACAAAAAAACTATAGAAACTATAGTTGAACTATTTTCATATTCAACACAAAACGTGAAAGTTTATTTTAAGTCGGAAATGTCCGGGTTCCAAAGTTATGGATTTCGAGTGGAATGGCTTTCAAAGGTTAATTCGAACAGAAGCACTTTTTTGAAATATTGCAAAATATCAAACGTGCTTTATAATAGGAGATTTTTATTTTTCCTTAAGTATAAAGAAACTAGAATGTTCGTAATTACCATGTATAAAACTATACTTATAGTTAAACAAAGTTTTATAAAAATCAAGTGATGGAGCATATGAATTTATTCCTAGCAAAAATCTGAGTTAATGTTCCGAAAATTTTCCCCCATGTTAATTCCTATAAGAAAGAAAACAACACTGAAATATTTTCAACTTTTATTGTAGAAAACCAATAAAAATAATTTGTCGCGAAAATTTGCTTACCCTCCATCTATCCACATAAAGCTTGTACGACTTCGCATTGATGCAAATACTCTCCTTTCTGAATTAAAAATTTTAAAACAATGTTTATTTCAAAATTTGTCTTTTTCTCAAAATACACATGCAAAAGCACAGGAAAGAAATGCTTAATTTAATTATTCACCAAGTAATAGGGGAACAAACATTTTTTCCCGATGGTAATTATCTGCAATTTCCATTGTCTTTCAGAACTCACAACAAAAATTTTAGTGTCTTCTTAAATGAAATTTTCGCATTAAAACAAATTTTTCGTTCCCTTCTGGCGCTCACCAGGATATGCCCAGCAAACAATCATCTTATCGCCGTAAAAGCGTCCTTTTTAAGGTTCCTGTCACTCAGCACTGAAATAAATTGCTAATGTTGTTCGTAAAAGTTACGCTGAGATGCTTTTTGTAATCATAAGCAAGACGCAGCTGTTTTACCACCTTTCTAAATTGAATAATTTATTTGCAGGGAGCCATGCCTGCTGGATTGTGGACTGGACGGGATTTGTGAATACCCCATCTCTGGCAGTGGAAAAAATATGCGATGTCTCTGTCCGTTCGGAAAGACTGGGAAAGGTTGCTCTGAAGGTAAGTCGTAAATCTTTTTTTATTGACATTAAGCCAAAAATTATTTTATCGAATCCAGGGGTTAAGAGATCCCAGAACACCTATATCTAACGGACAAAAATCAAACCGAATGATAAAAAAATATTGAATTCTGTGTATCGCGAATCTTATTTCTTTCTCACTATTGATCGGGTAGATTTCATCTACGACTAACTGATTGTCTTGTCGTTCCCGTGGGGAAATTTTATATTTGTGACATCATTTTCAATTTCCCCTTTGTGCGGATGTCATTTAAGCCCTTTAATAAGGTTACTGTCAACGTGGAGACGGAAGTTCCCTTCATGCGTCGATTCTTCGCAGCTTACAGGCGCTTTAAAGGGTACAATTGGATTTCCCTTTATGTCCTCGCAAGTGTTATAGATGCACCGAGGGGGGATTTAATCGAATATTTACATCATTTCCGTCGATTGTGTTCATAAGTGCTCCATTTGAATTCATCGGGGGAGTGCTTTTTCAATTATAAAACGTTTCATTAGATGATTGCTTACAGCAGAAAGGAAATTAAGGAAATAGCGACGCATGGTGGATTTAAAACGAAGGGTTCAGGTTAGGCATTTCCTATAAATAAATAAATAATAGGATTGGGCTCTGCTGTACTTCACTATTATTAGAGTAGTTATTGTTTTAGATTTTGGACATGTACTGGACTCTTAATATTTTTTATATCAGGTTCGAGTTTTTCGCTCGTATTACATAATATGCTGGACATTTCGTTGGGGTAATTATTTGTTCATGTCACTTAAAAAAAAAGAAAATTAAATTCATATATTTTAATTGTCACGAATATCTGAACTTAAGACGTCGCACCGGCAGATATGAATGAAATCCAAAAATTATCTGAAATAGAAACAAATTAAAATCAGGAAGTACCGAGGTACTGATTTTGTAGCCGAAAATCAAAATTTCAGAGAGCATACTATGTGTTTCGATCAGCAGTGTAGGGCGATCTCATCAGTACAGTGAAGCCCTGAACTGCCTGCTGTCTACACTACAGTGAACTCAGATGTCCAAAAGTTGGTGGTTTGAGCGGTGAAGGATTCCTACACAGTTAAGATTTGGTTGGTTTAAGAAGGCTTCCTAATTAAACCCAGAACAACAGAACAATGCTTTCATTTAATAAAAACTTTATTCTCAAAATTCTATTTACAAAGCTCGATATTTATATACAAATTTTAATATGACAAATATGCAGAATCAACAAATTCAATTTAACAAATTTAATTGACAACAAATTTCATGCGTGAAATTCGATCTCACGAATTTGTTATTTGTCTGCAGGTGTTGCTGATGTAGCAAAAGTGCATGAAATTTACCTAATTAAATTCAATTTGTGCTGCATTTTTTTTTCCTTCAATAAAGTTATTGACTTCTGAATTTGCTGATTTTTTTTAAATGTTTAATGCTTAAACATCCTCCCCCCTTGAGTTGGTGTATAACACAAATTTCTGGTCCAGGACCTTGCGTTTTCTTGGGATAGGTTGATGCTGCTCGCCTTGCGATGCTCCTGGTATATTGGTTTTCTTACACCGCAAATACATTAAGTTGGTGAAGATTGCTAGCAAAGCCGTCACTAATAGATAGATTATGGTGTAGTGATGGACATCATGGACGTTAAATTGTTCGGGAAAGGTTGAAGCTGCCTTGAGGCCCTTGATTCTAGAGGTTAGTTCCTTCATTTCTCGTGCATTAGATTGCAGATGAAATTCGGATGAGGCGAGTTGCGGTGTCCTTTGTGTTAAACTCGGGTGGTCTTCTATCAAAGCACTGATGTTTATCCGTGGGATAAGTGCGGAGGTAAGGTTACTTTGATACCGGCCGTGTCCACTAATCGTCATGGAAGTCTGTTTTACTGCGCACTCTGCTCGTAGCCTTAAGATTCCACTTCCGTTAAGTGTTTTGAGTAGGACTTCGGTTCCACAGACAATATTGAGTGTAGTTTCCGCATCCAATGAAAATAGCCAGTTGTTAGGTGTGTGAAGCTGAATCCATAACTTCGAGAGCTTTGTGGTTCGGAATCGACAAGTTGGTGATAATGTTTGGTGATGATTTAGTAGCTCCATTTCACAGTGGCTCACACTGGATTTTAAGTTGTAGATCGGATGATTTTTAGCACATAGATATCGTTCATCGTCTAGGTTTTGCATTTGTCTACTTCGAATTGCATTAAGGGATAGTATCGGTCTCTCGGTAGATTAACGATGAGGTATTCGGTAGATAGCTGAATTAAGATAGAAGCAACTTTTGTGGAATGTAGGAATTGGGATTATTTTAAAGAGTTGAAAATATTCATCTTGTTGTAGTAGAATTCGTATGTCGAACAGGATATATGATTCTGTCACCCTTGCTGCGGCTGTCATTAGGCTGTAAAGTAACAAACCGCCATCCTTTCCATTTCCAGGAATTGTTAACATGGAAGGAAGGTGCTCTTTAATTTGTGCGATTTGTTCTTGTAGCTGGATAGGATAGAGCAAAAGAGGATTAATTTTGTCGTGATGAAGATCCGTTAAAACATCAAGTAATGCTCCTTGAATTCTGTGAAAATTTTGCAGGACTAGCGTGGTTAGTATGGACAATGAGTTGAAAGTTTGTGCACTTTGTTGTTCGTATTGGGCATTACCTATGTACTTACATATGTAAAGCTTCGATGTGATTCTTTATGGAGTTGAACTGCTGTTGAATGGATTCTTCCCTGCCTTTCATAATATTTGTAGTGGATTCCAGAACTGATATTTAATTTTTTAGTAATTGCATGAGGTAATTTTCATTCATCCGTGTTTTTCTAATTTCACCCGTTATATATTCAGTGTACTCGGAGTCGAGTACTCCAAAGGGTTTGCTTGCAATATTTCCGATTATATTGAGAGGTGCTCTTTTTACCATTTTGTGGCCACCACTTCGTTTGTATAAAAGGTCACTTGCTTCCTCTAGTTCTCTAAGCTGATGCTCGAACTGATTTAGTATCACTAGGCAATGATTCTTTCTGATTGTTGTTGCATTGCAAAGGTGGTCTATTGCCGCTATACAACTCCTTATTCCTTGAAATTCGGCCCAGTAATTTGTTAGGTTATAATAAACCAGCAAGTTCCATTCACTGTTTATTATTTGAGCCTGTCCTATAGATTCGAAGAATAACCCAGGATTATCTGTGAATGGTGCTATCTCCACTGGCTCATTAAAAGGTGCTTCGAATATTGGCAGCACCAAAGATGTTAGCAGGAGAAAACTGACAGCCATCTAATTACCTCGTTGTGGATTACTTAAAACTTGAGTCTGTTGCGCAATACCCTTGCTCCCTTCTGCCGTTATGCTTGGTTGTGTGGTTTTTGCCTGTTTTGAGAATGTTAGCCAATTTGACCAGTTTGGGTTTATAGGCAAGAATCTGCCTTTCAATGGATGATTGACTTTCTTGCCAGAGCTCAGGTTTCGCCTTTTGGCAGGAGGACCAGCAGTGATGTCATCTGTTGCCGCGGGCTTAGTTCTTAGTGGTCCTTGCAGTAGGAGGCATGTATCTCCGTTTGTTATTGTTTCGATAACTTGTTGACTATTTGCATCTTCGTCCTGATGGTTATTGTTGTACTATTCAATTGGTAGTGGACACAGGTTGTGGATCGCTCTTTTAAAAATGCCAGATGCTGTTTTTACATTCACAACCCTGGTGTGATTATCCGGTCCATTAAATGTGTCTATAATGCGACCAAGAGCCCATTTAAAAGGGGGTAAGTTCATATCCTTTAACAGTAATAGGTTGCCCTTCTTTAAGTCATGTTGTTTGTTTTTCCACTTGTATCTTAGTTGAAGCTCCTGTGTTCTCTCTCTCACTAAAGATGAATCATATAAAGGAAAATGGGTTTTAATAACACATCTAATTCTAACTAAATAGAGGGGGGGGGGTTTGAGTGTTTTAAGACTCGAGTCTAAAGGCAATTTTTCGTCTACTCAAAACCATTGAGAGATACTTCTAAGACCATGAAACAGACATACGTACTACCACATGAGAGCCCCAACTGAGTCCTAACATTCTAAAATATTTGCAGTGTTTTTACGGAAGATTGACAAAAGTTTGATTTGAAGAGCTCCTGCGTTTAAAACTTGCTTTTTTATCTTCCCAATGGTAATAAAAATTTTATATATTTCCTAACAAAGGAGGGAAAGCCGCATGTATAAAACAAGATGGCATGACTAGATCATTGAATAACGATCTTGATATTATCTTCACTGGAACAAAGTGAATCACGTCGAATCCAAAACATATAAAACCCAAAGCTGTGTCATATCTTTAAAATCAAGTTCATAATTAGCCACTCCCGTTTCATTTGATGGAGTTTTAATTTCAAATCCACAGTCAATAAGCATTCTTGGCATTAACATTTCCAGTAAGTTAAGCTGAATAGACCACATTTTCTCTGTTGCCAAAGAAGCATCCAAAGGAGAACTGGAAAATGGATCCGGAGTTACTAATATCCGGATTTCCGGATACCCGGATCTGCGAACTATCCGATTCCTGATATCCAGATCCAAACTAGATCTAGATTAGGCAAAAAAGCTTAAAAATTATATTGTTTCATTGAGAAAATGAAAATATAATTTTCCCAATGAAACAATACAAATTGTAAGAAATTTTGACCTTTGTTTTTTGCTTAGTCTGGATCCGGATAGTTCGAACTCGGATTCGGATAGTTTGGATCTGGATCCGGATAGTTGGGATTCGGATACTAGTATCGAATTATCCGGATGCCCGGATTTGAGGAATCGGATCCTAATTATCTCGAATAATCCGGATACTTTCAGCTCTAATCCAAATGTCTTGGATTTCTGAAAAGGTGTAAGAAATATTTCAGCTCATCAAATCTAGTGCTCCTCTACAAGTCCTATATCAGATCTAGAATGGAATACAATTCCCACATCTAGGCTGGGGCTGGCCGTACAGCCTTAGATTCATAGCTTTACTGGATATTTCCTTTAAGCTCATCGGCGATTTGGCAATAACTTGTCATATCGACTCACTCGAGCACCGCCGCTTGACTGTCGATGAAAATTTGTCACAGCTTCAATCAAAATGAAGCTTGCCTTACAATTAGATAGAAATTATATGTAGATACATAAGAAATCAGAAGGGACACCGTCATCGACACTACATTCCGTTTTATAACCATCAGTGAATATTTAGATCGTTTGTTGGTGTTAATGGCAGAATACACGTGTAACCTATGTAGGTAGTTCCTTCAGCGTAGTTTGGTATAGTCTTTACTCATTATTGGCCTCCAAACCAACACAGCAGATGTACAAATTAAGTATAACATTTTATATCCAAGACTCAGATCCCATTTCATGCTTAAGATTTACTCGCAAGTGTCTCTACACCTCTAGCTATTCAGACTTCCTTAACCCATTTATTGACGTACTGTTTCCATTTTAGTTTCGCGTCGGATTACAGTCACATACTCAAGTAGAGTCAAGTTCGGCAATTGATATTTATAGCGACCAGCATAAGATTAGTTTTACTTGTGTTCACACGTAGTTCACATAATTTAAACCATATGCTAATTCTACACAAGACAGTCTCCATAATCACTCTAATTATTATCTGCATAATCAACTACTTCTATCTATCCTATCCTTGTCTAGCTTTATAAGGATTTCAATCATGACCATTAACCTATGTAGTGGAGATATAACGCGCTGCGAAATGATTACAAACAGTAGAGTTCAGTTAACACGAAAACTGATTACGCGATATATTACATAATATGAAACGAGTGTTGGGTATAAGGAAGATACTAAGCTAGTGACAGTTTTATACTCATTACATCTAGTACAATCAGCGTCGCGTTGTGTAATATCCACAACAATTAAACAATATTCGTCTCGAAGATGTTCAGCCACACAATATTTCACGAGTGTATCTAAAACTCTTGACTCAGATAAAGAAGAAGAAAAAGAGGATGCAATGCCTATTCCAAAAATTGTCACTAATTTGGTAGTCATTAAAGCAACTTTGTAGATGCTTGGAAATGAAGGAAGATCGGCAATGTAGTGTATCAAAATTTTCAGGATATGGAGCAATACGGGTATATTCCAAAACTGTGCAGAAGAAAATAAAAATATTTTTTTTTTTGCATATTTTAAAAGCAATTTGTTGCACATTAAACAAAACGTTTTTAAAAAAAATTTCCAATAATTTCTTTTCAAATAAACACTTTGTTAAAGAAATTTGCCAGGTGTGGTAAATTGTTAGAAAACTGAATCTAATATTAATTACCCCAGCCTTTTATGATTTTCCTAAAATCATTTTTAATCAAGACACTTTTTGTACTCTTTCGATTACAAGATTACAAAAAAATGTAAAACCCTTTTTTATACATAAAGTTTTTTAATGATATCTTAATTCTTAATATGTAAAAATCCAGTGGCACTGTGTTTGTACACGCTAATCTCCGCAACCTCCCAACCAAATTCAATGAAATTTTGTGAATGTGTACCAACCAAACACATTCACAAAATTTCAGCATGAGATATAGGATAGTCTTGGACTGGACACGTTAGATGGCGCTATTGTCGAGACATATAAAACATGTTCAAAAATGGACTAAAACGGGCAACCCCTTCTTTGTGTTGCCATACAAATTTTTGGGTTTTCACTATATATTTGAAAACTGTCTGAGAACCCGTCGACGTGAAGAGCTCAAATTTTGTGCGCGACATTTTTTTAAAAAATTTAAACTCAAAAATAGGACAAATCGGGCAACTCCTTCGTAGGGAAAATTTGGTACGTAATGTGTTTGAAGGGTAATATTCGTACGGTTATAAATAAAAAATGAAATCGATTAAAAAATGAATGGTTAATTCGAACCAACTTTATTTAACTTATAAATTCCTAAAGAGGACTAGCGCGCAACCGGATTGAACTGCTTCTGATAATTAACTAAAACTAGCTACTGATGATCTGCTACTACTGTTTGCTGATCACAGTGAGATAAGCGGTCTTTCACTCCCAGCAGCTGAGAAGTGAACAATTGCGTTTGTGTATACATATATCTTAATATTGTGCTGCACCATTATATATAGATGTCATCTGGTGATAAATTTTGTTACTGCTATTATTCAACATAATGTTTTCATAGCAATGGTAAATAATATTTCAAAAATGGACTAAATCCGGCTACCCCTTCTTGGTGTTTCCATACAAAACTTTTGTTTTTCACTCTATATTTGGTAGCTGCTTTAGCAGGCGTCGAGGTGGAGAGCTCAAATTTTATACACGGCGTTTTCATAAAATAAAATTTTAATTACAGTTCGAAAATGGGCCCAATCTAGCAACTAATTCGTAGGGTTGCCATACATAAAATTTCGTGTTTTACTATATATTTGCGCACTGCCTGATAAGCGTCGACCTAGAGAGAAACACTGTCCCACACATATGAATGCATGCACGCACACTCACTTCCGCACACACACACACACATTCAGTCACCGAGTGATAAGCGTCGACCTAGAGAGAAACACTGTCCCACACATATGAATGCATGCACGCACACTCACTTCCGCACACACACACACACATTCAGTCACCGAGTGAGACTAGAGTACGGAATCGTGCGATCGAGTCAGGTATTCGCTTAGATGGATCTCTAACCAAACCGCACCCATCCCCACCCAGCTAGGTATCTATACTATATTGACCTCTTAGGGGGAAACACCCTGTATGCAGGGTGTCCCTGACTAATACGACTATATTTTGCCAAATGATTCCTCTTAGTCGGACAATTATCGCCGGCAACGCCGACGGGCTCCCTCTAGTAATTTTATATTTTTTGAGAATAATTTAAGACTAAAAAAGAAAAACATAATAAATATAATAAATTTTTTTTGTTAAAACTTTGTTTCAAAATCCGCACTAAAAAATAGAAAATAATTTCTCCCTTCACTTAGTGAGTACCTACACCACAAAAGTTTTCTATAGTTTCCCTTGATTTGATATTGAATTAAATATAAATACCGACATCCGAACAAACAAAATGAAATCTTTAAAGTCTGGATTAAATAGTCAGCAAACATTATTATCATCTTTTAGTAAAGAAGCTGATAATACTACAGAAGCTAGTTTTATGATCGCTTGGAACATCGCAATATGGAGCAGGTAGTTAAAATATGGAGCAGGTAGTTAAAATTCTGGATCCATTAAATATAAAACTGCACAGACTACTTAGCAATGTTCCAGTATCACGTCATACAGCGACGTATTACGGAAATCAGTAAAGATTGTAAACAGCGACTAGAAGAAGATGTAAAAAATAGTGGAGCTTTCAGCTTAGCCCTTGACGAATTAACCGATATACAGGACAGTCCACAGTTAGCTGTATTTATCCGATATGTTTCCGCATCTTTAATTGTGAACGAAGAACTACTGGATTTGGTAGCACTTAAAAGTACTACCCGTGGAATTGAGAGAGTGCACTTGATAATATATTGTCAGATACAGGTATACCACTGAACAATTTGGTAAGTGTAGCAACAGACGGAGCACCTGCAATGTTAGGAAAAAATGTAGGCCTTATAGGTCTGTTAAAAAAATATCCAAGAATACCAGAATTTTTACCACTTCATTGCATTGTTCATCGTGAACATTTAGTTGCTAAATATTTTAAATACGAGAACGTAATGAATACTGTGCTACAAATCGTTAACTATATTCGTACGTATTCAAAAACCCATCGCCAATTCAAGAGCTTTCTTGAAGAAGAGGACGTTGAAGGTCATTCTCAAGATATAACATTTTACTGCCTAGTGCGATGGTTATCCACCTATAATGTTCTAAGCCGATTTGTTGATTTAATGGAACCTATCAGCAATTTTCTCAAAGAAAAAGAAAAAAACTGTCCTGAATTAAAGGATGATGAGTGGATTAATGACTGTATGTTCTTAACTGATATATTGGAGCATCTGCAATCCCTCAACCTAGCATTACAAGGCAAAGACAAAGATATTACTGATCTTTTTCAAACTGTTCTAAGTTTTGTTAAAAAAAATCAGCTTTTTAAACGCGACTTAAATGCAAAAAGACAAGACAAGACTCTCTAAAATTGATGAAAAAAAACTGAGTGAATACGACAGTAAATTAGGAGAATTATTAAAAGAATTTCACTTCTGATTTGATGATTTGAATAATTTAAAGATTTCTCTAAACTTTCTTGTAAATCCATTCGAGATTGACGTAGTTAACGGTGGTTTATCGATTCCTCATTATATTTTGAATGAAAGTGCCACAGGAGAAATGGAATAAGTAGAGCTTCAAGAGGATCACAGTCTTAAAATGC
This sequence comes from Dioctria rufipes, assembly GCA_963924295.1. Classification (NCBI taxonomy): domain Eukaryota; kingdom Metazoa; phylum Arthropoda; class Insecta; order Diptera; family Asilidae; genus Dioctria; species Dioctria rufipes. The sequence goes on along the minus strand of OZ002740.1, from coordinate 279,291,328 downwards.
ATCACAAATCAACACAATCTGCAAATGAGCTTTGGAAACTAGTATCACCATCAAAGTACCCTAATTTAAGGAAAGCTGCTAGCAGATTACTGTCCATATTCGGCACAACATATTGTTGTGAGTCACTTTTTTCAACAATGAGGTTTATAAAATCAAAGCATCGTTCACAACTCACAAATGAGTATTTAACGGAATTAATTCGTACCGCGCTTACTAACTATGAACCCAATTTCAGAAAATGCTCGGCTAAGTCACAAACACACATGCCATCTACCAGCAAACAATAGCTTAATTTAAATATATGTATGTATATGTTTGAAGACGTATTCAAAAAAATAAAAATTCCATACCAACTGATGTTTTTGATAGTTTGTTTTTATGTTGGCTCCCGTCACGACAGATTATTGGAATTCGGCTCTTCTTGGATGGAGTGAATCTTGGCCACCCCTGCGCTATTGCCTAATTCCGACCTACAATTCGTATATCAGGCAATTTTTTCATAATATTCTCAAGCTGTATTTGTCCTACGCCTTCTCTAATAATTTTTCATGAAGAGGTAACATGTTTAAAGGTCTAAACTCTTCACAATTCATTGTGATTTTTGGCGTAATGTTTATGGCTTTAGATATGTCGTTGACAGCAATACATTTGAGCCGTTCATTTTGAAAGTGGAATAACTAAGTCCATTTTTTTTTTAGACGGAATATTGATATATTTTATTTTAAATTCATTTAAAAAATAATTTAAAAAGATTTATAGGATCTAACTATGAACTTTTGTGTGTTTTGAAGTTAAATACAGTGTAAATTTATTAACCAATTATAATTACTAAAGAATTCTGAGGAAAATAGAAATACTAAACCCAAATGGACTTATTCCACTTCCAAAATCTCATTGGCGGGTACCTATATATTTCGGGTAAAAACAAAACAAAAGTAGATACAAAAAAGTATTCAACAGTATTCCGAGAAGAACTTCTTGTTTCTAAACTTAAAATAGTGGTGGAACGGAGACTAGAAGTCGTTCATAATTGCAGAAATAATTTGATCGTCAACTTGGATAGCTGACGAAACCCAAGGTTTTCTATAAAAATATTCAGACGAAGCTTGATAAACAGCAACTTTGAACGTAAGTACATTTCCTTATTCCCTTACCTTATATCCCTTGCCATTAAAGTTCGTATATGCATCAAAAAGTATTCCCGGTTATTTTCGTTTCCTTTAAACAAACAACCAAAAAACTCCATTTCAACAAAGCCATAAACCTGAACAAAATGAATGTGATTGGAAAGCGTATCACATCACTCTACATTAGTATAAAAATATTCAATCCACACAGCAAACGACACTCGTGGAATTTTTCATGTGTGAACATACGTATATCGTACGTGAAATGTCAAGGCGTCTATTCCATTGGAACTGCTACTAAACAAGGTCAGAGCACGAAGCCAAATCTTGTGGGAATCTTTTGAAATTTTTTTATGGAAGAACCTTTTAGTTCATGCTGCAAACACGATAGCTCCAACCAAGCCTCCTCATCACCTTTTAGTTGCTGCTTTCGGGGAAGATAAGGTAAATTTCATTAGAAATAAAGCAATTGACTAGGTGGTGAGACCTTAAGGAATGAAGTCATCGTATCGTACGTCAATCACTTAATTGGAATTTATAGAATTGTTGTAGCATTGATACGCTCTGAACTGAACCCTTGATAAATTCTATACGTTCAGGATGCAGTTTGCAGTCTCATGGCATGATATTAGAGTGGGATGAGAGAATTGTATTTAACCCGTTGGTATTTTCCGTTGAAATTTTCGTTAGGCCATCTGCAACAGGCTTACCTTTTTCTGATGAAAACTATTTGCTGAACATATGAATAAATATTCCTAAGGGTTTATTCTTCCTACCGCAGAAATGTGTAAAATGTATAAAATATTACAAAAAAAAAAAAAATCCTTCATATAACTCGTCGCACTTTTCCTAAAAAAAAGTCGAAGCCATAAATGACATTTTTAGTCCTCCTACATGAAGTGGATAAGAACACTTCGAATAAATTATGTCGAAACGATGGACTTTGCCCAAGGGTCCTGACAACAGGAGTGCACCCTATACACGCCATGAAAGAAATCAATAAAACAACATGCAGAGTAATTAATAATGCCCTGTCCCATGTCCAGTGTGCCACGTGAATTGTATTCGAAGCTTTGTCGCGACTGCAATTTATTATTCAACACGACATGATGGCATAAAATGTCCTGCAGCGTAGAGCACACAAAACTGAGCGCTATCGATCGATCTCACGTCCCAATGATGAAAGCTTATCGCCTTTGAATATCAATAAAGCGACGGAAAGCAATTGCGGCACACCCACTCTATACTGGGGTTTCAGCATGATCCCGATATAACTCTCTGGTTGGTAATGGCTATAGGGAAATCTAGTGAAATTAAGTCCTGATAATTTTTGAGTGTGACATAGAGAATATTTATGAAAAATAAATTTCTTCATAAATTTAGGATGAGGAGATATGGTGGTCTGCAGCGGCTCTGCAATTGATGTGAAATCTCGATTTACGTCGTTCTATTAATGGTGATGTATGTATGTATGTATATCTCTAGTGTCCAGTCCTCTAGAATAACATATATAGTATGTCTTTAAAAATTAATAACCACACCATAGAGGATCCTTTAAGAAAATAATATGTAAATCGAATTGTAAGAAAAATTAGGTTATTCATCAGTGAGAGAATCTTTTCCATACCACGTATCATATCACGTATGTATGTATGTATAAATTTTCTGTTTTTAAAGCATGTAAACCTGACCAATTGTCCTTGTTTTAAGATAAAAGGAGTTAATCTTCAGCCCAGTCCCGTACGTAAGGAGCAGTTTTGGCGGTGAAAACACTCACCAACGAACGAAGGAATAAAATTTCTTCATGTTAACATCGGCGCGATACAAATAATTCAATAGCAACAGCTCTCACAAATTATTTCCATGTAAACGTACCTTAATTTAGTTAACCTGAAAACTTATCGATGAACAATGTAAAAAGTAAGTGTGTTTCATGTAAAGGTCGATTCACACTGCCACGACAGCAATTTTTTTTTTTTACTTTGACCTCTATTTTCTTTGCAAAAGCGTCATTAACATAACTTTTTTTTTTAAAAAACTGTAAACTGTGGATTCTCCTATGTGCTACCTGTGTCCGTTAAAGAGTTATTATCTCTTATCCTATTCTCAAAGCTATTCTGAAAATTATTTTCAAAGATAATTTTTTCCCTCGGTGACTGCAAACAAGTATTTTAAAAAATTATCGGATAATTTTATTATGACCTACAGATAGCATATAGAGTGTACTAGATAAAATTAAGGAGGAAAGCCTACAGTTTATGGTTTTAAAAACAGTTACGTTTATAATCTTTATGCAAAAGAAAATACAGATGAAATTACAAAAAAAAGGTAGGAAAATCCGAAAATTTAGCTTAGACCAGTGTCTCCCAACCTTTTTGTGCTATGCCCCACCTAAGGCTTTCTAAAATTCTTATGCCCCCCCCCCCCCTCCTCCCTAACATTAACATAATTTTTGATATGCAAATATTGCTTTCAACTTCACTAAAGGAACTTTAATGATAGGTTTTACGCAGAGATCACTAGGATATTATTGAGCAAACACAGTAAGTAAATTTTCAAAACATATAATGGAAAGCTGAAATTCATGTACAAAATAATTTTAATGAAAGATATTATTTTAATTATTAGTGATTATGTATTATTTAAATTTAGTGATATCCTTGCGATTGATGTTTACTGCAAAGAGATTTTATATCAGGTTCCAATTTAGTTAACTTCAGTCTCAAGTCTCCGCGTTTTGTTATATCCAGCCGATTTCTTTTTCTTTTTTTTTTAGCAGCAAATCATTTCTGGCACTAAATCCGCATTCAGCTAAGTATGAAGATGGTTAAATTTGGATATTGATTTCGGTTTCCTCACAAAGCTATACCATCGCTCCTTTTATATTAAATAAAGTTTAATTGACTCATAACTTTGCATTTCTGTGAGTTCTTCTGGATACTGTATATTTGAAATATCAGACAAATCCACTAACATTAGCTGCATCACCCAAGTTGGGAAATAAATTTGTTTCAAATCAGAAAATCTTTCTTTCGAGAACCATCTCACTTCAGTGTGAAGTATAAGTCTCACATGGTCTTCATTTTGTTCTTCACAAAATAACTTGAAGTAACATTCACATTTGGCACTAGCTTTAGTAGCATTGATACACTTTATAACTAAATTTAATACTTCATTTAGAACAGGCGAAATGTTTTTAGCTACCAGGTTTTCCCTGTGAATAACACAATGCACAAGAAGCATTTCTGGATTCTCATCAACGAAACAGATTGGCGAATGTTTCATTTTCGTAAATAGATGAGAAGGGGTGGAGTTTTCAGATTTTAGTCTCATATAATGTTCCCGCTCTGTTCCCGCACAATGTTTTTTGCTGAAATCCTAATCTAATCTACACTTTGCTTCTTTTCACCTCGTGTGGGATAGCCCAATGTTTTTTGCTGTAATCCTAGGAGATTTTTTGAACAGCATGTGCTTTTGTTTACATGCATTTTGCTCTGAAGAGATTAAGTGGGAGAAACTCATGCTGGATTCCCTGATAATTTTGAGAGAAATGAGAATTTTATTTGACAGAACTTTACATCTCCTTTCAGCACCTTGGCCAAAGGTGCTACAGATATTCCTCTTTTAGTTTATACACAAGCCATTTAGGATATTTGAACTGTCCTGCATTACTCATTTTACTTGCGACATAAGCCAAAAATCATTTTGAAGTTCTTCATCTTGCCGCATCAAAATAATTATATTCATTTTGGTTGTAAATTAGAATTACAAATTAGTTTTAGAAGATGTGTAACGAAATTTAAGGACAATATGTAATTTTTTTGCAAGAATGAAAGAAAGGAAAGAAAATATTATGTAGTCATAAATATTTATTAAAATTACAAAAAAATACTTTAGTAATTCAAGAATTTTCGAATTACCCACCATAGTAATCAAATTGCCCCACTGTGGGGCGTGGGCCCCACGTTGGGAAGCACTGGCTTAGACCATAATAACTTCCGAGGGGAGAGAAATATGGAGCTGGTTGAGCAGGCCATGAAGTTCTGCATATAATCAGCTTTATACGGTGACCGTGAACCCTGTACTTTTTAAGATATAGGGTGTTTTGTGAAAATCTAGCATAATTTCTTAATCACTTATAATTCCCAAACGGTTCATATGCGCCCCCCCCCCGCCCCCTGCTATAAAATTTGTTGTTTGACTAGGTGAGTACTCTCAACACCCGTCTTATGGACCACCCTGTATGTACCTGTATATGTATCTTCTAGGATGAGAAGTGTGAAGAAATAAGGGATTTAACTGAAGTTGTACATTCAATAAACGGGAGTGATAAAAAATGACAATTGTTTAAACAAAAGCACTATATAGGTTTTAGAAAATGGTTGGTCGAAACTGAACAGGAATTTAAATTCAAACTTGAAGTTCTTGTGGAAATTTAAAAATGATTTTTATCTAGATGATGGACTGATCTTTTTAAATGATCACCTATTTATATCAGGAGGGCGTTGAGAAATATAATAGATCAATAGTATCATACAAATCAAGGAATAAAAAAACGAAAGGTAGGGTTAGGGTATTGGTCTATTGGTCCAGTATTTACACGATATGTGTAGTTTTTGTCAAAAATTTCTGAATGCGAATATGAAACAACTGATGATAGCATAGGAGATACCGAAGTATCCTTTCCAAAAAAAAAAAAAGCTATAGATATTATGAAGCATAATAAAAAAATCATACCTAGTATTAGACCACTATACCTCAAAATATTTACGTACTTGCCCTATACTTTTCAAAATGGCAATAGCAGTTATTAAGATATTAAAAGAGATTTTTGCAATACATGGATTACCCCACACGATCATTTCGGATAACATGTCTTTTGGGTCATATTAATTCATTTTTGATTTTTCAATTTGTCAAAAAATATGAAATGCAGTTAATCACGGGTAGTCTTGAGAGTATCCAAGATCAAAGAGTATTGCATAAAGAATGGTGCAAGCGTAACGATTTTAAGATGGAATTGGGGGAAGCGTTGCTGGAACATAGAAACACATCAACAAAGAATTAAGTGTTATCCCCTATAAAATTGCTCATGGGTAGAAAAACGAGAGCGCTACTCCCGGGCTAAATAGATATTTTTCAAAATCAAGTTTTTAAACGTAGGTAAAACTAAGTTTAAAATAGTTTATAAGAGCAAATATTGTTATTTTTTTTTTTTCTTTTTTTATATTGTTATATTGTTATTTTTTTTTTTTCTTTTTTTATATTATTAAGCCAAGCTCAGGGGATACCCTATGATGCAAAGCACAGCGTGGCAGGAAGGAGATAGGGAAAGGATTAAGGGACAGATTTGAAAAAAACAAAGAAATTTTAAAATCAGTGAAGAAGTGTGGTATAGTATATACGTCAGAAGAAAATAGTATACTTGAAAAACTAAAGGCCGTCAATACACACACAATTCTTAGAAGAAATTCAGATCGTTTGAAACCACATTTTAAGCGAGTATCAGGAATACGAAAAAAAAAAATACTAAACAGAATACTAACTATTTTCATGTGAATTCAAACACTGAACAATTGCTTTAAACAGTTTGCGTATATTAGATAAATAAAAAAAAATTAACTAAGATATTGTGTAATCATAATCAGTGCATTACAGTGAACATAAAGTGAGTATAAAACAGTAATTAAATAGACAATGATTGTGTTATGAAAAAAAAAATAGCTATGTGGTTAGTAATACTACAGCTCAAATTTCTCTTTTATATCAGTATTTGTGTTTACCCATACGGTTGACAAAAATAGCTCGTTAGTAGTACAATTGTAAGTAAGTTTATACTGGTGATTTATAATATTAAGTTGAGATCATATACCTACTACAAATCAAAGAATGTGAAATTATACATACAACTTTTATTTCAGAAGGGAAATCTTACAATATATCTGCAAAGAAATTGAAATTTTATTTAATGTCAGATGCGAGAATTGCAATGCATACGAGGAGATTGATTCAAACAAAATATTTTACGGTTTCAAGTTAAAGGAAAATCAATTGAAATTTTTTTGAACTTAATGAACATTAAAATCAGATCTATAAAATTCAAGTACCATTACAATTATCATTACCAATACCACAAATTTGGCTAGAAAAAAATGTAGTAGCATAATTAAAGATTTTGAAAACAATATATATATATCATGTTTAATAGTTAAGCTCAATATAATTGTATATTTTACTATCTGGTGGACCATTTCTACTAAATTAGAATTTCATTTCATTTATTGTTTTTTTCTATAACTGTAAATTGATATATGTATTATGAAAAATATCAAATAATAATTACTTTTCCAGAGTGTAGCTTTGGAGTATTTTACCCGTAAGCTTACGATTTCTTAGAAAGCAAACATGCTTATCCAGACTACTTAATATTATTCCACCAAAATAAAATAATTTTCATAATTAAGTACATCATCATATTTAATACTGAAATTTTTGAAGTAATTAAAAGTAATTGGAAATATTTTAGAAGAATTGAAAGCAATTATACAATACATTTATAATGGAATCGCAAGTTCAATTACTTTTCGATATTTGAAAATATTATTTGCAATTCCTGGATAGTACTGTAAAATTTTAAATTCAACCTAGGAGTATTAGTACTGGGAATTGTACATTCTTAAATGCTTGGTATTATAATATGTTATTATTATTATGATACGAGGCAATTTCAGAAAGTAAGTGTACTAGAGTTTTATATATATATATATATATTTTTTTTGCAAAAGCATTTAAAAAAAAAAGCATTGCAGCATATTGGTGTTGTATTTGTTGACTATTTTTCCACATAATCAACATCCCGTTCAATGCATGTGGTGAGCCATGGCATAAATTTCTTTATGCCCTCCTCGAAGAGCTCTCACACCATCTCCTTCACACACTTCAGAATCTCTTTCTGCACCGACGAGCGGTTGAGAATTTAATTTCACCCATGTGTACATTCAGGGAGGTGAAAAGATGATAATCTCTGAAGGTTCCAAATCAGGGGAACACGGGAGGTGGTCCAAAACATCCCAACCAAAGTAGTCCAAGGGTGCCTTGGTAACTAAGGCTGTATGAAGACGGGAGTTATAGTGCAACAAGCACTCTCCTCTCGTTAGCATCCCCCTCCATATGTTTTGAAAGCTCCTCTTAAGTTTTTTTTGTGGTCTCACAATATAGTTGTGGGTTGATGGTCTCTTTCTGACCAAAATGATACCTTTTCGGTCCCAAAACACTGAGACTATGATTTTTTGTCCATAGCTCAGAAAATTCTTACCTTCCAATTCAAGTCGCTCAAGAAACTCGCGGCGCTATCGACCCGATTTTTCTTGTGCTTCTCTGTCAGCTGGTTTGGAACCCACGGTATCCCACCGTTTCTGTGAGTGTCTCTTATGAAAGAATTCTGAAGAGTCAATCGGCGATCTTCATGAAGAGTTTTCTCGATTTTTTGTACCAATTCATCAGTCAAAATTGAACATTTTCCACTCCTCTGTTCGTCATGGTCATTTGTTCTGTCTCCACTAAACTCCCTACACCCTGACGGTAAGTATTAAATTCGCTGTCAATTTTACTGACTACAGATACACTATATTCAACTGACTAGTTAGTTCATTATAAACATGTCGTCAAGCGGTTTTCTGTATGCATTTCTAATAATTTCTACCTTATTCTGCCTTTTTTCTCTAAAAAATAAAGATTAAAATATATATTTAATTCCTCTCAGTCATTTCCCACTCAAAACAGAAAAGATTGGAATTATAAACACAAATTTCCACTAGCAGCTACCTTTTATTTTAAGTTTCGGCCATTTTAATTTTACGTTTGACAGTTTCTCTGACTGGCGAAAAATCTAGGCAGTACTGACCAGTAAAAAAGCCTAGTCAGTAGTGGCTTACATGAGTCTGCATCAGTATCAGACTCTGTCAGTTTACTGACTCATATAATCTCCTGGCTAAATATACTCGTTCTGTTGATAACACCTTCACCGTATACCGTTTTGAATTGCGAAAAAATTTCGGTAGGTGTTATTCCTTTCGCGAGTAGAAAGTGAATCAGAGCACGTGGCTCGTACTGGGCGGGATTTCTTACCACCATCTTTCGCGCAACTGGACACTACAACACTACCGCGTTCCGGCTCTGGTTAGGAGATCCTCTACTCTACCATTCAGTGTTGCCAACCCTCAAAAAAACACAGCAAGCTTTGCTCACAGTACACTTACTTTTTGAACATGCCTGATATTCTAAATGCATTAAATATTGAATATTTTACACATCTCTGATCAAAATAGAGAATTTCCCAAATAACTAAAACTGTTTTCCGTACAATTGAAGCCGATTCCAATTCAAATAAATGTTTTTTTTTAAACAAAATTAAACTTTATCCAATTAAAATTACATGAAACTTGTTCTAATCATAGTCAGAGTAAACGCTCAAAAAATTGTTGGGGACTCCAACTGCAAAAATAATGCCCATTAAAAGTTTAAAATTCACTCAGGTGTTAACTTAACTCGGAAACACATCGAGTTATTATTACAGCTGATTATCAAAGTACCAGTGCGAGAATATATATCGCCATTTGTGTTGAATCACTCTTTTTTTATTGTTTTATTACATAATTAAAAGTTCGAAATAGAATTATTCTACATGGTCACGCAATTTATAATGGGAGATCACGATGCCGGAACTACGAATGCATTTCATACACAATACTATTACCAATGTTGGTAACTTACTCGCATTTGAGACCACCAATTTTCTGATTAATGTGTCACCCAGCGGAAGGTACCTCATAATGTAAAGAATTGATAATGACAAATCAATGGAATAGTTTTCACCTGTTAAAACGTGCAATTAATTGCATATGCTGTGAAGTAGAAACATGCTTAGAACTTTTGTAACAAAGCTGCACAAAAAACAAAATAACAAATCAAGAAAATTCAGTTATACTGAAAATATGTTGTTAGTAAAGGAATCATATTTTTTCACAATCTAAAATTTCTAACTCAAGTAAAATGTTATTGTAGTGAGAAAAAACTTTAAAAGTGTCAACAATCACGATGACAGGTTTCCCAGTTCTCCACTCAAACTAACATTGTCCATCAATAAATCAACTAAGTGCAACTAAATATTTATTCGAGATTGCACGTTAAGCCATACATAATATCTCCACTTATGAATTATTCACATTTTGAACATATCACTACAAAATAAAAGAAGAACAAAATTGCTTAAAATGAGAAAAAAAACCAAAAATGTGATAAGCCTTTCACAAAATCGTGCAGTAATACGTACAAAAAAGAGTCATAAAAAATTTAGTATAAGAGAAGCCAATGAAAGTTATTTCATAGTGAGGTCAGAACTAGAGCTGGAAGTATCCGGATAATTTGCTATCAGGATTATCCGGAATAATTAGGATTCGAATTCTCAAATCCGGATGCTATTATCCGGATCCGGATTCAAGCTATCCCGATCTGTATCCGAACTATCCGGATCCAGACTTGGAAAAAAAGTTTCAAAATTTCCTCCATATTGCATATACATATCTTGCAATTATCATGAAATATATATTTTCTCAATAAAGAATTGCAATCTGAATGAATATTTGACCCGCTTTTGCTTAGTAGGGTTCCGGATAGATCGGATCCAGATACGGATTTCTGGAATCGGATAGTTTGCAGATCTGAGCATCCGGATATCCAGATATTAGCAAATGCGGATCCAATTTTCAGCTCTAGTCAGAACCCAAGAATCTATAAACTTTTATTAGTAAATAATACAGAGTGTTTCCACGTAGGTGGTCCATAAGAAGGTCGTAGTATCCACCTAGTGAAAGAAAAAAATTGTATGAAATGGGGGGTGGAGGGGCGGGGGGGGGGGGGGATTCATAGCAACCGTTTCGGAGTTACAGACTGTTTATGAAAAAATCTAGTTTTTCATAAAATACTCTGTATATTAAAAAGTACAGATAGCACATATTACACAAATTAAAGGCATCTACAATTCTGCGGCAGTTTGCAGTTTTTATAAAAAAAAAAAGTTATGTTAACCACCTTTTTGCAAAAAAAAACAGGTCAAAGTGAAAAAAACAGGTAAGAAAATCCGAAATTCTTAATACCTGAGGGGAGAGGAGTACGCTAATGATTGAGCAGTCACTGGCCTTGAAGTTCATACAATCAGCATTTGACGGTAACCACACAACCTACACTTTTTAAGATACAGGGTGTTTTGTGAAAAACTAGTATATTTTCTTAATCAACCTGTAACTCCGAAATGGATGATACGCCTCCCACCACCTGTCATACAATTTATTGGTTGTCTAGACAAGTACTATCACTTCCTGCTCTATGGACCGCCTAGGTGAAAACACCGTTATTTTCGAAATATGAATACATATCATATCTTACAATGAAATTGCAATGGTCTATAGCCATGATACAAAGATAAAAGATAATAAGGTATGGCCGATTCGAAGGAAACTTTTTGCGTTACCACGTCATTTGGACATTTTGAATATATTAAAATCAGAGCCTGACAATAAGTCTCCATTAAATCGTTTTTTAAGTGAGGTCCGACTGGAAACTTTTATATTTAAAAAATCAATTTTGATAATACTTTTAACTTTTATTTTTAAAAGTAAAAGTTAAGAGTAAACTTTTATTGTACGAAATAAAAGTTTTAAGTTTTTTCAGACCTTTATCTAACAAAAAAACTTTTTGAGAGTATTTCAAGACTTTTATTTTATAAAAGTCATTTTTAAAGTCTTTTGAGACTTTTATTTTATAAAAATCTTTTTAAAAGTTTTTCTTTATGTTTTTATTTAAATATATAAAGTATTTACGGTCCATATATATAACATAATTTGTTTATATCATATAAACTTAAGAAAAGTCCAGACTCTGTCTTTCTGTAAACGCGTTCGAATTCCAGGATGGCTTTTCTTTTAATTAGAAGGAAATTAAAAACAAAAAAAGTAACAAAAAACTTAAATAAAATAAAAACAAGTAAAAAGGCTAGAATTAGTCTAAAACACCCATACTTATGATACCCTATATGAATGTCCGTATGGATAAAATCGATTGAAACATTATCATAAACAGCAGAAGAGGCTTTTTTTTTTAAATCAGACCGTAAATACATTATAAAATAAAAGTCTCAAAAGACTTTTAAGATGATTGTTATAAAGTAAAAGTCTCAAAAGACTTTTAAAATAATTTTTATAAAAGAAAAGTCTCAAAACACTTTTGAGATGATTTTTATAAAATAAAAGTCTCAAAAGACTCTTAAAAATTATGAAATAAAAGTCTATCAAAAAGTTTTTGTTTTGTATAATAGTTAAAAATACTTTTAAAAAGATTTTTATAAAATAAAAGTCTCAAAAGACTTTTAAGATGATTGTTATAAAATAAAAGTCTCAAAAGACTTTTAAGATGATTTTTATAAAAGAAAAGTCTCAAAAGACTTTTAAGATGATTGTTATAAAATAAAAGTCTCAAAAGACTTTTAAGATGATTTTTATAAAAGAAAAGTCTCAAAAGACTTTTGAGATGATTTTTATAAAATAAAAGTCTCAAAAGACTCTTAAAAATTATGAAACAAAAGTCTCGAAATACTCAAAAAGTTTTTGTTTTGTATAACAGTTAAAAATAACAATTAAAAATAACGGTTATTTTGGGAGTCTCTTATTTCTTATAATTTTGTTTAATTCTTATGGAATAAAAGTTAATAATAACTCGTATTCTAGAGACTTTTTGAAAAAAAATCATAAAAGTTTCAAGCTCTAATTAAAATATTTACCAAAACATTAGTTTTTTCGTGCTAGTAGGAAAGTAAAGAAATTTCCATACAGAGTTTTTTTTTTAGTTTGATCAGGACAATTAAAATTGAGACGAACAAATTTGTGACATTTGTCCCAAATGAGAAAACCAACCAATTATTGACAGATAATTCGGCCATACTTTGTTAATCTTTGTGACCATAACGTAAAGGCTAGGCACACCTAGAAGAAGTTAAACTACTTAATTCAAAATATAATAATTTACTTTTTTGCGTCTATGAGACCACACTATCCACACATTTGAAGTGCTAAAGGATCTTAGACACTACAAGAAACTATGTTAAACAAAAAACTAGGTTGAATCGATATCTCGGAGATTTTCTAGAAAATCTTATTACTTAAAGGTAAAAGTAGGCTTCATTTTATAACTATTTGAGTACAAAACGACAAAATCCTAACTTTACCCCACACCATTCTGACGTTCGGTCGAAATTATTTACTAATGATTTCATTAACGATATTTATTTATTACGGCTACATTATTCCTACACTACAAAATATTATTTAAAAACAAGTAAATTCTTACTAGCCCTGATCAGGGCGGAAGCTATAACCTATATTCAGTCAGAGATGTGTTTCAATTTAACTATCAAGTGAAATGCCAATTGTACGTGCAAATGTAAACCTAAGATATACGGCTGATTTCGAACCAAACGATGATTTTTCCAATTAATTGTATGGTTTCGGCAGAGATTGTGTGATACAACATATTGATATAGAACGAGATTATCAATCACACTTACTTTTTAATTGAGTGCAGACCGGTTTCAGCACATCGGCTATCATCAATACACTAAAATTGTATTGCTCCCAAACTGATCTCATACAGTGGCTTGCAGAGTGGTGAGTAATAGAGTTCTGTTTGGTCGTTAAAGCAGGGATGGTCTTTGTCTTGTAGTGCTCGAGATATCTCTAATGATTCCAATAGATTTAATTTCATTCCTTTATTACACACATGTAGAATTTTGCGTTTATATCAGGTATATGATTGTTGTCTAATAAATGAGTCGCATAAATAAATATATATAAATAAAAAAGATCTTGAATATTTAGCTGTTGATACTGAAATTGCTATCAGTAAAATACCGATGAATAAAGATATTAGGTTACTCAAGGAAGAATGTGCTAAATGTATAAGATCATTCCGTAACAAAGACGTGAACGTGGAAGAGTTAAGTACAGCTAGAAATCTGCAAAGAAAAATTAAAAATAATAATCTAATAGTTACTAAAGCGGATAAAGGAAACTCTCTCGTTGTTATGACTAAAGAGAGCTACCTAAATAAGTTTAACAACTTTTTAGACTGTGATAATTTTTGTAAATTGAACTGTGATCCAACTAAAAGCTTTAATCGTAGTATTAGAAAAATAGCCAGAAGATATTCCGACTGAAAACCATGAATGCTATACCCCCAAAACTGTCAGGCTATCCAAAATTGCATAAAGTAAACATACCCATCAGACCAGTAGTTTCAAGTATAAACTACCCATGTTACAATGTATCCAAATAGTTAAACAATATATTTAAAAGCATCACTCCAAGCTTCAGATATACCATCAAAAACTCTCTTGATTTAATAAACAAAATTAAAGTCTTAGAGATTCCAAAAAATGCCAAACTGGTCTCATTTGATGTCACTAATCTTTTTACAAACATATCCTGTGTAGAGTGTAGGGAGATTAGTAAGAACACTATTAAGCAGTCTGACTTAAGTTCTGTTCAAAAATATGAACTTTTTAGCCTTCTAGACGCGGTTCTCAACCAAAATTATTTTACTTTTAATAACCAAATTTATAAACAGAACGATGAGTTAGCTATGGGTTCCCCGATATCTCCGTTTCTGGCGGATTTATTCCTGAATAACTTGGAAAATAAAATATTTAAATCGAATTCTCCACTTTTATGTAACGTCGTATATTGGTATAGATATGTGGACGATGTGTTGTGTCTCTGGACAGGTACCGAAAGGCAATTAGACAATTTCCTTAAATACATGAACAACTTTAACCAGAAAATACAATTTACATTAGAACTTGAAAACGATAATAGAATTAATTTCTTAGATTTAACAATAGAAAAGCACAATAATAAACACAAATTTAAAATATATAGAAAACCGACTTATACTGATATGGTAATACACAAAACCTCTTTTACATATCCCAAATATAAGCAGTCTCCCTTCGAGAACATGATTCACAGGGCTATATATACCCCCATGGATATGGACGACATGAGGGAGGAAATTAGAACTATAAAAAAGATAGGACATAACAATGGGTTTGAAGATAGCTTAGTTGATAAAATACTAACTCGAAAACTAAGAGAAAAAACTATAAAAGAAGCAACTAGTCTTCAAAAAATAGGGGTCGACGATCATATCTGGGCTAGCCTTCCATACATGGGAAAAATTTCAGTAACCAGTTAAAAAAGCATAAAATTAGAATTGGCTTTAAGACAACACAAAATTTAGGTAATATTCTTCCCAATATTAAAGATAAGACGTTAGAGCTACAAAAGAATTGGGGTTATAGTTTGAAATGTTCAACATGTCAGGGAAGTGGTCAAACGGGTCGTTCATTCAAGGAGAGAATAGATGAACATACCAGCTCCTTCAGAAACAAAAAAAAAAAAAAAAAAAAAAAAAAATCCAATTATGTGACTCATTTATTAGATAACAATCATGTACCTGATATAAACGCAAAGATTCTACATGTGTGTAATAAAGGAATGAAATTAAATCTATTGGACCAAACAGAGCTCTATTACTCACCACTCTGCAAGCCACTGTATGAGATCAGTTTGGGAGAAATACAATTTTAATGTACTGATGATAGCCGATGTACTGAAACCGGTCTGCACTCAATTAAAAAGTAAGTGTGATTGATAATCTCGTTCTATATCAATATTATTTTTCCGATGAGCTATACCTTTACTGTATTGCTCTTTATAGCTGGTCTAAACCAGGGTAATGATAGATACGAAGTAATACTTTAAAACTACGTGAAATCAGTCCATTTTCAATCATTATGCACTACATATCATTATTTGTTTTAGTTAAGAAAATTTTTAATTTTTGTTATAATTCTAGAAAATAAATAGGTCTTAGTTTACCATATGTCATTGTAAGATAAATTCCCCTATAGCTTTTTTCGGCCGAATATTTAATCCCACTGGCACTCTTGCTTTGGCATGCACAATGTACAAAAAATAATGTACCGATAATTCTTTTGAAACACTTCGTAAAAACACGAGGTACTTTCGTAAAACCGAAAAAAATGTCAGATTGTTGCTCTTCAAGAATTTCTCGCAAATGTGAAAACCCGAGAAAATGTTTGCTGGGTTACCGCTAAATTCAATAATAAAAGTGAAGCCTTTAAGGGTGTCACAACATGTGACGGGATTTTCTTTGGGATTTTTTTTTACGATCAATAAGAAGATAAAAGTTTGAACTTTTTACTATATTGACATTTCAACAGTAGGTCAAAATCTTTATCAGTATCAGTAGATCAAAATCTTTAACACAATGTGTATTGCACCACTCCGAAGACACCCATGTCTAAAAAAAAAAATGTTTGTCGACGATCTTCATATTCCGGCTGATTGGCATATCTGAAATGAAAAAACTAAACGGCGTTCCAATCTATGGAAGCTGTTGCTATCGAATGAACTTTGAGACATTCAAAAATATTGAAAATTGAATAATTGACATGTTTTTGAAAATTAATTTTCAAATTTCGTGATTTTTCGATTATTTTGTTACCGAATAAAAAGACTGCTAGGAGTTTTTGCATTAATTTAAATCACTCCAGACTATACATGTGCCGAATCTACCTTTAAAAATTCAAAGCAATTGGTCAAACCGTGTTTGAGATATCGAAGAGACCAGTTGGAAAACGCATTTAAAAGTTGATTCGTAGTTGCTGTTACGGTCTTCGATGCCAAGCTAATACTAAACTATCCGTTATATTTAAAAATAAGTTTGGGAAAATCTTTCTCTATACATATATGAGTGTACATGTGTATTGAAAGGTCTCAGGTAAGAGACCGAAGCGTAACTAAAGGGCCAGTGCCGCGCTTTTCCGAGCGTGCGATCAAGCGCTCCGAACACCTGGTAACAGCTGTAACTTTCCAACGACTTCAAATATTCGAAAATCACTTTACCGCATATTCTATAGGTGTCTAGGAATCAATTTATGCAAAAAAAAAAACAAGTTTTTCAACATATCAAATGCGGTAACCCCCTTAAGTATTGATTTCAGAACGAACTTTTTTTTTTTGTAAGTTCTTGGTAATCATGGATAATAAAAGCTTTTTAAGCAATTTAATTTTGTAACTCAAGAAACCTCTATAATCTGTGTTATCCACATCCATAACGACGATTGAAATTTTATTCGGATATCAAAGTTTTTAGGAAATATAAAGGATTTTCCAATAAGAGGTGTTATTTTGATATTCAAAGAAAAATTCCATTTTTTGAGATAAATGATCGGATCTTGCTTTTATTATAAAGAGCAAGGTATGCCGTTAATAATGGAAAATAACATCAGCCAAATGACCACGCCTACAGGGCCATATCCTTTTCATGAAATTTTCCATAACCAAATCGCAAAGTGGCTGCTCTATGTCCTCGATAGCCTCACGAATTCCATCTTTGAGGTCTTGTATCGACGCTGGGCTGTTGGCGTAGACCTTCTCTTTCACGTGGCCCTAAAGGAAGAAGTCGCAAGGTGTTAAGTCACAAGATCTCGGTGGCCAATTGTGATCACCTCTTCGAGAGATAACACGGTCCGGAAACTTTTCCCGTAAAAGATCAATGGTTTCGTTGCTTGTATGGCACGTAGCCCCGTCTTGTTGAAAGTAGACGTTGTCCAGATCAATACCATCCAATTCCGGCCATAAAAAATCATTAATCATCTGTCGATAGCGCAATCCATTCACCGTAACTGTTGCTCCAGCCTCATTTTCGAAAAAGTAAGGTCCAATGACCCCGCGGGACCATAAACCGCACCAAACAGTCACACGTTAAGGATAGAGAGGCTTTTCAACAATAACTCTTGGGTTTTCTGAGCCCCAGATGCGACAATTTTGCTTGTTGACGAAGCCATCGAGGTGGAAATGGGCCTCATCACTCAGATGAGTTTTCGATGGAATTCCGGATCATTTTCATGCATTTCAAGGACCCAATCAGCAAAGACTCGACGTTGTTGATGATCGGCCGGTTTGATTTCTTGTGTTAACTGAACTTTATAAGCCTTAAGACCCAAATCTTTATGCAAAATATGGTGTAATGACGTTTGTGGAATGCCTAATTCCAAAAATGGACAAACCTGGGTTTTCTTCAACACTTTCGGCTACAGCAGCAATATTCTCGGTTGTTCTTGAGCGACGTGCACGGGTTTTATTCTTCACATCACAGCTCGAATTTTTCTACCAATTTCTGTATTGCGGTCCGATAAGGTGCTTCACGACGACCCAAAAATGTTCGAGTTTTACGAACCGTCTCTGCCACATTTTCACTATTTTTGTAGTGAATTTTAATAATTTCAATGCGTTGTTGAATCGTGTATCGTTCCATTTTTATTAATAGCGTAGTTTCTACTTGTTGAATGTCAAAAATGACAGCTCCAAAAGTGACATCTACCGAAATAGCGGGCTAATTAAAATAACACCTCTTATTGGAAAACCCTGTATATGTATGTCTAAGACATACGCTATTTACTATAGCGGTCTTTTCGCGGTAGATTTGGAGACTGATCAGTTTTATAAAAGCAACTTAAAAATTTGTTCAGCATGGAATTAGTTCGATTCCAAGGCATCGTTTCATCCAGTATTAAACTGTTGTGAAAATCGGCTTAATCCTCTTGGTGAATCGAGGTTTTAGTAAAGGTAGCCCACCACAAGAATGCATGGTTGTCTTGATAATGTCTATAGAAGTTTCGACCCGTGGATATTTCTTTTTATGGGTAAGTACCTAAATAATTTTCTTCTTACTGTGATTAATAAATTTGCTGTTGTTTTCCATATTAGCATACTATGTATGCATGTAAAATTGGTTGGAAGTAATATACCAGGGTGATAAGAATGATCGAAATTCATTCTTTCTTTAAAAGAATATTCTTAAGATAATTTTAGCTTTCATTCTCTCGCGAATGAATGAATCAGTTTAATTCTTTCGCGAGAGAATGAATTTATTCATTTCCAAGTCTTTTGCATTCGCGAATGATAAAGACTAAAAAAGAATATTGTTTTTTATTCTTTTATGCCACATGGTGATTTATATCATGGTGATTTTATGCTTTCACTTAGAGTATTTCCTACATTTTTTAAATGCATTTTTTATGCGAGTATATTCTTTTTTGTCCTGAAAAATTTACTTTGTATGATAAAAATAGAATAGTAATTAAATTTATAGTTTTAATTTTAATTCGTATGTCCGACAGGTTATTATTTAGTTATTTGATAGCACTTCGACTGCTGCTAACAGATATAGGTACAGCATTTATTCAGTTTGACGATGCTTTGTGTAATTCATACTTTTACTTTCAAAATAATGATTATAAACTGTCTTTTGCTATTTCCTAACAAATTTCCCTTTAACCTTCGCTTTACCGAAAAGCTTTATATACATATCCTCACCGGTATTTACCCAGGTAGATATACATATTCTTCATACATTTTGTATGGTAAATACGATTTTTAGTCTTAAAATTTTGAGGAAGAAGATAAAAACAAGGGATTTACGCTATTTTATATGAGAAGGTTCTTATTGTAGTTGGACAAATAGTCTAAAACATATAATAAAAAGTATTTTTTGCAAAATAGAGATAATGTACTTCCATGGTACGTTTATTTCTTCGGTTAAGCATACGCAAGTATATTTCATGATTTAGATACACTTTAGTTTCAATCAAAATTTTTAAGTGAGAAGTTGTGAAAAAAAAAAAAAAAACATGAATCCAGATAGGAATTTCGAAGTTTTGAGTTTTTGCATTTATTTTACAATTTTATGTGATCTAGGATCTGCTTATATTTCACATCACACACTGGAGAAAAGTTTATTGGCCCGGCCGCTCAACTCTTATATTTACAGCAATTGTTTGTATTCAAAGACTGTATAAAAGGGCTCATACGAAAGAAGGCTACCCTATTTTAGGCAAATGCAAGAAGTCGATTCCGAAACGGAGGAGGAAGACGTAGTTATTTGAGCGTGCTGATAGCGATGAAGAGAATATTCCTGAGGAGGAAAACTTGAATTTTGATGGTGCAGCAGTCGATGGTGGAGAAATAGAGGTGGAGTTAAATTCTAATGCGGATTCGTATGATGAAACCCATGATGGTGATGCTGGTGAGGCTTCCTCTTCTCATGAAAGCTATTTTGTAAGCAAGGATGGGACAAAATGGTATAAAGAGCCATCGACGTTGTAACGAAATGGTGCTCACAATATTCTTCATGATTCATTGTTGAGTGGCCTTTATCAGATCACCAAGAATTTTCCATAAAAGGATACTTTCTTAGTGTCACATGTTTCCTCATTACAGGAATTACATGTATGTAGATTCATTAAGAAAAGAGCCGAAGCAAACTCCGCCGAATGGAACAACAAAAATCCCGATAAAAACGCCTTACATGGCAGTCACTTACTCATGCTTATAATTTCATGGATTTCTGGGAATTTTACTGGGCTGTCATAAATTAAATCAAAGGGTTGCCGGTATACTCTGGAGACATAATTCCTTCCCAATTTATTGTGCTACGATGTTTAAAAACATATTCTAACAAATATTGCGGTTCATTCGTTTCGATTGGCACGTAACAAGAGCTACTCTCGAAGAAATGGATAAAGCTGCATCGTTTACGGATGTCTTTATGACGATCAACTCGAACCTAAAGACATATTTCAGACCATATGAATTGATTACAGCAGACGAACAATTATATGCAGAAATGGAATGTATTTTAGGTGAGTTAAGCCAAATGGACGAAGATTTCACTCCAGATGTCTCTTCAGAAAACGAAAGAGCTATACGCAAGAGCATAGCTTGACACTAACAAAATATGAAGGCTGTCATGCTGGTTCATCCTCAATGCAGTTATTATCCCAATGCTAATATTTTTCAGTATTTTTATTATTTTTCTATTTTTTTCTATTTTCGTACATACTTTTATTATTTTATTTTCCATTAAAATAAATAAATGTTGTATTTACATATTTTACTGTTTTCCTTGCAAATATTCTGACGACAAACTTCAACCTAAATAAATTTCCATATAAATTTTATGTATCTACCCAGGTATAGACAATTTGAAAACCGTGCATAAACAACGAAATTGAAAAAAAAAAAACTATGATGCGGTGCAAATAAAATGATATTCTTTCTATTTTCTCAAATAAACCAAAAATTTAGTCTCTGAGTCGGAAGCATTTTGTGATTTGATGAACTTTCGCTAAGTTATAAAGAATAGTAAATCGAAATATCTACCCGGGTAGATATCAGTAAGGCGAAGGTTAAAAGAATCAGTGCTCTTATAATAATTTATTTTTGTCAATATTGTATTCGCTACATATGTACATACATATAAATATATATATTTTAGTAAAAGTTACAATTCCCAGAAAATCTTTCAACTTTTAATACAATATTGATCCTACTAATACATCTGTTACAACCCACTCGATTTCACCGACAGTAAAAGAATGAAATATGAGAATGTTCTCGTTCATTTCGAATAATTGATTTTCATTCTTTTTTATATTTTTACTGTCATTGAATAATATTCTCTCATTTTCTCCAGAAATAGAATGTATTCATAAAATTCTAGGCAGAAAACATAATCTCAAGGACTTTTCAACTCAAATATTCATTCGCGAATGAATGTCAACCATAAGAATATATATATATTTTTTTTATTGGCGAATGAATATTTCCGAACTCTTCTTTTTACTTACCAGCCTGACGGTTAAAATAAGGAATTCAAGTTATCTCCTAACCTAAAAGCACATTAAATTTTAACTGAACTGAAAAAAAGAGCTACAAATGCATTGCATACTAAAAGCGGAATTTAACACCACAATTCACACAGGGCTATAAACAACAACAGAACTAAAGAAAATCTATGTACAACAAACAAGATGAGTGTAGTAAAACTAAAGCTTTCCGTCACGCAGGTTACCTAACTGAAGGGTTACAGTATCCAGAATGTAGGGAGTGCTGTGTGGTATTCTCTAAAATTTCATAGACATCCTTCCAGAGAACCTG
The DNA here is from genome assembly GCA_963924295.1 of Dioctria rufipes. NCBI lineage: Eukaryota > Metazoa > Arthropoda > Insecta > Diptera > Asilidae > Dioctria > Dioctria rufipes. The sequence goes on along the minus strand of OZ002740.1, from coordinate 279,269,067 downwards.
AAACCGCGAAATAATTCAATTTAAACGTTTGCACTTCCATCTGAATGCCAGAAAGAATATTATTTTTTGGGATTTACAGACCTCTTTCACTAAATGCTCGACGAGTTTCAGGTAAATTGAACTTACAAGAACTACAAAAACTTGTCTCTTAGGAATTGAAGGTATGCAAAAACTATAGATAGCTACATATATGTGTATATAAGGAAGTATAACAATATGTAATACAAATAGTACCTACATATGTATGAATACAGATATGTACGAACCAACGGAAAACTACTCGTATATTGAAGTAGTGGCTGAAATCTATGCCATCCTTATAATGATGGCGGTAAGTAGAATAAACCTTCCGAGACGGAATTCTTTTATTTGATGTTCAAATTCCGTCTTTATGTGTGGCTTTAATAAACAAACTTGGAAGCTCTACGAAACTAAAAACTAAATATTCTATAGGAGAAATAACGTTCCTAATTAAGGAGATGTTTACGAAGAGTAAAAGGTTTTTCTTAGACATGGAAAGGTAGGTCTAGGTGCTCTTAGAAGACGTTTCCTTATCTAAGATTTGTTGAAAAATTTTCTATATATAGTACATATATGTATGCAGGTGTATATATATAATATGTATACCTTACTTCCATTGTTTCCAATTCCTTTTAAATTCCTCAAACCATTTGAAAACCTGTTGTTTTGATAAATTAAAGATGCTCGAATGATTCAAAAGCAAATTAGGGAAGGTAAAAGCTATAAATCTTAAGAAATGAAAAAGTTAAGTTAAAAGGCGTTGACCTATCCTGAAGAAAATGTTATTCTTAAGGTAAACAGGTCGAGGAAATTAAAATGTTAATTTGAAAGTGCAAAATGTAGTTCAGATTCTAAGACAAGTCATTCACCTGCCCTTTACATGGGCTTTTGTTTTGATTGTGGTATTGCATACTAGCATTAATTTGAAATGGATAACTTTGTAGGTTAGGTTAGTTTGGATTAGATTAGAGTAACAGTTATAGAAATACTTCTGATCTGGCACACTCACATACACAGACCACCGATGGTCCATTGTTATACCAACTCGTTGGAACCATATATGGAAATAAATGTATTTCTTGGAACCAATTTTGATCGTTTAATTTTTTGACTACGTGCCTTGTCACCAGTGCATTAGTTCGTAGTTGGGGGTTTGTTGCACTCAGAGAAAAATAATTGTAAAAATTACAGATTGGAATTGTTAAAGATACAAAACTAGATTATTTTGCTACATCGGTATGAAAAACACTTTTAACAAAGACTTTTTGTAAAAAATAATAAGAAATAGTAGAATTGAACACCAGAATAATTCTTACATTAGCTTTCTTGAATAAAAATTCATTTCAGAGGATTGTAAATTTAATTACAGAATCGTTAAACTCTGAGTTTATGTGCCACTGGTAAGATCTACAATTTAATTGTAAAATGGTCTCAAATTTACCACGAGGCACGAAAAATACGAATAAAATATTAAATTTACATATATCGGCTTGTAGTTCCTACAATTACTTCATTTGCCTTTAACACGAGTCTATATTGAAAAGCCAGAATCAATTACAAAATCGTAAAATTGACAAATCCACATTAGTTTAGATATTTCAATTTTACTTTTTCAACATTTAATAATAATAATAAATTTATTAACGGCCAATGTACAAAGATTACAATATCTTATATACGTACTTCTAATTTTATGCAATGGTCCCTGGTTCAAAATAAAAACTAACTAAAACACATTAAGGTAACGAAATAATTATTAATAAAAGTAAGAATAAGTAATAAACAAATAAATAAAATAATAAAATAAAATAAAATAATGTAAAACAAGTTGTAAAAAAATATACGAATATATACATAAAAACAAACCGAAATATACCACCATAAAAAAAATAAGTAAAAGCTAAACAAAAAAAAAATTTTAATTAAAGTTAATGGAGATAAAAAAAAATAAAAAAAAAAAAAATAAACTTTTTAAGAAATAAATAATAAAATAAATAAAACAAGAAAACTAACAACTATAAAAAGTAAGTGCCATTTACGCTCCTAAAAACCTAAATCTTTTAGCAATGAAGAAAAATGCTTGATAGAGCCCGTTCTCTGCATATTGGCAGGAAGACAGTTCCACTTTCGTATTGCCTGAACAAAGTAAGAGCGCTCACCGTATTGAGAGGAAAACCGAGGGGCTAGAAGCTGACAACCCCTTTCCGAATGCAAGAAGTGCAATCGCTCATACAAATACTCCGGAAGCTTGCTATATATCAGTTTGTGCAGAAGAATAAGTTCACGGCGGCCTAAATACGTTTTTAGAGGAGTGCCCAGCAGTGACAATACATACTGAGACACATGAGCATTACGAGGAAGTCTATAAATATAGCGTATTACATCATTGAAAGCAACATCTAACTTTCTCTGGTACCGAGCATCAGGTTTGCTAAAGATGGTACTACAATAAGCAAAGATTGGAATAAGTAACGTTTTAGCTAATTTTAAGCGCATGCCAACAGAAAGCCAAGCAGACGTTATCCAAAGTTGCCGTAAAGTGCCATAGATTTTCCCTATTAAATTTGAAATGTGACTGCAGCATTTGAAATCAGCACTGAAATAAACTCCAAGATTCCTGACGCAGTCAACGTACTCAAGAACGGAATTATTTAATAAAACAGGAGGGAGTTCTGATTTATCAATCCCGTTCCTATATATAGCTAGGCAGTGTGACTTAGTTGGATTTAACGAAAGTTGATTTAGCAGTGACCAGTGATATATGCTAATAAGATCTTCATTAATGCGACAAATACAATCCTCCATCAAACCTATTGGTCTACTCAAATATATCTGGACGTCATCCGCGTAAAGGTGAATAGAGGAATTAGTAACAACATTCGATAAATCATTTAAATATAAGGTGAAAAGTAGAGGGCCAATAATGGAACCTTGTGGAACACCAGAGCGAAGATATATAAGATCAGAACAAAGTTCTTTTACTTTTACCATCTGTGATCGATTGCGTAAATAATCAGCAACAAGCTGAATGCCGGAGGATGAAAAGCCCAATTGATTTTTCAACTTCCAAAGCAGTCTTGGGTGGTTAACGGAATCAAATGCCTTGGTAAAATTAAGAAGAACAAGTACTGTCATCTGGTCCTTATCGAGAGCTTCACAAATATCTGCAGATACCCTCAGAAGTGCAGTCTCGCAACTATGCCCATGTCGATAACCAGACTGCCACATTGTCCAAGTCTTCTGCTCGTTGATAAATTTGATTATTTGTTGGGACATAATTTTTTCTAAAACTTTAGCAAGGAAACTAAGCATGCTAATTGGTCTAAAGTCACTGGGATTAGATGCAGAGGGCATTTTAGGAATAGGTGTTACATGTGCTTTCTTCCACTGAGTTGGAAATTGGGACGTGGTTAAGCAAAAATTATAAATATGAACAAGTGGTATCAATATGTATGGAGCAAGCACTTTCACAAAATCAGGTGGAAGTGAGTCTGAACCAGGACCTGTGGATTTAATAGAGAATATCACCGAAAGAACCTCAGAGCCATCCACACATGCAAAGGCAAAATCTACCACAGCATCGCCAATACTACCAGTTGTTGCAGAGCTCAACGGACTTGAAGCATTACCTGCATTACAAGCAAAATAATGGTTTAGAGTGTTTAGGTCTGTATTTATATTGACAGATTCACGACCATGTACGCCTAGACTCCGAAAGTTTTTCCACATTTTTTTAGCCGGTAGACACGTATCAAGCTTTGAACTAAAAAAAGAGCGCTTAGATACTCGAATCATGGATGTAACTCTATTACGCACCCTTTTATATTCCGTAAGGACCGCAGAATCTCTAGTTCGTTTGTATCTTTTTAATAACAAATCGCGTTCAGCCATGGCAGCATGAACCTCCCTAGTTATCCAAGGGCATTGATCAGAACGAATATTGCAAGTTTTCAAGGGAACGTACTTATCGTATAGATAAGAAAGTGTGCAAACGAGAGTTTCAACTTTATTGTCCAAGGTATTATTAATAAAAACCTCATCCCGTGACATTTCATTGCATTCTGTTATCAACTCGTTCAAGTTGATGTTTTTAAAATCACGGTAGGAAAAATTCATAACATTGGGGATTGCAGTGAGATTCATTCTATAAGTTGTGAAGAGAAAATCATGATCAAAGTTTGTGGGAGTAGAAATTTGATTATGGAAAAGGATATTGTTTAAGTTGGTTGTAAGTACATAGTCAAGCATGGTTGGAATAGAACTATTAAAATAAGTAGGTATCTGATTCACTGATTTCAGATCCAACGTTTGCAAAATATAAAACAGATTCTCTCTAGATGAACTAGCATTAAGAGCGTTAACATTTAGGTCGCCACATACCACAATATCATGATATCGTACAGTAGCAGAACTTAATGCTGTAGTAAGTTCCGAAACATTCTCCAGATTAAAACTGTTCGGTGGACAGTAGGTGCTAAATACAACGCACCTGTGGAAATCCGAACATAATTCATAATTTGTTAACTGTTTTTTGGTATTTGCATTAGCAGTTAAATAAGAATTATAGAGATTCATTCACATTATAGTTTTGAACGTGAGCAAGTGCATTACAACTTTCGGTCAAGGAATTATATTTGTTTTTTTTTTTGCAAAACGGATCATGTCGTAACCATATCTTGTCGTGCCAGTGAAATACGAATGTACGTTCTGCCGCGAGTTTATTATTATAAAAAGTTATTTTTTTTTTCTGAAGAGTTATTAGAAGTGATATACTTAAAGAAAGTGATCAGTTTATCGTGTTTTGTGCATATACTAAATTTCCAAATGGATTCAAATTCCAGTGAAGCAATGACGATGAGCAGTAATTTTGCACAACATATGGACAATACCAGTTAGAATGGTAACACATTTGGATATGTTAGTTTCCCGTCACAATGAGCTTTTCTGCCAAATATTTTAGCAAACACTAAAGCCCAAGCATCATTTTATGACACACTATAGTCGTATAACAACAGAATCAGGTCCAATTAAATATTTGTGGTCATTTCGATTCGAAAGCATACGCAAAAGTAATAACATCCCGTATTAATGTTTCTTATTCTAATGTAATGAAATTTAGTATGAAATTCTCGGCTAGCCTGATAAAAAATAGGGATGTTTTAAATACTAAGTCAAACTTATATCTTTCCAAATGCAAAGTCAAGGAATTGGCTTGTTTTATTTTGCTTAGATCTGAATCGAAAAGAATATTAGATAATGATGTGTCCGTTCTTGAACTGTTATCAATTGATTACAAAGGAACTAAATACAGTAAAAATTACTACATTTTTAAAGAAATCACATTAGAAGCGATTAACAAAATAGAATGCTTATTGATTTTAAATCAGCATTTAATGATAATTTGTTCAACATACGAGATATTGGGTAACGGTGATCACTTTAATTCTTACAAAATTGGTAAAAAAATAAATAATTCTTTTCACTTATTTAATGTGGAAGAATTTAGATATCCACCATCTTGTATTCATAGAATTAATAATGGAGATTTATATGTTAGAGTAAGACCTTTTGAAATAATTGAAATCGAAAATTTTTGTTTTATTAATTACGTTTATTTGAAATTTTAAGTTTCTTGTTCTATTAATTTTTATTTACCATTTTTAAAGTCTTTTTTGTTCAAGTTATAGTTATTGTATAACCGTAATAAAAACAAAGGACTAAATTTCACACTAGTTACAACCTTTATATATGTAGGTATTGATTTTACAATTTATCATTTACCATTCCTGTACCATTTTTCGTTTATATAATTAAACTTTTAATTATGTATCTGCACTTTCTAAATATAAGTATATATATACTATAACATGTGATTTGTCTTAAATAAACAAAAATTATGATTTTTTCTATATTCAAATACAACTATTTGATAGACTTTTATTTCCACTTCCTTTGTGGCGTAGTATAATTACTTTTTTCGTTGAAATCTGCTTACAAGCACGAAAACTAAAATCATCTATAGACGAAATACTATATAACGGAGCACCTCGGCTAGAAATTCGCTGTAATTTTTCATAAATGGCTTAAAAAGCTAACCAAATAAACCTCAATAGTAATAATTACTAGTTGTTTGTTAAGACAACTGGATTGTAAAATTAGCTATTTATTATTGTATTTTACAATTGAAGAAAGTACAACAAAATTGTCAAATATACCAGAATCTTGAACTATTCAAATTAACAAATTAATTGTTGCTTTTATAAAATCGAAATGTACTCGTTTATAATAGATAAAGATCATTTTGACAATTTTTCGCTGAAAATCAATGCCGTAAATTGTTGAATTTACATCAGTTTTAGTTGATTTGACAATCTTTTTCTCTGAGTGTGAACAATTTTCTGCATTTATTCACCTTGAATACCGGTCCTGCTGGGCATTGTAGATCAACCGCTACACGCTTCTCGACTTTTTAGATCGATTTGTCAATTCCTCCGACTGAAGGAATGTCACTTGTAAGCAGCTTTAGTTAGCCTTCCTTTTCGCAGTAATGACACTCTCATCCACCGCAATGGGCATTTCTACCAAAAATTCTCCAAAGCTTTTTCTACGCTCTCAGGAATACTTCCTGATGTTGTAGGACCCTCTGTTGCATGCTGAATCATATGACCTGTCTGCAATCGTGGAATCCTTATCTCCTGGGATAGATACAGATGAGCAGTGGGTTGAGATAGTGACGAGAGGGACTAAGCTCTCAATTGTGTTCCTCAGTAATCTTCGCTTCGTCACTTTGGCGACATTGTTTTGAGCGCTAACAAATCTTATTATTTTGTCAGCAATAAGCTCAAATAGAAGCTTAAAATAATGTGGCTATTTGCTAAAAAGAAAAATTGGCTCCCACCCTTGGCTTGATCTCACCTACCACTCAGTTCAGTCACTGTAGCAGAATATATGAGGCCAATCGTTTTTTTTTTTAATATTTTTTAATATATTTAAGCCAAGCTCAGGGAAAAGATGCAAAGCACAGCATGGCCGGAAGGAGATTAAGAAAATAATAGGGGACATGAGGAAAGTGGCGGAAATCCTGGTGTATGTCACCCTTTTAGCTTTACGCTGCTACTGATAAATGATGGTTTAAGTTTTAACTTCATCGCATATTAATTTCATTATCTAGCCAAGACTTCTGTAGATATGAGTAAACCTATCCGTTCTAGTTGGAGCATCCTATGTGTTTTGCAACAGAGAATAATATTACCACAGAAAACTGAATTTACTATAATCGGAGCTCGCTTGGCATCACAAGTACACATATTAACGACTAGGCAATCCTTTAGCCACGCAGACCCCTGCGTATGATATTCCACCCTGGCTTAGGGGATGTATGTTTTTCTGGGTCCCCTTATTGTTTATATGGATTGAAGGCTAATATACTGTACAAGATATCCCAGTACCACACACTTGCTGGTGCGTCTGGTAGTTAACATCCAAGCTTTAGATTTTTGTACATTATTTCGATCTATTAAGCCGATCAAGCTCAAATTTGGAATTCAGTGGGTAAAATGTATTTAAAATAACTTTGGAGAATAGAAGAATTTTAAGAACTTTTATTTTTAAACTTAAACTTACAAAATTATAAAATAAACAGAGTGGAACTTGTGGTTTATGAAGAGTTTAGACTTTATGTTATCTGTCTTTGCATCTTAAAAATATATAACTAGTATACAGATATTTAAACTTAGCGTAAACATGATAATAAAAGAGGGAAAAGTTAGCAAAACCTCATTGACTCTTAACCCTACTTATAAATTACATGTAACTATATATAACTTAACAACTATTTAGGCCTAATTGCCGAATCAAAGGATTGGGAGATTGCTGGCATTTCTCGAAAAAGGCTAAAGCGGTTGTTTGTGCAAACTTGTGGAAAAGTACCACGGTAGGTTGTAATATATATAATTTTTAATATCTTAATTTGCATGATTTGATATTTTTTAATATGAACCAAACTGGAGCATCGTACATAATAATGGCGTGGAATATAGCTTTATAGATCAAGAGTTTATTTTTTTTATTTAGAGTTGATCTTCTGTTGATTAAAGGATAGAGCATTCTGATATAGATATTTAACTTGTGAATAGTTTGTGCTACATGTGGCTTAAAAGTCAATGTCTTGTCGAGTACTATTCCGAGGTATTTAACATTTTCAACCCGTTCAATGTTTTCACCATTCAATATAAGACGGGATCTAGGTAAATAGCATGCTTTCCTCTTGCGTGTGAATAGCATAGCTTGTAATTTCCTACAGTTTATTTTGATTTTCCATCGTATAAAGTAGTCAAATATTGTATTTAATGAGTCTTGTAAGGAGTATATAATTTCATCGGTACTTTCCGAAGACGAGAAAATTGCTGTGTCGTCAGCAAAGATGCATGAGTGGCAGTTTTCAAAGGTCGGGAAGTCCGCAGTGAATAAGATATAAAGTATCGGACCCAGTACAGACCCTTGAGGAACACCCGCCACTATTTTCTGCAGTTCGGAGGCTGTGCTTTTGATATATATTTTAAAATGTCTAACATATAGGAAATTTTGTATAATTCGAGTGAGATATAGCGGAAAATTCATTTTGTGCATCTTGTATATAACAGACCGTCATGCCATACTGAGTCAAAGTCTGCTTGGACATCTAGGAGAACTACACCAGTTGACTTTTTAACAGTTAGACTATTGTTTATATTATGTGTTATTCTGGTCATAGCATGCAAAGTATTATGTTCTTCTCTAAAACCAAATTTTTGAATGAGGAGTAGGTTTTTATCCGATGAAAATTTCACAATTTTTAATTTGAGAACTTTTTCCAGGATTTTACCTACCGAGCTAAGTAGACTAATAGGTCTGTAGCTAGATGGGTCGTCTGGGGGCTTTTTTGGCTTTGGAATTGGAATTACTTTTGCTGTTTTCCACTTCTTAGGAAAGTATGATAATTTAAGACAAGAGTTTATAATATGCGTTAGGTAGACGATACCAGTGCGTGGAAGATTTTTTAGGCAAATATTAGGAATTTTGTCTAATCCTGGGGATTTTTTTGGTCTCAAGCGCTTTATAAGAATCTTGATATCACTTGGCTTGATATAATTTACTTTATCTACCGTGATCGTTTTTCGAGTAATGCTCTCAACGGATTTTGATACTTTAGACGTAGTAATTGCATCGCTAAGATTGAGTGAAATCTTATTGTTTTCCGCAAATTTCTCTGCAAAAAGATTAACTTTTTCTTTAATTGTAATGAACCTGGAATTTTGGAATTTTAGGGTAGGGACAGATCGACTTTAGTTGCGTAGGACCTTGGAAATTTTCCAGAAGGGCTTAGAGTTGTAATCGAAACTGGAGATCAGTTTCCTCCACTTGACATTTCTGTATTTAGAAATTTCTAATCTTATTATCTTATGTAATTGATGTAATTCTTTTTTTTTATAAGTAGCTAAACGATACCGCTACCATAGGCGACGAATATTATTACGATGGTTAATTAAATCTCTAATATGGCTAGGAGTTTACCGGTGTTTGTAAAATGTATGCTTGTGCTCGGAACCGCAAGATCGATACCGTTATTAAGAAGACTGGTGAAGAATTCTATCATTTCGTCTACTTCCTTAAATTATAATCAATGAAAGTTGAAAAACGGTGCCACTCAGCTCTCTCGAAAGCATAGGTCTTCGAATTTGAGATAACCGGAACTTTAGATAATTTAATTAAAAATTAAAAATTAATTAAAAAATTAGAAGACATCTAAAACTGAAGGATTGTGTTTCACGGCATAGGGTACATATGTATGTGGGATCTGGTGGATATAACAGAACAGGAGAAATTGTAGGTAATAGATCATGGAGAATATTTCCCCAGCAGTTTGTACGTAGACAGCCCCAAATTTGGTGTCGGCAGTTGAGATCACCACCAATTGAGAACGGTCCTTGAATTCATGATAGTTTGAGAAGATCAGATTTAAAAGATACTTTTTTCACCTGATTTGAAGATCCTCCCGGAAAGTATGCAGAAAATATTTTAATTCTTATGTCATCTTCAATGAGAATTTCTGCTCCAATTTCTTCAATTGTGCTTATGTTCAAAACTGGAAGTAATTTAAAGTTTATGCTTTTCTTTATAACTATTGCAACACCTCCCCCTCTTGAGTCTTCTCTATCTAACCGATGATAGCAATAACCTGGATTAGAAAATTATATATTAGCATTTAATCCTGTTTCAGTAAGTAAGGCAATATATGTTTCAAGAGAAAATTAAAAAAATCATCACATTTTTTTTCGGACACCTCTGGCGTTCCAAGTAATAATTTTCAGATTTCTATTTAACATTATATAAGTATTTAATTGATATTTCTGCTATAACATTAAACTGATCAAACCTATCTTTACAAGATCTTAATTTCGATACTATCTCATTAGTTAGAGATATAATTTCACTATAAGTAAACAGATTAGAATTTGTTTGAGCCTGTTCTACGATGCTATTCGATTTTACAATGTTAGACCAAGATTACATATTTTCGGGTTGAATGTTTCTATATACATTATGCGCATTTCGCTGCAATGAGGGGAAATTTTTTGGATCGAAATTTGATGTTTGCCTATTTGAATGCTGACGATTTTTATTAGATAGCCATTTGCGCATTTGAATATAGTTGTTCTAGGGCATTGTGGATCAGTCGATTTGTGATCACCACGACAATTGGCACACTTGTTAATATCTGCATTCAGACAGTCATTTGTACGGTGATTTCCAGCACAGTTTGCACAAAATGTCTCTACATGGCACAGACTTTCACCATGACCATACAATTGACAATTATGACATTGTGTTAGTTTGTAAGGAAGCTTACGCTTATAATCCCACTGCACAATAGTTTTATCCAAAATATTGTATTTGTTTCTTAATTCCTTCATTGATATGGAGTTCCTCTCGAAATAAACTACATATGTATAGAATAAGACTACCATAGTTAGTTTTACTAGTCACTGCTTGCTTTAATATCGGAGCACTTTAATCCACAGTTGCATAACGCATTTTTAATTTTAGCGGTGTCAATTTGTTCAAGCCCAGTTAAAACAGCTTTGAATGGGACTTCATTTTATGTACTGTGCGTGTAATGCTCATTATTTCACTCATTAAGTATTTGGCAAATTTGTTTTTGCACATCCATTGTGCCAGGCAATATTTTAATACCAAGTGACAATCGCTTCACTGTGTACTTTACGATGTTCTTACCTTTAAGCAATTCGTGTATTTTCTGCGCTGAGTTTTTAAGCACATTAATTGGGGAAATCCTAGGCCTTACTGGGGAGGCCTCTGGTGTCTTATTGTCATCCTCGTCTATTGCAGTGTCCAGTGCAACAGTCTGCAATGGAGCATAGTAATTGCTGGAATAGGTACTTGGGGTTTCCCTCAAAATGGTTTTGCCCTCTCATTTTGCAACACGTGGCAATTTAGATTTTTCATTGCCCTTCATGACAGAAATTGGTGGCCGTTGACCCTTAATATTAATTAACTTACTGGGTTGGATCATGTATCCACCCATAGCAAATCTTCGCTAGTGTAAATTTCAGAGAACGTGCGTTTATTAATTATCTTTGAAATAAAACAATTTTTCGATTTGTAATTACAATAACACGTCCGCGCACTCAGAGAGTTGTATTAAGACTAATTTATTTTTAATGATTCCAAATTAAATCACAAATACAAGAAGAAAAACTAACAACCTCGTCCGGGATTTGAAACCGGAACTTTGCGGGTAAATGCTCTTACATCTGAGCTAACGAGGCAGGTACTTTTCCCTATTGTATTTCTTGATTTTATCTAGCCTATTATCCCACAGTTGCTTTCAGCTAGCATTAACCAGTAACAATAAAATCGCACAAATAAATAGTAAATTTTTCAATTTAATTTATTTTTCCTTCGAACTAACAATTTTTAGAATCAGTCATAAAAATAAAAGTTTTTAAAATTCTTCTATTCTCCATCTATGACCTATTCTAAAAATTGTCAGTTCAATTCCCCCACAGTAAAATTAAATGCAATAAATTTACTAAATTTCATCTCCTAATAAAATTTGAGCATATTATGCTGCCATTAGTAGTACGACTTATTATAGAAACTGTCACCAAATTGTGTTTTTAAGGAAGGAGAACGTAAAAAATCAGCGAAATACAAAATTATCGCAAACAAATTTTAATGAATAATGAATCCACAGGATCGTATGATAAAACTGAAGCATGCTTCGTACAAACAAATAAAAAGCCGTCAACAACCTATATTTTAGCGTAAAGCATCAATAAAATCATAATCGCAACAACATATCATCTCACCTCCAGATGAAACAGTCCGTATATTAAGCGGTTTCATTTTTCAACTACCATTGGGAAATCATCTCTTTCTGATTAATTTATAATAAATTTACTTTACTAGAGAGGGTTGTACCTACATACAAAATGAATTCCCTTTCAAAATTCCATCAAAAGCATCCTGGTTGGTAGCTAAACTTCCTACGAAAATTTCCTTTTTTTTTTCGTTTTCTCGATGGAATATTTAATACCGTATGTCAAGTCTGGCAGCTATAATTTTTCCTCCCCTGCATACCTACATATACGAGAGTATAATATAAAGAAATCAATGGATATTGGGTGAGGTCGTCTAAATTCTCACCATAGCTATAACACTTACTCGTATGGATCCGAATCGTTTTAGGTATACTTTTACGAGCCTTTCTTAGAGCATTTTGGCAGGCTCCCGAAGGGTTAGATTTAAGATTCATTCAATCGTTCATTCAATTCTACACCCCGTCACCATAAAACAGATGATCCTTCGTGATATAGGGATCCATAATACTATAGTAAATTCAGTATTACTCCTATACAGAACCATAGAAAAATTCCTGAGTTCTTTTGCTAAGGACCGACCTATGCTGTGCAGGAAAATTCTTTACCCAGCGATTCTTGCTCGCATTCGTAATATTCAGATTCATGCCAAGTCACATGCAAATGTCACTTGAATGGCGGGAATCCTACCAGGAAGAGAAATGGGTCTTCAGGTGAATTCACAGGGATGTACTACATACATATGTAGGTACATACATATTTTATAGCAACAAATAGTGAGCATGGAAGGATATCATTAACTGAATATACTCGCAGAAGATTGTACGGAGAAATTTTTGCTGGCAAATATTAAAATGATGACGGCATCAACATTCAGGATGATTTGTGCGTATTTGCTGATGGCTGGGTGCTTCCTTGTAAATTAAAAACCTTTTGAATAAGTGTTATCTGGCAGACTTTGCTTAAAGGCTTTTCAGGTATTTTGTAATAAATAAAATTTATCTCTAGGGGGCGTATCCCTGTACATGTGTTTGATCAAGTCAAATGGTGTATGGAGATGTTTAATGAACCTGTTGATCCAAATACCGAGGTTATTATAATTTTGCTTTATTATTTTTAAAAGTTTCAATAGTATGTAGATTCATTATTGTTTGTGTTTAAGTGCTTAAAGACAGCTAACACGTTTGAAGCGAAATAACCTGTGCCTACTGCTTTTGTGTATAACATGTATTGATATTATACAGTGTAATAATCATTTCGAAATACGGAATGGCTTTTGATTGTAAGACAAAGTTGAAATCTTCAGTAGAAAAATAGCATATTACATAACTTAGTGGCAACCCTAGTAACAAAAACTGCAAAATTAGGTCGCGGTTACGAATCCGCGTTGGTTTAGTATTACGTTTTGAAAGTATTATTTAGTACAGTAAGGTAAAATTTTTATAATATAGGTTAGAACCGCCATTCTATCTATCTATCGTAAAAAGCATGTACGGCCACACTTAGACCATCTATGATCCATTATGATGCCACTTTGTTGGACCCTGCATGGAAAAGATATCTAAGAGCTAGCTAGAGGTGGGATGAAACTAGCCACAAGAGTTGATGAAACTTACCAGGTCGACCAACTCTTTGTCTTCTAATTCTCCCAGTTGGGGGTGCCTACCAAGAGAATTCCTCCTACACCTAGCAAGGTTAGGGCATTCACACAGCAGGTAATGAACGCTCTCAACCTCTTCCTCGTCCATACAGCTTTGGCAGCAGTCATTGTATGGAGTTTGCATGCACTCTGCATGTTTGCCAAAGAAGCAGTGTCTCGTAATAACTGCAGTAAAATTACACACATCATTCCGGTTCCTCTTTAGCAAGATTCAGTCTTCATAGGACAATTCTCGGGCCAATCTGCATTGAAATCGCGCATGAATTTGGTTCTCCCCATCTTTGATTTTCTAGTTTAGAGACCTGTACATTTGTCGAGTTTTGGAACCCGTAGCTCCCCGCATATAGTCTCCAGGGGCCGGATTCTGTAACTCCGAAAGTTTGGGAGATAAGAATTTTCGTTTTACGCGATCAAAACTCCCTAACTCTCCATTCGCGATTCTCTAACCTACTTGGGGAGTAAGGGAAAACGTGAGAAGTGTCACACTATTTTAAGGATTTCTAACTCTGTGTGGGAGGGTCGTAGAGCATTGGAGTTTTTTCCTTCGGATTAAGGGTCGAGAGTACAAAAATATAAATGAACAATTTTTGTGATAGGAGGGGGGTGGCTTATTGGGATGGGGGGTCGTATCACCCCTCATTGGGGGTTGTCCAAAATAAGTCAATTTTGGTATCAAATTAAAGAGAGAGAAGCGGGTAATCGAGTAGTGTAGTTTTTTTTTATCATTGCAACTTTATAACAGAATTTTTACCGCCGAAAGACGAATTTTTTGCTATGACCTAATGCACCTCAGTTCCTATATTTTGCATATATTTCTTCCGTTCTCGGTTTCGCATCCACTAGTACTCTATTGTGGACATTTTTCTCATGGAAAGTGAATTTCAACGACTTACCTATATCAATTTGTGTACCAAAAAACAGCAATTTTTCCATCATAAGAGGAAGTGATTCACTTCTTTTGAAGTCATCTACAAAACCATATACCGGACTCAAAACCTAATTACATATCTAATTTGGTGACAAACTGTAGATGTAATTTAACATAATAGCTTTAACGTGCATATTAAAAAAATTTTATAGCATTTCATCTGTACTGCAAAACGTCCAAATTGACCATTTTCGCGTGATTTACAATTTTTAGCGGGTACCTTGAGACACCAAAATCCAAATTCCTCTGGAACTATCGCAAGGATTTTCATAATTTGTTTTTGTATACATAGCCAGGATATGCAGTGAGTCCACAATTTAATTTGAAAATCCTAGGTACCTTCACAAAACACAACAAAAACAGGCAATTGAGAAATATTTTTCTTACTTCTCCACAAATAAAACAGTCGAGAGTTTCGTAATTCTCAATACAAATTCCCCGAGTTACAGAATTTTGAGGGGAGAGTTAAGTGTCTCTCATCTCCACAACTCCACAACTCACCGTATTAGTGAATCTGGCTCCAGAACAGATCTTCAGTATTCTGCAGTGACCAAGGTCTACTGTTATCCAGCACCCGACTGTTTAAAGGTGAAAACCCAATGAGCGCGACAGGCGTCGCGTCGCTTTGACAGTTCAATAGAATACATGTGTTTAAGTTCGTGCTGGCCAAATGGCTGCCGTGCTTGCCGGATTCAATGCGAAATTAGATCAATGTTCTACTTTTAACGCGCGGCAGACGCTTTGACAGTTCTTTTAATTGATTTTAAACTGTTTATATGCTTGGTGAGCTGCAAATGCAAGAACTTCCACATCTAAATACTCTGATATATTTCACTTTTAAATAATAACTCAAGCTTTTCTATCACTTTTTCTTTTTATAAATAAATCTTAAGAATACCAACGCGACCCGTCCATTAGGTCTTGCTCAAATCTTACACGCGTCTGCCACGGAGATCTGTAAAAGCGGCGCGACGCCTGCCGCGTTCATTGGGTTTTCACCTTAAGTCTTATTGCATTCAATGCAGCTATACATCAAAACCTGTTTGCACTAAATCTTTGCTTGTCCAACTATGGACAGGTCTCGGTTAGGCAAGCAAAATTATAATGCAAAAACGGGTTTGGGTGAAAGTTGTATTCTTCAAGTTTAATGAGTTAACTACAATTACTAAAGGGTTTTCCAATAAGAGGTGTTATTTTAATTAGCCCGATATTTCGGTAGATGTAACACTTGGAGCTGTCATTTTCTGACATTTGACAAGTAGAAACTACGCCATTAATAAAAATGGAACGATATACGATCAACAACGCATTGAAATTATTAAAATTCACTATAAAAATAGTGAAAATGTGGCAGAGACGGTTCGTAAAACTCGAACATTTTTGGGTCGTCCGGAAGCACCTTGTCGGACAGCAATACAGAAATAGGTAAAAAAAATCGAGCTGTCGGGACAAGCTAGTGATGTGAAGAATAAAACCCATGCACGTCGCTCAAGAATAGCCGAGAATATTGGTGCTGTAGCCGAAAGTGGTGAAGAAAACCCAGGTTTGTTCATTCCTCGTCGTTCTTTGGAATTAGGCATTCCACAAATGTCATTACACCGTATTTTACATAAAGATCTGGGTCTTAAGGCTTATAAAGTTCAGTTAACAAAAACTCAAGCCAGCCGATCATCAACAACGTCGAGTCTTTGCTGATTGGGTCCTTGAAATGCATGAAAATGATCCGGAATTCCATCGAAAACTCATCTTGAGTGATGAGGCCCATTTCCACCGCGATGGCTTCGTCAACAAGCAAAATTGTCGCATCTGGGGCTCGGAAAACCCAAGAGTTATTGTTGAAAAGCCTCTCTATCCTCAACGTGTGACTGTTTGGTGCGGTTTATGGTCCCGCGGGGTCATTGGACCTTACTTTTTCGAAAATGAGGCTGGAGCAACAGTTACGGTGAATGGATTGCGCTATCGACAGATGATTAATGATTTTTTATGGCCGGAATTGGATGGTATTGATCTGGACAACGTTTACTTTCAACAAGACGACACTACGTGCCATACAAGCAACGAAACCATTGATCTTTTACTGGAAAAGTTTCCGGACCGTGTTATCTCTTGAAGAGGTGATCACAATTGCTCACCGAGATCTTGTGACTTAACACCTTGCGACTTCTTCCTTTGGGGCCACATGAAAAAGGAGGTCTACGCCAACAGCCCAGCGTCCATTCAAGATGGAATTCGTGAGGCTATCGAGGACATAGGGCAGCCACTTTGCAATTTAGTTATGGAAAATTTCATGAAAAGGATATGGTCCTGTAAGCGTGGTCGTGGTGGTCATTTGGCTGATGTTATTTTCCATTATTAACGGCATACCTTCATCTTTATAACGAAATAAAGATCCGATCATTTATCTCAAAAAATGGCATTTTTCTTTGAATATCAAAATAACACCTCTTATTGGAAAACCCTTTATACTTACCAAACCTCCTAATAAGATTACTTTTATCTGAGCTAACAGTATGCCGTTCAGAGTTTCCCATGCCACTTTTGATTACAGTAATAGATCGTCAAAATAAGCAAATTGAAACAATATCCTTGTTTTTTTTTTCTAAATTTGAACGAATTTTCCGCCAAAATACATAACTGTAGCGCTTTCTTGCAATATTTGGAAACCTCAGAATATTACAGGTAATTTGATCCTCACATCTTTCTATAATTGTTGCCTGAAGGAGTTGGGTAAGTGATTGAACATTTATTGGAAAGCTTGGTTAGTTTACTATCATCTGAGGTAACAGGCATGTTAATAGGATATATTGACCAGAAGTTATAATATGGTTCAAAATATTTGAAGAAAAGAAAACTTTATAAAATTGGTTAT
The DNA here is from genome assembly GCA_963924295.1 of Dioctria rufipes. Taxonomy (NCBI): domain Eukaryota; kingdom Metazoa; phylum Arthropoda; class Insecta; order Diptera; family Asilidae; genus Dioctria; species Dioctria rufipes. Next base: position 279,251,209 of record OZ002740.1, on the reverse strand, counting down.
AATCATTTTTTCTGTCAGATGAACCGATCTAGAAATATATGCAAAAAACAACTTCAATAGTCAAAATTGTACAAATGGGTGACCCTAAGAAATTTCATACAAGCATTCATATGAATTGGTCTTAGACCAATTCTAGCTTTTTTACTTCTTATTAGTAGTGATAGCTATAACTTTATCCTTACTATCTCATTTCACTTTATATCTTTGATTAGTAGGTATAGCCTAAAATTGCTCTTAGTTATCTTATCTTAGTCGCTCCTTAGTATATGTATTCTAGTATTACTACTACGATTATTTATAAGGAAGTGTCTGGTCTGCTTGTTTCCAACCAATCATGATATTAAATGTAATGACTTTATTGTTAGTTTTCTGATTTGATTCTCTTTAGTCTTATAATTCCCAACGTTGTATTTAGCTAAAAAGAAAGCATCTGAAAATCTATATAAATATAAATCAATTGCCGCATATACAAATGCTACATCATCACTTCAGAACGGCTCCACCGATTTGACTCATATTTTTTTACGTAATTATTCGGACAAGGTTTGAAAGAAAAAAATTGGAGTCAGCAATCCATTCTTGGTGTTGCCATACAAAACTACGGTTTTTCACTACATACTTGGAAGATGCCTGGAAATTCATGGAGGTGGAGAGTTCATATTTTGTAAATGGCCTTTCCATAAAAATTTCAAATACACGTAAAAAAGTGGAGCAAATCGGGCAACTCTTTCTTGATGTTGCCATATAAAACTTTAGTTTTTCACTATACATATATTTGCTCAGTGCCTTACGCGTCAACTTAGAGAGCTGAAATTTTGATGCACGGAACTTTTTTTAAAAAAACGAAAGAAACTTAAGTTCGAAAATGGGACCAATCTGGCAACTCCTTTGTAGGGTTGCCATACAAAAATTTCGTGTTTTACTATATTTGTGCACTGCCTTAGAACGCGTCAACGTAGAGAGCTACACTCTCCCGCAAAAATGAACTGTAACACACACACACACATACACATAAACTGACTATCCTGTCTCCTTCAATATCTATGTATTACTTATCTGTGAATGGAATATAAGAAATTGCCGTTCGCTTTATATTAAATTAGCAGATTAAATTAGTTTAGAGAGTTGTTAACGAAATAGTATTATTTAAATAATTGTTACAGAAAAGCAGGACGGTAATGTACTGCGCACAAGCTTGTATCTTACCAATTCTGATAATAAAAGTAAATATTAGTGGCATATTTTTTTTTTTTAAATCGTAGTTAAATTTAAATGGAAAATCCAAAATTTTTAACTTAAACCAGCGTACCTCTGAAGTGGGGAGGAGCACCAAATCTGCTGAATATTCAATGTAGTACACAAACTTTGAAAAATACAGGGTGTTTTATAAAAGCTGAATTTAAAACTTTCAAGACTTTATAACTTCTAAGGGGGTATGATTTACCACCTCATTCCATGCAATTTATTTTTCTTTTCAACAATCCTTATGTAGAACACTGTATGTTAATTTCATTGAATGAAAGTTATGAAATCTTAACTCTAAATAGCTCTTTATGACCATAGTTAATTTTCAGATACCACTTTAATGTTAATTATTAATCATACTACGCATCATGCAATCTTTGTTAGTCAGTCACCTAAGTCCTATGCGTGTACAACTACTTTCTCCAAACCTGTCAACCACGTATTGAATTCTGCAAAAACTTCAGGGCTGCATAGTGCGTATGTAAGCTCTTAAAAAAATTAAATCAATATCAAAGCAGTGAAATTGTCCTTTTCATTCCTTTTAGTTCTCTTAGGACTATTCCAGTGGATATCTTTTAAATTCGTAGAAATTCAATTAAAAAACAACGTAAAAAATACATCAAATCGTATAAGAACCTGTTACATAGTCAATTCCACACTGTTATTTCACCAACTTTCCTAATATGAATAATCAAATCACTTTCAGCTCTGATACCATCTAACTGGTGTGCAATCTTCTTGGGCTACACATAAACTAATTGTACAAAGTTAGAGCTTGCAGTGTATAATTAATACTAAAATATGCAGAGCCCAGTTGAGATTGAATTATCTCTGAATATTGATTACCGTTGCATATTGATGCACAATTTGTTACTGTGACGATAGTACCTTCAGGAACAATCATGAGGAATGAATTTAAATAGTTTTAGCACTTAAGAAACAATTCTGTTGTCAAATCTTTTCATAGACTTCGAAACCTATTCAGAGAGACAGAATGGAACTTTGTTTTTGGGAAATTCATTCCGTAAAGTATTATCTCTGAAGTGGGAAAAGTTTTGGAAAACTATCTTGTGCATGAGTGACACCGTACAGAACTAAAGTTTCAAAAAAGTTTTCAGTCATAAAACAAGGTATATAGGTGCAGTTACAAGCTGAGAACCTCTGGTAATATATAGACATAAAATAATTTAAAAAAATTGCCTAATTGAGAAATAACATTGAAGTTGTATGCGGCAATGCTGAGCCATATCTTGTGGCAGTTGATACGTGTAAAGCTTGGATTAGGATTATGTAACAAGCTTTGGTGTACTTTTGCAAATCTCTTGATTCAATGTTATTTGAGTATTAGCGAATGCTAATTTTACAACCTTAAGCTCGACACCTCCAGACATGAGAGATATCTTAAACGATGTATTTTCATACTCAGAACGTATTTTATTAACAATGTTTATTTTTATCTAACTGGGAAAAGCTTTGCCGATCGGATATAGCTTGAGCGACTTTCTTGGGTGAAAAAGTGGACTTTGGTGCGTCGTGGAAAATGAATTCCTATGAGAAAAATGTTCACAACAGAATACTAATGGAAGAAAGAACTGCAAAAATATATATGCGATATGTAGTAGCTGGGGTGTATGTGATCCAAGTACATGAAGATGGATTTTCCGGTGGCAAAAACGTCCCAAGGAATCGGGAAAGATATGCACCATTCGACAGGACTCGGCGAGGCCTTTAATTCGATCAACATGGGGTATTGGAAACATTGCCACCCCCACCGGGGGTTCATACCCCTATCAGAGAAACATTTTCTTCAGTGAATTGTAGCTGGTAATGAGCTGGGGCGAACTTTGAAACCGAGTTAGAGCCGATCTAATGTGCGAAAAATCTAATACCTCAGTTCGAATAAAAAATAATGGAAATACTTATAAAGTAAGCTTCCGAGTATAGGAGTGTGTGTACTCAAACTTCATCTCAGGACCTAAAGAATTCCATTCTTAACTAGATTATCCAAAATGTACTAGATCAAACGTTGACACCCTCCCCCTACTTTCCACCGCTTTCACATTGTTAATAAAAAAATGTTCAGAGTATCATAATGCAACGTTTACGGTATCTTTCATGTCTGAAGGTGGTCTGAAGGTTGGAAATGGCACTTAATTTGAGTCCAAAGTTGCCTTACCAATGTAATAGTTATTGTTGCATAATTCGTCATCCTTTGCTATAGTATAGTACAAAGTTATAATTTGATAACAATGACCCACTTTCTCAATCATTCTGCAAAATTGACCACAACATTCCCTCGTAAAAGGCTATTCAGAGGTGGAAACTTTGTAATAAATGAATTTTTTATGGGACTATATTTGTCCGTAAAAGGACTAACTAGAAAACTATCAACGCCATTAAACATTTCTCATGATGGATCGATAAGGAATATTGCTTTAATAAAATTTCATTACGAGTTAGCTTAAAAAGCTTTGTTATTCGCACCGGTATATATATAAAAGTGTTACGAACTTACTTTCTCGGCCGAAGCAAAGGGAAAAGCAAGAAGAAAATAAAAATACTTTGATGTTAGAAAGTTTAGAAAGGTACAAAATTTTATTACGTTGTTGTCGACGCCATCTGCAATAAAAAAAACACTGAAATACAAAAAGGTAGAAAATAATGTTTGTTATTTAAGAACAAGAACAGGTACAGTACGGTATGAAGTATTTCCTTACTTCGAATTACAAAAGGGAAAACTTTTCTACATGCCTCGAAAAACTACATTCTGGATGTGTGTAATAGAAGTAACGTCTAAGGAATGAAGAAGTTATTGAATTTTGCGTAGCTCTTGTGTAATTCAATAGTTCTTTGAGAGTTGCTTTAATTTTTAATTGAATTCGAGTTTTTGGTGCTCTGGAATAGGTAGATCTTAATTGAAAACATGTCAATTATATTATCCTGCCAGGACCAGAATTGAAGCGGTTTTGTTTTCACTTTTGTAACTTCAAACTTGCAATAATTACTCAAGAGTGACAAATTTCAAACTTCTATCTGAAGAAACTATTAGTGTGAGCTTTTAAAATCGTTACGTAATTAAAATGACCTGACTTAAATGCAAGACAAAACAAAAGCTCATGTGATGCTATTTTTTAATTTGATAAAAACCAGCACTTCCTGAGAGACGTATGTAAAAACAGAATAATAAATTCGCCACCAGTACTCCTCCAAAGGTTTTTTTTCATGATGTTGTCAAAGCTAAGGGAATGCCCTATGATGACAGAGCACAACCTTGGTAGGAAAGGAAGTAGGTGTAGGGAATTGAGGATTATTGGGTTGAGTCAAAGAAGTGATTGTGTGCATTACGCTTGAATGTTTGTTGCTCATAGCTGAGGGGGGAAAACGGATGGCAAACTGCTCCACATTCGTACTGTCCTACTTATTAAGGATTCGCGGAATTTTACGGTATGGCTGAATCTGACTTCAAAGGTGTGGTGAGGGTGAGCTTAGGTTACAGCTCGTGTAGTGCGCATAGGAAGAATTCTACAAGGAATCATTATAGAAATTTCGTCAGAGTAATAGACATCTGACATTATACCGATGCTCTAGAGATTATAAAGTTGTTATTTATATATCATCGCTAATAAGCCGGAAGGCGGACTTTATCTAACGCGGACAATGCAGTGCGTCCAACTGCTGCCCAAATATGGGTGTTATATTTTAATGTAGACCTGATAGGAGACTTGCAGACTTTACGCCAAGTCTGATGGAGTAAAATGTTTTTTGCATCTAAGATTGTTCGATATTTCAATGCCTAAGATATAAAGAGATGGCAAGTTCGAGATATCTTCTTCATCCACGGAAATGGGTTGAGCGGGTGTTAGAGTACGTTTGAGTGATAACAGACAAGATTGCGTTTTGGTTTAATGTTTTCAAGACCCACTTCGCTCTGCCCAAAGCAAGTATTGTTGTAAGGTCATAGTTTAGTGAACTAAACGTGTGGCTTCATTTGTCAATAACAGCGTTCTCACGGGAATCAACTATAGAGTGGAACGACTACATGATGTCAAGGGTATTGTCGTCTACAAAACTATGAATAGGATTTAAAATAACAGGTAGCAGGTCATTAATAAAAATTATGAAGAGAGTAGGATAGAGCACAGAACCTTGCGGTACACCGGCGTTGATTATAATAAACGGTCAAAAGTAACTCCGTCCAATATAACTGGAATTGAACGGCGGGAGAGAAAACTTTCAACCCATTTTAAGAAAAAAGGATAGAAAAGAGGGTGAAGACCTAATGCCCTAGACACACAGCGCTCTTAATGAAGAAATAACTAACGACTCATTAGTCTATAATGATTCGTTATAAATTGTAGACACACAGCCATTTCTTTAATTAAGTTGTACTGTCGAGTTGGTTTTGATATAGTTATGACATTAAAGAAGCGATATGGATATGGATATGAATTAACGCGATAAACTTTGTTTTTATTTATTTTATATTTCATTGTAACAATTTACAAATGAGAAAAACATTATATATATTAAAAAGAATAAGTTTGTGATTTGCAATTCTTCTTCTTATCTTTCAAATCGGCAGATGCACAGCGGACCTCCACAATTATATTATATGCCAAATCTAGCACATTTTTAATCATTATAGCTATAATGAAGTAAGAAAACACTTCATTAGTGTACTTTATTATCATTTGGTTTTCGAGCCATATTGACGTATAAGTACTATGTGACACACAGCATTTTAATGAATAGTTAGTAGATACTAATGATTCATTAGAGGGTATAACTTCTGAAGTTTCCCTAAAAAACAAGATGCCAGACTCTATCGAAGGCCTTTGAGATATCTAAGGCTATTCGTATTCACCAAAATTATGGAGACATTGATTCCATCGCTCGGAAAGGAATATTAGTAATTCTCCAGTAAAGCGGCCAGAACGGAAGCCGTGTTGGTGATCGCTAACAAAGTGATTCGTTTCTAGATATTTCATCAATTGGGTGTTGATGAAAGTTGCAATTGGTCTCTAAATTGAGGAATCGCTTTTCACTCCTTTTTGTGGGTATTTGCTGAACATGTACAAATTTCCATACCGAAGGAAAGACTTCTGACGAGTAGGACAGGTGATATAGTTTACTAGAGGTTTAGATAAATAAAAAAAGGCGCATCACTTGAGTTCCAGCAGAATATTGCCACATACGCCTTTTGCGGTCGTTTCTCTCGAATTTTATAGTGAATCCAGATGGGTCCACAAAAATCAACTCCACTGTTGATAAAAGGCCGTGCTGGTTGAACCCTGGCTGCTGACGAATTGCCCATCATTTGTGTCATCATTTTAGGCTTGTTTTTGTTACATTGAATGCAATGTTGAACTATTGAACATGCAATTCCCTTTCCTTTTAAAGGCCAAAAACGTTGACGAATTGCTGATAGAAGCCCTTGCGGTCCTATGTGATAGTTCCTTTTGTGACTCTCTGACATAATAAGTTTGGTTAGCTCATGTGAGTGTGGTAGCAGCATTGGATGTTTCGAGTCATATGTAAGTCCAGAGTCTTGAAGTCGACCTCCAACTCGTGCAATCCCTCTTTCGTCCAAAAATGGTGCCAGCGTAGCTAGTGGACTTTGTTTGGATACCTCTTTATACCGTAGGAGATGACGTCTGTCTTCTTGAAATTCTTCTTGTTGCATTAGCTAGATTATGTTGAACAAGGCTTCATCTAACTCTGAAGCAGTCAGCATTTGAAATTATCGCATGTTTTTGTCTGCACCTTGAAACAAATCTTAGCACATACCCAAGTTACTCGCTTAAGTCTTTCAAAGGAATTTCTATGATCAATATTGTTGATGAAATGCGTACTCTTGTCTTCAATTTTGGTTGCAGTTACAGAAAGTGCTGCTCGTTTTCTTTCCAAATCGCAATCGGATATCTTTGTGTAAGATGGAGGCCATATGTTTTCGCTACCATGTAGAAAAAGTGGTCCGTAAAACCAAAGATTACAGGACTTTAATTTTTCGGGTGATAGACCTCTTGAGAGGACATCTGCTGGATTTTCTTCCGATTTGACATGTCTCCATTGTTGAAGAAGGGATAATGTTTGAATGGAATCTATTCTATTACCTACAAAGGTCTGGTAGGAGGTAGATGTAGAATTGATCCAATCTAATACGATCTTTGAGTCACACCAAAGAAAGCTTGCTACTTGTTCTAGCTTGGAAGATGTTTTTACTCGTTGGAGAAGCTCCGCTCCTAGTTTGGCAGCGCATAACTCAAGCCTGGGTACTGTTAATTTTTTCTTGGGAGTAACCCTTGACTTTGCGCAAAGGAGACGCACAATCACTCTTCCTTCATTATTTATTGATCTAATGTATATAACAGTTCCAAAGGCCTTTTCTGACGCATCTGAAAATGCGTGGATTTGAATTACTCGTGGAGTGTTTCCTGCAAACATATGTCTTGGAATACGAATTTCATTTAGTGCTGAGAGATTTGTTCGGAAATTCATCCATTTCGTGTATAGTTCTTCTGTGAGTGAAGCATCCCAATGAAGCTTGAGCTCCCATAGTTCTTGCAAGAAAATGTTTGCCCTGATAACAACTGGAGCCATAATTCCCAGAGGATCGAAAATTCGAGCAATTTCTGATGCCACTGTTCTTTTCGTTGATTTCAATCCTTCATTTACTGTAAGTTTTGTTTGAAATTGATCGGTTTTTGGTAACCATATTAAGCCCAATGTCTTTATACAAGAAGTTTTGTCATCTGAAAAATCTAGTTTTACTTCTTGATCTGCTGGTGGTATGCCATGCAATAGTTGAGAGTGGTTGGCACACCACTTGCGTAGTTTAAATCCAGCTTCCTTCAAAATTCCGGTTAACTGCGTTTGGATGTCTCGAGCCATGGCAAGACTATCTGCTCCTGTCATCACGTCATCTACATAGAAATCCCGCAGGAGTACCTGGGCTCCAACAGGGTACTTAGTAAGCTCTCTCTGGGCTAAGGGCTGTAGACATTTGGTTGCTAGGTATGGCGCAGATGATGTTCCATATGTAACAGTGCGTAGTTGGTAGCACTTTAATTCCTGATGTGGATCACTTCGCCACCATATAAGATGATATTTTCTGTCCTCTTCCTGGAGAACAACTTGCCTGTACATTTTCTCTATATCTGCCGTGAACACAAAACGAGGCAAACGGAAACGCAGCAGTATTGAGAACAGGTCATCTTAGATTGTCGGGCCCTTGTGGAGAATGTCGTTCAGTGATATGTTGGTGGAGGTCTTCCCTGAGGCGTCGAAAACGACCCTTAATTTTGTTGTGCTGCTATCAGGTTTCAACACACAATGATGAGGAAGGAAGTAATTAGGCGTTGGTACAGATTTCACATTAACTTCTTCCATGTGACCCAAATCTATAAATTCGTTCATAAATGTTGTGTACTGATGTCGCAGGTCACTGTTTTTGTTGAGTTTTCGTTCTAAGGCGTAGAACCTTCGCAAGGCAATCTCTTTCGACTCGCCTAAAGTTTTCGGATCTTCTAAAAATGGAAGCCCAACAATGAATCGTCCTTCTGAATTTGTTTTTACTGTTTGATTGAAAAGCTCTTCACATTGCCTTTCTGCCAATGTTGTGGTGGTGGCTTGAAATTCATCTACATCTTCAATTGGCCAAAATTTTTCTAATAAGCAATCTATATCCATCTCATCAGTACACACACCGCAAGTTGCTCTGGACTCTGCGGTCTGATTTAGCCCAGCAGCCTTAGACATATTGACAGTCGCGAGCACTTTTGAAAACCTCCATTATGCGGAAATCTAGCGGTCTTTGCTGCTCAGAGTTTGTTATTTTCAATATATGTATGTATATATGATGTATTGATATTTTGCTGACGATAATATCGATACTTGATTATACCTTTCCGATATTCTACCAGTATCAATATAGAAGATAAGATATCGCCGTAAATGTATCGAAACGTCTATGTAGATTCTTTAAACTGGTAATAATGCTTTACAACAAAAAAAAAAAAAAACAAGGAAAGTGATACATCAGAAATATCATATAATTGACAGCACATATGACAGAGATAATGCCAGCGGAAACGAAGATTCGGTTGGAATTAGTACATTTAATTATGCATTATTCTCTCATGTTAGGGGAAAAGATATTACTTTAGAAATAGTGTTGTGCCTATGCGTGCACCATTATTTTGGTGTTAAAAATTATTTAAGCTATCAATGGATTGCATTAACATGACTGCAAAATGCTTTACATTGCTCATCAAGGCGAGGCACGTGGACTTATTTCAACCAGATAATAGACTAGCTCTGACGACATGCTTAGTTTTTGCATATCTCGCACGAAAATTATAAAAATAGTTGTAAAGCAAAGGAGGTACGCGGTTTTACCGTGCTACCTCCCTTACCCAACAATTCTCGTACGAACGTGTAAAAATTATACGTAGACGGTCTTAACTATAGCTCATTGGCATTGCTATGAAAAGAAATGATATTGGATATTCTGGCATCGCTACTTTTAATATATCGATAATTTTCCAATCGATACTTGCAGTTATCGATTCCAATTTTGTGATATAATAAACGATACTGAACATCGATACTATCTTCGATATCATGTCTCTAGGTACAACTGCGGTGGTAAATATGGAAGGCTCTACACCTGGCAAGTCCTCAGGGGATTTGTAAGGTTTAGTCAGAAATTGACGAAAAACTCGGTGATTTGCTTAAGAGTTTTAAGGCCGGAACACAATGTGGCGCGGTAGCTCGTAGCAGGCGCGGTAGCCAGAACTGTCAAAATTTGAAAGCACGGAAAGTCTATGATGGCGTTCCAATGTGTAGCTGGCGCGTGGCTCTGGCGCTGTAGCTCATTTTTTTCATTGAAAAGTTCGTCATCATTCTTCTTTATATATTTAAATGTTTTTTCGTAGAATCCTGAACTCATCCTCTCTTGATACAGAGGTCTTTCTCCGTTTTTTGTCTTTAAATATTTATAAGTGAAAAAGCACAATTGCACTACACATTCTAAAAAGGCCATTTCTTGTAATTCTTCCATATTAAATAATATTTTCAAATTCCATAGATCAAAGTAAAAGTAAATAATGAGGTATTTCACCGTCCGTACCATTGGCTACAAGCTGCATCATTGTAACCAATGTTAACTACATGGCGCGCGCCAATGCAAGCTACAGCACCAGCTACCGCGCCAGCTACGAGCTACCGTGCCACATTGTGTTCCGGCCTTTAGTAGTAGACCTAGATTTAATTTGCATTAAAAAACCAAAACTAATTGTAACAAAGATTTTGAGACTTGTCAATCGAACTAAGCAAAAAAATAGTTTGTATGTGTGATCAATTAAACCCCTTTGGTTAAACTATTTGTGTTAAGAAGTTTAAAAAAGGGAACCGAGTTTTGTTTATGGGTCGTGGAAGCAACGTTGCCACTCAAAATATACAAAGGAGACTATTTCGGATTCAAAAAAAGGTCTAAGATGTAAAAATAATGTCCAACAACTTGAAGTATACATAGTTAATTTTAATTTTTTATTTTTAAGTTAAAGATGTATAATAATGTAAATCGTTGTATATATTCATAAAATAAACGACCATCTCTTATGACAAAAATAACTAAAACCACGATTCCAATTTACTTATAATAATACATCTATCTTTCTTTGAATGGCTTAAAGTATGAAGTCTGTCTTAAATAAAATAAGTTCAAAAAGAAATGATGCGGATCTGGAGAAAGAGAAAAAGAACAAAGTTTATTTTGCTTTTATAGGTGAAACATAAAGGGTCCGGTTTAAATAGAAAAGGACCGTGGGTCCAAGGAGGAAAAGATCAACCAATTTCGGTCCAATTGGACGAATGTAACAACGCTGCCTGGAAGGGCGCAATAATATAACTTAATAATCAATAAAGATTCTCTTTATCATACTTTTTAGTAGAGATTGAAACGAGTTATATTTGATAACTGGAAGAGCAATTATTCCACAGTAAATTAAGTACGACAACAACATCATTGCCACATAACCAACACTACAAATCATTATTTCTCTTTAATTTTGAACGTGTCCATATACGTGCGTACACTTTTGATTAAGTGTTTTTATTATGGTCAGCCTTCGGTTAGACTTAGGCTTTTTATTTTTACAATTAGAAAGAATTTATGCAGTAATTATTTTTCATATTATTAACGATTTTTTTAGAAAATTTTAAATTGCGTAGGTTTTGAAGAATTTAACGGATTATTGGGAGCATTACATAAAGAATTTATGCGAGTATCTGTATGCGATGCTACTAAATGGTTATCTTTTATAATGGCAAAGGATTGTAGATCTTGTGGTTCTTGACTGTAGTCTTTCGATAAATGAAATTTTTTCCTCGAGTATATACAGGGTGTCCCATAAGTCGACGTCAAGCCTGAATCGGGTAAAAGACCAAATCATAATAGTTACAAGAAAAATATAAAAAAAATCTAAGTCATGTATTTTTTAAATTATACACATTTCCTTTGTTTTCGAGAAAATGTACACCCTGTGATGGTTTTTTAGCTCCTGTTGCTACAAATCTTTACTTTTTTTCAATTTTATTTTTCTCATGTAATCCCGAATAGTGTTTATGTAACCTGTTGCTTTAAGTTCTAAGCCAACTGCTCCAGCTTGGAAGAAAATAGCACATTTTATCGAACCAAGAATAGAAAATTACTTAATACTTCACCCAACTTTAATTGACTGTACCTACTGAAGAAAAAAATGCACTACGCCAGTTTGTCAAGTAACTATAAAAGTTGACGCAATAGGGATTCTAAAATGGTATAACAGTTTATTTTTTTATTTTTTATTTTATTTATTTAAAAAGTTTAGACGATAGAATACAGATGAATCCAATTAAATGCTACCGTATAAAAGTTTTCATATTGAAATTCAAAGTTAAATTCAAAAAAGAAGAAGAAACTTAAAATAGATTAATACTAAACTAGATTTAAATTGGAATGTACATGTTATATGTAAAATTCAAATATTGTAAAAGTTGATTATAATTATAAAATATTAAAGAAGTGCAAAAATACAAGAAAGGAGAAAAAAAAAGTAAGACTAATGACTATAAATAATATATAAATTTGAGTTAAAAAATGAACTGGTGATAAAAATTAAAAACTAAGTGTAATAATTAATTTACTGGCTATGAAAGATTGGAGAAAAAGCAAAAACTTACAAAGTAAATAGGAATTAATTGAGTATTGAGTATGTGGTCAAGTGGTTTGTCGGATCTCATCAGAAAGAAGTCGTTTAAATGTCAGTAGGCTTGGATGCAATATATCAATGTTGTTGAGTTTAGTATTGTATACTTTTTGGATTCTGAAAGTAGGACATTTTTCTTTGAGATTGGTTCTGCAAGAGGGTAATTTAAATGTTAATGATTGCCTAGAGGAACGAGCAGGCACATAAAAGTTTATCTTAGTAAGAAGAAAGGGACAGTTTATAATTCCATTAACTATTTTGTAAAGGAAAACTGCATCCAGGATTTGGCGACGATTAGATAGAAGTGGAAGATTAAGTGCGGACAATCTATCAACATATTCAAGAGATGGGTTACCAAATTTATACATTAAAATTTTCGTGAATTTTCTTTGGATTGATTCAATCTGCTCTGAATATGATGTGTAAAAAGGGTTCCACACTTGACTTGCATACTCTAGAATACTTCTAACTAATGACATGAAAAGTGCAATAACCGAATTAATGGACTTAAAAGCCTTAGTTGCACGAAAGATAAAACCCACCAGGCGAGAAGCCTTGGATGAAATATAATTAATATGGGCAGAGAATAGTAATTTGGAATCGAATATAACACCCAAATCTTTAATCTCATGGCATCGTGAGATGGAGATGTTATCAATCCTATAATTGTATAGAATGGACATGTGCTTCCTAGTGTATGTTAGGACTTTACATTTAATTATATTCAATTCTAAGTAATTAAGGCTACACCAAGACGCAAGCGTGTCGAGATCGTGTTGCAATATGCAGCTGTCGTTAATGTCTTTGATGACAGTTGCTACATTATATCTTAGATTAAGGAAAAAAAAATTTTTCGTCAAGAAACCCAGTTTCGAAAAATATCTTTTTACCTACTAAAAATGATTCTACTGTACCCAAAGCTTGCCATAAGACCGTAACTTTAAGAATTTAGTTTGAGTGAGACAGAGAGTCATTACATGAAGTGTGAGTGAGACAGATTGTGACGCTAGCGAGTCAAATCATCGAGTTTTTACAAATGTGCACCATCTACTCTGCACAGAGGGCCAACTCGTCGTACATTTTTTTTTAGTACAGTCACTTAAAGTTGGGTGAAGTATTAATTTTCTATTCTTGGTTCGGCAAAATGTCACATTTTCTTCCAAGCTGGAGCAGTTGGCTTAGAATTTAAAGCAACAGGTTACATAAACACTATTCAAGATTACATAAGAAAAATAAAATTGAAAAAAAGTAAAGATTTGTAGCAACAGGAGCTAAAAAACCATCAGAGGGTGTATATATTTTCTCGAAAACAAAAGAAATGTCAATAATTTAAAAAATACATTTTTTTTTTATATTATTCTGGTAACTATTATGACTTGGTCTATCACCCAATTCCAGCTTGACGTCGACTTACGGGACACCCTGTATATCAGTCTGTGATTAACTGAAAACAAATTATTTATGTAGGATCATTTATTTTACCCTAGGTTTTATTAAAAATAATATTGGTACCGTCCTCAGAAGCACTGTCAGAAATATATACAAAACACCATAGATTATTATAATAAATGAAAAAAAAAAGTGTAAGAAATTAGCAGAATTTACATTATGATGGCATGCAAGTTTTACAGAAATTGTAAGGGAGATAGTACATCGTATACGAAAATTTATTTATTAGTGACGAGAGAAGCAAACGCGTTCTGTACTTTTTTCCAGAGACCTCGATTTGTCAATGTGTGCGTGTCCGGAACCATATAAAGACCTCTATCATAGTAAGTTTTTATACTTACTGAAACTAAAACATTGTTATTGGCAACCCTAATTTGTCAATTTGGACTACTCGTGCTGCCATATTGTTGTTGTAACTATAATTTTATGGCATTACGTATCTGTCAAGATAAATTATTTGTTGAAATAAATAAAAGTAAGTTTTGAATTTGTAATTAAATATTGTGAAATTGCAAGTTTTTAAATATTTCTTTATAGAAAATATTGAAGTTATTTCTGAGATAGTTTTCCGTCCACAAGCAGGGAGCAGTGTGTCCACAGATTCACTGCAGTGATCCTTTTCCTTTATAATTTGCTAGTTTGCCGCCTTTGGGTAGAGTTGGCAAATAGATTGAAAATATCATCTCCAGTATCAATGTCAACTCTGCCATTTGACAATTTCAGACTTTATAGAAGAGAAATAGAACTGGAGTGGATTAGAGTACTTTGGAGTAAGATAACCGCCACGTGAACACGAACCGGACTGGAATTACCTTCACCGGTATTAGTTTGGTATTGGAATGGAATTATTTTCATGTGAGCATTTGAGTGGATCGAAATAGATTGACGTTTATATATTAGTAGGTACTGAATTTTTTGCTTACTACGAAATAAATAATAAATAAATATTTCATTATCATACAAAATGCTGATTGTAGAACTGAATTACAGTACCATCTGATATTATGCGACAAATTTTTTCGATATACTCTCATCCTTTGCTTCGAACTCCTTCGTGCTTTCATGCAATATTTTAGAAATTGTAAAATTATGCTTCTTTCCATGATCAGTTTTTCAATATCTACGAAAAACCGATTAAAAACTTGACAATTTACAATTTGACAGTTTGTGATTTTTACCATAAAAACTAGATGGGAGCGTACGTGTGAAGAATTGCAATGATTGCCTTGACAGCATTAAAATTTCAATAAACTATCTCCCTCACAATTTCTGTAAAAAATGCATGTCATCATATTATAAATCTTGCAATAAGTGTAAGAATAAAATAAATGTAAAACTAGAAAAGTAGTTATTTATTATAATTTTGATGATACGATATGAGTGTCAGTATTGTAGTCAATTCTTTGATTTGAAAATATATATTTTTCGACATTCTTTCTACAAAGGTTCGTCCAATGCAAAACACCGCATGGCAGGAAAGAGATAGAAAAAGGATCAAAGAACATGAAAAGAGTGACTTAGGGGCTGATGAATGATTAGTTTCTAGATATTTCATTTATTTAATAGTTAACGATAAATTCAAAAAGGATTAAAGTGATTTCAATAGGTCGATAATTT
Organism: Dioctria rufipes; assembly: GCA_963924295.1. Classification (NCBI taxonomy): domain Eukaryota; kingdom Metazoa; phylum Arthropoda; class Insecta; order Diptera; family Asilidae; genus Dioctria; species Dioctria rufipes. The sequence goes on along the minus strand of OZ002740.1, from coordinate 279,235,649 downwards.
CAAGGTTCCTACCCCCGTATTTTATGGAAATAGGTAAACGGAACGTGGATTAGTTTACAAACAGTTGTGAAAGTTTTAAATTGACCATTTACACTTGAACTTGCTTATGTTAGTTCATTGAAGTTAAGAATTTTAGAAACCGAAAAAAAATACGAAAAATCTTTGTTTGCTTATTATCCTATCCACCCTAATGGGCCATAGAGAAAGTATATACAGAGAATTCACTTGAACAGCTGTTCAATAGAAAGAGATTACCCATCAAAGTAGGCGTCATTAAAAAAAAAAAAAAACGAAGAATCCAAATTTTGGAAGAAAGAATTAAATGTAGAAATTGAGCATGTGTGTGACAAAGAGAAATATGCTTTTTTTTTCTGAAGGAGAAATATTTACATTCTTCAATAACCAAGCACGTTGTTTTTTACACACTGGTGAATAAGGGTGTAAGTTTATTGAAATGCTAAAAAACCATGGCGTGAACTGATCTTTAGAATATTGGATTTTGCTCATGTTGAATAATTGAACTGTCTTTGCTGATCTGTGCGAGGTAAGCAGAGCTAAAAAAGGTTCACAGGGGCATCCCTCAGGGTGGTATCCTATCACCGCTTTTGACATTATGAACGATCTCTTAACTCTAACCCAGATAGGGTACAAAGCAGTATGTTTACAGGCGATCTTAGTCTCCGGGAGTTATTAGTCTGACCTCTGTGAACTGATACAAAATGATATCCGACTAGTCATGCATTGGGCTACGGATCTCGGACTTAGTACTAATCCATGGAAAACCGACTTATGTCTCTTCACCAGGAAAATGAGCATACCCTGTCTAATTCTGTCCTCGATTGGTTCCACAAGTTTGGAGCTAAAGGACAGGGTACCTAGGTATTATATTAGATAAAAACCTATACTGGAAATCACACCCCGAGGAGAGAGCGGACAAAGCTCTTAAAGTCTTTGCAATATGCCGCAGACCCGTGGAGAAAAAGTGAGGACTTAAACCGCAGATGATTCTATGAATATACACTAGCGTCATCCGACCAATGTTAACCTACAGTTCTGTGGTGTGGTGGAAAAATGGAACTCGCAATCATCGTAAGATATTGGAGAAGCAGGGGGCGTCATCTGCAGCACTAAGACTGCATCACTAATGGCCGGTTTCACAGTTCAGGCTTAAGCCACGGGTGTGGCTTAAGCCCAGAACTTAAGCCTACTCGGTTTCACAGTACTCAGTAAGCTGAGGCTTAGTTAAGCCGCGGATGAAAATTTTCAAGTTGTCAGCACTGTGAATTTTTTTAAAGGAAAATTGCCATTGTGGTTTAAAAACTAAGCGAAAAGAAGAAGAACTTTTTATTTACCAGTTTTTTGTGGTTTTTATCTGGAAGGATATCAATTCCAAAATCATTGTTGCAGAATGTTTCGACAACGTAAACCATCAAAGCCGAATGTATCTACAGCCGGAACCGAGAATAAAAATCAACGTCATCCCATTTCTCGAAATGTTCCGGGCTCCTCTTTATAATTTTTTCACGGGTCACACCTTGCGATATTATATTATACATTTCTTGGTCTCTTATATCCTTTGCATTAGATGAATAACTCAGTTTTGTCCTAAACTATTTGGTTTCTTCTTAAAACGTCAAATGGAATGCTGACACGAGCTGCCAGACAGTACTCAAAACTGCTAATTAGATAATTATTTTCGCTTGGAAAATTTCAATTTAGTTATGAAATATAACTTTTGAAATATGCACGTTCATTTAATAACAAAAATTATAATATTTAGGCAAAATATATATTTGGCAATAATTTCTTATGTGTTTCACAGCAAAATCTTAGGCTTAAGCGGTCGAGATGACGGGCTTAAGTTAAGCTTTACCACGATTTTCCAGGCAGAAGTCAATATTAGCGGTAATGAAAGAGTGGACGAGCTTGCTCGTCTTGGCGCGGCCTCGGAGAAACTCACTCACTTTCTTTGTAGCTGTCCGGCACTCTCAAGAAAGCGGTATAGATTCCTTGGGTCGCACCTCCTGGACGAGCTGCATGAAGCCTGCAGGGAGGGCTGAAGCCCAATACTTAACTTTATAAGAGCATCCTATAATCATATGCTCGTGAATATATAGGGTGAGAGATGGGCTTTGGCCTACGTTCGGGGGACCCCTTTCAGAGGACCCCTTTTGGGGTTTCAATCTCTTTATCAATCAATCAATAAAGGGTGCATTGAACTGCTGTTCAAGAGATCACTTTATTAGTATAGGCTCGCCGATATATTGTAAATATATGAAAATTTTCTAGCTACAATTTCACAAAGTATTATTTTCGATTTGCAAATTTCCGAAGTAAGCGGTTTGTTTTTCTCATTTAATTCATAGATGGAATTGCAATTGATCTTCTGAAATAGCATCGTCCAAAGCACATTCATACTCTCCCCTTACTGCTTCTCCGCTATGAGCTCTTTTTGCATGCTCTTTTCTATACATGTAGTTATCCGACATACACCAAAACCATATTTTTTTTTTAAATGCGCTTCTGGGTTTTAACAGCAAAGAAATAAATTATCATCTTACCAGTTTTAGGGCAACTGTAATCCCACAATGCTTATTATTATCGGAAAAAAAAACCAAACCAATTTTCTAAGTTATTTCCGCTTTAAACTGTATACCATCAAATTATCTATCATCCATCAAAATTTCCAGTGTAATCAGCTATTCATGATGATGAAGATATACAATTCTATTTCTCCATAGTGCGACCTATATGCATAGAACTCGAACTACAGAAACCCCTATATATTAGTCATTAATTATTAATTATACGACTGCCTAGAGTTGCCTCATTTGAATATTGTTTCAAACAGTACTTACACGCCCTAAATGTTGCCAGAACACTTTCATGGGATTTAAAATTTCTATTCCAGGCATGATAATTACAGATGGCAACAGTCTAATTGCGGTTTATATTCTCTACATTAAATTTCATGTATATGGTAATGAATGTACCTGAGCACATTATGGCTGCAATTCAACTGAATTAGATTTACCATTTGCTTTCCAGAGCCTTCCAAATTGCTACCCCAATAGAACCGAAAGCAATTTCATTTCTGCAAAGGTAAATTTTCAAGGTCACATAATATATTATCGCTGTGCAATGTTGTGTTCGCACGAAAGGATTTATGTAAATTTCAATAGTTGAGGTAATTTCTCTTGGTTTTCCATAATAATATGTAATTTCAAAAATTTATAGGCATATAGCCTCTTGAGTCTTTGATATTATATAAACTGATAAAAGCAAGCTCTTCTTCAACTTTCATAAATCTAAAAATGTTGTGAGATTTTATATAAATTAAGTACTTGATGGAACGATGACTTAACCAATTTTTGAAAACATGCCATAGAACTTTTGTTATAAACTCAAATACTGGAGTTCTTATAAAGATCGTCTAAATAGTGCTAAAATCTATTAAAATAGATGATAACCGGTCTTTTTTTTTAAATAATTATGTTGGACTTCAACAGAAGTTTTGGTCCATTGAAATTTCTTTAGAATTTACAGCAGATATTAATTCAATGTCTTGTGAAAATATTGAAACTCTGCATCCTTTTTAATAATATTTATTTTGAAAGCCTGCAAACGTTACTACGGGTTCGCAAATGATATCAAGCAAATTAGTCTGATTCTCTTTGTATTCAAAATTTCATCTTGGAAGCACACTTAATGTAAACTGCAATTATAGGGTGGCAATGAATAGCATGAAATTCTAAGCACATACTATTAAATAGGTCAAGAAAAATTCCCATCCTAAATGGATTAATAGTAAATCAGATTGAAGAATGCTAAAACGAAGGCGCATAAAGTCTACTAACCAACAAAATAAAAAAGTTCTGATCTAGAAAATTTCAATCGCTTGCGAAATGAATTTCAATTCTTCCACCAATTTTATACAAACAATATTTATAGAGAGAATAAAAAATTCAAATAAACTCTAAAAATAATAAATAATAAACGCATGGTGTAAGGCTTCCCATACTCAATTAAATTTAATGATACTAAATCGTTCGCGTTGCATTCTGAATCAGTTTATTCATCGAATTCTTCATTTTTTATTAACAAATATAAGATTGAGCCAATCACGTACTTGGGCTATAGGAATATGTATTCATAAAAATAGTGTTTTAACTGTAATTAATACTTTTAAAGATACTGATAAGCAGTGCTTCAGTGGTATTTCGGTATAATTTCTTAAGCAACGTGCTATATCTCTGGCTTTGCCTCTGTGTATGGTATTTAATCCATCCTTATTTCCGGAAGAAGTTTTAAAAGAAATTATCTCGTGTTACTCCAATATTTAAATATATACAGTGGCATTTGATTGAAAACTACCTTGGCGTATCAATATCGGGTCTTATTCTAATATTTAAGCTCCAACAACTAGTAATTTAATGTTATTTACTAACTTCTGCATAAACTTAATACAAAATGTGGGTCAAGTCCATTTTGTTAATATAGACTTTTCTAAGTCATTTGATAATCTATAATACGAAAAGATCGGGTTTATCCCAGAGCTCAATTCTGTGGACAATTGTCTTCTTATTATATGTTAATTATCTCTCTAATGAATTATGCTCTTCGTCTTTAATATATGCCGATGACACCAAAATTTATAGAGTTATAAATGATCTATCCGATTGCCAACACCTGCAAAATGACATTCAAAATCTCCTCACGTAGTGTAATAAAAATCAGCTATTCATAAACGTGGATAAATGAAAATATATGCCCTTCTCAAGAAAACAAACCATATTTGATTTGGGAGTACAATTTGATAGGAAACTTCTGTTTGACTCGCACATCAACCATATTAATAATAAAGCTTTTAAAACCCTTTCCCTTAAACTGCGCTATGTCCTTTAAAGAGTTCCCTTAGCACATAACTAAGTATAGTCCCTAGTTAGATCCATATTAGATAGAGTACGCTTCCCCAAACTGGAATCCTTTCTATACTATGTACAGAAATAAAATCGAGAATATTGAACATAGATTCACTATAGGTACTTTCGTTTTAAATCTTCAGGCTTGCTTCCTAACATTGATGAAGTACGTGAAATCTTTCATGATGGTGGTGCGGATGTAGTACTTATGGGGGAAACTTGATTAAAACCTATAATCTTAGTGATCACCTAGTCGATATGCCTGACTTTAAAAATTTTTCGGAAGGATAGGTCTCTACGTCGAGGTGGTGGCTTTGCTATATACATAAACTCTAGTATATCTTGCAGACGGTTGATATCTAGTTGAGATACTAATTTGAATGCTGAATATCTCTTTTGTGAGTTGGGGCAAAGATTGAATAAATGCTTGAACCGTTGTGTTTATAAACCGTCGAACGTAGATTTATTGAACTTAATCAACGATCTGACACATATCGGTCCACAATAAAATAATATCGAAATTGATAGTAATTTTAATACTAAATTTTCTCAGTGGAGATAATGCTACAAACCAATTTAATTTTGTGTTGAACTCGCTTGATATACATCGAGTTAAAGAGCAACCCACTCATTTTTTAATGCACTCTTCATCTCTTCTTGATATATTTCTCACATCTTGTCCAGCTAAAATTAAATTCATGAATCAAATGTCACTTGCGGGTATATCTGATCATGATATGATAATGATAATCTATGATTTTTAATCCCATTATATTCAGGAGCCTAATACCTTTCCATTTTTTAATTATAGCGTAGTAAACTAAGCTCAGTCTCTCCCTTGCAATAATGTTCACAGTATGTGTGATGCTGAGGATCAAACTGACTTCCTATCTGAAGTGATCCATTATCTTCATGGAAAGTATGCTCCATTGGTTACTAAACCTATATATAACCCTGTCTGTCCATGGTTTTCTCCTAGAATTATGAGCCTCATTCGTCGCAAGAATAGAGCATTTGACATGTAGAAACGATATCGAGCTGCCATACTCTGAGATGATTATCGTAAGCTTCGTAATAGAACAACATTTGAAATCAAAATAGCCACAACTAGGTATTTTTCTTCATTGTTCAATACTGAACTATCACAAAAACAAAAAAAAAATAAGGAAAAACTTACGTTCTGCTAGCATAGTTTGTTCAATTAAATATAATATCGACATTGATCCGGAAGAACTCAACAAGAAATTCCTTATGGTACCTGCAATAATTTCGAGTTCACAAAGCAGCCCTGAATTGCCTAATCCTAGTGTTCCTCGAAACTTTTCACCATTTAATTTTACCCGAGTAACAGCTAATGACGTTCTCATGGCTTTTTGTGAAATCAAATCTGACAGCACGGGATGTGGTGGTTTAAACCAGAAATTTGTTAAAATGCTCCTGTCTTATTTTCTTTCTCCTCTTGCACACATTTGTAATACGTGTTTTACTTCAGCTCAGTTTCCGAAACAGTGGAAATTCTTAAAGATCATACCTGTTTCGAAAAATTCATCTAATACCGATTTCAGTCCTATTAGTATCTTACCCTTTTTATCTAAAGTAATTGAAAAAATTATGTCTGCCCAAATAAATAGATACATTGCATATAATAATTTACTAAATAAAGAACAAAAAAAACTAAGCATAGCTGTATTACTGCTCTTCTTAAAATAACCAATGATATACGGATTACTATTAACAGGGATGAATTCTCCATGTTAGTGGTCTTGGATTTCTCTAAGGCATTTGATTCGGTGAATCTAGCAAACTATGTAGAAAACTTATAATGCAGTTTAATTTCTCTAACCAGGCTGCACACTTTATCGGCAATTACTTGAGGGATCGGTATCAATCTGTGTATTCTAAAAATTTATATTCCTCTTTTCAATTGGTATCTTCAGGAGTACCCCAAGGATCTATCTTGGATCCTCTGTTGTTTTCTCTTTTCATCAATGATTTATTTTGTAACGGAGTTTCGGTGGGATGGCTGCGGATAGCTCGTCGGACCAGGGTTTCTTAGAAATGAAACTCCTTCAGTTACAATACAAATAAAAATAATTCTTTATTCAACAAAATAGCCTACCAGTTACACAGCTAACTTAATGTAGTTCTATTTATCGCCTATACTAGAGGCTATGTAGTGGTAAGGGGCACTTCATACGGCTTACCACTATGAGAATAATTCTGGACTTAACACTAAAGAGCCTAGTTCTTACAAATTCAATATACACCCTAGATCTATTTTTCCTATACTGAAAACTAGGTATTGGTAAGGGGATTTTTACACGGCTTACCACTATACTAATAATTTTGTACTTCACACTATGATAACCTGAGAGGGAGACGAGGTGACGTATCAAGAGAATACTTGCGGAGGCGGGATATTTCACACGGACCTCGCTATTTGCAGGAAAGGTACGGGGATTTCTCACTCGACGTACCTATGTCTTGGTTCTAATACACTTAGGCGGGGGATACAGCGTACGTAGTACGGGGATTCCACACACGGCGTACCAGGGAAAAGTTAAGGCGGAATAGTTCACGCTAACCTTAACACGACGGATTAGGACGGATGATACGGGGATTAATCACACGACGTACCAGGGAAATGTTAAGGCGGGATGGTTCACGCTACCTTAACACAACGGATTGGGACGGATGGTACGGGGAATAATCACACGACGTACCAAGTAAATATTAAGGCGGGATAGTTTCACGCTAACTTAACACAACGGATTAGGACGGATGGTACGGGGAAAAATCACACGACGTACCAAGAAATTATTGAGAAAATGGACGGGTATTTCTCACACGGCGTGCTAGGGTTTACTAGTGTGGGAATTTCGCGCTCCACTAGTCACCCAGTAAAATTGTCTGATCACCTAACTCGTCGAGCTCGCTGACCAAACTGATTTCTGTGGGCGAATGGCGTGCTTTATATAGCCGGGAGTCAGAGCTTCTCAGTGGCTGAATGCCTCATGCTACTACTGGCGTAAGTATAAAGGAGCTTGCAAGCTCTTTTCAAAAGCTTTTCTTGTCCTTGACTAGTACATGTGCTGGCGTGCTGATCATGCAGCTTGTGACTATGGCAACTTGTTGGCATGCCCCAGTGGCGTGGTTACTTGAACTTAAGTTCAAGTTTTAATTAAGTTATTTGGCGGGCAAAAATAATTTATTTCGGTTTCAAATTTGTAACTTCGTTACAATTTCATTGTGTTAAGGACACAAACTGCACCTTTATGCTGATGATGCTCAATTGTACATCTCAAGACCAATTGGATTAGCTGAACATGGTGTTTCTTGTATAAATGATGATCTCCATTCTATTTATTTGTGGACCATTGATAGCATACACTTGAATCGTACCAAAACTAAAAGCTTAATTATATATAAAACAATTTTAGATACTTCTTATTTGTCATCTGTCGTAATGGAACGCAAATTCCAATTGTTGATTCCGTTTTTGGAATTATCTTCAATAGAACCCTTTCCTGGGGCCAATAATATTAATGCTCTTATTAGAAAAGTGGGCTTCGTTCACACTTAATGACTAGTAATTTCACTCCAGCGAAAACCCGTTTAAAGCTAGTTAGGATGCTTCTCGTCCCTCTTTTTACCTAGGGTGCGAAATATTTGCTTGTCTTGACTACGAGTCTATTCGAAAGCTAAATACTCCATTCAACGCTACTATACGGTATATATTTCGTCTCCGTCATAAACGGTATTAAGTAAGTGAACTTCTTAAATGAATAAATAAATAAATAATGTCCCAATTGTCTCTTTAGCTGATAAAATTCTGGCACTTAGATTTCATTCAACGCTGTTATACTTGCATAGATTAGATCTTACCTTATTGGCCATAAATGAATAATTAACGTTACAGAGACTAGTTCTAGATCTATTTTTTTCCTATCACAGGGAAATCATTTAGGTCTTATATTATTTTTCTTATTTAACAGCGATATTGTCAATATTTAAAAATTTTCGAAATGTTTGATATTTCCTGATGACGTCAAATTATTCGCAGAGATAAATCTTATCGCCTTCCGGCTAATTTGAAAAAATTTCTCTGATCCATGCCTCTGTAATGGGCTTTGTTTGAACATATCAAATTGCAAATACAGGGTGGGCCAAAAGTCACCATGGGGTTAAAAATTAAATTGGTAACATATGGTAGGATGAAAAGAAGGAGGGGTAAGGTGGGGTGGGGAAACATGCTTACCCATGAAGAACAGACAGTTGGCTATCATGTAAAAAAGGAATGAAGAGAAACGGTCAACAGGGTGTGGAGCAATGTACAAACGAAAAAGTTAGTTATTTTTAAACCCCATGGTGACTTTTGGCCCACCCTGTATATCTTGTTTCATGATTCTATCACACGTTATGAAAATTTCCTCCGGGATACAATCTACGAAGGTTTAAGAGTGGCATACATTAGCACCGTAGCCACTCTCCTCATATTCCCTAATTCCTTTTCTTATCTCCTTCCTGCCATGCTGAGGTCTGCTCAATAGGGTATCCCCTGAGCTTGTCTTAAAAATATAAAAAAAAAAAATCGAGAATGCTTTCGCTTAGAGAATTGAAAATTTGCACACGGGCTTTTAAAAAAATGTTATGTTCAGAATTGGCACTAATTGGACAACTCCTTCCTGGGGTTGCCATATAAAAATTTCGTTTTTCACTATATATTTGGCAACTATCTGAATACGTGTCAACGTAGAGCGCTGAAATTCTGTACATGCCGTTTTTATAAAAATAGTAAATGAAATTTAAAAAATGGGCTAACTTTAGGTTTTTTTTTACATATTCAGTCCTACACATTTTTATTGTATTCAAGAGTTGTTCAAAATATGAAATTCTATGAAATTGGTTATAATCATTTTTACTGTACGACGAACCATTCTAGAAATATATGAAAAAATCACTTCAAAAATCAAACTTGCGTAGAGAGGTGACCATACGAAATTACATACGTAGGGTGTCGTAAGAATTGGTCTTAAACCAATTCTAGCTTTTTTACTTGTTCCTCTCTGCGTAAGTTAAAAGTCTAATCGCTTTTTTTCATATCCAAAAATAGAACCACTAGGCCCGAAAGAATTATTTCAATTTCAAAAAAAAAAAAAAAAAAAGAATTTAAAGGAAGCAAATGGTACTGATGCATCATCACCCTATATAAATTAAGCGTATCGTTCAACATTTCATTCTTTCTAATATTTTTCACTTTAATTCAGCAGACTTAAATCTTTAAATTCAAAATGATGAATTATAGCGATAAGACTTAAAAAGTTTAACTCTTTTATAGTTTGTAAAATTGAAACTTATTTTACTTTTGCTTTACATCTTATGCAAAATTTAAAAAAACACCTCAATTCACTTATTTATTGTTCTAATCCCCTCTGATCCTCTCATCACTCCTGTTGCAAATTAAATTTGTATAGAAAAGCACGTGAACATCAGTCGAGGGAACGTAGATAAATAAAGTGCACTTTTCGTTCAACGACAAAAGTACATTGATAAAGAGATTCCTGCTGGATGAAACTTCTTAAGCAACTTGTTGTCTTTAGTTCTAAACTTTTTGATACCTTTCTGATAAAGAAGGAGAACTTTATGGGTTAGAAACTTTGGAGAAACTTTTATTTTAACTGAACGTGCTGTGCATTTCATATATAACTTTGTACTCATAAATAGTTTCAATATATTTTTATCAATCAGTACTCTAACTGCTGGTGCTTCATGCAATCTAGGATAAAATGGAATTTGTTAACGTTATTCCAGATAAAAATTCCCAGGATGTAACTCATGCCTCTGGATGTGTTCATGTGTTCAATATTTCAGTCAAGCAAATAGCCATTAGTTAAATGCCATGTAACTTATTCTTATTATGATTAGTCGAATTAACTCTAAATCTTAAATATACGAGATATGTCATACTTACTTAAAGCGCTATTAGTCTTATTAAAATATAAATTTAAATGTGTGGCAACCAATAAATAAATACCTAACAAATGAAATAAATGAAATTTTAGCTAATTTCGCCTAAAATCGAAATTATAAATAGTTAAAAAAAAAGCAGTTCATCGTAAGTTAGAATTAAGACCATATCGTTGGATATATAGTAGACGCAAGTTTCCGAAGATATTTCCGACAAATCAAGTAATAGAACACATGGCGTGGGAACCTCACCTAAATAATAACAGTCTTAATAATGATCCTACAAACTTGAGCTACTAAGCGAAACTATATAAAACGTAATATATACATGTATCTCAAATGACAAATTTGTACAGGAGCTTTACCCAGTCTTAAACAATTATATGGGAAGTGAGAGTGCCACATTAGGTCGGAAGAAAGGATTGTTGTCTTTTTTTACCTCAACACCCTTTTATTTTTTTTAAACATCCTATAAAAATAATAGTTTTAGTGCAAATTTAGAGCTACCTGTCCAAGCTAACCCAAGATATACTCAACCAGCTCTCTACTCCCCTTGTGTCAGGAGTTATATATGGTAGCAAGGTCACAAAATTAGAAAAATTTATCTTGCTAATTTTTTTAAACTTTACTGCCTCTTCCGGCAAAGTGAGTTATATAGAAACATTTTTTCCAAGATCTGGAGCCGAGGAATATTTCCTCTTAATTAACTCTCCCAATTAACAATTTTAGTTTTAACATAGCCTACATAACGTTGTTTATACTATTTCATAAAACTTGTCTTAAAACTATATAGTCAACAATAATATGACCGTAAAAAACCTCTTATAAAACTAAAAGCGCCCATTCTACAATAAACTGTTATGGCCTATTTTTAAAACTATATAAAGCCTTATTGGTCTTATCTGGATTACTTTTTGGAATGACTTGCAGTCCTCTATAAAACATTTCATAAAATTAAAATCGTAACTTCAACTCATCAACCTGTTCGCATCACGTTATCAAAACCATCATAAAGCCATTGCTCAAACGTATTTTTTAAGATAAAAAAGCATTGGAAATACTATTTCAGCAAACCTTTTAGACTTCAAACTTCAAATTAAAATTTTCCATAATTACCTTAAACCAAATAGAGTTATATGTTCCACTCTACAATAATTTACAATTTTATGTAGGTATAAATATAAAATGTAAGTGCAGTTTTAAAAATTTAATGTAGCAAATTTTACAGCGATTGAATATTTACTGATTATATCACATATGGTAGCTCGAAAAATAATAACGCGCCTCAGAAATAATTAAATTTAAAAAAAGTTTAGAAATAATTGTGATATAAGTTTTTTTATTTAAACTGTATTTAATTTTGATATTATTTTAAATACGTTCGGAATTGAAACAAAAAGTTTGAAAATGATGTCTCCTAGTTCTGAAACGTCTTAAATTCCTGAAAATAATTTATTTAACAATAATGCATCTTAAGCATGAAATGGCGATTTCAGATTAAAGCCTATTTGCTAGTTGTACGACCGTAATAAAACCGTTCGGTCTTAGGATGGCTGCGATTAAAATAATTCATTCTATTGTAAATCCATTTGGTTTTAAGTAAAACCTTTGCTCCTAGACTGATATTAATGCCATTTGATATTAAATAAAACGACATAGTTTTGTATAAACGCATTATAAAACTTAGTGCACTTATGACACTATATTTATGTTTGTATATGCATTTGCAATAGAACGTAAATCTTGTTTCTGACCTTTACCTTGCTTTTATATTATTTACCTATATGCATTGTTCGTACGAAGCAAAGTATATATTTTACTAATTTAAATCCATACATTTCGGAGAATTCTTAAATTAAAAATAGTCTTTTTAACTTATAAAGGCAAAATAAATTTGTTTCACTTTAATTAAGTTTCTAATAAAACCGTTGCTCTTTTTCAAATCCATTTAATCTCAGTTAAAACGTTTCTAAGTCTATTGATACTCAAATAATGATACTTGTTCTTGCGTAAATCTATTTAGTTTTATATGAGTCCGCGATGAAACTTATTTCGACTTGTCGATTTCTTCTTGACGTCTAATCATTTATAATGGACCTAAAAACCTGGTATCCAATTATCGGGGAGTATCCATTATGAATAATATTCCGAAAATGTTAGATTCCTTGGTTAATTCGAAATTATTCTTTTTAGTGAAAGAAATTATAGCGCCACAATAACACGGTTTCGTTTCTGGCAGATCGTGTACCTACATCTAATTTAGCCATATTCTAGAATTACACTTTAAATGAAATAGAAGATGTTATTCAGGTTGATGCAGTTTACACTGATTTTACCAAGGCATTTGACAGGGTTTGTTTATCGGTGTTGATTTTCAAATTTGGGTTGCTTGGTTTTCATTCATCTATGCTTGAATGGATTTCCTCATACTTAAGCGATCGGAAACAATATGTCAAAATTGGTCACCTTAAATCTAGAATAATCAATGTCAACTCAGGTGTTCCTCAGGGTAGCCATTTGGGCCCTTTACTATTTGTATTATATTCATTTTTCCAATTTGCTTTTTTTTGCTCATGATCTTAAACTTTATACTAGAATAACGTCTACAAATGATTTTATAATGCTTCAAAGTGACATTGATAATTTTTTTGTTTGGTGTGCTAATAATAAATTTGACCTTAATATTTCAAAATATAAGATCGTGTCTTTCCATCGGAAGTTAAATCCAGTCATATTTAATTATAAAATCAATAATAATCCTCTTCGGAGAGTAAGTGAGGTGAAGGATATGGGGGTTACATTTGATAGAAAATTATCTTTTGTACCCCACATTGAAAAGATTGTTTCTAGAGCAAACAGAAGCCTGGGGTTCTTAAAATGGATTTCTAAGGAATTTAGTGATTCGGGTACTTTGAACGTCCTTTATTTTTCTTTAGTGAGGTCTGTACTTGAGTATGCATCCGCTATTTGGTGTCCGTTTTATGGTAGTCATATAGACCGAATTGAGTCTGTTTAGAGATCATTTTCTAAATTTGCTTTATTTAAATCTCATTTTCGAACTAATACTACTCGTCAGTATCGTACAAGATGCCTGCTTTCGGGTATGTTGACTTTAGAACTTAGAAGACAAGTAAGCTGTGCACTTTTTATTAAAGGTATTCTCTCATATAAAATAAAGTGCCCCCAGCTCTTGTCATTAATTTTTATATACTCTCCAGAGAGACTTATATGTCCGAGGGACTTGCTTTATGAATAACATCATAGAACTAATTATGGTAGTTACGAAGTAATCTCAAATTGTATTTCTAAATTTAATTCCTTGTATCATCTTGTTGATTTGACAATGTCTAGTGCAACTTTCAAAAAAGTCATCTATGAGCATTATAACTCTTGAATTATGTATATTTTATACTCAATTTTTTATTTGTTTTCTCTTCCTTTTATTTTTACACTGTTAATATTATTTTTAAAGTATTTGTTACTTGCTAAGATTATAGTTAAGTACATGAAATGTCTCTAAGATTTATACCTCTGTAGACTATAAATAAATAAATAAATATATAAAAAAATAATCTGATTTATAATCATCCCAAAGCTCTCTCATATCTTTAAAGCAAGATCATCACTTAACCACTTCCGTTTCTTTTTATGGAGCATTATTTATCGTTTCGCCGTCACTAAGCATTTTTGGCATTAATATTACAAGTAATTTAAGCTGGACAGATCACATCTTCTATGTTGCCAAAGAAGCATAGAAATATCATGAATTTCTTAAAAGATGTAAGAAATATTTCAGCCCGTCAAATCTAGCGCTACAAATCTTATATCAGACCCAGAATGGAATAACAATATTTTTGCATGACACATGAAGAAGACACTTGGAAAGACGTACTAGGTTTATAGGGAATTTGACTAAGCCTCTTAATCTTAAGATGGTTTTGTGAAATATTTTTTAAATGCATTCTTAAAACCTCTGCGTATAATAGACCGAAATGTCCCTTAAATTGGATTTAACGTGGCCCTCCATTCTTCTTAATATAACCTTCATGAGTCTTATTTTTAAGTTTTTATCAAAGTTTAATGCAATAATCTTGGAGGATGCTATAAACCCATAATAAAATCAAGGGGTATTTAATTCTTATTTGGCTGCTTAATGGTTTTATCCTAGTTGAATTGATGACACGATAAAACTTCTATGAGTACAAATGGACTTAAATGCTAAATAATTTTATTACTACTCTCCAGGCGGTATTTAAAACATCAGAATAAAATCAATTGGTCTAGAAGACCATTTGGAATGACTTACAATCACTATAAAACTATTTAGCAAGTTCAAAAGAATAATAAAACAATTATAAAACCTGAGTAAAACTAAATAGCATTTAAATTGTTACTTGGGGTTATGTATACGTTCACCTACTTACCTACCTACATGCAACAATTCTTCAGAAAAATTTGAGAGCTCTTTCATACTATTTTCATTTACATTGTGTTACATTTTATGGTACAAACATTATTTATAACGATCAGGAGCAAGAGGTGGATACATGTCTGATTGTGAGACAAATGGGAGAAACCTCAGAATATGGTTTCCAGATCTTGAAAAAATAACTCGTTTTGGCGGAGAATGGAGTGAAGTTTGAAAAAATTTTAATTTTTTTGTCATTCTATAACTCCCAATATAAGAGGAGTAGCCAAATGGTTGACTATTTCTTGGAAAGCTTCAGCGGCTAACTATTATTTAGTAAAAAACTCTTTCTCTAGTGTACCATGAAAGTATTGCATGATATTAACCCCTTATCGGGTAAAACTGTTAGCGTCCCCGAAATCGATTTTATGTAATTATATGCCCTCCGTTTAAGTAAATGAAGTACGTTTAGGAAATTTTGGGAAACATTTCCCTCCCGAGTGACTCTTCGAACATGGTAAGTATACTTACCAGCAAACGTTAGGTAGAACCAAAATCTCAAGAAATCCGCTGATAAGTAGGGAAATATCGTCAAGGTTGGCCATCTGCGTTTTTTGTAGCTTTGACCACTAGCACCACCAATGTTCGAGCATGGAAAAACTTCTCTCAGTAACAGCGAACTTTTCGTGACATTGCAAGTTTGGAGCGTGAACGCAAAGTATGTACTGTGCACTAAGTGGTTTGAAATTCGAAAATAAGTTTTCTTTAGCAGCAATGAATACAGCTAAAATGTGAGGATAAAATATGCAGTCATCAAGGTAAGCATTGTAAATGTGTTGTGTGACTTATGCGTGAAAATAAACCAAGAAGAAAATTCGATCCTGTAACAGGTTTTGTTGTGGTGTCACGTGATGCGGCAATGGCACTTGTCGTCAACGTTGGCCTTTTTGTGTAATCAGGGTTGGCCCGCTGTGATTTTGTGTTTGGAAGATTCCCATGTGCTCCCATAAAGCGTCTAGCATCAATCCCAACGAAGTCCGTAAAAAAAAACACAAACTAAAGGCAGATGCCCGGCAAAAAAAGCTCAGAAAAGGTCCTCTTTAGGTAATAAAAGATAAAAGTGCATTTGAAGTGCGTCAATAGAAAAACATTCTGCTGGTAATCGATTCCGAATAATGTGCATTAAAATTTTGCAAAAAAAAAAAAAAACAGAAAAATGCAACAAATTCAGCTTTTGATTGACATTGACAGCATTTAACTTTTTTTTTAAATGCCTATATTTCTTTCACTTTTCACATAATCAATCCGCAATGTTCAGCAAAAGTGTTCCTTTTTCTCAGACCTTTCCAAATATGTAATTTGATTGACCAAATTCTTCCTTAAACGGAAGCTATGGGCAAAAGTCAAAACGGTGTCCAACTCTGACACTCCGATATACTTATCTCTTCAAATAAACTAAACTTAACTGTACAAAAACAAAAGGATTCATAAAACAAACTTTAAAATGAAGCAAAGAGATTATTCAACATCAACAAAATTTATTTTTATCGAATATTAAAAATGCGAAACAAAAAACATCTTGATAGGTACCTCTTGACCTTTTTTGCCAGTTTGTGGACTTCATAGCCAAGGTCGCCATTAGAGCAACTGTATCCTTGAAGGCATTATATCATTGACTTCAGAAAACCAGTATATCTTCGACTCTTCAGAAATTATGTAGGCGGTCTTGCAGTTACTGAGAAATATTATTTCAGTATATTACGGAATTTATTCAACCTGTATGTATCATTTTGAAGAGGTTTTTCACTTCTTACATTTACCGCAATTATTGCAATATATGTGCATTTAGGTACTAGCAATGTTCTCCTAAAGACTTGCTGTACTCTGGTTCTTATTTTTGTTAAGTGCACCCTTAATACAGTTCTTCCATTAAATCTGACTGTAACGGTAACTTTATCAATTGAAATTGAAACCAACTGATAATAAACTTATAGTTAGTTAAATTTAAAAAATAACTCATGAGAAACATTGGAACTCTGTGTAGTTTCGCAAATGGTAAAAAAGAAGAAATGCAGACATAAGTAAAACAATATTGTACACTGTAAAAAAGTAGGACTATTGCTTAAAATTTAGGGAATATTCCTTAAAATTTGGCGGGAAAAACCTACATTTTTGGGAATATTTCCTACATTTAAGGAATATTTCCTACATTTTATAGAATATTCCACGCCGACGTCAATCGAAGGAGTAAGAAAACAAAATATTAGAATTTTTCTAGTTAATCAGGCGAATTATATTTTTTGTGTTATTTATAAAAAAATAAATAATATTAATAACTATTTTTTTCACTTCTAATTCACTTTCATTTTTAATTTTAACCAATAAATTTATTAAGGGGGTAGTCCACCATTTTCAATGATTTTATTAATAAATTTTTTTCTTATAGGAAACTTTATTTTTTTTATATCTACTTTTAGTAGATGAAAGTAGACGTACGAAAGTAATACAAAAAATTTTTATTTTTATTTTTTTACTGTAAATCTCGCTGGTACGGCAGCCTGAAATTAGCCCTGTTAAAATCTGGCTGACACGATATCTTGACTTTGGATCATCTGAAACAAAAGAAGTGGCCAAATTAGTAAAATATAGACTTGTCGCTATCGTTTGAACTAGAATAATTCACGTGTGATAACAAAAAACAATATGGCGGGCTTTTGAAAATTTTGACCCTTTTTTTTCAACTTTAATTGTTTAAACAATCGACTAAATATTAATAAAAACTTATCATTCTAGTTCAAACGGAAGCTATACATGTGTAGAATAAGTGTACCAAATTTAACCTCGATACGAGCAAAACTTTTTTTTCTGGAATGTCAGCCAGGTCAAAAAACGTTGTTCCGAGAAAAACCCGTTTAAATTTTTTTTTACTAAAATACATCGAAAAACATTGATTTTTGTATTAAAATGGCCTCTAACCATTAGTCAGCGATGCCGGCTCCATATATCACCCCTTCAGCTTCCTCAAAAGTTTCGTTTTCTTCCAATCTAGCGTTTCTAAGAGCTACCCTGTGCTCCTTAGAGCATTCGTTGCTGCGGCGATTGGATTGAGAAATACGCGCCGCGTCTTGCCTCCGAGCGAGATCAACTGCTTCTTCGCCGACTGAAACACTCATATTTTCCATGATTTTTAACAAAGGTTGAAAACCTTCATTAAATGTGCAGGCTGCACAGTATGCGGCAATTTCAACTATTTTTTTGCCTGCAAATACGTGCTTTATAGCCAATTGCCAGATACACGCATTAAAACTTTCATTAGCATTTTGCATGTTTGCGCCGACGCACCTTTGTAATAGATCATCGGTAGACAAATCTTCATAGATTGGCTTCAACAATTCTTGAGTATCTTTGTCTAAAGCCGGAGAATGCTTATAATTTTTCAAACTTCCAGCAGCTTCTGCTTTGCGATACTCGCACCATGATTCAGCTCCCGCTGGGCAATGGGAATGCTGCGGATTAGCGTCCGTAGAAATTTTGTGGTTAAACGTCGCCCATATTGCTCTTCTCATATCTTCAATAGAGTCTTTGTTTCGTAAGACAGCTAATCCGTAATACAAGGAGAGATCTTGCATAAGTTTATTTGTGAGAGACACGGTTTTCTCTTGTTTGACTGTAGAGGACGATTTTGGAGTTTTGATGGCAGTTGTCCTTTTAGTTGATACTACGGTCTTCGTTTTTGGAGCAGTTACTTTGGAACTCCTTTCCTCTAAACTTTTCTTCGCTTTTTTAAATTGAGTATGTTGCTTTTTTGCTTCTTTGGCACGTTTATACATTCGTTTTTTAACGTGTAACACACACTCTTTTTTTTCAACTTTTAAAACATCTCCGTATGGTTACACTTCTTGCAGCATTTTGAAGGTCTTGGTGTCGCCATCACCAATGTAGTATTTATAATACACTTTGAAAAGCTCCTCTGACCTCTTAAACATCTCTATTATGCTACTTACTTCCATCATTCCAGCGCTTCCTTCATGATTGGCTCTACACTCTTCTGCATGAGTTTCACACCAAGCGTCATATTCTACAGTGTCTTCTTTGCCAACCCATTTCTCGCAGGCTTTACATATACTCGATTTCACGATTAGATCAATTATTTTTCCGGTATACTTTCCTATCAACGAAGTTACACCGATGAGCGAGGAAAAGCCTCTTTTGGCCCAACTGCCGTCAACTGCACTTGCCGCTATCCAGATGTGATCGGCTATCTTATAATAAGCAGTTTTCGTGAATCCTCTACCAATATCCATTAATCCAAGAAAATTAACTATACCCTGATATCCAACGCCAAGCATTCGCATAGCAAATACAAACCTTCGATTGATTTCGTATGAATTATGGACTTGTGGGCTACTTGGAATATAAGTGTCATCTTCACACCTGCACTGCACAGATAACTGGAATCCTAAACCCTTTTCAGCACGTTTTGAAAACTTAATGTCCTTTTTACAAGTTTTGCAAATTAAAATTTGTTGTAGAGTCAAAAACAACGCAAAGTTTATAATGCAATAGCTTACGCTTCGGTCAACATTCACTTCAAAATCCGCGTCATTCTTGGAAAGTTTCGCAGCTGATGCACTTGTAGGCGTCGTGCTATTTGCATGTGTATGTCTATTGGCAGCAAACTTTCTTTTTTTCCTACGATCTGCTCTATCATTTTCAAACTTTGTATATTTCCGATCCATTTTTTCGAGTTTTTCGACGCGCACTTTCACAAGCAAATAAATCTCTACGGAAGGTTTTACTAACTGTATATGTTCTTTCTGCATCAAATGCTACGATGAACTGTTCCGAAATTCATCTCAACTCCAAAACCGAAACGAAAACGAACAGCTGCTCTGCTCAATACGGTATACGCCAGATTGACGCGCCAAACACCTACACGCATCTGAGACACCCACCCGTCTTTGCGTATTTCTAACTGTTCTCGGTCTTTCTGACGTAAATGACAATTTTTATAGTAATTCTATATATATATACTACACAAATCTATACTTTTCAGAAAATCGTATTTTTTAAAACAAAATGGTGGACTGCCCCCAAAAAATATATTGATGGAGAAAAATAACTTAATGATAAGTATAAGAACTGAAATTTTACCAAGTTCCTGCTCAAATCAAAGGAGGATAGTTTTAGAGAAAAGGTAGGAATTAAACATATTGTTACAGGAATTTAGTAGGTTTTGTGTCAGCCGGTGTATAAATTCGGGGAAGGAAGAGAACTTGACACGAAATCCCGCACTATGTCTCCTCTGGTTATTGGGCTGGCCGAGCGATTCCAGCGTAAATTTATGCAGGTCATATTTCAACTTTGGCCGACAGATACAGTCTACAAGATTTTACCTGTTTAGAGTTCTGCAGCGCCGACCTCGGACTCTGGTAACTGGGATTGGAAAATTTTCTCCTTTGCCTCGCAATGCAACTCGCTACCTCTCCAAAGAAAACTCCATCGTTTTTGTTTGTCGTATTATTATTATTTTTATTTATTTTTTATTTAAAACTTTTCCTTTCTAGACTCTTACAATTTTCTTTTGTTTTCTAATTTTTGAGTGCTGCTCACAAAAATTTTCTGTTTTACACGCTTACAGTATGGCGGCTTCTACCCAACTTTTTTTGTTTTCTTTTTTATTTCTTACTTACAATTTTGTGCCCAGTGGCGCTATTCTACACCTAGTTTTTTCCATGTGGTGCCATCTGTTTTTAATTCTTTACATTTCTTTTCTCAAATTAATTCTTATCTATTCTTACGCTTCTGATAAATCTTTCTTTGACATTTCGGTTTAAAGTTCATTGTCTAATTGTTAATTGATATTTGTTCTAATGCTAATTTTAATTGACATTTCAGTTTAAAGTTCTTTGCCTAATTGTTAATCGATATTTGTCCTAATACCTGCTGAATTTTTATTGGTCGTTTCAATTCAATTGGCGTCAGATTATTTATTGACTTTTTTTTCTACTGTATTTGCCAAGCTTTTTTTTCCTTATTTTATTTCAGTAGCTTTCAAATAATTTAATGAGTTTTGTTTTTAGTATTTGCGAAGTTTTGTTCGTAACTTTTAATCCGACAAATGTCAGATTATTTAATGACTTTCGTTTGCAGTATTTGCCGAATTTTGTTCCTAACAACAAATGTCATATTATTTACTGATCTTAGTTTTTCTATATTTGTGAACACAACAATCGGATTCCTCTACTCTTAGGTTAGCAATACTCGTTTTCTATTTAGGAATGTCAACACAATTTATTCTCCTATTTTGATTAGTTTTTAATTCTTCTAGTCGGTTAGCAATATCCAACGTTTCATTTACGACGTGTCAACATAATTGTGCTTCCACGTCTAGGCACAAGTTCAGAGAAATGCTCGTACTTCGTGCTGCTACGTGTGGTTTGCCCTTTATTTGCGTGGTTTATTTGGGTCCTCTATGTGTCGCGCGGAAAGATGGAAATTGCTTTGGGTGTAAGTAATCCTGTAACAATATGATGGTTGTTCATATTAGAAAGGGTACAAAGTTTTTAATGATACCTGAAAACAATTTTTTTGCTGACAAAATTCCATGAAGTAATTCAGAGGTCATTTAACACTATCATTTGCTTTAATTTAAACTTTGGAAATAAGAGCTGCTGGGAAATTTTTTATTTATGATTTGAATATGTCATGTGTCCATTTTGGAAAAAGTGATCAGTTATAAAATTAAAATAAATAACGAAAAATTATCAAAATAATCACGCTTGTTGCGAATAGTATGAAAAATGCGAGTCAAATGGAAAAATGTGTAATGAGATTTTCGATTCCAAATAAGCCCTAATTCCCCGGAACACTCTGTATATTTGGACACTATCTGAGAGCTCGTCGACGTAAAGAACTGAAATTTTGTACAGCGGGTTGTCATAAAATAATAAATGAAATTTCAGAAATGGACTACATTGAAAAAGCTGGACTTGGTGTTGCCGTACAAAAATTGAGGATTTTTACGAATACTGTGAAAACGATTAGCTTAACGTTTTTATAATATTAACAAGTTCTTCAGAATCCTATGAAATTGGTTATAACAATTTTTACTGTCCAATGAAGCGTTTTAGAAATATATGCGAAAAACTACTTCAAAAATCCTACTTGCGCAGAGAGGTCACCATATAAAATTACATACGGGGATTCAGTTAAGGTATCGTCAGAATTGTTCTTAGACTAATCTTAACTTTTTTCGTTCTTAGATTTCGGATTTCTAGGTACATTTTTTGGCAGAGCACAAAGTACCTACTGAAAAATCGGCTACCATGAAATGAATGCTTATTTGCCGGCGGCGGGACTATTTCAAGTCACGTCCGCCTGCAATTTGCTAGTATAAAATTTTATTAGTTTGAAACTCCCAATTTTCGCCAAGGTGAATACTTTTGGTTTTGAATTTCTGTTTTTATTATAATTATCGTTTTTTGTGTAACCGTAACTTTTGAGAATGTAACTCTCGCGATCCTTCCCCTCTGCCACACCCTGCCAACCGATTTATTTCGATTTTATAAACTTCTTAATATTAAATTCTATCGAATGATCCCGATCTCTCCAGAATATTATTATTTTTTTTTTCTTTTTATGTCTTTCATTATTTTTTTTTTAAATCTGTCTTATCTGTGTCTTTCCAAATTGTCGAAATCTTAGAGTGTGATAAGCCGCATTCCTTTGTAACATCTCAGAGAGTTTAAACCAATATGTCGGTATAAGCAATGTCATTGAAGCGGTTTTTCTTTCTGTATATAAATTATATACATAATTTGTATGCATATACTTACATATATGGAATTCTACAGGATCTCCACATTTCGTCGTTATATCCGAGCGGTGTCATTATAATCGCCTTAAATTGTAGTTGGAAAATGTACTCTCCATATATTGAGAGATTTAACAATCCTGTTAGCTGTATTCGTTTTTAAACATATTTTTAATTATTAACATGATCTTTTGTTCTGTAACTATATCAGACAAATCAAATAAATCGAAATTCAAAACGGGATATTGAAAATGATTTCATATTCTTGTTTTTTACATATATAGAGCTTATCTTTTATTTGTTGGCTATTCTAAACATTTCTTAAAAATAAAGGGATAAGTGGGATAATAGATGTCACTAACTAACCTAAAAATGACAAATACAAATGGAAAACAAACTGACAATAACAATTAAAAGAATAAAATAACTAAGTTCTCAAAACAGACTGTGTAGGTATAACGGATACAAGAATTTTGAAAAATTGCTAAAGGATATATTATTATTTCTTTTTTTCAAATTGTCCCTATTCTGACATTAGAGTAGGTATGTATAGGTAGCTCTAAGAAGTTCTCATTTTCCGAAATAATCTAATAAATAATCGATAAGAGTACGAGTGACCGGGGAAAAGCTTCATCTCTTGTTACAATAATAGAACGATCATCTGCATACGCCAGGGACGGCTCCATATTGGAAGCAAAGGTAGCACTGCTTCCCTTGAAAAAAAAAAGGAAAACTCCAAATATAAAAGACAAATAAGATTGCATTAAAATATTTTTAGAATATAAAAAAAAAATATTATAGAAAATAAAATTTTTTTCCATCTCTGTTCTGGCAGCACTAATTAATAGCGGAAACATTTTGATGAAACGACCTATTTTCTGCTGCAATCCAAAAATGTAAGCACATGCATAGTCGTATGTAAATAATATTTACACATGATATACATTCATATTGGATGCTAAGCAAAACGTATTGTGTTTCTCAATCACAATCATACCATCTAACATCATATCTAACCTCCGATTCGACCAGCAAATTATAATTGAGTGGTTTGATAGATTTGCTTTTGACTCAAACCTACTGTAACACAGTCGCACAGCAGAAAGGCTTGAGTATATGCCCCGTCTATACATCATCCAACTTTCCGATTCGCCTCGGCCAGCAAACTACGTATATAAAGGATTTTCCAATAAGAGGTGTTATTCTAATTAGCCCGCTATTTCGGTAGATGTCACTTTTGGAGCTATCATTTTTTGACATTTGACAAGTAGAAACTACGCCATTAATAAAAATGGAACGATACACAATTCAACAACGCATTGAAATTATTAAAATTCACTATAAATATGGTGAAAATGTGGCAGAGACGGTTCGTAAAACTCGAACATTTTTGGGTCGTCGTGAAGCACCTTGTCGGACCGCAATACAGAAATTGGTAGAAGAATTCGAGCTGTCGGGACAAGTTAGTGATGTGAAGAATAAAACCCGTGCACGTCGCTCAAGAACAGCCGAGAATATTGCTGCTGTAGCCGAAAGTGTTGAAGAAAACCCAGGTTTGTCCATTCCTTGTCGTTATTTGGAATTAGGCATTCCACAAATGTCATTACACCGTAAAGATTTGGGTCTTAAGGCTTATAAAGTTCAGTTAACACAAGAACTCAAGCCGGCCGATCATCATGCATGAAAATGATCTGGAATTCCAGCGAAAACTCATCTTGAGTGAGGAGGCCCATTTCCACCTCGATGGCTTCGTCAACAAGCAAAATTGTCGCATCTGGGGCTCGGAAAACCCAAGAGTTATTGTTGAAAAGCCTCTCTATCCTCAACGTGTGACTGTTTGGTGCGGTTTATGGTCCCGCGGGGTCATTGGACCTTACTTTTTCGAAAATGAGGCTGGAGCAACAGTTACGGTGAATGGATTGCGCTATCGACAGATGATTAATGATTTTTTATGGCCGGAATTTGATGGTATTGATCTGGACAACGTTTACTTTCAACAAGACGGCGCTACGTGCCGTACAAGCAACGAATATCAAAATAACACCTCTTATTGGAAAACCCTTTATAATTCAGTGGTGTGGATAGAACAGATTTCGGCTCAAACTTACTGTAGCACAGTCTATCCGCAGATACGCTGTTACTTTGGCAGCGTCTTTACAACAACAAAGCGAACGTATTATATTTTCTTAGCTTGTTGGACTCGTATGCACTCAATGGCTTGCGTATGTACATTGCTATGGGATGCTGCAAAAATCATAGCGTTTTTATAATTAATTTACAGCCCCTCTAGAATTATCGTTAAGTATGCTCTCGAGCTATTTAAATTGTTGCTAGAAGCTAATAATTTTCCAATTGTTTTTATATTGTACAAGATAAGAAGATAATATTATGTTTTATTATATGTAATATAATATATATAGCATGGTAACTAAACAACGATATTTCATGAAATTTTGTATTCGCATATCTTGAGAAGTGTGTAGGCGTGGATGCTGAAAATAAGGATATTACATATAGACTCTAGAAGACCTTCAAACATATTAACTATCAAAAACATCCGCGATGATCGAACCGAAAAATATAACAATATTTTACGATTTTGGAATAACCATGTATTCTCTTTCCAATATTTCTCCTCATTATTACGATCGACATCCTTTCTGTAGCGTTACAGAGTAAAGGAAGTGGAGGAATACGGTGGGATCTTGGCCAATGTCTCCGAGACTTTGCCTATGCGGACGGCATATATCTCTTCACACAGTAATGATTTAAAGTTGACGTTGCAATGCATGTGTATAACAAGCACTGCGACCTGTCTAAAAATCAACGTCAATAAGACGATGATAACTATGCGCCTTAATGCCTCAAATACAAGAAATGAGTTGCTTTGTGAACATAAGATCAGAAAATTGTTACCCTGGCAGCACAGTTACAGGGAAAGATGGCCAGGCCAGGATTAACATATCACGTTGTTCTTTTTCGTCTATGACATCGATCTATAGAAGCGGGCGGTATTCCGGAAGAGCAAAACAGAAGATATACAATTTCAGAAGTAATTTGGTATTCCTATATGGCTTCGGAAACATGAAGATCTCCAGGAATATTACAGTTTTGTCTCAAATGAAAGCTGATTGACAATACTCTGAGACAAATACACCTACATCACCTATTAATCTTTTGATTGGAACTCAAAAGACATCATGGCGTTGATCGCTTAGTCAGCTAGTAGAGCATAGCTGCGCTATCAAAGTACAGACAACTGGATCTCATGTAGAGCAAGTTGAATACCGCCGACGTTAGAAAAATTTTCAGTTGAGATTGGAGCATCACGTTGAGACGTCATGTCATATAACGGATTACAGGAACCAGTAAGCAAGTATGTAATTGGCTATTAATTGTTTATTAATATTTAATCTGTTCGTTCCACTCGTGTTTGGGGTAATCATTCAAAACATATTTAATTTCGAGCAAATTTATATTCGATCTATAAAGAGACTTAGAAGATTAATAGTGCAGTGCACCTACTTTTCGTCATAACAGCGAGCTGAAATTTGGCACACAGGTTCATGTCGCGTGACAATTGAATCACAATTGAACCGGAAATTTCCATGGAAAACCCGGAAAATCGGGAAAAATCATTTGAAAACTTCGTAGAAATTTGATTAGTGATAAATCCGTTTCAGGAAAAATGCAGAGATTTCCGATTTTTCCGAAAAAATTTTCCGGAATTTTCCGACTTTTCCGGAAAATTTTCCGGTAAAAAAGTTTTCTAAATTATGCAGGATCAAGTTCCATATCAACTGGCATCATTACTTCATCTCCGACAATGGTGCAAACTTGCAGAAAAAATCGAGGAAAATTCATGCAAAACGCTTTTCCGGAGTTTTTCCGACCAAGGAAGCGTTTGACCGTTTTGCAACCTACGACTAAGTTGTAGAGCGAAATGAGTTGCATAAAGTTGCTTTTGTGGAAAACCCGGAAAAGCGGGAAAATCATCGGAACAATTTTCATCGATAGGATTAGTGATAAATCTGTTTCGGGAAAAATGTAGAATTTTCCAATTTTTCTGGAAAATTTTCCGAAAATTTGCGGAATTTTCTGACTTTTCCGGAAAATTTTCCGACAAAAAAGTTTTATAAGCTATGCGGCATCATTTTCTTTCCGTCCTACTGGCATCAATACTTTCTCTGCAACAAAACTTGCATGAAAAATCGAGGAAAATTCATGTAAATTTCTACCGTTATAAAATTGTTTTAAAATATCTCCATGCAGCACGTAATAACAATTTAGTTAACGTGAAAAAGGCAAAAAATAAAATAACTGAAAAACTTGAAAACTCATTTTTTACTTATTTTTTAATTCTTTTTAAATACTTTAATGGTATTAATTTTTCCATTTTCACTAGCAAAGTATTTACTCTTCTTATACTCACTAATTGTGTAAATTTTGTAATTTGAAATTTCAATGGTATTCTCCATATCCCCGCATTAAATTGAACTACCAAAATCAGTGACACTTGGATACCCCCCTTCCAAACACTATTCGATGAGTAGGGGAAGCAAGCGAAATTATTCAAACTGAATGAAACTCTTTTTCACAAAGGTTCTTTTATTTCATTCGTTGACGCACTGCGCAAAGTGAAACACATGTTAGTGGAGAGTTCATTTATTTTTAAATCAAAAGTTTATTTTTAAGGCTTTGAAAATTCTGTTGTCAGTCGATTGGTATGTTAAAAATTGAAGATCTATACGGCTTAAACTAAGGAATATAGTGTCTAATTTCAGTTGAGAATACAAGATTTTGAATATCTTCATTAATTTATTAAAAAAAAAAATTAAATAAATTGGAAAAGTGCTGGTGGGTAGAAATGAAACAGTCTGGAGTGGGTAGAAATGATACACGCTATACTTTTAATTTCATCGACTACAAATTATTGTTTTTCCCCTTTCTCCTAGTTATAATACCTATAGTTTACAAAAGAAAATGGATTGCTTTTCCCGGTAGTAATGAAAAAAGCCCTGGAAACAATTCGAATTTAGGTAAGCTGCCGATGAGTACGAGCTATCTTTTTGCACTCTATTGCGATATGTAAAAAAAAAAAAGAATGCTATCCCAACGAATCATGCACCCAATTACAAGCAATCGGATTCCAGCTTAAGTGGCACGAAATGAAAATGCCTGGAAACGAATGGATGCTAAGCTTCCGAAGGCGACATGAGGGAAACTGCAACTACAACAGTTCAAAAACCAAGAAAGGTAGGAGGACTTCGGGAATTAAGTCAACTAGATTTGTAAATCGCTTTCATTTATATATCAGGTTCCCGCAGAAAAAGGATTAAAATCAGTTTGTCAGGTTACAAATAGAGAAAAACGGGTCTTAGTTATCACATGTACCTAGATTAGATACCTGCATACATACCTAAAGTATTTTCGTTTTTGTTAACTATATGTATATATCAATAAAACACTTTGAGTAATATTACCATAAAGGTGCGTTTACAATGGCAGAGTAGAGTGAAATCACCAAATTGTATTGTCTCAATTTGTCTCAAGCTTTTACTCTAATATAAGTTCTTCGCGCTTCCAACCAGAGTGGATTTCACAGAGTAGCTTTAGATTTAAAAAATGTCTAATCTCACGTTGTTGAGATAATGAGAGAAAATGCAATCTGGTGACTCCACTCTACTCTGCAATTGTAAATGCTCCTAAAATTTTTGCGTAATTTCGCTTTTAATTTTACATGTTTCATACTACTCATATACTGTTTCACTTTTCCCTGCTGGTGGGGACAGTTCTAACAGTCCCACTTGTTTCGTATTTCAACAGTTGGGATGAAAATTACTTAACATTTAACAGAAACAAAGTTTTATGCATTTATGTAGCTAATGTATAAAACTTTCAACTGATTTACATTTCAACGTTCGTACGATACTACGATACTACCTTTTCTAAAAGTTTAATTCGAAAAAAAAAGTGTTTCATATCTACCCACCTTCCCCTATTGTTCCCGTTGTCCTCCCTAACAATATCATACGATTATTATTGTGATAAAAAAAAAAATCATACAACCATCCTCAACCGGTTACACATTTATCAACTCTACAAAAAACTTTCTGCTGATTAACATGTATTTGAAAGATTCGAAAGTTTTAATTTGTCGGATTTTAACTTAATTCACTTATCAACAAAATTTTAAATAAATTTAAGCACTGACTTTAAATTTAATAGCCATCCAATAAATTTGCTCAAACATGAAAACAAAATGATAATCTAAAACCTCGTTTAAAAGGTTCCATGTACTTTTGGTAGATTAACCATCGAAAGCCAAAAAGTTTCGGATAATAAATAATCATTAGTGGCCATTATGGCACTCGCTCCCCTCTGATTAAATAATATCCCGAGATTTGCGTAGGAGGGCAATTTCGCAAATACAATTTAAATCGAGTGCTACGTAGCATTCATTTAAACCAACACTATAGTGCAATATTTGGGTATATATGTACGTACGTATCTACAAATTTAAATTTTCTATAATTCCCGTTGGAGTTAACTTTGCGATAATTGCAGCAAAAGTGCTAAATTAAAAACAAAAAACTGAACAGACATTGGAACTTTAAAACTTCAGCTAATCTGTGGCGCGACGAAGTTTTGAAAGTGTGGGATCGAGACAGCTTCATAAATAATTATATATGTAATGATTAGATGAGCATCAACCATTTTTAAGAAAAGGAAAGAGAACACACATTTTTAAGGAAAGGGAACGCAATATGATGTCAATAGCATCTCTGAAAAGTACCAGACGGTTGTTTTTTTATAATTTCCAACAAAATTTAAAACTTTTTATCCTTGTCAAGGTTTTTCGCCATAAGAAAACAGATTCGTTTTGGTACCTTGTGGAAGGTTCTGTGAGATACTATAATTATAAATGCCGGACTAATTGAGATAAGCATATGCAGATTAATCCTTTTACACTCCAATATAGAAAAACAATTCAAGTACTTTCGCTTAAAGATGAATACAAATCAGCAACAAATTGGACATTGTAAAGGTTAATTATACGTGATAAAAATTTAAGCTTACAGAAGACTCTGAAGATGCTTTCGAAATTCCTCTATGAGCTCTATACTTAAGGCCATATTACACTATGAGTGTTGCTCACGTGAGTTCTCTTATAAACAGCATTATACAGGGTTTTCCAATAAGAGGTGTTATTTTAATTAGCCCACTATTTCAGTAGATGTCACTTTTGGAGCTGTCATTTTTTGACATTTGACAATTAGAAACTACGCCATTAATAAAAATGGAACGATACACGATTCAACAACGCATTGAAATTATTAAAATTCACTATAAAAATGGTGAAAATGTGGCAGAGACGGTTCGTAAAACTCGAACATTTCTGGGTCGTCGTGAAGCACCTTGTCGGACCGCAATACAGAAATTGGTAGAAAAATTCGAGCTGTCGGGACAAGTTAGTAATGTGAAGAATAAAACCCGTGCACGTCGCTCAAGAACAGCCGAGAATATTGCTGCTGTAGCCGAAAGTGTTGAAGAAAACCCAGTTTTGTCCATTCCTCGTCGTCCTTTGGAATTAGGCATTCCACAAACGTCATTACACCGTATTTTGCATAAAGATTTGGGTCTTAAGGCTTATAAAGTTCAGTTAACATAAGAACTCAAGCCGGCCGATCATCAACAACGTCGAGTCTTTGCTGATTGCGTCCTTGAAATGCATGAAAATGATCCGGAATTCCATCGAAAGCTCATCTTGAGTGATGAGGCCCATTTTTACCTCGATGGCTTCGTCAACAAGCAAAATTGTCGCATCTGGGGCTCGGAAAACCCAAGAGTTATTGTTGAAAAGCCTCTCTATCCTCAACGTGTGACTGTTTGGTGCGGTTTATGGTCCCGCGCGGTCATTGGACCTTACTTTTTCGAAAATGAGGCTGGAGCAACAGTTACGGTGAATGGATTGCGCTATCGACAGATGATTAATGATTTTTTATGGCCGAAATTTGATGGTATTGATCTGGACAACGTTTACTTTCAACAGGACGGCGCTACGTGCCATACAAGCAACGAAACCATTGAGCTTTTACGGGAAAAGTTTCTGGACCGTGTTATCTCTCGAAGAGGTAATCACAATTGGCCACCGAGATCTTGTGACTTAACACCTTGCGACTTCTTCCTTTGGGGCCACGTGAAAGAGAAGGTCTACGCCAACAGCCCAGCGTGGAATTCGTGTGGCTATCGAGGACATAGGGCAGCCACTTTGCGATTTGGTTATGGAAAATTTCATGAAAAGGATATGGTCCTGTAGGCGTGGTCGTGGTGGTCATTTGGCTGATGTTATTTTCCATTATTAACGGCATACCTTCCTCTTTATAATGAAATAAAGATTCGATCATTTATCTCAAAAAATGGCATTTTTCTTTGAATATCAAAATAACACCTCTTATTGGAAAACCCCTTTATTATTAGCTGGTAGATGCTGATTGCAATATTTTGTACATTGATCTGGGATGTAATGGCAGGACCACCAGCGATGGGGTTTATAATAACTGCACGTTATGCAGAGCTATTAAAGAAAACTTGATAAATTTTCCTTCTGATATAGTCTTGGAAAAAAACACACTTAGTATACTATATATTACTGTTGCAGACGATGGCTTCAAACTATCCTCAAAAATTCTAAAGCCTTATGGGCAGCGATTCACAACTGAAGAAAAAGTATTTAATTATCGCTTACGCCGCGCATGGAGAGTCGTGGAAAATGCCTTCGGTATTTTGGTGAACAAATTTCAAATACTTCAAAAAGACATAAATTTATCTGTGGAGAAAGCAGAACATCTAGTAATAGCTACTTGCATTTTGCACAACTATATTCGGATGGAAAGAAACACACAGCAGAAGTGTACCGAGATAATACTTCAAGTATATTATTTCAACAAGGAAACTGAAGAAGAAATGTTTTCTTAACAAAACTCAAAAAGAATTTTGTGAATTTTTTTACACGGTGGGCAGAGCTGGGCAAGTACCAAAGAGAAAGTATTTAAGTACAAGTACCGAAGGCCTGAGTACTTCAGCGTAAGTACAAGTACTTAATGTATAAAAAGTACTTGTAACTAAGTACTAAGTCTATAAAAAGTATTGAATATTTTTTGATGTTCTTTTTAAAGTTGGGGAGCTGGGGGCTAGTTGTAACATGGGTAAGTAGTATCACCGAAATTTCAGAAAGAATTCGCTAATTTTCACATTATATTGTCGACTATATCTCTTCTGTATAATGAGCTGCATTGTTTAAAAATAACCAGTATACCACTGGACATCAAAGGAGGAGGTTATGTTGGTACCGCCCGTTTTGGCCAGGTAATGGAAAAATAAGATTAAAGCAAAATTTGCGAGCTTAATTAGTTATGAACCCTTGTTATTAATTTTCGTTCAGCTCTTTTTGTTTTTTATAAATATTATATAATTTCGAAAATTATGCAATGGGGCAAGTAGTAACAACATTTCGGGGCAAGTTGTAACATGTTACAACCTGCTCCGAAAACTTTAATCCGTCAATCACCCTTCCAGTTTTTTTTTGTTTTTTTTTTTTTTTTTAGAATGAGAGATTATAAAAGAAAGACCGATAGGGCATCAAAAAGTGTGGACGTGTATGAACTAGCAGCAGCTGAAGTTTTAGCAAAAAGCAGAAGTATACGTCAAGCCGCCAAGGATTTTGATCTGTGCCATGTGTCACTATATAGATACATAAATAAGAAGAAAAAGAACGATTCCCCTTCTGTCGGCTATTTAAATTCTAGATTGGTTTGTAAGTTGGAAGAAGAAGAGAAAATCACCTCGTGTTTGTTGAAATGCGCCAATATTTACTTCGGTTTGTTGCCAGTGGAAGTGAGGAAATTAGCTTATCAGTGTGCGGTGTCTCTTAATATAAATAATATACCACTCTCTTGGCATAAGAATAATATGACTGGTCCTGATTGGTTTACAAAGTTCCTTAAGAAGAATCCGAGACTGTCTTTAAGAACACCGGAAGCAACATCTTTAAGTCGAGCCACATCTTTTAACAGAACTAACGTAGGCCAATTTTTTGATACATATCAGTCACTTTCACTCAAATATGCATTTACTGCATCCAAGATATGGAACATAGATGAAACGGGAGTCACAACAATGCAAAAACCAAAAAAAAGTCGTTGCTACACGTGGACAAAAACAATTAGGCGCCATTACTTCTGCGGAAAGGGGAACACTTGTGACACTCGTTTGTGCAGTAAATGCTGCTGGTATTTCTATCCCTCCAATGTTTATTTGCCCCAGGATTCGATACACAGATATTTTTATTCGATGTGGACCACCGGGTTGCATTGGTGCTGGAAATTCTTCAGGATGGATGACAGAAAAAGAGTTTCTGGTTTTTTTAGATCATTTTATCAAACATGTGAAACCCGCCGAAGAGGAACCTGTGCTACTCTTGCTCGATAATCACATTTCTCACATTCATTTCGAGGTAGTGGAAAAGGCCAAGAGTAACAATATAGTAATGCTGTCCTTTCCTCCCCATTGCTCCCACCACTTGCAGCCATTAGTTGTGGGGGTTTACGGGCCGTTCAAAAACTACATAAATAGATTCCAAACTGCTTGGATGCACAATCATGCAGGGAAAACAATGAGCATTTACGATATTCCCGGTATAGTGAAGGATTCATTGCCGTTGGCATTGAACCCTGTTAATATTATGAGTGGCTTTCGGAAGACCGGTACGTGGCCGATCAATCCCGACATTTTTCAAAAAAAAAATTGTTTAAAATTGGCGAAAAGTCGGAAATTGTGCATGAACAAATTTGAGTGACTAAAGAAAACTATTTGTATGGGGCTCTTATTTAATTCCTGAACATATAAATGCATCTACATATAACTTTGGTGGAGGGGAACAGCGGCTTTTTATTTAAAGGAGCAGGGGAACAGGAGAAACCCATCCCAAGCATGGAGGCCTTAGCGGCCTGCCAGAAGCCCATTCACCAAAACCTTCCTGTCCTCTTAATGAAACGCATCAGGTTTTAGTGAGGAAGGATTTTCAGCTCATCTACAGATAGAAGGGCAGACCCTAGAGTATCCAGTTTACTCCGAGCGAAGGCCGGACACTCACACAAAAAGTGTTCGGTTGTCTCAGGCGCTCCCTTCAGCCAGGATAGATACTCAGCAGGGCTGTCAATAACTCCCATCCATATTAGATGAGCGTAAAGTGAGCTGTGGCCGGTGATGATGCCAACCACGGTTCTACATTGTTTCCTTCCGCGCTCCATGAGAAAATCGGAGATACTCCCATTGGGCCCATCAAGAAACAGTTTTGTACACCTACAAGTACTCAGGTTCTCCCATCTCTGCTGATGCTTCCTATAATCATGCACTTTGATGAGATACGCGATCCCGAGGTGGCAACGCTTACGGCGGGCTCCGGTCGGAGGAACGGAGAATCAGAGCCAGCCCTAGCTAAAAGGTCAGTCCTTTCATTCCCCATGATCCCCATGTGACCAGGAACCCACAGGAGGGACATTTTGTTGTGAACACACAACTTATCCACTGATGCCCTGCAATACCCCAGTAACTTAGACATTAGCTCAGAGCCATCATTGTCTTTCCTCTTGATTTGCATATCAAGGGCTAACTTCGAAATGGCA
Source organism: Dioctria rufipes (assembly GCA_963924295.1). NCBI lineage: Eukaryota > Metazoa > Arthropoda > Insecta > Diptera > Asilidae > Dioctria > Dioctria rufipes. Next base: position 279,200,849 of record OZ002740.1, on the reverse strand, counting down.
AAGACTTCAGGCTGGAAGACAGCGGCTTAGTCAGAAAACTTTTTTTCGGGTTCAATTTCCAGAGTTTGATTATTCTTGTTCAGAAAACAATTTATTTGGTTCCATGTCATTATGGTAAATTTGCCAGATCATATTTTGTCATTAATCACCGTTAGAAACCTCCACATCCAAAAGATGTAAACGTAAAGGTCAAAGTAATATTAGTACTAGTTTATTATTTTTCATGCCTAAAGGCTCTAGCTCAACTTTGGCGCGGGAAATATAAGGCAATTATCATTTTTTTTATATTAAATGTGATCACCAAAGGGAAGTTAAGCATTTGAGTTATTTAATCATAACACAAAATTAACAACACATGGGCCCCACAGGGTTTTAAGAATTACCACGAGTCTCTTTAGAGGAGCGACAGAAATGCTATTTTCAGCACTCACTTACATAAATATATTATACGAAGACAAAAAAAAATGTGACTTTAAGGAATACTATTTCAAAAATTCTAAATATGAAATTCATATCTCTCTTAGTCAAGCACTACACCAGACTATTGATATACTGATGTGGTGATGGTGAAATTTAAAATAATCAGGAACAGATATATTGCGAGGACATCACATCAGTAGGTAGTGCTACATTCACTTAAAGTGATCTGAATTTTATGTCAAAATCGCTAGCACTTAAAATGGAATTCATAGAGGAGGAATAGCTTTTGCTGCTGTTATTATTAAAGAATTGAAGAAAAAAGCAAAATAAACGAAAATATTGGGTGTGTGTTGGGTTATATGTTAATATGCATTTATTAATATAGTCGGGATTTTTTATGGCATTTACATCTGAAAGAAAACTAACAATCATTCATGATAAACGATAAAGTCCAACTATCATTCTTGATAAGTGATACAATCCAGGAAGCCCAACAATTGAGTTAGTTATACACATATTCCGTGTATGGAGGAAAGAAGCCATGTTTGACGATTGTAAATTACAAATTTGAACTTCAACAAGCAAAAAGGCTAGAATTGGCCTAAGACCAATTCTTATGATACCCTAGATGAATGCTCGTATGTAATTTTGTATGGTCACCTCTCTGTGCATGTAGGATTTTTGAAGTTGTTTTTCGCATATATTTCTAAAACGGTTCGTCGGACAGTAAAAATGGTTATAACCGATTTCATAGGATTCTGAGGAACTTTTCATAAATCAAAACCATCTACGACTGATAGTTTTCACAGTATACGTAAAATACCTACATTTTTTTATATCAACACCAAGAAGGGGTTGCCCAATTTAGTACATTTTTTAAATTTTATTTACTATTACCATGAAAACATCATTTACAAAATTTCAGCTCACTATGTCGACGCGTTCTCAGGCAGTTTCCAAATATATAGTGGAAAACGAAATTTTTGTATGGCAATCCCACGAAGGACTTAATGTTACCATATTTTTTTAAAGTCCGTGTACAAAATTTCAGCTTTCTAAGTGAACGAGTTATCGTGCGCACGGACAGACGGCTGGACAGACGAACAGACAGACGGGCGGAGAGACGGACGGATATGCAAAAAGCAAAATAACATTTAATATTATGCGTGGGTTGGGTGTCCAATCCATTTAGCTTACCTTCATTATTTCTGTGCGTTACAAACGGAATCACAAACTTAGTATACCCTATAGATTTCATCTAGGATACAAAAATTGATTGGAAGAAGCGTCAAAATTAAGAAATATGCATTAAATTTGGTGGTTTTTACAGTAACTATGGAAAAAATTAAATAAAAGTCTCATAAAATTTTCCTATTCATTTTCTTAATATTTGGCATTCATTCTTCTTTTGTTAAATAAATATGGCGCATATTACATTTATCGACCAAAAAGTAGGTTTGATTTTAACTCTATTGACAATTTTCATGGACGCCAAGGCAAAAGATCTAAAATTTTCGACTTCGAGGGCAAGCATCCATATTCAGGTAATTTTATGATAATTTTTTCCAAATAAAATATTTCGACTTAAAACAGAGCATTTAGCACTTGTAAGGCAAAAGAGATGTGACAATTAACTAAATTGAATTCTAGAGCATGATTTAACATTATTAAATTGTTTTTGTAGTAAACATTTATTTATAAACGATGCCACCAAATCAGATGGTACTTCTGTTGCACTTGAATACCTATTTACATTCTGTCAAACGAGTTTCGACACTGATCAAATAAAACACAAAATATCCATTATTCGTCCAAATTTATTGAGTTTCCTTCAAAACAGGCTCCATTTGAAGCGACACATTTCTTCTAACGAACAATCCAATCATCTATACACTTTTTGAAGTCATTTTCCGAGAGTGCATTGTGTTACCTTCAGCGAATTCGTCTTTATGTCTTCAATCGAGTTAAAATGGGTTCCTCGAAGCGGCAATTTAAGCTTCGGGAACAGGAAAAGGTCACACAGAGACAAATCTGGTGAATACGTTGTTTGTTCGATGATATACGTGGCATTTTTGTTAAAAAATTTGGCCACATTGATGGCTTTGTGAGGCAGTGCGTTGGCATTGTGCAACATCCATGAATGAATTTTTCTACCAAAGATCCGGTCTTTTTTACGATTGCTCTGTCTTAAGCGCCTCACAATACCCAAGTAATATTATTTATTCACTATTTTACCCTCCGGAAGGAATTCCGGAGAGAAGAACCTTAATTTTGGACCGACTTTACGTCGGATCTTTGGGTTTCGCTCGTTTGGCAAGCGCCATTCCGATAGTTGCTGGATGGTTTGCATATCATATTCATAGACCTAAATCTCTTCATTTGAAGAAAATTGAGGTCTTTTGGAACACGCCGGGCTGCGATGCGTCTCATGCCCAAAACATCTACCACAATACAGAGTTCGAACCGATTCATGAGAGATGTTGAGTTCACGAGCTAGCTCTCTGAGACTGGAACGATGATTATCAACCACTAATTTCTTCACTTTAGCGACGTTTTCCTAAGTATTTGAGGTTGAAGGCCATCCAGAACGAGGCAAATCGTTAATGGCTTCACGACTTTCCTTGAACGTTGATCGATATTTTTTTCCATAGTAAAAATCGCCAAACACTACTGAAACAACTCATATTTTGGACTCTTGTCAACAAACTAATTGACAGATCGTGCTCAAGCTCAGCGTCATAATACCCTACAATGCTATCAACTTACGAAAAGAATTGAAAAAAATTTAACACGGGCGATTTGAAAGATTCAGTCCCAAAACCTATTTGACAGAATGTATAAATCAACTTATGATTTATCTAAACTAAAGATTGATTTTACAAGTTTTAAAGCACGTTAAACATTTCGAAAATAATCAAAAGTATTTCTATAAGGCTTAGGACTTTTTGATGCCATATTTTCATTATTTCTCAATAAGGCTGCATATCAGAACACGTTAAAACATTTTTAGCACACTCAGTAATGGTGAAATAAACTTCTTGTTTCCGTTGACTTTGAAGGCAAGATTACGTTGTTTTAATAATGATTGAACTCGCTAAACATGTTTATTTAGTTTAATTCGCCTTGAGGTTAATTTCCTTCTGAAATCGGACTTAGAGGACAAAGACAATCGAAAAGAGAAATTGCCGTTATATTGCCTTGAATTTGGGAATAGATTCAATTTCAAAGTCCATACATTTCCTTATATTTGACTTCGAAGTTAAGTAAACCTTAGGTAAAAATAAAAAAAAAATCCTGAGAATTAAAAAATTTTCGTTATTTATTTCCCTGTTTTTCTTCATTGCAATGAGATAAATTAAAAAGGGATTATTACGTTATTTTTCTGTAATAATTAATTACAATGTTAAGATTACTTGGAAAACCTAATTAAAGGAATTATGAAGTAATATTTCCTTCATAATGTACATCATAGGAGATTGCCCTGTCAAGTTAAATTCTTAAGTATAGTTTACGTATTTTTAACCAACATATGTCGATCAGCCCTTAGAAAATTCAACCTTTAATGTGACTTGTTCTTTAGAATATTAAATCCTATAAAATTAATTATAATCATTTTTACTATCTGATGAACCGTTCTAGAAATATGTATCTATGTACATATGCGCAAAAATCCACTTCAAAAATCAAACTTGCACAGATGGGTGACCATACGAAATTACATACGGACATTCATTAAGGTATCATAAAAATTGGTTACGATATGATCTGTTAAACTATAGTCAGTACACTTGAAATAATTTTTTTACAGTTTGTTTAATATTTATTAATTCTGTTTAACATGCCCTCGGACTGATCCAAAGGTTGATATATCGCCAGAAAAAGCAATCCATTCAACATTGTGTCAAACTTTGTACATTTGAATTCGCTCCTTAAAGCATTCTTATTTCAAAACTTCAGAAACTTTGAAGCATTGATAAAACGTTCATGCTTCGAAGGGTTCGACTCCAAGCTTCGAATAATTTAAATCGTCAAATCAGCCTAGGTATCTTCGGTAAATTATCTTAAAAACTTGTTCTTGGAAAGTCGATCAGATTATAAGATTTGATCCTAACTAACAAGTGAACTAATGATAAAAATTTCGATATTTTGTCAAAAAATCTATAATCCCCAAACCAAATTCCCCAAGATATCGATTTGGACCATAAATAGCTAAATTTGTTTGCCTTTTTGAATCTCTATATTCTGACCAAAAAATTGTAATTCGCTACCTTAGATATTGATTTTGTGGCGAATCTTGCATTTCTTAATTTTGACTACAAATTCGGAATTTACAACCACGACGGCTCTAATAATTTTGAGCATTATCTGCCATCCGAACAACTCTCAGATATTGATTTTGAGTAGCATTGGGTCACAATGGCAAAATTCGTTCGCCATCTTGTAGGTACCATCGTCATTTTACATTATATAAAAGTGCAAACATTTTAGCACAATAACTCACCGGGAAGTATGGGCAAATATAGGACTACAAATATTGCACATCGGTCACATTGTAGTCTTTCGAAACTTCGAAATTTCGAAAAGAATTCGAAACATCGATAATCAACAGCTCTAAGAGATTGCGATTCATATATTTTATTCTTGTAACGAGAACAAAATATATGAAACGCATTCGTGATTTCAACGCTATTACGCTGGCATGCGTTAGCCTTAAAGGTACGTGCGAGCAAGTAAGAAATTCTTCTATATTTTGTGGGCAAATCTCACGGAAGTTGTATTGCATTTTCTTAAAAACAAAAAATAAAGCATTTAGACTGCATCAGTTAAACATAAGATTTGAACGCCACATAAATACGAGAATGTTCCGCAAATGTAGAATCAAATAGCCATAACTATTTTTTTTCTGTATAGAAATTGAGTGCCACAGCACTATATCAGAATCTCTAAATTCGATTTACGGAGAGGGTAATTTCAAAATACACAGATGACAAAAATTTTTATCTTGCAAATTTACAATTTATTCGATGAAGTCAGACAAATACATGGTCATCAGAATAATCAGCCACAATCAGCAGCAACGTTGAGAGATAGAACACTACCACCACAACCACCATTACCCCCATAACCACCTGGCATGGCAATTCCTTCACCGAAGAAAACTGAAAAATAATTTCATATCATTTAAAATTATCAATTTATTATTTTTTAGAAATGAACTAACCAGCAACAAGAAGTGCTAAGAATATTCCCGAAACTTTCATTTTAGAATACAGTTTTCAACTATACAATATTGGTAGTTCTGCGGGCACTCTATATAAATACGATTTGTGTTGTAATAAAAGTAGTAACTGTAAACACGATTTCTGCATTTTGTTTTATGAGCTATACACGTTTACTTTTTTCCGGGTAATTAATTGTACACGATTACTTCATCAAACAATAGCAACAAATTGAGTAAGAATTATTAATTAAATATTTATATTTGTGCGATACTCAAAAACATGAGAACAGCAATGCATAATAGGTCGACAACACGACCTCCGCCCCAAGAGATTTAATGACTCGGTAAGTGAAAGTTCTGAATAATATTATCCGTTTTTAGTTTTTAGTTCAGTGCAATTAAGAACGTTTCTTGCTGCTATCAGTGATTTTCGTGTGCATCTATGTAATTATGACAATTTATTGATATTTCTGGTTATAGTTTTGGGATCTATCTTTATCAGAATACTTATTCACCCTCAAAACATAAGCGAACACGATAGCGCTTATCTTGTTGTGGCTAAAGATGTAAGGAAAGTTATTATTGTAAACACTACATTCTGTAAACCAAGAGATCAGACGATAATAATATTAAATAAAATAAAATTAATTTACCTATCTTGCTTGATACAACGCACCTGTACTGAGCTCTGAACTACAGCGGCAATAGAATTTGAGTACGCTAAATGTGGCTTATCGTACTTCCTGTTTTCGCTACAGGGTATTTCCGTCATGGAGGTCTATAGGGCAAGAGACAATAGCACTCGCATAGAAAAAACATAAATTTGGCAGTGTCCAAATGTGTAGTGAAAACCGAAATTTCTGTGGTATACACAAGAAAAGTTTTATTGCAAAATATGAAATGCTAGAACTCAGATTAAATCTTAAAAGTTTACGCATGAGTTGCAATTGTGATTATAGTTATAGTTACAGTTTCCACGCTCGCCTCTCCGGTTGAAAAAAATCAGGAGCATTGCCGCCTTGAAGAAGACAGTGGAAAGGCTGCAGTCCGCTGTAACTGAGGCCTTCGAAGAAGAAGAAAACCCATACCGTCATAGAACTGCAGTCTTTGTGGACTCCGTAAGGCTTCCAGAAGTCTTTCTAATAAGCCTCGGTGGATTTACTTCCAGACTCAGAGTAACTGCAAGAGGCTTGTTGGGAAATCAAAAAGACAGGGCCTTTGTAGACTTCTGTTGACGGCTATCGTGCATCGGATAGGCTGCCAAGGTGCTCTTAGGATTGACCCGTCGGCCAGGCTGAATGTTCTGTGAAGTCCAGGTGGCTCCTTTCTGGCATCGAAGGAAGAAGCCTGTAGACTTCTCCTCTCGACGCATTTTCCAGACTTTAGGCTTGAAGAAGACCGGCAGTTGAGTGATGAGCATCCCCTACCTCTCTGCACTGTTGGTGACTGGTCCACTGCTGCCTTCTCGGCTTTTAAACTCACGGGTCCAGACGGTATTCTGTCTGCCCTTCTTAAGGCAGAGAGCGTTGTGTTGGCTCCCTACATCGATCCCATTTTCACGGCATGCATCGCATTTGGATATGTCCCAGATCTATCTATAGAAATTTATAAACATTAATCATGAAATTACGCCACAGAACGTGAGCCAAACTTTTAATGGAATATTTTTCTTTTTCTTAATTTATTTGTATTTCAAATGAATTCAATAATTTAGTTTTGTTTTGTCACCGAGATGCGATAACCGTCCAGAGGCGGTTATATCGGATTACGTGTAAATTATGCCCTATTGTGCTTTCTTTTGTTACTACGTGTTTATTATTTACTTGTATCATTTTTACCAGTTTGTTTTTGTTTTAAATGCGTAAGTTTATTATCATGAGCGCTGAAGGGGGAGCGAAAAAAAATCGGGGAGTCCGAAAACCGAAAAGAAATATGTAACTTTTTAGTGATCTCGGAAGAACAAATTTGGGAGTTTATGGATTCGATTGAAACGGACTATTCAGATTGGAGTACGGATGGTGATTTTGAAGATGATGATAGCATTACTGATCCTGACTTCCTTTCCGAAGATGTACTGGTTCGTCAGGACGTAATTCCACAAAACGCGGAAAAAAAATCGCGAAAACTTTCAAGGATTAGGGACAACTGAATCTGCAGATGCGTTTATCAGAGCTGTGAATTTTTCATTGAATATCAGCTCTATCAGTGAAGGTCGTGCTTCGTTTGCAGAATCGAGGTTTCCCGATGAAGCTAATGAGCAATTATTTCGTCCAACGCATGCAGAAATCTCAACAGCAACAACTTCAACAATACATAGATATAAACCATCAAAGACACGGTTACGATTGCAAGAAATTGAAAATGTTGCTCCTCAGTTCAATCCAACTCAACGTGGTTTCACTGGAGCAGATTTGTATATCGAAACCCACTAACACTTCCTTGAGAGTATCATTTTTCTCTCCTACATACGTACAGAATATCGATTTAAAATCCAAAGAATTTTCTAACATTACATAGCGAAAGAAAGGCATTCAGTTGCATAAAACCAAGTAGCTTTCCATGGGAATAGTACGTTGCCAAGTACATTTCCAGATTTAAAGACTCCGATGCGATACCTTTTGTATTTTTTCACTGGGATATTATTAACTTGATTGCTGCATTTTCGATAAATTCTGTGCAGCTCCGCCAGTATGTAGGAATTCTAGCCTACATGTCGATATTTTGAATCAATCAGAAGTACCAATGACATGTAGACAGTTCGAAACAAAGAAACGGTATTTGTGTTTCGGTGATGAAGTGCAATGTAGAAATAAAGAGGAACACCGGTACGTTCCTTTCTTTAGGATTACAAAACTTTCTGACATGTTGAACGAACGGTTCGATTCCATAAACAAGACTCCTCGTTTATTCATTTATAAACAGATGTGTGCAACAAAAATGACCCATCATTTCCGCCAATATTTACCAAATAAGCCACATCAGGGGGCATAAAATTATTCGTGATTTGCGATTCTTACGGATATTCTTATCGCTTTGAAATTTACAATGGAACTAGCGATAATGTAATTCTTTCAGGTATGCCAGATCTTGGAGCCACCTCTAATATTGTTGTGAGATTGACACACACTGTTTCATACTTTGTGAATCACATAGTGTATTATGACAATTTGTATATTTCATTACCTTTGCTGGTGTACTTACGTGCGCGCCAGATATACTCATTAGGAACAATTCGCTCTAACAGAATTCCAAACTGTAATTTGGCATCTGAGAAGGGTTCAGATTTAGCTAAAGCTGAAAGACGATATGCAATTGAAAATATTAGAACTTCATTGGCTTGGGTATTTCCATAGTGTTATGGAAAGACACTAAGAATGTTAAACTTGTTTCTACATACTTTGGAATTCAGGCGTTTGCAAGAGCAAAAGGACCCACACGTTGACCTAATGGATGGACTAATGGGTCGTTTATCAGATCCGCTTGAAGACACGAAATCCAATGCTTCGCCTATTTTATCACATGCTAGTTGTAGCGATGACCAATGCATACATTCTATGTATATCGTCGAATTCATATAGGCGATCCGAAGTTATAGTTGCTATTTGCTGCTGCTTTTTGCAAATATAGATCTAATGAAATCTGTGTGGTTGGCAAACCGTCTATACAGCTATGAAAGCCTACTTCATCTGCTACTGGACAAAAAGTTCAAAAGCCAACTGATGACGTCCGGTATGACGATGTGGTAAAAAAAGTTGCAAAAATTGTAAGAAATCAGAAACGCAAATCTATTGCATCCGATGCAACCTAAAATTTATGTTTGACCTCGACGAAAAACTGTTTTTATGACTTCCATCGTCAAAAGTGATTTGTGATGTTTTGAATTTAAATAAAACTTTATTTATTATTTCCTTAATCCGTTATAATCCGTTGTCGTAGATGTTACGACCAGGTACACAATAGGAGTGTTCCATGTGTATTACCGAAGCAATCACTAAGTGGAATATCGCCCCTAATGCATTGCAGACGATTTTGTAGCCCACATTTCATAGGGTTACTGGCCTCCAGTTTCCCATCCTCTGCAAATCTCCTTTCTTTGGAATCAATCGCATAACAGACCTCTTCCAACTAGAAGGAAAGTCAGAATGTGTCTCAACCGCCGAATTAAAGACTTCCAAAAGGTCAGGAATTAATAAACCCCTGAAACGTATGAAAAATTCTGGGGTCAAGCCTTCATAACCAGGTGAAGTGTGTCGGCTTAGATCCTTTGTCACAGCGATCATATCCTCCAATCTGATTACTGTACCCAGGAGCTTCTTACTGTCTTCAGAGAAAATGGGACTATTCTCAAAAAATTCATGAGTGGTCGAGGATGTTGTTGACGTCGATTCAGAGTAGAGACTACTGTAATAGTCTCTAATATATTCTGATAGCTGCTGTCCGTTGAGGACTTGTCCAGATTCATCAACTATCAATACGACTTCACAAGAAGCAGTTGGCGTCTAGTTGCCTGAAAGAAGTACTCGGTTGGAGAATCGCCTTCCCTCAGCCAGCGTGATTTGCTGCGTAGCACAAGCTCCAAGCTATGCTTGTAAGTTTGTGCTGTCAAGCGTTCCTTTATTCTGTTAAAATAAAGAATCAACTCCGGCTGAGTTGGGAGAAGAGCTGCCACCCGAGATACTTCGGCCGACAAGCTAGAAGCTTGATAACCACTTCAATTGAAATTCGTTTCGATAAAAAATCGAAGTTGGAGCTTTCCAACATCCAACCATTGACTAACAAGAAGAAAGTCAACTTTCCTCTCTTGCCAATCGTGCCAGAATTCCATGAACTCATTGATGAACTGCTCGGAATTCAACAAATAGTTGTTGAATATCCAATATGCAGTTCTTCTTTCAACTAGAGTGCTTGTTGCCACTACAAGAAGTTGATCACTAACGGAACACACTTCATGAGTGACATCAACGAAATTTTCTAGTATTCCAGGCGAGACGAAAAGTCCATCGATTCTGGAGCCTGCAAGACTTCCGTGGATATTTCGCGATACCCTCGAGTATGATCTAGTCGTAGGATGCATCCAACGATAGATATGCACGAGTCTGAAAACACGGACAAATTTCCTCAATCGAGTAACATTGACTGAGTTGAACTCAACTCCGGAATGCCGATCCACTGAGGGATTCAGCGTGCAGTTGAAATCACCTCCGAGGATAGTTTCACCGCTAAAATGCACCAGACAGGATTGAACACTATCAAGAACTTGTCTTGTAATGTCCTGGTTATGAGGAATGTACACGTTTACTACCTTGATATGTTTGCCTTGAACGACAAAGTCCAAGGAAGAAGCGAAGCCTGGGAAGATATCTGTATTGACAGGAGACGATAATGTAAATTAGTTGGATACAATGATTGCGACTCCTGAGCCTCGGCGAGGGGCAGGTGTGGCAAACATTGCATAGCCATTGTGCAGGTAAGCAAAACGCTCAAGTTGTGTATAAGTGTCTTGAGTGAAATTCGTCTCCTGCAGAAGTGTAATGTCTATATCGAACATTTTGACATGTTCGATAGTACTGTGTATGACTGCTTAAACCCCCAATGTGAAGAGACGCTATCTTACACATTCAAAGAGATAAGAAGCTCAAACGATGACTAGGAGAATCGGCCAAGCGATGCTCCTGAACCAACTCCTCCACCTTCCTATGAAGTCGATCTAACCGAGCTGCATCGTTGTACTTCCTCTTCTTCTTGCACTCCTGTTGTAGGATTTGAAGCTGAGGATGTAACAACACTGGCCTCTGCAACTCCTAGAATACTCCAGATTTTATCTGAATTCTTCCTGTACTGGAGCTGAGCAAGAATTTCGGAGATCTTCTCCCTAGGAATGGTTTCCATACCTTTCGAGACTTCAAATTGGCTACCACTCGAAATGGTGCTACCACACGACTCGTAGCCACTGAAGCTGGAGAGACCAGTTACATCCAAACCGGTCATTTCGCAGTCGGAAAGATGTTCGAGAGGCTCTTCCGCCTCTCTCACAACAACCTTCGAACCGCGAGTTCCACTATCGTCCTACTCCGAGTGGGTCCGCTTTGATGCGACTGGCTTTGCTGGCGCTGCAGGAGGCAGCATCGCCCAGTCCTCCTTATTCCTCCCCCTCGTCCTCCTTATTTTACCTACTAGGCTAATCGACTCCTCGTCGGAAGTAGCCATGCTTTCACGTGACGACGTGGCGCCGTTTACAGCCTTAATTGTTTTTGCCTCTAAGACAACTTCAGGCAATTTAACCACTGGCTGCTCCAAAATAGCGACTTGAGTGTTAGCTGAAGATTCCTTCTCCAGAGCCACTACTGTAGCAGTGGTTTCCTTCGAGGGAACCCTCGGGGTTCAGCTTTCTTCCCGCTTTTCTGGAGGCAGTCAGCAATAAAATGCCATACCAAATGGCAAGCATGGCATTTTGCTTCGGTGCTCACGTCTATCCAGTGCCTCGAGCCAGATATGCTCAGGTAACAGCCTTTTGGAAGCGTGCACCCCTTATTTACAGTGATGGATGCTTCCCGGCTGGTACCGAAAATACCCCGCCCGAGACCATTTTCCCCAATTTTATTGAGAATTGCGCGAACACTGCCATGAACCTTCCCAAATCTCCTTAGGAGATTCAGGAGGTCTTCATCACAGGCTAGCATTGGGACCCGTGAAAACACAACCTTCGTGGGCTTCTCCCTGCGTGGGAATGGCACAAGCTGTCTACCATCCACCTGGATGCCCGCAAGCATGAGCTTGGAAGCACTATCGAGGGTCGTAGTATACACGTCAACCATTCCCCCAGCTATTACTCCCATGAAGAATAGCTCCTCACGGGAGATGACCTGCAAGATCGCTTTCCGGTATGTGCTCTGAGGACATCTATTGATGTGCTCGAGCTGCATACCGTAGCTCTCATCATGCCACCTCCCGTCGAAAAAAGCCTGTAGACCCACACCGGTCTTAGGCCGAGGCTTACCTGCGTCCAGTGGGGCTGAACAAGGAGTGATGCCCTTTCCTATAATTTCAATAGATGACTCCTTATTGGAACTCCCAGTTACCTGCTGGGCGGCCTATATTCACACCTGGCGGGTAAGTAATAAAGGAAATCAAAAAACCGACTTCATATGCGCTCACCCAAAAATACCCTAGTTGGCAATTTTTCTGAATTACGAAATTAGTGCATATAAATTTGTGATTCAGAATTTGGAACTTATTAAAGACCTTAGTTGGTTTCATTACTTTGTTAGCTCTTTCGGAAATCCTGTGGAAGTATGAATGCACTACCAGACAAGAGTTTCAGGTCCGATCCTATATAGTTTCCATGAAAAATGCCTTTCTTTTGGGTTATTATTCTGTTGAAACATCCTTTTTTTGTTTTTGTGAAGTATCTTATTGTCAATTAATAGTCTCTGTAACACAACAATTGAGCAAATTTTTGTTAAACGTGGAGAATTTAATTAAAAGAGAATTAATAAAGATCGATCTGTGTGATGATAATAAGTGGAAATCTATATCTGCACAAGCCTAATCATAATTTCTCAGATAAAATTAAATTAATCAAATATAAAAAAAAAAAAAAAATGATGGAAACAACACAAACAAAATTTATTGTATGTATTTGAATAATATTTAATACTTATTTGAGTCCGGTTAGCTCCACAAAGTCTTGTCGTCAGGTCCACGAAAGGTTATATATTTTTTTAATGCTAAAATATAAATAAAAGTTAGGTGAATATGCAACACATTTGTATCCATTAAACCATACACAGTTGTACGCAACAACTATCATAAAATACATTACAAAAATTACAGAACGATAATTATGCTACAAGAACAAATCTAAAACAAAACACAAAATATAATATGTAAACAAATTTCCAACTTACCTGGGTTATTAGTGTCACTGACTGATATTAAAGAATGGGATTTGAATTTCGTTGACCATTGTTGAACTTGTTCGATATTTGCCGATTCATTGGACATACCAATATGTAATCTACCATAAAAAGAGAAAAGGGGAAGGTACATTTTTTGGATTCAGGGTAATTGATCTGATCCGTTTTACATAGATGTAACGGAGAAGTCCTCCCGAACCATAAGACTAGAAGATTCGATGTTTTTAAATCAAACAAGTCGCATCGTTTGAAATCTATAAGCAAAAAAGTACCTACAAAGAAATCTATGATCGAAATCCAAAAGTTGACTTTGTTCATAAAATTACGCATAAAAAAAAAAAATTGTTTAAAATTGTCGAAAAGTTGTTGTGAACAATTGTTGAGTGAGTTGAACTTTATAGAATCAAATATCAGCAAAATTGAAAGTTATTGAAATATGATAAAGAAATCGTCGCGCTCTTTTTAGTACTAAAATTTGTGAAATTGTGCATGAACAAATTTGTGTGACTAAAGAAAACTATTTGTACGGGGCTATTATTTAATTCCTCAATGTATAAATGCATCTACATATAACTTTGGTGGAGGGGAACAGCGGCTTTTTTTTTAAAGGAGCAGGGGAACAGGAGAAACCCATCCCAAGCATGGAGGCCTTAGCGGCCTGCTAGAAGCCCATTCACCAAAACCTTCCCATCCTCTTAATGAAACGCATCAGGTTTTAGTGAGGAAGGATATTCAGCTCATCTACAGATAGAAGGGCAGACCCTAGAGTATCCAGTTTACTCCGAGCGAAGGCCGGACACTCACACAAAAAGTGTTCGGTTGTCTCAGGCGCTCCCTCCAGCCAGGATAGGTACTCAGCAGGGCTGTCAATAACTCCCATCCTTGTTAGATGAGCGTGAAGTGAGCTGTGGCCGGTTATGATGCTAACCACGGTTCTACATTGTTTCTTTCCGCGCTCCATGAGAAAATCGGAGATACTCTCATTGGGCCCATCAAGAAACAGTTTTGTACACCTACAAGTACTCAGGTTCTCCCATCTCTGCTGATGCTTCCTATAATCATCCACGTTGATGAGATACCCAATCTCGAGGTGGCAACGCTTACGGCGTGCTCCGGTCTGAGGAACGGAGAATCAGAGCCAGCCCTAGCTACAAGGTCAGTCCTTTCATTCCCCATGAACCCCATGTGATCAGGAACCCACAGGAGGGACATTTGGTTGTGAACACACAAGTTATCCACTGATGCCCTGCAATACCCCAGTAACTTAGACATTATCCGAGGGCCACTCAGAGAAATCATTGTCTTTCCTCTTGATTTGCATATCAAGGGCTAACTTCGAAATTGGCGAAGACTTCAGGCTGGAAGACAGCGGCTTAGTCAGAAAACTTTTTTTCGGGTTCAATTTCCAGAGTTTGATTATTCTTGTTCAGAAAACCATTTATTTGGTTCCATGTCATTATGGTAAATTTTTCAGATCATATTTTCTCATTAATCACCGTTAGAAACCTCCACATCCAAAAGATGTAAACGGAAAGGTCAAGGTATAAGTAGTACTAGTTTATTATTTTTCATGCCTAAAGGCTCTAGCTCAACTTTGGCGCGGGAAATATAAGGCAATTATCATTTTTTTTATATTAAATGTGATCACCAAAGGGAAGTTAAACATTTGAGTTGTTTAATCATAACACAAAATTAACAACACATGGGCCTCACAGGGTTTTAAGAATTACCACGAGTCTCTTTAGAGGAGCGACGGAAATGCTATTTTCAGCACTCACTTACATAAATATATTATACAAAAAAAAAACATTGTGACTTTAAGGAATACTATTTCAAAAATTCTAAATATGAAATTTATATCTCTCTTAGTCAAGCACTACACCAGACTATTGATATACTGATGAGGTGATGGTGAAATTTAAAATAATCAGGAACAGATATATTACGAGGACATCACATCAGTAGGTAGTGCTACATTCACTTAAAGTGATCTGAATTTTATGTCAAAATCGCTAGCACTTAAAATGGAATTCATAGAGGAGGAATAGCTTTTGCTGCTTTTATTATTAAAGAATTTAAGAAAAAAGCAAAATAAACGAAAATATTGGGTGTGTGTTGGGTTATATGTTAATATACATTTATTAATATAGTCGGGATTTTTTATGGCATTTACATCTGAAAGAAAACTAACAATCATTCATGATAAACGATAAAGTCCAACTATCATTCTTGATAAGTGATACAATCCAGGAAGCCCAACAATTGAGTTAGTTATACACATATTCCGTGTATGGAGGAAAGAAGCCATGTTTGTCGATTGTAAATTGCAAATTTGAGCTTCAACAAGCAAAAAGGCTAGAATTGGTCTAAGACCAATTCTTATGATACCCTAGATGAATGCCCGTATGTAATTTTGTATGGTCACCTCTCTGTGCATGTAGGATTTTTGAAGTTGTTTTTCGCATATATTTCTAAAATGTTTCGTCGGACAGTAAAAATGGTTATAACCAATTTCATAGGATTCTGAGGAACTTTTCATAATCAAAGCCATCTAGGACTGATCGTTTTCACAGTATACGTAAAATACCTAAATTTTTTTATAGCAACACCAAGAGGGGGTTGCCCAATTTAGTCCACTTTTTAAATTTTATTTACTATTACCATGAAAACATCATTTACAAAATTTCAGCTCACTATGTCGACGCGTTCTCAGGCAGTGTCCAAATATACAGTGGAAAACGAAATTTTTGTATGGCAATCCCACGAAGGACTTAATGTTACCATATTTTTTTAAAGTCCGTGTACAAAATTTCAGCTTTCTAAGTGAACGCGTTCTCGAGTTATCGTGCGCACGGACGGACAGCTGGACAAACGAACAGACAGACGGACGGATATGCAAAAATCAAAATAACTTTTAATATTATGCGTGGGTTGGGTGTCCAATCCATTTTGTTTACCTTCATTATTTCTGTGCGTTACAAACGGAATCACAAACTTAGTATACCCTATAGATTTCATCTAGGGTACAAAAATTGATTGGAGGAAGCGTCAAAATTAAGAAATATGCATTTAATTTGGTGGTTTTTACAGTAACTATGGAAAAAATTAAATAAAAGTCTCATAAAATTTTCCTATTCATTTTCTTAATATGTGGCATTCATTCTTCTTTTATTAAATAAATATGGCGCATATTACATTAATCGACCAAAAAGTAGGTTTGATTTTAAATCTAATGACAATTTTCATGGACGTCAAGGCAAAAGATCTAAAATTTTCGATTTCGAGGGCAAGCATCCATATTCAGGTAATTTTATTATAATTTTTTCCTAACAAAATATTTCGACTTAAAATAGAGCATTTAGCCCTTGTAAAGGCAAAAGAGATTTGACAATTAACTAAATTGAATTCTACAGCATGATTTAACATTATTAAATTGTTTTTGTAGTAAACATTTATTTATAAACGATGCCACCAAATCAGATGGTACTTCTGTTGCACTTGAATACCTATTTACATTCTGTCAAACTAGTTTCGACACTGATCAAATAAAACACAAAATATCCATTATTCATCCAAATTTATTGAGTTTCCTTCAAAACAGGCTCCATTTGAAGCGACACATTTCTTCCAACGAAAAATCTAATCATCCATACACTTTTTGAAGTCTTTTTCCGAGATTGCCTTGAGTTCCTTCAGCGAATTCGTCTTTATGTCTTCAATCGAGTTAAAATGGGTTCCTCGAAGCGGCAATTTAAGCTTCGGGAACAGGAAAAGGTCACACAGAGACAAATCTGGTGAATACGGTGTTTGTTCGATGATATACGTGGCATTTTTGTTAAAAAATTTGGCCACCTTGATGGCTTTGTGAGGCAGTGCGTTGGCATTGTGCAACATCCATGAATGAATTTTTCTACCAAAGATCCGGTCTTTTTTACGATTGCTCTGTCTTAAACGCCTCACAATATCCAAGTAATATTATTTATTCACTATTTTACCCTCCGGAAGGAATTCCGGAGAGAAGAACCTTAATTTTGGACCGACTTTGCCTCGGATCTTTGGGTTTCGCTCGTTTGGCAAGTGCCATTCCGATAATTGCTGGCTGGTTTGCATATCATATTCATAGACCTAAATCTCTTCACCCGGAATGATGCGTCTGATTAATGTGGGGTCCGAATTCACTCATTCTAGCATGTCTCCACATACTCGATTACGATGCTTCATTTGAAGAAAATTGAGGTCTTTTGGAACACGGCGGGCTGCGATGCGTCTCATGCCCAAAACATCTACCACAATACAGAATTCGAACCGATTCATGAGAGATGTTGAGTTCACGAGCTAGCTCTCTGAGACTGGAACGATGATTATCAACCACTAATTTCTTCACTTTATCGACGTATCCCTAAGTATTTGAGATTGAAGGCCATCCAGAACGAGGCAAATCATTAATGGCTTCACGACTTTCCTTGAACGTTGATCGATATTTTTTTCCATAGTAAAAATCGCCAAACACTACTGAAACAACTCATATTTTGGACTCTTGTCAACAAACTAATTGACAGATCGTGCTCAAGCTCAGCGTCATAATACCCTACAATGCTATCAACTTACGAAAAGAATTGAAAAAAATTTAACACGGGCGATTTGAAAGATTCAGTCCCAAAACTTATTTGACAGAATGTATAAATCAACTTATGATTTATCTAAACTAAAGATTGATTTTACAAGTTTTAAAGCACGTTAAACATTTCGAAAATAATCAAAAGTTTTTCTATAAGGCTTAGGACTTTTTGATGCCATATTTTCATTATTTCTCAATAAGGCTGCATATCAATTTCAATTTCAATTTATTTATTACGGTAAAGTACAAAAGATCTGAGATCTTAGCCTAGTACATTATAAGAGAGGGTGAAAAACTACATGAACTAAAACTAACTTATTTAAGCAAAAGATGTTAAAAAGAGTAAGTTAACAATTTGAAAACAAGAAAAAAGAAAAATAAGAGATGAAGAAAAAACTGAAAAGCAAAAATTAGAGAAAGAGAACAAAAATTATTAATTATTTAATTAAACTTTCTTGAATTTCCTGACTTCATTCACATCAATTACTTGGTTAAATTCATTTGATTTCATTTATGCATTAGCACAACCTGACACCACCAAGGAGAAGAGGAAGAGTATATTAATAAAATATCAAAGATTTAAGTCACAAATTAGACGCCCGAAAATAGAGGTTGAGCCGGCCCTCTGGACACGAACTGGAAGGGAGTTCCACATTCGAGCGACCTGGATAAAATAAGAGGCCTCACCAGCCGAGGAATGGAAACGAGGAACTAGTAGATTGGAATGTCGTGAAGATTGCAGGAAATGTATCTGGTCATACAGATATCCAGGTTTACCAGAGTGAATTAGCATATAGAGGAATATTAAGGCTTTGCGCTTTATGTAAGAGTTGATCGAGCAGCCAACCAACGAGAGTCTGTACGGAGTTATATGCTGCCAACGTTTAATGCCAAACACAAATCTAATGCAATCGTTAAAAGCAACTGCAACTTTCCGCGCGCATACGCTATCAAGTTTGGGATATATCAAACTTCCATAGGTAAAATGGGGTAATAAAAGAGCTTTCACGAGTTGCAAGCGAATATTTGTTGACAGTAATCCTGCAGATAGCCACAGTCTGCGTAATCCCCCATACATTTTAGGGAGCATCAGTTTAACGTGATCACAGCAACTTAACTGTCCATTTAGCTTGACCGAATTCACAAAACGCAGCGGGGAGTTGTCAAGAAAAATATGTGGGATATCACGCATGTCATACAAAGAGTTGTAGATAGGAAGACAGTGCGATTTGCTAGGGTTTAGTGAAAGTCCGTTGTTGATCGACCAAGTGTAGATACGAGAAAGATCATCATTAATGCGAGCAGCACAATCTTCTATAAGACCAATAGGCCTACTCAGGTATATTTGTACATCATCAGCATAGAGATGAAGCTGAACATCTTGAACCACCTTTGGCAAGTCATTAATAAACAAAGAAAACAACAGCGGGCTCAACACAGATCCTTGGGGTACACCACAGAAAAGGGGGACTAGGGAGGATGAAGAGTCGCCAATTTGTACCTTTTGAAACCTATCAGTGAGGAAACTATCGATTAAGGAGATCGCAGAGGAAGAGAACTTAAAATTACTGCGAAGCTTATCTAATAGCTTAGAGTGGCTGACGCTATCAAAAGCTTTTGAGAAATCCAGTAAGACAAGTATGCCAAAGCTCTTGGAGTCGAGAATCAGGCGAAGATCATTGGAAACTTTTAAAATAGCAGTTTCACAACTGTGTCCTGGTCGGAAGCGAGATTGAAATTGTGTTAAGAAGTTGTTGGCTTGGACAAATTCAGAAATCTGAGACGACAAAATTTTTTCAAATACTTTAGCAAAGTAGTAGAGAATGCTAATTGGCCGGAAATCAACATGTGATTCAGGGGAAGGTTTCTTGGCTACTGGAATGATGATGGCTATTTTCCAAGCTTTAGGGAATGAAGAGTAAGTCAGACAGGAGTTTAAAATATGAAGTATGTATGGTGAAATGTACAGTAATAGCATTTTGAAGAAAAGGGGATTTAAACCGTCAGGACCAACAGCATTGGACGAAATGGATGATACTGCCGAAATGAGATCAATGTGATCAATACCTCGAAATGCAAAACAGGTTTCTTGATGCTGGAAAGAGGGAGAGTTGAAATGAAGAAGCCGTGAGTTAAAATCACTAACAGAGCTATTGAGCACTCCATTGTCTGGATGGGGAGAGGTAAAGTGAATATTTAGTTCATCGGAGTTGAGATTGCAATGGGGCTCATTATCCCGATAAATGCCAGCATTTCGAAAGTTGCGCCAAAGTATTTTAGGGGGTAAATTCGGATCAAATTTGGATTTGAAATATAGACGTTTGGCATTTCGAATAGCAGTAGTGACGCGATTGCGCGCAGTTTTAAATAAGTTACGAGCGAAGTCACTGCGTACACGTTTATAATTCTGGTATAAATATTCCCGTTCGACTATAAGAAGATTGATTTGAGGGGTAAACCAAGGACAGGTGGTGGGGATTACCAGCTTAGTACGAAGAGGCACATATTTATCAAATAGATAATTTATTAGAAAATAAAATTTATCCACCTTGCAATCAACTGATGTATAATTATAGATATCCGACGAGGGTAAGGATAAGCATTCACGGAGTAAGTTATCAAAGTTAATGTTTTTGAAGTCACGGAAGGTGAAGCTGGTTCTAGACGGAATTTCAAGGGGAATATCGTAACACAAAAAGATAAGGTCATGGTCAAGTATGCTGGGAGGACTAATCTGGTTATGAAAAAGAATTCTATTAGTGTTAGTTGTTAGAAGAAGATCTAAAAGTGATGGTTTATTGCAATTAAAGTAGGTGGGGAAGGAATTGACAGTATTTAAGTGTAACGATTGCATTAAAAATAAAAAGTTGTCCGCATTATTGGATTGATTTAAAATATTTACATTGAAGTCACCAGCAACTATAACATTTTCATAACGATGAGTAAGGCGAGAGATACAAGTGGCAAATTCGTCAGAACTGCTAGTGGCAAAATTACCTGGGGGGCAGTACGCAACAGCCAGCAGACATTTGTCAGCCCCTGTGTCAACCTCCAAACACAAAAATTCAATGCTGTTTGACTTCGAAAAATCTACCCTATAGCCTTTAAGGCCCTGCTTCAAGAAAATAGCAACTCCTCCACCGACACGGTTTAGACGGTCATTCCTATAAAGGCTATAGCCCGGAATAGACACCAAGCTCGAAGGTATACCCGCATGGAGCGCATCAGAACACGTTAAAACATTTTTAGCACACTCAGTAATGGTGAAATAAACTTCTTGTTTCCGTTGACTTTGACGGCAAGATTACGTTGTTTTAACAATGATTGAACTCGCTAAACATGTTTATCTAGTTCAATTCGCCTTGAGGTTAATTTCCTTCTGAAATCGGACTAAGAGGACAAAGACAATCGAAAAGAGAAATTGCCGTTATATTGCCTTGAATTTGGGAATAGATTCAATTTCAAAGTCCATACATTTCCTTATATTTGACTTCGAAGTTAAGTAAACCTTAGGTAAAAACAAAAAAAAAATCCTGAGAATTAGGAAATTTTCGTTATTTATTTCCCTGTTTTTCTTCATTGCAATGAGATAAATTAAAAAGGAATTATTACGTTATTTTTCTGTAATAATTAATTACAATGTTAATATTACTTGAAAGGCCTAATTAAAGGAATTATGAAGTAATATTTCCTTCATAATGTACATCATAGGAGAGTGCCCTGTCAAGTTAAATTCTTAAGTATAGTTTACGTATTTTTAACCAACATATGTCGATCAGCCCTTAGAAAATTCAACCTTTAATGTGACTTGTTCTTTAGAATATTAAATCCTATAAAATTAATTATAATCATTTTTACTATCTGATGAACCGTTCTAGAAATATGTATCTATGTACATATGCGCAAAAATCCACTTCAAAAATCAAACTTGCACAGATGGGTGACCATACGAAATTACATACGGACATTCATTAAGGTATCATAAAAATTGGTTACGATATGATCTGTTAAACTATAGTCAGTACACTTGAAATAATTTTTTTACAGTTTGTTTAATATTTATTAATTCTGTTTAACATGCCCTCGGACTGATCCAAAGGTTGATATATCGCCAGAAAAAGCAATCCATTCAACATTGTGTCAAACTTTGTACATTTGAATTCGCTCCTTAAAGCATTCATATTTCAAAACTTCAGAAACTTTGAAGCATTGATAAAACGTTCATGCTTCGAAGGGTTCGACTCCAAGCTTCGAATAATTTAAATCGTCAAATCAGCCTAGGTATCTTCGGTAAATTATCTTAAAAACTTATTCTTGAAAAGTCGATCAGATTATAAGATTTGATCCTAACTAACAAGTGAACTAATGATAAAAATTTCGATATTTTGTCAAAAAATCTATAATCCCCAAACCAAATTCCCCAAGATATCGATTTGGACCATAAATAGCTAAATTTGTTTGCCTTTTTGAATCTCTATATTCTGACCAAAAAATTGTAATTCGCTACCTTAGATATTGATTTTGTGGCGAATCTTGCATTTCTTAATTTTGACCCCAAATTCGGAATTTACAACCACGAATAATTTTGAGCATAATCTGCCATCCCAACAATTCTCAGATATTGATTTTGAGTCGCATTGGGTCACAATGGCAAAATTCGTTCGCCATCTTGTAGGTACCATCGTCATTTTATATTATATAAAAGTGCAAACATTTTAGCACAATAACTCACCGGGAAGTATGGGTAAATATAGGACTACAAATATTGCACATCGGTCACATTGTAGTCTTTCGAAACTTCGCGATTTCGAAAAGAATTCGAAACATCGATAATCAACAGCTCTAAGCGATTGCGGTTCATATATTTTGTTCTTGTAACGAGAACAAAATATATGAAACGCATTCGTGATTTCAACGCTATTACGCTGGCATGCGTTAGCCTTAAAGGTACGTGCGAGCAAGTAAGAAATTCTTCTATATTTTGTGGGCAAATCTCACGGAAGTTGTATTGCATTTTCTTAAAAACAAAAAATAAAGCATTTAGACTGCATCAGTTAAACATAAGATTTGAACGCCACATAAATACGAGAAGGTGCCGCAAATGTAGAATGAAATAGCCATAACTATTTTTTTTCTGTATAGAAATTGAGTGCCATAGCACTATATCAGAATCTCTAAGTTCCCTTTACGGAGAGGATAATTTCAAAATACACAGATGACAAAAATTTTTATCTTGCAAATTAACAATTTATTCGATGAAGTCAGACAAATATATGGTCATCAGAAGAATCATCCACAATTAGTAAGAAGGTTGAGAGCTAGAACACCACCACCACAACCACCTTTACCACCTTTACCACCTTTACCATCAGGCATGGCAATTCCTTCACCGAAGAAAACTGAAAAATAATTTTATATCATTTAAAATTATCAATTTATTATTTTTTAGAAATGAACTAACCAGCAACAAGAAGTGCTAAGAATATTCCCGAAACTTTCATTTTAGAATACAGTTTTCAACTATACAATATTGGTAGTTCTGCGGGCACTCTATATAAATACGATTTGTGTTGTAATAAAAGTAGTAACTGTAAACACGATTTCTGCATTTTGTTTTATGAGCTATACACGTTTACTTTTTTCCGGGTAATTAATTGTACACGATTACTTCATCAAACAATAGCAACAAATTGAGTAAGAATTATTAATTAAATATTTATATTTGTGCGATACTCAAAAACATGAGAACAGCAATGCATAATAGGTCGACAACACGACCTCCGCCCCAAGAGATTTAATGACTCGGTAAGTGAAAGTTCTGAATAATATTATCCGTTTTTAGTTTTTAGTTCAGTGCAATTAAGAACGTTTCTTGCTGCTATCAGTGATTTTCGTGTGCATCTATGTAATTATGACAATTTATTGATATTTCTGGTTATAGTTTTGGGATCTATCTTTATCAGAATACTTATTCACCCTCAAAACACAAGCGAACACGATAGCGCTTATCTTGTTGTGGCTAAAGATGTAAAGAAAGTTAGTATTGTAAACACTACATTCTGTAAACCAAGAGACCAGACGATAATAATATCAAATAAAATTAAATTAATTTACCTATCTTGTTTGATACAACGCACCTGTACTGAGCTCTGAACTACAGCGGCAATAGAATTTGAGTACGCTAAATGTGGCTGATCGTACTTCCTGTTTTCTCTACAGGGTATTTCCGTCATGGAGATCCATAGGGCAAGAGGTAATAGCACTCACCTAGAGAAAACATAAATTTGGAAGTGTCCATATGTGTAGTGAAAACGAAATTTCTGTGGTATACACAAGAAAAGTTTTATTGCAAAATATGAAATGCTAGAACTCAGATTAAATCTTAAAAGTTTACGCATGAGTTGCAATTGTGATTATAGTTATAGTTACAGTTTCCACGCTCGCCTCTCCGGTTGAAAAAAATCAGGAGCATTGCCGCCTTGAAGAAGACAGTGGAAAGGCTGCAGTCCGCTGTAACTGAGGCTTTCGAACCTTCGTGTCTCTTTAGTACGCATATTGGAAGAAAACTCATGCCGTCGTAGAACTGCAGTCTTTGTGGACTTCGTAAGGCTTCCAGAAGGCTTTTTAATAAGCCTTGGTGGATCTACTTCCAGACTCAGAGGAACTGCAAGAGGCTTGTTTGGAAATCAAAAAGACAGGCCTTTGTAGACTTCTGCGAGCAGATTGAAGGCTATCGTGCATCGGTTAGGCTGCTAAGGGCTCTTAGGATTGACCCGTCGGGCCAGGCTGAATGTTCTGTGAAGGCCAGGTTGCTCCTTTCTGGCATCGAAGGAAGAAGCCTGTAGACTTCTTCTCTCGACGCATTTTCCAGACTTTAGGCTTGAAGAAGACCGGCAGTTGAGTGGTGAGCATCACCTACCACTCTTTTCACTGTTGGTGACTGGTCCACTGCTGCCTGCTCGGCTTTTAAACTCGCGGGTCCAGACGGTATTCTGTCTGCCCTTCATATGGCAGAGAGCGTTGTGTTGGCTCCTTACGTCGATCCCATTTTCACGGTATGCATCGCATTTGGATATGTTCCAGATCTATGGAGGAGGGAGTGGGTTGCTTTCGTTATGAAGCTTCTTACATGCATCCGAAGAGTTTTCGAATCATAAACCTCTCCTCATTCCTTTTGAGATGCCTGGAGAGGGTTGCGGATGAATATAACAAGGGAGTATCCCTAAAGGCTTCTCCTTTAAACACCTCACAGCACGCTTACTGGTGGGGCAGATCTACGGAAACGGCTCTCCATTCAATTTTTACTGTCATTGAACGGGGACTGGATCGTGGATTCATTACCTTGCGGGGGGGGGGCTTTTGACAGGGCCACCTCTGAGTGGCTGAGGCAGCTCATCGCCATGGTCTTGATCGCACTATAGTGCGATAGATCGAGCAAATGCTACGATGACGATACTTAATTGTAAGGTGGGCGTATGAACCTCTCTCAGTGTGCGAGTAGAGTGAGGTTACGCGCAAGAGGGCATGCTTTCCCCAGTATTCTGGTATTTGTTTGTTGAATCCCTCAACACGTTGCTGAAAAACATGGGGTTCGCATGTGAGGCGTGTATCGATGACATCCCTCTGCTCATTTCCAGGAACAGCATGTCTGCTGCATGTGCCTTCATATAACGAGGACCCAAGACAAAGGATTAATAGGGCTAAGAAAAAGTCTAATTTTATGGCCTTTTTGGGAGCCATTTCAAATCGTCAGTGTTTTTTTCTTTTTTTTTTTTAAATTCCTAAACAATTTTTTCTGTATGAGTCAATGGGGTTTTGTTTTTTGCGATGTTGCTAAAGCTCAGGGGATAACCCTATGATCCCGTAACACAACCTTGTAAGGAAAGGAAATAGCGGATGGGAACTGAGCATTATTGGATTGAGACAATTAAGTGACGGTGCGCATTCCGCTTGAATATTTGTGGCTGAGAACTGTGGCGGGGGGGGGGGGGGGGAACAGATGATGGCAAACTATTCCACATTCGTACTGTTATGCTTATCAACGATTCACGGAATTTCGCGGTACGGCCGAATTTGACTTCAAGGGTGTGAGGGTGAGTTCGGGTCATAGCTCGTGTGGTACGTATAAGAAGAATTCTATAAGGTATCAGACTAGAAAATTTGTCAGAGCAATGACCAGCGAAGTAGCGATAAAACAGAGACAATATTCCGGTGCTCTAGGGAATTAATAGTTTCTATTGATATGTCACCGGTAATAATCCGAAAGTCCTTCTTTTGGACATTGTCTAACGCGGACAATGTAGTGCGTCCAACCCCTTCCCAAATAATATTCTAATCTAGACCTGATATGAGACTTGTAGACTTGCGCCAAGTCTGATGGAGTAAAATATTTCTGGCATCTTTGCAAGACGCCCAGGCATTTCATTGCGTTTTTGGCTATACCAAAAATGTAATCGGACCAACTAAGATTGTTGCATATTTCAGTGCCTAATATTTTAAGAGATGGTGAGTTCGAGATATCTTCACCATCGACGGAATTGGTTTGAGTGGTAGTTAGAGTACGTTTGAGTGATATCAGGCAACATTGCGTTTTGGAAGCATTAAACAAGACCCGATTTGATTTGCCCCGAACAGAGTATTGTTCTGATGTCATAATTTAGTGCTTCGTATGTCAACTATAACATTCCCACAGGAATCAACTATAAAGTCGAACGAGTACACGAAATCAAGGGTACTGTCGTCTGCAAAACTATGATTGAAAGTGAGAGCTAACAGATCATTAATAAAAAATGAGGAAGACACTGCTGCACTGGAATCACTACATTATTTTAAATTCTTACGAATCACGTAAATGAAGGGGTAACGCGAAATATGTGGACCGTTGGTTTCACTCAAAAAATCTATACATATGTATGTATATTGAAATAAAAGATATTATAACCCTCTATTGTAAGAAATAATGCAATTTGTATTTTTAAAAGAAATCACTTAACTAATTACTGAATTATTATTTCGATACATAAAAGAACGAACAAACGATCGCTGCGGTGCGAATTAATTATCTCGGAATTAATTTAATTTCATTTAAATTGTTTCTTTCCATCAACACATAAGCTCTGATTTTGATAGATAAGCAAGAAATGAATGAGTCGACAGCATTTCTGATTTTTTTTTTTCTTCTTTTATTGTTGACTAGGCGAAAAATGAATGGAAACGTTAAATATTATAATTAAGGCAATGCAAAGGAGAATTGGCGGATCAAGTTTTTTATTTTGAAAGCACGTGTGGCGCCCAATATATCTATTTTGTTGTTTTGTCTTGTATTTTGTGAAGTGAACAGGTGCCCAACTTTGAACTGAGCTAGCTTTGTTATACCTCAAGATGTCACAATGAAATACGATAACTTACTTCAAGAGATTCAAAGAAATTATGGTATTTAAATACTTTTAGTCTTCAAACAAACTATGTTGCCTTTTTCGTACACCATTATGCCCTACTAATATGAGAATGATTCGTTTGCCTTCTCAATGTGTGAATATGAAACTATGGCTATGCTAATTATATTTTATCAATCCATAAATCCTAGACATTTTCAGAATCAGCTTTCATATGTACCTATATTAAAACGTATCTGTATATCCATATTTGTTTACTTAAGTTATTTTAGTATTTTTTCAAGCTACGCGACCATGAGCTATATCCTTATGTAACGTTCTTTGAATTATTTGTACGCAAGAAGGACGTCTTTCCTTCAAAAGGGAGTTTTTCGTGAATTTTATAGCCGAAAGGAAATTATTTGATGATGATAATGCAAGAATTCTGTTATTCGTTTTTTCGTTTTTCTTTTTCTTAAAGAAGTTCTTCTTTAGATACCACCATGTAGCTTTTATTAAATTACGGTAACTTTATGTAACCTTATTGTTGGTCTACTTTCATCTGTTGCTCATGCTTAGATTAAAGGTATTTTATTTTATTCTTAAGGAGATAGGAACATTATAATCTGATAAATTTTTATGGCCAATTTGATGGCCCCCAAAAAAACCAGATTACACTATACGGAAACTAATTCCACAATGATTGTACATCAAAATACATATATTGCTATAAACTTAGGCTTTACACAACTTCATAATTCACGGTTTTAAATCATTATGTGGTATATGTGGAACATGTAAACTTAATTTCGAGAGCAACTAGTATGTATTGTGATGTCCAAAGAAAATAGCACACTTCATTTTTTTTCCTTAATGATCTCTATTCTCTAAACTTTATGTGAATGCAACATTAATTTCCCACGGGAAGCAGCTCAACCTAAAGTATAATGTTGCCTCGCTGTTATTTCACGCGAACTTTGCATACATATGTTACGCTTAAGCATTCTAAATCGATTGAAAGTAAGAAAGCTTTTTTAATGTTTAAAAGTTTTATATTTATTCGTTCAATCGGAATCATTAAACTTTCAACTACTACATAAATAAAATTTTTTATTATAGGATAAACGCACCAATTCGCGTCCATTTCAAGAAAATGTAATCCTTACAAGAAAGGTTTTTAGTACAATTTTCTTAATGTCGATGTTTAAACTTTTGTAGTACAATAGCAAGTTGAATATTTGTCTGCTAAATTAAATTAAAAACTAAAAACATTTATCTAGTTTGCATAATAATTGAAAATATCCGTGTATGCGGAAATCACCAGTTTTTGCGTCCAGTCTAAGTCAGTTTACGCCCACTAAGGTGCAAATTAGCGTCCAGGTTAAAAATAATTTATAACTTTTATAACAGTTTTTATATGGGTAATGGGGGTGTTAAATAAATGTCGTTTTGAAAGATACGACTTTATTACATTTTCGTTATTCCTGATTTGAAAAGCCATTAAAGAATCATAAATTGTGATTAGGGTTGGGAATCCCGGGATCCCGCAGTTTTTGTTTTTAACACAGTTCCAAAATCCCGGGATCGAGCATTTAATCCGGGATTTCACTTTTTAAGACTAAAATGAAAAAAAGCTTATACAGTTTCCTGAAAAATTCTTTAAAAAAAAATCGTATTTGGTTTAGGATTTCAAATTTGAATTCTTGGATTTTTCTTTGTTTTTTTTTTTTTTTTTTTTTTTTGTAAATTCAATTTCTTAAAATTCGAAATGCTTGGAAATTTATTCCAATATTGCAAATACATTCTTAAAATTTGTTGGCGTTCAATCGCATTTAATCTAGTTGCTTTTCATTTTTATCTCTAACACATTTTATTTGTTTTTGGTTTAATTTAAAGTGCTAGTTTTAATTAAATTTGTATTCGATCTATTTAAATAGAAATTTTTCTAAAAAATATAATGGCGTCTTTCTTACATGGACTATAAGAAAAGTAATTCTGGTGTTGGTAAATATTTCTTACGAGAAGAAAAATGGCAGACAGCGATCTGTATAGGTACCGATTACAAAAAGATTTTAAAAATTGGAGGTGGCTCAACGAAAGTTCTCCATACGCACTTACTATCGATCCATAAAATTATCGTCACAACAGCAACGGTGAAAACACCAGGACCAGATAAACCACCAACAAAAAAAAAAACGAAAATGTTAACGAAGTATTTCCTTATACTAGGGCGAGAAGAAAAATTATTAGCACTACGTTAAAAAAAAATACCTCTTCTTGCATTTTCGCATTATTTTCATTCCGACTCCTAATAAACTGAGCTCTAACAACTCCCATTGCTCTGTAAAGCTATGAAAGAATAAAATCTTTCAACTTAACTCGTAGTCACTCCAAGCAGATAATGTTACATGCCTTAACCATGCATTGTAGAGCCATGACCACAGACAAGAAAAATAAACAGAAATCAGAACGATAAACGAAAAGAAAAACAAAACAAACAAAATTTGCTTGACCTCAAGAGGAATTTGCAACATACGCAAATTTCGCTTTGCAAGCAAAAACGTTCAATTATGAAAACATAAATGTATCTGAGGTCTTCGCTCTACCAAATCAATAAGAAGTGATTCATTATGAAGTTCAGTGATCAGAATTGTTGACACTGCAACTATGATCAATGAATTCGATTATTGCTTCAAGTATTGCAATTCTGCAATAACTCCCCCCTTTAGAATAATTAAACACATTGTTTAGTATGTAAGAAAATTGTATAAATAACCAATGCCTGATCAATAAAAATCAGAATTAATTTGACTATCGAAAGGTGTCTATTATTTCTCGCGACAACATCGGCATACTCTGCCATCCTATTAAACAGCGGCATACTCTGCCTCAATACATAGCAAACATCGGCATACTCTGCCATCCTATTAAACAGCGGCATATTCTGCCTCACAACATCGGCATACTCTGCCGTCCCATCTCTGAAGCGGCATATTCTGCCTTAATAAAACCACAGCGGCTTCTCAAGCCATCAAAAGTAAGTTCGGCAGCCTTCTGCCTATTTAAAAATTACAATCAAAGTTCGTCTATTAAAATTTGATTAATCATGAACAGCATTACATGATTCTCTGAAGCAAACATCACATGGCGACCCTGCAAATCGGACCAACGAAAGAACATCTAGAAGACCCAACAATTAGAAAGAGAACAGCACCTAGACGCCTCACAACTCCAAAACAACAAATAACCATACTAAAACCGAATGCTGGGAAAACTACGGAAGCAGTTTGGCAATCTATCAAGCAAAAAAAAAAAACTTGGAAGCACCAACTATTTATCGAAAGATAAAACACATAGAGGAAACAGAAACACCTCCAGAAGAAAAAACAAAATCGAAAACAATATTGACAAAAAACCAAAAAATTTCCATAGAAGAAGCCATCCAAGAAAATCCAGAAGCAGGACCCAAACCGATTACAATTTGTGAATACAGACAGAGACAAACAACCAAGAGAGGAATATACAGTACAAAAGCCGACAACAAAGGAAAGAGGCGGCATAGCTGTAAGACTTAGGCAGCAAATCGCAGAGCTATATAGGGTGATCCCCATAACAGCAGATAAGAATCTAAAGAAACAGCTAATACAGAAACTTAACGGATTAAGATGGGAAAACCGCAATCGAAAGAGATAATAATAGCACAGAATGTAGCAGCAGCATCAGGAACGACACCACAATCTATAACCATTCACGACCTTCTGCATGTACCAACAGCCGCGACTATTGTAATAATGATCATCCTTCTAGCTATCACGTTTTACTTAGGGAAAAAGTTTGTACAAAAATTAATTAATAAAAGTGTCACTAGAAATGTAAACAAGCTTGCTGAAATTAAAAAAAAAAAAAAAAAATCTTATCAATTTAACTATAAATTTTTATGTAATTTAATTAATTATAGCAATATTATTTTTTTTTGGGCTCTATAAATATATAATCTCTAAGTTAATTTCTTTTAAATATTCTATAACACTTTAATCATAATTACAAATAAATACATGGAAAATTGCGAGAGTTTTTACTGAGATAAAGAAATTGCTAGAGACATTTACAAAGAATCCGCAAAGAGTATTTTCAAGCAGAAATTTATTAAAAAAAACAAGCTGCAGCCAAGCAAATCAAAAAGGAATTTTATGCGAATATATGCACAAACAAAGGAAAGCAAGCGGAAGACTTGCAGAATAAATTTAACACAAAGTTCATAGAACTTAAAGTGATTTTAGAAGAAACAACCAAAACGATTTTGGATAACACAGAAGATTCAGAACTTGATGAATCAGATCAAGAAGAACCACAAAGTAAAACAAGAAAAATGGGCTCGAACACATTTGACCTAGCTGTAGCAATTAAAGTATTGCCAGAATTTGGAGGCAATATAAAAGATTTGTAAAATTTTATAAGCTTAGTAGAGATGTACGGAAAAACATTAAAAAACGAAGAACAGCCGCAGCTAATAGAATTCGTATGGCTAGCACGCCTGAGTGAAAAAGTAAGAAATAAATTGTCCGCAGTTGCTAAACCAACAACACTAAAAGACCTAAAGACAGCCTTGACAGAGGCTTTCAAGACAAGAAACACCACGCAAAACTTACAACAAAAACTAGCAAACTGCAAACAGAATGGAATGAAAGTTCAAGATTTCTCAGACAGGATATTGGAAATAATTGCAGAACTAAACAAAGTGCAGATAAACGAATTAGGAGAAGAACACAGGGAAGTTATCTGCAAATTAAATGACAAAGTTGGGCTGAGTGTTTCAGAGTGGACTGAATGATCACCTCAAACCAACAATTATGGCATCACAGCCAAAAAAATTAATAGATGCCATAAGCCTCGCAAATCAAGTTGAGCAACCCTTAACAAATGAATCAAGAATACTCAATATCAACAGAAATCAATACATTCAACAAAATAGACACCGCAATAATTACGGAAACCACACTAACTCCAGAAACCATAATTACAGAAACAACAATGACAATAGGTACCAGAAAAACTACCAAAATAGAACAAATAACAGGGTCCAACTAAACAACCAAAACAGAAACAATGGTTGGCAGAAGCAGAGAAATTGGAACAATAACAATAATAATCACAATAGTAGTGGAAGAAATTTCTATAGAAACTCCCAACAAAACCAGAGAAGAAGTGTAAATTTTCTGCAGGAAGCGAGCAATGCGCAAAGTCCAGGAGAAAATCAGCACAGAATAGAGTAATTCGAAATTCAAAAATTTACAACATCAGAAGTTACACTACGAATTACATAACGCTGATGGACAAGTTCACAAAATCAAAATTAAACTTCCTCATTGACTCAGGAGCAGACATCTCTATCTGTAAAGTACATTTATTAAATCAGGCAATCGACACAAATGAACAATGCAAGATGACGGGAATAACGAATAATGAGACATATTCCTTGGGCACAGCGAAGTTACAGTTAACGTATGAAGGCAATGGATACACAAACACCAATTACCACACATGGAATAATAGGAAGGGATTTTCTAATGAAATACCGATGTAAAATAGATTATGAAACTTTCACGATAACTGTAGCAACAAACACTGAAGAACTGACTATACCAATGGCAAACAAATATGAAAATGAAATAGAAATACCAGCGAGAACTGAGATTATTCAAGCCATAACACTCGACGTTGATCAAGATAGCGTAATCTGCGGTGAAGAATTAATAAAAGGAGTCTTCTTAAGTAACACAATCATACCAAAGCCTGGAGTACAACATATAAAACTGCTAAATTCAAATAACCATACAGTGACTTTGAAAGCATTCGCACCAAGGGTACATGTGCTGAAAGAATATAGGATAATGAGAATACCAAAAAGAGATAACACCGAACAACGATTTCAAAAACTCTTACAAGAATTCAAATTAGAAGGGTTAGACGAAAACGCTAAAGGTTCAATTAAAGAAATATGTAGAAAATATCAGGAAGTATTTCACGCAGAAGACGAGAGGTTATCAACAAATAATTTTTATAAACAAAACATTAGTACAACAGATAATAACCCCGTCTACATAAAAAACTATAGGTTGCCACACTCACAAATCGACCAAATAAACAAAGAAGTCGACAAGCTACTACAGAGTGATGTAATCGAGCCTTCAGTAAGTCCATACAACTCACCACTCCTCATAGTACCAAAAAAATCTGGTGACGAAAAGAAATGGAGACTAGTTGTGGACTTCAGGCAGTTAAATAAAAAAGTAATAAATGATAAATATCCTCTAACAGGGTTAGAAGACATCCTAGATAGACTAGGAAGAGCGAAATACTTCTCAACACTCAATATGACAAATTCTTTCCATCAAATAGAGCTCGAAGATGATTCAAGAAAACTAACAGCATTCTCAACCAATCAGGGGCACTATCAATTTAAAAGATTACCCTTCGGACTAAAGATATCAATGAACAGCTTTCAAAGAATGCTCTCTATTGCACTTTGCATTCTTTGGACAGAAGAATGCAGGATATCATTCGAAAGACTCAAAACAAAGCTGATAACTTCACCAGTTCTCAAATATCCAAATTTTAACAAACCGTTCATTTTAACGACCGACGCTTCAAATTTTGCGCTTGGAGCAGTGCTTTCGCAAGGCGAAATTGGGCAAGATTTGCCAATATCATATGCCAGTAAGACATTAAATAAGCACGAATTAAGCAAATCAATTATCGAGAAAGAATTGCTTGGAATTCACTGGGGAATAAATTTTTTTAGACCCTATCTCTATGGCAATAAATTCACGGTCGTAACAGATCACCGACCGATGGTCAGTCTTTTCACGCACAAGAATCCATCATCAAAGTTAACAAGAATTCGTTTAGACCTTATGGATTATGACTTCGAGATTGTGTATAAACAAGGAAAAATGAACACAAACGCGGATGCCTTGTCAAGAATAAAGATAGATTCTGACAAGTTAAAGGCAATGATACCGACGGAAGTAAATGTTATCACACGCAATATGGCGAAAGAGCAGCAAAACGGAATAAAAAAAGGGACAATGTAGAATCCGACCAATTCTATATATGGGAATGTACATCCCTCTCCGATATAAGAAATATAGTAAAGATTCAATTCGAAATAAAATTAGATCCAGCATATGCGCAAAGAAAAAGACAAAGCTTGCCAAAAATAAATATAACTAACAAAGGGGTAACCGTTCAGTACAGCGATAATCCTATATCTAACTCTGGTTACATAATGGAGAAGCTGATACAAAAGATGAACGAAAATAACATTAAAGAATTAGCACTCGCAAAGGACGATGCTATATTCAACTATATGGAAATAAATGAATTCAAGAAGAAATTCAATAAGCTGCAGCAGAATAATAAAAGTGGTAAGGCAACACCACTAAGAATATTACTTTATGAACCCCCAATAAAAATTAATGATCCCAAGAAAAAGGAGGAATTGATCAAAGAATACCACGACACCATGCACGGTGGGCATGCTGGAATTAAACGCTGCATAAATAAGCTAAAACAACGGTACAGCTGGAAAAACCTTAACAAGATGGTTAAAGAATACATAAACAGATGTGACAAATGCGCAAAGAATAAATACACAAGATACACAAATAACCGCTAGTGATAACAGACACGCCATCCACTAGTTTCGAAACAATCGTAATTGACACAGTAGGACCATTAAGGATGTCAAATGGTTTTAGATATATTCTAACGCTACAGTGCGAGTTAACAAAATTCATAGAAGCATACCCAATGGAAACAAAAGAGCAAGCTCGGTAGCAAAAACGATTGTTGAACGATTCATTCTAAAATATGGATGTTTCAAAAAATTAAAAACAGACAAAGGAACAGAATTTGTGAATGAACTGCTCAAACATATCTGCAAGCTTCTGAATATAGAACATGTCACGTCCACACCATTCCATCATGAAACACTAGGGTCCATTGAACGAAACCACAGAGTCTTGAATGAATATCTAAGAATGTTCTCAAAAGAAGGCAACTAGGACGAGCTAATTCCCTACTATGTATTTTGTTATAATACGACACCACATATGGATACGAGTTATACACCATTTGAGCTAGTTTTTGGGAAGATAGCAACTCTACCTGCGGAAATCTTGAAAAACAAAGGGCAAATAGAAAGCATACATAATTATGCAAAAGAATTAGTAACAAGATTAGAAAGAGCTCATGAAATAAATAAAAAACACGTCGAAGAAGCAAAAGCACAGCGAAAGCCTATAAAAGACATAAATTCCAATCCTTCGAAATAAATGACCATGTATACCTGAGAATCGGTACAAGAAGGAGGCTTGAAAGTCCTTTTGATGGACCTTACAAAGTTATAGGTCAAAATGGAGTCAACTCCACAATTCTAATAAACAATAAACCCAAAGAAGTACATAACAATAGGCTGATAAAATGCAAATTTAAATAAGGAAACACTACTGATAATATAGCATAGACATTGTTAATATCATTTTTAACAAATTACCTACACATAAGAATAGATAATACTAAGTAAAACCCTGTCATGACAGACTAAGTAACCTAATAAGAATACTAAAGAGCTCAGGATAATTAAATAAATTGAAAGTAGAATAAATACAATAACATAAGTACAAATACAAAAAAAAAATTTTTTTATGTACAAGAAAACTTTTTTTTATTTTTTTAAGGGTGAGGATGTAAAGCTATGAAAGAATAAAATCTTTCAACTTAACTCGTAGTCACTCCAAGCAGATACTGTTACATGCCTTAACCATGCATTGTAGAGCCATGACCACAGACAAGAAAAATAAACAGAAATCAGAACGATAAACGAAAAGAAAAACAAAACAAAAAAAATTTGCTTGACCTCAAGAGGAATTTGCAACATACGCAAATTTCACTTTGCAAGCAAAAACGTTCAATTATGAAAACATAAATGTATCTGAGGTCTTCGCTCTACCAAATCAATAAGAAGTGATTCATTATGAAGTTCAGTGATCAGAATTGTTGACACTGCAACTATGATCAATGAATTCGATTATTGCTTCAAGTATTGCAATTCTGCAATAACTCCCCCCTTTAGAATAATTAAACACATTGTTTAGTATGTAAGAAAATTGTATAAATAACCAATGCCTGATCAATAAAAATCAGAATTAATTTGACTATCGAAAGGTGTCTATTATTTCTCGCGACAACATCGGCATACTCTGCCATCCTATTAAACAGCGGCATACTCTGGCCTCAATACATAGCAAACATCGGCATACTCTGCCATCCTATTAAACAGCGGCATATTCTGCCTCACAACATCGGCATACTCTGCCGTCCCATCTCTGAAGCGGCATATTCTGCCTTAATAAAACCACAGCGGCCATCAAAAGTAAGTTCGGCAGCCTTCTGCCTATTTAAAAATTACAATCAAAGTTCGTCTATTAAAATTTGATTAATCATGAACAGCATTACACGATTCTCTGAAGCAAACATCACAGCTCACTTTAGGGGTAGCAGACATATACACGAACATAAGGGTACAGAAATATCTGCATTTCAAGGAAAATACTTCGTTTTATTGCATGTTATAAAATGAAGTGGACGCGAATTGGGTAGTGAAGGCGAATTAGTGCATTTACCCCAACCATTTGATTCATGTTTGCCTTGTATCTGTAGCAATATTATCCATCAAGTCTTCAATTTATTATGTTCATCTCTAAATTTTAATGAATAATACTTTGTTCCCGAAAATTTTGTATATGCCTGACTCAATATCTTGAATAATCGACGCAAGTCCAACTTCATATAAAGTGCAACATCCAATTTCCCGATCTACGCCAAGTACTGTCCCATTTATAATTTTTAATCGAAAGCAAATGCATTACCTGAACTACTAAATTAGTTATTCACATATCTTTCAGTCCCTTGCTAGACAAGCAAAGGTGTTGATATTTTCCCAATATAAAGCGACAAAAGTAAACAAACAACATGTTTATATTATCAGCAGGCGTTTGATGACATGCGCAAGGTGATAATCGCTCCAGTATGAAATTTTTGTAACCCAAACTCATGCTTTCGATCCCCACTTACATGGACCGCCTTAGAAAATTCGAAAGAAAGATTCTTAGAGCTTGAACAGGACTCTATAGAAGAGCCAACGGAAAATACTATCGCAACGATCTAACGAAAAAAACAAGTCGACAAAATCCCTATGCACCCAAACCCATTCATAAACAACTTGCCAGATCTTCTCATACCGGCAAATTTCAAATACCCGTCACCCTTGCTTTTGGCACAGGCGGATACTAGGAACATCTACTTTCATTAAGGTAGAATTATTTCTATAACACTAAAGAGGATTACTACAGGGGATGATCGCAAATAAGCCTCTCAAGAACGCGGGAATGTCTCTGATAAAACCTGCCAGTATAGAAACCTTCCAGTCCTTAAGTTCCTAAAACTCCCAAAACATATGTAATCCTTACTCCCTCCCAGTCCCTACCAACAGCTGATGTATCGCAGCAGCGGTAGGAAAAAGAAAAAAGAACAAACAACAACACGAGAAGTAAACAAAAAACCAAACCAAGGATCAAAAAGAAGAAAAAAAAGGAATTAAATCGAACTGAGGGCCAAAGATAAGCCCCAACGCTCTAAATAAGACAAACCGAAGAATGTGAAAAATCATCAAACTAAATCCAAAGAAGGAAGACAATGAAGAATTTTAAAAGGCGCAAAAGCACTTTACTTGACTAGACTCAAGAAATTAGAATAGAAAGCATTGGCTAGAATTTTGTATAATTAAGCTTACAAAATTCAATACAGCGGATCAGTCAAAAATGTTACTTAACTGCTAAGCAAGACAACTCCTGTTATTTCGGAGTAAGCACTATATCAAGCCTCTTAAGTAGAATTAAAGCCTTGATGGGTGAGTTCTCATGCTTTCTACCAAGATGCTTATAATTTCAACTTTGACCAAACCTGAACTTATATTTAAAAGCCTGAACATCTTCAAAATTGTATTTAAAAATCACTGTGAAGCCCTTCTTATTCAAGACCGTTTGCTTATTTTTGTTTTTAATAATGAAATTGGAAGCGGCGAAAATTTTTGAATTTCAAACAAAATTTAATTTTAAACTTAAATAATAAGGCTATATAATGTATGATTTTTTAAGATGTAGTTATTCAAAAATTCCAAATATATATTTATTCGAACAAACAAAAAGAAAAATCATCTCGTTTTGCACAACCAGCCAAAAATTTTAGAAAAAATCAAAAATGTTCCAAGACACGTCCCGACAGCAAAACATGAGCGCAAAACTTGGGCAACATATAGTCCGATAACAACCCTGGCAGCCCAATCATCATGAGCGCACTGATGAGCTCATGATGATTGATTGGATGAATGTAATGCTGATTTTTGTTCTAGCACCGGTACTAAACTCATTTATATACTTCGCATTCATATGATGAGCAATTCAATGATTACCTTTGTGAATAAATCAAATTTTTCATCGTTGAGTGTAACCATGATTCTCATTGGTGAGTAAATCAAATACCTCATCCTTGAGCATCATCATGATTATCAGCGGTGAGTTAATCAAAAACCTCATCGTTGTGCATCTTCATGATTATCAGCGGTGAGTTAATCAAAAACCTCAACGTTGAGCATCATCATGATTATCAGCGGTGATTAAGTTTTTTAATTCAGAATATAAACAAAGTCAAGAAAAATAAGCACATATAACATATGTATGATTTATTGTATAAAAAAAATAAATAAAAACTCTAATTTATGTATATTAATCGAAAAAAAAACAAACAAAATTTAAATTCATATCAATAGAAAAAACAAAAAACAAAATTCAAATTCATATTAATAGAAAAACAAATAAAACAAAAATTCAACTCCATATTTGGGGAAAAAAACAAATTTTTCTTTTTTCTTATTGGAGCTCATTAGTCTCAGAAGTATGTATGCTGAACTGGACAGATAAAATAGTAATACCTTGCTGTACATGTGGCCCGATTATAGCGATTGTGTGTCAATAAAATGTCTTTCCGTAGTTCAGCCTCATATTCTTTTCTGGATAAGTTCCCGCTGTAAGATTCTAAAAAGGGAATGTTAAAAAGAACGTTAGTTAATTAAAATAATATTTGTTTATATAGTTCAAACGATTTTATTATACACTTTCTGTTAGAAAAAATTATGACTCCATGATTATCAAATAATTTGTTTTAACATATGTATGTAGGTATATCTATTTGAGGCAAGAAAGATAAAGAATTTGTTTAAAGAGTTAATATTCAGAAAAGAACTTACGGTACAAAATATCATCAAATAAGCTGTAACAGTTTCCTTTTGCCACATTTCCCATCCAAGTTAAAGTGTATATATATTTCATCACTCGCAATTGTTCGAAATACATCACTAATTTTCTTTTCGCAGACATAGTTTTAAAGTGAGTGACCTAAAGCAAGAGCTCTCGTTTAATAAAATTAGTAATTTGTAAACGTAGTTTCTCTTAGTTTACTTTCTATGTCACTAAGGTCTGCAATGGATTTAGCTGGAAGAAGTAAAGTTAATTCTTCTGCAAATGTATTTTGTTCTTCTCCAGTTAATTTCTTTATATTTCTATTAATTTTTTTAATAAGCATTCATTTTCCTCAATCTACAAATTGTATTAATTATTATAAAGTATAACATTCCTTATCTATTATAGTATATCCCATCAGTCCATGTTTATATATTATATTAGTGAATGACCCCATTATTGTTTTAAAAAATAATTTTGTTCAAGAAAGAATTTTTTGGGATTCTCCGGTATATAGCAAAAGCTAAAAAATGTTCTAATTTGTTATTTCATCACACAACCCATTAATTTTTGGTGACAAGTTTCAAGTCTTGGTTTGACTCATCAACAGGTCCCAAATAGCGAAATTGGATGATTTGAAAAACAAATGAAAAAATTAAAAAAGAAGAAAGAAATGAAAAGTTTGAGAAAAATAGAAAAAACAATTTTTATTTATTAAAAAAATTTAAAAAAAAAAAAAATTTAAAGAAACAGATTCATTCAAAGCGAATCGAACCTGTATACGCCACGCAGTGGGCTGAAAAATAAAGCAGAAAAGGAAGAAGAAGAAGCGTTTCGTGTCAGCAGAAAACCTTACACTCATCGGTGCAGCTGGGTTTTCTGCCTGCTGCAGACGCTTGAAAATAGATCAAACCGATCTCTTCTCATATAAACTCAGAATAAATTCTGGGTGTGAATAATATGAGGAAAAAAACTCCTATACAATCCCAGGAGGAAAAATAAATAAAAAGATTACTCTTTTGGACTTTTTACCGGGTTAAACTTAATTTTGTTCAAGAAAGAATTTTTTGGGATTCTCCGGTATATAGCAAAAGCTAAAAAATGTTCTAATTTGTTATTTCATCACACAACCCATTAATTTTTGGTGACAAGCTTCAAGTCTTGGTTTGACTCATCAACAGGTCACAAATAGCGAAATTGTGTGATTTGAAAAACAAATGAAAAAATGAAAAAAGAAGAAAGAAATGAAAAGTTTGAGAAAATAGAAAAAAAGAGTAATCTTTTTATTTATTTTTCCTCGTGGGCTTGTATAGGAGTGTTTTTTCCTCATATAATTCACACCCAGAATTTATTTCTGAGTTTATATGAGAAGAGATCAGTTTGATCTATTTTCAAGCGTCTGCAGCAGGCAGAAAACCAAGCTGCACCGATGAGTGTTTAGGTTTTCTGCTGACACGAAACGCTTCTTCTTCTTCCTTTTCTTTTTTATTTTTCAGCCCACTGTGTGGCGTATACAGGTTCGATTCGCTTCGAATGAATCTGTTTCTTTAAATTTTTTTAATAAATAAAAAAATTATTTTTTTCTATTTTCTCAAACTTTTCATTTCTTTCTTCTTTTTTCATTTTTCATTTGTTTTTCAAATCACACAATTTCGCTATTTGTGACCTGTTGATGAGTCAAACCAAGACTTAAAGCTTGTCACCAAAAATTAATGGGTTGTGTGATGAAATAACAAATTAGAACATTTTTTAGCTTTTGCTATATACCGGAGAATCCCAAAAAATTCTTTCTTGAACAAAATTAAGTTTAACCCGGCAAAAAGTCCAAAAGAGTAATCTTTTTATTTAAAAAATAATATTAGTTTTAGTAAGGAAAAATTTCAAAACTAAAATAACATGGTATTACGATCAAACGAAGTAACAATTTGTCGATGAAAATCCTATTGGTGACACAAATAATAAAATAAGGCAATGCAGACATTTCCTTGCTTACTACTGCGCTAAAATAAATACATAAATACATAGTGCAAGGTAATAAACTCATAAAACTCGAAAGTGCATTAGTAAGATCAAAGTATTCCTCCGCCTGTACCCTTGCTATATAGAAATGAATGTAATCACCTTTTTCCTAGAAAACATACTGTTATACTTTCGTGCAGGAATACGACACGCGTGATAATTGCAAATGTAAAGAAATATTTTTATTGCAATGCGGCTAATATATATGCCCATTACACATATCATAAACAAATTTGTTTATAATAGGAACATACTATCTATAAAAATATGAAAAATTACTTACCAATGATTAAAAAAACACTTAAACTTAAAAGCACTTCACTTTAAATTGCACTTGAACCTTCGTCGTTTCGCTTTTGACAAAGGAATGAAGAATGATAAAATTCAGTCCCACTTCGTAGGCGCATAGCAAAAGCCAAAGGAAATAAATATCTAGCACAACGCCATATTTATCTCCCTTTCACTTGTACATTAGATACACTAGACCTACTTATCAGTATGCATTCCAATTTATTGATGAGCTGATAGATGAGTTAGCGAAGAAACTCATCGAGGCGCTCAGTAAGAAAGTTAGTTGTCGTTACGACCACATAATTTCTACTGACACTGTCGTACTTGACATAAAAGTTGTGTTAGTTAACAAGACCCCCGACCCGCACCATCACTAAAATTTTGTAAACTGATGAGCGTTGGCTACCAGGGAAGGTATATAGAAGACAAGTTATTCCCATTACAATTTTGACACATTGCAGCTTATAGCCTGTGACGTAATTCTGTGACTAATGTATATATGTACATTTTTATAGGAAAGACAGAGAGAGGGGAGAGAGTATTGTGTTCTTTGTGTCTGTGTGCCGTACTTTCCCATACATTTTCACAATATTTCGTCACTAATGGCGGAACATGGTTCATAATGGGAATACCTTGTATTCTATATACTTTGCGTTGAGACCTTGGGGGAACGCTCGGAGCCAATTTAATCGGAGAATGTTTTTAGGGTGGGGTTCTATCATCCTCTTTGTGAGAGTTACAGAATCTGTAACTTTGCGCATAAAATAATTTGAAAATTCTAGTTACCTAGGTGCCTTCAAAAAATACAAAGAGCAGTGAATACTATCAGTTGAGAAATATTCTTCTTCCTTCTCCACAACTAACACAGCCGATAGTTTTGTCGAGTGGAATAGAGAGTTTGGTACTTCTCAATACAAATTCCCCGAGGTACAGAATTCCGAGTGGAGAGTTAAGTGTCAAAAGAACTCTCATCTCCGCAACTCCACAACTCTCCGAGTTAGTGAATCCGGCCCCAGATTTATAGTTGCTGATTTTTTTATTTTTTATTTTATTTTATATTTGTGTGTTAATTTCTAATATAAGTGAATTATTTCTCGTCTCCAGCAGACTGAAATTCATTGAAAATAATCTCAATGAGTTTCTAAAATGCATTGAGAATGCAGAGAAATCAAACTTTTCGACCAGCGATCAGAGATGTTACTATAGAAGTTCGATGATAGGGTCACCCAATTGCCCATATAAATACTTTTCATCAAAAGCAATTGTGAATTATATGGTAGCAATAATTTCTCGTTGCAATTTTCAAATTCATTGATTATTCCCCATAGTCGCCATACGTCACTTAGATAAAACAAGAAAACTTATAGGTAGATTATTTCTCGCTGGGTCGAAAAGTTAGATTTCTCTGCATTCTCAATGCATTTTAGAAATTCATTGAAATTATTTTCAATGAATTTCAGTCTACTACAGACGAGAAATAATCCACTCATAAGTTTTTCTTGCTTTATCCAAGTACCATATGGCGACTATGGGGAATAATCACTCAATTGAAAATTGCAACGAGAAATTGTTGCTACCATATAATTCACACTTGCTTTTGATAAAAGGTATTTATACGCGCAATTGGGTGACCCTATCATCGAACTTCTATGGTAGGCGGCCAGAGATATTTCAAGGTTTATGTTTCTCATTGCAATTTTTTAACAATTACCTAATTTTTAACAACACTTTTAACAAAACTTGAAACAAAACACAACGGCCTTGACTCGATTACAGATGTTGCAGTAAGCGTACATGCAAATACAGTCTGTCAGCAACGATTAAAAGTCGAAGGCGGTGACTGGACAATCAATTGATTTTTTGCATGTCCGTTTGTCCGTTCGTCCATTTGTTCGTCCGTCCGTCTGCTTGTCCTCACGGTAACTCAAGAATGCGTGTATTTAGAGAGCAGAAAGTTTGCACACTGGCTTTAAAAAAAAAAAGGAAATTTAAGTTCGAAAATGGGACAAATCGGGTAACT
Organism: Dioctria rufipes; assembly: GCA_963924295.1. NCBI lineage: Eukaryota > Metazoa > Arthropoda > Insecta > Diptera > Asilidae > Dioctria > Dioctria rufipes. The sequence continues at coordinate 279,156,611 of OZ002740.1, read as the reverse complement.
CCTTCATGGTGTTGCCGTACAAAAATATAGGTTTTTTACTTATACTGTGAAAACGCTTAGTTTTAGACGTTTTTATTGTACTGAGCAGTTCAGAATATAAAATCATATGAAATTGATTATAATCATTTTTACTGTCCGCTGAAGCGTTCTAGAAATATAGGCGAAAAACCACTTCAAAAATCAAACTTTAGGGGAGAGCATACGAAATTACATACGTAGGGTATCGTAAGAATTGGTATTAAGCCAATTCTAGCTTTTTTACTTGTTATAAGGTAGGTGTGTACCAATGTGCGTATATTGGAAATATGCCCACTGGCAGTAGTTCAATTATTTCACGAAAGATGACAGAACATGTCTAGACAAATTAATGAATATAAGATGTAAAGACATCTGTCTCGTTAGCTTATAGATAAGAGCAGTTGCCCGGAAAGCGGCAGGTCCCAGCTTCAAAAACCGAACAAGGCGGTTGTTTTTTCTCTTGTATTTAATAATTTGATTTGATTCGTAAAAATAAAGAGTTTTTTCTAAAAACTTTGCATTATATCTGAATGAAAGCATGGGGGCGATACTGCAAACAATTGACTTGCTTGACTTAACTTAAATCAATTGATCAAACTCTGACGAACAAAGCATCTATTTTACCCATCAATCTCTTCAGTGAGCCTCACAAAGGTACAATGTCACCGTAGTATCAACACGTCAATCTTGTGATATGTATCTAGAAGGTGGACACTGATTTCTGAATGCAGACAATTTACCTAATTTATCCGCACATACATAGAATGAGCATAGCAACGTGAGTGGAAGGTATCTTTTTGAAAAAGTTTGTACTTAAAGGGATTACAAGAAGTTGTAAGGGTCCATAATAGAAAAATAGTAGTTCCACTTTTCTATGTTCACAATCCAACTTACAACAATGTAATATAATCTCCCCGAAGAAAATCGCAATGCTCATCAAATTGTTGGTACTCTTTTCATCCAATTTTCGTAATTATGGCTAATTCCCAATTATATAATACCCTCTCAGAAATCATAAAAAGCAATTATGTTTCGAAAGCACAGAAAAGATAAAAAGGAAATGTTGTAATTTCACCTGAAGTATTTCAAGGAAAAAGTTTCTCAATAAAAAGCTTTTATGTTGCCTACTAAAATTTTTTTATTTTAAAAGTTTTAAGCATCCCATTTACATATATTATATATATATGTATACAAGATACACTTATGTACACCTTTACATAGATTCGCTATGTTTAAACGAAAAATATCTAATAACATCCTTTTTTTTCTTTTACAGAGATGAAAATAAGTATACCGAGATTTACAAAGAAGTCGTGGCTGGCATTTCCAGCTTTGAGGGGAGCTTACAAGCACGTCCAGGTAAAAATCTTATTTTCAACAAATTCTCACCTTGCCCCACCCTTTCCTGCCTGCTCTAGTATAGAGTCTCTTCTTATTATTATTTTCCGGAAAAATGCTTTAAGACATTGTACAACTGAAAGCCATTTTATTTCTTTCCAGCTCAGAGTAGAATTTCGTCCAGAATCATTTGATGGAATCATCCTATTAACGGGCGAAAGGGATGATCTGACTGGGGATTTCATGGCTCTCCTAATACATCAAGGATTTATTGAATTTTGGTAAGATGAATTGGATTCTAGGATTCAAGACTGTGCTTCGTTTACCTCTATATCTAATTAAATGATAATACGGGCATGTGTCGTTTTTGTATATATACTACGTGTACTAGTGAGTATGTATGTGTGTATCTTTAAGATAAATTCAGCAGTCCCATAATAAGTTGGTACGGATGGTCGCCTATGGGGAAAACTCTGGTATCTGTTTGATATAATGGTCTGTCCCTTGGAAATGAAATGACCCCTGTTAGCCATAAATGAAATCACTAATCGAGGGAATCTCCTAGCGTACGACGAACGGAATTAAGCACCCTAGCAGAATAATTATAAGGACTAGGCACATTAATTGCCTATAAATTGAATCTGTGGTGGCACTTACATCTATGGTTTCCAAGGTGATATCCTTGGGGACAAATGTCACTATACGAGTATTTTCTCGGAGCATTAATTATATTAGAATGCAAGATAAACTCTAGGTTATATTATTACATTGTTCGTTATTAACTTTTTATCTGACCTCGTTGATTCATTGAACAATTATTAATGAATTATCAAGATCACATTCTCATTTGATTATAAGGATTTGGGCCTGAATTACTCAATCTGTTAAACTAGATAGTAATGTATGTGCTTTTAAGTATGTATGTATCAATGCTGACAATTAAATTATTATTCATTTTAATTACTATACGTACAATTAAAGGTTTCATATGATTTCAATTCGTCTAAGTATGTTCATTACATTGATTCCTATAGGTAATTTCATTTTTAATACTAACAAGGAAGTTTTCCAAAGAAATTTTACCATCCAAGGAAGCCATTCCATTTAGGTCTTCCATAGTTGTTTTAAATATATATGTACATAGTTTATAATGTTGGAAGCCCCAAAGCCCCAGTGAATCCCGTCGGTAAGTAGTGGTGCATTTTGAAGTAGATAATAGAATAGTTGGAAATATGTGACCGAACGTAATGGAATGGTTATGGGGTGATAGATGCGACCTTGTCGACTGTTGGAAGTCCCAAGGCCCTAGAGAGTCCCTTCGGTAATTAGTGTTGCATTTTGCAGTAGATAATTGAATAGTTGGAAATATATGACAGAACGTAATGGAATTGTTCTGGGGTGACAGATGAGACCTTGTCGACCTAAAGGTGATAAATGTTTTTTTGTTTCTTACAAAATACCTACTACTACTAATTTTAAAAATCACAGGCTCTGCCAATATCAACAGTACATCGTTACATATGGAATTATTTCAGGTTTCTACGAATCAGGAATAACCTTGTTCTTCAATCTTTCCGAATTTTTGCATTGACATTCTAATACGTTGCTTACACGTCCATGCAAAATATGAAACAGGTACGTTTCAACTTACTTAGCTATACTAAAAAAACCTTATTTATAATTAATTATATTTTATTAAGGTTGAACTTTTTTTTATTTTGAGGCACGGGGGCAGGAGATCCCATCCTAAGCAGGGAAACCCTGGCTACCCATTATGCTGTCCTGCTAGAAGCCTATTCACCAAAACTTTTCTGTCTTCTTAAAGAAGCGTATCCGGTCTAGGTTGAGCCGGAAAAGCACACAGATAGTGCTTGGTTGTCTCAAGCTCTCCTTACAGGCACGACAGACACTCAGGGCGATTACCAACTGTCATACTTGTTAGATCAGCTTGAAGCAAACTGTGGCCTGTGATGATGCCAACCAGAGTTTCATATTATTTCCTTCCATAAGAAAATCCGAGCTATTCCTTTTGTGCCCAGCAAGAAACAGTTCTATGCACCTGCTAGTACTCAGGTTTTCCCATCTCTCCTGATGCTTACTATGAACATCCGCTTAGATGAGAGTCCCGATACTCGAGGTATTAACACCTACGGTGGGTTCCGGTCCATAGAACGGAGAATCAGAGACAGCTCTAGCTAAATTATCAACCCTATCATCCCCCATGATTCCCATGTGACCAGGAACTTACTGAAGGGAAAACTTGTTGTGGATACACAACTTATCCATAGACGACCTGCAATCCCCCATTAACTTAGATGATGTTCTCCGAGGGCCACTCAGAGCCATCAAGACTGCCTGACTATCCGAAAGGATAGCAATGTCTTTCCCCTTGATTTCCATATAAAGGGCTCTCTTCGCTGCCATTGAGATGGCGGTGTCTTCAGCCCAGAAGACAGTAGTGCGTCTTCCTAGTGGATACTCGATCCCAATGTCAGATTCAGGATCGTAGACACCTGGCGCAGCTGCATCATTAGTGAGGGTGCCATCGGTGAAAACTTTTAGAGCGGCCGGGGAAGGCTCAATAAGGCACTCCCTCAGTCCGTGATTCTCTTACAGGAAAGCTCACAGAGAAGCCAGGCCCAAAATGAGGCTCAGTTACCTTCGCATCACGTGACATACTGGCCAGAAGTTTTTCGAAGTACAGCCCATACGCCAGAGAGCAATGAGAAGAGCCAGTCCAGCAGTCCTCCCAACATTCCCATGAGCGCAATCTGCATACAGCCCTTATAGATCGAATGGAGCCCATAATTCCCAAGCAGGCAAGCCTTGCAGGTGTACGTCGGTCGGTCTTATGCCCCATGCGTAGCCAAATTTTCTCCTGCATTGCGCGAAGACCTTCGTAGCCGCATTAACTTTTTTCTCTACGTGCAATTTCCATGTCAGCTTCGAGCCAAGGTATAATCCGAGGTGCTTGACATGTGGAGAGAACTGTAGAGTATGTCTAAAGAACTTTTGAAAAACAAAATACCAAGGTGGTCCTTGTTGGGTTCACTTTCATATCATGACAGATGCACCAGTCCTCAACAATATTGAGGCCTCGTTACATGAACGCACAGGCAGCAGCCAGTTTGCGCTTACTAAACAGAAGTATTTTTGGATCTTACGCTGTTTTTTATTAAAATTTTCATTGCATCCTCTCTTAAAACCTCTTAATCTTTGACTCTATCCCTAAACAGGTTGATTACTCGTACTCATCCAGATTGCCTAGTGGCAAAACTGAAGGAAGAGTGGGAATGCTTACAACAAAAACCAAATCTATTTTATATACATTACATAAAATTATATAGAAATTGCAGAAGCGTCCCTTACACTTCCACCAGCATTCTTTTAATGGACTTCCAGGAAGTAAATACTATGTCTAACCAACCTACCTAGTAATTAAGGTTTTTAAGCAGACTCCTTAAATTGAACCAATTATTATTATTTGTATTTTTAAGGGCAAATACCCTCATCAAAACCATTTTGTTTTGACTTTTATTTAAGTAGACGAGAATTGGCTCAGACTCTGTAAATCGTTTATTCTAAACTCTCCCCAGACCTCATTAGCATTCAATTTTCTCTTCCATTTTCCAAACTTAAAAAAAGCACCCACAATGGATCAGGGATGAGCGCAAAATTTCTCCAAGACTTCTTGTCGCTGCCATTTCCTACTGCCAACGATGATAATTCATTCAATATTTAGGGCATTGTTCCTAAGTTAGTCATTTGTTTACAGAAGTAATCCTGATTATATAGTGTCGCCCCTCGCACTTGCTGTACCACCTCACTTTTTGGCATGACAGCTTCTCTAAGTGTTTTGAAGAAATTTCTGATAAAACTTCCAAACTTTTCACTTTACTTAAATGTTTAAACACGTACACGAGAAATTCTCCGACGTGTTCGCATGAGACATTCGTTCCACTTCATAGGATCTAAAATAGATGACTAACAAATACGTAGACAATTAGGGGTACCTAGTCCTTCAGTCCTTTATGTGAGACTCATTTTCTCTGTGGAAAAGCGACATTTTAGCATCCGACAACTTAATTGGAATGAAGTTTGGAATCAGGGATAGAAGGGTGTTTACTGTGGGAAAAGATGCAATACACTTTGTGACATTAACTGAACACATGTCTGAAGTGAGATGTCAACTATAATTAAACTCATTAATTTCAGGTTTGACTGCGGCTCGGGTACTGGAAGTGTTCGGTCAAAGGAAACAGTTTTGCTTAATCAGTGGAACTCCGTGACAATATATAGGCATCGATGGGATGCATGGTTGATTCTAAATCATGGCGGTAGAGTGCAGGGCCGTTCAAAGGTAAGTGTGCTACGGATCTAATTAAGTTCCAAGAATAGACTGTGGCTGTATGTTTATTTGATTTTACTATAGAATAGATATTACTGTCAATTTGTTGGTATTTAGATAGGCAGGTGCAAAACATATTAAACGTAAAAATTGATATGTATACATGGTTGTTTTGTAAGGTTAATTTCGATTTATAAAGTATAAACTATGACTATCATCATCCCAATACTACGCTCTTATAATATAAAACCCCACTTATGGAACCAATGAAACTTTCTCTGGAGAAGGTTTAATGATGGTCATAAGGTTTATAAGGTGATAAAATAGTCACAAGATTCGTCTATCATCGGCGAAATAATCGAGGGAGAACTTCAAGAGTTAAACAAATGGTCTAATAATTGTTGCAATTTATCCATACTTAGTCCTCCTTACAGGGAAAAGAGTACGTAATTCCTGTCCAAAAGCTGGACGACAGTAGTCTTGAACTAAAAACTCAAGCCATATAATGATACATTACTCAATTTAATCTTAATTGAAGTATTAACATAAAATATCGTGATAAAATGGAATTTATTAAGTTCTGTGCCTGCAATTGGTAATAAATAGGGCACACACCACCCTATTAAAGTATACACTGAATGTATACCTCTATAATAAGGCCACTTTTAAGTTATGGTGAAAAATATAAATGCGAACAAATTAAAGTAAAGCTAAGTAAATTTAAACGTTATATTTTTATTGGTGGTAACTTTTACATAAATCTGACTTTTAGATATTTCGCTTGTACAGACATTCAATTGTTCTCGTTACGTTGATCGAACAGCAACTGATTAAAATAGTGATGCAGAAAAACAAAATCAATCGTATGATGTTGCTAATGAAATTAGAAAGGGCTGGCTCCAATATTACAGCTTAAAAGTTTTCTACATATGGTACTACCATTAAAAGATAAACTTCGATTAAAAGATCTACCAGACCGTTGTTAAGACATTGTGTATTAGAGCTAACTCAGTTAAGATTTTTTTTAATTTCATAATAAAATCACGAATAAAATAAGCAAACAAGCGGAAAGAAAGAAATATTATAATATGTATACAGGGTGTCCCAGACTAATTTGACTATATTTGCCAGACAATTAAAAATTTGTACGGTAGGAGGGGGAGGGGGCGGGGCGGACAAAATGTCACCATACCAGTTACAGTGTGATTAGTAAAATATGCTCTTTTTTCATTAGATACTCTATATCTTAAAAAGTACACCGTGTACTGTCTATTTTAAGACGTCATTATATGAAGAACTTCATGGCCCTTCCAGCGACTGCTCAACCATCCCCGTACCCCTCTCCACCTGAAAGTTATGATGCTTCATATTAAAAATTTCCGTTTTTAAATTTTTTTTTTATGTTTCCGTATGTTTTAAATATACCCCCACTAACATACAGTTTTGTTACAATATTTCGAAAGCCCAGAGTCTCCTCTTTAATTTGATCTTATGCACCCTATGTGCTAACTGTAGCCGTTAAAGAGTTATTAGCTCTTAACCTGTTCAGGTTCTACCCAAATTAGACGATATTTTTATAGAATGACGTGTTTTCAGTTACTAAGGGAACAAATTAAATTAAAACCTAATAACTTCTCAACTATCACAGATAGAACATAAGTGAAATAGGTTGTAGGACTCCAAGGCTCTGCATACAATGTCATCTTAAAAAAAAATAGACCGTATACCCTGCACTGTTTAATGAAAAAAGAACATATTTTACTAATCACTCTATAACTCGGTAGGGTGACATTTTCCTGCCCCACTCCTGCCACACAATATTTTGCTTGCCTCGACGAGAGAAATCATTAGCAAAATATAGTCGTATTAGTCTGTGACAGTCTGTATATATAATTATTTATAAAAGCTGGCCCAATATGAAAAAGAAAGAAGTAGAATTTGAGCTAAAAAAAATCAAAACAAAAAAACGTCAAAAAATAGGAATGCAAAACAAAAACTAATTAAATGATATTTACGGTAAAAAAAAAAAGAAACAAACAAACGCGAAGGTAAGAATTTCAAATAACAGAAAAGAAAACTAAACAAAAATTATCTTTGAACAGAAGTTTTAGAGCTCACTTCTTATCTAGACCTAATTCTTTTTATACATGGAGATATGTATTCAACTTTTAAATGTTTAGACTTTCTTCCCAAATTTTTTCGTTTTTTTTTTTGTTTGTTTTGTGTTTTTTTTTATTTAATTAATTTAATTTTGCAACCATCACCGAGGTTCGAAGCATGCGCAAAATTGTAGAAACATAGAAGCTCTTATAAAAAAAAAAATTCCGAAAGTCCTGCAAACTTAAAGTAAAGTTTACCCTGTTGTTTTCCACATTATGTTAAATTTGCAAATCATTCCGCTCAACGCAATATAATTTTTTATTGCAAGGTTGAGACACCCCTTGGAAAATAAAGTTTCGAGAAGATTTTATTCTGCAGGTACTCGAATAATTACTCTTAAATAATCCTAATCACTTTTCGTAACTATGTAAACTCTCACCTACCTCACGCCTCACTTAAGTACTTGGAAATTCCCGCTTACGGTCCGACAACTGGTTGAGATAGGCTATAAAAACTCAAGGAATTTCGATCAAGGATATTGGCTTTTAGTTGAAGTTCAGTGCGGGAAGATAATTTAACTCGTTTTGAATATTGTGAGCCATTAAATAACATATGATATCGGTTAAGCAGTTTAATACGACGGAAATGCAGACTATTCAAAGCATGTTTTTTCCATCAGAAAAATTGCCCACGTATTGGGAGGTAGTCGTACAGTGGTTTCAAATTATTTTACAGATTCTGAAAACTATGGCAAAAGACGCGTACCGGGACAAAAGTACGCTTTAAGAGCGTGCCCTACTAAGGGAAGCATCAAATTCGACGGCGATAACAAGAGAAATGGCAACAGCAGCGGGAATTTCAAACATTGACAAAAAACTAAAGATTTACTTACAACGGAAGAGATTTAGAAGACAACCAGCCCTGCAAAGACCCGCTGGCGTTTGCAACAGACCATTTAAGGTGGAAAAAGCATTGGAGAAAAGTTGTCTTTACGGATGAAAAGAGGTTCTGCATGGACGGTCCTGATGGCTTTCGTCATTATTTTCATGATCTGAGAAAGAAGGAATTGTTTTCGAGAAGACGTCAGCAAGGAAGAGGTGGGGTTATGGTTTGGGGAGGAATATGCTATGGAAAAAAGATGAATATTAGTCAATCGAAGAATGAGCAGGAACGATTACATAAAGATCCTGGACGAAGACCTTTGCAACTCTGGATCTTCGATTCAAATCAGAATTCATTTTATAACAAGACAACGCGACAGTTCACACGGCAAATAAGATTAAAGATTATCTAGAGCGGAATAACGTCCGTGTTATTCGGTGGCCGGCAGTTTCCCAGAATTTAAGCATTATTGAAAATGTTTGGAGATATCTTTCTAGGACATTTTACCAACGAAGACGACAAATTGATAACATGGAAACCTTAAGAATGCGATAAAGATTGGTTGAGATAACATTCCAAAGAAACTTATAAAAATTTTGTACGAATCTCTTCCTTCAAGAATGTTAGAGGTTGTGAATAAAAATGGTAGAAGTACATCATAAAAAAATTAAATAAAACAAAAGATTTTTTTTTATCTTTGTTTTTTTTTTCCACGAAAAATCCCAAGCCCGTCTTAACCAGTTGTCGTAAATACATAAAGGGTTTTCCAATAAGAGGTGTTATTTTAATTAGCCCGCTATTTCGGTAGATGTCACTTTTGGAGCTGTCATTTTTTGACATTTGACAAGTCGAAACTACGCCATTAATAAAAATGGAACGATACACGATTCAGCAACGCATTGAAATTATTAAAATTCACTATAAAATTGGTGAAAATGTGGCAGAGACGGTTCGTAAAACTCGAACATTTTTGGGTCGTCGTGAAGCAACTTGTCGGACTGCAATACAGAAATTGGTAGAAAAATTCGAGCTGTCGGGACAAGTTAGTGATGTGAAGAATAAAACAGCCGAAAGGTTTGAAGAAAACCCAGGTTTGTCCATTCCTCGTCGTTCTTTGGAATTAGGCATTCCACAAACGTCATTACACCGTATTTTGCGTAAAGATTTGGGTCTTAAGGCTTATAAAGTCCAGTTAACACAAGAACTCAAGCCGGCCGATCATCAACAACGTCGAGTCTTTGCTGATTGGGTCCTTGAAATGCATGAAAATGATCCGGAATTCCATCGAAAACTCATCTTGAGTGATGAGGCCCATTTCCAGCTCGATGGCTTCGTCAACAAGCAAAATTGTCCCATCTGGGGCTCGGAAAACCCTTATTGTTGAAAAGCCTCTCTATCCTCAACGTGTGACTGTTTGGTGCGGTTTATGGTCCCGCGGGGTCATTGGACCTTACTTTTTCAAAAATGAGGCTGGAGCAACAGTTACGGTGAATGGATTGCGCTATCGACAGATAATTAATGATTTTTTATGGCCGGAATTGGATGGTATTGATCTGGACAACGTTTACTTTCAACAAGACGGCGCTACGTGCCATACAAGCAACGAAACCATTGATCTTTTACGGGAAAAGTTTCCGGACCGTGTTATCTCTCGAAGAGGTAATCATAATTGGCCACCGAGATCTTGTGACTTAACACCTTGCGGCTTCTTACTTTGGGGCCACGCGAAAGAGAAGGTCGTCTACGCCAACAGCCCAGCGTCGATTCAAGACCTCAAAGATGGAATTCGTGAGGCTATCGAGGACATAGGGCAGCCACTTTGCGATTTGGTTATGGAAAATTTCATGAAAAGGATATGGTCCTGTAGGCATGGTCGTGGTGGTCATTTGGCTGATGTTATTTTCCATTATTAACGGCATACCTTCCTCTTTATAATGAAATAAAGATCCGATAATTTATCTCAAAAAATGGCATTTTCTTTGAATATCAAAATAACACCTCCTATTGGAAAACCCGTTATGTAAAGGTTAATCGGGAATTCCCAAGTACTTAAGGGAGGTGAGAGGTAGGCTTTGCATCGTTACGAAAAGCGATTAGGATTATTTGAGAGTAATTATACGAGTATACCTATATGCAAAACAAAATCATCTCGAAACTTACTTTTCCAACTGGTTTCTCAGCCAGTTGTCGCGAGGTATATATATATTTTTATATATTGATGAAGCAATAATTGCTTTTTGGCTGCCATCTTGCAAAAAGAAAAGAATTACAAAAGTTCTGAAATTGGGTTGAAATTTTCAAATTGGTGTTGGTCATAATCTTCTAAGTTTACAACCTCATAGAACGCAACCTAATAAAAATGAGCAACGAACAATTATTATTTTTTATTTTGCACTTTCTTCAGCCCCGTTCAAATATTGCAAAACGCTTGCAAATTTTACATAGTCCTTCGTATGTCCTACTCCATCAGAATATGAGTTATGAGTTCAAACGAGTGAGACGTGCTAATCATTGCTCCAAGCTAAAGTTTTTATTCCGCTTTTTTTACTATTATTTTAATTAATTAGTCCAACTGTGTGATTTATTTTTCTGATTTTTTATTTTTGTCTACTGAGATATTTTTGTTTGGTGCGGTATTTTGTTAATTATTGTTAACAAAGCTCAATACACTAATTGCGGTATATCGGAATCTCTTGTCATCACAGTGTCTTATTTGAATTGCAACCACACATACACACTACAATGAATGATAATGTGCACCGGGGAAATAGCGACCGTCCCAAACGTGGAACAGTCACAGCATCTTTACCAGAGAATTCTTCATCTCCTTCTGTTGTTCAAGCAACATTAAAAACTGCAATTTCAAATGTACAGACGATCATTGAGAAGAAACTTTCTGCAATTAAAAAACAATTTGAGCTACACTCTCAACGATGTTGTTGCCGATCTTAAAGAAGTAATCACCGATTTGGAATCCCGCCTTACAATTCTTATCAATGAAAAATATGATGGCCTCAACAACAGATTGAATCTTCTGGAAAATCGTTTGCATCAGGTAAACTCATTTATAGATAACTCTGAACGTTAACAAAAACTTCTTGATGCTGTTATCACCGGAGTACCATTTATGAGGGAGGAGAGGCTTAACGAAATTTTTTCTAAGCTATGTCAGTCTGTTAATCTGACTGAGTTTAACCCACCTAATCATATTTTCAGAGTTAAAACAAAGAAAAGGTCAGCTGCACCAGCGATAATTTTACGATTCAATTGCGAACGTGATAAAAGTACTCTGCTTGCAGCAGTTAGGAGTAAATTAAAATCATTAACATCTGGCTCCAAAATACTGCGATTGTGGGATGTTGGAATTGGCAGCTCGAACGATTTGTCTTCTGCTATCCATGTTAATGATAGTCTCTCTACGAAAAATTATCACATCTTCTGTGCAGCTATTAAGTTGAGGAAGGAACAAAAGTTTCAACTGCATATACGTCATCCGTATATGTGTTTATGTGGAAAATGGAGTGGGAGAAGACTTCACGCATTTTGACGCTTGAAGGTTTATACTCGCTGGAATAAATGGCTTTAACTTTGGATCACAGCAGTGAAGGATTAAAAATTTTCATTTGTAATTCATAGTTCTTGATTTCTTGAATTCTTTAAAGTGCTTCGCTACTGTTAAGCTTGTTTAATTAATTGATTATTGCAATCTTCCTAAGACTCTTTTTCTAAGTAATCTTTCCCTATGTTGTCTAGGATTTATTATTTATTTTATATTTTCTTTAGTTCTAGAGCTAAGATAAAATTTTATTACGTTTTTCAGTTGGGTTTTATAATTTTTACTATCGTGTTAATTTTTGTCTATATAAATCAGTTGAGTGTGAGAGCCTCGTTACTATTCGATAATGGCTACTTTTGGCAGTCTGGACGTGGACGCTTGCGTAAAAATCTTAATCAATATTTTCTGAAATCAAGCCAATGGACTTAGGATTGTTCATTTTATTTCCAGAAGTTTGCTACCGAAGATTGACGAAATTCGCGAAATATTTTCTAATTCATTAATTGATGTTATTTGCGTCACTGAGACATGGCTCAAGCCAGAAATTGATGATGTTACTTTAAATTTGCGGAATTACAGAGTGTTTCGTTGTGATAGACGTGGGCGGGGTTATTGTTGGGGTAGCAATATTTGTGAAGGATAACATTAAATGCAAGACTTTACTTACTAAGGGTTTTCCAATAAGAGGTGTTATTTTGATATTCAAAGAAAAATGCCATTTTTTGAGATAAATGATCGGATCTTTATTTCATTCATTCATTTATAAAGAGGAAGGTATGCCGTTAATAATAGAAAATAACATCAGCCAAATGACCACCACGACCACGCCTACAGGACCATATCCTTTTCATGAAATTTTCCATAACTAAGTCGCAAAGTGGCTGTCGATAGCCTCACGAATTCCATCTTTGAGGTCTTGAATCGACGCTGGGCTGTTGGCGTAGACCTTCTCTTTCACGTGGCCCTAAAGGAAGAAGTCGCAAGGTGTTAAGTCACAAGATCTCGGTGGCCAATTGTGATCACCTCTTCGAGAGACAACACGGTCCGGAAACTTTTCCCGTAAAAGATCAATGGTTTCGTTGCTTGTATGGCACGTAGCGCCACCTTGTTCAAACTAAACGTTGTCCACATCAATACCATCCAATTCCGGCCATAAAAAATCATTAATCATCTGTCGGTAGCGCAATCCATTCACCGTAACTGTTACTCCAGCCTCATTTTCGAAAAAGTAAGGTCCAATGACCCCGCGGGACCATAAACCGCACCAAACAGTCACACGTTGAGGATAGAGAGGCTTTTCAACAATAACTCTTGGGTTTTCCGAGCCCCAGATGGGACAATTTTGCTTGTTGACGAAGCCATCGAGGTGGAAATGGGCCTCATCACTCAAGATGAGTTTTCGATGGAATTCCGGATCATTTACATGCATTTCAAAGACCCAATCAGCAAAGACTCCACGTTGTTGATGATCGGTCGGCTTGAGTTCTTGTGTTAACTGAACTTTATAAGCCTTAAGACCCTAGTCTTTATGCAAAATACGGTGTAATGACGTTTGTGGTAGCCTAATTCCAAAGAACGACGAGGAATGGACAAACCTGGGTTTTCTTCAACACTTTCGGCTACAGCAGCAATATTCTCGGTTGTTCTTGAGCAACGTGCACGGGTTTTATTCTTCACATAACTAACTTATCTCTACAGCTCGAATTTTTCTACCAATTTCGGTATTGCGGTCCGACAAGGTGCTTCACGACGACCCAAAAATGTTCGAGTTTTACGAACCGTCTCTGCCACATTTTCACCATTTTTATAGTGAATTTTAATAATTTCAATGCGTTGTTGAATCGTGTATCGTTCCATTTTTATTAATGGCGTAGTTTCTACTTGTCAAATGTCAAAAAATGACAGCTCGTGACATCTACAGAAATAGCGGGCTAATTAAAATACCACCTCTTATTGGAAAACCCTAGTTGCAATTCTAATACCGGAGCGGAATATATCTTCTGCGAGCTTGGTTCTGGCTCTACTAAATGCTTGATTGATTGTATTTACAAACCGCCTTCATGTCATCATTCGAATCTTGAGAACGTTTTATTAGATGGTGTACCACGCTATGAAAACATTATAATTGGAGGTGACTTTGACTTCAACTATAATTTCTTGGACCCAGCAGGTCAGTCTTGCTCATTTAATACTCTTTTAGGCTCCCTTGCATTGCGCCGTGTTAACAGCGAGGCTACGCATTTCACTAGTATTTCGTCCACACTAATTAATGCTTTCTTTACATCAAATATGTCTAAGGTAGTCTTTAATAATCAAACATCATTATCAGGTATCTCGGATCACGATTTAATAATGATCACTTATGACAGTTGCCTCGAAAGAGTGCGGATATCCCACACATATACCTACCATTGTTATGAGCGTGTAGATCTCCAGGCGTTGCCGGATGAGGCAGATTCTATCCCATGGAATAGTGTACAATCTAAAACTACTGTGGATGAGCAGGTAACGTTTTTGTGTGATACCCTGAAAGACTTACATGAAAGTCACGTTCCTCTTATAACTAAAAGAGTGGTTAATTCTCAGTGTCCTTGGTTTTCACATAGAATCCTTAATTTGATTCATACTCGTAACAGAGCTTTCCTTATGTGGAAGCAATTTCGCTCCTCCAATTTTTGGGGGGAATATCGGATTCTCCGCAACCGTGTGACAAATCCCATTTACATCTCAAAAAAGGGGTATTACTCATCGATACTACGCACCGACCTTCCCAATAAGCAGCTTTGGAAAAATATTAAATTTTTGGGTGTAAAATCAACTAAAAGTACAAACTGTGAAGTTGATCCGGATACCCTAAATGACATCTTTTTGTCGGATCAACCTCCTGTCTGCACAGGATACAACTTGACATTTTCATCATTGTCATCATCTCAATCGCATGCGAACTTTTCATTCCAAAGAGTTTCTGAAATAGACGTATTGGAAGCTTGTTAAAAATTTAAAGTCGGGCTCCATTGGTTGTAACTTGATTATTCCCAGATTTGTTCGTCTATTATTGCCTAACCTTCTTTCTCCTTTAGCTCATATTGTCAACACTTGCTTCATGATGTCACGTTTCCCTAACCATTTCAAATTATCTAAAGTAATTCCTATCCCTAAAAGTTCGTCTGAATTTCGTTCAATTTCTATTTTTCCCTTTTTATCTAAAATCATTGAGAAAATCATGTGCACACAAATCACTAATTTTCTATTAAGTAATTCTCGTTTACATAGCTGCCAGTCTGGTTTCAGAGCAAAGCATGATTGTATTACCGTACTGCTGAAAATTACAAATGATCGTGGTCGTTTTTCTTGATTTTTCCAAAGCATTCGATTCAGTCGATCATGAAACACTTTGCTTAAAACTGATAAACAACTTTAATTTTCGCAAACATGCCGTACGATTGATTTCTGACTATTTATGTGGACGCTTTCAGGCAGTTTTTTCCACTGAAAAGCTCTCCTCATTCAAAGCAGTCAATTCGGGTGTTCCACAAGGCTCTCTATTGGGACCGATCCTGTTCATTATGTTCATCAATGATATATTTGGCTGCCCTCAACATTCTCGTTCACATCTCTATGCCGATGATGTACAATTATACATCTGTCGTTCTATTGGTTTGGCTTAGGATGGGGTGTTTTGTATCAATCAGGATTTGGAATCAATAAATAGGTAGTCAGCTTTGAACAAACTTAAATTAATTCCAGAGAAATCTAAATGCTTAGTTATTTATAAGACATTGCTTGATCTAAACAGCTTTCCCGTGGCTGAACTCAATGGTTTCACTATCGCTTTTGCTCAATCCGCTCGAAACTTGGGGGTAATATTTAATAGAACCCTTACGTGGAATAACCATATAGATATTGCAATTCAAATAGTATATGGAGGTCTCCGCGCACTGTGGGCATCTGCCTCATATACTCCACTCTCAACGCGTTTATTACAGCTCGCTCTTTAATTGCTCCTATAGTAACCTATGCGTGCGAGGTATTCTGTCAACTTGACTCGGAGTCCTTCTATAAACTTCATATCGATTTTAATTCAATAGTGCGATATGTTTACAATCTTCGGCGGTACGATCATGTTTCGCGATACGTCTCGTCTATTTTCGGATGCAGTTTTTCACTATACCTTAAGTTTCGGTGTACCTTATTCTTGGCTAAGATCATTAAGTTTCAATCTCCTAATTATTTATACGACTGCTTACAATTTGCTAGATCTACCAGGACTGTAACATTGATTATTCCTTGGTCCAATTGTGTTACATCAAAGCGCCAGTTCTTCGTCCACGCTGTCAGAATTTGGAACATTTTACCAAGTTCTTTGAGAAATTCTTTGGGGATCCTCACATTCAACTGCCTCAAAAACCTACTATTTGAATTTATGAAATCTAACTCTACTTTATTTAATTTCTAACTTAGTATATTGTGTATTCACATCTAGCTCGATTGATTACTTCTTTATGATTGCAATTATTATTTCAGTTTTAACTTTAGTTATAGGTTTACATACTCCTTGTAAAATTATTTCTTTTTTTTTTTTTTTTGCACATGTATTCATTATTTCAATATTTTGGAGTTTCGATAGGTTAAGTTATGTTTTTCTTTTGATTTTGTATATACTTTTGAACTTGTACTAATAATAAGATCCCGCATCTTCATTGTACAATGCCTTAATCAAATAAATTGAAATTGAAATATATGTCAATTTGCAACCCTCTACTAGTGCGAAAGTGTTCCAAATGCAAAGAAATAATAACATGCGTGATGTAAAATTTGCAACCTGCTATACAAATTAATAAGAATATTGCAAAACTTTTCCTTTTTCTTTTAGCTTTATTACAGTAAATATAAATGATATAATAGTTCAAATGCTCTGAAATGAAAGCGCTTAATTCATTTTATAAATAATATGAATGCAAGTTTGCAATTGAATACGGAAAAATTACCAGTTATGAAAGCTTCACTTTCTTGCTGCCAGAAGGTCAAGGGTTATCAAAAATGTTCATTTCGGGATTCTTAGGATATATTTCGACTTTATGTATCGAATCTTGATATGAGAAATCAGGTACTTCGTAATCTTTCTACGTATTGTGTCATTGCAATGAAAGTACATGCCTATTGGCGAACCAAATCTATTGCTTTGAGATCATCGTATGAAATCCTTCAGGTTTTAACACTACAGATTGCAGTAAAGGATCCGAACTGGATGAGATGATTTCACAAACTCTTTGATACAATGATTGGTTAAAATGTATAATGCATATTTGTTGCCGCGCCTATCTGGATGGAGTGAGCAAGGTTGTACGAGTAGTATTATATTAGTTGAGGTAACATTGATAAATGGCAATGCAATTATATCTGATATTAAATATTGCTTCGATGCAGTCATTTCTTCCGCATAATCTAGGAAAGTTTTTCATTTAATCATAAAACCAAGGAACATCTGATGCAGTTGGAAAATTTGTATTGTTGTTCTTTGTTTAACTTTCGTCGCAAGAAGTTCGATTTTGATAGTATGTTTTCAAAACTTTGTGTGAGAACCTGTGCAGAACTCTCAAGTACGCTTGAGGAAGGAACGTCTATTACCTGGAATATACCAAGACAGCCAGCATTGTTAATTTTCGGTGTAATGCATTGAATCGTCTAAATTCACAATAACAATAATAATTTATTTGGTAATGTACCCAAGATTAAAAATCTTATTACAGTACTAATATCACTGGTATACATAAGAGAAGAATAGGAAAAAAGCAATAAAGTAGATAATAAATAATAATAAAACTATAAACTTAAAAATATACGAACTAAGTACTAAGAAATATGAAAGATAGCAACCTAATTAATTTATTTAATAGATCTGTGCACCATTCACCCGCAAAAAATTAAATTATTAATTAACCTTTAATGTTCACCATATTGTGAGATGTGCCTTGGGATAAGAGGCTGAAGTTTTCTGGTAGAATGCAAGAACTGCAGTTTCTCATATAAGTTATCTGAGCTTTTACGAGTTATTAATTTTTTAAAAAGATAAGTTGACGTCTAACTAGATATGTTTCAAGGGATGTGCCCAGGATCGATGCTACATAAGCTGATATGCGCTAGGAGGGTGCTTATAAATGTAGTGAGTAACATCATTGAATGCAACTTTCAATTTCCTTTGACAAGTAGAATGAAGTTTGCTGAATATTAAACTGCCATATATGAAATATGGTAGAATTACTGACTTATCCAACTTTACTTTAAACCATTGACATGGAGGTTGTAATAATCCACAATTGCCGCAGAGCACCATATACCTTTCTCAGGTACAGCAACTGAACTTAGAATTAAATTTGATTCCCAAACTGCTGACTTAGTCAACATATTCCAAGACTGTGTTGTTCAAAACTACAAGGGGAAGCTTTGATTTCTCTAGAGCACGCCTATAAATTGCTAAGCAATTTGATTTGAACGGGTTCAGTGAAAGCTCATTAATTGAAGACACTTATATAAGTCCTGCAGATTCTCATTGATACGATCGACACAATCCTCCATTAGTATTATAGGTTTATTAAGGTACATCTGTACATCATCAGTGTACACTACTGTGTCCAAAAAAAAAAGGTGACATTGAATTTATATTGAAAATTCTTATTTATTCTTCCAAATCAATTTCATCGCCTTCAAAGTAATCCCCTCCCGATGCAATGCACTTATGCCAACGGATTTTCCAATCTTCGAAACAGTTGAAAAAGTTGATTTCAGGGATGGCCTTCAGCTTCTTTCTCGCGGCGGCTTGAATCTGCTCTATCGTCTCAAAACGGTGTCCTCAAAGCTTGCTGAACAGCCAGAAGTCGCACGGCGCCAAATCAGGTGAATACAGTGGTTGTGGAACAATATGAGTTGAGGTTTTGGAGAAATGGTCACGAAGAACGTGTGCAGTTTGAGACGGCGCATTATCGTGGTGCAAAAACCAAGAGTTTTCTTTCCACAATTCCGGCCTCTTTTGGCTGATAGCGTTACGCAAACGACGCATAACGTTCAGATAATATTCCTTGTTGACTGTTTGACCCGGGGGAAGGAACTGAGAATGCACAACACCACGATAATCAAAAAAACAGTCAACATCACCTTGATTTTTGAGTGACTTTGGCGCGGTTTTTTTGGTCTCGGCACACCCTTGGCACGATATTCGCTCGATCGATCGGTCGTTTCGGGGTCGTAAGCATAGATCCAAGTCTCGTCTCCAGTGATCATGCATTTCGTCTTGTCAATGTAGTCAGAAAGCATTGTTCCACACAATTCAACGCGACACCTTTTTTCCAAAAAATTCAATGATTTCGGTACCAGTCGAGATTTGACGCGTTTGAGGCCCAAAGCATCCTTCAAAATGGTATTGACTGAGCCTTTCGATATGCCAATATCATCATCAAGGTCTCTAATCGTTAATGGACGGTTTTCAAACACCAAATCTTTAATTTTTTGGACGTGAGCTTCGTCGGTTGAGGTTGATGGTCGCCCAGGGCGCTCTTCATCTTCGACACGTTCACGGCCTGCTTGGAACTCACTATACCACTTGTAAACATTTTTTTTCGACATAGCCTCATCACCAAAGGCTTTCTGCACCATCCTCAACGAATCCGCAGCAGAAAATTGATTCCGCAAACAAAATTTAATGCAAATTCTTTGCTCAACAAATTTCGACATCGCAAAAAATGAGAAATTCACTTTTAGCAGCTCAGAAAACGAAGCGTATCTCAAACACTAATGAATATTTTGACATGTGATTTGGCAGGGATGTCAAAGACAGTCCTACCAACCTAAAAAAGAAACGAATTCGCCAACTCCTTTGACGCGCGCAGTTTAAATTCAAATGTCACCTTATTTTTTGGGCACAGTAGTAGATGAATAGAGCAATTTCAATTAGCATTTAGTAGGTCGTTTATATACAGGCTAAATAAAAGTAGACCAAGGATTGATCCTTGAGAAACACCTGAGGAAAGATACGCCGGATTACAGTATGTTTCTCCCAATTTCACCATTTGACTACCATTCTTTAGGAAACAGGTAATCAGATTAACAGCTATAGATGAAATGTTAAGCCCATTACCAAGTTTAGGGAGTAGATTTATATGATTAATAGAGTCAAATGCTTTACTACAGTCAAGCAAAACAAATATTGCCAAATGATCACTGTCAACAGCATCATAAATATCTGTGGAAACCAGAAAGCCAGACTGCCAAACTGACAATATTTTATTCTTCTCTACATAATCCATAATTTGCTTATATAAGATCTGTAGCTTGTTTCCATTGGAAAGGAAACTGAGATCTGGTGAGACAACAATTTTAGATATGGACTGGGTGAAAATATATATGGAATTATGAGTTTGAGAAATTTGGGATTTAGCAAATTAGGACCAGTGGCGTTTGACTTAATAGATTACAACGTGGAGAGAGTTTCACGTCCATGAACGCAGTAGAAATAAAAGCCTTAAGAAAGAAAATTAGAGTAGTCTAATTTATGAGAACGCTGAGTAGTTGATCCAGTGCAATTGGTAAAAACCTGTTCAGTCTATCGAGATCACAGCTGACTTGTGGGGATTCTTGCCCATATATTCCCAAGTTTCGAATATTTTTCTACAACCTCCCAGAAGGCTGGTTTAAATCCAACTTAAATCGAAGATACGCACACTTAGATGAACGAATCATAGATCGAACCATTTTGTATCTGTTATGTGCCGCTACACAGTGCGATCTTCTGTACTACTTAAGCAGAAAATCACCATCAGCCATGGCGTGGTGAATCTCCCGGGTGATCCAAGGACAATAATTGTCACGGACTCTACATGTTTTTAGAGGCAGATATTTGTTATAGAGATTCAGAAGGATATTCGTTAAAAGCTAAACCTTACCGTCAAATAAATATATCATTCAACGATATTTGGTCACACACAGAAAGTCCTAAATAGAAAGTCGTGATCAAAATTACTTGGCGGTGATATTTGACTGTGGAATAGAACATTATGTATGTTCGTTGTGAGAATATAATCAAGCTGCGATGGAGAGGTAGTATTGAAATATGTTGGCTGGTGTTAAATTACTTTAATACTCAGTGTCTGTAAAAGGTTAAATGAATTTTCCTGTAACTGACTAGCACTGAGACCATTAACATTAAAATCGTAACAAATTATTACGTCTTGGTATTTTTGAACAATAGAGGCCGCTACATCAAAAAGTTCTGAGAAACTTTCTAGGTTAAAGCTATTAGGTGGACAGTAGACACAGAACAGGATACATTTTTCGGAAACGGAACTAACTTCTACTGCTAAAAACTCAATATCCCGTTCAGGGGCCGGATTCACTAACTCGGAGAGTTGTGGAATTGTGGAGATGAGAGCTCTTTTACCACTTAACTCTCCACTCGCAATTCTGTAACTCGTGGAAATTGTATTGAGATTTACCAAACTCTCTGTTGCACTCGGCAAAACTCCCGGCTGTGTTAGTTGTGGAGAAGTAAGAGCAATTTTTCTCAACTGCCAGTATTGTGTGCTTTTATTGTCCTTTGCAAAGGTACCAATGTACTTAGGATTTTCAAATTGAATTATGGATTCACTGTATATCCTGGCTATGTTTACAAAAATAAATTTAGGAAATTCTTATAATACTTATAGAGAAATAAGGATTTTGGTGTCTCAAGGTACCCGCTAAAAATTGTAGGATGAAATCGGATCTACATTTTGTCCCTAATTAGATATGTAATTAGTTTTGGAGTTCGGTAAATAGTTTTGGAGATAACTGCAAAAGATGTGAATCGGTCCTTCTTAAGGTGAAAAAATGGCCGTGTTTTTGGTACAAAAATGGACATATTTTCAACTCATCATTATGAAGAACTGGTAAGTCTTGGAAATTCACTTTCCATGAGAAAAATGTTCACAACAGAGTACTAATGGATGTCAAACAAAGAACGGAAGAAATATATGCAAAATATATGAACTGGGGTGTATATGACCCAAGTGCAAAAAATCCGCCTTTCCGTATTAAAAAATCAGTTATGAAGTTAAAATGATCAAAAAAACAACTACACCACTCGTTACCGGCTTGTCCCTCTTTAATTTGATACCAAACGTCACTTATTTTGGACAACCTCCAATTGTGGTGGTATAGACCCCCCCCCCCATCCCCAAAAATGGTTCATCTATATTTTTGTACTCTAGATCTTAAATCCGAAGGAAAAAACCTCAATACTCTACGACCCTCCCACACAGAGTTAGCCGTCTTTCAATATTTCGATACTTCTCACGTTTTCTTTAATTCCCCTAGTACATATGTTAGAGAATGTCGAATGGAGAGTTAGGGAGTTTTAACCGGGGGAAAACGAAAATTCTCATCTCCCAAACTCCCAAACTCTCCGAGTTACACAATCTGGCCCCAGGAGACGAAGACTTAAGAATTTGGGCTCGTAAACTTTTGTTCACATAAATGACAACCCCACCACCTAAACGGTCTCAACGATCATTCTTAAGGATGTTGTAGGTAGGCATTGAAACCAGTGCAGAGCTCCCACTAAAGCCACGTCTCAGCCACACAAAATATGTGATTCTTGGTATCTGCAAGCATATATTGCACTTGATCTACCTTATTCCTCAAGCTTCTGGCATTCATGTACATTACATTCAACAGCTGTGGCCCACATGAGGTTGCACAACGCTCTTACCCTGTGCAATGGTGAAATACTACTTCCCTCCACCAGCAAATATCAGGCACAAACAGAAAGTACGGTATATGAAAAAAAAAGTCATTTAAATGAATGGCACACATTTTCCACGCAATTACCCTACACAAATGTCACATCTAAGAGAAAAAGATAAAAAAATAATGCAATAAATAAATAAACAAGTGAAATAAAATAAATAAGAGTTAAAAAAATAAAAACAAAGATGGAATCTATAGCAGAAGTCAAAAACAATTTTTTTTCCTTTAAGAAACTAAGCGATTTGTTCGATAATTGACACGAGATTCCTATCATTTGCAATGTGTATAATCTAAGCTATCAGTACTTGCTTCAGTGATGAATTGGTCCAGAGCTTCTATGGATAGGGGAGTCTTAATTCTTAACCCTTTGAGCGGTATCGCTGTACATGTACGGCCAGCCTCTGGTGATCCAGATACAATATCGCCGTACATGTACGTCCAGCAATGGTCCAGCCCATTTTGGGCGGGTTTTTCTTTTTTTTTTGTTACATAATTCTAACAATGATGTTTGTATGTATATTATTTCATATTTTTTTTGTTTTCCCTTTACCACCACCATCCCCCCCCCCTTCCTCTGGGGGTAAGAAATTTCGTGATTTTGCGATGAAACGTCATTTTCAAAAAATCATATCTCGAGAACGGAGTAACCGATTTTTCTGATTTAAATGCCAAATGAAGCTTAATGCTTTATATCTTTCATAAAAAAAATATAGCAGCAGCGAACAAACATTTTTTTTGTTAATAACAATATTTTTGACAAAAAAGTAGTATTATTTACTATTGATCACTTTTTTTTACATTTTTATTTTGAATTTAGAAGCCTTATCTATCTATGTATAAAAAATTGCGATGGAGTTCGGCTTCGTTTTTGAGAGAAAAAAATATGGGTGAGCTGTATATTATTTCGAGAAAAATATTCATCTCGGCATTTGTGCGGCCGTCGAAACCCTTCCTGGAATTATTACGATTCCGAAACTCGGAACACATGGAACACATTTTCTTTTATTCTAATGAAATGCACATGCACTTATTTTATACACACACATGTACAAACCCTTCGCCACATATTTCGAATATGGTCAGCCTTTGTAGCACGCTTTGAAGTCGGATCGCGTAAGTTGAATTTTGTATTTTGTGTGACGTGCAAATAAAAATAATTATAAGCCCTCAAAAATGTCAAGACTGATAGTGAAATAGACGATTTGTTCGTCCAAAGTGATGATGAAGACGTAGTGGATGATCTCGATGGCATAGTTCTCCATTTGAATATTTCTTCCGATGAAGAAACCGATTCCGAGGATGAAGATCAACTTCCACCGACTCGACGACCTAGAAGAGAAGAAAGAAAGTGGGAGAATCGTCATTTCTCGCCTCAACATATTACATTCGACAATCCATCATCTGGCATTCAGCCAGGTTATGTAATGGAAACCGAAGTCGATTTCTTTACGATCTTCTTTACCAATGACATCATGCAGACTATAGTGAAAGAAACAAATAGGTACGCAAATCAAATTAGTGTTAATCTGAGTGCAAAGTCAAAATTAGCAAAATGGATTGATACGGATATATCGGAAATGTACATTTTTCTGGCCACCATCATGTTGACCAGTTTGGTGGGCAAAAACTCAATGAAAGATTATTGGTCTACAAACCAAATCATTGCTACTCCGTTTTTTAGAATACTTTTTTCGCAGGATCGCTTCTTTCTTTTGCTAAGAGCGATACATTTTGTTGACAATACTGTACCGAGCACCGACAGACTAAACAAAATAAGACCATTATTGGACCCAATGAAAAAATTGTACAAAGCCATATTCCATCCATTTTGTAATTGAGAGTCTTTTGCTTTCGAAAGGGCGTTTGTCTTTTAGAATTTACATTCCATCAAAAAGACATCGTTTTGGAATAAAAATTTTCATCCTATGTGACGTAGAAACCGGATATGTACTCGATATCATAGTTTATACCGATAGTCAAATTGATATCGATAATGATCCAAATGTTGGCATATCGGGATCAATAGTGAAAACAATGCTACGGGACTATCTCGGAAAAGGCCATCGATTGTTTGTCGATAATTGGTATTCAAGTCCCGCACTATTCGACTACGTCTATGATAACTTTACACATGCGTGCGGTACGGTCAGAACCAATCGAAAAGGAATGCCAAAATTTCCAAAAGAAAAGAAGCCGCGTGGGCACGTGGAATTCTTGCATTCTGAATCTCTATTGTCTATCAAATGGGTAGATAAAAGGGTAATTCACATGCTAACAAATTTACATGAACCAAGAATGGTATTATCATCGGCAATCGACTATAAAACAGGCGAAAACGTCATGAAACCAGAGGCAGTGATGGACCATAATGTAAATATTGGAGCTGTAGACAAAACTGACATGATGATCAGTTTATAGATTCTTCCAGAAAATTATTGAAATGGCACAAAAAAAATTTATTTCGCCTTATTGATGTTTCGACATTGAACGCCTATAACTTGTATAAAGTAAAGACTGGAAAAAATATAAAATTTAGTGATTTTCAATTGAATATTATAACACAACTGATAGAATTACACCACAAACCAAAACCATCATCTTCTGGAGGCAGGAGAGCCAAGGAAAATCCTATAAGACTTTCAGCAAGACACGTCCCACGCCCGGTTCCGGAAACAATGTCGCAAGGAACTAAAACACAAAGGAAATGCTACGTATGCAGCCATTCTGAAATTCGTAATAAAAGAAGAATGGACACCAGATATATGTGTATTGGATGCGATGTATCACTGTGTGTGTATCCCTGCTTCGAAGAATATCACACAAAAAGAAAATTTTAAGATACAATTGTAGGTAAGTACATAATATATTTTTTTATGTTTCCGCTTTTTTCGAATTATTCTCAATGATATGAACATTTCAGTTGCTCCTGTCCTTCCCCATCTATATGATTTCAAGAAGATAGACGCAGAAAAAATACCTAATATAAAAGTCATCTTGCTGAAGGGATGCTGTTGTACCAAATATCACTTTTTTTATTTTAATGTATAATAAAAAGTGTATATATAATCCTAATCTAATTATATCTAATCTATCTAATCTAATCTATACAATTAGCAATAAATAAAATTGAAAAATCTAATTTTTATACAATAAAATGTTGAGAACTTCTTAGAGAAAAAGTATATTAGTGGATAGTACTCGGCGAAGCCTTTCATTTGATATGCAACATGCCAAATTGGGACTACCCTCCCTTACCGGGAGTTCCTACCTCCTAAGTATCCTGTAGATAGTAATTAGCTGAGCCGAACAGTCAAATCAGTTTTGCGATTTGAGGTAATCCTATAGAGTTAGTGCCGATCTAAGGTGCAAAAAATCTAGTATTTCAGTTAGAATATAAAAAAGGGAAGTACTAAAAAAGTGCGTATAGGGAAAAAGGGCAAAAATAAAGAATGATGTCGTTTTAAAAACAAATCAAAAATATACTGCGCCCCCAAGGAGGGGGGGGTCAAAGTTTGTTCTGGTACATTTTGGAAAATCTAGTATATATTCAAATATGTTTTTTTTTCTGAGAAGAAGTTTGAGCACCCACATCCCTATGGTCCGAGGTCAAATGGCTGAGTTATTATTGAAAAACCAAATATCCCTCTAATTTCCCCCACTCCGCCCTCCCCCACCCCTCCCAGTGACCCGATTAACATTATCTTTAGCCTACGACCGCAGCTCTCATTTAAGACATCAATGAACTCTCTGCGACTCTTGGTTCAGGAGATATAACCAAAACATTTCAAATTTTACCCCCTTCCCCGCCGGGAGAGAAATACCCCACGCAAAATCGACTTGACCAAAAGAGACTCCGGCGAAATCTATCGAAAAATGCAAAAATTACTCACTCCTGGAACGTGTATGCTAAAAAAATTAACTCACTACTCAAAGGGTTAATACGGGCATGCATCATATCATGAATTGACTGCAGTATGTTTAGTATATCAACTGGACTGACATTAACATCGGCCTTGTCATCGACAAATTGAGAAAACCTGACTTTGTGTCTATGTTGGGATGCAATACTCCTGATAATTCGAAGGTATCAGCCTCAGCATATGAAGCACAAAAGCCCAATGATGATATTGTATTAACAAACGTTTTTGAACCAATTGTGGAATGTAAAAAGACGAAAGCCCAACTTCCAAATAAAAGTTGAAGGACCTTGGTATTGTGGCTACTTTAATAGAATGCGCAAAGCCGTACATTGCCTCTAATATTTATCCCTGGATTTACGTCAATGTTTGAGAATTACTTCCTTCAGGAAAGTTTGAAGCCTTTCTGGAACGTCGTTTTCTATAGTCCATAAGAATTTCCCAGGATTTGGATAGTTGTCGGTATCATAAACCTTGTGCCTTATATCTTCGGAAATTATAGCGTTATAATATTCGAACTATTCTCAACCTTTCGGCCTCTTGGTAATATTTTTTATTCTTATACCACCTATCTAACAAAACTTGATAATTTCGGAAACAAATAATTGGAGTACAGTCCACAAAACTAGTTGCATCGCTAGGAGAATATAGACACTGTTCAATAATCGTAACGAAAATTGACATTGATCTTTATTTTGCTCTAAATATTCGTAGATATGATTCATAGCTGAAGATCCACCGAGATCAAATGGTCGATCCGTTTTATTCAAGGAGCTCCTAATGCAAACAAATCTAAGCCTTCAACTCGAGACATCAATATTAAAACAATATTAGAAAAAGTGTTTTAGCAGCATTGATTATGTCCTCTTTCCCATTCAAGTTGCGAGTTTGGTATATTTCGATACGCTTCCCGGGAAGTTTCTTGCGGTCTTCCATCAAAAAATCTTCTGTAATTTCTTCAACGCAAAATAAACATTTTGTTCTACAATCGAACAGCTCTTAAAACCACAGTGGACAACTCACTGGGACTGTACTGACTTCGCGTGCTTTTTTCAGAAATGCGTTTATTCTTTTTTTCGTTAATGTACAGCTTCCGAAACTTTTGATGGACTCTCTCAATTGGCAATACTTCCCATCTTGTCTTCACTAAAGATATTATTCTTCTTTTCTTTACATTATCAAAAGCTCAACTATTTTTATTTCTACCGCAAAAGAAACAAACAATTTTCTCAACAAAATTATCCAATTATTTACCATAAGCACGCTTTTGCACGTACGTATTTCATTTTTTTGCGGTTATTTTCCATGAACAGGGCTCCTTGCGAATTTTCTATTGGCCCCTGTTACAGTAAATTAAAAAATTGTTTAAATTATGTCACATAATACAGCAGTGGTCCTTAAAGCTGATTTAGATTAACTCGAAGGTAGCAGCGGCAGTGGAAGCAAATATTTCTATTCTAAATAAATTCATTATTTGAAACTTCCAAAATTTGCGTGTTAGAGGTGCAGATGTGGTAGGACATACGAAGGACTATGTAAAATTTGAAAACTTTTGCAATATTTGAACGACTGCAGAAAGTGCAAAATAAAAACAAACAAAAATTGTTTGTTCCTTTTGTTTTTAGTTTCACTGAGGTTGCAAACTTAGAAGATTACCAATAAAAATTTGAAAATTTCAACCCAATCTTGGAACTTTTGTATTTTTTTTTTTTTTTGCAATATGGCAGCCATAAAATCAAATCTTGCTCCATCGATATAAAAAAATATATATACTGCTGGCAACATAAAAGGCTACAAATTGGAAGGTTGCAACAACTATTCAACCGTTTTGCAGCACTTTTGTAATTTTTTTCATATTCATTACTAATAGAAGCATTATTTTGCAATAACAATTTATATTGCAGTGAGCGGAATAAGTTGCATTTAACACATTGTGGAAAATATCAGAGTAAACATCGCTTTAAGTTTGCAGGACTTTTGGAAGTTTTTATGGAAGAACTTTTATTTTTCTGGAATTTTGCGTATGCTTCGAGCCTCGGTGATGGTTGCAAAATTAGATTTGTAGTTATTTTATCTCACCCAGCATTCCATCAAAATTTCAAAACTTTTGGAATTAATGTGAATTATTTGCCTACATTGACGGACCTGTATCGCAATTTATCAAACAAATAGGTAAAAGGATTATAAAGAAGAGCTATTACCTCCATTTAAAATTAATTTTGAAAGAATCTGGACAGATTACTTATATCTTATTAATTATATTACTCACTTATCTGGAAAGACACAACCATACTGTAAAAAAAGTAGAACAATTTCCTAAAATTTGGAGATTATTCTCTAAAATTTAGGGGGAAAAACCTACATTTTTGTGAATATTCCCTACATTTTAGGGAATATTTCCTACATTTTAGGAATATTCCCTAATCTTATAGAAAAATACCTAAGCTTTGAGGAAACAATTTTTGCAAATTTTTTACTGTGTAGGTGTAATGCTGTGAAAAACTACGGATTTGTCCAATAATCGGAAAAATTAAATAAGATGCATCGAATGTGCCTTCTTAGTGTATGTACGTACTTAGGTCGTGTGATTTCTTGAAAGGAAATATACCTGAAATCCATATGTTATCATATTGAATATAGCCACTTTTTCGGGCAGCAAAGCTTCTGTTAACACCATTATCAAATTTTTTGTTACCTCCAGATGTAAAATCATCCACTACTCCTTCTCACAGTTCAATGAGATTCTTGTTGTGTGGGTTTCGAGTCACAGCAAAATTAATTATAACGAAAACGTAGATGGGTATGCACTTATCCTCTTTAAAAGCCATAGTGTCCATTATTAATTAGTATTGCACCCTTATGCACTTTATGCATATTATGCAAATGATTACTAAAACGCAATGCAGAGGGCATGGGAAGGAGGCCGAAACAGTAACATATTTTCTATTACATTGCGCAGCATTCTTTGTTTAGAGATATAATTGTCTTAGCTCCTATTTCAGCAATGAACTGCAAGAAGACGTCTTATTTGAAGGCTAGAAGCTCATTAATGGTTTCGAAAAATTGTCTGAATAGAATTTATGAGCTAACTACCTGTAAGTCTTATGCGTGAACAAGCCTAGGTCAGCGAGCATTTTGGGGCACAACCGCTTTAATAGTTCATACATGCATTTATACATTTATTTAGGGGGAGGGGCAAACATCTGTATTTTAGTCCATTGTACTCAATCTCCTGATAGAATTTTGTAACTTATTCTATGTATCTTGCAGTCCTTTTATCTGGTCTACTTGGAAGTAGATGAACTGCACCATCTCCCCATCAATACTATGTTGAAATCCTTCATCAATACAAGAAAACAAACTATTTAGCACGTTTGGAGCGAGGGGAATAGTAACCGATCCTTCCATTGCCAATACATCTGAAATCTCGTTATTTGCTATCACCTGGAAACCGAAAATCTAAATAAGGCAGACGCAGTTATGTTTGTTAATCGTGTTAAGCTTGCTTCTATATTCCTATACACAATGTACGAGTGATATTTCATTCGGTGATTTAGAGTCATCCTATAATTGTAGGTCCAGTTGTAGCATTGCGAAGAATCACATAAATTTCCGCATCTATCCATTTCAGTCACGAGGGATTTGAAGGAGTTGAGTACAAGATAAAATTTCAGTACAGGCTTCTATAAGACCTTTCTGATTTAGCGGCTCCACTTGATCTTTCTTTAGAAACTTTTTTGTTTCCTTGACGTACGTTTAGAATTTTTGTGAAGATTTTGTATTATTTTGGAATTACCTTAAAAATTCCCGAATATACGTAATCTACATGTACATACTTATCATTAATGAATAGAACAAACTACAAGAGAATTCAAGAATTTTGTCATACATACCAACATAAGGCACTATTAAAATGATTTGGATAATCTTTTTCCAGAGCTGAAAGGGTTCGACACTAAAATATAATGATGAGGAGTATGAGCATGCAAGATGGTGCCAAAACGAAATTCCATTATTCTTTCTCGTTCACTTTTATAATGCACAAGAAGTATACGTCCGGAAGTTCATTAACTGAAATTTCTGTAGAACTCTCATTTTTTATATGTAATCCCCGACCTCTTATATGATTGCTGTCAAAAACATAAAATTTCTTCGTTTCGACTTTATACAATATTTAATTACAGCATATCATTTCAATTCGTGCAGAAATTTGCCAATTACGTGAGGTAATGGGAATCAAATCCAACAATAAAGTTTCTTTTCTTTACCCCTTCGATATCGATAAGGAGCGGTCGGGAAAATTTTTAGTTGCGAGGCTCTTTATTCAATGTCGATGAAGGGTTCCTTAATTACTTGCGATGAACTTTGATTTCTTTTTTGAATTCTTTATTAGAGGGAAACAGAAAGAATTTTCTTGTGTTCGTCGAAACATCAAAGTATTTCGAGAAAGCCTTTTATGTTCATCTCCATAAGCCTAGCGTTACTAATTGGAAAAATTTAATTTCCCCTTGAAGTCCTGAGTCCTGGTTACGGATTATTAGAATATTTAATTAAATTTTATAACTTTTATTTCGGGATCCTTGCATCAAGAATTGGGACATTCTATCGATATTGTCCTGCTTTAAAAGACGAGGGCGGCAGTAATTTAATTTTACGTGATTGCTTCGAATCTGTTTTAAGGGGTTTCGAAAGATGAAATGGTACTTTGTTACATGTACTTATACATTTTATAATCAGTGGAAACTTACCCTGAAATACTAGGCTTATTTTTTTTCATTCGAATACTTTGCGTTCAATAATTTGAGTTTGACTTTTATCTTACATTTAGATTAATAAAAAGATTACTCTTTTGGACTTTTTACCGGGTTAAATTTAATTTTGTTCAAGAAAGAATTTTCTGGGATATCTCCGGTATATAGCAAAAGCTAAAAAATGTTCTAATTTGTTATTTCATCACACAACCCATTAATTTTTGTTGACAAGTTTCAAGTCTTGGTTTGACTCATCAACAGGTCCCAAATAGCGAAATTGGGTGATTTGAAAAACAAATGGAAAAATGAAAAAAGAAGAAAGAAATGAAAAGTTTGAGAAAAATAGAAAAAACAACAAATAAAAAAATTTATGAAAGCAATGGTCGGGGGGGGGGAGCAAAATATCACTTTACCGAGTTACAGGTTGATTAGTAAAATATGCTCAATTTTCATTAAACACCTTATATGTATTTTGAAAAGTACAGGGTATACAGTCCATTTGCTGAACCTTGGAGTCTTTCTTATGAATGTTAAACCACCCCCGTAACCAACTACAGAGTTATGTTATTTTTCCGTTATTTTCTTAAAAATACCCCCACTAACACACATTTTTGTTACGAAATTTCGAAAGCTCAGAGTCTCCTCTCTAATTTACTTTGATACGCATATGTTCTATATATGACGGTTAAGGAGTTGTTAGCTTATAGCCTATTCAGGTCATACCAAAATTAGACGAATTTCTTTTTTAATTGATGTGTTTTCAGTTACTAATGGAACAAATTATCTGTGACCTGAATAGATTAAAAGCTAATAAACCATTATCCGTCACAGATAGAGCATAAATTAGAGTGAAGACTCCAGGCTTTTGAAATTTTCTAACACAAATGTATATTAGTGGAGGTATTTTTACGAAAAAATAAAACAGAAACAAAATTTAAAAACCGAAATTTTGAATTTGGAGCATAATAACGGGAGGGGTACGGGGATAGTTTAACGTTCATAGATTTAAGGTTAGACCGTATACCCTGTACATTTCAAGATACGCTGTTTAATGAAAAAAGTGCATATTTTACTAATCACCCTGTAACTCGGTAGGGCGACATTATGCCCCCCTCCCCACCTCCTGCCATACATTTTTTTCTTTTCATTTTTGAAACCCTGCGGCCTTTTACCTAGTAGTTATTGCTAAATAGTCGCTAATCCCTTTTGAAGAATATTTAGTAAGAGCTACTTGTGCAGACTCCACTGAAACTAAAATCTCAGTGCGATCATCAATCACTTTTTCGGTCCACTTCGATAACGTATTTCAAAAACCTTCTTTTGTGTTGAGATTTCCATCATTTGAGCTGGGTAGTTTTGCCATTGTGTTTATGCGATTCAGCCATTTGAGATTTTTGGGCCAATCTCTGTGTGTTTGTGTTTTGAGAGACTTGTTCTTTCATAGAGAAAGCCAGTCTTTTGAGCGATATAGGCCATGAGATGTTCTGCATTCTAGTCCGTTCGCCTGTGTAATCCAATGATTCTAGATAAGAAAACCATGATAATACCTTGTAACTTTTTTTTATGCATACTTACATATATAAAGGCAAGCTCGAAGATATCCTATGATGCAAAGCACATGGCAGAAAAGAGATAGGGAAAGGATTAGAAACTGAGGAGAGTGCGGAGGTGCTGATATATGTAACTCTTAAGTTCAAGCAAATTGTACGCTGGAGGAAAGACAGAAAATGGTAGATTATTCCACATTTACATAATTCGGGATAAAAGAGCTTCATGGAGTTTTACTGTACAGCTGATAGTAGTTTGAAGGGTGAAAGGTTGACTTGCAGCGCGAGTATTCAATGCAGATATTATACTACGAGAGATCAGACTATATATGTATTTTATCAGAACATTTACCATGCATGTAGCGAGAAAGGAACGAAAGGTATGCAACATTACGGCCAATGAACTTGAGGACTCTCTTTTGGACAGTATCTAATAAAGCTAAGGCTGTACGACCGGCACTAGGCAGGAACTGTTTTCCATTCCTGGTCTAATATAGGACTTGAAAGGGATGCGTTAGACTTAACGAACGGAAATATTTCTTTTCAAAAATTCAAGACATTTCGATGCTTCCTTGACAACAGAGAAAATATGTTCTCTCCACTTAACTTACTAGGAACGTAATTCCAAGAATTCTTAGTGACGTTGTATCGGAAGTTAATGCTTCATCAAAAGAAACGGGAGTGCTTAAGTGATGATCTTATTTTAAAAAGATAAGACAGCTTTTGGTCTTAGATGTATTGTCAAGACGCGATTGGCTTTGCCCCAAGCGAGGATATTGTCAAGAGTTTTATTCAAAGACCTAATCATGAAATCTCGTTTGACACATGGAGGCCGCAAGAGTGCCAAAGAAGTAAGCGAAATCAAAGGGCCTGTTATCGGCAAATCTATGGATGAGATTAAAAGTAAGAGAAAGCAAATCATAAATGAAAATTCGGAAGAAGGCATTTATAGTGTGAAGAACAGATGTAACGCCGCCTACTTAATAAAACCCGCATTGGGTTACAGGTACAAAACTTTCAATCCATAATAGAAGAGAAGGAGAGATTTCAAGTGCTTTAATCTTGGTTAAAAGGGCAGGATGCCAGACTTTATCAAAGGCCTTTGAAATATTTAGGGCAACTATTTTGGACTCACCTAAATTGTGAAGACCATGGTTCCAACGTTTCGTAAGAAAAGTCGGGAAGTCTCTAGATGAGTGTCCAGTCCGGAAGCCATATTGGCGATGATTGATTGGTTTCTAGTTAGTTCACTAATTTGAAGTTAATGATAGGTTCAAAATCTATTGAATAAATCAAAGTGATTGCAGTTGGTCGATACTTTGAGGGGTCGCTATCATCTCCTTTCTTGGGAATAGGTTGAATATGGACTAGTTTGGAAAAAGTTGAAAAGATTCCAGTCGAATGTGAGAAACAGAATAGTTTACGTAGAGTCTTAGCCAAGGATGAGACACACATTTTGACTTTGGAGGCGTTTATTTATCCCCTAATGAACCTTGAACACACCTCTTGTACGAATGTGTATTGGTTTTGGTACGCATCCACACGGGAGATGCAGAACAGGTATCTGTAAACTGGGTGCAAGACGAACATTCGAAGCGAATCTAGCATCAAAATATTAGCATTATTCAGAAAGTCAACAATCACTTCACCATAGTTAAATAGTGAAGGAATATAGGAACTGGAAAAGCTGCTCTAGATAGTCAAGATCCTTTGTCTAATATACTTGGTTAACAAGAAATTTTTCTCTCTGAATAGTGGACTTGCATGTGTTCAGCACAGTCTTGTACACTTGTTTCAGCTCTGCACATGGATGTAATTGATAAACGCTAAAAGAAAACTCTTTAGCTCTCATAACTTGATTACACTTCTCATTAAAAGAGCGCTTTTGTTGTTGCTCAGATCTACTGTAGAAATACGAAATATATTCACGCATACCAAGACTTATTATCTTACTAAGCTTCGGAGAGCATTCATCGATAACCCGGGAAGCAAAACCGATCGACAAACAATGACCCTGAGGAACTGATTGAGACTTTCCCAATCAGCAGATCTATAGTACAAGAGAAGTCTGCTTTTATGTCGGGAGATAGAGATGGTAATTATCTACAACATAGTTCACTGATAACTTCAAGCCTGCAATTGAGAATTATTGCATTGAAAAGAATATTCCATTTGAAGTCAAATCCTACTAATCCTCATGACAATGCCTCAAGTCACCCAAGGCTTCTGATTGAGGCTCATAAACAAAGCAAAGTTGTAATTTTGCAATCAAAAATTCAAAACACAAACTTCTTTTCTTCAGCTGCATGCAGCCTAAGGAGTTACTTTATCATTTAAAAAGTACTACTTACATTAGAAGGATGTTTGCCAGGGTAATAGCAGCACTAGATTCTTCTGATGGTATAGGGACCTAAGCGAAATAAATTAAAGCCTTTTAAAAAGGATTCACAATTCTGGATGACATCAGATACATGGGTCAAAGTTAAAGAATCCAATTTGAAAGGCGTTTGGAAAAATTTCATTCCCTCCTTGATGGAAAGCTTGAAGAGTTTGACGAAATAGTGGAGATCATTCCTTTAAATTTTGTGGCAACGGCTCAGCAGATACAACTGAAAGTAGAGGCGGAAGTTGTTAGAGAACTGATTGAGTCTCATGATCTTCAATTAGATGATGAGAATCTCCTCATAATGGACAAACAAAGATGAATCATGCCTAAAAATATAGCTAACCTTAAATAAATGTGCACCAAAGAACTGAAAACTGGAATCGCGAAGAGGCGATGGCATATTGGAAAAGGTTTAATCCCAATTTCGATAGAAGTTCTATGGTAAATAGTGGGCTACAGTACCAAATGGCCTATTACAGAGAATTTCATATGGACAAAAAGGAAGCGTCAATATGACAAACGTCCCTGATCTCTTTTATTAATAGTATCAGCCATTGCAGCCAATTGCATTCACCCATCCATATAGCCGTTTATATTAGGAACCATCGACATTATACTCAGCTCCTGTTATAATCTTGTTCAAAGTTCATACAAAAAAAATATTAGATTGAGTTCTTCCACTTCTGAAGATATATGGACTTACTATCTAAATCAGTTTTACTATATATTAATTCCCCTTAAATCATCAACACTCAAAACTCTAGAAGTACTTGCTGTTCATCGTTTATTCATTCTGGAATAAGTTTTAGATTTATTTAACTTTTTTTTTTATTAGGACTTATGTTTCGCACCCAGTTTGGAGTCAAGTGTTTGTGGAACACTCAAGAAGTTCAAGGACCTGAAATCGAGCCTCCTGATTAACCGACTTTCCTTAATGTTCTTGTCCCTAACCTGTAGAAAGAACGAATTATTGTTCTAATTGCTTTATTCTCCTCGTACTTCGTGCTGCTATCATTCCATAAGCTCTAGGCCCTGTTGCTATGCATTGAATAGTGTTAAAAACGGGCAGACAATAATAAAATTTCTAGGCTAAGTGGGCATGTGGCGGACTCCTTGAAATTTTCTTAAAAGGGTATTTCTTGACCTTTTTTTCTCTTGCAAATTATATTTTTCATGTAGGGTGCAACTTTTGATACCAAATTATTTATATTATAATTCATAAAAAAAAAATCGCAAAAACTTATATTGTAGCTACATGGAATTGAGAGGTTCAGGTTTCTTAAGAATTTTAAGAAAATTAAAAGAAAAATTAGCTAAAATAACTTATTTTAAATAATTAAAAAAAATTCGTTGTTAAATAGATGCTTCCTTTATACACTTTCTCCGATTGAAGTAATGCGTTAAGAAAGGATAGTACTTAGTTTGCAAAAGTTTTAGAGTATGTTTTATCTACTTGCTACTTATGTTTTCACAGTAAATTTTCGGTTTCTGTTTCCGTTCTGCAGGGTGCTGCGCAACTCCACAATGCAAATCATTAGCTGGATTACGATGCGCGTTGAAGAAACAAAATTTTCGAATGCTCCTAATTTTAACATCCTGGGCAGTCTTGGGCGTAATCAACTACTTTTGTAATCAGATTATTAACCGTGACTACATCAATCATGATTACCCAGAAATAATCACGATTCCATCAAATAGGTAGCTAGGTTGGTAGGTAGGTAGGTAGGTAGGTAGGTAAAATGTAATCATCAGACGATTAACCCTTATGTGACCATACCGGGTACCCGGTACCATTTTCGTGTTTAAAATGATATATTTCTTATCACGTCGCTCCTAGAGGTCTGTGTATCAATGAGAACTCCTAAAAAACACTTCTAAAGAATTTCCGACTATTTTCAATTCAAATCGAGCTTTCGAAATATGTTTTTTTTCCATTTCTGAAATCTATACTTCTATGACCCAAATGAGGTACCCGGTACCTTATGAATATCTCGGTACTTTTCGTATGAAAAGAAACGCAATAAATCAGTAAAAACTAATTATTTATTTAAAAAATGTCTAATAACATAAAATTTAATTTATTGGACTGTCTAATGTGGCATCGCCGCAGTCAACACAGGCAGTTGGCGCGGTTTTTATATGCTGATTGCATATAGGTTTTTTACATTTAGTGCAACATTTTCTAGTCTTGCGGCGCCTCTTGTCGTCTGCACGGCACCGATGACATACACCTGTATGTTTAGTCCTATACCTGATGCGTCCTTAGATAGATCCTCTGGGGCCTGTGCCTGTGCCAGGGTTGGCGTAATCCTATTTCCCAAGACTGTTTCGATCTAATTCGTACATAATAATGATATATTACGTTTGGAATTTTTGACCTGTTCAAGACTAACGACAGGCACAAATTCTTTCCCAAGTCCTTGAGGAATAAGCGGCGGCGCTGTGTTCGTTGCGTCAAGGTTGGAAAATTTTCAAAATATATGATATAGGTTGCTAAACTTGTCACATCTATTATGTTGAAAAAAAAATGCTAATGTCCATCTATTTGTTCTACGTTTGGTGGTGAATTTCCTTAGCAACTGGTCTATCGTATCCACTCCTGACTTTCTATTACTATTAAAGTGTAGTATTTCTGGTTTTTTCGAATCGTTATCACGTACTTCCGGTTGGGAATGCATACTTGAAGGCAACAATACTGCCTTATTTTTATTCGGCACGTAGCTTACACTATGGTCGATTCTGGGTGATAGGCAAAAATTGATGATAAAATCTCTCGCTGCCTTGATGCTTGTAGCTGATGCGGAATGTAGGCTTTATTTTTTCTAATTGTTCCCACGACAGTCATTCCCATTGTACATAAAATTTGCGCCAGTGGCAGTGAAGTAAAAAAGTTGTCGTTGTGATATTCCGACCTGTTCCGCGGAAGTCTTTCATTAATTCGATTACGGTATTTTGCCCAACGTTAACTTGGCGAGCACTGGTTTCGGTTTCTTTACCAGTATAAATTATTCCTTTACATGGAAATGAATTTCTGGAATCGCAAACCCAAAAGACCTTAATTCCATACTTCGCCGGCTTACTCGAATATATTGCGTAAATCTTGTACGTCCTCTGTACAGGAATAGCTGCTCTTCAACTGTTAAATTATCATACGGGTAGGAATTTGCTAAATTAGCATTTAACAATGCCAGATATCCATAATTGGAGCAGCTTTATTAGTTTTGAGCCTTTCAACTCGCCTGTTTACGTTATCGAAACGAATATTCCGGGAGATGGCTCGAAAAGGATTTCGGCTAAGAGCACTTCGATATAATGGCAAAGCGTCTGATTTCCACATCTCGTTCACATGCTCTCCATTCGAATGATGAACACCAGAAGTTATTAGGATTCCAATGTACGCATCTAGCTCTGTCTCCGTCAGAGGCTGTCAAGTTTTAGGTTCGGTACCTGGATGGCAGGCATTCCATTCGTCAATGATTTGCCTGGCCTTACGATTTGTCTTTCGGATTATTATTGACCGCATTTCCGGCGAAAATATTTTGTTGAATGTGTCCAAAGGTGTTAAAGATTTACAGCCTCTTGCAACACCACCTGAAATAATAATAAATAGTTGTTAGGCAGGTAAAAAATTCTCTAATTATTCGTACGATATATTTAGGTAGATAAATTTTTACCTCTCTGTCGAACGATGTTATGAGATCTTGGTTGAGTCTCACCATATGGAGTTTTTTTCCATAAAACTTCGACTAGAACTTCAAAATAATTACTGTCCTTTTCTTCTTCTTGTTGTTGTTGCTGCTGGGGCTGAATGTTGTCGTCATCGCTATTACCCTTTTCCTCCACTTCGATTTCAAATTCTGCTCCAAGGACGTCTTCGATATCAGAATCGTCGCCATTACTGTGACTCCTCGGTGGAAGCTACGTCTCGTCTTCCTTGTCATCAAACAGCAGTTCCTCCTCTTCTTCCGAGTCCAGAAATTCAACAATTTCGGATTGAATCAACCTATGAAAATTTAATAATAATAATTTTTAAAGATTACAATTAATCAGTGAGTCACATCAGCGCACTAAATATTCACGAAAATAAAGTAATTTACCTGCAAGTATTTCCTCTCATATCTTGCTGGTTTCTTATCATTCGCCTATTAGGTTCACGGCTTGGACCAGCACCATAATCTCTTCTATCACTATCCATTACAAATTTCCAAATATAAAACAAAACTATTCACTTCAAAATTTTACACTCGAATAATATTTCTGAGCTTTGAGGCAGAACTTAAATCTAATTTCCCACCCTAAAAAAAACGAGATGAGTTCATGTTAGTACATACATTTCAGAAAAATCTGTTTTCACAAAAGCGCGGGAACATTTTATGAGAATAAAATCTGAAAACTTAGCCGTTACTCATTTATTTACGAAAATGGGTCATTTGAAACATTTTCCTTACTGATATTTTATTACCTTGTCATTTTACCTCCGTTTTACTATATTACCTATTGCCTGTCCCGTATATACTAATTTGAGTGCAAATTATGTGAGGGTATCGGGTACCTTCCACGGGTGATAGAAGGTGACAATTTTCATGGTCACATAAGGGTTAATCATGAATACATGATTAAATTTTTAGATTACTTGAAGAAATATTATTATTTCAAGTAAATCACTAATATTTAGTTCATTTTTTAACTGACCTACAAATGAAAATTTTCAAGAGTTCGATTGATTTCATAATTCGTTGGCTGAGTTCTTATTTGCTCTATTCGCCATTTTGTCATATTTAGAGCCAAACCATGTTTCAGTACGCCCTGTAAGACAAATGGGACTTATTCCCATTAAATATACTTTAGAATCGATTCCAATACGAATATGATGAATCGATTTTGGAATCAGAAATTTGTTGGCAAATAACTGGACCCATAATCGATTAAGTTCCGATTGCAAATAAATTTTCGAATCTTACCTCGTAAACGTTCGATTAGTCGAATAGGTCAACATGAAACACAACGGAATTAATCCTTAGTTGCAAGTTTGAATTGAAAGTGTAATGTTGTTGAAGTAAGTGAAAAATAATTAATCTATATTTTCTAATTAGAAGCTCTGTGATTTTTTAATGTCTGCAAAAGTAGCTAAACTGAATGATTTTGGTCTTCCACTAAAAACAGAGCAACTTCTAATGGAATTCGATAACAAATTGAAGGAAACAGATACTAAGGATAAATTTGTAATAAAGGGTTTTCCAATAAGAGGTGTTATTTTAATTAGCCAGCTATTTCAGTAGATGTCACTTTTGGAGCTGTCATTTTTTGACATTTGACAAGTAGAAACTACGCCATTAATAAAAATGGAACGATACACGATTCAACAACGCATTGAAATTAAAATTCACTATAAAAATGGTGAACATGTGGCAGAGACGGTTCGTAAAACTCGAACATTTTTGGGTCGTCGTGAAGCACCTTGTCGGACCGCAATACAGAAATTGGTAGAAAAGTTCGAGCTGTCGGGACAAGTTAGTAATGTGAAGAATAAAACCCGTGCACGTCGCTCAAGAACAGACGAGAATATTGCTGCTGTAGCCGAAAGTGTTGAAGAAAACCCAAGTTTGTCCATTCCTCGTCGTTCTTTGGAATTAGGCATTCCACAAACGTCATTAACCGTATTTTGCATAAAGATTTGGATCTTAAGGCTTATAAAGTTCAGTTAACACAAGAACTCAAGCCGGCCGATTATCAACAACGTCGAGTCTTTGCTGATTGGGTCCTTGAAATGCATGAAAATGATCCGGAATTCCATCGAAAACTCATCTTGAGTGATGAGGCCCATTTCCACCTCGATGGCTTCGTCAACAAGCAAAATTGTCGCATCTGGGGCTCGGAAAACCCAAGAGTTATTGTTGAAAAGCCTCTCTATCCTCAACGTGTGACTGTTTGGTGCGGTTTATGGTCCCGTGGGGTCATTGGACCTTACTTTTTCGAAAATGAGGCTGGAGCAACAGTTACGGTGAATGGATTGTGCTATCGACAGATGATTAATGATTTTTTATGGCCGGAATTAGATGGTATTGATCTGGACAACGTTTACTTTCAACAAGACGGCCATACAAGCAACGAAACCATTGATCTTTTACGGAAAAGTTTCCGGACCGTGTTATCTCTCGAAGAGGTGATCACAATTGGCCACCGAGATCTTGTGACTTAACACCTTGCGACTTCTTTCTTTGGGGCCACATGAAATAGAAGGTCTACGCCAATAGCCCAGCGTCGATTCAAGACCTCAAAGATGAAATTCGTGAGGCTATCGAGGACATAGGGCAGCCACTTTGCGATTTAGTTATGGAAAATTTCAAGAAAAGTATATGGTCCTGTAGGTGTGGTCGTGGTACTAATTTGGCTGATGTTATTTTCCATTATTAACGGCATACCTTCCTCTTTATAATGAAATAAAGATCCGATCATTTATCTCAAAAAATGGCATTTTTCTTTCAATATCAAAATAACACCTCTTATTGGAAAACCCTTTACTTTCATATAATTTGTAATAAGATAGTTTATGCTAATATTCATACTGATTTTAGATACAGTACATAAACAGTATTAGTGGGAAACAACCGCTGCTGGCCAAATATTTTACCAGATTTTAATTTTGAAGGGGAAAAGGAAAAAAAATTTAATATTTATATAAGAAGCAAGTAAGACGTTAGGTATTAA
The DNA here is from genome assembly GCA_963924295.1 of Dioctria rufipes. Lineage (NCBI taxonomy): Eukaryota > Metazoa > Arthropoda > Insecta > Diptera > Asilidae > Dioctria > Dioctria rufipes. The sequence goes on along the minus strand of OZ002740.1, from coordinate 279,114,284 downwards.
TATCATTAAATATTAATTAATTTGTTTACGCAGATATTTTAAAAAGCGCAAAGTTCGGGGAAATAGAATGTAATGAAGAAGTAAAAAAGGCGTTGAAAGCTGCGAAACAAAAATTTTATAAGACAGAAGGACTAGCGCGAAAAAAAAATAGGTCCGAAAGAATGAAGTGGGCTTCACAATTACTGAATTCCTTTTGTTTTTTGTCTTTTTATTCTATTGTGCATTTGAAGTTATATTTTTATTTCTGAGTAGTAATTAAATGAAAATAACTTTTTCGATGATAAACCAGCAATTTTAAAATCAAGCATTGAGTGCAGCCATCCCGACTAACTTGTATGATTTTCAGCAAAAATTGAAATTATTCTTTTTTTGTATGGGAAATCTAAGTCTATTTAAATATTGCATGAAAATCGACTCTATACCGATTTTAAATATATTCCAGATCACTTATGAAATATATTTTTCAATGATTCAAGAATCATTTTGTAATCGATTATAAGATCAATTTTCTATTGGGTGCTGCTAAAACCAATTCAGGGAGCCGAAAAAGCGGACATTGTCCATATAAAATAATTCATTTTGACACGAAATAGAATCGATCCTTCGATAGCTAAGAATTTATTCCGTATCTCAGAAGAATTGATTCCTGTCTTACTGGGCGCTTTCCCCCGACACTGGAGTCGGTTTTCTTCTGTCTACTCTAGTTTGGGAAATTTTGGGTGTCAACTTTGCTAGTGCTATATCCTTAAATCTTAATATTGAAATGTTTTTTTTTTGTTTTGCTTCAATAACTATATTTTCATCAATAGAGAAAATCACTTTAGATAATGTAACCCTCTTCAAATTCGTTCTTTTTTACTCCAAGTATATAATCAGTAGCACAAAAGAAATATTATGGTTATGCTCCACGTGAGTATAAACTTATAATGCACATTCTACGTATAATTGCAGTAGAGAAAACAATTTTTTTATGTTATTGCTCTATCTACATACTCTCACTGGTAAAATTCCATATAATATTAATACTTATACTTTTATTAATGTTTTAGATTTTTTCGAGACTAGTTCACCAAGCCTAGTAAGAAAATGTCAAAGAATATATGAAAATTAAGTCAATAATATTAATAAGATAAGAAGTTACACGATTCAGCAAAAGCTAGGTATATCAAACAGAAGGGGATGCCGAAAAATCGAAGAAAGTAATGCGGCCATCCTGTAAACAGACCTGCTTTTACCTGTGTTCAAAAACGTTTTCTGCAAAGCAGCGAAAAATATTTTTCCTGAGGATAAAGTTAAATTTTACTTAAAATTTGCAAAACGTGTACCCGTTAAACTACGTCTACTGATAATGAAACCCAAAGAGCTTATTGTGCATTCTTTGTTAATACATTAGAAAATGATCAAAAAAGAATTTCCTATTTCTTAAATAAATGATAAATAACAAGTAAAAAAGCTAGAATTGGTCTAAGACCAATTCTTATGATACCCTAGATGAAAGCCCGTATTAAATTTCGTATGGTCACCGATCTATTCAACTATTGATTTTGAAGTTGTTTTTCGCATATATGTATATCTAGAACGGTTTGTCGCACAGAAAAAATGATTATAACCAATTTTATAGGATTTCGTATTCTGCAGAAGTTTTAAGTACAATAAAAATGTCTTGGACTGATTGTTTTCAAAGTATACGTAAAAAACCGAAATTCTTATATGGCAACACCAAGAAAAAGTTGCCCGATTTAGTCCATTTTTGAAATTTTATTTGCTAATGTAGTAAAAACATCATGAACGAAATTTCAGCTCTCTACGTCGACGCGTTCTCAGGTAGTGTCCAAATATATAGCGGAAAACGAAATTTTTATATGGCAACCCCACGAAGTAGTTGCCCGATTTGTCTCATTTTCGAACTTAATTTTACTTTTTTTTTTAAAGTCCGTGTACAAAATTTCAGCTCTTTAAGTATACGCGTTCTCGAGTTTTCGTGCGCACAGACGGACAGACGGACGGACGGACGGACGGATAGACGGACGGACGGAAGGACGGACGGACAGACGGACGGACGGGCATGCAAAAATCGAAATAACTTTTAATATTATGAATGGATGGCCAATCCATTTTGCTCTACCATCATTATTTCGAGGTGTTACAAACGGAATGACAAACTTAGTATACCCCTATGATTTCATCTAGGGTATAAAAATTCGGGAGTGCTATTTTTCAGTAAAAAAGATAAATATACCAATATATGGTTACGAGTGTGGCCTTTGTTTGTTATTCAAACACAGTATTTCAATTATAATTCACATGTTCTGTTTACTTTAACAAATTCACAACAATCAAATCAACTCTTTAGTTTTCGCTAGTACTGTAGGTACTTCTAATTAGCGCAATTAAAATAGTTTACTTTGTTCACTTCACTGTCTGTAATAAGACTGCCTCCTGGCAAGTTCAAGTATTTTATTTGCACTAAAGAATTTGTACGCTTAACCTAACAATATTTTTTTATCTAAACCTAGTCCCTGATTATAATAATCAATTAATCTAGCTCAATTATCTTTCTTTCTAAATATATGAATTTTTAACTAAAATATGACATAATTCTAAACTACGGCGAGCGCTACCTAGTTATAATTAACTAAAAATATTTTGAAAATCTAATACTTAACTAACTTAAGTACTAGCTACAGAACTTATATATAAATCTCCAGATTGCATCTGCCTTCCAATACTGGTGGTGTTTGTAAGTTCCCTGTTGCAGGTATTGTCTGTAAAAGGTCGCATATATCCTGTCCTGCAGGCTGAAATCCTCCTTCTGGCTTCCTCTTCTAGCCACGGTGACTGACTTCTTTCTCCCTGAAAAAAGTAAAAATTCCTGTGAAGTGGTATTTTTCTTGACAAGTTGAAATGCAAAAAGTCGATAAATATTTGTTAGTGGGTAAATGGGGAAAATTTGTTAGTTGTTCAACAATTGGGTTTGGGTGATTGGGGATTTGAGATACCTGCTTCATCATCATCTCAATCAGGTAGTCCTGTATTGAAGAAATACCAGCTTTCCCGTACAAAACCTGATTGCGATAATGCTTTCCACAGGGCTTCCGGTAAAGTACAGTGCAGATTCGAAGCATTTCTGTCTCGAATCTCGCAAGGATCTCCATATTTGTTGACATGGAACGCCATATGGGGAACGAGTACATTAGTGTTGGCCTAATAAGTTGCTTGAACATAAGCAGTTTGGTGTTTACAGTGATACTATTCCATATCTCATTATAGGACTGACCATGCTGAGTACAAAGATTGCTTTCCTAGCAACTGCCTTGGCGTGAGGGTTGAACTTAAAGCGTTCATTGAAGATTATAGCTAGGTATTTGGCGCTCGTAGTGGGTTTTATCACTGCATTATTGATATTGATTTCGATGTTTCTTGCGTTTTATCATACGCCTCTGCGTGAACGTGCAGTTCTGATTCAGAGTAAACTCGATTTAGGGACGTTGATCTTTATGCACCATTTACGATAGTATTCGTAAAGCTTGGCAATAAGATCACCCACTTTGTTTGTCACCAATTTGGAGGATTTGATTTGATCAATGAGTCATCCGCGTAGAGAAGGGTTGTGTGACTCCTCCATTATTCTGCGGTTAGTCAATCAAACGTGAACAGATTAAAGAGGAAAGGCCCAAGTACTGAGCCTTGCGGGACGCCCGCTTTTATGTCCTTATGCGTAGATATGTAATTCTTTATTTCCACAAAGAATTGTGTCTGGGAGAGGAATCTGTCTATCATCCGAATGAGGTAGGGTGGGAACTGAAATCCAATCAGTTTGGAGATAACGCCTTCTCTCCAGATGGAGTTGAAGGTTTTCTCAACATCAAGAAAACACGCAACAGTGTGTGTCCTTTTATTGTAAAATTTTAATAACTGGTGCAAAGTATAGTGCATAGCCTTAAATCCAAATTGCTGATGCTTCTCCATCTCCTTCTCCACACAAGTATCATCAATGTGCTGTTTCATTACTCTCTTCAGAAGCTTGCTCAAGTTGGAGATTAGTAAGTTCAATCTGAATTCTAAGATGCTTTTAGAAGATGCTTTCTTCGGAACTAGTATTATTTTGGCACTTTTCCGCTGTTGGGGAATTAACAATTGTTTATACAATTGTTGAAGATTATAGTTAGCATTTCGATTGCCAACGGTAGTAACATCCGGATTATGAAGTTCGGTACTCGACTTTTTATTGTCGAGTGACCGAATAATAGCGACTAGATGAAGTGCCCAAGTGAATATTTGCCGGTCATTTGGATTTCCAGCTGGGTTTTCAAGGCAAAATTCTGTCATTGGTGAGGTGTTTTGTGCCTCAAAATTTTCCACTTCAGTTAGGACTTGCCTATGAAAGTTAGGGAGATGAGTTGGAGGCGAGCTTTTGAAGGTGAAGACTGCCTCCTGGCGGTGATTAGTGTCGTATACTCTACAAATTGTCCTAGAAACTTCCCGCAAATTCTATTCTAAAAGAATCGTTTCTCCATACTGAAAGTTGTTATTTTTTGTACTTATAGATGTTGGTTATCCTTTTCTGTTGTTCGTTTCTCCGAAAACTTTATGTCCGTACTTAATTACTTATTGTACGCAAAGTATCCATTTCCCATAATTGCCTCTTTTTTCATTTTTATTGTATGTAACAAATTATTATAAAAGATTTCGATGAAAAATATATTTTTACTTACATATATATTAATTTCCTTATTGTGATACAGAATTGTTCTTATTAAGGAGTTCTACTTCTTTCCCGTTTTATTAAGACTAAATTTCTAGTTTTTTTTTTTTTTTTTTTTTTTTTTCTATAAATATAAATTGTTTTACCACTAGAAGTCCAGTGATCGCCTAAAAATTTTAAATGTTACATCCTATCTTAAGCCTAGTCGCTGAAGAAAGTGATATTGTGTTTTATCAGCTAAAAGTTTGTTTAGTTTTGACAAGTAGGTGCCAGTAACGTCCACCAACATATATATAGCATCAAATTTATCCGCTTAATACCTTTTTTCCACGCTAAAATTTTGACGTTTGAAGTTGAAGAAATTGGAATACAAGAGTGGCAGTGTATTTTTATTTATTTATTTTTTTTTTTCTGAGAAAAGAATTCCGTCTTCATTTAGACAATTCTTTTGAGAAGAAATTAAAATAGTAAATATAAATATAATTTTCCTTACTATTTCGAGATTGGGTAATTGCAATAGTAATTTAAAGAAACACTAAATAATATCACAAGTGCACGACAGCTGATTGTCAAAAGCATCCACCTATAGTTCAAAACATTGAACAATTTTAGCCGTAAAAAAGTCCCTGTTCGATTGCTGCTAAATATTTATCCGCTAAATGAACACAATACCGGGCTTTAGTCTACACTGATATTTCTAAACTTCTGGATAGGATAGCATCATTTGTCTGTAGAACACACTGGATGCGCAATCTCTGTATTCATAAAACGTCTTATATGTATTCACAAAATGAATCGCTAAACACATTTAAAAACTTGCAATGCGTTGTACATATTCATTTTTTTTACAACCTCGTCCAAAAACTCTTCTTCTTCTTCCCTCCTCCATTTCTGGCATGTTGATTTCTTCAAAATCCCTTCGTTTCCTACAACGTGGAATTTTTGTCTCACAACTGTGCCGTGTATGCATTCACTGGTAGATAACAGTGCAGTAAATAAGAATATGCTCCAGCTGGACCTGAATTCCAGATGTCTAACTAACACGTGACCATAATAACCGAAATATGCTCTTTACTTCCTTATTTAAAAATTTGAAACATTAAAAATTTTAACTCCTTAGCTATTTAAAATATTAAACAATACTGCATACTTTAAAACACACAAAACAAGAAATAAAAAAGCTGACGATAGGCACTAGATACACCCTTTGGCTTTTTAAAATTGAAATAATTCTTTAAGAAATAGATAAAGGGTTCTGAGAAATATCGGTTGAAAATGTTTGGTATTTACTTTTGGAAACTTTGCAAGCCTAGCGCTAACCTTTTTCAAATATTTCTTAATATGGGTACCATAGCTTTTAATTTTCTTTCATATGCCATATATTTCATGATTCTATCACCTGCAGTGAAAGAGAAATTTGCAATGAAAAATGTTCGAAATCTCTAAAAATTGGTAGCAACTCCTCTTAAATTTGTTACCTAAAGCCTAATATCGAGTTCCAGTAAAATGGGACGTTTCCATACATATTTTAGCGCTGGAAAAATCGCAAACAAAAATTTTACTAATGATTTTACGTGTGCAGTGTGGAGCTTACCGGTAAAAACTGAAAGTTCCCTCTTTAAAGTGGTTGACAGTATAATCTGAAATATTTGGAGACCACGTTAAATTTTACTTTGCTCGAACTCGATACTAGGCTTAAAAATGAAAAATCCTGCATGGGCGCTCTTGACATTAATGGAAATTGTCGCTTATTACCATTTGGATATCACTCCTACAGGGAGATACTTCCCAAGCCATGAAAAATTTTGCATTAATACTAGCCGTAATCATTAGTCAAGGTGGATGTGTCCTTTTCAAAAGTGATTAACGATGAAATGTAGGTCATCCTAATGCCTAAACTCTTTAAACAGAAAAATAGTGTCTTAGTAATTTTGGGTGTGGTTCTATTGTTTCACGACGATGATCTAATTTACATTCCTCAACAAAACTCTAACCAAACACTAAATTTCCGGCAAAAAAACCTCAATTGTGCCATATCATGGGCATGCTGTATTTTTCGATTTTTAAATAGTTTTTACTGGTTGAAGTAAACATTTTTAATTACTTTGTTGAAGATTCAAGAAGTAGGAGATAAGCAAGGAAGAAAATTAAAAATTACTCGAAGATAATTTTTCTTTTTGTAGGAATTTCAGTTTTGGGAATAGGATGATGGATATTCTACGCAGTTGTTACCTACCCTTTCATAAGAAAAAATAAGCCAATTTGAAAAAGGTTAGGGTTAGCACGAGTACATATCCATTTATATTTCAAATATTTCATGTGCAAAGCTCTAGTGCACTTGTTTAAAAAAATATTAATTTGCTGACCACTTATGAACAATCTCCCTTTGATATTTGTAGAATAAGAAGATTCAATAATCGCGGTGTTTAATGTATTCATTCTCTGTAAGAAATGCAATAACTTCATAGCTGCTTTTATAACGCATTACCTGTAAGTGGAGTATTTGTTTTGGATGCCAGCCTATCTTCTTTTACAATGTAATGTCATAGGGTGTGTGCACAGCGAGACGAGTAGAGGTGAGGCAAAGTTATATCAAGAGTTGAAGAAATAAAATGATTGTACGCTATACTATGAGAGTCTTCATAACAACGCTGTGGCAACACACGAAGTGGTGAGACACCTCGAGGTATCTCGCTCGAGAATAAAATTTTTATTTTTTTCGCGAGGTGCAGCGCGCTAATTTTGATAGCTGACATATTTTTATGTGTTTTTTTTTTTTTTTTGTATAATTAAAGGGCTCTTTACTCATTCTCATAGACTGGAAGAATCTATCAAGATCAGTCCGTAAATCTTCATATTCGCCAAATTCCAGACGTTTCGCGGCAATCAAAATAGTGGAAAGTTCAATTATGTGAAAAAGGAAATATGTAATTGACTTACGTGACAAACACAAAATTTCTTCTTCAGAATCTGATGTCATAATTTATGCTCTCACTTCGCGATTTACCAAGAAACCGAACGCCTTATTGTGAATGCTACACTTCGAGATATATCTTCACTTCGCCTCGCGCAACTGTCTAGCCTCGCCTCGTTTCGCCATGCCTCGCCTCTTTGTGCACGTACCCATAGGAAGCAGTAGATATTTCATCCTCTCTGCATTACCAGTAACCTGTTATAGAAATAGTTGTGTAGAACTAGCTCTACTCTGTATTACCAGGAGATTGTTACAGAAGTAGTGCTGTAGCTTTTAAAAGTTTTGTATTAGTGAATTACTTTATTAGGTATAGAAGTAATTCATTGTTTCCACGCATGTGAAAAATTATGAAATCTTAGATAGTTTTCGGTATTAAAGCTCGGTGAATCGACAATATAACCAGTAACTTCAAACTAAGACCTCTTATGTAAAATTTTTCCAATTTTTTCACTGCACGGAGGTTTGGATTAACTTATCATTATTTTAATAATTAAGATGAAAAAGCATTTCGGAAATAATTCTGGTACCCATGATGTGATGATCATGTGAATTTGTACGAGACATGGCTACAACCCCATTTACTTTCTACTCTAGTTAGATTTCCTCGTTATAATATTTTTAGAAATGACAGGATGGGTCGAATCGGTGGTGGAGTGCCTATTTATGTCAGAGATTGCTATCACACCCGTATAAAGGTTTTCCAATAAGAGGTGTTATTTTCATATTCAAAGAAAAATGCCATTTTTTGAGATAAATGATCGGATCTTTATTTCATTATAAAGAGGAAGGTATGCTGTTAATAAAAATGACCACCACGACCACACCTACAGGACAATATCCTTTTCATGAAATTTTCCATAACCAAATCGCAAAGTGGCTGCCCTATGTCCTCGATAACCTCACGAATTCCATCTTTGAGGTCTTGAATCGACGCTGGGCTGTTGGCGTAGACCTTCTCTTTCACGTGGCCCCAAAGGAAGAAGTCGCAAGGTGGTAAGTCACCAGATCTCGGTGGCCAATTGTGATCACCTCTTCGAGAGATAACACGGTCCGGAAACTTTTCCCGTAAAAGATCAATGGTTTCGTTGCTTGTATGGCACGTAGCGCCGTCTTATTGAAAGTAAACGTTATCCAGATCAATACCATCCAATTCCGGCCATAAAAAATCATTAATCATCTGTCGATAGCGCAATCCATTCACCGTAACTGTTGCTCCAACCTCATTTTCGAAAAAGTAAGCTCCAATGACCCCGCGGGACCATAAACCGCACCAAACAGTCACACGTTGAGGATAGAGAGGCTTTTCAACAATAACTCTTGGGTTTTCCAAGCCCCAGATGCGACAATGTTGCTTGTTGACGAAGCCATCGAGGTGAAAATGGGCCTCATCACTCAAGATGAGTTTTCGATGGAATTCCGGATCATTTTAATGCGTTTCAAGGACCCAATCAGCAAAGACTCGACGTTGTTGATGATCGGCCGGCTTGAGTTCTTGTGTTAACTGAACATTATAAGCCTTAAGACCCAAATCTTTATGCAAAATATGGTGTAATGACGTTTGTGGAATGCCTAATTCCAAAGAACGACGAGGAATGGACAAACCTGGGTTTTCTTCAACACTTTCGGCTACAACAGCAATATTCTCGGCTGTTCTTGAGCGACATGCATGGGTTTTATTCTTCACATCACTAACTTATCCCAACAGCTCGAATTTTTCTACCAATTTCTGTATTGCCGTCCGACAAAGTGCTTCACGACGACCCAAAAATGTTCGAGTTTTACGAACCGTCTCTGCCACATTTTCACCATTTTTATAGTGAATTTTAACAATTTCAATGCATTGTTGAATCGTGTATCGTTCCATTTTTATTAATGGCGTAGTTTCTACTTGTCAAATGTAAAAAAATGACAGCTCCAAAAGTGACATCTACTGAAATAGCGGGCTAATTAAAATAACACCTCTTATTGGAAAACCCTTTAGTTCACTCTTCTGAAAGTTCCCCCTTGGAATTTTGTGTGTATATAGCATTGATATTGGTAACTGCAGAGATTATAAGGATATATCATATAGGATATTCATATTTCCTGTCATCATTGACATTGATCTATATCAGTTGGGAGATGAGTGTGCCTTACTGTCCTGGAATGACATCACCCTTCATACCTCAGTGGATGAGAAAATTAATCGGTTTTATGAACTTCTACATTATCTTCACGATAAATATGCTCCAACTCACTCACGCAGAATCAGGGAAAATGGTTATCCATGGTCTTCCGTAGTGATTCTGTCACTTATTGCTGCTGAACGAAATTTTTTATATGGCAGATAGCTTAGATTAAATACCACTGAAAGCCGTGCGCTTTACAAATTGATTGGAAATCTGGTCTACTCTACGGTACGCGTGGCCAAATGGCGATACTTTAAAAAAGTTTGACCCACAACTATCATCCAAAATCTTGTGGAAAAACTTTCATAAGGCCTCTGTATATGCCAGAGATAAATCCCAGTGCAACTTTGATCCTGACTTACTTAATTCCCATTTCACTTCCCTCCCTATCCTTTCTGCACGTAGTTCTGGACAGCTGGGTTAAAATCGCTTCGTGTTTCCCTCAAGTAATTACCAGCCTTGTTTTAGATCTAGATTGGTTGAACCACAGGGATAGCTGTGGCAATTGGTCTGTCAAATCTGATGCAGTGAGGCCTGATGGTATTTCTCCTAGATTTATCGGGCTTCTTCTGCCTCTTGAGTAATACAGCCGATTCTACATATTTTTAGCACCTGCCTTACCATGTCGATATTTCCTTCCGCTTGGATAATCGCTACAGTTGTGTCGGTGTCTAAGGTCAGTGCAGCTGAGGTTTCCGGTAAGTTTCAACAGATTAGCCTGTTAAGATTTCTTGCTTAGGTTCTGAAAAAATTGATGGTACACCAAATAATTAATCATTTGGAAAACCTTAACGTATTAAGTCCTTTCCTGTATGGTTTTCGTAAATCTCGTAGTTTTAGACAGCCCTTCCTAGTGTTATGAATGATATATGCAGCTCGCTTGACATGGACTATCTGTGTGTTCTTGCCCTGCTTGATTTCTCCAAAGTATTTGACATGGTCAATCATTCCAATTTGCTTGAAATGTTGGTCTCAGACTTCCATTTTCATCCCTCTGCTGTGTCTTTAATCCGCAGCTTTCTCTCCGATAGATTGCAGCGGGTTAAGGTAAAGAATTGTGTTTCTGGTGTTTTGCCTCTAAATTGTGGTGTCCGTCAAGGCTCTATTCTCGGCACTTTGCTCTTCAGCCTGTATATAAATGACCTCCCCAATTTTATTGTAGACCGTAAAATTCACCTGTATGTCGCTGATGTGCAAGTTCAAGATCAATAGACGGTAGACGATTGCATTGATAGGCTAAGTTCCGAGTTGAGCAATATTGCACGCTGGGCTGATAACAATCTTTTATTACTTAATGTCGGAAAATCGCAGTACATTGCCCTCTATCGCAGAGCAGTTAAGGTATCTGATCTTCGACCTGTATTTTTACCATTTTCGAATCGTGTAAAAAGTTTTGGTATCTTCCTCAATTCTAGAATGCGATGCTGTGATCATGTCAATAATATGATTTTTTGGTGGGCTTTGTCGGCTATGATTGTCTTCGGAAACCTTGTCGACGAACATACTGTTCGATGCTAATGAAATCTTTAATTCTGCCGTACTTTTACTATGGCAGTCTCCTGTTCCCTTACTTGTGCTTATCCTGCTCCACAAAGCTAAATGTGGCTTTCAACGACTGCATAATATTCGTCTTCTACTTATGGAGATTCAGTCATATTTCGCGTGATCATCTAGTTGGTTGCTCCTTAAATCTCTATCTTTTACGTAGGCTTCTGGCAATTTTTCATAAACACATCTACTCTAAGCTATTTATTTAATAATATAGAATTTTTAAACATATCATCCTATATTCAGCGTGCGAGCTGGACTCATGGGTTTATGGAGTTGATAACGCGCTACAGCACCGTCTGGGATAGACTTTTCGGTGTGTTTTAGGTCGTCTTTGCTCTGTGTTTTATAGTTTTTTTATTTCTTATATATTTGTATTTGTAATCTTATGTTTTAAGTAATATTTTAGTATTTTATTTCCATTACTTAATACTAAAAAATGAAATTTGTATTCTTATAGTACTTCACCATAAATACACTTATTCTGTTTTATTATTTATTTATTAAGACGTTCATTCACTGACTAACGCACCGAACTAACTAAACTGATGCGTGGTTTATTGAATTTGGAAAATAAAGTAATAATGAATCATTCGTGTTCGCCTGTCTAAACATGTCCACTTTTCTATACAATTTTCTAATTCAATACGGTTTACATTACTACGGATATAGTTGACCAGCTTTTTAAAGAAAGAAGAGAAAACTCATTAATTATGCTTCAAAAAGAAATACTGATATAACATATAATAAAAACAAAAACAAGACATCTAAGCTAGCATCTCACATAAACATATGCTCGTAGGTGAGGGTAAATCTGCAGAAAAAAGTGTAGTATAATAACTAATTATTTTCTTATAACGTGTTATACATACATCAGTTGACTTCAGTGAAATTCATTGACTTATGAGTAGAATATGTTAAATACTATTTCAATAAAAATATTTTAATATGTAAGATCATATTTAGTGAAAAATTTCATTAAATAAATTAAAGTTTTCGCGTACCAAGCGTTTAAGTGTTTATAATTAACAATGAATTTAAGTAACGTTACCATATGGATTTGGCGGATGCTCATTACATTGAATTCAGAAAAAGCTTATACGCTTAATGATTAAAAGTTATTTTATTAATTTTTTTCCATGGCTTTTTTGGATCACTTTTGACCCCTAAAATGTTTGCTTTGTAGTAAGATATATTAGCTTGTTTTATAATATTATTTAACTTACCCCCGGATTCTACATAAGAGACTTTTAAGAGATCTCTTAACCTCTTAAATTTAGCAAGTGAGTCATTCCATAGTAAATCGACCAGAAATCACGAAAAGTGTGACATGACCATTACCATTTTTTTGTTAATTTTACATACTTGGAGGATTTGTGAAAATAAAAATATTAATTAAAACTTTTTCTTGTACAATGCGTATTTTGCCAGCTATGGCATATTCAAAATTACGCGAAAATTCTGTCGTGGTCTTCTTTAAAAATTCATACATATTTTTGTATTTATGCTAGGACAGTAAAATATGGCTTGTTTGAAAGATAGGATTTCAAGCTATCTGATCAAAATAGAATCTTAAAAACATACGTGAAAAGGACATCAAGGATAAGGATTTTATCCTTGAATATCCTGGAAGACGGATTTTGTTCATTTTTTTTTTAATATTTTATACTTTATATTATCCACTAAAACGTATTAAAATTTTAAATTGGGATCTCAACGGAATCAAGGAGTAAAAATCAAGAAAGTTTCACAAAAATACATTTATAACTACCTGCAAATAAAAAAAAATTGTTCCTACACAGGGTGTCCCATATGTGGTCTTGCATCTGAAGGCAATGGATAGGCCTTGCTTAGACAAGCAAACAATTGAACGGGAAGTGGGGGAAAATCCTTACGGCTCTCGAGATAATGGGATTCAAAAATATTTGAGTATATTTTTATATGTCACCCTGTAACTTCTTAACGTAGCAGCCTATGGTGATGATTTAAAATATCAATAAGCTATATTTCACTATTCTAGCATAAATAGAAAAATATATATGAATTTTTAAAGAAGACCAGGATAGAATTTTTGCGAAATTGTGAAAATGCCATAACTCGCGAAATTCGCATTGTAGAAGAAAAATTTTTAATTCATATTTTAATTTTCACAAGCCCTCTAAGTAAGTAAAATTTCAAAAATATTGGTGATGGTCATGTCATACATGTTGCCTATTTGATATGGAAAATGACCCAAGCAAGTGATTTTAACAGAATTAGTATTCTACATACATTTTTTTTTTTGAGAAATTCTAATTTGAAGAGGTTACGAGACTTTGGAGAATCTGAACACTCCCATTTCAGTTAGCCCAACTGTTAAAAACAATTCACTTTGCAAGAAGGAAGACGAAGATGATATTTTTGCCGAGGCGATGATGACAATAGAGCACGCGCATTCTACTACACTTGTTCCCAGACATACCATTACAATAATTGTGCTACGCTGTAATTCCATATGATTATCGAAGTTAATTGTGTGCGCCTTTAATCAAGTGAAAATTATTGATTAGTGTATGATATATTCGCAGCACATCATGATGATTGAATTATTATTTTATCACCTAAATCTTAGGTAAAGAATTTCTCAGCCCTCATTACATCCAATAGGATTTTCGCATAAACCTATTGCAAAAATTAATTAATTGTTACCAAAACTTTAAAGTGACGATACCATTCTGGTGTAATGTAGATTACCGTAAGGCAATGTAATTTTAATCACTTTAAAGGCAAACAAATTTCGGAATTCTGAAATACTTTATGAATACAGCCTCAGAATAGCAAACGGAGCCAAGCTGTTCCTTATATTTTTCAGAACTATCCTCTATGCACGGCTCATATTAACACGTAGGTCATTAAGTCCCGCGACTGACACCGCCAATGCAACTTTTAATTTTCGGTAGTATCAACGTTCAGAATATATGTGTAAAAATTTCATGACTTCGGTTCAGTGGTCGTCGAGATATTGAAAGATAAGTGACGCTACATTGAAGGTTAAGTGACGCAACATTTTATTTTTGTTTAAACGATGGATACAAACGAGTTTCGTGTGTTAATCAAACATTGTTTTTTAATACGAAAAAATACAGTTGAAGCTCAGCAATGGCTTAAAATGATTTATGATTATTTTATATTTCACAACACTTGTGCATTATTTATGTAATATATTCGTATTATATAAATAGGTTCTTACTCAAAATTTCTCGTATTTCGAACAGAACAGTTCCTGCGACTATAAGCTCTTCCATTACTGAAAGTAGAGAAAGTAGAGCTCTTATGTTAAGAAATATTTGACAGCTACTTTTTTTTGTTAGATTGGCAAATCTCTGAAAAAAAAATCTCCACAAAAGTTAAGAGATCAGCTGACGTCTGATAATTCTTAACTCTTTACGCAGAATACCAATTTCTACTAACGGACTTTGATAGCCCAGTTATCTCTTACGTAAAATCAGGGGTTATTTTGATAAGTTTTGTATCTGTTTACTAGATTTTCGGAAAATGGTTGTTGTTTAGCAAAATTTGGTAGTCTGTTTCAATACCTATTCGAAGCAATATTACCTACGGTAGCCCACACTTTTACTGGCTTTAAATCTGATTTATATTTAGTATGCTTTTGCTTTGTAAATTCAGATAAAGCTTTGATTTTATACAATTAGTTCAAGCTGTTATTAACATTATTGCAAGAGTAGATACTCTCCCAACTTTCATTCTGTAATTTAGTTGATCAAGCCACATATATTAACGCATGCCTATATGGTTACTTACCATATCTGTATTTTATTTTACTATGGTATTCATTAATACCAGTTTAGCTATAGTACAGTAATGGTCTGTGGTGTAAGATTTATAAATGGCAAGTGAAAAGTTTATTCACTAGTTTGCTTCAAGAATACATGATCTATATATTTTATTAAATTATGTGATTCAACTCTCGTTTTGCCGAGTAAATATTCATTATAACTTAAATTCATTAGAGGATTTTTATATTCATACGATATGGTCGAAACTCTATTATCCAGTATATTTATTATGCCTATTAATAAGTGGTTTAAGATTTTTTTTTTTTTACTTTTTAAATACTCTTCAAACGTCTTTGTAAAATTAGAAGGATTTAAGCTAGGGAATCTATATATGCAAGTTATATTAAGATTTTTATCGCGTGATGAATTAACTTCGAATTCAATTCAATTCACATTCTAATACCTTAGCTGAAGAGGTATCCCGTATATATATCATAACGTTGTGACAGCTGTTAAAGCAATTTGGCTTTTCAAATTTCACGAAATTATCTAGTAAGTAACAATTAGTATCGCCAAGCCAGGTCTTGGTTAAAACTGTGAGAACGAAAATTGTTTGCAGATCATTACTTATGTATTGTGTCCTATTATTTAGCTATTACTCCCACTTTTGAGATAGGATTCTGTTCCACAACTTCCATTCTTGTACGTTAATAATTGATTGAGAAGGCATTTTTTTGGATTCTCCGGTATATGGCAAAAGCTAAAACAATTTTTATTTGTTACTTCATCATACAACCCATTTGATTTTGGGTGACAAGTTTCAAGTCTTAGTTTTGACTCATCAACAGGTCCCACATAGCGAAATTGAGTGACTTGAAAAATAAATGAAAAAATAGAACAAAGAAAAGAAATGAAAAAATGAAAAAACATGAACCAAAAAATTGAGAAAATAGAAAAAAGAAATATTTTTTAATATAAAAATTTAAAAACAAGATTCGTTCGAAACGAATCGAACCTGTGTACGCCCGCAGTGAGCTGAAAAAGAAGAAAAAAAAAGGAGAAGAAGAAGCGTTTCATGTTAGTAGAAAACCTTACACTCATCGATACGGCTTGGTTTTCTGCCTGCCGCAGACGCTTGAAACTGATAAAATTGATCTCATTTGATATAAACTCAGAATAAATTCTGGGTGTGAAATATATGTGGCATAAACTCCGATATTCCACCAAGAAGGAAGCAAGAAAATTAATAAGATTAGAGATTACTCTTTAAGATTTTTTATCGGGGCTTTTTAACTTTTGCTATATACCGGAGAATCCAAAAAATGCCTTCTTGAACAAATATAAGTTTGCCCCGGTAAATTTTGAAGAGTAATCTCTAATTTTGTTAATTATTGAATATATATATCATCAGGTACTGCACTTACAACATTTTGCGACGTACATACATATTTAGCAGAACGTAATGTCAAAATTACTATATTTTATCAACTAAATGGCCAAAACTTTATTTCATATATTTTATTTATTTATTCCAGGGTCTGTTTTCAAGAATAACATTTCGAGAGCCAGTTTTCTTGGGCGGAACAGGAAATATAACAGATTTAGCAAAACACTTACCTGTTTATGAAGGAATGATCGGATGCATAAGGCGGTTTATAGCTAATGAACATGAATATAAGTTTACTGAGCATCCATTGGGCGATGTAACCAAAGGATTCGACATACGTAAGTACATACATCTATCTATAAATATCACCTGATTCATAGTTTTGAAAATAGGTAATTGAAAAAGTAATAAAAATACAAATATTTGTGCTGATGTACATATGTACCACACATCGAAGATTTCAAGGTTGTCCAATACAAGAAACCATGTCAATTTACTAAGCAATATTGAATAGATGCATTTGTACATGCAATGGCAATGACTTCCGAAGATACTTTGTTTTGTTTAGATGCAAATTTGTTAATGGTAATAATCTCTTAAATAAAGTTCCAAAGGTGATAATATCTTATAACACCAGGATACGAATTCTAAAATATTATTAATAATATGCTTTTTTAAAGATAGCAGTTTCATATTTCATGTTTTTTTTTAAATATTTTTAAATTACAAAACAGAAGAAAAAAACCACACACATCACGAAATTCATCACTTCACCAATTGTTTTCTATGCAGCTATAATTTGCTTTTATTATTATAAATTACTTATACTTCCAGAGTATTTCCGATACATAGCAAATTCACAGAAAAGCAAATCCCTTAAATAAAATTCTGAAAATAATAATCACGAAATTTAAAATCTCCAACAAAATGCCGTAGTATAATCCCTGAGATGGTTGGCTACTATATCCCGTTTTTACAAATATATAAATATTTTTTTAAATTCGTGCTATGATATACCATTTCCAAAAATCAGTTTTTAACAAAAATAGCACAATTCAAAATCCAATTTTTAGTCAATTCCGTGAAAACGGGACTATTTTGCATTTATCATATTCCTTCGAGATAATATTGTATACATATACGATGCACATACATAAATATATGAATTAATTAAGAATATTTTCAAGAAAATTTATTTCAGACATTGAGTTCTTGTATCGAGTTATTGCTTTTATTTGTCTGTAGTTTCTGCTTGCTAGCAATGTAATAAAACGCAATTACGATATACGAGCCCCAAACAACAATACCAAAACGATCAAAATAATAAATTTTCGGTCCCGACACCCTTCGATTTAGATGAAGCTTTTAGAATTAGTTAAGTATTAAAAAACATTGGACCCTTAATTTTTTATTAGCTTGAATACAAACAGGGTAACTCAAATTTTAATATTTTCAATACGGACATGATTTTTAATTTTCTAATAACTTGGGATCGGGTTACTTGATTCTTTTGTACGAGATTTAAAATTAATGGTTTAAATAGGACATTCTAAGGAAATTAAAAGAAAAATTTTTTAAAAAACAAACACAATTTTTGATTAATTTTGGATTTTTGACCCCCTCCGAATGAGAAACACCCCACTAAAAAATATTATTTTTGAAATGTTCTAATATTAATACATATCAGCTGTGTTCTTTTGTGTACCTTGTTCTAGAACTCCCATATACTGGAGAGAACAAATTGTTCTGTCGATAGAAGCGAACTATTTGTACTGTTCCCTTCATTTATACATCTTCTATGAAAATGTATGAGGCGTTCTTTTGTGTATCTTTTGTTCTGCTCTGTTCTGCGGGCATAAAAGAACACACTATTATATCAAAAACTTGCGAGTGTTCAGCTCTTAGTTTAGGACATAAAATTTTTTCTAGTGTTTCTGCAAATTTCATATGAAAATTTTAGAATGAAGCGTATGAGGAGCTGGATTCCGAAACTGTGAAAAATTTGCCAGTGTACATGAATTGAAATACTCACCTTGAGAGGAAATGTACACTTTTTAATTTCAAGCGATTCTGCAATTCTAGTGTACACTTAAGGGCTGAATGAAAATTTTGCTGTGCTGAACGTCATTTGAAGACCATCAGTAAAAAACAGTCCTTTTGAAGAAGTCGAGTTTAGTTTAAAGACATGAGTTTCTACATGAATTAACTAGTTTATATCAACGCGACTACGCCTTTGAGAAGGATAAAAATACTTTCAAAAATTTATTAAATTTGAAAATTTCTGACATTCTAGACAGCTTAGGAATATCATAAGAAGGAAGTTAAAGGATTCCAAAAATCCTTTTGAAAGTGTTACTAAGGAACAATTTGTTGAATTGCATCGGGGTCCAATAATCTGTGGGCAAACTAACGAAGAACTTATTATATTTTATTATGAAAGTGGTGATAATATGTTATCAGAAGGAAGACATGTTCGTCAAATGATTTCTAAAAACAACTTTAATAATTTTAAATTACACCAAGCGTACAAAAGGTTAAACATTTTGTTTTTAATTGTAGTTGCATAAAAAAACTCCCGGAAAATTAAATTTTTTTAAAAAATTTAAAAGTAAAGAATTTTAAAATAGTGAGGATCATGGGATCTTATTTCTTTGCTTTTATTTATTGAGGTAAATTTTGTTTGTTCTAATTCTATATTTTTAATTTTTACATCTAATTCTTCAAAATTCACGAACAAAAGTGCGGTTAAAAAATATCGGAAATCGTGTACACAATTTTAACAGAAAAACTCTTTTCCACTTTTGCGGAATCGAAAGAAGGTGGTGCACAGAAAATTTTGTGTACATGCTTAAACCTTGGTTTCCAAGATAATGCGGCGTCGTAATTTCTTCTAGCGGATTTGCGCTGCAATCAAGAAATAAAAAATACTGGTAGAGATGATTTCCAAGGAACAGCGTAACGGAGTTGCACTCGGGCTTATGGCCTCAATTGCGCTGAAATCAAACAGTTTCTCATTCCAGCGCAATTTCGTCAGCGCCAAACCATAGTTTAATGTTTTTTTTTTAAGTATGCGGTTATATTTTTTACGATGAGTAATCGAATTTTTTTACGATTGGAACATAATTTGTAAGAAAGAACACTTAGGAAGACGAAGTAATAAAATAAATTCAATTTTTATGAACACACTTTTAAGAAACCACACTAAACGTAATTGCGCCATGATCAGGTCTAGATCTAGATGATGTAAGCTTTTTAGATCATCCGTAGATAGAAGAGCAGATCTAAGCGTATCCAGCCTCCGCCGGCAAAGGCCGAACAATCGTACAGAAAATGTTCGGTTGTCTCAGATTCTCTGTCCAAACAGTAAAAGCACTTAGATCTGTCAATAACTCCTATCTTTGTTAGATGAGGATGAACATGAGCTGTGGCCAGTTGCCTTGTTCAAATGAAGTTGACTGGACTGGATTATCAAAGTCCGGAATGAGGAGTTACCCCGCCACGTCAACATCAACTTGCATGGAATAGCCTACACCGCTCTTAATTCGGTAGTGGAATGGGTTTGATTTAATATGAACCAAAAATACAACAAACCTTATAATATTTCCGAAAAGCATATGGTTTTAACAAGTGAAATCACAATTAAAACCACGACAACAGATGTCACTTCTATCGAAATAATTCAATCCACTACATGTGAACACTTGAACTTCACGCATTAATGGCCAGTATCACAGTCGAGTTTAAACCAAGGTTTAGATTAAACCATCCTCCTAGTTTAAACGTAGATTAAACCAAATCGAGTTTCACATTCCATTCTTTTTTAGTAATGTTGGTACTACTGATGAAATTGTGAACTAAATTAGTTATCGCCGCATTGTGAAGCAATTTTTCTATCAATCAATCTGTTAATCGAAAAGAAGGTAAAAAATAAAAAATATGAATAACAAATAAATAAATAATTTTAAATATGCCACCATCCAAAAGAGCTGGAAATTTTAGCAGAATGGAAGTTGAGCTATTGCTTTCCCTAGTCCATAAAAAAAAGACATATAATGGAGTGCAAGAAAACGGACAAGTATAGATTGGTAGATGAAGTGAATGCGTGGAAGGATATCGAATCCACATATAATTTCACAAGTGGTGAGACTTAACGCGATTATTTAGTATTGAGAAATAAATATGACAACATTAAGAAAACATCAAAAAGAAACTTTGCTATGGAAAAGAGAGAGTTGTGTGCTACAGAACGTGGATCCAGCAAACCGATTAATATAACCGACATCGATGTCCAAGTGAAGGAAATTATTTTATCGATTGAAATTGAAGGTTTCGGTGCAGTGTATGATTCGGACGCCTTACATAAAGCAATTATGTAGCTACAATTGTATGCACTCAAAAATTCAAATAAAATATAAAGATAAAATATTTTATTATCAGATGTGGATCACCTGGAAGATGAGGTTGGTTTAGAACACTATGCCGATGAGTGCTCAGGAGATCTCGACGTTAGTCAATTTGTTTAAGAGTATCTCGAAGAACCCAAAGGTAATGTTTTACTATCCACGTTCTACAATTATTACCTATTTACTGAGCAACATTTTAGGAAAAAGAAGTTTCGACAGGAAGCAAAGCTTCCAACAGCAACCCACCAAACTGTGGAAAAATTATAACCCATCCATGCTAAATGAATCAATTTCCAAGCCGCTGAGATCTCAGACAAAGGGCAAAAAAAGTTAAAAACGACCAGAACAAGTGGAAAGTAATCGCAGGTGCCAAATTACTAGCTGTTGAGAAGAATGTGCAAATGTCAGATAAAAAACATCAATTGGAAATCGCTCACATAACAAAAGAATACGAAGAGCAAATGAAAAATATGAGGGAGGGGCATGAAATAAAAATGCGGATTTTGGCAAACAAGCTAACACTTGCTAAAAATAAATCAGCTTGTATTAATTAAATCAATTAAAAATATAATTACAATTAAAAAATGTTTGTGTTATATAACAATAGCTATTTAAACAAGGATGTTGAAGTAGGTATTGATTAATGATCTGCGTACCAGGTTTTCATTGGTCGATCTGGGATTGAATTCATTCCGAAGAACCGTACTGACAAAATTAACAGCTGCTTCTAACTTCTCGGGTAGGGCTGGTAATATATTTTCACGATTCATGCAGCATATATTATGCAGGACTGCTGCCGCTACAATTATACTTTTACGTCCAATAGAAAGAGACAACTGGTGACATCTACTGGCAATGGAGAGTAGACAACTTCAGGTTCGAAGAATCGATCATGGAATCTTCGGGAAGGTTTAGGAATAGAATAGTCAAGAATATTCTAGAATAGAACACTCCAGAATAATCTGGAGAGTTTCTAAGGTATAAATATAACAGTTGTCACCGCCAGAGGAAGAGTCTTGTCTTAGACGTTGCAGTGTTAACAAGCGAAAGTAATAAACGTGCGCAAGTGTTGTAATTGGATTGCGATAATTGAAAGTACAGTATTAGCGATAATTTGAAAATGAGTTGATTAATCGAAGGTTTGTCAATTTTATAAGTGTAAAGCGAAAATAAAGAACATGTATATTAAATATTTAATATTGTGTTTCAAATAACGAACCCAAATCCACGCTCGCAACAATACTTTGAATCTTTGGCAGCTTCATTCGAATTCCAATAGATATAATTGGAAACTTTCTTTTCCAAATTCCATAACTTCGCGCAACACTGATCCTGGTACGTATAAGAGATTTATTATACAAATTGTCTTCCTTGGTAGTAACTTCTTCTAGTGGTGTCATCATATAATTCTTGTACTGATAGCCACCATCTGCAATAATGAAACTGTCAGCAAATTCACGACTTTCAAAGCGTGCGCAAATTCTGGAGTTATTGAACCTGGCCATCTCGCAACAATATCCAGGATTTTAAGCTGCGAATCACACATTATTTGAAAAGAAGTCTTTTCGACAACAAAACAATTCACCTTTCTGCCCACCTGAAATAATTAATTATCTTAGTACAATATATTGGAAAATATAAATCTAGTTATATCAGGTGATAATATCCTCACGTGTGTACAATCTAATGCGGCGATGACTCTACGAAAACGCGCAGAGTGGCAAAATCCTGCTCTAACACTTTGTGTTTCCTCTTCAGTATTTGGAAATACAACAAAATGATCCTTCAATATGATGGGACACTACAACTACAACTCCGCATGCTGTAACATTCGAAACTCCACAGAAATATCCCGCCGTAATAAGCAAGCAACCGGTTACATATACACGAAGCGTTAAGAGCAACATATGTTCAGAGGACAGAGCTGCATTGCTAAAATATTGGAACATGTTTAGTGAATAAAATATTTGTTAAATTTTACAACACTTACAAGCTTGTTTGGTGTTGAATATAAGGCGCTATAAGCTCCAAAACAACGTACGTCGATTCTTTACTTAAAAGGAATCTTGCATAAAAATTAACGTCGTCCCACTCATTAAAATGATTTGGCCGATTTCTAATTACTCTCGGTCGTCGACAAAGTTTTAAATTTAACTCAAAAAAGATTTCTTTATCGCTAAAAATGTCTAAATCTGAATCCATGATAAAATAATTTTCTTGATAGAAATAATCAACGCTACTGTCAAAATAAAATGTCACACTTGTCAAATACTTTTATCATGAGCTTAACCCGAGGGATGGCACGGTTTAAACTCTAGTTTAAACCGGGGCTTAAACTAAACTGTGAAACCCATTCGTCGAGTTTAAACTAAATATTTGGTTTAAACTCAGACTGTGAAACTAGCCATAAGTCGATACCAGTCCAATCCGCTTCATGTGATCAAGTGATCATGCCAACCAAAATTATGCGGTACCGTGAAATACTGTTATAGGAAATAAAATCAATTGTAAATGGAAAATAGCTCATATTTTGTGAATGATTTAACTTCTCTGTGCAATTAGGAAGTAAAGTCATATGACTATATTTCGCAACTTTTGTAAAAGGCTTATACATCCGCCTTTTCCAGAAATGTTATTTCGATTTAGAAATGTGAAATAAATCCATATGATATTATTTCAACGTTTGGTATCCCTTTGTTTCTCAACTGCAAAGCGAAATGAAGCCATACACAAAATATGAGCTATTTTCCCACATGACTTTATTCCCTATGGTACTGTTCCATGGCACCTAGTTCTGCATTCTCCCCAGGAGAAAGTCAGCCCAGAAAAAAAAACTTTGTACACCTGCAAATTTTCAAGTTCATCCATCGCTACTAATACTTAATTCGAACCTCCATTTTTATGAGAGACTTAATCACCTTGTTGGCAACGCCTACATTAAGCTCTTGCCGAGGAAGGTTCTATTGAAGCCGGATCTGGCTAGCAGGTCCGACCTCTCATTCCCCGTAATCTGCATGTGCTCAGTAAGGACACCGTATTATGGAGGGCCGCTCAAAACCATCAAGACTGCACGATAGTCTGCAAGGATAGCCATGGTCCTTTCTATTTATTTCCATATTAAGAACTACCTTCCCTTCAATTGCGATGGCAAATATCTCAGCCTGGAAGACAGTAGTATGTTATTCAATCCATGGTCCAAAGAAGCTCAAGAAGTATATGTGAACATGGGTCTTACTATCGAAGTGTACTCCAGCCCCATGCCCCATGTTCAACCAAAGTTTCTTCTGCATTGAGCAAAGACCCTTATAGTCGCGTTTATTTTTGTCTTCTGTATACCACCCCGATATCAGCTTCTAGTCTAGGTAAGCACCGAAGTGCTTCAGCTGCAAGGTATGTGAGGAATGGAAAAACCAAGTGTCGAAGATTAGGTCTCCGTGAAAAGACCCCGTAGCTGTCATGACGAGTGCATCAGTCCTCAACAATAGTGAGGCTTCGTTGCATGAAAGCACAAGCAGCAGCCCTGTTGTGCCTGGGGATGAGCAGAGGAATGTCATCTGCATGAGGTGAGAATCTTACATTTTTAGCGATGTGGTGAGTGAATCTGAGTACTGGCAAGAGCACGTTCCTGCACGCAGCCTCTCTCCACCAGCACACTAAGTGAAGTTCGATCAATCAGCTTCACGGATAAATTTTGTGATCTTAGCATTTGGTCCTGTCAAAGCCCACGTCTAAAAAGGCTCATAGAGTAAGCAATCTACGATCTCTCCCCATTCAATTACCGTAACCATTGAATGAAAGGCCGGCTCAGTTGATCTTCCTCTTCGGTATGCGTGCTACAAGGCATTTCAAAAGGAATGAGGAGAGGATTATGTATCAGAAACTTTTCGAATCTATATATGTGATGCTCTGTTAGTCTTCGAAATGGACACAATCGTCACTTTCCTCCATATCTCAGGGATATATCCAAAATCGATACATGACCTGAAAATGGAATCAATGTAAGGAGAAAGCGTTGCGCTCTCTGTCTTTAGAAGGAAGACTTTCGTTTATACCTAGAGCTTCGAAAGCAGAGGTCATTTCACCTTCACGACATTAACTATGCGGGCAGCAATCAATCACCAGGGTGGTAGGCGAAGTTCACTATTCAACTGTAGGCCTTGTGGAAGCCTACGGCCTAGTAAGTACATCGAAAGCAGAAGTCCATAGGCTTCTCCCTTCGAGACCGTGACGGAGCCATCTTACTTTCTCACAATATTCTGTTTGACCGATTGGTTAATCATCAGAGCACTGATAAGCCTAACTGATTCAGCGAGAAACTTACGGATTTAATTGTCAAAATTATGAGGTGTTTAGTCCTACGATTGTACTCTTGGTTCGATGCGATAGCTCTAAATGATACCTATCTAAGTTGAACCAAAAAAGAAATAAAAGCTTTTTAATTCTAATATTCCGTATTTAGATAAGAAAGTTTCAAAAAGAAATAATTTTTACTGAATATCTACATTCAAAATTTAGACTTATTCGTTTAGCTTTCGTAATGCAAACTTTTAACTGTTGAATAACTTTTTATTCATCTTGGGTCTGTGTTCATTTTATATGTTAACAATTTGGAAAACATTATTAATTAGCCTATCTTGACGTCAAAATGTCAACATTTTTAAGACTATTCCAAGGTCTTTTGGTTGCTAAACTTTAAATCAGATATTGACAGATCCTTCATTCGGTGTAATAAAACTTTTATATTTTCAAATATTGACAAGTTTGTTTTGCTCTTAAAAACTCCCAACTTTCATCCACATACGAGTACTATATCAACGATACATATTACTCTGAATAATACCCAGGAAGTCAAAAACCTTTATGTACTTTCAGACATCAAACATAGCTTTTTACGACATACATATTTATAAGACAATCAATATGGCTAATGCCGGTTTATGTTGTAAGAAGATTGTCGTTTGATTTCTATGATACTTTTGCTTTACAGACTTTGTATCTAGCTTTTATTTTACATCTTGTCAAGCATATTGTTCCCGTTTGGTTTGCCCTTTGTTATTCTTATTTAAGATGTTTGGAATCTACGCAGGGAAGATTTATTCGCTTCACACTAAGACGTCTTTCATGATTTTATGGAATAATCCCCTAATACTTCTTCGTTGTGAACAGAGATTAAATCTTCTTAACATACATATATACATACACAAATAGAAGGAAGGTAATTTAAATTGCCTTCGTGTTTCATTTCAAATAATTTCAGGTGCTGTATACGCTCTTCAACTCTTGTCAAAATTAAATTCTCCTACGCACTTTATGCAATGTATCGTATTTCCTGCCACTTATACCTAATTATCGTACCAATCATGGTTACAATGGGCTATTTGTTACATGTTAAATTCCTCAAACCTAATTAGTTTTGCTGAAAATCCATTAAAGATCAAAATCTACTGTTTGTTTTATTTAATTTTATATATTTTATTTTAGCTTGTTTGGTTCTTATTTATTTCGTTTTCTTTATTTTTTACATGTTTCCGAATTTTTGGCATTTGTTTATAATTTAGTTTTTCTTAATCTTAATTTTTAATATGTTTATTTAATTTTCCTTTATGTATATATTTTATTTGTTTTGTTAAATTTAAAATTATTTAAACATATTTCTTAATTACCGGGAATAGTTCAATACACGGACACTACTTCTATACTTTAATTCGGTCTAGAAAGTTCAAAGTTTCTCGCATAAATACGATTATGAACGAACGTGAAACTAATTTTATTTTCTTGATGCTGTTGCACGCAAATTACTAAGTAAAAAGTTTCTTGATAAACAAATACATAGGGAATTCACTTTTTCCTGGTGCTCGAAAGAAAACCATACAGAACTATGGTTAATAACATTACTGAGTACAGCCCACTTCACGCTCATCTAACAAGGATGGAAATTGCTGACACCCCTGAGTGTCTGATTTTGAGACTACCGAACACTTTTTTTGGTCCTGCCCGGCCTTTATACCTGAATACTCTTGTGTCTGCCCTATTATCTGCGGATGAGCTGTGAAAAGCTTAGTTTGCCTGAGCCTGTTACACTTCATTAAGAGGACAGGGAGTTTTCGGTTAGAGAACTATTTTTTAACTGGTTAGCACAATTGACCGCCTTTTTTTTAATTTGGAATTTTTCGTCCCCTTTATCTGAAAAAAAATATCTAAAGGAACTGTCTTTAATTTAGTGGGCTTTCACTATAACTGTATCTTTTTTTTTTATATACACCATGCTGCCCTGACACTAATTATTGATCATTATTATCGTGTAGATGATGTCCAATTGTATGATAGTTGATATAGTGTATCCAGAATCAATAAGGATCTGATTAACCCAGTGTCAAGGTAAGATTTTTTATGGTAGCTGGAGAGATCTATGCCTCTGGGCATCATTAACTTTACAACTCGCTAGGCTGCACTCTTCTATTCAAAATTTTTATAGTCCAACTGATAAGCGATTAGCTTCAAAACCTATCATCCCTGTGGGCAGGACTTCAGCCTGTACAAGGATACCTACGACTAACCGCTTTTTCTTTAAAGATAACTTATGAAACTCGATGAGTAGCAGTTAGGCATAACACCAACAGACTTAATCAGACTCAATAATGTTTGTTCTAGTGTGCGGGCAGCAGAATCATAGTTCTTTGAAGTAAACAATAAACCTTTCCTTTCTCAAAGCGAAACAAATTGGGTTGACAAGTGCCATCAGCATAGATAAATATTAATTTTTGTAAAGAGAAAAACATGTTCTTCAGAATTTTTATTCAGTTCTGTTAGACCTTTGTGTGGCTTTTTTCCGGGGTGTTTCAAGACAAACAACATTCGAATAAGAGAGAAAGGGAGAAATTTTTCCTCCAGATGACTTCCCAATAAATTCTAGTACTGCAAGTTATGGAGAAACGTTCTTTAGTGTTACAAACAAAGTTCCTTCTAAACTGCGCGAGTGCGCGGCCGCGCCATAATTTTTCGAAAGTTGCGCAGTCGTTTCTGTATTCTGCGTACAATGTTCTTATTCATTAGTTTTTTTTTTTTTATAAAAGAATTGCATTTAAAAATAGTTAAAGTCCCAAGTATTGTTCTCGTGAAATATTTTTTAAATGAACTGAGAGAAGTAGCTTTCCGTACACTTATGATGAAAGAAGAAACATTTCAGTTTAAAAATTATTAATTTTATACTGCTGAATGAAAAATGAATTGACCCATAAAAAAAAAATTTGAGGTATTTTGAATCTAACACATACAGACAGTGCTTCTATTTTGGAAAAAAAATTAATTATTGTTACAAGAAGTTTAATCCAGACATTAAAAAAATGGTTATGTTTATATTGGAGCAAGTGTTATACTATAGATAGTAAAAGAAATTTCTCTAAAGTCCAATTTGTGCCATAATCTTAGGTATAAGGGAAAGCTCCACCTTGGAAAAAGTGGAATTGGTTTTTATCCCTAAAATGTAGGTACTTCCAGAATGATACCTAATTTATAGAATGTTCTCTTCCTTTTATCTGAGAAAGCTTAACATTTGGGAATTCCACGCCCTATATAGGTTTTCTGGTTCCAAATTCCTACATCCATTGAATGTTCCCATTATTTGGGGAAATTAAACTGATTTTCCATTTATATCAGAAAAAATTATGTCTATTTTAGGAGAAAACCTATTTTAAATTTAGGGAATTGCCCTACTCTTTTTATAGTGTAGGACGAAAAAATGGACTGGCAGCATTTTTCAAAAAGAAATATACCTCATCCTACTGAACAACATTGGATGATAGATGATGCATGAAAACATGTATCTATTATTGAGACCTTCCTAAGGATAGTTTACACTATGTTCCGTAGATCAGGTATTAAAAAAGAAAAATTTGAAGAATTGGCTGCTATAATGGATCGAGAATCTATAACATTCCAGGTGTGGACAGACTTTTCCAGGGTACGGGCTACTTCTAATTGATTCAAGTTGTTGCGGGCCACTCAGTGGCTTAAATGTGGTGAGCTAGAAAAAAGGTCTACTTAAATAAATATGTACCTATGTATGTACTTCTTTTGCAGTCTCATAAGAAAAATTATTAATGCACCTATTTCATTTAGCAATGGAGTTTGAGGTCATGGATAATTCATTTAATGATAATTATTTCTTTTACATAATCCCCACCCACAAATTCAAAATAATGAAAGTATTTTATAAGTTCTAGAGGGGGCTAAATATTTCATTAGTATTATAACTAATACACACATATAATGAGACAATTCTTTAAATATAAATGTTGAAAGAATAATCATTTGTTTAGTTAAATTTTTCCTGAGTTCTATAATAATGTCATTGTAAAAGGAATCTAGTTGTTCTTTTCAGAGCAAAATTAGGGTCCACCATTGAGAATTTAATTCTTCAATGGATACCTTGTTATACGGAACGACATTTACAGGAGGAACAATGGAATAGAAAAATCACCACTTTGAATCTTTTTATATCGTTTATGTCCACGAAATTTTTAGCACAATAGATTTTTAATCAATCGAAAACAAAAATCGAAAATAAATTGTACTTTAATAGTCATAAATCTATCGCAGAAAGTGGTACAGTGGTAGATTGTACAATGTTACCTCAAAAAGTGGTAAATCTAACACTTTAGTCATAAATAATAATAATAATTTATTAGCAATATTATCGCTATACAATACCACAACCTTTCATTTACAAGTTTACAAATATATAAATTTTAAAATTTACAATATTGCTATATATTTAATATATTGCACACAGCCTTTTTTAAAACACATAAAATTTTGTTCACTTTTTAATTCAGTCGGAACCTCATTAAATTTCTTGAAACTCATACGAGATCTATTGTATAATTGTAGTCTGAAGTTCTCCGACTATCCTCTTAGATTATATGGTTGAGCCTCTGCCACCTACGCGATCATATTTAGAAGATATTCCGGAACCAACCCATTTTTCATTTTGAATATAAAAAGCAATACATTTAGCTCAATTCTTTGTTTAATATCAAGCTATAATAAAGAATTAAACATACTACTAAAACGAGTGAAACGATTACAACATAAAATTACGCGCATTGCCTTATTTTGTAATTTTTGTAACCTGCTCAAATCTCCTTGTTTACATATAAACAATATTGCAGAACAGTATTCAAAATGTAGTTTTATAATAGTCTTGTAGATATTTATCGCGGTAGCCATCGTAACTTTCTTTCTAAATTTTTTTACCAATTTTTTTAGCAATATAGTTTATATGTAATTTAAAATTTAACTTTTTATCAAAAAACACTCCTAAGTATTTATATTCATTCACACACTTCATTAGTTCACCATGCATTTCAACACACACATCTGTATTACTATTTATCGTCATAAATTTTGTTTTACTTATATTCAGTTTCAATTTATTCATGTGTGACCAGTCACACAATAATTCTAAATCTCGTTCTATTTTATTTTCAATTCATTGACATCTTTCACTGATATATATGTACAACAATGCATCGTCAGCAAAAAGTACTAGTTTGAGAATTTCAACACTGATTTAATGTCGTTCACATATATAATAAACAAGATAGTTCGAAGTACTGATCCTTGTGGAACGCCTATCTATACTTCTATTTTACTGAAAACTGTATAATTTATTTTGGTGCTTTGCCTTCTTCCATACAAGTAGCTATGAAACCATTGAAATTCCTTCTGACGAATTCCATATTTTGCTAATTTATTTAATAATATGTCCCTATCTACAGTTTCAAATGCTTTTCTCAGGCCTAAAAACATAGCAGCATCCTATTTGAGGCATATATTTCTTCCTTTCATTGGCACACTAACCAATTAATCGCCTTTTCACAGGAATGTTTTCTCCTAAATGCACACTGTTCTAATATAATCAATTTATTTCTTTCCAAGTAACTTTCTAACTGTTTTTGAAACACTTTTTCTAAAAGTTTTCCAGAAGCAATGTTGGTCTGAATTTTTCTGCTTTTTTGTGTTTTTAACTTTCTAAACAGGGATAAGAATTGATTCTTTTTATAAACTAGGGAATTTTCCTCTTACCAACGATTTATTTATTATGTCAACCAAAGTAACATCCCAATTATTCCATTTATCTAATATCATGCCTATACTAATTGAATTATAGTCCCGTTTTTATTCATGTTTTTGCAGATATCTTTCATTTCATTATACATACTCCACCCTTCTAAAAATAAAATCATAGTCTACTTCTGTAATCATGTCCGAATATGTTCTATGAGGTATGGATTCTTTTATGATCTGTACGCTTTGAATAAAATATTTATTTAGTCTCTCTACCATTTCATCAGGTTGCTGGCATTTATAGTCACCAAATTGGATTTTCTTTATTTCAGGTTTCACTTCAGGGGCAACCCAGAAACACAGTTGCATTGATTGTGAAAAGCTGATTCTCCAATCTAGCTGGTGTCGGTCTTCTATAAATATATTTCTTTTAGTATGCGCGTCCTACGTCTTAGTAAAGGCGGCACCCAAAAATGTCTTGGCGGTCTACCGGTATATCGCAATCGACTTAATGCCCATCCCTGATTTAAACCATTAAAAGAGGTGCGTTGGTTATCTCGTCATTTTGCAGTGGATGCTTTACTTCAAAATTACGAAACCCTAATTGAATATTGTAATGAACAAGTGAATGTATGTAACGATCCAATTTGCAAATATTGTTAACAAATTTTAAATAATCCCCCGTATATTGTGGCACTGTTTGTGACTGTTAATGACGTTCTAAGTGAATTAGCAACTTGTGCAAATATTTACAGAAAAATTGTTTGAATATGATTAATGCACATATGTAACTAAATAAAAGCAAAAATACAAAAATTAAAAGTACAGTATCTGGGAGAAAATATTTTCTGAAGTGAAAATGTTACAAAAGTTTTAACAAAGGTTCGAAATGATGTTGACAATGCTTTCCATAATCCGTTTTATTGAACGAGTGTGTAATCACTTGGAAATGAGATTTCCTTATGAAGCGGTAAGAAATTGCGAAGCTTTTGATATATATATAATATCAAATGAAATTAATAATTTTGCTTTCGGAAAAGACATGCCGTGGATGTAAATATTCACAACTTTTTTTTTACGAGTACAGAAAACCATGATAAAATATGTGAAGAATATTCTGAACTCAAATTTCTGATTTCACAAAACACCAAGCCGGAAGCAATAAAATCATTTCGCGACAGTGTACATAGAATATGTATTACAAAATTCGGGATTTGAAAATATAGCGATACTTTATGATATTATGAGAACTTTTCAAGTTTCTAGTTCTGACTGCAAGAGAGGATTCAACACAATGAATGTAATTAAATCCAAACGTAGGAACACATTAAATGCCGATCATTTAAATGATTTGATGAGAATTAAAATATACTTGGCAAGTGAAGCGAAAAAAAAATAAACTTAGCTGAAGTTTACAAGGAATGGATAAGTATGAAAGTCAGGCGGGGAAAAGTGCAGTACAAAGCTTTTATGGTTTGTCGTAAATACACATAATTAATTCATGTAATATGATAATTAATATTGCAATTATAGATATTATTAACTATATAATAATTATTGAAAATTTGTTTAATATCGTAAGATAATAAAAGTTTTCATTTCTTATCAAACATTTATTTTATTACATTCATTACATTTTTATAATATTCCACTAAGTACTTCCTAATAAAGAAGGAATATAAACAAATACATGAACGATAACGTAAAAAATGTAATTTTCAATAGTATTTATTAAAATGCAAAAATTGGCTTCAAACACATGCCTGAGCCCCCTCTCCCCCCCCCCCCCCCCCACCCAATCCACTACATTCCACTTGCAAACTTTTACATACGTTTTGAAAATTGTTGATCCCAAATACTTTTGTACCGCGCAGTCAGCGAAAAAATTATAGGGAGCATTGGTTACAAATAGAAGTAATTGGTGATGAAAAGATAAAGGGTTTTCCAATAAGAGGTGTTATTTTAATTAGCCCGCTATTTCGCTACATGTCACTTTGGAGCTGTCATTTTTTGACATTTGACAAGTAGAAACTACGCCATTATTAAAAATGGAACGATACACGATTCAACAATGCATTGAAATTATTAAAATTCACTATAAAAATGGTGAAAATGTGGCAGAGACGGTTCGTAAAACTCGAACATTTTTGGGTCGTCGTGAAGCACCTTGTCGGACCGAAATACAGAAATTGGTAGAAAAATTCGAGCTGTCGGGACAAGTTAGTGATGTGAAGAATAAAACCCGTGCACGTCGCTCAAGAACAGCCGAGAATATTGCTGCTGTAGCCGAAAATGTTGAAGAAAACCCAGGTTTGTCCATTCCTCGTCGTTCTTTGGAATTAGGCATTCCACAAACGTCATTACACCGTATTTTGCATAAAGATTTGGGTCTTAAGGCTTATAAAGTTCAGTTAACACAAGAACTCAACAACGTCGAGTCTTTGCTGGTTGGGTCCTTGAAATGCATGAAAATGATCCGGAATTCCATCGAAAACTCATCTTGAGTGATGAGGCCCATTTCTACCTCGATGGCTTCGTCAACAAGCAAAATTGTCGCATCTGGGGCCTGAAAAACCCAAGAGTTATTGTTGAAAAGCCTCTCTATCCTCAACGTGTGACTGTTTGGTGCGGTTTATGGTCCCGCGGGGTCATTGGACCTTACTGTTTCGAAAATGAGGCTGGAGCAACAGTTACGGTGAATGGATTGCGCTATCGACAGATGATTAATGATTTTTTATGGCCGGAATTGGATGGTATTGATCTGGACAACGTTTACTTTCAACAAGACGGCGCTACGTGCCATACAAGCAACGAAACCATTGATCTTTTACGGGAAAAGTTTCAGGACCGTGTTATCTCTCGAAGAGGTGATCACAATTAGCCACCGAGATCTTGTGACTTAACACCTTGCGACTTCTTCCTTTGGGGCCACGTGAAAGAGAAGGTCTACGCCAACAGCCCAGCGTCGATTCAAGACCTCAAAGATGGAATTCGTGAGGCTATCGAGGACATAGGGCAGCCACTTTGCGATTTGGTTATGGAAAATTTCATGAAAAGGATATGGTCCTGTAGGCGTGGTCGTGGTGGTCATTTGGCTGATGTTATTTTCCATTATTAACGGCATACCTTCCTCTTTCTAATGAAATAAAGATCCGATCATTTCTCTGAAAAAATGGCATTTTTCTTTGAATATCAAAATAACACCACTTATTGGAAAACCCTTTACTTTATTCTCCGAGATAGTACAAAATACTACAAAGTACAAACCAACATAAATATAGTCGATAGCAGCTTAATAAAGTTGCACAACGAATAAATGAAAAATAGATCTTTTGATTTTATAGGAGACTATCACTATGTCAAAAGTATTTTTTATGTCTAGATCTCTCTACTGTTCTAAGAATTCTAACGACTGTACATAGATTTGCTTTTAACAAAATTTAAGTTTCTTCAACTTTGGTAATGCTGGTATGCTTTGAAAGCTATTACCCTTTTCTGTCTCTACGACTTATTAGTTTATCAAAAATATATTTTATTCCATTTTTAAACGAAAAATTATACTAGTTACCAGAAACTTGTTTCATATCGAATCTGCATTTAAGGCTGTGGTAACATTGCGAGAGATTTCGGGCGAACTTGAATCGAGCGAAAAGAGACGACACAAGGTATCCAATTTATCGCTTGTTATCTCATGAAGACTTGACTACATTTAGAAGATACAAAAAGTTAGTTTAGTTTATTATATCATATACAATAAATAACAATAATGGATGTAAACAGTGAATACGCTTTAATTGAAAGTAATACTTTAAAGTATTTTTGTTTTTAATAAAACGATCGTATCGGGTACACCCTATGTCTGCTTTAAGGGACAACAAACTCTTTGAAGATTAGTACTATTTTGGCATTTTAACAATAAAGTATAGACAATATTTAAAACCGAAGCTCAACTTAATGTACATAGATGCTTTCGTTACCTCAGAAGCTTTTGCTAACATGTAATCTATCGATGCCGGACTTAAGTGATCATGATGCAATTTAGTCCTTCTTTTCCTTTGAAGTTTGTAATAATTGCAGTAATACTGTGACTTTAAACATATTGATTTTCATACCCTGAATAATGAGGTTAACAAAGTACAGTGGACAAATATTAATTATATCAATGACGTTAATAGCCAAGTAGAATTTTTTAATGATAATGTTAACGCACTGTTTAATAGGTTTGTTCCGCTCAATGAATATAAAATCAAATTTAAATGTAAATAGATGAATAACGAAATCTATTCAACTTCAACGTAATCATGCATATAATCTGTGGAAGCATCACAAACACATGTCTCTTTGTGAAAACTACTCAGGCCATACGTTCAGCGTGAACGCAATTCTACTCTTCAAAACTTGATTCTTCTCAATTATCCTGTACATTATGGCGTAATATTTCTTCCTCAGTTCACAGTAAATCCAATCAATATAATTGTGATCTTGATCCAGATAGCTTGAATGATTATTTTTCCCGTTCTAACAAACATTTCAAGCAATCCTCTTAATCCAGTTCTACAAGGTTTTCATGTTGAGTCAATTCTCTTCTTACGAAATATTACGCCCATCCAATGTTCAGGACTACAAGGCGATTAGTATTCTGCCGATATTATCGAAATTCGTATTATTGTTGGAGAAACGTGAAGCCACTGGGCTTGTTCTTTTAGATTTCCCTAAGGCGTTTGACTCTGTAAATTGCGGGATATTAATTCAGAAACTCTCCTATAGCTTTGGTTATTCTATATCTGCCTTACTTTTAATAGAAAGTTATTTAGCTGATTGTTCTCAAAAAGTTATATCTAATAATCGTACCTCCCATTTAGTAAGGTTTTTTCAGGTGTCCCCCAGGGATCTATTTTGGGGCCAATTCTATTCCTTATGTATATTAATAATATAGAGCTACGTGTAACTAGAGCTTCCATTCAACTTATGCCGATGATGTCCAACTATTTCTGTCATCTCAGTTAAATAGGTTCCAAGATTGTGTGGCCATACTTAATGCAGATATTTCTTGTTTGTCCACTTGGACCAAAAATAATCAGTTGGTTCTCAATCTTTGCAAGTCGAAATCAATTGTAATTTATAAGAATTCCATTGATACGTCCTGTATTCCTCTGGTTCTACTTAATAGAACTCCTATTCCCTTTCAAGATACCGCTAATAATCTTTGTATTATTTTCAATAAGGAACTAAAATGGAGTGAGCTTGTTAATGGATTTACAGCTAAAATCTACTGTACTCTGCGGTCACTCTAGCAGCAGGCAAAATATACACCCCCTGCTCAGCGTAAGAAACTCATTATTAGTATAATAACCCCTCTGATTACTTACGCAGGGTCTATTGCCCACTCGACTGTAGAAGCAAATTAAAAGTAAATGTTGCTTATAATTCTTGCGTTCGTTATGTTTATGGTATTATAAATAGATATTCCATAGTGTCTATCTCGCCTTTGGCAAAAAGTATTTTGAATTGTACTTTGGAAAATTTCCTTAAATTATCGTGTATGATTGTACATTTTAAATAACTTTTTACCTGAATATCTCCTTGATAAAATTAAATTTCGTCAATCTCCGCGCTCGAGTAAACTTGAAGTTCCACGTCATTTCACTGGTTTTAGTTCTTTAGTGCTTCTTCATCAATGGTATCCAAATTTAGAATTTATTGCTGATTTCACGGTGCTTTCTACAGGTTCAAATAATAAGTTTTTGAGTATTTTTCGATTTTATAATTCTTTGTAATTTGTTCACTTTATTATATTCACTTTCACTTTTCTAATTTCATAAAAGTACATATCTTTTTCTTTTCTATCTTTTAATTTCTTTGGATTCTAGGATTAACGTGAATTTAAATTGAAATTTTAGTTTTAAATGTTTTGTATTTTTACTCTTTTCATATAATTTTTCTCTTCTCTTATTCGCTGAATTATTGTTAAGGGTAAAAACAGCAAAACAGGTTTTTACTCATGTGTATTAAAGAGCTTTTTATTATTATAAGTGTGCTTCTTTGCTCCATAATATGATCACCGATATGGAAGGAGTACATGAGAGTAACTTACTTGGAATGCAAAGGACAACGGAATGTTCAAATAATGGTGGTGCAGAAAAAAGACTTAATCGAAATAGGGCATATGTATTGCTGCTAACGTTAATAAACCTATTAAACTGAAACAATTTTTTTATTTTATTGGAAGTAGGAATTCTTGCAAAGAGCTTGCACACATTCATGCAGCTCATATCAATTCAGAATAATTTTTTCTATTACTTATTTGCTGTAATTAATTCTAGTTCCACTTAATCCCATAGTTTCCATAAAATGTCACAATTCGCATAATCTTTCAATTTTTGATACCACAAAACCGATTTTGCATGTACTACGAAATTAATTTTTGACACAGCGATCGCACGATGACTCCTAGGAAATTTAAACTGATTTGAATTCGAAAACTTTACCTTGAGAAATTGTGCGATCAAAAGAGACATCACGAAATGGTTTCATCGGCAGTGTAGCCATGATTATAATACCTTGAGACTGTAAATTATTCGTGCGATGTCTTAAAATGAAAATCCGCGCGAAATCTCTCACAATGTAACCACAGCCTTATACGATTGGGGGCAATATCCTGATGGAATATTACCTTCCGCCTTGAAAGAATAGTTGATCACTTTTCTTCCATAGCCCACATAATCCACTTAAGCTGCTTGCAGTAGACCTGAAGACACACTTATGTAAAAGTTCCAAACACTCCGTAAATTTATTATCGTCACAAGTTACCAATCGGTCCAGATAGTTTCCCAAATATTAGATTACTGAGGTTAGTAGATATTTTCTCCACTAGATCGCGCTGAGTATATTCAATGAGCGCAACAGATCTCACAGAAGAAGCACATCTGAATGCTGTAATTCCCATTTCAAAAATTCATCGTTGGCCCTCCCTGGCTTATACTTTATGTTCCTTTATTACACACTGAAGCAATATGCCTCACACCGCATTGTTGCCTATTTGAATTCATGGAGCAAAATTTGCCAAATGGGCTCCCATATTAGTTTGGTTTGAATTTTGAAAAGTATCGATTTAAACGTCAGATTGCATTTTATAAAAATTACTCCTGGAATAATGATAAAGTT
The DNA here is from genome assembly GCA_963924295.1 of Dioctria rufipes. NCBI lineage: Eukaryota > Metazoa > Arthropoda > Insecta > Diptera > Asilidae > Dioctria > Dioctria rufipes. The sequence continues at coordinate 279,076,091 of OZ002740.1, read as the reverse complement.
AATTCAATCTTGTCTATATGGAAAATTGCTTGAGGTATTTCATACCTCTCCTATAACCCTTAATTAATTAAAAATGTCCATTATTTACAGAATAACGCAAATATTTTTATATTTCTTTCCTTTTTCTTTTTCTGTGAATTTGAATTATAATTTTACTTCTGGCTATACTCTTACTTTCTATATTAAGCAATTCTATACGATTTCTAAGTACGCGCATATACTAAGTATATATCTATAAGAGATTTTAAAAATTACACCAAACTAGAAACAGTGTAAAGCATAAATTAAAAATTTAATCATTTATTGAAAATATGTTGAAAGTAAAATCCATCATTGTGTCGGCATAAATAATAGCAAAAGTTCAGAAGTTCACTGGTAATTTTTTCAATTAAACTTGTACACAATTAAAACAACCGCAGAAAAGCAATTTTGAGTATTTATGTAAGTACAATCGGACGACACTCCCTGATGGCTGCCCTAATTATTGTGTTTAATTTTAATTACGAAATTAATTCGTAAACAATCGATAAAATTTATTTATTTCACGGAGTAAAACAGTATGCAGCATTTATCATAATTTAAAAAATTTCTCAGTCATATGTACATATGTTGTATATACATTGATTGCGAAACGGGCAAAATTAATTTTGTTTTTCAAGAATTTCGATATGCAGCTTACGAACACCAATTAAAAGCTGGCTTCAGTAAAATACTGACCACAAATATTTTACCATTATTCTTTCATTTGATTCATTTTGTCTTAGCTTTATGCATACATATGTATATCCATCTCAAACAATATGTAGTATCTTCATGGAATCCTCATTCAGGGTTTCCTCCTTAGCTTAGCCCTTCGAAGTTTTTGAACCACAACATGGGATAGTATTCAGATCAGAAATCCACTTGGAAACCCTTCATTTTTTAGCATCGTTATAAGAGAAACAACCGTCAAACAGGAGAGTAGAGGAGAATGGTCGCAGTGTTGCTCTCAGCCCCTTTATCTAGTTCTACTCTGCCGGAGTGGTGACTACCCAACTTCACGGTTAGCATATCTCGTCTTAATATCTCATCTCTCCACCACACATTCTATTATCATATCAATGCCGATAGATGAGCAGCCTTCCACAAAAAATAAGACGTGTCCCTATCAGAGCTCCGTCAATAACTTCTAAATTAACCTTCCGGTAGCGGTTCCCCGTGGGAGGACATAAGCAGTGGCATGGGGTCTACGGGACCGCAAGTATATTTAACAATTTCAATTTCAAAAAAACATTTATTGCTTGAACTCTAGCTAAGCCTAATACAATAAATGTTCTATATCCACGGCTACAAGGTCATCTGGGCTCCTCAGTTATATTGTAATTCTTTATTCTAACAAATAATTTTGTAGCTTCCTTTTCAGCTTAGTGCTTCTTATGTGCTAATTTTACAATTTAATTCCTTGTCTGCTATCACTTCATATTTACAGTATCTTTATTTTATGAATGTGGTTTGTTTCACTTAATAATTCACATTTTGAGTAAACTAAGACTAATGAATCCTGATAAATAAATATTATTAATTAATTATTGCTTATAATAATTTTATTTTAAATCCGTCCATATTATATCCTTGTGTTGCCATTATTGTCCTGTAAGTATTGCCTTAGTGCGTTGAGGAGTACGTTGGAGTCCTCCTTTTGATGGTCCCTAGTACGTGTAGTCACCTTTGTAGTTCACCGCACTGTAATACGATATGACGAGCTGTGAGAAAGAAGTTTGGGCAGTATGTGCATGTGGAACATGTGCTCCTTTTGAAAAGATAGCTTTTGACCGCCAGGAGGTGTCCCAGTCTAGTCCTGGCCATTTAGATCTTTTTTTTCTCAGAAGGTCCGGCATTATCTGGTTTTCAATTGTTCTGTGGTGCGTTACCAGCAAGGTGTGCGAATCAAGCCAACATACCAGTTGTCTTGCTTTAGACGACCTCCTGGCTTGGAACCTTGCCGATTTGTAGGCTGAAGGGATAATGTCTGGATCGCTTGAACCACGTTTGATTACTACGAATCTCCGCGTGAGCTGGCCCATCTAGCCGCTTCCCAGATATCCGTTAGCTCCGCTAAGAAAACATCCATCCATGCAGGTAATACCTTGCGGAAGTTCTGTTAGAGATATTAACCTCATTACCGAAGCCTTGGTCCCCTTTAGTTGCATCTGTGTATATAGCACTAGTTATTTTATTCCTGTTATGGAATTCTAAGTGCAAAAGGTTTTTGTTTTTCGTCATCTAGTTGTTGGTACTCTTTTTCGTTCGTATGTATTTTATTAGATGAAATGAGCCAGGGTGGGCAATATGCTATCGGGTTGGTTACTTTGGGATGAAGCGGAATGTCTTTAAGGGACGTGGCGTTGTAAGTTACCGCCCTGTGTAGACCCGAGAGTGTTCCCCTAGTGCAGGTGCGGTTGGTGGAGAGGAGATCTAGTATAATGTTGCGGAGGGGTGCGTTAGGATTCTGAATGATCTTAAGGACTAAATTGTTGTTCAGAACCTCTCTTCTTTGTTGGAGGGTTGGAAACCCTGCCTCGATTAACAGGCTTAGACTTGGAGTGCCTCGAAGTGCACCTAGTGCTGTCCTAGCAGTGGCGTTTAGCGAAGTTTGGATTTTGGCTTGACTTTTTTTAACAGTTTTCACAAAATGAAATAAATGTTTCATTTTCTAACTTTTTATTATTAAAAGACTACATATTAAATTTTTATACTAACACGAAAAACTTAAATATTCACGCTACAAATACTCCTTACTAATTTTTAATAGCCCCCCTTTCTTTTTCCGGTTTTTTTTGCTTTGGAACAAAATTAACATTTTTCTAACCGTTCACGTACAGTGTATAGGACCGCAACCTACAACATCAGGTCATGAACGTATGCCAGGAGAGTTGGAGACCAACTGACGAGTATGTCTACCTCGTTTACAGCAAAAATAAAATAGAAATAATATTGGTACGGTGTCATAAACTGCACGCCACTTCCGAAAAGTAAAGCAATGCTTTTTCTCAATTCAATAAATCACTTAGCTCCTGCACTTTAGAAGTGGAGACAAATACCTTTGGATCTGGATCTTTAAAGATTAAGAAATATGGCATCGATCAAAGGGCTAACCCAGACATAGTAAGCTCGAAGCACGAGCATTTTGCTACACTTGTTCCCCGATGTGTGATCATAATAACTTTGCTCCGCACTAGTCCTTCACATGATTACCGAGTTTAATTATGTGAGCGTATAACCAAGGCAGTGATTGAGTTATTGTGATATTAATAATTGATTGTATCGCAGATTTAAAGCACGTAATGAGAATTGCATTGTTATATTATGATCTAAATCGCAGGTGAAGAATTACATAGCCGTCCGATCAGAAATTTTAAAATTTCCGAAACTAATTGCTTGCAGTAGTATTGGTATGCTGCTAGTGCTGCAGCTTAGAAAAGTGTAGCACGGAATTTTTTCTCTCCCCGAATGCCTATCATCCACAAAAAGTAGTTTGCTAGCAACGTATGGGCTTTAGCAGACGGAATAATTAACGCCGGCCGACGCAGGATTGTATTACCAGTTCACTAGTTGAATTCAAACCTTTTTCAGGTCTTGGTGCTCCCAGTTTTGCCGCTTTACTTTTCTTCACTACCTTGAGCAGTCTTAAGCCTATAAACTGAAAAAAAAAATTATTAGTTATAGCGACAAATCACGATTAGTTTATTGTACATCCTTCAAATTCATTTTGAAAAATAATAAAGTGATTAATTAAATTGTAAGTCTGCTAATTAGTTGCAATTTTTAATTGAAATTAGTTTATTTGCGCCCTCAGTTGTTTTGGAAAATACTTAAGTTGAAGGTTGTAATTCAATTAGTTTAGTTAACTAATATTTGATGATAACTTGACTAATCATGTTTTAAAAGACGCATTAGTATAATCAACATATAAAATTATTAATTTCTTTCGCAAAAACAACGAAACTGTTTCTTTGTTTTTTAAAATATGATTTGCTATATTGGCGAAATTATGCAATCAATAAGTTTAATATGATGTCCCATTACAATTTTCTAAATTCACGAATTACATTAGCTGATATGAATAATATAATTCGTCCATAAGTTTAAAGTTTCATTCACTGCATCATTAATGAAATCTCGTAGATCATACTGAGTTTGTAATTTCACTGATAACCAGGGCCGGATCTATGGGAGGGCTCTCGGGTGCACTTGCTCCGGGCGCTAAAATTAAGGGGGCGGCAATACGACGGATTTCTGAACCCATAGCTAAACGAGAAAAAATCTAATTACAAGAATTGGAAAATTTTTTCAGACCATACTTAACACTTCAGTCTTCTTTCCGGAATCTAAAAGCTGCTTTGTTGATATCATACTCTCAATTGTGTTTATACTTATACAATCAAGCAGCTTACTGTCTATTAAAATTAAGTCTCTAAGCCTCTGTAAGCTTATTAAACTAAAAATCCCGCTAAATTCTCAAATTGTACCTTTGTCTCATATGAAATGAATTCAAAAATTGTACAAATGTGACTGGCAACCCTATATTCACATCATCCATCCATCCTACCTCGAATGTAGACAGATTATAAGACAGTAGACACAAGCACAAAGTTACCAGAAAATTATTATTATGCCAGCTAAATTTAACGATTTTAGCCGGAGTTAACCCTTTGAATCTGAGTAAAAAATCGGATAAATCCATTCAACCTGAACGGCAGTTTGCCAGAATTCCTACACAGAGTTTTTTTTTAAGCTTTCTCAAATTTTAGCCGAGAATATTCATATTGAAAAGCGGCAAAACTAAAAAACTAATATCTAACATAATTAAAATTTTTAATTTGATATCCTTATGTTAATAATAGCGGAGACAGACTTGCAATTTCAATATTGTATTTTGCGAAATCTGTCTCTATATACTGAGAAGCAGCTCGGTATACGCTCGGTGTACAATCAGAAGTTAGTATATTGGAGCTCAATATTGAAATTGCGAAAAACGTACGCGGTATACGAGTTTATTGCAATATGACCCTAGTTATAAACCATAATCATTTAATACACGAACCTTTTAGAACCGAATTTAATACTTAATACAACTTTTTCTGAAATTTAATACTTGACACTTGTAAAATTGAAGTGACTATTTCGTTTTTATTTTTCATATAGACAAGTAATTTCACAATATTTTCTCGCGTTTTATAAGTGCGCGGAGCTTTCTTAAGATAAATGACAAATCAAGTGATAAATCAAGTGTAAGCTCTCTAATTAAATTCTTAGTATCGTCAAATGCAAGTGTGTATCTGAAATTTTATATTGCAATTCACATAATTGCATTATCAATATATAAATATGAAAATTGCAAGTCTGTCTCTGGTATAAAATAAACTGTATTTGTAATGATACGATTTTTTACTTTCCTTTTATTTTAAAACAGTTTGAGATTCAAACGATATTTAATATCTATAATGGATCTTACTTTTCGTTTGAATTTCAAATTCTTTTTATTTAACAATCATTTGTTTCAAATTCAAATTCTGGCTCTACATAGGTCTAGGGTATGCAGTATCTATAAATAGGTCATCTATCATATACATATAATGCCTGGTATACCCTGGAATTGTAATAAAATTTGTCCCAAATACAGATCGTTGTTAGAGGGGGCGGTAACTAACGTCTTTGCCCCCCTTCAAAAGTTTCCTAGATCCGGCACTGCTGATAATGCATATTACTGATAAAGAAAAATGGATTGGACACCCACGCATAATATTTGTCCGTCTGTCCGTCCGTCTGTCGACAACTCGAGAAAGCGTTGACTTAGACAATTTTAGTTCAGTATATTACTTTTTCGCAGAAATAATTAATATAATTTGAAAAATGAAAAAAGTCTTGAAACCCTTGCCATGCCATATAAAAATTGCGAGATTTTAAGTGTACTGGGAGAACACTTACCACTAATTGTTTCTTGATATACTGAGAACTTTTTCAGAATGTAAATACCTGCGAAATTAGTTATAACCAATTTTGCAGTCGCTTCATGGTTCTAAAACTTTTGCATAAAATCACTTTAATATAATCTTTAAATATTTAATAAAATCGTTACATATACATACCTTCATCTGGGTACCGTAAGAATTAACCTTGGACCAAATATAGCTTTTTTCTTAGTTTATATTCATTTAAATTATATGCTTTGTAGCGGCACACGACACAACAAGACATTAATGAACTTGCATCAGGCAACACATGTTACTAAACAAGTATCGTGCAATACTTAATACTCTTAAACAAACCTACGCACACACACACAGCAAGAGAAATGAATGAAGATTTTGGACCGGGTACAAGCAAGCGCTCTGACACTCATTATCTTTTACAAGTAGCGGCCACAGAGTCAAGTCGCGTTCGCCTCGTCCTAGAGTAGCCATGAAAATTGTAAAGAAGAATTAGTATTGTAGAATTAGGATTGAAATAAACCAACACGCTGTGATTTTACTTTTACCTAATTCGTGTTTTATTCAATAAAGAACAGAATAAATTCTCGACGTACCACCGACAGCTTCTTACCAGAACATTTTTATGTAACTCTCAGATAATGCCAATATTAAATTAATTTCTTTTATTATTTTTCATTTTACCTAATCTAAGTTGAAAACATCACAAAACTGTCAGTTCTAGTATAAAAATCATTTATCAACTTCAATTCTGTTTGAACATGTTAAAACTCAAATCAAACTCTCAATCGTACTAATGAGTAAAGAGTTTCAGTCCATACGAAACACTTTTTCTTCATTTATAGAAATTTTCAGCCTACCGAAAGCAGACAATAAAATAAATTTTATAAATGATTTAATCTCGCAAATAAAGTTAAATTACCCTGATAATTTTCAGTATAAATATATCAACTACATAATTGAATTTACTAAGTACTTGAATTTCATTAGTCACTTCAACTAACATTTTAAGTAAATTAATAGCAATTTGTTAAGATGATCAACTGAAAAATTAGTTGAACTTTCCAATTTGATTGTATATTTTAACAAATTTTATAAGTCAATTTTATAAATTGCAAATGTTTGCAAATTAATGTTTTAGTTGTATTAAGGAATACGATCAACCAACTTAATTTGGGGAATTGAATTTGTTGAAAGAGTACCGTCATTTTCCAGTTATTTTTTTTTTTTAACTTTGGACCACTTTTCAGGAATATTTGCTTATAGTTTCTTAAAACATTTAGACTGTCCCAATTTATTTTCGGTATTGTGGACTTGTGTATGTTCACTATGCTTTATGCAGTATATTTAACAAAATGTTGGCTCTGAGTTGCCCAACATTGGACAATTAACAAATGTTGCCCCAAAAATTCACAACTGGGGGACGAAAACAGGAAAATTTAATTTTGTTTTTATTCTGTCTTGAGTCTGTAACGATTACATGCATTGTAGGTATACGTAAGATTTTAAAATAAAATTGAGTTTATAATATCTTTGTATTTATAATTTTATTTATCTTGTAATTTTCCCCCAAATATCTTCAATTTCAGGGATTTTGAAAATATCCCTTGATGTGATATTTTCTGGGTTTTTTTTACTTTTAGAAAGATATCTTCTGTATATTTTATCATCGACATCCGGCCATTTCCAGAACGCCCCACATTTTGTAAAGCATTTTACATTAGTACAATTTTGGTTCATTGTTGGGCACCAGCTCCTCCACTTTTTTGAAAATTTCATAATACCTCGAAAACTAAAAGCGATACTAACATGGGTGACATTTATAACTAAAGTCAGGATATAAGAAAAGAAATACATGTATGCGATATTATGCAACCGCATATACTTACCACTTTATTAACCTTGCTATAATTATAATAATTTTCTATGAAAAATTTCTACTAGAGGAACTACTAACTGTGGAATCTATGTCACTGCTAAGGTAATGCATCGCATTGCACTGGATATTTACAAACAAGTGACATTAAGCACCAGAGTGTCAATATCGAGTGCGTGCAACTGAATTTCCATGAAGACAAAACGGTACCGGTGGTCCATTGTTGGACACTTGGTGTTTTTTTTTTTTTTTTGTATCGGCATTTGAATATTTTGCTGAAATTTGTTTTTTAATTTGTTGCTGCTCTCAATATAAAAACAGGTCTAAAAAACATCATGACGTATGTGACACCTGTATAGTGTGGTTAAACATCTTATAGAAATATTTTTTTTTATAAAAGCTATAATTAAAGCAGAAAGAAGAATCCTACTATACAAACCGAAAAACTGCGCCTTTTTTTAACCGTTACATAAATTTAAAATGGAAGTGCACAAATTTTCTTCTGGACGGGAGCATAATAATTGCGAAAGTAAGCTAACCGAAAAGGGGAAATTGGCAAATGATTTCACTTGAATGACCCCTAAAAAAATATGTGGAAATCTCTAGGGCCTAGGTGATGAAATCATATGGTATACTAAGTTTGTCATTCCATTTGTAGCATATAGAAATAATAATAGTGGAGCAAAATGGATTGGACAACCAAACATAATATTAAAAGTTATTTGTTTGCATGCCAGTCCGTCCATTTGTCTGTGCGCCCATCCTCAAGATATCTCGAGAACGAGATTACTTAGAGAGCTAAAAATTTGCACACTGGCTTTAAAAAAAAATTGTAAGCTCAAAAATAGGACCAATCGGGCAATTTCTTCGTAGGGTTGCCCTACAAAAATTTCGTTTTTCACTATATATTTAGGCACTGCCCGAAAAAGCGTTGAAGTAGAGAGCTAAAATTTGCTACATGGTGTTTTCATAATAATAGGAAATAAAATTAAAAAACTACAATAAATCGGGCAACCCCTTCTTGGTATTGATATACAAAAAAAATCATTTTAAGTGCATATATGACATCAGCTTAGCTGTTCACTTTGGCTTATACGGCAGGCAGGAGCCAAGCCATATTGATGAGTATACCATTTCTGCTGATACGAAACGCCTGCTTTTGCATAGAAATTTCTTTTCTTAAAAGATTTTTCGTTTGTAAAAGATTTTTTTCCATACAAAACTTTGGATTTTCACTATATATTTGGACACTGCCTTTGTACACGGCGTTTCTATAAAAATTGTAAATACAAGTGGACTAAATCGGGCAACCGTGTGTTGCTATACAAAAATTTAGGGTTTTTATGTATATACTGTCAAAACGATCACTCCCATATATTTTTATTGTATTGAAAAGTTCTTCAGAATATAAAATCCTACGAAATGAATTATAATAATTTTTACTGTCCGACAAACCCTTCCAGAATTATATGCGAAAACCCACTTCAAAAATCAAGCTTGAACAGATATGTGACCACACGAAATAATTACATACGTACACTCATCTAGGGTCTCATAATATTTGGTCGTAGACAATTCTGTCTGTTTGACTTGTTTTAATTTAATTAAGTCACTTATTCGCTTGGTTGTGGGATCTGTGATTTGAGATTTCATTGACTGAATATCTTATTTAAGGCTTAGCACTTACTTAAATGATTTCAATAAAAAAAACTCTATTTTTCTATGCAGTTGTCAAAACACAAAAACAGAAGCTTTCGAAGCATTACATGGACTTGCTGGAAAAAGAAATAGGATGCAAAAAATAATTAAAAATCCATTCAGAATTGGTTAGTTTCCGACTCAGTTCCTTTAACATTTACAATAAGCCCTGTTTGCTTTAATTTTAAATAAGTATAGATATAGCTTTTTTCCATTTAATTAGGATCCATCTTTAGATCAGATTTGAAGGATTTCTCTGAACAATGCTTTAGCAGCTTGTTTATTGCGACATGTACTAAAACATCTTATTCTTGCCTAAGACATCTTGTTGTTTACTTTATATGCAGCCATTAATTACTAAAATATCAGAAATAAAGAAAGGCCTTTTAAAGGAAATACCAAGTCCTCCAAAAATTCTCTAGATTTTTTATAGCTATGGCATACTGCTAAGACAGCATTATAATGTACAAAATTCTCTCTTGATTTATTATAATTCTCGCTGTACGAGTTGCTGTATGCGGATTTGTACAGCAACCTCTTCACACTCTCGGCAAAAACCCAGAGGAAAATTTAATCATAAAACCCGAAAACTAGAGAATATGATTTATGCTGGCTGCCTTTCCTAACTTTGCGGCTTTTTGAAACCATCCACCATTCGCTGCTCTATTCACCTCGTAATGAAGGGAAATTTTTTTTTTATAAAGAATTGAGGTGAGGATAGAAATTTCTTTTTATAATACTCGTAACAGTCGAATGCACATGAATTCACACCGCAAACAAAAAATACTATAATCCTTTGCATCACACCTATACTCTTGCGAATATGTACACCAAGGAAGTATAGGTACATAATATAGAACACCTTTTTAAAGCAAGTTAAATTTTGTTTTACAGAAGAATAAATATGTACGAGCTGATAGCCTACCTACAGTTGTTCCAGATATTATACCCTGTTAGTGGAATAAAAGCCCCAGAACGAACAACAATGGAGCGACATGTGTGCACTTATGAATAATACAGTGCCAAAGCGTCAGGGGAGATGTTACCTTAATGCCATTTCCATTTTCCAGGTTTATGCCTCATTTGCTTAATAGGTAAATGAATTCAAAACAAATGAAATCACGGAGATTATAGGATCTCAAAATTATTTTAACACCCCCCTTAGGTCGGGAGTAAAAAATAATAACATAATGTTTGGTGCCTTACTCCACGACTTTTTTTCGTCCCCATGAAGGGGATACATAAATAGTTTTACATACTGGGACAGTCATATGCTGATCAATTTGGCTCTAAAACCAACAAATTAGGGTAAAATAGTAATTTAAATCTGGGATTAATCAGGAAGATACATGAGTTCTTGAAAGGCGTATCAGAGTAAGCGGGAATAGGAAAATTTATAGCCCGCAATTCACCGCCAGCAATTTACCGCCAGCAAATTAATCACTAGCAGTTTATCACGAGAACAATTTATAGCCTACAATTGATCGCTAGCATATTTTATCACCAGGTATAGTAAATAATAATAAATAATAATATAATTTAATAAATAACTTGCAAATAAGATTTGTCTGTACGTGTTATTTAAGAATTAAGTACAGCTAAAAATTCAAGTTATATCCTAGGTATAGGGAAAGATAACTTAATAATAAGGAAGGAAAAAACTCTTTAAAACATTTACGAATAAAGACAAAACATCTCAACTGTATTCAATTATTAATAAGATAGATTATGGGCTATATCTCTCAGATAATCAACAATATTATCGTAAATAAATGAGAAGGGACGATGTTTTCAGATTATACTCTCATAAAATGTTCCCGCGCTTTTGTGAAAACAGGTTTTTCTGAAATATTGAAAGAATTGGCTCGAAAGTTGTTATTGTAATCCTATTATATTTGAACAAACGTGGTTCTGCTTTGCTCTGAAGAGATTAAGTGGAAGACACTCATGCTGGATTAGTGGATTCTCTGATATTTTGATATCTTTTTTCAGCACCAAAGCACAATTTATCTTTTCCTTAAAAAATTGAGGTAGTCTGACCCGATGTACATTATTATGAATAGTTTGAAAGGATTTTGAAGGTATTCAAGAACATTTTATCATTCGGATAATCCTACTTTCTCTCACCTCATAGTATTATTTCAAATGTTTCAAGAACCTGTAGCCAAACAGCAGGCCCAAAACTTCCAAGTATAGATACAATGATACGAACGATCCGAAATTTTGATAGCCCAACTCTTCCAGCGCATCGAAGGGACATAGTTTTCACAAACGAATATAAAACATTATGCAATGGAGAATTGTTTCTACAATTTAATTCGGAATTCTGCATGTTCATTTTCAGTACGAAAAGAAATTTTCTGTTCTTAGCACGAAGTGAGCACTGGTATGCCGATGCGACTTTCAAAACTGTTCCCTTACTTTTTTATCAACTGTATACGATACATGGATTTAAGGACAAAATATTTCTTCCATTAATTTATGTATTATTGCCTAACAAGTCTGAAGAAACCCTAATATAGCAGCTGAAAGTATTGGAACCGGCTATGTCTCCGCAATCAATAACGATAGATTTTAAAATGGCGATGATGAATGCTTGCAGAAAAGTTTTCCTTGACACTTAGCAACCAGGTTGCTTTTTCCAGTTTTTACAATGTAGTTTTCGTTCTCTTCATAATAATGGATTGAAACATGATGAGACTGATGCTAATTTTGTTTTAAATATTCGAATTTTGGCAACACTTTCACTCCTATTATGATGATCGTTTTTGAATATTTGTGTGAAAATGATATTTTTCCTCCAGAATCGAAAAAAGTTGTTGATTATTTTGAGGATACATGAATTGGACGCCAAACCAGACGATATTTTCGTCGATTATCAAAGTATTCCCATGATATGTGGAACGTACACTAGCTTTTCCTTGAAGGATTACCAAGAACGAATAATTCTGTTGAAGGCTGGTATAGAGGATTTGAAGAACAAGTCGCTGCTTCTCATCCCAACATTTGTAAATTTATCGAGTGTATTAACGAATTTCACATTGAACAATATCTAAGTGGAAGTAATCCGGGCAACAACAAAAAGAAGTATCGCGACTATGAAGAACTCATTAAAACGCCTGTTAGTGCATAGGATGAGCGGGATGAAATTGTTGATTATTTGAGAGGTATAGCGCATAATCTATCTTATTAATAATTGAATACAGTTGAGATGTTTTGTCTTTATTCGTAAATGTTTTAAAGAGTTTTTTCCTTCCTTATTATTAAGTTATCTTTCCATATACCTTGGATATAACTTGCACTTTTAGCTGTACTTTATTCTTAAATAACACGTACAAACAAATATTATTTGCAAGTTATTTATTAAATTATATTATTATTTACTATATATAAATTATATGTATGGCCTGGCGTTAAAATATGCCTGCGATCAATTGTAGGCTATAAATAGTTTACGCGATAAACTGACGCGGCGGTAAACTGCTAGCGATTAATTACTGGCGGTAAATTGCTAGCGATCAAAAATAAATACAAATCATAAAATAAATATAAGGACGAATTCATTATGGCTATGATTTGTGCTGCTCTTAGCGTTATAATCTGCTCCTCAAATTAAAAAAAATCTGCCAAGTGCGAATCGTACCCGCGCACGAAGGGTTCCGTAACATCGTACAAAATTTAACAATGTAATTTTTATTTATTTTTTCAAATGAGAGTAGGTGTCATTTGGAAAAAAAAATAATACTGTCATTTGAAAGAAGTATGCCTACTTATAATAATAATAATGAATGAGAATAAAACGAGGAATAAAACGACGAAAAAATCACGTTTCTTGTATGGGGACCACCTTTAATTTTTAATTTAATTTTATTTTTTTTTATTTGTGTTTATAGCGGCAATAGAAATACATACTCTGTGAAAATTTCAAATATCTACCTATTACGGTTCACGAGATATAGCCCGGTGACAGACAGATGGACGGACATCGGGGGCTTAGTAATAGGGTTCCCGTTTTCACCCTTTGGGTACGGAAAAAGTACTATGGATAGCAGTAACTCACACAAGGAGCAATTACCTCATATAGCCGCTCTAAAAATATGGTTTGATTTTCTGGTCTAAGACCATTGTGTACGGTCATCGGATAATATTAGGTTCCGAAAGTATAGTTTAAGGCACTTTCACATCAAACACAAGATTCGAAAAAATGTAAACCGAAAAACTCAATTTATTCCACTTTGAAACAAGATTTTTGGGAAAATAGGATAAGCTTATAGTTTTACTAATAAAATAGAATATTTATCTCAGATTTTGAAGAAAAACACAACTTTTATATTTTTTTCGGCCGAAAAACGAAATTTCGGTTGCATCTGTCAATTTGTTTCCGGTTTCCACATGTGGAACGTTTCGGGACGAAAAATTTTTTCGGTCGTACTAAACCGCACTTTTGTGTTTGCATTGAAAATTATATTATTTTATTTTATTATTTATTATATTATTTTATTTTATTATTTATTATATTATTATAATATGTATAGGGATTTCGAAGTAAAATTAAAATACGTTTTTTGTATGAGCTCTCATCATACAACTTTTATGATAATTAAATGTTACTTCTATTTAACCGAAAAAAAGTTTTTGGTTTTTCCGGTGTAGAACTTATCGGTTTTCGGTTTCGTTGTGAAAGTGCCTTTAAATAAAAAAATGTACCAGTTGCAGAAAATGTACTCAATTTGATTATTTCCCAGGTTTCACTTCGCTAAAAAGTTGAAGTGAGTGAAACTCGTTTTCGTACTGGCGCAAGTAAACTGGTGGGTATGTCAAGCGAGGTGAGGGACTGAAAACGAGGTTACTTGGGACAGTAACTTCGCTTGTGTAAACTATACTTAACTCCCGGAATATAATACAAGGCATGAAGTCGGCGATGACACTAACCCATTAAAAGGCATTAGTGAGCCGGCTAAAGCCATGCTGTAAGACTCACTTTCACTGTTTTTGTATACACATCATGGAGGAAGAACTAGGATTTCGTCTTAAAGAGGTCCCAAAATCTAAAATTGTTGCTCCCACAGAAACATAGCATTACAACATATTGTACCCAAATATGTTTTCTTTCTAATGGTTTTATAAACAAGTATCATGTACAAATTAAAAAACAATAAATAAAATAAATTTACAAACTCAAGAGAGAGTCGCGTTCTAAAAACGGGCAACTTTAGCTAGTATATAATAAAATACTATGTGATAATTAGAGAGAGAAAGCAGAAAGTCAAACGGCACTCTTAAGGCACAGATTAGTTACAATTGGACCAATTCTTATGATTCTAGATGAATGCCCGCATGAAATTTCGTATGGTCACCCATTTGTGCATTTTCGATTTTTGAAGTTGTTTTTCGGATATATTTCTTGAACGGATAATCGGACAGAAAAAATTATTATAATAAATTTTATAGGATTTTGTATTCTAAAGAAGATTTTAGTACAATAAAAATGCCTAGAACTGATCGTTTTCACAGTATAGGTACATAAAAAACCTAAATTTTGATATGGCAACACCAAGAACAGGTTGCCCAATTTAGTTCATTTTTTAAATTTTATTTACTATTTCCATGAAAATACTGTGTACTAAATTTCAGTGTTTGAAGGAGTTACTCGCTTTGTCTCATTTCCGAACTTAAATTTACTTTTTTTTTAAAGTCCGTGTTTAAAATTTCAGTTCTCTAATTACATGCGTTCTCCAGCGGACAGACGGACATGCAAAAATCAAAACATCTTTTAATATTATACGTGAGTGTCCAGTCCAGTCCATTTTGCTCTACGATAATTACTTCTATGCATTACAAACTAAATGACAAACTTAGTATACCCTATAGATTTCATCTAGGCTATAAAAATAAAAAAAGAACTTACTCTTAAGTGGATATTGAATATCTACAAGAAAATATTTTCTTTCAAAGAGATTTTAAATTTCCATTCATCCTTAATTTCAAAGCACATTAATATACGAGATTAGATTTCAGATTTAAATCGTCCGAACTTAGACTCCCATGTTCAATTTTCCGTCTGTTCTTTCAAATCACAGCAGTGATTCACTGAAACATCGAGAAAGTGGTTTCTACTTTATTAGATTTAAATCTTTGAATTTCATCCTTAACTTCAAGCCAGAATAAAGAGTATTCGAGAAATTTCTTTGCCAACGAAGACGATGTGTGCTGAAAAGCCGTATATACTTACCTGAAACGTGTTCCTGTATTTAATGGAAAATGCTTGCCGATTTGCCGATGGCATGTGTACTTGAAACATTAGGAAAAGCAATATCAACGTGATTCTTCTCAAGTACGAACTTACAATAGCACTATGCATAGGGGTTTATACATTCTGCCAGGGGGTAAAAAGAAACATCTGCAAGAGATAAGTCGACAAGCGACGAGCGGCTTAATATCATACATGGCTGTTATTTGCTTTAAATATGAATTACCAGTCCTTTGCAGAAAACGTGCATGTAGAGAAGTAATGAATTGATATTTTTTTTTAACTATCAACCATGTTAACTCTACTTTATAATGAATTGCAGACGATTACGCCATCACAAATATTTGTTGGGAGGAAAACTGATTGTTGTAGTTACCTCGTTAATGTTATAAATTAGAGTGATAGTAAACATATCAATACATTAACTTACTAACGACTAATATTTAGTTACATACTAAATTAAATAACAAAAAGCCAAAGAAGTAAAACCATAGCTGAACTAAGAAAGAAGTTACTTAGTTTAATACTATTTTTTTTTAATACTCTGGATAAACAGGATATCCCGATATTCACGTCCATGCCAGAAAGTTGGATGTTTGTGTATTTTTAAAAAAGCGTAAAAACTCTCAAGCTTAGTTTTGGAAAAAATTTAAATAATTTTATTAACAATATAAATAACTTGGATGACAGAAGATAATTCTGGGCATTCCACAGAGCGTGTTGTTCAGCATGAGTTCTACAGCCTTACCATGTCTTGCATCACGGGCATCATTAGACCCATTTAAACATATTTGATTAGACGGTGACATAGGTCCAAGCTCATTGTGGTTAAAACCGAATCGAGTAGCATAGAGCAAATGACCTACCTAAACCATTACAAGTCTACTGTGCTCCAACACCGTCATTGGCACTAGAAACCTTGCTGAACCTCATATCTCTGAACCTGACCAAGACAGCACAATGGGTCGCTATAGCCTCAGTGCTTGGGATGAGGCTTCTTGTCCCCCTTCCTCTAATTAAAAAAAAAATATTGAAAGAGTTAGCACATTAGGTCCCCTCAATGATCCCTCTTTTAGCAACCAACCATCCCTATAGAATTTAAAGGAATTTAAGCGACTTAGTGAATTTGAAGAAAAATCTGCATCTTAATGTTTCGTTAAAAACTTATAACATCTATAAGCGTTCGTTGATCATCATTAAATTTTAGAAAAAATTAGATTAAAATTGAGCAAAAAACAATATTGCTTTAAGACAAAATTAAAAATGAACACTTCGAAATATTCAAAGAAAAACGTTATTCTTGTAAGTCTTTCTTCGAGATTACAATTAATATTTTTTGTAGGTAGCCAATGTTGTCCTCTTTCTGTGGTTCCATCTTTCATTGTTCTATGACACGTATGTAAAGTCAGTGATACATATGATATGATTTTATGAATTTCACTCAAATGCGGCTTCTTCAAATATTTTGTCTTGACTTATCTCCAGAAGTAGATGCAAAGCTGAAACAAAAACTGGGCACTTTCAATTACGTGACATAACTTCACCACAATTTATCGAAATTTGTCGATTTTTCATGTACGTAATGCCCCAAAAGCGATTCCATAACCTGAGGACCAACCTTTCTTGTTCACATCCACTTTAACATCTTCTAAGGTATACATAAAAAAAATGGGAAGAGGTGGCTAGGAGTATCATTATTAACGTTATATACGAACATATCTTGACACTTGGTTCATTCCACGTAAAATCTTCCAGCTCTTTCGGTTGGACCGTCATGAATTTTTTGAAAGCTACCATGCTTGAAGGTTTAAAAAAAAAACTAAATTTTCACGCAAATTTTATTCATGACATTCCATACGAAAACTATCTCTTTGAAATGATTTTGAAAGACCACTTCCGATTTTAATAAAACTTTCACAGTTTGTAAGGAATCCGAAAATAGTTCACCCATATTTTTTAGTTTGCCTTATCATGCCTCAGAAATTAAATTTATGATGAAAGGTCATTTTCAAAAACTCGTATGTCTCCTCTCGGAGACAGAATCAAGCTTGCATTGAAGAACGTTGGCATATGTTATGATGGGGATAATTAAGCATTTTACCAGTCGGAAAAGAGTAGTCTGTGGTGTGAAATTAGCGAACTGCCTCAGGGTCTCAGGCATCCGTAAATCCGTCCAACAACATAATTTATGTGATCATTCCAGTTTAGAATCTTATTGAAGATGACACCGAGATTACTAGTCGTAGTTACAAATGCAATAGAAGTAGAATTTAGAGAGATTTGAGGTAGACGACGACCATCAACAATGGATTTATAAATAGGAATAGATTTGGACTTGGATTAATTTTCAAATCATATGCAACCGACCATCGAGATATAGCTGCAAGGTCCAAGTTAATCAAAGCAATATGCTAATCCAATCTGTTGGGATCAATAGCAGCGTAAACATGCACATCGTCAGCATAGAGGTGGATCTTGACGAAAGACACCACTTGAGAAATGTCATTAATGGATAGCCACAAGAGAAGAGGTGCAAGCACAGAACCTTGATCGTCAATTGAGACATGTTGCTTGCGGCCAGAGAAAAAAGTAAAGATGAGTTTCGCTGCTCGATAGCTAAAATTGTACTCATTTCGGAACTTTTCACAGAGTAACATATGGTTTACCGTAGCGAAGGCCTTTGAAAAGTTTAATATTTTGTCGCTAATCTTAAGGAGAGGATCCACTGGTCTTTTTGGGAATACGGATAACACGCGCGGCTTTCCAGGCTCCTGGGAAATAAGAAGTAGTAAAGCAAAAGTTAATGATATGAGTAATATTTGGTATTTTTAAAAAAAAAAGTGCTATTTATAATTGCACTTTGAGATCTATAGCAGTTTTTTTTTTGTATTTTTATTTTGCCATAAGTATATTGTTGCGATCGTGGCTTTTTGGTTCGTTATTTAAAACACAATATTACAGATTTAATTCACAAGATCTTTATTCTCGCTGTATACTTATAAAATTCACAAAAAATTAATTAATTAACTCAACTTTAATAATCGCTAGTATTGTATCTCCAATTACCGCAATGCAATCAGAACACTTTCGCCTATTTATTACTTTCGCTACTCCACTGATAGTGACAACTGCTATATTTATACCCATTATTTATATATAGATGTGCCCAGAATCATTGACGTCTTAGCAAGGAGATGTCGCTACTTGTATACCGCTTATTATTCCAGCTTTCAAACTTTTAATAAAAGAATTTTCAATGATTGGACATAATATTTTATTTGGTTTTTAACTATTTTTACTTTATATGATGGGAAAGTTTTTATCACATTTAATCCAAGTACCGACATATCCCTTCTAAGACGACAATGATTCTGGGCATAATCAATGATTTATAAGGCGCTTTCACATCAAAACCGAAAAACTCAATTTATTCCACTTTAAAACAAGATTTTTGCTCCAATGATTAATAAAATCATGGGCAATAGGATAAACTAATAATTTTACTAATAAAATAGTATATTTATCTCAGATTTTGAAGAAAAACACAACTTTTATATTTTTTCGGCCGAAAAACGAAATTTCGTTTACATCTGTCAATTTATTTTCAGTTTCCACATGTGGAACGTTTCTGCACGAAAAATTTTTTCGGTCGTACTAAATCTCATTTTTGTGTTTACATTGAAAATTATATTATTTTATTTTATTATTTATTATATTATTATAATATGGATAGGGATTGCGAAGTAAAATTAAAATACGTTTTTTGTATGAGCTCTCATCATACAACTTTTATGATAATTAAATGTTACTTCTATTTAACCGAAAAAAAGTTTTCGGTTTTTGATATGAAAGCAAAAGCGAATTTTCGGTGTAGAACTTATCGGTTTTCGGTTTCAATGTGAAAGTGCCTATACTCTAAAAACCCTCCAGAATCTTCCCGAGGATTCTATTCCAGAACCTTCTCAAAGAGTTCATCATTGATTTTTCGAACCTTAATGTTGTTTACTCTCCATTTTCAATAGATGTCATTACTTGTCTCTTTTTGTTGCATGTACAATATCCATCTATGTGCCAAAAATTGCTGTAGTGTTCGGCATTGATTTGGAGATACATATAAATTTTTAAAGTCACCACATACCCTAAGTAACATAATAGTACTGTATTGCGTTTATTTACCGAAATGATGAATAATAAAAACTGGCTCATCTTAGGAACGGCAGCATCACTGGAAAAAATATTAGTTGCTTTACGCCAATGAATTTGTTTCATTATCAAATAATATCAGTTGATTGACGAATTAAATTCGTTAAGAAAACTTAATGACATTAGTTGATTTAGCTAAGCCTGCTTTGTTATAACATTTGTGAAGTCGTTTATTTGTTTACATTTAAATTAGATTTAGGGGATTAAGCGGGACGAGTAGCCTTAGCACTACAGCCATTCTTTGGTTTATTGTGCATCGCTTTCTTTATAGTTCATTCCTTAGAAGAGCAGTATCTTTTGGATGAAAACTATTTGTTTAGTTGACTTTGATAATTTTTCAGAATTGCATATCCGAAAACATTTTGCTTTATCAACTAATCTTTTTGGTGATTTAATTAATTTTTATATAATAAATTTCACAAAAATAGAAATATCAGGTAAAACAGTCATTGTTTATTCCTGTCGACTTATTAATATTAATTTTTCAACAAATTCAATTCCCCAAATTAAATAATTACTTGGTTGATTTTGCATACCGCAATCCTTAAAACAACTAAGACATTAGTTTGAAAACATTAGTAATCAACTTATCAAATTTGTTAAAATATACAATGAAATTGAAAAGTTCAACTAATTTTTCAGTTGATCATAATAATAAATTGCTATGAATTTACTTATAGGATTCATGACTAAGTGAATTCTAGAATTTAGTAAATTCAATTATTGATATATTTATCCTGAAAATTGTCAATTATAAAAACGATTTTAAACTAAATTAATGAATTTGTAGAAAATTTCATATATTAATAGCAGTTAACGCTGCTAAATAAACAAATTTTTCAAAATAGGAGCTTACTTGCAAAATTTAATAGCAAAAATATGAAAGTACAAAAAGGTGCAAGAAGTGTAGTTTGAATCGGTACAACTGTTTTTTGTTTTTTGTTTGTTAATCACTACAGAGCATTTTATCCAGTGAAAATGTAACCATTTGGGCAATTTCCGGTGGATTTTGGATTTTGTATCGGACTATATAAATAATTCCAAAAACCACGGCTGGCTTATACATATAAACATAATTTAATCTCGTCAGAAAAATTGTTTTGGTAATAAATAGTAATATACAATAAAAGAAGCGAAAATAAGAATAAGGAAAAAAGTTCAGATTTGTCGATTCAACAAATGAATTGGTTCAAATTAAGATATTAGATATATTAGGTTTTTTGCACTAAAATAACTGAGAGTTTTTCGATAGGAATTGAAATTTGCTCAATGATAAATGACGTTTGTGAGCCTTAAGTAATTCCTTTAAATGTCATGTGTATAGAGTTCCATGGCATTGCAATTTTTTCAGAAAAAATTCATATGGTTGCCTTGCCCTTGTTTATTTTCCAAAAATTCAATATTTCTGTCTTTGGATTAGACCATTTTCAAAGCTAAAAATGTTGGTATGTGAAAAACTTTTATGGTTTGTTAAACTTCATGTCAAAATTAAAAAAGCAGAATATCAGGCCATATAGCCCCATACATCTAAATAAATTTGTTCAACTTGAGTTTGGTATAATGAAGACTAATGAAGGAAATTAACTAGCTTTTGGCATTATCCGCGAATACATAAAAATATCTTTTATTTTTGAAACAAATGTTCTGGTAATAAGTATATAATTTAAGTTAATATAAACTAAGAAAAATGCTTTATTTTGTCCAAGGTCAATTCTTACGATACCCAGATGAATCCCCGTATATATATGTATATATATGATCGTTAAAGTAGTTTTACGCGAAAGATTTTAGAACCATGAAGCAACCATAAAAATGGTTATAAATAATTTTGCAGGTTTTACATCCTGAAAAATTTCTCAGTATATCAAACGTTATCAAAGTACACTTAAAATATCGCAATTTTTGTACGGCAGAACTGTGGGTTTAAAGACTTTTTCCATTTTTGAAATTATATTTATTATTTTTTGCCGTATACTGAACTAAAACTCTCTAAGTTGTAAGTTGTCGACAAACGGGCGGATATGCAAAAATCAAAATAACATTTAATACATAAATATTATGTGTGGGCATCCAATCCATTTTTCTTTATCATCGATAAGCGTTACCAGCGAAATGATAAACTCAGTATGACCTATGTATTATATTTCATATAAATAATTATAAATGATGCAGTGAATTAAAACTTAAACTTACAGCCGTATTATATTATTCAAATCAAATTATGTTATTCGTTAACGTCCCTACTAACGTCCTTATACGCGCAATGGCCGTTGTTACGTTTTTCCGTTCGGAAGTTATGACACACTATTTGTAGCAGAATAATGATTTAATTTAAAATCAAAGATAACGAAGGGGTCTAGTTAATAACAAAATAAAACAAAATGTATTAGAATGGAGTCATATCAAATCAAATTCCTGTTAGTAGGTATTCTTATTTCTTTATATTGTGACTATTTGAGAAAGATAAAGCCTAGATCAAGTGAATAACGTCAAGTTTTTTTCATTTTTAGTTGCGCTTCTTTTAATTATTTGACTCTAATAGTACCTACTTATTTTTTCTCCCGATATTTCACCCACGAGGAATTGCAATATTTCGTTGAAAGTTGTTGAAATACAAAGCAAAATAGTATATTTAACAATTATGTGCAAAAAAAATTTAGTATTTCTGTCTTTTACGCTAGATGTCTCTAATGTGGTTTGTGGTCTAGGTCTAGGTTAATTTTATGTGAATTTTCTCACTTTCAGGACACAAACCTACGTATAGTAAAGGGTTTCCCAATAAGAGGTGTTATTTTGATATTCAAAGAAAAGTGCCATTTTTTTAGATAAATGATCGGATCTTTATTTCATTATAAAGAAGAAGGTATGCCGTTAATAATGGAAAATAACATCAGCCAAACGACACCCACAACCACGCCTACAGGACCATATCCTTTTCATGAAATTTTCCATAACCAAATCGCAAAGTGGCTGCCCTATGTCCTCGATAGCATCACGAATTCCATCTTTGAGGTCTTGAATCGACGCTAGGCTGTTGGCGTAGACCTTCTCTTTCACATGGCCCCAAAGGAAGAAGTCGCAAGGTGTTAAGTCACAAGATCACGGTGGCCAATTGTGATCACCCCTTCGAGTGAAAACACGGTCCGGAAACATTTCCCGTAAAAGATCAATGGTTTCGTTGCTTGTATGGCACGTAGCGCCATCTTGTTGAAAGTAAACGTTGTCCAGATCAATACCATCCAATTCCGGCCATAAAAAATCATTAAACATCTGTCGATAGCGCATTCCATTCACCGTAACTGTTGCTCCAGCCTCATTTTCGAAAAAGTAAGGTCCAATGACCCCCCGGAACCATAAACCGCACCAAACAGTCACACGTTGAGGATAGAGAGGCTTTTCAACAATAACTCTTGGGTTTTCCGAGCCCCAGATGCGACAATTTTGCTTGTTGACGAAGCCATCGAGGTGGAAATGGGCCTCATCACTCAAGATGAGTTTTCGATGGAATTCCGGATCATTTTCATGCATTTCAAGGACCCAATCAGCAAAGACTCGACGTTGTTGATGATCAGCCGGCTTGAGTTCTTGTGTTAACTGAACTTTATAAGCCTTAAGACCCAAATCTTTATGCAAAATACGGTGTAATGATGTTTGTGGAATGCCTAATTCCAAAGAACGACGAGGAATGGACAAACCTGGGTTTTCTTCAACACTTTCGGCTACAGAAGCAATATTCTCGGCTGTTCTTGAGCAAAGTGCACGGGTTTAATTCTTCACATCACTAACTTGTCCCGACAGCTCGAATTTTTCTACCAATTTCTGTATTGCGGTCCGACAAGGTGCTTCACGACGACCAAAAATGTTCGAGTTTTACGAACCGTCTCTGCCACATTTTCACCATTTTTATAGTGAATTTTAATAATTTCAATGCGTATCAATGTGTATCGTTCCATTTTTATTAATGGCGTAGTTTCTACTTGTCAAATGTCATAACATGACAGCTCCAAAAATGACATGTACCGAAATAGCGGGATAATTAAAATAACACCTCTTATTGGAAAACCCCTTAAATTTTATTGCCTACAGGCTCGCTGGTATGCAAATTGAAACTTTTGCTAAATGCTGACTCCTCTTAAGAGGAGTCAGTACTCAGCAAAACGCGCGGCGCGTATATGTGTGTAGATGTGTGTGTATGGGGGTGTATTTAAGTGTGGGTGGGTGTGGGTGTGTGTGTCGCAGGTCTGGGTGCGAATTCCCCCTTCACCACTCATCTCCCTCTCCTAGTATTTGGTTATATCGGGTGGTATTACACTATCGGCGTAAAGGCTTTTAGCATTTCACGAATTGACTAAAAATTTCAGACACATAATGTAAAAAGTAGCTAAGTCAAAACCGGTACACTATCTGCCTACTTTTCATGAAGTGTCTAGACTTTTCGTGAAGCGCTGAGTTACGACATATATACGTCATAGACACTTGGCTTTTTTAATTTAAATAAAATATTAAACATTATAGCCCTCACATGGAGAACAAAGGTTAAACACATTATATACTTTGAAACACAAATCAGCAGATATCAATGCAGAATGTTGTATACAAAGAATTTCATCTACGCTTACAAAATATTTCTGTGAACGCTCTTCCTCCATCAAAATTACAACCAAAGGTTGAAATGAAGAATTCTTATGTTTAAAATCACTACTAAATTTAATAATATCTTCACGGATTGAACATTTATCTTCTGCAAATAGAAACATTCCATTTATCGAATCTTGAATGTAGGGTTTCCAAAATTGGGGTCCATTTGGGCCTTTTATTTTGTACTTTGATGCAGGTGGCAATACCTGATGCAAAGCAGGAAGCCTTTTAGATTTATAGAATCTGTAAAGTAAAACGTAATTATGGGTATTGTTGGAAATAATGAAAAAGAAACTAACATACCATCTTCGGTTACATCAACAGGAACATTTTTTTTTTTTCTTTAAAAACAGCGTTCTCAATAATTTTTGGCTTGTAAATATTCCAATTTGCGAGTAGGTTGCAAGAGTCCTTTACGAAAATATTTTTGATATCGATATCAATCAATAAGGCAAATTTGTTAGACACAATTTTGATTTTGCTAAATTTTACTACCTCCGAGTTGGTTGAAGTCACATCTAGAACTGAAAGTGAGTGAACATTGCGATAGCAATAATATAATGTCATAGTACACCTACACTTATCCCTTTTGCATGAGTGTGATAAAAGTTAAAATTATATTTTCAAATGTACAATTATACTTTTCTCGCATATTGAGTAGATTCAACAATTTTATTGTTTCATTTTACCGAAAAGTAATAGTTTTAACAATTTAAGTTGTTAAATGAGTTTCAAAGTCAGAATTTTGGGATAATTTACGTTTGACAATTTGAAATTGTCAAATCTACCAACATTTTTCTCTCCGTGAGACCTTCAACCTGCCAACAAGTTACGTGCGGCAGTTTCAGCATACTGACCCATCTAAACAGGCTTATAAACAGCTCTTATGGAACTGTTCCCACTGTGTGCCGTCAGATGTGCCCATATAATGAGAATACCTAGTCATTGCCTATAAATACGTCGATAGAACCTGTTTAGACGGGTCAGTACAAGGTGGGCTTTTAGGTGCCACTGTGTGCCGTCAGATGTGACACTATAATGAGAATATCTAGTCAGTTCCTGGGTTCCTGGGTTTAGACATGTCAGTATGCTGACTCTGTCGCACGAAATCTGTAAGTAGGGTGATGCTTCATTCCTGCCCGCAACCATCTTCTTACCGACAAGTTTCCGTGAGGCAGAGCGTAGCCCCCGGAATATATAATCCATAAACAAAGTCGAAAAAAGGGAGCAGCGGGCCGGTCAGCAGGCGACATCCACAGTCTTTTTGCCTTGTCTTACTGCAGGAGTTTTTTATATAAAAGTTGCTTGTATTTTGTTCAAACGCTATAATTTCCATAAATTTGTTCTATATGCAATTTTTTTTAAACTATTAGAGGAAAACATATTTGGCTGCAATTTGCTTTAACTTCATTTTGCTGTGGGAGCAACAGTTCTGGGCTTTAGGACCTGTTTAAGGTGAAATTTTAGTTTTTCCTCCATGACGAGTATACAAAAAGCAGTGAGAGTGAACTCTTACTGCATGCTGTACCCGGCACGTTAAGGCCTTTTAATGTGTCGGTGCCTTCAGCGACTTCATGGCTTGTATTATATTCCGGGGGTTACGGGCAGAGGCAACATACTGACCCGTCTTAACAGGGTCTATAAAAACGTCGATAGAGGAACTGTTTCCACTGTGTGCTGTCAGATGTGACCACATAGTCAGAGTCCTTCACTTGCAGCTTATGTAAGTTCTTCATCAATGGCACAAAGAATCGGTCAAAATTCGCTCTTTGAGCTAGATGCAATGGGCAAACCATCAATATTAATAATTAAAGAGACACTTTAAGGGCATTGAGTTTGTGATAAAATATTTTTTATAATCTTTTTCAGTCCATTATGCCAGTAACTTCCATTTCCGATATTTGCGATATTTGCATACTTGGGAGCACCTAATAATGTTCTACTATCTTTCGGTAAATAATCAAATTCTTTTTCACGAAGTACTCTTAAAAGTTTTTTTAAAGCACAGTATGATTTTTTTTTAAGCCCAAAGTCGCAGCTCTTCATAATACTTTATAGTTTACGAATGACAGTACATGATACGCACATGTTTAAAATAAAAATTGTAACTATGCAGACATTATTCCTTTATTGACACATTTCTTATTGTGAAACTTTTCTAGGAACGGTACTCTTAAAGGAACAACACAAGGAAACATTTAGGTAACTATTCCAAAATTGGAAGTTACAATGATGCAATGGTAACCTTGTAGGCACTGTTACTATATTGGAACTTTTAGAGGCACATTTACGTATTCATAACTTGTGTTGTACCCATTGAGTCATGTTACCATATCGGAAATGTGACAAAATATTTTCGAATCAACGATGTTATAGCGATGTCATGGGGTGTAAAATGGAAATTCAGAAACATTAAGGCACAAAATGTTCGTTGAGCTAGAAAATTGGGTGTACATAATATTAAAAAATTTATCAAATTATTTATTGAACTTTGTTTAGAAAACATGTTATAACCCGACATAAACTGACTTCAAAACAATATATGCAGTTGCAAAATTATTAACACCTTTTGCGTAGCAAACAAATTGTTTTAATTAATCAATCAATTTGCTCAATAGTTTGTAAATAAACAAAATGCTCTATGTAGGCATAATTCATAGTTCATTACTCTCTGACCATTATTAATTGTAAATATTGCTGAGTATGTAGTTTTAAATTATATTTAAATTTAATTGAATGTTTATAAAATTTCCTAAGAACACAATCAACGTTACTTTACGTCCCATCCGTAAAATTTTTCCCATCCAACTTATTATGTCGCGTCCCCACCAGTGGTAACCACCATATACCATATACCAAACACAGTCCGTTCATCTACCATTGAACTTGTCAAAATTATTAATTACATAAATTCGCTAATAGTTATAACAAATTATATTCTGAAAAAAAAACTAGTTTCGTTGTTCTTGTGATAAAATTAATAATTTTATATAATACGTCTTCTATAAATAAAATGATTAGGTAATTTATTATCAAATATTAATTAACTAAACTAATTGAATTTCAAGCTACAACTTAAGTATTTTCCAAAACAACTAATTTCAATTGGAAATTGTAACTAATTAACACTTACAATTTAATTAATTACTTAATTGTTTTTCGAAATGAATTTGAAGGAGTTACTGATGTTCATACAATCAACTAATCGCGATTTGTCGCTATAACTAATAATTTCTTCAGTGATGTAGAATAGGTATATACATAGGATCATATGAAAGGTAACATTGTGAGATTTCCAAATCTTGCAAGAAATATAACAGTTGTGAGTCATTTTGGTGGAAAAATTGTTAATATTAAAAAAAAAATCAAATTTTTTATCCTTGATGTCTTATAAATAGTGACTTGAGGATATGGATTGATGGTCCGGCATTCATTTGAAGGCTTAGACGGTTTACTATCATCTGAGATGGAACCCACCTCTATTGGTTGTATAACAAAGGAGTTGAAATTAGCATAAATCATACCCAATTCACAAAATCCCCCTACCACCGACACTCTACATTTTGCGCCCCTCCTACCATATAATGTTTTGCTCCACATTTAGTGGGGTATCCTCGGTATAGAGAAACAGCATAAGTTCTGGGACACCCTGCATATCATTTGTGCATTAAATTTTATATAAATTGGCTATATAGATAGATCATTGTCACATTGTTGTTTATTTTGATATATACAAGATTCCTCACTTAAAAAAATATGATGTGCTCCAGGAGAGTACAATTGCGCTGGTTGTTTTTATTTTCTCGACTTGATGACTTTATTTATAATTTCTCATTTTGCTGTAGGGATATCTAACAATCCCATTTTCCAAGTCGTATGTGAATACTAAAAGCCATAGTCTTCAGTATTAAATCAATTTACTACCGAATCATAATTAAGCTTTCCGTAAAACTTTGAACTTTCCGGCATCTTCGTAATTTACATTGATTAAACCAGTTAGACAGTCTACTATTATGAACTGCTGTATATATAATTATATGTAACATGCTCTATATCATCTGTATTATTTCTGACAATATAGCTTAATATTATCAAGACAAGCATTCCAATTTAGTCTTCCCCTATGATAAATTATTAAAAAAAAAAATGAAGAATTTACCCTATCACCCAGTCAAGTACCAGTGACACACGAGAAGGAAATATTTTACCAGAATGACTACCTAGATACAGGAATGTGATCATCTAAAACATCTGGAACAATATATAATTCGCATGTATACAGTTTCTTATTATTTATGCTCGGTGATCTAGGAAAACTTTTGGAAATTGTTTTCCCGAAACTTTGAGCACATCTCTAAATTACGATGAATTCAAGCTACCATTGTCCATTAAAAGTTTGTTGAAAACGATTCCACTGCACCTGTGGTGAAATTATGACCGCATCATAAACCATTCTCAATGTAATTGCGAACCCTTATTCTGTCAGCTTTAAAACATTCATTTATAGAAGAAAACAGGCAAAACTGCTGCTCCCGAATAACTTGGCTTCTATCATAGTTATACCGCCCTACAGGAATGGTAGCTATCAGTTCTCACTTCAACGACGGCTTTGAGTTTTTGTTTGAGCTTGCTCTACTTGAGCACACTTTTGAGAAAGTTTCACTATGCTTTTTCCACGTACGTAAGCGCTTTAATTTAATGGCATAGAATAGTTTCCATAAATTTGCGAATTTAATTTGATGATACCCGCCCCAAAAACTTAAATCGGATAGTATTCAAAATATGCTTTTATATCTCCTGAGGTGAACAGAGATTGCGGTCGTTCAGACACAAGTGAGCTCGACGAATATCTGGCCCAAAGAAGTACTTCAACATTGTTTAGACATTTTAAAGTTTTGTGTATGAGATCCCCACTACAAGTAGAGCGAAGGCGAACGTATGTTTCGCTTAAATATTATACTCAAATAGTCCAGAGATAAGTACTACATGAATGTGTGTGTACGTATATACGAGTTATGCATATATGTATATATAATATATACAATTATACGATAAACTTTCAGATTATGGAAAACAAACAGGAATGACGGCTTGAATTTAAAACTTATTAAAAAATATCCTGTTTAAGTAAAGGAACGCTTTTGTGGAAGTTTATGGAGACTTTTAAACAAAAATTGCAAATATTCCTCAAGTATTTAGGCAGCATGTAATACAATAATCGGATAAGAAAGTTACTAACAAAAGTTGTGTTCTTTTGTGTTCGCTGAACAGAATAGAACAAGAGATACACAAAAGAATATCGTAAGTAAATAAAGTGTTATATAAATTATGTATTTTAAGTAGTTGGTAACATTTTGAAAGTACTAAAAATTGGTGTTCTAAAAATTTTTATCGATATAGGTAAAACGTAGTTTTCATGTGGTAATTAATTTCCACGCACTAGCAAACAATTTTCCAACGTTTTCCATCATAGTGTATTTTCTTTGATGTGCAAGAGATGGAAACATTTATTTTCTACAAATGAAATAAAATTCCAAACAGGGAAGAAATTCTATGCTTAATGAATGCATGTTCATGCCATCATTGGATACATATTCTTTGCTTTTTATATATATTTTTAACTCATTAGAATTTTACTCACAGTGCATTAAAGGTCGATTCACACCGCCGCGATAGTGATAATCATAGCGATAAACTAGCGACACAATTCCTTTCACACCAATGCGATAGATCACAGTGATAGTTACATGCATATGCCTGAACCAAATAAAAACATTTTGGAAAAATCTGAATATAGGAAAAATTTGAGTTTCCCAATTGTATTTGCTAGTATCGATGGTGAACATGCTACGATTATGTGTCAATTCAATGTGTATACTAGCTCGATTTATACTGGATCGATTAATTTTTTTAATTTAAAACAGTTTGTTTTACTGACCATCGTTGATAACGAATATAAATTTTTATATATCGACATTGAAAAATATGGAACAAGTAGTGACGCAGGTGTTTTAAATGTATCGGCTATAGGGATGAAATTTGAGTACCGTTTGTTCAAAGAATACCACCAAATAATTTCCAGATCAATATCAAAGAACACCTCTACCTCGATTGTCGATTAAGGACTCCCTTTAAAAATTTTCTTGATGCATCCTTCCGAAGCAAGGTATGCTCGACAAGAATCTGAGAAAGATCAGTACAATACTCAAATTTACACAGACTTAATAGTAGATAATTGAAAACGTATTTTGGAATTTTGGCTCAAAACGGCGAGATTTTGTCAATCCTACTGCAACACAGCCTGAAACACCTATTAACAAAGCACCATACGGTCTTCATATTTTTTTACAATCCGCAAATGAGAACGATAATTATTACACTCAACATTTAGAGCCCTCTTAATCAAAAATGGGGGGTTTGATAAATTTTGAAGTTAATGGAAGAAGACCAACTGAAGAAATTTTCCAAATCCAACAACGTTTTTTTTTCGCCTTATTTAACTCGGAACTATCTCATAATTTGTCGTAAATTTTTCGTGAAAAACATAAACTTATCGTGTCGTGACAAATTAAAAGATGTAAAAATTTTCCAATCCGATCAGTTTCCGTTAGGAAAAAGGACACCACAAAGTTGTGGTTTTTGCGACAAATTAACGACAAATTATGAGATAGTTCCGCGTTAAATCAGGCGAAGTTGCAGTGTTAACTTTACGTACGTCAATAACCTCACTTCATTTAACACTTCCCACTTTTATTCTAGGCTAGAATTAGTGTTTACGGAAGGACACAATAAATCAAATAAATCAACTCTGGTCGCGGTGTCCGCAGGGTCCCAGTGACCAAGTCACCAATACTCTTAAGTTAACCCAACATGTATTCAACTCCTTGGCCATATCAACCTCCACTTTGTCCTTTTTTTTCTACTATTCTTATAATATTTTAAATACAGATCACATAAAATTGGGTATTAGATTTTAACTCATTTTTCAACACCCACTTGAATTTGCACTAATCCATTTTGATCTCACAGCTCGCGATAGATGACTAATTTTGTGCATGCTGCGATAGATACTTTAATCGCTGGTCAAACGTTGCAGAAATTCTTTGTATCACTGTGATCTGGTGGAGCGTTTACATTTAAAACTATGTGTAGCGATCTTACGCTATCGGTACGTTATCGCAATCGCTAGCACGGCAGTGTGAATCGGCCTTAACACCTATTTTCCGCTACTGCTGCGTTAGGAAATTTTTCACGTGTAATTCAAAAAATTTCCTTCGTCCTTTTTTTTTTTTTTTTTTGTATAAAACTTCCCTTTTATAAAGAAGAATACCCTCATGAATTTCAATATTGTACATCTATTATCGATATAAGTTCATATTACCTATACCGTTATTACTTTTGCGTTATAGAGACTACCCCTGAATAAAAAATAATTATTAATCCTTATTAATAGAAAATATAAATTTAAATTAAACTTGGCTTATTATATCAGAAACCATCGTCATTATTTATATAAGCATATTTTGTAAGACCACGCGAATCGATTGAAATTCGGTACAGAAATAAAGTCATGTTGAATGTGAATGCAAAAGTATTAAATAACCATTCCACCGAGTTCTGTGTATTTTTCACAGTTTATACATTTTTACTATACATATGAAATAGATAAAATAGTGTAAATGTGTGTAAAAGTGTAGAATTGAATATTATATTGGGACAAACATAAACAGTTCTTCAAGTCCTATTTTGTAAATGATTTTCAGCAAAAATACATTGAATAGAAACACTACTAACTATTAGTAATCGTAAATAGCTTCTCAAGAAATGGAAAAGTATGAGCTGTATACTAATACTAAAACTGATACAAAGGAAAGATGATGAAACCCACCCATTTAGACTCCAATATAAAAAAATATTGTTCAACTCAATTAACAATTTATTTAATCTGGGCAAGTTGTTGCTGTATCACTTTCGATATGAAGTGCTGTCGACTATCGCAACGAAAATTTCTATTGGCAGGATGTTGCAGCCTTTGAGGAGGGAACAAAAGGAGCCGACATCCCATAATAAAGTATAGGTATGATTGGCAGCGTAGCCAAAAATTTTCGCCATCTTGATTTTGGCAGCGTGTTTGACTGTCACTTTTTTGTAAATAAAGAGCCGCGAAGTGTGTTTGGTGCAGAGACGTAGTTACAAATGGCTGTTGGACTAAGTGATAGTAATATAAAAAGGAGTTATATGTGATCGAAGATTTAGATATAAAAAGCCGAGTTGAGGAAAATGATTTAAAAATACTTTTATGGTAAATTCGGTAAATCACACTGATATGCATATATAAGTAAATTCGCAAATAATTTAAATATATCATCAGTGAGAGCATACTTGCTGTAATCAAAACTGATGCCACATGAAACAGGAGATCAGTCAGTCCATTTATGTACATGTCAGTGGGTGGTGCGGAAGATTGTGCGGAGTTTCTAAGAAATGTGTTTGAATTTTGGCGCCATTAGTTGTGATATTTAAGGCATCAACAATTTTTAACGCCGCCTCTGGCATCTCGACAAAAACAAGAAGATGAACGAAAGTTTCTACGCTTTTTTCATCACATGTCGTCTGCTTTGGTTCCCTCCTCAAAGGTTGCACATATTATTAAAAATAAACTATTTCAGTATCTTTTTCCATTCTTAGTTTTTCTTCTTTTATTTCTAGTCTCTTAGCATTTGTTTCATTTTTTTTTCTACGACGATCAGTCTTTTTTCATATATTCTATTATTCGTCTAATAATTTCATCACATTAGCCTGGAATATTGCAATCTCCCGTCTTTGTACATGCAGCTCTTTGAGAACTCGTGAATGAATTGTTGGCCTTCGCCGCTTTCCCGTGAAGACTACATTTGATTTTATTGTGGACGATAATGGCTCCACATTGATATCATAGCTATTATCGCTATGATCACTTAAGGTAGTTTCTTCAACTCCAAAATCATTCCCCGGAAGGCCAACAACTCCAGTGACCATACCCGTCAAAGCAATGACCTGCTCTTCAAATGCAGTAAACTCCACTACTATTCCCACATTTTTGAATCTGGGAAACAACTTTATAAAACTTCCCATAAATGGTCCATTGCATTAAATGACATATTTTGTTCAACTAAAAATGAACAACATTTAATTTCTGCCCTTTCCGCGCTCCTTTGTTGTGTATGCTCATGTGTGCTACTTTCGGGGAAAAAAAATCTTCGATGTGCCTTCTGCTTTAAACTTATGCTTATTTGTGGTCTCGTGTCGTTTGATAATGCTTAATTCGGACACAAATTCGACATTGCATAACTTACATTTAGCCTTAAATTCATTACCTTTCACAGAACACAGCCATTTATTAAAACTTGTTTTTTAAGCCAATCCTTCAAAACTTTTAGCAAACTCTTTGCTTCTTCCTGGGTGTTTCGATTCTTCGCGAGATGGAGATCCATCATTGGAGTCGCAAGCAGACATTGTAATTCTAAAAGATTAATTTTGGTAATAGAATGGTAGCACCTTTATTTTCACCTTTCTAAGCTAAATAAAAACTCCTTATCATAAAAACAGCAATTCAAGAAAATCTCTACAGAGTTTCACAAGGTGTTCAAAACTCCAAAGAAAATTTAATTCTCGGTAATTGCCCTATTTCAATTTTAATTTTTCACGTTCTGCTCTCTTCTTACCTGTATTTTCTAATTTCACAGACAATATATTATCACCGTATTTAAATAATATTTTTAACAAATTTTAATGCAATAAATATTTTTCTACATCCACAACTTAATTCAAATGAAACAACTTATAGTATATAAAAAACAAAATGACAGGACTTTCATTTTAATTCAAAAAATCTGGGGTAACTAGATTTTTGAAAAATTTAATTACGAATGAATAAAAGCGAAATAATCGTGTAAAAGCCCTGTTGGTGGCCATTAGCTACTTCGCCGCCGCATGATGAAAAAAAACCGTTGTGAAATTAAGTACTTATATGTACAAAGAAGAACATCATTTGAATTTTTCGGTTAATGTGCATACATAATTTTTATACATTATTATTGTACCTGCTATTGCTAAAATTACCGTATATTGGCGTATTGCTGTCTTCGTAAAGCAATTACCGTATAAATACGGTAATTACAGTATCTCTGGCAACATTTACCTAGCCACAGGAGGAAACTTTGAAGATCTCAAGTATTCCACTCATATTAACTCCGATACACTTGATTAGCTTCATTTGAAATTTTCAAATACTTGAAGTTCTTATTTGAAATTGCAGGCTGTATATAACTTGGGTATTTTGGCTGAATCAGCATTAAATATTTCCAGACTTTTGTTTATTATTAATTCTTAGAATTGTTTCCCTTTTTTTGCTAGTTGAATTACAACGTAACAAGTAAAATTTATCCCAGATCCTTAGAATCCGTTGTAGCATTTAGGTCTTGCGAATATTTGTTGTATTTTTTCCGAAAAGTTTAACATGGGCCACCGGAAATCTTTGTTGTGAGAAGAAATTCGCATAGCATTCGTAAAACAAGTGTGAACTATTCATTGCTTTTTTACATTTTGTAGCTAATGCGGGTACTAAAGTTCATGTGTACCTACTAAAATACAGTAAAGAAGAAAATTAAGAAGTTGTACGGATTAATAAATAGTAAACTATATTTACTGCCAATTTCTATCACTACGACTACGAGTTAACCAAGAAAACCAAATTATTTAGATCCCACTATTCGAAATAAAACCCCATGGATTTGAAAATTTCAAATCAAGTATCTTGGAGTGTAAGTCCTGCGAGAGTATGCAGGGTGCTTCTTAATTGGTGGTCGTAAATGAAACAAGAGATATAGGTTGAAGTGTTAGGAACAAAAGAAAATTTATAACACACGGGAAAGGCAATCTCAAACATTGTCTAGATTAAGAAAATATCCTAGTTTTTCACAAAATACCTCGTAATTTTCTTCTAGTACGATTTTTGAATGTGCTCAGATGATAGTAAACCATATAAGCTTTCCAATGTGGAACCATTCCCAGCAAACATTGTCTGGTCAATAGTACATACAATAGACCGTCCTTTGTACTGAAATTGAAAAGTGGTTTAAATCAAAATTTGGTTAAATCGAACATCTTTTTGACATCGACCTATCGACAATGTACCACCTAAAACACGTCTTCAGATGGAAATAAGGTCGTCAAATTAGCCACCAAAATAACCTCCAAAATTAGACTGAATGAGTACATTTTGGTTGCCCAGAAGACGTTATTATAACACCGGAAACACGTCTTCAGACGGAAATAAGGTCGTCATATCAGCCACCAATTATTAATACAAAATGACCTCTAGTTGACGCATCAAAAGACAAAATCGCTTAATGAAAGAACTCACTTTTCCACCCTGGAACGACGAACATTTTCAACAGAACTTAAACTAAAAGGTAGGGAAATTCTTATGTTTTTATTATTCGGAAGAAATTATTAATTTTTTACGTTGTTTATCTAGAAAAGCATTTTTCAATATTTTCGTTGAATTTTCGTTCACAAAAACATGGAAATAAAACGATGTATTCAAATTGCATAGCTTCAAAAAAACTAAATATTATTTCGATTAAAAGCGCACAACTTCGAATTTAGCGCATAGTACATTTTTGGAGATATGTACTTTTGACTAAACACCATAGAATTGTTGCCTGTACTGCTGCTTGAACAAGACTAATGCAAGTCTTGAATGCCCGTCCTTAAGAAAATATGTTCACCATATGTTCAGAATGCGGATTACACTGCAGGTACGTCTGTGTAGTCCTGGGTACACGAATCGTCTACTTCAGACACAGCGGTATATGTATCCAATTTACGCTACTGGGGCGTCTGGTTGCTCTCACGTCTAGCTGTAGATGCCGTGTAGATGTTTAGGTTACGTCGAGAGGACTTCTCAGGATCGTCCACAGGGATGTGATCTCTTGAACCTATATGAAATTCCTTGAAAGAAAAGTGGAGCTTCCTTCGGGATTACTACGCAAGAAAACAATTAAAAAACGTTATAATTAATTCTTTAATTAGCAAGAACACAATACGGTTATTTTAAATATCCATTAACTCGTAGCAGAGCTGAGAGAACAAGAATTAAAATAATTTTTATTTTCCTTTTTTTTTAAATTAAAAACCGGAGATATGCGTTTAGAAGAAAAACTGAAAAACAAATCAGAATTTTATCTTCTTTTGTTTTCCTTTACAATTTTTTCCTTTTTAAAATAATACAACGCCTACTAACTAAAGGTGTCTCGAAAAAGCTCTGAGTATTTTCGAAACTTAGTTTTAAAACCTTCCAAATGTTTTGACAAAATAAAAACTGAGGTGCCGAGCGCATCCGACTCTACCGGAATGCCAGGTCAGCCGCGACAACGGCAGCAATCACCACAAACGCGTGCCTATGCAATAGCAAAAACTGACGACAAAAAGACGGCGAATGTAAGATATTAAAAAGAGTTTAAGAACAAAAGAAAAAATTTTAAAATTACTCTCTAGAGGGTTAACTAGGATTACCTCTAAAAATCAGCAAAACGCTGTTAAATCTAGGGTCTATTTTGAGTCATTAAATGACGTTCTTTCATAAATTTCTATATAATACATGCATGATCGGTCATTTTCTGATCAAATTCCGATTACATTATTTAAACTTATACCAACTTGAACTCCTGAAAAACGTCATATATCGACTTAAAAACGGGAAAAGCATTAAAATTTAAAAAAAAAAAATAGGAATTCTTTATCATTTTTTAACTTTCAGGTCATATAACTAGCATCGGGAGCGGGTGGACGGTGACGGTTTACTATCATTTGAGCTAAAAATGTTCGATAATTAGACCGGACGGTGTTTGTTTTCCTTTTAACATGTGCACGTTTAGAACCTGGTTTCATTTTCACCTAAATCGTTAACAGTTTGTTGTCAGCTAAATTCCAAATTTTATAAAAGGATTTGTTGGATTCCACAGTTCCGGTAGGCTTTCAAAGGTCCCAATGAAGGTCCGAAGAAGTTCTCTCTCTTTTGTAATGTACTCAGCCTTAGTATATTCCCTCCCTGTCACTGTTACTAGCCATCTTCTATCTTTATCACACTTCTCCATCCTACACTATCATTATAAATGACAATATCCCCACTATGTGCCAGTGATGATGCCTGAATATCAGAAAATCCGGATAACATCATTACTGACTATCATTACAGTTTCTG
The DNA here is from genome assembly GCA_963924295.1 of Dioctria rufipes. Taxonomy (NCBI): domain Eukaryota; kingdom Metazoa; phylum Arthropoda; class Insecta; order Diptera; family Asilidae; genus Dioctria; species Dioctria rufipes. Next base: position 279,038,211 of record OZ002740.1, on the reverse strand, counting down.
GAAACTGAACATGATCATTACTAATGTCATTCTGATAAAGTATAAAGTCCGCATAAAATTTTTATCCAAATCGGAGTTGTTCGGATCCAATACATGTACAGTTTGATCATTTTCATATGGAATGACTGAATATGTATATAATGGGTGGGTTTGAACCTTTTTCATCCCCTTCCTTATATCCGAAAATCACCATCCCTGGATTAAGTTCTTTGTGTATGTATTTAAAAATTAAGGCGATAAAAAAATAATAAAATACACCTTTTCCTTCCACAAGCTGTTCAACTTCGCGTGCCTTTACAGCAATCAATGAAATGTATGGAAACATATTTTATTTATGTGTCCGTTATTTACATATACATATTTTCTAAGCCGTTTATGACTATAAAACTTTTCTATGATAATTACAGAAACATATCGTTAGCGCACAGATTCATCTACAATGCACCGTTTATTTTGAATTATAGAGTTAAAACAAATTCCAAGAATTATTCGCATGACTTAAAATTAATACAATCTTGAGGCAAGTAGAAAATTGTTTGAATACAGGGACGAAATTCTAGCACACTACTTTTCGCTAAAGTCAAATTCTTAGTCTTACATGTGCACAGGAATATTCTTCAGGGATTAATTTCTGTACTAAAATAAATTCAATAGTAATTTGCCTACTTACAAATTCTATGTCTGACATTTTTAAAATATTACTTAATTTTCATATTTAGGGGAAACTGGCTAAACTTTCATCAGTATTCACCAAATTGTTATTGAAGTGTTTGAATCGACCAAATTATTTATCATAGCCCTCTTGTTATAGAATACCTCTACAGTATGGTCTTCTACTAGTCTGCAGGGGGCAAAGTGGGGTTCATAATGAGGCGCCGCGAGCGGTTACCTTTAAAGCTACCAAATAAGTGCAACTGATTTAGGTTATTTATTAAAAATGCAAGAAATATGTATAGGTATAACAGAAACATAAATATCATATACAGGGTGTTTCCCACTAGGAGGTCAATAGAGCAGGAAGTGATAGTACTCACCTAGACAAACCAAAAATTGTATGGCAGGGGGGAGGGGGGGGGGCATATCAACCGTTTAGGAATTACACAGGGTGATTAATAATACAAGCTAGTTTTTCACAAAGCACCCTGTATCTTAAAAACAATAGGGCGTCGGTCACAGTTAAGAAGTCATTATACGCAGAACTTCATGGCCTTTCCAACGACTGCTCAACCACTCCCATATCCCTCTTTGTTACCTTTGTTTTTAATTTAACCTCTATGATTTTAGCAAAACGGTCGTTAAGATAATTTTTTTTATATAAAAACTGTAAACTGTAGACTCTCCTCTTTAAGTCGACCTATTACACCATATGTGTTAAATGTAGCCGTTAAACAGTTATTAACTCATAACCTTTTCAGGTCACACCGAAATTAGACGATATTTTTTATAATGACGCGCTAAGGGAACAAATTATCGTTGAGAATAGGTTCGAAAATAGGTTTGAGAATAGGTTAATAGCTAATAACTCTTTAAGGGCTACAGATAGCACATTGGTTGTAATAGGTCACATTAGAGAAGAGAGTCTACAGTTTACAGTTTTTATAAAAAAAAAGTTATGTTAACGACTTTTTTGCAAAAATAATAAAGGTTAAATTAAAAAAAGAGGTAAGAAAATCCGAAATTTTTAGTTTATACAACCATAATTCTTGAGGGGAGAGGGATATTGGGCTGTTTGAACAGTCGTTGGAAAGGTCATGAAGTTCTGAGCTTTGAACTGTGACCATAAGCCCTGTCGTTTTTAGGACACAGGGTTCTTTGTGAAAAACTATCTTTTTCCTTAATCACCCAGTAACTGCTAAACGGTTGATATGCCCCCCCCCTACAATTTTTGGTTCGTCTGGTGAGTACTATCACCTCCTTCTCTATTGACCTCCTAGTGGGGAAACACCCTGTATAGCAAAAAAATAACTTATTCATTACTTTTTTCAAATTAATAGATCAGAAAGTAACTATCAAAATTCAATTAGAATTTATAATAAAAATTAAACAGAAAGAAAAAATAATCTAGATAAATGACCGAATGAAATTTCGTATGGTCATCCATCTGTGCAAATTCCATTTTTGAAGTGGTTTTTCGCATATACATATTTCTAGAATGGTTCGTCGGACAGAAAAAATGATTATGACCAATTTTATAGGATTTCGTATTCTTAAGAAGATTTTATTACAATAAAAATGTCTAGGACTGATCGTTTTCACAGTATCCGTACAAAACCTACATTTTTATATGACAACACCAAGAAAGGGTTGCCCAATTTAGTCCATTTTTGAAATTTTATTTGCTATTACTATGAAAACACCATGTACCGAATTTCAGCTCTCTATGTCAACGCGTTCTCAGGCAGTGTCCAAATATATAGTGGAAAACGAAATTTTTGAATGGCAACCCCCGAGTGAGTTGCCCGATTTGTCTCATTTTCGAGTTTGATTTTAGTTTATTTTTTAAGTTCGTGTACAAAATTTCAGCTCTCTAAGTGAACCTGTTCTCGAGATATGGTGCGCACAGACAGACAGACGGACGGACGGACGGACGGACGGGCAGACATTATCCAATTAATTTTGCTCTACCATAGTTATTTCTGTACGTTATAAACGGTATGACAAACTTAGTATACCCTATAGATTTCGTCTAGGGTATAAAAACAAACCGGGCCACTTATATTCAGCCGAAATTTGAGTTCTGCGTTATTTATGAATTTAACCCCGGGGCAGATCCATCTTTACGCATGAGCCCGCTGGGATCTGGCCCATCGCCTTGCGATCCATGGGGCTAACTAATGACCAATTCTTCAACCAGTAAGACAAGCCTTTTAGCTGCCAGAGTTTGGCTACTGAAACTAGACCGTGTGATTTATTCGAGCTTTTATAATGGCAAAAAGTTATCATACAAAGTAAAATATAGTGACTGTGCTTGTAGCTCCAGTATTTTTAAATTTTCGGCATTTTTTCATGGTATACTTTCAGGAACCAAACTCAATTTATGTGGTAATCAGCGAAAATTTTTATACTGTTGTTTCACGTTATGCCTAAATTGCACTGAAGACTTTTTGTCACACAATTCCTTGGTCACTGTCGCCGTGGGCTAGTTTGTGTGCATAACACAGTGAATAACTGTCATCCAAAAACTCATGTTTCATATCATCATTCATCGATATAAATTTCGAGGAGGCAGCTGTGATATAAGTATTTACAATAAGGATAAAAATGCACGGTGAGAGACTATTGGTCTCCAGTCTCCGATTTACAGAGACTAAAATCTCCTAAATGTTTACACAGCAAGAAACTTTTGCCCCTGGAGATCAATAGTAGGTCTCCGGAGACCATAATAAAAATGTCTCTAAAGACACGTCTCCGAAGTATATACACGAAATTTGAAGTTAGGCCTCTAGAGATTTCCCGAGATCTTTGTTAATTGCCAAAAAAGAAATTGTTAGAAACAAATATCTCAAAAGTTATTAATATTTTTATGTTATGGAAAATGCTTAAAAACTAAATATATCCTTGGTGTACAAATTTTACAGGATAAACACAACGAATTTTTGTGCTTGATTTTATTTTTATATTTTTTTTCTTTTGGTTTTTTAAAATAACTAGAACTTAATTAACAAAACAAATTTTCTGCCCTAAATCCATTATATGAATTATTAATTTCTTCGTAACAATTTGTCAAACTCACTCTACTTTATTCCTTTTCGTTTCCGAGTAGACCTACACCCACCTTGATCAGAACACACAAATAGTCTATGGAGACCTGGAGATGATAAATAAACAAACTTCGGAGATCGGAGATCGAACCTGTAGGCCTGTTTTAAAATACACGACGGAAGACCGGACTCCAAACAAGTCTCCAGAGACGACGTCTCTTTAAAAAATGTTTGCATCTCCGAAGTGTATACACGGGCCTCTGCGTCTCTAGAAACCAAAAAATTAGTCTCTGGAGGCCAAAGTCTCCCGCCGTGTACGCCCTGTATACCTTAAGCAGATAAAAAATATCATCGCTATTGGGTTCTTTCAATTTGGAGCGAAAGGGTGCTTAAAGGAAAATTTCACTTAATGCTTGATGAACTGTGATCCAATCCTGAAAAATTCCTTTGATATTTCCGTATGAGTATTTGAGGCTTTGATGATTTACTACAGATCTTGAGATGCGACCTGCTATAACTTATTAAAGTACCAATATGACATCATCAATTTAACCTGAAGAGAGACTTGCTGTAACTCTAGAGGCTATAAATATTTTCATGGCTATTTCTCCCCACATTTTAATCTTCAAATTGCTATCAGAATATTCCTTCATATTTTTGTTGTATTAATGCTACATTATTTATATCTGCTTCCCACATTATCGTTGCAGCAGCCATTATTCAAAGAAAGATGCGTAAGTTACTTCCCAGCTCTACAACGTCTTCCAAAACAATGGCAGCCAAGCGGTGACAAAACTGTTACCAGTGCGAGTACATTCATATAAGTGTGAAGGAGCGATGATAGTTTCGTCATTTAAAAGTTGCTAGCCGAAGGAACCATAAAGTCACGTCGCTGTCACGTTACTTTTTGTGCACATTAACATTACAACCGAATGGAATTGACGGTGGTGACAAAACAGTTACGTGACAAGGAGTCTCCAGTGCGTGATAGATCTGAGCATACGTTACTAGTCCTGTTGATAACCCAAAGTATTTTAGAAATATATTTTTGTTAGTGGGCCCCCATATCGTAAAGTTCCCAGGGCCCCCACTTGACTAAAGACGGCCCGGGGCTACACGAGGTAGTATAGCTTGCATGTAACTTGCACTGCCATATTTTTCTTGAACGTGTAATCCCTCCTGCCATGCAACTTTCAGCAAATTTGCACGTTGAAAAATTATCACAGCTGGTTGATAATAATTTGACATTATACAGTTTTCAAGATGGCGGAAAAGAAATGCTTGCGAGAAATTAATAAAATTATACCGGGAAAATGAGATTTTCTGGCATCATTTGCATTACGTCATTTACCAATACCTTCCTTTTGCTGTTTTCTTGTGTTTTTCAATTTCTACTTCTTCCTTTATTGGTAAAATTTCCGACAAGACTTTACATTTCAAGAAAATTTTTTAAATAAACTTGCATGCAAGATGATAAAACATCAAGCAAACTGCCTTCTGCTTTCAAATTTAAAATCGCATTGGGTGGCAAGCTTGCATGCAAACTGTATACTATCTCGTGTACTCCTCAGTAACATAATTTGGGCAAACTGAGGTACCTCACTTTGCTCCGGTTAGTCCACCCCACTTTGCTCAAAATGAAGTTTGAAGAACCATCTTTCAGGTTCTTAAGCTTTGTAAACTTACCACGTATCTTGGTTTAGAAAACAAAGAGAGATTTTTCAGTAAGATTACATTAGATCGAGTGTTTTCGAACTACACGCTGGATGCTGCAATATAAACTACAAAAGTATCCCCACGTTGTGTCAACTGAAAACCAATCGCAGGTGCTTTGCACAGTCCCTCTGATACCATTACTTTTTACAGGATGCTTCCGCATTTAGCTGTAGTACCCCAGTTTGTCCTGGCCTCCTCTAACAAATCCAATAGCACAGCGTTGGATACATTTTATAAAATTTCGTTCTCCGCATTCAATTAAGCTTACAGCAGAAAATCATCACGATTTTCTCTGTTTGACTTCTTGCTTAAATATATGTATATGTGTATGTAAATTTTGATTACGAAAACTTCAATTTTACCAACTGTCCTGTTTATTATGCTGTGGTCGCCTACCACAAAAGACTGCAACTGAGTTGAACTGCTGGAATCTGCTTTGCAACATTACCTATGACATAAAACATACAAAGAGAAGAGAGCAATTGAAACTTTTATTTTTACTATTTGCGCATTCAAATTAAAGTCGTGTATATTTAATCCCAATGTTTATCTACTCCCTTGATCAAATATCCTGCTTTTAAAATTAAAGTGTTGTTTCTACCTATAATTTGTTAGGACTTATTGCTTGCGTTCTATATTTTTCCGAAGCTTTCCTTTGCTTCTTTAGTTGAATAAAGTAAAATAAAACTTCACAATACAGAGTTCACGTTTTTTGTTTTTTTTTTCTGAACATACTTTTGATTAATGTAACCAATAAGCAATGATAGTTCAAACAAATCAGAATTCATTTTAAATTCACTCATTTCGTAAAACTACTGGAATTTCTAACAGTTCTATATACCTATATGGTTCTGGTACACTGGAAAAAATGTGCACAATTATTGCCACAAGGCTTAGGTATTTTTCCCTAAAATGTAGGGAATTTTAAGGAATATTCCCTACATTTTGGGGAATATTCCCTATATTTTAGGGAAAAATGCCTAAGCTTGGTGGCAACAATTGTGCACATTTTTGACAGTGTATATATCTAATGGCTGGTTTCACAGTCCAAGCTTAATCCAGAAGTCAGCTAAAGCTTGGATGTGGCTTAAGCTCGGAGCTTAAGTCTATTCCGTTTCATAAGCTGTAAGCTGAGACTTAGTTAGTTAAACCGCAGATGAAAAATTCTAAGTTGTCAGCACTGCGGTACTTGTGAATTTTTCAATGGAACATTTTCATTCTTAATTAGAAATCAAGCGACAAGAAGTAGAAGAATTTTAAAACGAAACTGTGATCATATGAAGGGTATAAAATCAAACCCCAAGTTCAGTAATCTCCAAATTAAAAAAAAAAAATGAGGTAAGAGTGTATTCTAGGTAACAAAGTTTATCTAAACTCATCTGACTAAAATTAAATTTCAGAACTTATCTATTTCATAGTGAAATTTAAGGGAAAACATTGCATATCACGTCAAAAACGCAAAAATTTTCTGAGTACGTAAAACAAACATAGCAACTGCCATAAAAGTGCAGATAGCTCTTTTCAAGTTGAACGTTCAATATTATAAAGTGATCCTGAAGGATTTTATTGGTTTTGATATAGGTTCCGATTATTGTATTTTGTTTGGTTACATCTTAATTTACTGTTATTATCAGAACACGGATACAGTGAACATCGAGATTGCCATCTGCTCGGACAGCCAAGCAGCTGTAAAAGCCTTGTCAAAACCCTTCGTAACCTCAAAGGGAACAAAAAGGCGGATGAGCTCGCTCGTATTGGTGCAATCTTGGGGAAATTGGATTGCGGCCAAACATTCTTCCATCTAGAATTTCGGCCTGGGCTGACTGCCAACACAGTCGCCTTTGGCTGAATGACCCCGCGGGCAGAACTACTAAGGAACTGTGGGGTAAACCTAACTCAAATCTGACGAAAAAGATATTAGGACTGAGTAATCCAACTCTGACACTCTTTTCTCAGGGATCACCTACACAAGATGAGACTTGTTGATGATCCTATATGAAGAGGATACGGGGAGGAGCCCGAAACGGTGACTCATTTCTTGTGTCACTGTCCAGCCCTTTCCGGAAAGCGTTACCGATTCCTTGGCTCACACCTCCTGATAGGACTGCATGAGGCAGGCATGGAGTTCTGAATTTTGTCAAAGCATCCGGCTGGGACCTGTAAGCTATTGCTCATTAGTCTGGAGGGTAAACAATGGATCTTGTTGTGGCCTAAGTTGTAGAGTCCTCCCCGCGGGGGACTCAACCTTTTTCAATCCATGCCATCCAAGGAAAATTAAAATAACTTTTGACTTGGCAATATGTAAAGGGTTTTCCAATAAGAGGTGTTATTTTCATATTCAAAGAAAAATGCCATTTTTTGAGATAAATGATCGGATCTTTATTTCATTATAAAGAGGAAGGTATTCCGTTAATAATGGAAAATAACATCAGCCAAATGACCTCAACGACCATGCCTACAGGACCATATGGTTTTCATGAAATTTTCCATAACCAAATCGCTAAGTGGCTGCCCTATGTCCTCGATAGCCTCACGAATTCCATCTTTGAGGTCTTGAATCGACGCTGAGCTGTTGGCGTAGACCTTCTCTTTCCCGTGGCCCCAAAGGAAGAAGTCGCAACTGCACCAAACAGTCACACGTTGAGGATAGAGAGGCTTTTCAACAATAACTCTTGGGTTTTCCGAACCCCAGATGTAACAATTTTGCTTGCTGACGAAGCCATCGAGGTGGAAATGGGCCTCATCACTCAAGATGAGTTTTCGATGGAATTTCGGATCATTTTCATGCATTTCAAGGACCCAATCAGCAAAGACTCGACGTTGTTGATGATCGGCCGGCTTGAGTTCTTGTGTTAACTGAACTTTATAAGCCTTAAGACCCAAATCTTTATGCAAAATACGGTGTAATGACGTTTGTGGAATGCCTAATTCCAAAGAACGACGAGGAATGGACAAACCTGGGTTTTCTTCAACACTTTCGGTTACAGCAGCAATATTCTCGGCTGTTCTTGAGCGACGTGCACGGGTTTTATTCTTGACATCACTAACTTGTCCCGACAGCTCGAATTTTTCTACCAATTTCTGTATTGCGGTCCGACAACGTGCTTCACGACGACCCAAAAATGTTCGAGTTTTACGAACCGTCTCTGCAACATTTTTACCATTTTTATAGTGAATTTTAATAATTTCAATGCGTTGTTGAATCGTGTATCGTTCCATTTTTATTAATGGCGTAGTTTCTACTTGTCAAATGTCAAAAAATGACAGCTCCAAAAGTGACATCTACCGAAATAGCGGGCTAATTAAAATAACACCTCTTATTGGAAAACCCTTTAAAAGGAATGGATTTTGTTATTTGACCTAAGAAAAAATCAAAAAATTAACGTTTATAACTTCTGAAAAATAAAGATTTTGCCAATATTCGTGTGATTAAATGAGTACAAGTTTCGAACCCCCCTATAGATTTTGGTTATTGTTAGCTAATTAAATAGCCAAGAATGGTAGCTGTCGAAAAGTCTATTACTCTTTATTTTTTAATTAAGCTTCTTTGAATTATTCTCAAATATTTGCAAAATTTTGATTTTTTTACACACAAAAGATTTTGAAATAAATAACGGTATTTATGAAATTTGTGTGTAAAAAAAAATCAATGTTTTGGAAATATTTGAGAATAATTCAAAGAAGCTTAATTAAAAAATAAAGAGTAATAGACTTTTCGACAGCTACCATTCTTGGCTATTTAATAAGCTAACAATAACCAAAATCTATAGAGTGGTTCAAAACTTATACTTCATTTTTTCTCACGAATATTGTCGAAATTTTCAACAGGCCACAACTCCTAAAGGAAGGTTTCTAAGGGGGGGTATGTGGAACAATTTTTTGATCATCTTACCTCAAGGAATTACGTGGTATACCGGAAGGTATCTTGATCTGAATCACCCTGTAGATTCACGCAGCCCCCCCCCCCCTCCATGGATCGAAATGGATTTAGGTGAATTAAATCGCAGCCAGATTCATGGCCACATATTACTTCTGAAGTAGTGACGCAGCAGCTGTCGCAAATTAATTCCAAGTAAACACACTTAATTTATTTAAACTAGAAGCTTTTCGATGGACAATGCCAATAACGTTGAATCAGTTATAGTGCGTTTCATATTGCATTGTACGAACGCTATTTTAAATCAAAGTCGTATGACAATTATTGTTGATGATATCCGTAAATTTGTAAAATACCACGGTTGGAAAGTAATGGAGAACAATCTTACTACAAGATATTCAAATTTAATATATCAGATCAAAAGCAATATATATTTCTGAGTATATTTCTTTTTGAATGACTCAAATCCGTCAAAAAATGACAAAGTTATTGAAGTTTAAAAAAACGGAAATTAAAAACGGCGAATCTGGTGATGACGTCACGGTACACAACACGCACGATGCCAGTTTGCACAATGTAATATTTATAAGACGATATTTTATGAATATTTTATGAAATAAATACAAAACAAATCCAATCCCGTGCGCTTTCTATCACGGCGGCGCAGCAACTACACTCGCGCTGCGTTAGACCGCGAATTGTATTGTGTATAGTGACGTCATCATGCTAGAGCGCGTTTTTGAGAATGCGGCGCTAAAATAGCTATAACTTCGTCAGTTTTAATCCGGTTTCAATAATTCTTTTACTGAATTAATTTTTTTTTTGTGATTATGATTCTGCATAATTATCTAAAATAGTCATTGTTCTCCATTATGTATGTATGGCGTGATGGGAGGTATAACTTGCAGTGTAGTCTACAATCCTTCTAGTTAAAAAGACGCTGATGTAGCATTCAAATTGCTGCATCACATTGCCGTGGGAAGGACAAGCGCTCCGTTAGAGATGCTCACCTAGAATGATGATGAGGGCAGTTTGTAGACGTCTATGATCCTACAGACTGCTCCCGCGGGACTCTATGGTATCAATGGCATTTGACAAAATTATTTGTTCAAAAATTCTAAATTTCGTACTTGATCTTTTTAAACAAATTCAGGTTAGCTATTTAGGTCATTATACATGGAAAACTCTTCTTGAAACTTCCACTTATCTGCAATGTAGGTACACTACTTAATTTTAGCTTAAGTTTCATTTTGTGAAAAATTTTACGTCTACATTTTACTTTTTTCATTCTAATCTTTTGTTTTTATTGTGCCTATTTAGCCTTTTTATCATTCGTTTTAGTCCTATACAATTGTTTGAGGCTTTTGCGTCCTTTAGGAATAGTTTAGTTAGAGTCTTTTTTCTGTTTTCAGAGCCACTTTTCTTTGTTTTTAATTATAAGAGTCATTTTTATAACGTTTTATTAAAGAGACCTATATACATAAAAAAACAAAATATTATTTATTTTTAATTTTTGAATAAATATTTAATTAAAGTGCCCCACAGAGCGGACCGTATACTTAACCACTGCAATTTTTGACAGATAGAGAACATTTTGATCAATATTTGTTACCTAAGTACTGAAATTAGGAACTCTAAGCTCGGAATATATGAGACAATATTCCTTACCATACTAAACATACATGTAACATGTAGGGAGGATCAGATGTCGGGATTGTAATTGTGGCGACCCAGGTTCAAATCCTAGTGATATGAAGAAAAGTTTGTTAATGTTCTCAGAATCTATAGAAATTTTATAAATGTAATACTCTGAAAAAGATGATATTACAAATAAAGACGTAAGAATACAGGCATTGTAAAAAATGTGCAAAATTTATTTTCTGCTAGATTTTTCCTGATATTCATTACTGTGTCAGTACTCAAATAAAGTGAAGAATCTGTAGTTGCAGTAACGATTCAGTGGCTAATGTCAGTATCTAGCAATTACAATAAACGATATTGAACAGTACTAAAATCAGCTATGCCAGAGATATCTAATGACTACAGAAATATGTGTCATATTACGAACTTGTGAGTATCGAAAATGTTCCGCTTGAATTCTACATATTTCAGTATTGGGAGGGGAAATGATTTCCGATAGACTCCCGCTGGAATTCAGATTTGTTACACGGGCTATACCCTAGTATACCATCATCTTGGGTATATAAAGCAATTGCGTTCTGGAGCATGACTGAGCCTAACTACCTATAGAATTGTCTGAACTAACCATTAAACTTTTTCAAATTCCAGCTGTATCAACTGAACTGGAGAAGTATTTTTCTAATTGGCCTTACGTTCATTCACCAGTAAGAAATAGATTGTAAGATGAACATTCCAAAAAACTTGTAGGTACCTGCATTTCTATTTTATTTTATTTTTTAAGTCGCAGCCTCTATTGTTACTGATGAATACTGAAGTAATAAGTAGGTATATAAAAAGAAAAAGTAAAAATAAAAAGGCCGCTACAATTTACGGTTTGAGTTTCATTTCATTCCATTTCCTAACATCTTGTTGGTCGCTGAATAATGTACATACGTGGATGAAGAGTTTCCATGTAGAGTTCATGTAGATTATATGTACCTCTTCGTGTATATAACACCATGCATTCTACACTCACATCACTGAAATTTTTCATATGCCTAAATTTTATGAATAAAATAGTTTGGAATTTACTTTTTTTTCTTTTTTAAAGTTTCGTCCTGTATGTTCATAGGTTGAGAAGATATGAGTTTCCTTAATTTTAAAAAATTATCATAAATTTATGCCTACAATCAAATAAAAGACAAGTATTTCATTTTACCTCCTACTAATTTTTGAATCCATTATACTTCCAAAACATACGGCAAAATTCTCTTGAAAACACATTTCACGCTTTAAAAACAAAACATGAAATTTTAAATTTACCTAAGCGCATAAAATTAATGCCCATCGCCCCGATGGTCATTTAACACAACAACTATAATTACACAGTTTTCGTAGTTTAATAAATCCTACTGGGAGCAATTTAAGTGATTCTGTGCATATATGGCATCACATTAATAACTTAGAGCTGTCATGGACTGCTGGCAAAAATAATGCTAGTGCGCCCCTGAGTGTTCCCATCAATCAAACTCGTTTCCTCAAGTTTAATAATAAATAAATTGAAATTTGTTTTAGAAAAATCCACTTCAATGATATATTTTTGTACATTCACGCTTAGTAAATAGAAACGTGAGACTTTGTCTGAGTCCGAAATATGCCTAAAATGCTATATGTATGTGTTATTGTCAATTGTTGACCTGGAAGCTGCAGAAAATAAGTATTTTGGGCCACCTTTTATGGATCTGTACCTTAAAAGGAAAAAACCGGAACCCTTATAAGATCACTCTTGCGCCCGTCCGTCTGTCAGAAACGTTTTTCTCGAAAACTGCATGACGTAAGAGAGTGTTAGGTCTTCGTAATGCCTTTCGATAGTCAAAGATTATGAAATATTTGTTTTTTAATTTAGAAGGTTGGGAGTTGGGTCTGATAAAAAAATATTTTTGTATCGTGTGGAGTATCTCTTAAGACGGCTACTTTCAAGGATTCGAAAAAAATGTTTTTTAAAGTTCTTGATAAATTGGTTAAGAAGATATATGTATTTAGTTTTTATATTATTAAGCCAAGCTCACGGGATACCCTATGATGATGCAAAGCACAGCATGACAAGAAGGAGATAGGGAAAGAATTGGGGGACATGAGCAAAGTAGCGGAGGTGCCGATACATGTCACTCTTGAAACCTCGCAGATTGTAAGGCCGAGGAAAAACAGAAGATGGTAGACTCTTCCACATTCACACAATTAGGGATAAGAAAGCATCACAGAATTTTACTGTACATCCGAGCGTATTTTGAAGGGTAAGAGTTTGTTCGCGGCTTGCTACGCTAGTGTTGCGTGCAGAAATTAATCTACATGGGATCAGACTAGATATTTCATCGGAACATTGGCCATGCGTGTAAGGAGCGATAAAGGAGCGAAAGACATCTAACATTGCGGCGGTGTTCGAGTGGGTCGATATGACAAGTTATTGCCAAATCGCCAATGAGATTAAAGGCTCTGTTTTGCACAATATCCAATGACGCTAAGGCTGTATGACCAGTACCAGTCCAGACGTGAGAATTGTATTCTATTCTAGGTCTAATATAGAACTTGTAGAGGAGCGCTAGATTTAATGGGCTGAAATATTCCTCATACATTTTCAGAAATCTAAGACATTTCGATGCTTCTTTGGTAACAGATAAGTTGTGGTCTGTTCAGCTTAATTTACTGAAAATGTTAATACCAAGAATGCTTAGTGACGGTGAATCTGAAATTAAGGCTCTATCAAATGAAATGGGAGTTATTAAATGATGATCTTGTTTTAAAGAGATGAAACAGCTTTGGGTCTTAGGTGCATTGAATTCGATGCGATTCGCTTTACCCCAAGCGAGGATTAGATTACATTTCTAAAGGAGTGTGCAGGTGTTAGCCTCGCAATCACTGCGGCCTGAAAGATTTATTGTGAATCGCTATTGAATTTACTCCCTTTCTAAGTTCAGACTGTTAATAAAATCTAGAACCATTCTGGGATTAAGGTTCACACGTAGTTTGGTGGAGGAAAAGCATGTCGAGGTGGAGTAGTCTCTGTCTGGCCAATGCTTTGCAGTTACAGAGCAAGTGCTACGAGGTTTCGTGAGCATCCTGGCAGAAGCGGCAGGATGAAGTTCCAACCAAACCCAGCTTGTTTAGGTGATACGTCAAGTGGCAATGGCCTAAAAAGAGTTCAGTAATCAGAAGAAGTTCTTTTGTTTTTCCGCCAGAGGTGTCGATTAACTTATTTGCCTGACGAAGTTCTTATAGCCTTTCCCAATACAGGGATTTTTGTTTATTCTCCCAGTTATTTGGGGCAGCTCTCAAGTAACTCTTTGAAGTGCCACAAAATGGCTCTGGTCCGACAAACTTAGTTTCCGCTCCTTTTGTAGCTAGGCCATCAGCAATTTCATTGCCTTTGTGGCTTCATGTCCATGTACACACATGAGATTAACTTTTTTTCTCCTTGATAAGTTTTTGAGAATTTGTAGACATTCCCAAAATATCCCTGACCTGACAATGTAGAACCTTAAGTCCTTAAAGGCAGCTCGACTGTCCGAGAGGATATTAATGGTTGAGCCATTCATGACGCTTTTAATGCAGGTATTGTTGCATACTTCTATGGCCATTACCTCGGCTTGGAATACGATAGGGGTAGAGCGCAGAGTCTTCGATATGCGGCATTTGGGGCCGTATACGCCCAATCCGACTCCACTATTCGTTTTTGAACCGTCTGTATACCACACCATCGATCCCTTGTTAGAAGAATGCTTTAGTGGAATGCCATTGTTGTCGATCTCCCAGAACCACTTGGAATTGTCTTACAAAATCTACCCTGGGTATGATTATGTCAGATATTTTGTCGTCATTTGCTCAAAGCATATCTATTTTAAGATACTTAAATGACTAACTAGATCCCCTGGCTTTAACTCTTTCCCCTTTTGCACTCTGGAGATCGCTTCCTTTTTCACTTGTAAATGTAGGGAGGAAGGTTTAATAAGGCTTCCATGGCTGCTGTAAGACAATTTTCATGGCACCAGTTATTCCTAGATAGTCAAGTCGGTGAGTTTTTTTAACAAAGCCTCAGCCGTTTTTTTATAAGTTTGTGGCCAATATGCGAGGGCCGCATAGGTGACCATGGGTCTGACACCTGTGGTATACATCCAGTACATCATTTTCGGCTTCAGACCCCACGTTCTTCCAATGACTTGATAATGCATGCCCCGTATTGTGACTACTAGGTCATTAAAACCCAACCAGGTCAACTTTTCTAGGAGATCTTCAATCACGATCGAGCATAAGAGTGGAGAGAGAACTCCTCCTTGTTGGCAGCCTTTGTTTCTAAGATTTGAGTCTATCCAATTAACGTGGAGGACTCAAAGCCTTTGTCCTCTGCAGCTAATAATATCAAGATCGTTATTCAATGTAATCTTGTTTGACACATGCGACATTCCCTCTGGAGTCCGCAAAAGTATCAAATGAGTAAGCGAAATCAAGGGTACTGTCATCGGAAAAGCTATCGATGTGATTGAAAATAAGGGAAAGCAGGTCATTAATGATAATTAGGAAGAGAGAGGGAGAAATAACAGAACCCTGGGGTACACCGGTATTTATAGGGTGAGGTTCAAATGTAACGCCATCTTTACTGTCGCAAATTTTATATACACCGAGAAATGTGTAAAAAAAAACACCGTTCCCTTGATCTTCTAGGTTTCCAAATGTTAATATTATAAGGGGTGTATTAGGTAGTGAGTCATAGATAACAGAACACTGCCGCTTTTTCCATCCGTCTTTAATTGCTGGAAAAGATTGTTAACAACTCTTTACATTCGTTCTGCTTGAATATTATTGAAAGTTGAGCAGTGTTTAAATCATATGAAATTGCTAACTATTCTTCTAAAGTAGAAGTAATTTTCAATAAATATTATAAAATAAAAATTTGTAATGAGAAGAATTTTTTGCTTCTGAGCATTAATACAATCACTGTCTCTCGATGAGCACTTAACTCTTTACTGCACAATAATCGGTATTTACTGAATATTCCAATACAATGTGAGCCAATTAATTCCGTTTTTAGTTAACACAGGTAAATTTAGATCAGATTTAAATATATTCTTTGATAAAACTCTGGTACGGAACACTGATTTCGCATGCCCGACTTGCTCTTGATTGGTTGTTTTTATTTCCAACAACACTTATGGAACTTCTAAATCTATTGCTTTTGTCAATTAAACACTTTAATTATCGAAATGGAATTTGAGTCGCAAATCAAAAAAGTTTTCCTTTATACACCAGATTTTTTAAATTTTTTTTATCCGATATAGTAAAACTTCACGTAGTTTTTTTTTCATATCCATATTTAAAATTATATAAACACAACGACTACTGAATCTTGAATGATTTCATAGATGTCTTCTTGAGGAGTTCTGAATCCAATCTACGACATTCATCATTATTATTACTTACCGAAATATTGTGTAGTAATTTTTCCAAATTTTACTTTCTAAAATGTTACTTGCTTGAGTTTATGTCTGAAGAAAGAAACTATACCTCAAGTCTCAGCAAATTTTGTCAGGGTTGAAGACTTAGAGTATTAGCTTCTTACGTTAGTTTTTATATTCCTTCATTCTTATGGCAAAATTGGATTGAAGATATAAATATTGGTAATAAGTTAACATAACAAATTACCATAAACATTTAAAAATCTCCGACAAACATCCCAATAAGCTTTCAAAGAATATTGAAAAGTTTTACAATAAAATAAAACTACTTAGCAAATCCGAATCGATTCTCGATAGCCTTCAGTTGTACATATAACAACAACCGACCACCGACCTTTAATCACATATAAATAACTCTAATAGCCAATAAATAAGCCTAATAGCCAACCTTAAAGCTCACCCAATTTCCGCTAAGAGGATAATTATAACGTAAACCAAAAAATGCTGTAGCCAGGTGTAGAGAGAAATGAGTATCGAATGTCAAGACCGATTTTTATCGGTCAACGTTTAAATTATTAAGAAACGTTTTCGATTACATTTACAAGAATTAAATGAATTTTAGCTGACAGACACACTGAAACTAGTGAATTCCATTCAAGAAAGGAGACGTACACTAAGTTCGCTCGGAAATTCGAGGGACAAATTACTAAGTGTTAATAGGTATGTCAACCGACTATAATGCGGTTTTTAAATTAAAAATGAAAATAGTTATTTTTATATTTAATAAAGAAGTATCGAAGTTCCAGAATATCAATGTGCTTGAGAAAGGCAAGGACATTTAGGGGTAGAGTTTGTTTGTGCTTCACAATAGTTCTTTTAAATTACTTCGAATTTCGTCTATTGTAGTGAAGGATTGTTGTTTTAGTTCTATTCTTAGAATTAAATATTGTGCATATTTCTGGGAGAAAAAAGTTCCTTTCTAAAACGAAAGCAGTTTCAAGGACAATTTTCTAATTCCATTGTAAATTCAGTCGCGTCTCCAATGGTTTCCATCCAAAAGTCAGATTCAACTTTACAATCGGTCTCGCAAAACGTATTGCCATATCATCTATTAAATTCGCTACGATCCCATAATCTACGCTAGAGTATAGACGCCTTTTCGACTAGCTCCCAAGTTAGCTTGCTATAACCATCCACTAAGCAACTAAAATTGTCATTTGCTTTCAGAATTGGTGCATCTAGCTCAAGGGTTTCATAGCTAAGGTGGACACAAACAAAAGGTTATATGGTGAAGGGTGGGTAGGCAGGCGCGGATCTAGCATTGAAATTAGGGGGGGGGGTCATCTTACAAATTAAATCGAGCAAAAAAAAAACAACATCCAACGCCGAGTCGGTTCGCATAGCCACCGCAGTACTACAGTACTTGGAACTAGGAAATCCGCATTAAGCAGTGTGGATGATGTGTCATTTTTTAGTATACTTTTTTTTTACAAAAACTAATTTTTTAATAGAATATGGTGCAAACTGCAGGAGTCATTCAAGCCAAACTTTCTCAGTTTCTCACTTTCTCAGTTTTACACACAGGCATATATAATATGGACTGCTCGATAACCTATTTCATGCGGGTACAATTTTTTGTGTCAAAAATAGTTCATACGTCGGTGCCAACATTGAAAAATCCATTGGCGGAAAGTTGAAAAGCGAAACCTCTCAAATTTCTATTAACCCAAATAATTAATTTAAAAACATTTATTTCGACAAACCCACTTATTTATTTATTGTTTACAGCCCTTTCTCAGTTCGCACGTTACATAGAAAAGTGACCCAACTCAAAAAATGCAACTTTTCAGGAGAACGAAAAAACGAAAAGCTGTAAATAGAATTAATTCTAGCTTAACGTAGTAATTGTTTGGTAAAAATAGTCTGAACTCTTAAATTTGTTAGTAGTTATTCCCGCATCCTCTTAAGTTGTGTCGCTTTTCTTTGTTGCGAAATAAATATTTTTACAAGTTTTTTTTAAGTGGCACAACTCAAAATACGATTTTTAAGAATTATATTTCGTACTTTGAACTTTGTGGAAAAATGTCATAACTCATAATAAAATTTGTAAGAAATAAATGCTGTTTTGTGGAAAAGTGACACAATTTAAAATAATACTGTTAAAATGTCGAAAACATATTTACGTTTGTTATGAAGATCGTCACAACTCAAAAAGTGACACTGACACACTGTTCTATGAAGAATATCTCTGTTCTTAAGTAACAGAAAAGTGACACTATCGCTATCTAGCGGCAAAAACAATCAGATACAAATATGATAATTTCATGGTGTAATTAACTCAAAAACGACAAATTTTGAGTTAGGTCACATTTCTATGTGACATGCGAATTATTAGTTGGTGCTTAGACCGAAAGAGAACGCTATATAGAAATGAGCCCACTTTCTGCAGTGTATTTCTATGAACGTAGTCAGTCCATATTTTAAATGTCAATGGTTTTACATAAGAACGCTGCAAATATTTTAGAATGTTAGGAGTGTTACATGCCAAAATTACCTGAAAAGGGGCTTATCTCTCTTTAAGGCGAAGAAATTGCCATCAGCAATTGATTCAAATTCCTCAGTTAAAAACAAAAAGTATTTCCCATAGAACGACTTGGGACAAATAAAAGTTTTAAATTTCAACCCAAGTCGTTTCAATAGAAAAAAGCCCCACGACAAATCTTACCCTCAGTAAGATTTGTCGAAAATAAAAATACGATATGTATGTACATATATACCTACATACATATATACCTATATACAGTTTTTTACACAATTTAGAAACCCCGGAATTTTACCTTTAATTTGACTAGCCACATGTACTTGCCTAAATGCAACAGTTTTTGAGATATTCCCGCTTCTATGATTCATAATTTTGTTAATTTTCATACTGACGATGGTAATCGCGCATATTCCACGCAAAATTAGCAAAATTAATGAAATTATGAATCATAGAAACGGGAATATCTCAAAAACGGTTGCATTTATGTAGGTAGGAGCATAATGCGTAGTCAAATTAAATGTAACATTCCAGGGTTTCTAAATCTCGTAAAAAACCTGTACAGTTATTATGCATTTTGGCGGGAAAATCGTTAAAATTTGAAAAAGTTAGGATTTTTTTTTTAATCAAAACGACATGAACCGTAACTACTGAGACTTGAGTCGCAACAATCTCAGAATCTTCCGAGTTACATGTTACTCAGCTAGTGAAAATCATTTCATTTTACTAATTATAAATTTTGTTTAATTCATCATTAATAAAAACAGTCTCTGTTAAAGCAGGAAAAAAATATTGATATTAATTTCTACAGAAAACTGAAAACCGGAAATGATAATTTCACTCAAGCCGGATGTCAATTAATATTTGACCCTTTAACAAATACCCTGCCGTTTTGATAATTATTTAAGTAAACATTTAATTCTCTTCTTTTCCAGAGGACTGCACCACCGATAAATGCGTTAAATATCCCTGCCAACATGGTGGGAAATGTCTCCCATCCGATCAAGGAGCTGTCTGTCTTTGCCCTCTTGGATTTGGAGGAGATCTCTGTGAGATGAGGCTAGATTTGCAGGTAAAGTCATTTACATAATAAATTTGCTTTTCTTAATTATACTTAAAATATCACAGGTGCCATCCTTCAATGGATCTTCCTACCTTCGTTATGCACCGCTGGGAGACAGAGCGCTTATCTGGCTCGAACTTCAGGTATAAGCTTTTATTCACAGGAAATCAATTTGCCTTTCAAAAGGAACTTTTCAAACTTCTTAGATGATAATAAGGCCCTTGAAGGAGGACGGACTACTTCTTTATAGCGGGCATGATAAGGATGGTGACTTCATAGCTCTATCGTTAAGCAAAGGATTTATTGAATTTGCATTCGACCTGGGAAGCGGACAAGCATTAGTAAGGTGAGCATTGCCTTTTTAAGACAGGTTTCAAAAAATCTTTATATGGAAATACGGACGTATAAGAATTTCAAGAAATAATTTACTTTCTGGTAAATGGCACGTTGTCTTTAATTTTCGTAACTTTAATTGAAATGCTGCCAAACTTGAAGAAAGTTTATTTTTCAGGAACTTTCTACTAAACTCTTTACAAAGTTTAACTTTTAAACATTTCGTTTGCCAAGTGAAAGTGCTTGCAATATCCTGAAGGCAACTTGTTTACATTAAACGCTTTAAGTACTCAAAGTCGCTACCAAAAATCTTTAATCGGCTTTCTAAAAATGTTTAATAGAAAATTGTTCACTTAAACGTGAAATTTTAGTTATTGATTATGTTTCAGTTTAAGTTTATTGAGGCTTAATTATTGTACAATAATAATTTAAACCTAAAATTTAAGTAAAATAGTTTAAGCTAATGACTCACTTAAGGTAGGTTAGTGTGTGAGTGAGCACAGTGCAGCCTTGAACTAGAAACTACTTACAAAATTTGAAGAAAGTTGTAAAAGTTTATAAATACTGAAAAACATGATGTCTATGTTTACATAATGTAAGTATTTTCCTGAAAGACATTTGAATGATTTTTGCCATAGATTTTCTTTAACTTCAACGGTGGTAAGATATTGATTATGTTTGTCCTATTATACTGGCATGTCTTTGTGTGAAGGCTTTTGAATATTGCTTAATTGCCAAAGATAATGTTGATTGGCTACGTGTGGAGTAATTTATATGATGTTTTGGGAAATTTTATACATTCAAAAACCAATAAACTTTAGTTACGTAAAGCAATAGATCTGTCGAATAGATCTTACATAGAAATCTCTGAAAGCTTGCGTGGTTGAACAGAAAGTAACTTTGACTTTCTTAAACATAATTTTATGGCATGTTGCGGCATAATTGTTGCTGCAAAGGTAGCTCCCCAAGCTATAATACCATATTGTAAAATAGACTGAACTATAGCAAAGTAATCCATCCTCGTAGAGCTAAGGCCGAGAATTTTGTAAATAGCTTTTCCTCAGCCTCTTAAAGACAAAAGTATATGCTTGTTCCATTTTACCTGGCAGCCTATTATTACTCCCAAGTACTTTAGTTCGTTTACTTTTTATACCCTAGACGAAATCTGTTGGGTATACTAAGTCTGTCATTCCGTTTGTAACGCACAGAAATAATGATGGTAGAGCAAAATGGATTGGACACCCACGCATAAAAAGTTATTTTGATTTTTGCATGTCCGTCCGTCTATGCGCACGATAACTCGAAAACGCGTGTACTTAAAGAGCTGACAATTTATACCCAACTATAAAAAAAAAAGTAAAATTAAGTTCGAAAATGGGACAAATCGGGCTACTCCTTCGTGTGGTCGCCAATCAAAAATTGCATATTCCACTATATATTTGGGCACTGTCTGAGAACGCGTTGACATAGAGAGCTAAAATTTGGTACATGGTGTTTTCATAGTAATGGCAAATAAAATTTCAAAAAATGGAAGAAATATGGTAACATTGTCTTGGTGTTGCCATATAAAAATTTAGGATTTTTACGGGTACTGTGAAAATGATTAGTCCTAGACATTTTTATTTTACTAAAAACTTCTTCAGAATATGAAATCCTATAAAATTGGTCATAATCATTTTTTCCGCCCGACGAACCGTTCTAGAAATCTATGCGGAAAACCACTACAAAAATAGAAATGAAATTTCTTACGGGCATTCATCTAGGGTCTCACAAGAATTAGTCTTTGACCAATTCTATTTTTTTTTTAGTTGTTTAAGCACAAAGTTATCGACTAGTAAGGACACGTTCTCATTTATGTTAGTAGTGGCCCCAAATATCATGTAGTATGTCTTATCAAATTTACTGCTAACTTATGTCTACATAAATAAGTATAAATTAAATTTAATCCCCTGTTTGAATTTACAGATACAGTTGATCAGGCATTACTTTTAAATGGCAGAACTATGTATCATCAGCAAAGGTTACCACTTCTCCCCTTAAGCTAAATTCACTAAATCTGCAGAGATCATTTATGTAAATAAAATAAAAAAGATAGGACATAATACAGTTCCTTGCGGGCCTCCACATCTTACGGTCAGTTTAGTGCTCAAAGTATGATCAATTTTCACAGTCTGTATATCTTATCAGATAGATAGGACTGAAAGAGTGATAGAACATTATTCTTAATACCAAGCTTATCAAGATTCTTTTTGGTTCATGGTCAACAGTCAACGGTCAAAAATACAACTATAACTTTATATTAGTATCAATTGCATAATTTATGGACTTTATAAAGAGCATCTGAAGTGCTATATCCACTTTTGAAGCCGTAATGATTTTTTGAAATAATATTATTAACTTCAGATATTTAATATTAACCTATTTTTAATACATTTTTAAAAAATCTTAGCTAGATTTATCTATAATTGCTAGGGATCTTTTTATCGTTACTTTTATTAACAGGAGTGAAAAATACCTTTTGTAGGTTTTTTTTAACAGATTTCAGTGTGCCTTTCTAAATAATATCAGAACTTTACAATAAATCTGTATACTTAGATTTTACTTGTGAGGCGAATGTTTTAGGTAATTTTCCATAATGTATGACGCATGACACATACGGCACTCAAAAGGTAGAACAAACTAATTATTTGAATTGGCAAACACCAAACCGAGCTTTATTTAGAGTTTTTGCAGGTATCGACTCTGCATCTCTTATTGGAATGAATCATACAAATTTTTACTACAAATCAATGCTCATAAAGTTAAGTTTCAAGTAAGTGTACCTAAAAGAATATTATTTCGGTGTTTTTCGTTATATTTAAATATTCAAAAAATTGAAGATAAAATTTCAATTATTCTGTAAGAATATGTACATTAGGGTGGCACAAAAAACAAAAGTATTAAAATGCCTAAATACTCATTCATAATTTGTTAGCTCAATTCGAAATTAGTGTTTTTTTGGCTGTTTTGGACTTTCAGGACAACTGTTTTATGTCATAACTTTTTAATATGACAATATTTTTTCTTGATTCTTTTTTTCAATTTAAGTGAACTTAGTTATGAACTTATTGCAGTAAAAGTCGTTTTAGAAAATTAAATTCTTTTATATTTTATAAATTTTTCAAATCGAAAATTCGGACACGGAACTTCAATTTTTTGACTTTGTGTCAATTTCCTTGCAAGGAAAAGTTGCACGCGGTTATACTTTTTTTTACTATAAAGTTATCTTACAATCGATTAACTTTCTATCGCCTATAACTTAAGGGGCTCATGTAGTGTATGAACTGTTGTCAAAAGGTGATTTTCGACGGTGAAGCATTTTTACAAATTACAAAGATGTACCGACCCATAAAAGTAACGACTTGGTACCAATGAAATCTTTTTTGCAATTATTGGATTGGACACCCACGCATAATATTAAAAGTTATTTTGACTTTAACATGTTCTGTCCGTTTGTTTGTCTGTCTGCCTGTCTGTCCATACGTTTGTCCGTCCACACAATAAAACTCGAGAACGCGTTCACTTAAAGTGCTGAAATTTTGCACATGCGCTTTTAAAAAGAAAAAAGTAAATTTAATTTCGAAAATGGGAAATATCGGGCAACTACTTCGTAGTGTTGCCATAGAAAAATTTCGTTTTTAACGATATATTTGCTCACCGCCCGAGAACGCGTTGACATAGAAATCTGCCAACAGGCGCATGGTGTTTTCATAATAATAGTAAATATAATTTCCAAAATGTACTAAATTGGGCAACTCGTTCTGGATGTTGCTATACAAAAATTTGGGTTTCCACTACATATTTCGACACTGCCTGAAAACAAATTTAGCACACGGCGTTTTCATACGAATCGCAAATACAGATTCAAAAATTAACTAAATCGGGCAACCCTTTCTTGGTGTTGCCATACAAAACTTAGTGTTTTCACTATATATTTGGACATCGCCTGAGAACGCGTCGACCTAGAGAGCTCAAATTTTGTACACAGCGTTTTCATAAAAGCATTAAATAAAATTACAAAAATTAACTAAATCGGGCAACCCATTCATGGTGTTGCCATACAGAACTTCAGGTTTTTACTTTGTTTAACTTTTATGTTTATCTAGGCCCTAGGATATAATATTATTCGTCTTAATTGTAACTTTTTCTCTTTTTTTTTTTTTGCATAAATCATTTTGTTACAGTGAAAAATTCTATACTTTTATGGATTGTAATTTGTAAAAATGCTTAAACTTTGTAAATCGCATTTTGAAAACAGTTCATACACTACGTGATCCCCTTAAGTTATAGTCGCTCGAAAGATTATCAATTTTAGATAACGTTATAATACCACTTTTCCTTACAAAAAAATTAACACGAAGTCAAAAAATTGGAGTTCCGAGTCCGAATTTTCGTTTAAAAAAAATTATAAAAAAAAATAGAAGAATTTAATTTTCTAAAACGACTTTCACTGGAATAAGTTTATAACTAAGTTCACTTAAATTCAAAAAAAGAATCAAGAAAAAATATTGTCGAATTAAAGAGTTATGACATAAAATGTTGAAACAGTTGTCCAAAACAGCCAAAAAAACACTATTTTCGATTTGAGCGACCTCTAAACATTAATAAATTTCATTGAAAGTTTGCATAGAAGTTTAAAATTACATTAGCTAACAAATTCTGAATGAGCATTTAGAAATTTTAACATTTTTGAAAATTCATACATTCTTGGAGAATGTACATTATGTATTTTAATTTGTTTTATATTTTATAATGCAAAAAGAATTTCATTATTTACCGATTGCCCCTCGAAAGTGCATCAATAGCCCAGACAATTTCTGCTATATTTGTGGAAAGTGTACTTTAAAAGAGAAAGAAGGGCAATGAATTAATTCATTAGAGGAAAAGAAGGCGCAAATTAATGCCATTTGGAGAACCAGAGAACAGATTTCTACTTTTTGCGCAACGGAAATACGGGGCTTTTCTAAGAGAAGTTCGAAGGAACACATTACGTACCCTAACTTATCTTCCGCAAGTAAGACTATTCCACATTGTGAAGATATTCCGGTTCCAGAAAAAGGAATTTCATCAAGGGATTTTCGGATTTTCAAGATGGGAACGTCATAGCAACGAGCAGACTGATCCCTTATTTCAAGAAGGAAAAGACAAATATCCATAATTTTAACCCAGCCTGACCTAAACGATCTTCTTCGGAACTTATGTGTAAGTAAAAAAAAAAACAAAAGCTGAAATCTTGACAACAAAATTACAACAATGGAAACTTTTTGGAAAAAACGCCATATAGGAGCACTTTATAGAAATAGAGAGCCCGAATTTCTGTTCTGGACTATTTTAGTGACGCTTATATTATGACGTATTGTGACAATGTTAGTTGCTTAATTATAAAACAAGTTTGAAAGCCGTAGATACTACTCCATAGTGGGGAGAAATTGGCTTGCATTCCTGTTGCTTATATTCCTCTCGATAAAGAATCAAATTATATATTAGAACTTTTGCTTTCCATTATCAAATATTCTGAACATAAATGGAAGACTTGGGAGACTTAAAAGTTATTGCACTAATATTGAGGATGCAACTAAGCTTCACACAGGTGCTACTTTTATGAGTAGGATAATCGTTCCAGAATGAAAGACTGGCCTAGAAGAATATTAACTTGCATATTTAAATAGAAATCTCCTCTTCTTACACCAGAGAAACTCAAGAAAGGTGTTTTTGTGGATTCTCAAATATGTAAAATGTTAAAAGTCGAGGAGTGTGCTAATAAACTTACAGTAAAAGAAAAATCTACCTGGAAAGATCGCTATCAGTGTATTACTATATTAGAGAAGATGCTGATTTCATATCAAGATTTAACTTTTAATATGACCCTTACAGACCATTTTATGCATTTGCATTTAGATTATTCCCCGAAAATTTGCGGTGTTGTACCAGACGAGCATGATTAAATATTTCACTAAGCCATTGCAACTTTAAAGAAAGAGATATCCAAGAAAATGGATGCCATCGATACTCACCGACAATGTCGCTGTTTTTAATTTTGTGCCTGACTTCGTAAAAACCGATTGCTGTGTGCAGATAAGCCAGTTTTTAACTCATCTTCTTCTATTTTTTAGATTTTACTTCCAACCGGAAAGTCAGTCACGTATTTTGTGTGTGTAGTTTTAAAATTCTTTTTTTTTTTTGTAGTACTACATCTCCTGAGTTACAAATAGAATAAACACATTTATCCTTGAACATAAAAATAAATAACTCCTCTGATAATGGTAACCTTTTTCCGCACTCGACAAACTTGCCCGCTCATTTTAGTCGCTATTATTATCACCACGTATCAAAACCATCGTCAGAGCTAAATACTCGTACTAGCTGAGTACACTAACTGAGAACACAAAGGCGCATTTTTTATTAATACAGGAGATAAAGAGAGAGAGATATCGAGAGAAATAAATAGCGTGCGATGGGTAAGTGAGTCAAAGACTTGGCACCATGTTGGCGAAGGGTGGGTTATCCGTTACTCACGCCACGTGAGGCGGCGCAATTATCTGAAAATGGCAATTTATTGTAACATTTGTTCAATTGATTTTACTCTCGCGGGCTACCAAAAACGTCTACGCGATCGACCAGTAGACCGCGGTCGACGTCTTGGCCACCCCTATAGCTGATTTTGGGCAAATTTCTAATTTTGTACCTGCAGTTACAGCTACACCAACACCAATATGATAATGAAGTAAAAGCATTCTGTGGTTATGATTAGTCAATGCGGATAAAGAGCATGTATATTGGAAAAAATAGTTAATTTTATGCAAGGAAATACGAAATAGTGGCACTAAAAGCTCGAAAAACTCTTAAAAAAATTTCACTTAATTCATGTTAAGTTGTCAGTAACGAATGTGAAGCTTGTAGTATACGGCTTTGTAGCAGACTGCGCTTCATGAAGCTGAAATAGGGCTTCGTGTAGCTTGTAGTGCGTAGCTCTCGATATATATTGTGCTTATTAGTCATTCGCTTGTAACTCTTCGTCTTTGAAACGTGTACGATTTTTTTATATAGTGTCGAAAGGTCATCTCATACCTATCACCTATCACAGGAATGATAAGTAATTTTGAAAAACATATTTATTTGAGTGTTTGATTATTTAAAAAAAGCATGTAATGCTTATATTGCCTAGCAACCAGGTTATTATGACGCTTTCATATTTTTGTTGCGTCACACAGCAAACATTACGATTGGAGATCGAAGCGAAAACGACTCGCTCAATCGAAGTTTAACTTCCATCTCGAAGTCGTTCTCGATTCGATCTCGAGCCGAAAATTGAGGCAAAGGAACGCTAATTTGAATTGAAATAACGAGTCGATATCGATTCGTCTTACTGATTTTTCGTGTATTGGTGTTTTATACGGGTGATTCAGATCAACATACCTTGCGGTATATCACACGATTCCTTGAGGTAAGCAGATCAAAACATTATTCCGACCCCCCCCCCCCCCCCCCCCCAGAAACCTTCCTTTAGGAGTTGTGGCCAGTTGAAGATTTCGCCAACATTCGTGAACCCTGATGGGAATAAATGAGTATAACTTTTGCACCACCCTATCGATTTTGGTTATTGTTGGCTTATTAAATAGCCAAGAATAGTAGCTGTCGAAAAGTGTATTACTCCGTATTTGTTAATTAAGCATCTTTAAATTATTCTCAAATATTTCCAAAATTTTGATTTTTTTACACACAAATTTCATAAATACCGTCATTTATTTCAAAAACTTTCTTCCATGTAACACAAATTTATTGCTTCTTATTAATGCTTCTACTACCCTCTATCACTGGGAAAATCCGCATGCCAATACCTGTATCAGTTTTAGCATTGGAGGTTTATTGGCAGATTGAAGCCAGATCATAAAATTGCATTAAAACGATAATCACAGGTAGATACGTAGGGTCTTTTATGACTGGACCCACAATTGCTTTGGTTATAATTTTCTGAAGGTAGTGTCGTCAAAACGATATGGATTTTTGTGCTTGCTTCCCACTCTTGCATTTGAAAATTTATGCTTGCAAAACTTTCCCTTCTCTCTCATTTATTTGACGACATGAGCACGAGCTTATGTGTAGTAGTTAATCAGCAAAAACGATATAGTAATACCTCAGCTGTATTCAGCTAATTTAGAACCATTCCCCTAGAACAAAATAATAATAATCACAGGTAGGTACGTAGAATTTTCTATGGCTGTATACAATTTTATGATCTGGCTTGAATATGTCAATAAGCCTCCAGTGCTGAAACTGATACAGGTATTGGCATGCGGTTTTTTCCCAGGGATAGGGGATAATAGGGGCATTAAGGAACAATAAATTTGGGTTACATGGAAGAAAGTTTTTGAAATAAATGACGGTATTTATGAAATTTGTGTGTAAAAAAATCAAAATTTTGGAAATAATAACCAAAATCTATAGGGTGGTTCAAAAGTTATACTCCTTTATTCTCATCAGGGTTCACGAATATTGGCGAAATCTTCAACTGGCCACAACTCCTAAAGGAAGGTTTGGGGGGGGGGGGGGTATGTGGAGCAATTTTTTCATCAGCTTACCTTAAGGAATCGTGTGGTATACCGGAAGGTATCTTGATCTGAATCACCCTGTATAAGGGTCATATGTATTTGAGATTTCTTCGTACAAATTATTCGATCTTGAATTGGATAAACGAGTAAGCTATGCTTTGTGAATACTACTCGATATCCAATTGAAAATAAACAACCAAGTTATGAGTAACATTTACCAAATGCAAATTATAATTTCTCAGCACTCACTTTACTTTTTTCGGCCGAATACTTGAAAAGACTGCTGTTGGCATGCCTGCATTGTGATGCACAATCTGAAAAATCATGTACTGATAATTGTTTTGGAAAACTTCATAATTTTTCGAGGAGATTCATAAAGCTACATGTCGAGAAAAGTTCGTGAAACCGAAAAATTATCGAAGTGTTGCTCTTCGAGAATTTCTCCCAAATACGTAAACCCGAGAAAATGTTTGCTGGGCGATTACTCGTATAAATGAAAAAGCACACAATTTCAAGTTTTAAAAGTGTTATTAGCTGTATTTTTTTCGGAAATGAGTCAGGGTCGGAATCAGAAATAATTTCCTTATTAAAGTATATCGATAAAGCACTATGATTTCAAATATTTTTTTGGCAAAATGCAAAAACATTTTTTAATCATTCTATGTCAAAATATTAACACCTTTTTATCTATACATTTTTCATTATTCCAATGAAATGTAATTGAAAATTTGCATTTTGCCATCGAAATAATTTAATGCAGAAATTATTTCTGATCCTGACCCGGACACATAATCCGAAAAAACTGAGCTATTGTTTCTAAGAAATTGGTCAGCGATCATAAATTTTTTTAGTTGGCTGATTTTCCGACATAAAATCGATGGCAGGACAACTTGGTGGGGATCTCGCAACAGGAGCAAACAAATTGACTTAACAAATTTTGCTCTAGGTTTCTTCCACTAGAAGCTTAGTTCCAGGCAATCAAAGAATAGCCACCTGTTGATTTTTCATAGCGATATTGATTCAATGCTGAGTTGTAAAAAAGCCTTAAACTTTTCTTAGAAATTTACTTGCAAATTGTTCTTAAGAATTTGAATGAGTAACTATTCACCGACAACGGTTCAAACGCATTGGTGAATTAATTCTTGTGGTTCACTCTTTCGGCTACAAAGGCACAAGCATTCAGTTTTCTTAGAGAATTATTTGACAATTTTCTTTAGATGTTTCATCCACTTTTGTTGGCCGACCATGGTTCCAAAGGGTTAAATTAGCCCAACTCCTCGTAAGATGTCGTGATGGAGTAGCTTACAAAAGCATAACTTCTCAGTAAAATGATTGATGTCGCTAACTGAAAGCTCAACTCCTGACATTGGGTTGGGACTAGCTAATATAGCTCAACTCCACTAAATGAAAGTCTCAGTACATATGCGTATAATGCTGGGTGATTCTCATTGATACTGTCTTTAATCAGTTTCCTTAGTCTATTTATACAAATTCCCGGTTTCAAACCCCGGACGAGGCGGTTGTTATTTCTTCTTGCATTCATAAATTTGATTTAAAATCATTAAAAATAAAAGTTCTTAAAAGTTCTTCTTCTTTCTCCATCATTGACCGATTCTAACAAGTGTAGGTTCCCGTCCGCGGGAAAAATAAATAAAATTAAATTGCGCTTTCATCGTTACTGGTTAATGCCAGCTGAGAGCAAAACGTGGCTTGGTAGGCTATTGACAAAAATAACAAATTGATAAGTGCAAGAGGGAAAATCATCTGTCTCGTTAGCTCAGTGGTAAGAGCAGTCGCCCGGCAAGCGGAAGGTCCCGGTTGCAAACCCCGGACGAGGCGGTTGTTTTTTCTTCTTGCATTTATAAATTTGATTTAAAATCATTAAAAATAAAAGTTCTTAAAAGTACTTCTTTCTTATTGTAATTGCTTACGATTTCCATGTTTGTGATAGTTATTTAGTAATATTCTTTATGATGAAGCCTTCATGATATTACTTAACCTTTTGTTAATTGCGCGCTATTTAAGTGGGTCACGTTTATCATTAATTTCATTTGTTTAGATTTTTACATTTTGTGTATTGGGTAAGGGTAGCCTACTTATACTGTGTACAGCGTAATTTGCTGTGTCGCGTGCTTTTCATATGCGAGAATTTTTTTCTGTTTTCGTACACTAGTATTATTGTTATGATCTTGTAATGTTTATTTAGAGCATCTTAAAGTAAGTAAATATATCGCAATTTTATGTATAGTATGTACGAGTATATTGTAGCTAGGTATATCACAGTATGTTTAATTGCGTTGTCATCTTAATCACTAGCTACATATGTATATTATAAACGGGGCTCAAGTACTGCGTTTATTATTCACAAAGTAAACAGCACTATGGCATCAACAGGCTGACGTTCTACAAACTTCAAAAGAGTTAAAACCATTCTTCTATACAAAATAATAATTCTTATACGAACTGGATATAATATCAAGGTTATGTTGGATTTTGATATCCCAGACTTATTTCAAGGTCTTGCTTATAGTAAATTTCGAGATTATGAATGACACTACATTTAAATGAACCAAACGAAAAGAGTAATTATTGTAATGAAGATAACCGAGGTTATTTAATTTATATTTTTAAGCCAACGGATTTATTTATCATGTTCATGAAAAAGTATAAATAGAAAAAAGATTCTGTGCAAGAATATGAAGCGATACCAAACAGCTCTAATAGTCTAACTAAATTATCCCATCTCTAGCTATACTTTTTGACTCTAAATTCACCTTTAACTTCAACATAGAACGCATCGTTAATAGAGCGAACTCAGTGTTAGGCTTTGTAAAGCTCTGGGCCAAAGAATTAGATGATATCTATATTACTTAAGCTCTTTTTACCACTCTTATTAGACCCATCTCGGAATATACCAGTTCTGTCTGGTCTCCCTCTTACAAAAATCACTCCATTCGTATTGATAGCGTGCAAAGGAGATTCTTACTTTTTTCTTTAAGACGTTTCGAATGGAGGGATAGACTTCATCTTCCTCCTTATAACGAAAGATTAAATTTAACACATCTTCCTACTCTTGAGACTCCTAAGAAAATATGTTATATAAGCTTTGTATTTCAACTTGTGAAGGGTGACATCCACATGCCTTTCATGCTTGAGAAAATTAATTTCAATTCACGAACTCGACACTTGTGATTTAATGAATTTATTTATTTGTGTTCCCATCACACCGACTATGGACACTCTGAGCCTATGACTTGAATGTGCTGTACTTTTATTTGAATTTCCATTCAATTGATTTTCATATTAATAAGGCCTAATCAAGAAAAATCATCAATAATTGTTCTGTACCTTAGCTGTAATTTGAGTATTGTGCTCAAGGGTCATTGCAGCTAGCATTTAGCGAAATAAATAAACTATTTCCTGTATCCATTTCAACATCAGAAGACCGAAAAAAAAATGAAAGAATAGAAACTAGCGACACAATTCCTTTCACACTAATACGATAAAAGACAGCGATAGTTACAATGTGACTAAACCAAATAAAAACATTTCGAAATAATCTGAATATGTGACAAATTAAAGTTTCCCAATTGCATTGGCTAGTATCGATGGTGGACATGCTACGATTATGTCTCAATTCAATGTGTATACTAGCTCGATTTATACTGGGTCGATTATTTTCTTTAATTTAAAACAGTTTGTTTTACTGACCATAGTTGATATCGAATATAAATTTTTATATATCGACGCTGAAAGGTATGGAAAAAGTAGTGACGCAGGTATTTTAAATTTTTCAGCAATAGAGATGAAATCTGAATACGGTTTGTTCGAAGAATACCACCAAATGTTTACCTGATCAATATCAACGAACACCTTATACCTCGATTGTCGATTAAAGACTCTCTTTAAAAATTTCCTTGATGCGTCCTTTTGCAGCCAGGTATGCTCGACAAGAGCCTCAGAAAGATCAGTACAATACTTAAGTTTACACAGCCTTATAAGTAGATATTGAAAACGCGTTTGGAATTTCGGCGCAAAATGGAGATTTTTGTCAATCCTACTGCAACATAGCCTGAAACAGCTATTAACGAAGCCCCATACGCTCTTCATATTTTTTTACAAACCGCAAATGAGAACGATAATTATTACACTCAACTCAACACTTAGAGCCCACTTAATCAAAAATGGGGGGTTTGGTAAATTTTAAAGTTAATTGAAGAAGACCATCAGAAGAAATTTTCCTAATCCAATGACGTTTTTGTATTTGTATAACCTACGTACGTAACTTAGCACCATATCCAGTTTCCTTTAGAAAAATATAACAATATTGCTGAAAATCTTTAAAATACCAAGCATACCATGAAGACCAAATAGTTGCCTAATTTCTTGTCTATTGGTTGGATGAAAATGTCGTACTTCATTTTGTAAAGCCCACAGATTTGTGTATTTTGCAGCCATATCAAAAAAATTCTTGGGGAAGATACTTGGAGATATACTGTAACGGTGTTTTTAGTTCATGGTTCGTGGTATTGTCAGTAGTTATATCATTCCGAACATGACGCCATCTCATATTTTCTGGCTTAGTGGTATCAAATGAATGATTTTCCTTTAGCACTGTTTCTGGAATTGATAATAATGCTTTTCAAGTGTGACGAAGCAATCTAGTAGAAAAGAAATCGCCATCTTGTTCAAATGAACTGGTGCTTGTTACCGTTTCGGAAACTGCTTTATATAGACGATCGTGGGGTCTTTTCGGTGGAAGTGAATTAAATTCACTTGCAGCCGGACATGGTGGTGCTGTAGTAGGCTCAAGCTCAGGCCGAAGCAAGCATGGTACAACTCGATTTCGCAATTGTCGTGGAATATAATGACGTCCTGAATGCAAACAAATCTTACTATAATATTTATAATAATCTTCGTTATCTTCGACGTCTGTGGCACATGGATCTTCTTCCGATTCACTATCATCAAATGATAATGGTGGGTTTCTTAGTGCGAAATGTTCAGCTTCATCATCATCCAGATCTATGTCTGATAAATGTTCAATACTTTCAAGCAACTCTTTTTCAGTCAATTTCTTACCTCTAGAACTAGCCATTTTTTCACAAAATAGAACAACCCAAAGCAAAAGGGGAATAAATTCATACAAATATGCACGCAAAAATACAGAAAAGTGGCAAATCATAAAAACACAAGTAAAATGAGGAAATAAAAATTAATTGGAGTTGACATCCAGAAATAAGGGAGAGTTCAGTAAAAGAAGGGAACAAACAGCTGGTATACTAAAAAAAACTAGATGGCAGCACAAGATAGCAACACTATAAAAACCTAAAGCATAGGAGCATGAAATAAAGAACATAAAAAAAAGAACATCAAATAGAATAATTATAGATAAGGCAAAATAATAAAACAAAAAGTTGTAAGAAATAAAAAAGAAAAAAGAGAAAAAGATTTCTATTAAAATTTAGTTAGTAGCCCATCCGGTAGTTGTATTATTCATCCATGCTTGAACACCTCAATTCATAACAGCAAAAATGAAATGAAGCGTCTAAACATGGCAATAATTACACATAATAATAATGAACGATTGAAAACCAGGAATGGATGAAGAAAACAACCCCAAAAAATAGAGTATATACATAAATAAAAAATATTTACTCAGACCCAATAAGAAGCCCTGCAATATGAGCAATGAAATTTGCCCATATGAAAAACTCAATATATAAATGAACAAGTCTCACGCATCAGCCAGACACAAAAACTGGAGTAGATTAAAATAAAAATACATATTCACATGAATGCGAAGACTAATAAATAGTCAAAGCAAGCATCTAACTGTTTCGTGCACATGCACAAAGTAGGGAGTGACTGCACACTCAAAACTTAGTAAAACCGCTGATGATGCTCCGTGGCGAAAGCAGAAAACATTTCAGTAACGCCAACCATAGCAGCCTACACGGCCAAAGATGCAGAAATGTCTTATGGTTTTACGTGAGCACCTGCTAATTATAGCTTAATCTCACGGCACCATAATGCACGGATTAGTAGACAAGCGACAATCAACGCCCTCAAGAGGCAGAGTATATTATATTCTGTTTCAAGAGTACCAGTTTATGTCAGTGCATGGTTGACATTGGACTTACTGGTAGAAGCGAGACCTATCTAAAATCTCTTCCGATCTGTGGGTCACGGCACCCGGTTGATTTAGCGCGACTCCACGCCGAGAGCCAATCCTCTAAGCATACAATAATAAGCGACCATCCTTCAAATTCACGGACGCAGTATGCAATTTTGTCAAAAGAACAAACTACTCTGTTTAGAGAAGAATGTTCGCCTAAGTCATGCAGACTCAGACAATCTCTCTCTGCCCGCATATGGGCTACCACAGCCACTACGATGCTCCCACAAGGGGGCCTTCCCAATGATGAGGCAAATATCGCTACTAAATGCAGCTCAATTTGGGGCTCCTCATTCCCGTAGTACCAAGTTAGCCAATGTCGGGCCGCCCATTTGGTATGGCTTTCGTAAAGCATAATCAACAGACCATGAATACTCCCAGTTTCATATCTTCATGCAAGATATACGGTACTGGTAACTCCGTTCGGGCCTAGATCTTATTAGCAACGTCTAAAAGAATTGTACTTGGCCTATACAGGTAATACAATCCTTATGGGCGCTATCAGGGGGACCACGTGAAGGTTAAGATGTGCCCAATTCAGTCTGGAGTGGCTTCGAGATTCACCATTTGGATCTTATAGCTGTCCATGCATACTAACCATATAAGCACTACTAACATACATACCTGATTCCCGTTTTATGTCAACCTATCCATACACCAACTAAGACATCCATTCGCCCCGGGGCAAAGGCTATGTCTGTCTTTCTCCTCTCACATACTATGTCTGAGATTTTATTATTCTGACTTACATGAGTACATAACTTCGATTGCATCGTGGGCCATCTGCCTAGCATCTACTACAGTACCCACACAGCCAAAAATCTCAAATTTAATTTCACTAAGGTAAATTTACCTCGCCTTGAGAAGTGCCAATTCGTGTCCATAGCACTCAACTAACTATACCACACTACTGTACGCACTCTCTTGGGAGATGCCAAAGCGATCAACAAAACTCCAAAAACAACAAAATAAACAAACAAATTTCATCTATCAAGTATGCATGCTTTCCTCTTATACAGCTTTCACCTTGTCCAGCATTGCGCTTCACAGACTACTTTCCCCCCCGGCCAAAGATGCAATAGAACATATTGCAAAGATAGGCAAAACTTCGGTGGAGGCATATTCGCTAAATATGCTAAAAACCTACTCATAGTTGAGAGTCGCCATTGTACATTTATCGGGACGTAACAAGGAGATCACAACAACCAATAAATGCTATAAAACATGAAGACAAGATAAATTTAAATGAAATATTTAAAAAAATAATAATAAAAAGAAGGAAGAGATGGAACGAATACTGCTTAACAATAAAAAAAAAAAAAAAAAAAAAAAAAATTATATTATTTATATTAGAATAAAGGGAAATGGGAAATATATTCATACACAGAAGCTCACACACCCAATAAACACATCAACACGCACATAGTCCACAAGCTTGGCCTTCAGCCCTCGCAAGAACAAGGCTAGGAGAATAACGCAAACAGAATAGCAAACATAAGGTAGCATCACAGGGAGGAATCGCTAGCTCGTCCTCCGGCGAAAGGCTTTCCATTAGTTATAGTGATTTGCGCGACTCGAACTTAGCATTAAGGCAACAATCCGGACTTTTGAGGGTTATTCGGGCGAAAAATTTTCCTTTCGATAGCGTTAGTGCTATACGATACGATTCTACTCTTTTGTACATTGCTCCACACCCTGTTGACTTTTGACCTAATTCTTAATAGTGCAGGGATGCCAAAGGTATCTACGACAAAAGGCATTATTCCTTTATCATGCCAACTAATGGCATCTTTTTTTATATTTGTACATAATGATTTTAATTCAGATTCTCCATACTACTTATATATAAGATATAAGAATATATCGTCTGCTTATTTTTTTAATGAACTTAATTTTATGTTCAATTAAATAGGTTCTATTCAAATTATTCCTAAACCATTTTTCCTTTTTTGCCATATCGAGGATTCTCATCTATACTGGGTTTTTTTTTTTAATTCCCTTGCATTTTTCTTTTTGCCCACAGAGGGCGGACAAAAAAACTTACCTTCACAAGTAACATTTCCCCACTTTTTAGGGAAATTAGGGAATATTTCCTTATAGGGTGCAGGACTCATTTCCTTAATTTGGTAAATTTAAGGTAAATTTCACGTCAAATTTACGTAAATTTTCGTTAATCTCGACCTATTTTCTACATAGTTTAACTCATGTTAAGATGTGTGTTGATATAGAAGGAATTACATTTTATAAGAATTGTATGTGTATATTTTCCCTAGTTGGTAATGTGAATATTATGAACAAGGCACATGACTCCAAATTGAAAGATTATGGGAAGTATTGTTTTAACAAAGTATATGAAAATTATGGCCTTATTCAAAATTAATTCTCGCAGCTTCTAAGCGTTCAATTTTTAAAACGAGAAAATTTTTATTGATAAATATGGAAATAATTTATCGAAAAACAACAACGCGCTTTCAAAATATTGTATATTTAAAAAATAATAATTTTAAATTTTTTTAAATTATTCTTTGGTTTCCGATTTAGAGCATTGAAATTAATTTAAATATGCTTTAATTGTTCTGAAATTAAGAAAAAATCATTTATTTGGGTTTTCTTTGTAGTAACTATGGAAGAAATTAATTAATTATGCAATTTTTCTATTCATTCCTTTAATGTTTTGTTAAATAAATATGGAGCATATTACATTTCTCGACCTAGAAGGTAGTTTGACTTACAATTTTTCCTTATATGACGAATTTCCTAGATGGCAAGACGAAATAACCAAATTTTTAGACTTTGAGGGAAAAATTCTTATTTAGGTAATTTTGTGTTCAAAAGTTATAAAAATTTTTTTTTCTATAAATAAATTTCAACTTAAAATAAGGCATTTCGCCCTAAATTATGGAATTTCGCCTTAAATAGGTAAAAGAGATTTGACAATGGAAAGAATTTAATTGATTTATTTACATCTTAAAAATAGTAAACCATGTTATTAGCATCATCATTTGGATACAAGATTTGTTAAAAAGCGGGTGAATGCACACGCAGTTGAATATGCGTATATTCCGCATGGTTGGGAAGCTAATAATTAAGTGTACCTATTGCCAAATCAAGCGTAGCATCTTTAAAAAAGATGCAAATGGTATTCCATAGCCTGACTGATTCCGATATAAATGTGTCGTAAATAGGAGCAACATTTGTAATCTTGATGAAATGATTAAATGGGAGGAGCAGTTCAATAATTCCAGTGATAATGAAGTCAAACAAAAGTAAATGAACTTTAATTTTTGGTTGTATTATTACGTAATTTCAACTATTAGGGATTTCGCCAAACGTGGCCTTTTAGTCCAATTTACCTTGAGGTTAACTTTTTTGGGAATTCGGACTTTGAGGGCGAACACAATCGAATAGGGAATTATTTAGGGAATATTTACGTTATCTTGCCTTGAACTTGGGAATAGATCTAACTACAAAGTCCATAAATTTCCTTAAATTTGACCTCAAAGTTAAGTAAAATTTAGGTAAAAAGTAAGGAAATTTGCCTTAAATTCAGGAAATTTTCCTTATTTATTTCTTTATTACGTAATTTTTCCCTAATAATTAACTACAAAGTCAAGATTACTTTGAGGACCTAATTTAAGGAATTATGAAGTAAAATTTCCTTCCTAATTAACCTTAAAGGAGAGTGGCCTTTGAGGTTAAATTCTTAAGTCTAATTTACGTAATTTTAACCAAAATAGGTCGATCGGCCCTCAAAGATAGGAAATTCAACCTCCAATGTTACTTGGGATAAACGGAACTGAAGCACTATAGTTTGTTTATCCTTTATTTATACAAAAAAAAACTAAGACACATAAAATCACACGATGTTTGATATTTTTCGTTCACTTGGGAAACGTGGGAAACACAAACTCAGAATTAAAATTTCATTTAGTATTTCCGCTGTTGAAACTAAAATTCAACTGACTTAAGTCTCACTTAGTTTTAGTGGAATTGGTTAGTCGATTAAGCAGTGTATTTCTGACAGAATATTGTTAAGAGCAGCTTAGGTTTCTGAACATTAAAACGATTTTTCGTCTGCCCAAGTTTGTCCTCTGGAGAGGACATCAGGACCCAAAGGGTTAACATCCAAACACCATGAACTGCTCAGGCAAACTGAAAACGCAATGAGTTTTACCGCTAGAACAGAATGCAACGCAGAGTAAAAAAAACGCAAAAAATAAAGTGCTGCCCAGAACGAAATTTCCGTGATTGCGTTAAATGACACAATTCAATGCAATTTTCATATTTTCAATATTGTGCTTGTGGATTTTTTTATATTGTTAAAACTTGTGCGAATAATAAGAGTAACATTTGAAATATCCCGCACCTCAGTAATTAATTTTACATTACAACTTTCATTCAAAACAAACCTTCCCTGCAGCTGTCAAAAATCTTCTCTGCGGTACTTGCGTAAAAGATGGAAGTTAACCAACTTTCCTGCGGCAACTGCGGAAACTGCGTTCACTGTGTGCAAACTAATGTACTTAAAATTCATTCAGCTTTTGCGTGACATTTCTTTACGTTGAAAACCAAAATACAGTGCGAGCAACACAACAAAGTCGTAAATAAAGTAGTAAATAAACTAGTTATTAAAAACTTGTATAAAATTAATTTAATTTAATTAGTTTGAGAAATTAGGGATTTTGAA
Organism: Dioctria rufipes; assembly: GCA_963924295.1. Lineage (NCBI taxonomy): Eukaryota > Metazoa > Arthropoda > Insecta > Diptera > Asilidae > Dioctria > Dioctria rufipes. The sequence continues at coordinate 278,998,462 of OZ002740.1, read as the reverse complement.
GAGGAACTAATAGAGAAAATCAGGGGAAAAGTTATGCTGTGTGATAAGCGTCATCCCATGTATACCAATCTCATCTTCTTCTTCTTCTTCTTTTTGCTTTTTAGTTTTTTTCTTTATGTTTTGCAATTTCAAATAAGCCGCATAAGCTATTTTAAAGATTTTTCTTAATTTTTTCCTTCCTGCCATTTCTTTTACAATTAATAAAACAGTGTCCGCTGTCAAACACACTTGTCGCATCGCTTTCACTGTGTTTTTAGTACAACATTGTTGCCAACTAAGTTGCCAACATTGTTGTGTCGCTCTCACTGTGTTTTAGCCTTTACTACGGCATTGGTCCATTGCATTCTGTTCCAGCGGCTAGGGTCCAGAATAATTGTAGTGCAACGTCTAGGTTACTCTTCAGTAATATTGTTACTAGATAATATAACCAAAGCCTTATCAGCTTTTAAAATGGTTGCACCGAAACTTATTTTGTCAAAATCGGGAGCAATGCAACTTGAAAGCAATTAACGGTTAACGTTTTTTTTTTTGCTTTGTAACTGAAATGCAGCACTTTGGTTAGGTATGCAACTTATGAGGAATTTCGCAACTTATGCCTATTCTACAATGCATGGTAAAACCACGTCGTCAAAACGACATGGATATTTTGTTTGCTTCCCACTCTTGCATTTGAAAATTCATGCTTGAAAAAATGTTTCTTCTCTCTCATTCATTTGACGACATGAGCACGAGCTTATGTGTAGTAGTTAATCAGCAAAAGCGATGTAGTAATACCTCAGGTGTATTCAGCATAATTTAGAACCATGTAGGGGAATTTAGAAGAAAACAGCTGTAAACTGGAACTTGTACTTTCAGTCTTGAATGCAATATTTTATATTATTTGACTTGTCCCAAGCAATTTCTTAGTTTACTATACTATAATATAAATTATTGATACCAAATACTTATTTTGTATTATTCTGTAATGAAATCGAGAAACCAATTACATTTATGATAATTGACAGGTTAACAGCTGTTTAATTTGGCAGCTTACCACTACTTACATATGACGTATATTTATGTGCATTCTTCAGCAAACGATATCGTTTTGATGACGTGGTATTACCATGAATTGTAGATTAGGCATTTGTATGGGGTTTCAAAAGAACTTATTGATGAAAGCAAAACACGGATGTGTAAAAAAGCCACCATTTTACAACCGAGCTTGCAAACGAACCACGGAAACATTGAAATATCGGTTGTAAATTTTTGCTGACGGCATGTGGACATAATGCTAAGGCTGGGTACTATCCTATACGCACTGGTTGCGTTGTGCCAGTATTGTTTAGTTTAGGTATATTGCCTTTTAATTATCAATTTGTTAATTCAATACGAATAAAAACAAAACGTTATTTCATTTCAAAAATTTGTGTACAATCGGACGATTTTATTGTTCGTTTGTCATCTTTGTTCTCCGCTATCACCGTGGTATTAAATTACGGAAACAAACAATTTATATCTGAACCAGATTTCATTTTCAGATCCTTCTACCTCATCAAATATATAGTATACTTTAAAATGGTCATCGTGGAAGTATTTATGAATGTTTGATGATTACATTGCTTTACTCTTAGCATGTCTTGTTAAGCCTTCAAGCTTTCTCTTTTGTTTTTAATTACAACAACTACAACAAAATTTCGATATGCTGTGCTTGTCCGTATCCAATCCCCAAATATTTCATGGTTAAAATTAATTTATTTTAGCTAAAAATTTCAATTTCCTATCACATTTACTCCAATTATAAAAAAAAAAAGCAATTTCACGTGAATCCATCAAAACTTTAGCTACATCCAACCCAACTGCAGTAATTATACTACCTATTTCCCTTCCAACTAGCCTTAAATTCCCATCACAGCGCCACTTCTCCGAGTTTTTGTGGATAAACCGATTTAAATAAACCTACAAAAATTGGCAGCACGTGTCGAAGCAATTTCCACTTTTAATTGGTCCCCGTTTGCATAATTGGACTATGCAATGAATTTTCCCAATCACTCTCTATTTTTTGTAGTAAAAAGTTACATTAACATTTTCGGTTTTGAACGACAGAAAACTGGAGATTTCACGAATAGACATCTTGCAAAAAACGGTATCACTTTTTCTTAATTCAAATTTTTCTCTCTTGCAGAAGTGAAGTTCCACTTGTGATGGGCCAGTGGCACTCTGTTAAAGTTTCAAGAACTGCAAGGCTGGCAGTATTAAAGGTAAGCTCAGAGTATCTTTGTTGAAAACTCCCATAAAGGATTTATTTTCTTTTTTACAGATAGACCAACTTCCAGAGGTAATGACCGTTTCGTCTAATGGTTTTTGGCATTTATCTCTACCGCACAGCTTATTTCTGGGGGGTATTCATTCGGTACAAAACTTGCCCGTCGGCCTAAAGGGAAAAGGATCGTTCGTTGGGTGCATCCAAAAGGTAATTTTTATTTCACAATTCGAAAGTTTTATTTATGCTGTTCCTAAATTAAACTTGGAGCAGAGTAAAAAGTAAATTTAAATCATCTCTGTTTGAGGAGCTTCCCAGTCTGATTTTGAGAAAACCATAGTATTAAAAATGAGCATTGGAAAATTTAAATTAAACAACAAATTTGTGAAAATAAAAATATACAAATGTCCGAAGCCTATATACAGGGTGTTTCCGCCTAGGAGATCAATAAATAAGGAGGTGATGGTACTCTCCTAGCCAAACAAAAAATTGTATGGCAGGGGGTATGGGCATATCAACCAACCATTTAGGAGTTACAGGGTTATTAATAAAAAAATCTAGTTTTTCAAAAAACACGCAGTATCTTTAAAAGTACAGGGTGTACGGTCACAGTTAAGAGCTCGATGTATGCACAGAACTTCATGGCTTTTCCTACGACTGCTCAACCAGCCCCGTATCCCTCCTCTCACGGGATACGGTTGTCTGAACTAAACACCTTTTTTCTTAATATCTCTATTTTTTGCAAAAAGGTCATTAACATAAGTTTTTTTTTCATAAAAACTGTAAACCGTGGACTCTCCTCTTTAATTTGACCTATTACATCATATGTGCTGTCTTTAACCATTAAAGTGTTATTATCTGAACTAGCTCTTCTAATTGCTCTTTGGAGTATGAGATGAATCTGGAAAACCCTCTGGCTAGCATGCCATTTGATGCGATGGTTCCAGAGCATCGTTTCGGTCGCCGCTTCATTGTGAGTCTTCCTGTAAGGGAATCGTGGACTTGAGGGAAGTGCCTTATCGAGGATTCCTCGGTCCGCTCTAAAAAATTTCACCGACAGCTCCCTCACGAATGAGGGAGCCGGGGCGGGCGCTTATCTTCCTAAACCTGACTTTGGACATTGGGATAGAGTAAGACACAACAATATCTTCCAAGCGGAAGTCTTCGCCTTCGCAATGGCAGTGAAAATAGCCCTTGATACGGAGATCAAGGGAAAGGTCATTGCTGTCCTTTCTGATAGTCTGGCAGCCTTGATGGGCATGAGTAGCCATCGCATAAGATCTAAGTTACTGGGGACTCCAGGTCGTCTGTGGATAAGTTGTGTATCCACAAAAAGGTGTCCCTTCTGTGGATTCCTGGTCACATAGGGATCATGAGGAATGAACGGACTGATCTTATAGCTAAGACTGGCTCTGATTCTCCTTTCCTCGAACCGGAACCCGTCGTAGGTATTGTCACCTCGAGTATCGGGACTCTTATCAAAATGGATGCTCATAGAAAGCATCAGCAGAAATGAGAGAACCTGAGTACTTGCAGGTACACAAAACTGTTTCTTGATGAGCCCAAAAGGAGTATCTCCGATTTTCTCATGGGGCCCGGAAGCAAACAATGTAGAACTGAGGTTGGCATCATCACTGGCCACAGCTCGGTTCACGTTCATTTAACAACGATGGGAGTTTTTGACAGCCCTGAGTCTCTAACCTGCCTGGAAGGAGAGCCTGAGACAACCGAACACTTTTTATGTAATTGTTCGGCCTTCGCCCGGAGCAGGCTATATAATCTGCCTTCCATCCGTAGAGGAGTTAAAAAACCTTTCTCACCAAGACCTGATGCGCTTCATTAAGAGGACAGGAAGGTTTTGGTGATAGGGCTTTCAGCAGGAAGGCACAATGGACCGCTCTGGCCTCCGTGATTGGGATCTCTCGTCCCCCTGCCTTTAAAATAATAAAAATAAAATAAAAGCACGACACTTCTTAAATCTACCACAGAAGTAATGATGAAAGAGTTAAGGAGATGCGATGATACGCCGATGGCCAAGAAATACCTTCAATCCTTAAGCACTTTTCAGATGTACGGCAATGTCTTCGGCTTCTTTACAGCTGCCAATTAGCTGCCAATTAGACAATAATTCCAAAGTATAAAAGACTCTATGTAATTTTTGAGCTTAGCCATGGATCTGTCGATGATTCGGAGATTTTCATTGCATATGTCTCTTGCTAAAATTTGAATTCTAGTTTTTTTAATTTTAGATTATTCCACACACATGTTATTTTGAAGTAATTTTGTAGGGTTAAAGTTATTCTATGAATTAATCTGATAATTCATTGGTATAACAGTTCATCAATTCAACTCAAATATGGCAAAATAATTATAAAATGTTGACTATTGCTTGCATTTTTTATTCACTGCCATCAAAATAAAATAATACAACAAAATATCTTCAATTCAACACATATAACGTATATGTGTCTGTGTGTGTGTGTGTTGATAGCAAGTTCATTTTTCAATGGAAGAAATCCTAGCCTGTATTATTGCGCCTCATCTGTATAGACACCACCCTTCATGAAATATGTTTTTGTAAATTTCCCATTAGGGGGTTTCTTTTGAATTGAGTTTTCTGGCGAGTATACCATTACCACAAAATAAGCTTTCTCCTGTAAATTATTTTATTTCAGGTCGAGATAAATGGACGTAGTCTATCGATTATATCCGAAGCACTGGGTGGCACAAATGTCGATAATTGCCCCCATGCCTGTGTGGCGAAACCCTGTGGGCCTCTAGCTCAGTGCGTACCGTTAATGGATAATTACGAATGCCGCTGCAATCCGTTCAATACTCAATGTAATAAAGCCGAAGAAGTGCCCTTAAAACAAATCGAGAACAATAAAACTGAAAAAAATTACAACAATTCTGACAATAAAACAAAATCTAAGCATAGAGATCAGCACTTGCCAAAGGAATTAAGCATATCAAAATTGAAAGATGCCGAAGCGCACAAAACAATTCCAGATGAGCTGGATAGAACATCATATCATGAAGAGGAAGAGGCTGACTACTATTATGAATATGATGACGACAAAACTCTTAAGAATAATTTCAATAATGAAATGGAGAGTCATCAAAGAACATACAAAAAATTGGACTTTAATGACCCTAGTTTAAGTCAAACTAATCCCTCCTATGCCGTCGATAGGTACATGACTGTTAATACGGATCAGCTACTAAAACAGGAAAAAAGTAAACGGAAACCCTTATATAAATCTCAACATCAAAGGAAGACAGTGCTGGATGAGCCAAGCATACAAGAAATATCAATTGAATACACAGGAGGAACTGCAGAAATTAACAATGGAAGGAAAAGCTCTCATCATAGAAAACGAAAAAATAATCAAAGAATGACAATGAACAGGCCGGGAGGCAACAAAAAATCTAACCTATTTGAGGATGACATCGATTATCAGTCAAGGGAGTTCATGCAAGATATGGAACGCATTATGAAAAACAGCAATCGCCTTCTTACAAAGAACGACTACGGGCCCAGCCAATTTAAGAGAACCTTGGGGGCGTGCTTCACTGGAACCGACAGTTATTTTCATTACAATGACGCCGAAACCATGAGCCAAATCATAAGCTACAAAATTGACTTGAATCTAAGATTTAAAACCCACTCCAGCCATGGGATAATATTGTGGTCAGGAAGACAAAGCGCTCTAGATACCGATGACTTCCTTTCCTTAGGAATAGAGGATGGGTAAGAACTGAAAATGTTTTCATTATATTGTACCCAGCTGAGCTCATATATTTATTTCAGATTTCTTCATTTGAGGTACAATTTAGGATCGGGGGAGACAAGCATTAAATTCAATAGCACAAAAGTCAGTGATGGTCTATGGCATCGTGTGCGGGCCATGAGGTATATCATTTCCTTATTTAACTAAAGTAAAATGTGTGTGCATTGTTGGAACATTTTGTCTCCTTTCAGAAATCTGCAGGAAGGATCAGTAGAAGTAGACGGACGGAAATCAATAATGCAACGTTCACCGGGAAAATTAAGGCAACTTAATACAGATACAGGTTTATATGTCGGTAAGTTATGCAATATAAAATTTAATTTAAGCACAAAATAATACGTCAGGTAGCACGTAACATACATATGTGTATTTGTATGTATAATAAATATAGGAACTTTCATAACTACGATGACAATTTATGCCTCTACGGCTGCGGTAATAGATAGGCCAACTAAACTGATTCGCAGCCCAAAAGAATGACAAAGACTATAGAAACGAAGTTAGAAGAAAGCATCCTTCCTCTAAATCAGGGGTCTCCAAACTTTCTAGCCTAAGGGCCACTCTCATTCCTCCACTAAGTCGCAGAGGCCAAGACCTACCTAGCTCATAATACCAAAACACTGTAGTTTTGATTTGCACGATTTGCTTGCAGCGTTGCCACAGTACCAGATTTATCTGTTTTTTCAAGATTTTTAAAGCTAAAACAGATGTTCAGTGTTTTTGTATTAAAATTTCAAGATTTTTCTGCTTTTCTCAGAATTCCGGATTTCTTGGATTATCTACAAATTATTAGATATTTAAATTATAATTTTTATGAATTTTTTCTTTTGTTAGTCTGTTTTGATTGTTTTTGGACGCATTTTTTCCTCAGCTTGACAATCACAGCTTTTGGATATCGAGTTTCCGTTTTAATCAAATGAAAGGTCCGCAGCTCTTCTACGTTTTTTAAAAAAGAAGAAGCAGAGGAACAAGAAAGAGAGAAGAATTATTCTGATTTCATTTCTATTCTAACCTCACTTGTGTTTTGTCGCATCATGTGTGTATATCTTGATTCTTGTTGTTTAATTCTTAATTGGAAAACAATGCAACGATTTATATTAAATAATAAGCGTGCTAACGAAAATTCTAGGCCAATGGCTGAAAATGATCATGGAGATAAACAAACACAAGAAGAATATGTTTCTTCTATAAAAGTAAGCATGTGTCTTTTTCTGAAAATAATTTGATTACTAAATTCTAACTACGCCCTTCAGAAATATAAAAACTCTATTTCATATTTTTAGAAAAGAAAAATTCAGAAATTCGTTTCTTCTTGGTTTAATAATGAAAACTTTAAGACTTGGCTGCGCAAAAATATAAGTAAGGATAAAGGTACTTATCCAGCATTCTGCAAAGTATGCTCACATCATTAAAAGTTTCGGGTGGAAAAACAGATTTAAAAAACCATGGTGGTGGAGTGGCGATCTATTTAAATAGCAAATACAATGCCAGAGTAATCTTAGAGACTGCCAATGAATCACTAGGTATCGAATGCCTGTTTATTGAGGTTAAAATGGCAAGTGCTAAAGTACTATTTGGTTGTGTATATAAACCTCCTTCGATTAGCTCGCTTGATAGTCTTTATGATGCTATAATCCAATTCAGTTGATCTTATTCTATTAATATAATATCGGGTGACTTTAATATTAATATGTTGTCAGATAGTTGTTCAAGGCGCAACTTTGTAACTTTTCTAGAAGCTGTTAATCTCAGTGTAGTAAATTCTTTGCCAACTCGTGTTTTTCATAGTGGTGAATCCCTTCTGGATCTTTTCATCACTGATAGAGGCGATCTTGTGCGTGATCAGCTAACGTTCGACGTCCCCGGAATTTCGGATCATTCTGGAGTTATTGTTTCCTTTAATATTGATGTTGTTAGATATAGGAGTCCTTCAAAATTTTTTCACCGAGCATATAATGCCATTGACTTAGATGCTTTAACGTCTGCTGTCTCTCTGAATAATTGGTCATGTCTTTATGCTACAAGTGATATCGAAAATCAAGTAGCTTTCTTTAATAGGACATTTATGAGATTGTTCAACGAGTATGTTCCGCTGAAAAGGATAAAATGCCGTTCTGAGTGCAATTGGATTAATGATGAAATAAAAACTTCTATTCGTGAACGAAATTTTGCCTATAAACTATGGAAAAGGTTCCGTGGTGAATTCCTATGGAACAATTATCGGACCCTTAGAAATAAGACTTGTGCTTTAATTAGGAAGGCTAAAATTAATTTCTACTCGAAAAGGCTTGATCCAAGTTTACCTTCTCGCGAACTTTCGAATAACATTTGTAAGCTTAATATCATTAGAGGCAGCGAGGAATGTGTAGCTGATCCTGACTTGCTTAATAAATACTTTACCTCGGGCTCAACCTCAGTGGTAGGAGATTCGTCCGATCTCCCTATTCCTAATGCTGCAAATAATTTCTCTTTTTGGAATATTTGTACCACTGAGCTTCTGAATGCCTTTAAATCTATTAAATCTAATGCTACAGGCTCTGATGGTATTGAAATGCGTTTCCTGAAACTATTATTGCCATCCTTAATTAATCATATTAGACATATATTTAATACTGCTATCACTACTGTTTCTTTCCCTTCAGCTTGGAAAATAGGGCTTGTTGTTCCTATTAGAAAGAAGTCCAAAGCATCGTCCCCTGAAGATTATAGACCTATTACCATTCTTCCTATATTGTCCAAGATATTTGAAAAAGTCTTATACAGACAAATCATCGACCATGCTAATATTAATAACTTGATCAGTTCTATCCAGTCTGGTTTCAGAGCCAAACACAGCACAACTTCATCGTTACTACTCCTCACAGATACGATAAGATGTAGTATGGAAAATAAAGAAGTAACTCTCCTTACCCTACTTGATTTTTCGAAAGCGTTTGACTCTGTCGATTTTAAATTATTATATAATAAGCTGGTTGTAGAATTTGGTTTTGCTGGTCCTGCGGCTAAACTCATCTATGAGTACTTAACTAATAGGAAGCAATTAGTTGTTTGTAACTCGAAATCTTGCAAGCTCTGTTCTCTCTATTCAGGAGTGCCACAAGGATCTGTTTTAGGTCCTCTTCTCTTCAGTGTATACGTAAATGATCTGGAAAATCACATTAATAAATGTTTACTGCAGTTATATGCCGATGATGTACAACTTTATATATCTACTCCCATCAATGATATCCCACGCGCAATTACTGAACTAAACAAAGATCTTCTATGCATAAGTAGGTGGGCTGAACTTAATAAGCTCAGACTCAACCCGTCCAAATCTCAGGCTATGCTCATTTATTATCTGAATTTAACCTATAGTAACAATGCTTTCTTGTTCTTGTACTAATTTTCTGTATTTTTAATATTATAATACTTACCTAGCTATTTTTTTTCTGGATTCTTATATATCTTTTTTAAACATATACATATGCTTTTTTTCTCTCTCTTCGTTTAATGAAATTTGTATTTTCTTCTTTAAATTAATACTCTCGCTTAGAATGTAAGAAACTTAATTTTTTTTTTTTTATTCTGTCTAATTAGTTAGAGTAGGCACATACTTAAGAGTATTTATAACTCACTTGTGCTTCAGTTATATCTATAATAAATGAAATGAAATGAAATGAAATTCTGAAAAACATAAACAAAACTCTCGTGCTGTTCACTATCAACCTTCAATATTAAATACCTTTTCTGATTTTAATACTTTAAAGAAGAAAATTATAAAAGCGGAAATTAAGATTGCTGCATTTTGTGTTGAACACAACATTGCCTTTCGTTCCATGGACCACCTCAGTGCTTTGTTGAGAGATATAGGATGTGACAATGAAGTTATGGAAAATATTACTTACAATCGTACAAAAACAACTGCAGTAGTTAAAGAAGTATTACGAAAATCACAATTTCAAGAATTGTGTGAAAAGATGAATAAACACAAATTTTCAATTTGCATCAACGAATCAACTGATAAAAGTCAAATAAAGTCATTAAGCATTGTCGTTCGAACTTTCGAAAATTATATAGTACAACATTACTTTTTTGAGTTAAAGTATCAACAGGTGATTCCATTGCACTTTTTGAACACATTGTTAAAACTTTTACGAAAGCCAATGTCAATTACAAATTAAATTTGATTGGATTTACTGCAGACGGTGCTTCCGTTATGACTGGGTCTAAAAACTCCGTTGTAACACTATTTAAAGCAGAATGTTCACATATTTTCACTTTGAAATGTGTTTGCCATTCATTCTCATTGTGCGCTTCTTACGCTTGCTCAAAACTACCACCTTCTGTTGAAGCAAATAGCCCCGTATTTTAGATCTTTACGAGGCTTCAAAAATTTATTTTGCTTTTGCAGAAAATGTAGACAAAATTGAAAAAGTTGACATTATTTTCAATTTAATGATCCATTAAATGAAATATATTTAAGGTTCTTAAAGTCAATTTTACCTGTAGTCAATAGACTCAATAAATTATTTCAGAGTGAAAAACCTCAAATACGAAGACTTTACATATACAGAATTAAAAAAGTTTACTCTTACAAAACCTGATCGTTTTATTGATAAAAATTATTTGAAAAATACACAAAAGATTTAAAAGATGAAAGTAACTTTTGCTCGTGGGAGGAATTGTACTTAGGGGCAGAAGTTGAAGTTATGTTAAGCAATCTCAATCTTCCATCTGAAACTTTGTATAACTTTAAAAGTAACTGCCGCAAATTTTATGTCGAGCTTGCTGCACAAAATTTTTTGAGGCTTACTTTCGAGGATGAAACTCTACAATTAATTACGATGGTAGACCCGCAACGGGTAATGTCGAAAGAATTTCCTTCTATTGTTAAACTTTCTAAAAAATTTTCACATATTGTACCTTTGGAAAATCTACAAGAGTTAGATAATGAATGAAGAGAAATAAGGAATATAGAGTTTAGTAAACTGTTTGATTTATCAGACTGTGAAAAAAATTGATGTGCAAGAATTTTGGTCGACTGTTGTAAAAAGTAAACGATGGTCAAATGGCATTTCCTTTAATGTATCAATTGATTTTCAGTATTTTAATATTGTCCCATTCGACAGCAAATGTCGAACGTATTTTTTCCCAAATAAACTTAAATAAGACGAAAATCAGAAACCGTTTGGAAATTGATATATTAAAAGGTATATTATTAACAAAAGATGTATTGAAAAAGGATGCACAGCATTGCTATAATCTAAATGTTTCTGAAAAAATGTTAAGAAATTTTAATGATGATATTTATTGTCGAAATACAATATAACATATCTGCGGTGCTCCACGACATGATATGTTAAAGTAATGTTTTGTAGTTACAATTATTTTAAAGCTTAATAAAATGCAATAAAAAAGCCAATAAAAATAAAAGGAAGACACATAATTTAAACATTTTTGTTTTTTTAGAATCCTTTGTTTATCGTTTTATATCATCTATTATTTTACAACGAATGTGATAAATTAATTTGTTTTTGTGTAAATAAATGTTATTGTTAAGAAAAAAGTATGAAAAATGTTGCGATTTATTTCTTAAAATAAAGAAGTATAAAAAGTTACCTTGCTTAGAGTATATATAAATGAAAAGTAATGTGAAAAAGATTTTTGTGTTGAAAAACAGATTTTATTGAGTTTATATGAAGATTTTTGCTCGCATTCCTGTGGCAGCACTGATTGCTTGTCAGGAAGATTCGAGCAGTTTCGAACATTGAGGAGATGTATAAATACGAAAAACAACCGAGAGTTGGACAGTTTCAAAGTTCGAATTCGGAGCGACTCGTGCTATCTGAAAAGCGAACTAATATGTTTTCTGATTTTGGTTTATTACTATTAGTGAAAATTCACATTATTTTGATTTGAAGTTACGCGCTTTTTTTGTGGATTTGTATAAATATGGAAGAGAAAAGAAAGATAGATAATGAGTGCAGAACAATGGGGACATCAATATTTCGTGATTGAGTCAAGTAATAAGAAGGTAATGTGTATAATTTGCAAAAAAACATTATCAGTCCTCAAAGAATACGATATGATAACGTCATTATGAGATTAAACATTTTCAGAATTACTCCAAATTTACAGGAAACCTACGGTTAGAAAAATGTGAATTTTTGAAACGTGGGTTGAAATCTTATCAAATGTTGTTTAAGAAAGTAAATGCTGAATACGATGCAGGATTTCATGCTAGTTTCCATGTAAAGGGTTTTCCAATAAGAGGTGTTATTTTAATTAGCCCGCTATTTCGGTAGACGTCACTTTTTGACCTGTAATTTTTTGACATTTGACAAGTAGAAACTACGCCATTAATAAAAATGGAACGATACACGATTCAACAACGCATTGAAATTATTAAAATTCACTATAAAAATGGTGAAAATGTGGCAGATACGGTTCGTAAAACTCGATCATTTTTGGGTCGTCGCGAAGCACCTTGTCGGACCGCAATACAGAAATTGGTAGAAAAATTCGAGCTGTCGGGACAAGTTAGTGATGTGAAGAATAAAACCCGTGCACGTCACTCAAGAACAGCCGAGAATATTGCTGCTGTAGCCGAAAGTGTTGAAGAAAACCCAGGTTTGTCCATTCCTCGTCGTTCTTTGGAATTAGGCATTCCACAAACATCATTACACCGTATTTTGCATAAAGATTTGGGTCTTAAGGCTTATAAAGTTCTGTTAACACAAGAACTCAAGCCGGCCGATCATTAACAACGTCGAGTCTTTGCTGATTGGGTCCTTGAAATGCATGAAAATGATCCGGAATTCCATCGAAAACTTATCTTGAGTGATGGGCCCATTTCCACCTCGATGGCTTCGGCAACAAGCAAAATTGTCACGTCTGGTGCTCGGAAAACCCAAGAGTTATTGTTGAAAAGCCTCTCTATCCTCAACGTGTGACTGTTTGGTGCGGTTTATGGTCCCGCGGGGTCATTGGACCTTACTTTTTCGAAAATGAGGCTGGAGCAACAGTTACGGTGAATGGATTGCGCTATCGACAGATGATTAATGATTTTTTATGGCCGGAATTGGATGCTATTGATCTGGACAACGTTTACTTTCAACAAGACGGCGCTAAGTGCCATAAAAGCAACGAAACCATTGATCTTTTACGGGAAAAGTTTCCGGACCGTGTTATCTCTCGAAGAGGTGATCACAATTGGCCACCGAGATCTTGTGACTTACACCTTGCGACTTCTTCCTTTGGGGCCACGTGAAAGAGAAGGTCTACGCCAACAGTCCAGCGTCGATTCAAGACCTCAAAGATGGAATTCGTGAGGCTATCGAGGACATAGGGCAGCCACTTTGCGATTTGGTTATGGAAAATTTCATGAAAAGGATATGGTCCTGTAGGCGTGGTCGTGGTGGTCATTTGGCTGATGTTATTTTGCATTATTAACAGCATACCTTCCTCTTTATAATGAAATAAAGATCCGATCATTTATCTCAAAAAATGGCATTTTTCTTTGAATATCAAAATAACACCTCTTATTGGAAAACCCTTTATGTAGCTTATTTAATAGCAAAATATGGAGAACCATTTACTGACAGCGCATTAATCAAGGAGCAGAAAAAGCTGCGGAAAAGCGCTAACGCGATAACAATAATCGAAATTTTCCTGAATGAAAATTAGGCTGAACTACGAAATAATGAGTGGTTATGGAAGTTATCAATTCATACAGATTTAATTAAATATATGAATAATCGAATAATAAATTACAAGGAGAAAACTAGCTTCTGCTTATACACTCATATTAAGTCATTTCGATAAAGAATTGTTTTATTTTAATCTTAATTGAATATAAAATGTTTCACGCATTTCAATACATGCAAATATTTTGTCAACAAACTGAGATTCCATTTCCGGTATATATCGCAATTGAAGTTTTGGTTGCTTTGAAAATAAATTTCGAGTATCGTTTTTCATATTTTAATGAAATTGCAAACGATATCAAGATTTTTCAAAATCCTTTTAACGTCAATATAGAAACCATTGTAACAGAAATTCGAATGGAAATGATTCGACTTGCAGTGTAACACTATTTTTAAAGAAAAATATTCAAAGTTATCATTACTAGAATTTTATATGAGTCTTCCACTTGCACAGTTTGATTAGTTGCACAAATTGGCTCGTGGCTGTTTTTCCGCTTTCAGCACTATTTATCTATGTGAAAAAATATTCTTCAAAATGAAATATACAAAATATATTTATAAATCCAAATTGACTGATGAGCTTTTGAAGTCGCTTACCGAAGTCAAATTACCTACTATGTACGTAACTTATTGTAAGTTATTGGGATAAATCTCATATCATTAATTACAACTAAAGTATCCGATTTCATTATACAGGGTGGACCAACTTGGAGTGACTGATTTGAAATGCTTATAATTATTTTATTTTTAAAGTTTTTTATTTTATTTATTTTTATAATGTCCTCATACTCAGTGCAAGAACGTGTAAAAATTGTTGAATTTTATTATGCTTCCGGACGATCAATTGTTACAGCACAAAGAAAATACCGTCAATATTTTAATACTTCGGCGGCCCCCACTGTAAACATGATAAGAAGCTTAATGACCCGTTTTGAGAATTGGGGTTCAGTAGGTGATGAACCACGAAGAAATGTTGTTCGACCTGTTCGCACTGAACAAGCTGTAGATGCTGTACGAGAAAGTGTTAACACGGATCCAACTCTGTCTACTCGTCGACGTGCTACTCAATTGGGCATCTCCAGAACATCGCTACGACGTATTCTAAAAGTTGATCTGAGGATGTTTCCCTATAAAACTCAATTGGCCCAAGAATTATTGCCGAGGAATGCACCACAACGGCTACAATATGCCAATAAACTGATTTTGCTTGCGACAGAAAATGCCAATGTCAGTCCAAGTTGGCCCACCCTGTATAAGTTTCTTAGTTGGTCGATAAATAAAAACATCAAATTTTTATTTTGTAGGACGAACTTACATTGCAAAATTTATCAAAATGTACTACGACGGGCTGGATATCGGGCATGTCTGGCCTGCTGCCACGGGTCGAATACTTGGCGCTCGCGAACCGGTATTGACCCACGGGCCGTAGTTTGGAGACCCGTGCTCTAAATGATCAGGGATTCTAGTGTGTGGATTCTGCCAATTAACTGTGTTTATTCCGTACTTATTTGCACTTTACCAATTGAGGCACTCAGTTATAATTAAATTTCAGTTTATTGAATATTCTGAAGTTTTTTCACATTTTTCGTCAAGCAGGACACATAATATCGAGGGTATCCCTTGTAACTAATCTATCCTTTCCTAGATAAACTTCTATAGTATGCAAGCTAACGCTGACTTGAGAGTAATTTTCCTTTATAATTACTAATTAAATCTCTCTAAACCCAAGGGCAATAATTGATCTCGTAAAAGTGCTAGATTAGCTTAACCACTCTAGGGGTGAACACAATAGATCAACTCTGGTCGCTACGTCCGCAGGGTCTTAGTGTATTAGTCTCCCCTGCTCTTAATCTTAAGCTTAAGCACTTACGATCGAGGACGTGAGAGTAGGCATGAATTGCAGTTTTTAGTTCCTTGCTTTCAAGTTAAAATAAAAGGAATTAAATAAATTATCATAGTCAGGTCGCAATGTACCTACTTGAATATTATACACTCTGTTTCAATCAAAACTGTAAACAAATTTGAAATTTTTCGTTTTCTCGAAAACGAAGGCAATGATAAATGGTTTTCAGAATGTGGAGAGATACTCAAGAGTGCTCTAATTCAAATTCGTTTATAAAATAGTGTATTATGAAACAGAGTCTATTTCGTCGCCTTCATGAAACTGAAAAGTTACTCCTTTAAGATGTAAAAATATTAGGAGTAAACGTTTTTCGAGTATCTGAGCTCATTCTTGAAAACAAGAACCGGGAATATCTTACATACATTAGTAAAGTAATACATATAGATTTGATTTTCCTAAGTTACATATGAGTACGGCAGTTCAAAATAGCCGAAAAAGCAGATTCGCGATTATGGCATGACGGCGGCAAATAAATTCAAAATAAAATAATTTAAAATATCTAAAGGGTTTTCCAATAAGAGGTGTTATTTTGATATTCAAAGAAAAATGCCATTTTTTGAGATAAATGATCGGATCTTTATTTCATTATAAAGAGGAAGGTATGCCGTTAATAATGCAAAATAACATCAGCCAAATGACCACCACGACCACGCCTACAGGACCATATCCTTTTCATGAAATTTTCCATAACCAAATCGCAAAGTGGCTGCCCTATGTCCTCGATAGCCTCACGAATTCCATCTTTGAGGTCTTGAATCGACGCTGGGCTGTTGGGGTAGACCTTCTCTTTCACGTGGCCCCAAAGGAAGAA
Source organism: Dioctria rufipes (assembly GCA_963924295.1). Taxonomy (NCBI): domain Eukaryota; kingdom Metazoa; phylum Arthropoda; class Insecta; order Diptera; family Asilidae; genus Dioctria; species Dioctria rufipes. The sequence continues at coordinate 278,982,027 of OZ002740.1, read as the reverse complement.
GTCGCAAGGTGTTAAGTCACAAGATCTCGGTGGCCAATTGTGATCACCTCTTCGAGAGATAACACGCTCCGGAAACTTTTCCCGTAAAATATCAATGTTTCGTTGCTTGTATGGCTCGTAGCGCCGTCTTGTTGAAAGTAAACGTTGTCCAGATCAATACCATCCAATTCCGGCCATAAAAAATCATTAATCATCTGTCGATAGCGCAATCCATTCACCGTAACTGTTGCTCCAGCCTCATTTTCGAAAAAGCAAGGTCCAATGACCCCGTGGGACCATACACCGCACCAAACAGTCACACGTTGAGGATAGAGAGGCTTTTCAACAATAACTCTTGGGTTTTCGAGCCCCAGATGCAACAATTTTGCTTGTTGACGAAGCCATCGAGGTTGAAATAGGCCTCATCACTCAAGATGAGTTTTCGATGGAATTCCGGATCATTTTCATGCATTTCAAGGACCCAATCAGCAAAGACTCGACATTGTTGATGATCGGCCGGCTTGAGTTCTTGTGTTAACTGAACTTTATAAGCCTTAAGACCCAAATCTTCATGCAAAATACGGTGTAATGATGTTTGTGGAATGCCTAATTCCAAAGAACGACGAGGAATGGACAAACCTGGGTTTTCTTCAACACTTTCGGCTACAGCAGCAATATTCTCTGCTGTTCTTGAGCGACGTGCACGGGTTTTATTCTTCACATCACTAACTTGTCCCGACAGCTCGAATTTTTCTACCAACTTCGGTATTGCGGCCCGACAACGTGCTTCACGATGACCCATAAATGTTCGAGTTTTACGAACCGTATCTGCCACATTTTCACCATTTTTATAGTGAATTTGTTGAAGTTGTTGAATCGTGTATCGTTCCATTTTTATTAATGGCGTAGTTTCTACTTGTCAAATGTCAAAAAATGACAGCTCCAAAAGTGACATCTACCGAAATAGCGGGTTAATTAAAATAACACCTCTTATTGGAAAACCCTGTATAATGGCTCATTTGCTTATTTGGATCCGACTGTACGATTTTGTCATCAATATCACCAAGCCTTCTCGTGTCTAAAGTAATGTTCCTCTATCCAACTTGAAATTCCCCTCAAGAATTTACAATTTTCCCACGGGACTTATACATATTTACCTACCCAGGCGCGTATACAGGTGAAGGGTCACGGGGGTCATGACCTCCTCCAAAGCGCCATCTCACCTTCACGGTAAATTGAATGTGGCGCTGGTCTGTAGAGTGAGTTGTAAAAGTTTAACAGGACGATTTTCGTATGGTACGGACGCAATGTATAGCTGACGCCGGCGATTAATGCTGGTACTCTAACGCACTTTTCTAATCTGCGGCGACAGCTAGCGCTAATTTGGGCATTTGTTTGTCTTCTTTTGAGTAGTAATACTGAAGTCTGGATTGGGTATAATAGTCATTCGTTTGTAGCTCCTCGTCTTTGAAATGTGTACGATATTTTTTAGAATTTTCTTGTGTTTTATATAGTGTCAAAAAGTCATCTATCATACCTATCACAGGATGGTAAATAATTTTCGAATACTACATATTTATTTTAGTGTTTGATTATTTAGAAAAACGCACGCAATGTTGAGCAGCTCAGTTATGAAGATGCTTTTATATTTTTGTTGCACCGATTTCTCCTATAGATGAAAAAGCACATAATTTCGAGACTTGAAAGTGTTATTGTTTCTAAGAAACTGGTCAGCGATCAGAAATTTTATTTGACCTATCTAATTTTCCGACATAAAATCGATGATGACAGGACAACTTGGTGTTGAGCTCGCAACAGAAGCATACAAACTTACTTAACGAATTTTGATTTAGGGTTCTTCCAGTAGAACCCTAGTTCCATTCCATCCATCATTTTTCGTAGCGACACTAATTCAAGTCTGAGTTGTTCAAAATTTTAACGTTCGTATGGAAGCATTAAATTTTTGCAACGATCCAAACGAATTGGTGGATTGATTCTGGTGGTTCATTCTTTCGGACAAGGGCACAAGCATTCAGTTTTCTTAGAGGGATTTGACATTTTTTCTTTAGATTTTTGCTTTACTGGTGGCCGACCATGGTTCCAAAAAGTTAGATTGATTCAGGTGCCTTGGCTGGCTTGGCAATTATACATTTTGTTCTTAGAAATTTACTTGAACATTTTTCTTTCGAATTTTGGGAAAACCATCATTTTGATTGATTCGAGTACCGCTAAAATTGATTCTACAATATTCCTTCAAAATTATTGTGGCAAAACTATAAAAATAAAATCCATTTGCTTTGCTCTGCGGTGGTTGGCGTTGCTTTGCTTGTACTTTCGTATTAATTCAAATAGTGTTGTTCAATTTAACTTCACATTTACTTTTAATTTGTAGGAGAAGGATAAATTTGCTATATGAGTTAGCGATGGAGGTAAATATAGTAGCGAAAGTGTAAAGTGGAAGACCATTGACAGCTTTTCTCAGAAGAAAGCAAGATCAGTTAACTTCCTATCAGAAGAAATAGTCAGTAACATATCATGTACTCCTAGTCCCATTCCTTTAAATATGACTCAAAGTGCAAGCTCGCTCGCAGTCAATTACTTCACCCGTGACAAAATCGCTTGCATCTATTACTATAATCTCTGCACGAGACGGCATATCTGATTATGAGTCCTTGATGTCCACCCTGAGATCGACATTGATGTGGATAATATTTATCGATAGGTTTTTCAAATCAAATCAAAATTGGGTTTTGTGATATCTAACTTAAATATGATAAAAAAATATTTAAAACCGACTTCTTCCGACTTTTTCCTCCCCCTCGAAGATTTTAGTTGTGAACCCCCCCCCCCCTCCCCACGCCTCCTCCTAAACTGTACCTACCTACAACCGAAGTGCTTCCTAACCGACCTACCTACATGAAGTTGTTGGAAGCCGAAACCCTCGAGAATACTTCAAAGGCCTTGAAACAGACCTCCTCACTACCACATGAGAGCCCCAACGGAGTCCTAATATTTTAATACATTCGCAGTGTTCTTATAGAAAACTGACAAAAGTTTCATTTGAATAGGTCATCCGTCCTAAACTAGTATTCATACAGAAAAATTGTATTCTAATAATCTTAAGCTTGCTTTCTTATCTTCCGAACTGAAATAAAATTTTTATACCTTTCCTAACAAAATCATTTAAAAAAAATTATCTGAACCAAAAATGACTACGATGACTCAAACAAAAACTCTCAGCTGAGTAATCATTGTAATGTCGCTGTGGCGTCATGGAATGCCGTGCCGTGTGCTGATGATATCGAATGAAGCTGCCTACAGATTCCCACTCCGGCTGCACATACACACATGTAATTATTAGTCAGCTGCGAGTTAGTGACAGTAAAATGGTAATGTTACTTGTAATCAAAATATATAGTAAGTGTAGCGTTTGGGAAGGTAAGAAACTAAGCTGTAAGTTACTAGAAGACTTTTTTGCTTTATGGATAGTAGTTTGGGCTCTATGGCATATATAAAGTCAATGTTTGGCACTTTTCCATAGAATCAATATAGAACATTTTAGAGAACGGACCAGTGTTGCCAGTCTTACACAAATCTGGAAGATCTTCCACCTCTACCACGCAAAGGCCAAAATCTACTACATTTTTTGTTTTTAATTTATTATATTTATGGATTGCCTTTTCTTTTCGCATATACAAAGTTTCAGCGGATTTTATGTTTTATTCTTTTCCGATTTTTTTTTGGTTTGCATAAGCATAACTATGCCGCCATTAACAAAACTTCTCAATGTACATATTCCTTGATTTCGCACGTTTTTAAAATATTGTAAAATGCAGAAATACTAAACGATCAATGGAGGTCTTTAACAATTTTTCAAAGGATAGAATATTTTGAAGGAGATTTAGTAAAAGGCTGGAAAAAGTTGGTAAAGAAATCAACGTGTATTTTGGCATTCTCACCTCATATAATGCTACTGCTAAAAGCAAATTTTCCTCCTTAAACGAAAAAAACACATCGTATGGAAATAAAAACCATAGAAAGTAGGTACATATTATATTTTGTAAAGAAATACACGAAGAAACAATGCTTTTTGAGTCGTACCCGCCCTTAGAATTAATTGACTTTTACAAAAGCTCTAAATTTGTAGACGGTAAATATGTTCCTATTGTGGTGTAAGACAAGTTAGTTACTAAGGTCCATTGTTTATATTTATGGATACATAATTGAAATTCTTGTTAATTTTGTTTTTGATTATGTTGGATATTTTTGTGATTTCTGTTTTTGTTTTTGCTTTTTGGAATTAGTGGTTGTTTTTCTTATTGTTCTTAGTATTAGAAATAAAATTTCTAATATCTAGTTCGCTTCGCTTTTTCCTTTTCTATCACGGGCTTCCCCTTTGTTTCACTCTTTTTCAATCGAATCTATGATTGGTTTCTCAAAGGAAGTGGCCGCATTGGTACGGACTCCCAACGCACACCAGTGATGCCAACTTAGTTATAACTAGATATAGGGATAATTTTCTGTTTTAGGGATTAAAGTTTCAAAAGTGACGATATCTAGGGATATTTTGTGCACTAAAAATTTCTAATAATGTATTTGCTCCAAACCACAGAGAACTTCTGAAAATTAAAGAAACACTAGCACAGAATGAGAATTGCTGAAGCACTTAGTATTAATTTTCATGTCAATGTCACATACATTTACTTTTAATACCCACCTCCACTCTACACTTCTGTTGTGTAATGAAAATTTCCAGTTTCAGAAAATGCCATAGTTCAGATTCTTCGTTTCCAAATATATTTTTTTTAATGGTTATGGTTTTAATGCCTCTCCAGTTTTACTGTTTCAAGTTCAACGAAAATCTAGAAATGATCTTTGCGAAAAGCAAAGTTTCAAGAAAAATGGCTTTGTGATCCAGAATTCAAATGTTTTTAATATTTATGATCTGGCATGATTTGGTTTGGCAGGTCATGTTGCGTTCAATTGGTGGTAAGAGCAAATTACAGAGATATGCTGCTACTAAAAAGCACCATAGGTATATATTGGTGGAATTCAGAATGTTAAACCAATATCGCATTATTTTTCTGGTTCGCCTAAATAGGCCCTATTTAATCTTTAGGAAAGGAATGAATTTATTTCCCTTGTGCTAAGACGTGCAAGCACAAAAATAATGGGTCCGCGTAGCTCCTTATATGATTACCGTAATTAATTGTGTGCGTGTTCAATTAAGTCACAGTTTTTTATATAAACAATGACTGTATCACAAATTCACAAGACGTAATAATTATTAAATTATTATATTATCACCTCAAACGGCAAGAAAACATGTGTACAGCCGTTCGATCAGAAATTTCGCAATTTCAAAATGGCCGGACTTAAGTTTCTTGCAGTAGTATTGGTATTCTGCCCGTACTTCCCATCGAAATTTGGTAGTACGGAATTTTTCCTACCCTTCCTCACCATTAAAAAATTACCTAAAAACTTCCACGTGTGGGCTATGGCTTAGCATGTACAAGTCGCTCAAGCTGAAATAAATTTGGATAACTTTATCAATTTGTTGATCATATGTCACCCTTATTAAAGGATATACTCTCTAATTCTCGAATCGTTACTGTAAAAATATTGCAACAATTATTACTTTGTGACCCTATTTTATTTATTTTTTTTTTTCTTTACATCAGTTAAACAGAAAATATACTCTTCGACTCAGCATTTGAATGAGGTAAACTCAAAAAAATTCAGGCTAAGTTTGCGATACTTTTGAAATTGTATTTCCCCCTAGCAAAACGTTTATATACTATACAAAAAGTTCCAAAATTCTAAAATGTCCATATTTTCTAAATTTTGGCGGCGTTATACTGCATCAAACTCACAGGAGATTGTTTATTTTATTTTTGCAGATGTATTCTTTGTTACTTGTAAATAATAAATAAGTGAATAAATGTATACATAAATAAAATTTATTTAATACTGTTTTTTTTTTTGTTTTTTTTTTTTTATAGTTAAGCCAATTATTTAGGGAATTCTAGGGATTTTTTCTATCGAAACTCAGGGATTTTACTAAGCGTCTGGTTGGCATCACCCTTAGGTTTAGAACCATTTCTTATTGAGCGTAGCTACACAGGCATATGTAACGTCATAGGTAGATTCCTGACGAGTTCGAATGCCATAAAATTTGTTGGATGTTGTTAGATTGCTGATGGAAGCAGAACTGCAAGCCACCTACTCACAGAGTTGCCAGGTCTCGGTAAAATGTGGCGCCAAGAAATTCCTTAAATAGAGCCAAAACGCGCCAAACAATTTGTAATTACTAAAATTCAAAAATTAGCTGAAACTTGAAAGAAAAGGGAATTACAGACAACATATTGATACAGTTGAATTCCAATATGACAGATAATTATATGTGAGCGAGATTTTGTTTTTGTTATGCAAGTTTATCACAGGCTAACATTAAGTTTCAATCTCTTAGTGTAAACCGGTCCTTTTTCTAAATTGTTTTTTTAAAAGTTTATGATGGCTACTGCTTCGATTTATTGCAGTTTTGAAAAGATGAAACACATGTCGAAATCAAACCTATGATAATCAAAATATTTCGCTTAAGGTATAAAAAAACCAAATTTATTCAAGTAACATCGAAAAACTTTTTAATTAATGCAGAACATAATAATAGAAAACGTAACAAAAAACTTCACATTTAAAAATAACGTAAAAAATTTAGATATGTATGTATTCTCCAAGTAACATATTATAGAGGCATAAAAATAAAGCAAAACGGTTCGAATTTTACATAGAACATTTTCATTTATGTCTATTTTCGCTGAAATATCAAATATCTTTTATATTAATTCGAAAACTTCATCGTTTTCATCATCAGATTCTTAAGTACAGCCGTGGTATATATAGTAGCATTCATTCTTTCTAACATTCTGTTACTAGGAGTTGAAAAGGCACGTTCAACTACAGCATTGGAGCTTAGTAATGACAATAAATCAAAAACACATTTTCTCAAGTTTCCGAACATTGGCTTATCAGAGGCTGTCTTTATTTGCGAAACTTTCTCCCAAAATGTCAAAGTATCATTTGGAATTTCTTCAAATATGGAGAAAGAAGAATTTTAAGAACTTTTATTTTTAATGATTCTAAATCAAATTTTTAAATACAAGAAGAAAAAACAACCGCCTCGTCCGGGGTTTGAAACCGGGACCATCCGCTTGCCGGGCGACTGCTCTTACCACTGATCTAACGAGTCAGATGGGAATTGTATTTTCTTTTAAATCCGCTCATAGTCACATAACTTAAACAAAAAATCAAAATAAAGCAGTAAAAAAAAGACACCTGCATCCAACATTTAAAATTTGCTGATTCGTTCTACACTTTTATACACAGAAAACGTCAGTCGCTTCTTCTTTTCCTTCGTCTTATTTTTTTCATCATTGGTATGGTATCGGCACAGCTCCGTCTTCTTACACGAAACAAATAAAGTCATGCCACACGCCACTTTGCACTACTAGCGCTATGGAGTTTTAGAAACCACCAGAGTGAAAATAAAAGAGCCAGTTTTGGCGCAAAAGCACCACATCTGGCAACTCTGCATGCAGGCAGTGGTGTCGGTTACGATATCATAAACAGAGGCCAGACATGTTCGAATGCTATACTTTTTGTTGCATGTTCTTAGATTGCTTTGTTTTTGATTGGCTTGTTCAGAGGGAGGTGATTTTATAACTGCTTCTCTTCGATAGTTTACAGCGAAGAACAAATAAAAAGGTTTTAGGGAAAATATTTTTTAACGAAAATATTTTGAAGAAATTTGTTGTCGTAATTTTGTACTTGCTTTCATTTTCATTGGTTTCAATGAAATTAAATCGGAAAACCTAAGCGAAACAATGCTTCCCTTGCTTCTAAAGACGCCACGCCACATTTATCAAATGTGTGACGTGCAATGTTGCTTCAACACCTAAGCCATACACAATATATATATAGGGCAGCTAACAGGTATATTGGTATTTCCGTCGCTACCGCTATATGCATGGCTCTCGATATGTTTTTAGTGAATCCGGAAATGACTACTCAAGAAAAATTTATTAGTTTCGTGCGAGTTGTGGAGCTAATAAACTTAAAATACCGGAAATATATATTATTACACTCACACTATGTTCAACTAAAAGTTCAAGAAGTTCACCACGCCGAGGTTATCAAAAGTCGGCTCAGTCGAGGTCGTGAAATCTCGCAATGTGTTTCGGCCTTTAATAAGTTGATTTTTAAAGCCTAATCACAATGCTCGATATCATGATATTCCCAGCCGCTTCATTTAGTCTAGATCAGGGGTCGGCAACCTGAGGCTCGCGAGCCACATGCGGCTCAATGGCAGCATACTTGTTGCTCTTGATTAGTTTAATAGTACATATTGAAAAATTAACTGCAATATTGGAATTGCCAAACAAATATAATAATCCTGCGTACACATCAAAATGCGTGGCAGATCTCATGCATGTAAACCTAGCTTTAGCTAACCTTGCTCTCCACGCTCACCGACGCCACACTCAAAATCAAATCGAATAGAAACATAAGCGTTATTAGGTCACTGGGGGAACAGTCCTGACCTTTCGAAAAAAAGGTGGATCACGACGTACTTTCGTTTTAACTTCGGTAACACACGATGGTACACAGTCGATACACCATACTAAAAGCTTTTTTTTTTTGTACTATTTTTGAACATTTTCTTGTATAGCACAATTCAGAACAGAGGGTTTGACTCGGATGATATACGAGTGTTTTATTACATACATATGTATGTGTGTACTCAGTAAATGATGAATTTTCTTTGCTGCCTCAAGAACGTGTATCAACTATGTGTACCATGCGCTAATACACACTCGATACAAAAACCGATTTTTACGTCGTGTCTAGTCTCGAGTGTGTATGATCGTGTGTCACCGGGCTAAGATAGTAAACCAAATAATGGCACAAAGACTTTCTCAGCGAGAGTTGCCTGGGTTATTAGAGGAAGCAAATAGTCAATATTCTGATCTTCTTTTGCATTATAAAGTGCGTTGGCTGTCCAGAGGTTCAATACTGAAACGTTTCGCTTCGTGCTTTAAACATATCAAGACATTCCTACTTCAAAAAGAGTTTGAATATTCTGAGTTAAGTAATGATAAGTACCTGCAAGATTTTTATTTTTCCGTTGCTATGATATCACATTCAATTAACTTGAATAAAAATCTACAAGCGAGAGGTAATATTGCACACACTCTTTTAGAAACAATACTTTCGTTTGAACCACAATTAACATTACTTGTTCAAGACATGGTGGATGGATAGTTACTACATTTTGAGACTTCAAATTATAATATTAACAGTGCATTTTTGTCACAGCCATTGTAAAAATTTAAGAGTCTTTTAACACTCGTTTTAAAGAATTTATATCTGAAAAATCTACTCATCATTTTACACCATTCCCAACTATTGACAGAGCTCTATTTGAGTAACAGTTGTTATATTTGAAAAACAAAGATCTATTGGCAGAAAAGTTCATAAATTTGCAGTCAAAACTAAAAGATTTAGCTCGAGAGAAAGAAAAATTGGCTATCAGGCACCAGTGGACGCATCTTTTAAAATGTAGGAAGGAGAAAAAAATTATATTTGAAACATTAAACTGCCTTCCAAATTTTTATGATCAAGTGAAAACATATGCATTTGACATCTTGACAATTTTCGGATCTACAACTCTTTTTGAATATGACGATTATTAAAAACAAATTAAAAAATTATTTCTGTTTTATTTAATACGTTGACAGATAATGGTTATATTATTTTTTTAATACTTATAATTGGCTCTTTAAAAAAATCACACATCACATCGGAAAAAAATGGCTCTTAACTCCAGAAAGGTTGCCGACCCCTGGTCTAGATGTATTGAATGATTACAATAGTATAACGTCCTGTCATAACACTTCAACTGGTTAATTGCTGGAGAGATTTTGTGTAGTTTATCACAAAAATTGACAAATTATTAGAGCTTTTTGAAATGTTTTTACAACTTTATCTTACGAGTATATACATTACATGACATACAAAAATCAGAAGAAAATTAAAAGAGAAAGTTGATTTTTTATCAAAGTACAAGCCACTGCCATATATCACCTCTTCTTTTCATGTTCATATAACATTTATTTACTATTTTTATGACACAGCTCATTATGATCCTTAGATACGTCACCCACCCATCATTCTCTTCAAAAAAAGCATCACATATACTTTTAAGTGACACACCGCTCTACAATGCAGCAATTGCTTGATGCAAAAGCACTTGTTGTACTCATGCTGCATGCTGCTGTAGGATCGATATTTGGATGATCCATTTTTTGGTAAGCACTAAATTTTGAGTTTTAGTTTATGCCATCCGTAAAAGATGAAATTTGCCCAACCTTTCGGTTCCGTTACAATCGCTTTCAACCATTCCTTTAATTTGGTCAACCGTCAAATAAATCCTACTTTGACAGTTTTAGGTATCGGAACGTACCGGAAGCATTGTGATCAGCCCTTTAATTAGCTATATAAACTCTTTCGTATATGTTCTCTCACAAAGTCTCTACTCTCTGCACCGTAAAACCTTGAATGCTTGTTGTAGTGCAATTTTTCTGCAGTGCTTTCACGGGAAGACAGTCCTACATTGCTGTCATGGACTGGAGCATTTCATAAACCAAATGGCATAACTTTGGCTTATGGCAAAAGCCACTGCCAACTGAGAAAACAGTTTTCTCTCGGTCCTCGGGATGTATAACTAGTGTTCGAATTCAGGGTAGAGTACCTTAGCACTCCGGAAAAAGTGTCCAATGTGTCGCCAGTCCTTGGTAACAAGATAGTTCTCTTTACTTGGTACATTATTTAGTTAGCGGTAGTCTACGCAGGATCGGGTACTGCCATTCATTTTCCTGACAGGAACAACCGGCGATGTCCAAGGGCTGTTAGATTCCTCCATTATGCCTTGTTCCTTCATGGAGTTTATCATATCTGCAACTTCTGATGTTTGATTAATGGTGTCTGCCCAATGGGCCTGGAATCTCCTGTATCGATCCCGCTTATCAAGATTTGTTTTACCGCAATCATCATCATTCATTGAAAATAATTGCGAAAAAAAACATTAATCATTAATCTGTAGCTGGTATAGGTTTTGTCTCCTTGACATTACTACCATTATCCAAATTAACGATCTGGTAAACGGACTTACAATTTCCAAGTATAGCACCTTCTTTTAGTTGTATCTCATTTTCGGATGCATTGAGCATTCTGACTGGAATTAATCTGGCACCTCCTGCATTCACTAAAGTCTTATCTACAATGATGTTCGATGTAACTTTTGAAGGGTGAGGCTCCACCAGATAGAATCGGCAGGTCTGGATGTCATCAGTAAGCTTTGTCCATGTTATCGTTTCGGACCATGCAGAGAGAGTAGTATTTTCACAGACCATCGCTCTTACTTTCGCAGGATAATTCGCTCTTACTCATAGTCTCATAGGAATTTCTATGTTGCCATATTTGAGAATCCTTTCTTCGATATCTAGATTTATTTTGTATGTGTTTATGAGGTCTATTCCAAGAATGCATTCATCCATTATGTGTAAAATCACGGAAGTGTGAAGAAATAGTAGTTCGCCTAGTTGAACATCTAAACTTATTTCTCCAAAAACCTGTGCTGCTCCTCCAGTTATTGTTCTTACTAGATATTTGGTGGTATTGAGAAGCCATTTGTTCTTGACAAGATCTGCTCTAATAACTGATCTCGAAGCTTCAGTGTCGATAGTGACTGCGCGGAAATTACATTTCCATATAAAACAACACTGCTATTATTTTCCTGCAACTATGGTACCTGAATGATGACTTCCAAGCTGTCGAATTTACCAACCAATTTATGTCACACAAAGTTGATTTTTACATGTTTTCCAATTGCTCAGCACAAGATCTGATGCGATTAGTCGCTTTTTGATTTTTAGTCTCTCCACGAATAGCTTTCTGCCTGGCTCGACATCTTTGACATTCTTCTCTGCCCTCCTCTTCTAGTGATTCCATTCGTCGGCCGTTTTCTGCAGACCCTTTGGAGATGTCCAAGTCTATTAAAATTCCGTCATTGAAGATGCAAGTACATTCCTCAACTGAAATTTCTCTCACTCGTACTGAACTCCGCTGGTCTGGCGAAAGCATGTGCTAATACATAGGCTAATGCTTCTGCCGTTGGCTTCTTTCCTACTATCCATATCAGCCTACAGTTTTTGTAGTGATTAGCTATGCTGAATCTTGTTGCGTAACTGCAGCTGATATACTTACTGTATATTTTCATCTCCATAATGTAATATCGCCGGTACTAATAAAGTGTTATTACGTTGCTTTTCAATCTATATAGTCTGTAGCAAGCAAGAGAAGAAAAGCTGGCAAAAAACCGATTTCATTATCAGCTTAGCTGACACTACTGACTTTATTAGAAAAACTTTGAACTTTCCAATAGCTTCAGTTCATTTAAATTGGTGTAGGTGGCATTTTTACTGCAATTTCACTAAAATATGGAGAAAAGTTTTCCCCATTTTAAATTGAACCGAAATCTTGCAAAAGGTCCTTGATGCACCTAACTTGTGCGACAAATGCGCATTTGACTCAATTTAATTAAAATGTAAGTCATTATGGAGACAGTCAAGAGTATTAAGTCGACCATTTCCAGAATTTTTTTTATACAGCAGATAACGTTAGCAACGACGCTCCCTCAAATGTTTCAACCTAGATATGCTGCTGACTTTATTCGCTTATAATTCGCTCACTGTTGAATATAAATTATTTTCCACAACTTTCACGAAAGTACAAAATTTCAAAAAATTAATCACACCTTAAAGTCAAATACCACCACTTCATTTCGCGAATATAGCCCACTTTTTACATCAGTTGTTTCGTACATGATTTCTGTTCGTTATTCAAAACACAATATTTCAAATATAATTAACAAGTTCTTTTAATTCGCGCTACTGTTTCCTTTTACAAAATTCACAACAATTACCAATTAACTCTACTTTAATTATTGTTAGTACTGTGGTTCAATTTATCGCAATCCAATTAAACACTTTCACCTGTTTATTACACGTTCCCTTTACTGCCCAAGTCCAGACGACGAGATAAGTGCTTCACTTACACTCTACAAATTGTTCCGAAGATTCCACTAGAGACCATCGATTCTCCGAATTTAAAGCTGTTCACTGCTCGCACCTTATTACTCATCTTACGCAAAGTTTCCGTTTCCCATAGATGTCACTAGTCTCTTTTTGTTGCACGTAGAAGAATTAGCTGTGTTCCATAAACTATGTAAAGTACGCGCGAGCACTTTGCGAATGGAACACAAGTTAGTGTTGTCAAGAGTGAAACATAACCTCCAATTTCAAATATTTTTGTTTTGTTTCTATTGTATTAAGTTTCTTATGAAAATAGTTGGGATTATTAACTATATTACTCAAATTAATTTAATTAAAGGCTACCGAAAATAAAATTATGAAAAACTGGACCAATATCCGTACTACTTTCCTCGAGCAGTACGTACTACCTAGAAAATTTAAGGATAAAAATTCGTCTTTTTTCGTTATTTAATATATTAAAAACTCTTACCTCTTACTTGATGGGACATGACTCAAAAGAAGCGGAAGGATTCAGGGATCATAAATGTAAAATATTTTCCACTGTTTCCGAAGAAACGCAAAACGGCGATAGCATAATTAAGGAAAACGGTGGTCCTTTTCGAAAATTTCTTCAGATAAAGTTTAGTTTGAAGGTCCTGCGTCAAAAGAATCCTGTTCCATTTATTTCATTAACAAAAAAAAAAATTTTTTTGCAAAGGATTATGAATATAGACAAGAGATACCAGAAATATTGACGGCTTCATTAGAACCAGCTGTACAGTAATCTACGTAGTGCTTCATTAGAACCAGCTGTACAGCGTTCTTTCTATCTGCGCAGTGCTACATTACCTCTTTCATAAAGGTAATATATAAATTTGAATAATTCTCCTGTTCTCGATGCGTTAAATAATTTTGTTTGTTTTTTTTTTTCTCTCAAATTTCATCTATCTGACATTTTACTAACCACTTAGCATCCAAATCCACCTAGCGGAAAATTCTTGCGAAACTACTCAGCTCATCTACTACTAGCGGACAAGAGCATGAGTAGTTGCGAACGAGTTGACAGAAGTACTTGGGAGTACTTACTTTACACAGCCCAATGGAACACAGCTATTATCGACTGGGGTCGAGTAGAGTGCTTATATTATACATCCTTTTACATCCTTTAAATATTAGTCACCCTGTATCCAAGATTTGAGATCGGCAGGCTAAACAAAAAAATACGGGTCCAATATTTTTAGTTAACTAATTCTGAAAGTTTCATTTAAATCGGAGGGGATGGGATTCAAAAATCGAAAATTTTGATCGTTTTCGTATATGGAATTACTGTATATACATATATATTTATTTAGCATAGGTAAAATTAATATATAAAAAAATGTTATCCTTTATTCCCTTTGTTTTATCCTATGTTGGAAACCGCAGATTCAGTCCAAAATTTTTCATTTTGAAAGTAGGGGGCACTTGATTTGTGACCAGATTATACCAATGCCAGCAATTTATATGACACTTTCCAGATGGGGTCGCAGATAAATCAGAAGCCCCGCAAAATTAATAGAAACAAGAGACATAATTTTGAACCAGAAGTCACCAATAAATTTTCAAAAGCCACTGGAATGATGAAATCAAAATCATCATGAAATTTATGCTTAAAACGTCCTAGTACTTGCAATAAAATAAACGCTTGAAACCATAACTTTCACAAACTTTCACCTATCGCAACCTCCATTTAAAGAATCATTCCTCTGGGAATAAAATATAATATTTAGCTTCGCTCATCATGGAAAGATTATTTCCATTATTCCATCAAAAATATATTGAAGTGAAAAATTTTATTAAAATTAAATATTCGCTCGTTGACATTGTTTTTCTTTTCATTCTAGGCGGTATGCCGGATGTTGCATATTTTACTCGCAGAAGATATTTTACTGGAATCATTGGATGCATATCAGAAATCATATTAGCAGGCGAACTAAGATTAAATTTAGATCCATCGACACTAGGTACAGCACATAACGTTGATGTCGGGATTCTTTGAAATCGACTGAGAACAGACGAAAACCCATGACATTAGTACAATGAGTTGATTTTGTATAAAGAAGATGAAGAAATTGTAACTACGATGTCCTTAGATTCTAATTTACACATACACACAGAAACACACAACTCCAAAGGAGAGCAAACTGAGTTCGCCTAGCCTTAAGCGTAACATTTTCTAGTGACATTTTTTCAGTTTTTGTATTAATGCTACTTGTGATCTAAGAGAAAAAAAATAACTTTTCTTAATTTCTATCATTTCTAGAGCTATTTATACAAAAATTTAAAGAAAACTTTATAAAATTAAAACACAGAGCAAAAAGCCACAAAATATAAAGAAAACTATGAAGGAAAAATAAAAATCCACCCGCGACAGATAAAATATAAAAAGCGTTCCGTACGTGATTCGTTTTTATGTGTTTATAGCAAACTATAGCAGAAATTTAAGAAAAGACGAAGACGAAGCAGTAAATTAAGAAGCAAACTAAAAACATGAAAGAAAATATGAATATTTGTGTATAGGATACAATTTTTTACAAGATGAAAAATCAAAATAATTTATAGAATGAAAAGATACATACATAGGTTCTTATGCAAGATGATTATAACAAGAAATATATAAGTAATATAATTAAGAAAACCTGTAAAAAGACACCGAATGATTCTGTTTAGTTGTTGGTTTATAATTTCCGTTTTGGATAGGCTAAAACCATGTCAATTTAGGTACACAAGCAAGAAACATAACACAATTATTAACACTGATTGTGAAATTATATACATACATACATACATGCATACGTCATAGATACATATGTGTAAATGTCAATTCCTAATGAGAAACTACACGCAAGCAACTAAATATTAAATAATTTTTGGTTTTGCGGTTTTTAATATCAAATTAGTTTTACGGACACCTTTTTGTGTTGATTGAGAGTGCTACAAACAAACACTTTGTAAAAATTTTGTGAACATGTGAATTTATTATTAAGGAAATAACTGCTGCTGGTCGCGATCGACCGAAAAACATTTATTTTTTTTTTTTGCATTTAGAACTGTTTCAAAACTCGGGATGAAAAAATATAACAACAGCAGTGCCCCATTCCTAGAAAATGTATCATACTTTGTGGACATACGAAGAAATACCATAAAGTGTACCAAATTAAGGAAATAAAAAATGAATGAAAGATTATGTTGTTTTCTTTTTCTGTTATCCATTCAACGCATGCAAATCCACTTCATCATCGCCAGGTTCATATGTAACTAACTCCACCCACATTGGGATGCATACCTATTTCATTCACCTATACTACTGCATACATATTATATCACCCACTAAATCTAACCAAACAAAGTATTTTCTTTTTTCAGGATATTTTAAGAGGAGTCAGTACCAAGATTTGCAAGTTTTGTACATTTTGCGAGTTTCTGGCAAACTCTTTGTAGCAGAATAATGGATTATTTCTTTAATCACGATAGGGTCTAGTAAATAACGTCGGGAAAAATTAAAAAAAATTCCTTTGTAATGGAGATACTAGCTTGGGAACTTGTAAAAAATGGTAAAGATTGAAGTTTATTAAATCAAATTCCTGTTAGCAGTTAAAGCCTAGATCTAGCAAATAACGTCGAGTTTTTTTCATTTTTAGTTGCGCTTTTTTAAATTATTTGACTCTAATAGTGCAAATATCCATCTTTCGCCTTAAATTGTCGCATGTTGAGTTTCTGTCTTTTACGCTAGATGTCTCTAATGTGGTCTTTGGTCTAGGTCTAGGCTAATTATATATGAGTTTTCTCACTTTCAGGACACAAACCTACGTATAGTAAATTTTATTACCTACAGGCTCGCTGGTATCGAAATAAAAATTTTTGCTGAGTACTGACTCCTCTTAAAGAAAATAAAATGAAATTCTCAGAGAAATAGTAAACAGAGAGCGATAGCTTATCTACTGATGTGTGCAGTAGCGCTCTTAATGCCTGAGAAGGGGTCGTACGGATTCTACTAACAAATACCAGGAAACAATTTTCTAGTACAACCCAAGCATGGTCATGCGATATAGTTATATGTTATATTATTTTTAGTAAAACGCTGGAATTCTTTGAAAAATTTAGTTACCAGTTTGGGGCCCCTAAATTTCGGGGTGGGGAGCCCTGCCAGGGTCTGTGGATGTCTTATGTACGTACGCCACTGGTGATCAGACTCCATTATTAATTTGGACATGAAGAAAGGTATTGGAGAAATACGCCTTAAGCAAGTCATGCCTGTGAGGACCGACCATTAGAATGGAGCGTAGCACCCGGATTATAAAAACCATGTCTGAAAACGAGAGTAGCGGGCTGGTCAGCAGGCGAACATCACTTGCCTTGTCTTACTGAAGGACTTTATCATATTGTTGCGAGCGTAGCCTTTGGTTCGTTATTTAAAACACAATATTAAATTTTTAATATACAAGTTCTTTATTTCACTTCTAATCATATAAAATTCACAATCATTCAACTAATCAACTCAACTTTAATTATCGCTAATACTGTACTTTCAATTATCGCAATCCAATTTCAACAGTTTCGCTTCTTTATTACATTCGCTTGTTAACACTGCAACGCCTAAGACAAGACTCTTTTCTGTCGGTGACAACTGTTATATATATACCCTAGAAACTCTCCAGATTATTCCGGAGTGTTCGATTCCAGAAACTTGTTGACTCTTCTATTCATTCTATTCCTGAACCTTCCCGAAGATTCCGTCATCGATTCTCCGAACCTGAAGTAGTTTACTTTCCATTGCCAGTAGATGTCACCAGTTGTCTCTTTCTATTGCACGTAACACTGCCCCCTTCTTAAATTTGTTCGTCCCGAACAACAGGTGGTCCACGGTTTTGATCCCCGTAGTATTGACACAAGCGATCCAGATGAACGATTTTTCGTTTGCCTCTTGTACCACGTTGAATCCTGTATACTACGTGATTTATTCTAGTTACTACTGATTACGGTCCCTCCCAGTGTTGTTGTGAATTTGGAGATCGTCCCTTACGTCGGTTCGGGTTGTACAGCCAAAAGATCACCTTCATTGAATCCTGCTGAATTCGCACGTAAGTCATAGCGGGTCCTCATCCGATTGGCATTTACTGCTAATTTTGCCCTCGTGGCTTCTTGTACATCGTTGACTTTTGATGCCGGCACGATTATTTGCATTCGGAATGATTTACCGTTAGGTGCTTCCCACTTGCGTTTTAAAATACCGCATTCAACATGAAGAGAATTCCATTTAGCCAGTAGCTTTTCAGATTTTCACTCATCCTCGAAATATCCTTCCATTCTGGTTTTTCTATATCTACTTTCCAAGCAAGAGTAAGCGATATGTCCTGATGTTCTCGTTGCGCTGGTCGCAAGTTCTCGATGTCCCAACCTGTTGATGGTTCCACAGTTACCAATTGTATAGTTGCTGTTCTTTCTTTTTCTTCCACCCGGCCGCAATGTTTGCATTCAAGTTTGCACGGACGTTATACAAAGGCTTCTGCGTTTCCATTGGATAAGTCCTTTCCTATGTTGGATCTAAAAGCCGTAAGGTTGGAGTCTAGTCTCTCTAAAAATAGCTTGCTCTCTAGTTCGCCAACTTGGACATTCTTCTCTCCCTTTCTTTTCTGTTGATTCCCTTCGACGGCGTTCCCTGCAGTCGCTTTGAAGGTGTCCCAATTTATTACAATCCCAGCATCGAGGAACACTACGTGAAGGGGTGCTCCGTGATAAGTGTAATCTATTGCAAGTATGCTGGTCAGCTCGATATCTTTGCAATTCCACTCTCCTCTCTTCATCTAGAGATTCCACTCGTCGGCGTTTTCTGCAGTCCCTTTGTAGGTGTCCCGGTCTATTACAATTCCAGCATTGCAGAATACCACGTGAAGGCGTGCTCTGAGATGGCTGCATTCCATTACAAGTACATTCGTTCACTGAAATTTCTCTCATTCGTACTGCATTCCATGAAGCTTGTTTGGCGGATTCATATACTAATGCATAGGCTAGTGCTTCTGCTGTTGATTTCTTTCCTGCTAGTCTTAACGCTTGTTGTAAATTTTGATCTGCAATAGCGTTCACAAATGCTTCAGTCGCCACTTCATTGAGAAAATCCGCATTCACGCTGGAGTATGAAAGACGGGCTAATCTTTCCACATCTGCCTGCAGTTGTTGTAGTGATTCGCCATGTTCTTGAATCCTGTTGCGTAGCTGTAGGCGATATACTTGCTGCATGTGTTCATCTCCGTAACGTAATTCTATCGCCTGTACTAATGAAGTGTATTCACGTTGCTTTTCAATCGATACAGTTTGTAAGAGTTCTGACGCAGGACCTCGAAGTGCTAACACCAGAGCTATAGGTCTGTCTTCAATATTCCATCCATTTATCATCAAATGTTGGAGGCTTCATTCTACCTGCACCGGATATTTCAGCTGCTACGTTTAGAGGCTGACGATGCTTTATTCTTTCCAGATCTGCTTTAAAGTTATAAAGCTGTTCCGTGACATTTTGTTGTACTCCCAACACTTGTTGTCGAACTTCCAACCTGCTGGATTTCTTCAATCTTCACATTTTGTTCGTCTAATGAACCTTTCAGAAAGTTCTTCTGTTCCTCCAAACAAGTTTGTAGACAATTCTGCAGAGAATTCTTTTGTTCCTCAAAAGCATTCTTTTGCTCATCTAAACGGGATTCCAGAGAATTCTTTTGTTCCTCAAAAGCATTCTTTTACTCGTCCAGACGGGTTTCCATAAATTTCTTTTGTTCCTCATTGAAATTCTTCTGTTCATCAAAACTAGCTTCCATAGAAATCTTTTGTTCCTCGAGAGAATTCTTTTGTTCATCAAAACGGGCTTCCATTTTGCTCATTAAAGTACTCAAAAGCTGTTCCATTTTCATCGTAGGCTCTTCTTCAGCTTCGGTTTCTTCCAAGTTATCTTCGAAAACAAATGTTTCAGGTTTCTTTCCTTCCTCTATCAAAGCTTGCCTGAGTCGCTCGACTAGCACTTTCTTTGCACCTGTCGTTTGTAAAGACCGGTTCCCTAACTCCACTTTCAAATCCTGCATTCGAAGCTTCTCGACTTTTCGCCCCATTACTTTAGTAATTCACTTAAAGTTGAATATAAATTATTTTCCAGAACTTTCAAAATTTAACACAATTTCACAAAATTAATCACACTTTGAATTTTTAAGTCAATTGCCACCGCTTTATTTCGCGAAGTTATTTCACTTCTGACACCAGTTTTTGCGAGCGTGGCCTTTTGGCTCGTTATTTAAAACACAATATTAAATATGTAAAATACAAGTTCTTTATTTCACTCTAATCTTATACAATTCACAAACTTTCAATTAATCAATTCAACTTTAATTATCGCTTAATACTGTACTTTCAATTATCGTAATCTAATTACAACACTTTCGCACGTTTATTACTTTCGCTTGTTCACACTGCAACGTCTAAGACAAGACTCTTTTTTGGCTGTGACAACTGTTATATTATTTATACTATTTATATTATACCCTAGAAACTCTCCAGATTATTCTAGAGTGTTCTATTCCAGAACCTTCTTGACTTTTCTATTCATTCTATTCCTGAACCTTCCCGAACATTCCTTCATCGATTCTCCGAACCCGAAGTTGTTTACTCTCCATTGCCAGTAGATGTCACCAGTTGTCTCTTTCTATTGCACGTAACAATATATATATATATATATATATATAAATAAGTTTAGTCCCGGTGCTAAAATAAAAATCAGCATTACATTCATCCAACCAATCATCATGAGCTCATCAGTGCGCTCATCATGATTGGGCTACCAGGGTAGCAAGTGGTGAACATTGTCAAACAGGAAGCACTCTACGCCTAAAGTGGCCACACATGAAACAACGGTTGGATAACAGCTTGTTAGCCAACGGTTATATGGTAGTTCACAAACTATACAACAGTTGGATATTAATTCTATATTAATTCTAGTTGCGAATTTAACCTAGCGAAAAGTTCAAGTCAATTGTTTTAAAACGACACCGACAGTACTTCATTAACTAAAATCCGCACAACTGTTGTTCAACAAGCTCATACAAGTCAATTTTTCGCAATTTTTGTGAACAATAAATTACCACCAATTTTATTAAGATTAAAATTTATCAACAACTAGAAAAACAATTTATCGAGAAATAATTAATTACCGCGACAAGAGAAAATTTTTAAGCCAGCGGTGTTGTGTTCAAGGAATGATATTATCAGACACATCAATGTTGTCATTTTTGTTTGTACATACTTCAATTTGTTTAGGTTTTTTATTTATTAGGTAATAATCTTTCTTTTCTTTAACTAGATCATCTTCTAAGAAAAAAATTATAAAATTTTGTTTATTATTATTTATTTCATCAGATGTAGAGTTGAAAAAATAAAACCAGAAATGGGTAGGTATTTCGGAAAATTATAAATATCGTAAGACCTATGCAAAGCTATTTCATTGTGTAAAATTGTCAATATTATCTTAACATGCGAAACCTTTTCTTAAAGCTTAATGTAATTTGAAGGTTTCCCTTATAAGTGCAAAATAAAAGAGCCCAGTCCATTTCATTCCTATGATCTTATCCGTAACCAAACAACAATTTCTTTTTGTCCCCACACAGACCCAATTTTTTCCGCCAATTACGTTAATGACAACTCAGTTAATGGCGTTGATACAATTTGTTCCTTTCCTGTGATAAATGCTTTTAATCAAGATCTGAAAATTGTTAACTGAGAAAAATGTTGCCGCCCAACAAGAACAAAGAAATGTATTTTAACAAAAACAGTTGTAATCGTTAAAATTGAAGGGGAGATTTCGAGATAATTTATGCATTGCAATAACGCCCTTTCCCACTTATTTCCATCTTACTATGAAATAATTCTAATGGGAGTAGCTTGATGGATTTAGTCTATTCGGAGAATAACGATTCGCAAGAGAATTTTTTTTTTAATTTCTTTCATTTAGCATCACGATAAGTGCTAGATGTGTAAGGGCTTGCACTAAAAATTAATTATTAAAACCAATTTGTTGTAGTACTCAATATATATATTTCTGTTCCTGTACCTGTAGCTGTACTAAATCGATGTATTGTAAGACCAATATTTGAGAATTTATTAACCTATTGACATATTATCATTGCAAACAACAAAGTAATCTTGTTTTGCGTTCTTGGACATGAAGGAATGTACGGAAATGAAAAAGCAGACGAACATACTAAAACCGGAACAGACACTCCATATAATGTTCCCTACAGAATATTTATGCATCAATCGCTCAGACACGTGATGTCATCGGACAGGACATGCACATGACACCTTACGTAATTTTCTGCCTTAAATTAAAGACAAAATGTTCAGAAACAAGTGATTCATTCCTTTTAAAATGAAGCCAAGAATTTGAAATAAGAATAGAATTTTGTTACAGTAAATAATACGTTGTCATTTTAAAGAAATCTTCCTTTGTTTGCTAAACTAAAGGGTTTTCCAATAAGAGGTGTTATTTTAATTAGCCCGCTATTTCGGTAGATGTCACTTTTGGAGCTGTTATTTTTTGACATTTGAT
Organism: Dioctria rufipes; assembly: GCA_963924295.1. Lineage (NCBI taxonomy): Eukaryota > Metazoa > Arthropoda > Insecta > Diptera > Asilidae > Dioctria > Dioctria rufipes. The sequence goes on along the minus strand of OZ002740.1, from coordinate 278,959,278 downwards.
AGGTAGAAACTACGCCATTAATAAAAATGGAACGATACACGATTCAACAACGCATTGAAATTATTAAAATTCACTATAAAACTGGTGAAAATGTGGCAGAAACGGTTCGTAAAACTCGAACATTTTTGGGTCGTCGTGAAGCACCTTGTCGGACCGCAATACAGAAATTGGTAGAAAAATTCGAGCTGTCGGGACAAGTTAGTGATGTGAAGAATAAAACCCGTGCACGTCGCTCAAGAACAGTCGAGAATATTGCTGCTGTAGCCGAAAGTTTTGAAGAAAACCCAGGTTTGTCCATTCCTCGTCGTTCTTTGGAATTAGGCATTCCACAAACATCATTACACCGTATTTTGCATAAAGATTTGGGTCTTAAGGCTTATAAAGTTCAGTTAACACAAGAACTCAAGTCGACCGATCATCAACAACGTCGAGTCTTTGCTGATTGGGTCCTTGAAATGCATGAAAATGATCCGGAATTCCATCGAAAACTCATCTTGAGTGATGAGGCCCATTTCCACCTCGATGGCTTCGTCAACAAGCAAAATTGTCGCATCTGGGGCTCGGAAAACCCAAAGTTATTGTTTAAAAACTCTCTATCCTCAACGTGTGACTGTTTGGTGCGGTTTATGGCCTCGCGGGGTCATTGGACCTTACTTTTTCGAAAATGAGGCTGGAGCAACAGTTACGGTGAACGGATTGCGATATCGACAGATGATTAATGATTTTTTATGGCCGGAATTGGATGATATTGATCTGGACAACGTTTACTTTCAAAAAGACGGCGCTACGTACCATACAAGCAACGAGACTATTGATCTTTTACGGGAAAAGTTTCCGGACCGTGTTATCTCTCGAAGAGGTGATCACAATTGGCCACCGAGATCTTGTGACTTAACACCTTGCGACCTCTTGCTTTGGGGCCACGTGAAAGAGAAGGTCTAGGCCAACATCCCAGCGTCGATTCAAGACCTCAAAGATGGAATTCGTGAGGCTGTCGAGGACATAGGGCAGCCACTTTGCGATTTGGTTATGGAAAATTTCATGAAAAGGATATGGTCCTGTAGGCGTGGTCGTGGTGGTCATTTGGCTGATGTTATTTTCCATTATTAACGGCATACCTTCCTCTTTATAATGAAATAAAGATCCGATCATTTATCTCAAAAAATGGCATTTTTCTTTGAATATCAAAATAACACCTCTTATTGGAAAACCCGTATATGAAAATAGCACAGTGGGATATTAGATTAAGGATAATGATATAAAAACTAGAAAACGGCTTAATTGGGAAGATATTTCATCAAAACAAAGAAATCGGTCTTTATATTGGCAAACGTTTTCCTTAAAATAAAGGAATCGCTCTTTAATCTAATAACGCCCTACAATTAATGATTAGTCAGTTCAGTGAAGTGATGATGAGTGATTGGCTTTGGACGTAAAGTGCAGACTGCCAGCATGAGCTGACAGATCACCCGACGGACAGCGTTGACTGCAGGGCGGCACGCTAGCTCGCCTCGGCTCATTGGCGGAGAGTGTGGGGAGGTTCCACGAAAAAAAGCCTGCCGCTGTCGTCAGCCATAATCAAAAAAATTCGTCCCTACAAACTAAAACCCGGCACACATTCGGTCCTGAAGGGACCCTTACGTCACTTACCTATATATATATAGTTGAAGGCTCAGATGTTCTGTCTTCCTGCATGCCCCATCCACCCATCTGACTCCGAGGGCAAGACTTTTCAGAGTCTCTATCTGACCTGTAAAGAGAGAGAGACTAGGCGAGCCTAGACGAACTTCATATGAGAGGGATCCAGGATGGTGAAGGAAAAGAATTCAAAGCTCACGGAGACATTACGTTATAAATTGTATTTAATTATAATAATATCTCGGCAAAGTTACAAAGCTTTAACCTTTTAACCTAGTAGGTGACTTAGTGACCTCTTTTTTTCCAGTTTAAAAAAATAAATAAATCTCGGAAGACCTAATTCTTCCTCATCTTGTGAAGACAATCAACATCAAAATCGCAATATAGAAATTAAAAAAACGGGACGAATAAGCATACTAATACGAAGAGTACCAATTACTAAAATAATAACGACTTAAGAATACTAGTACATTATCTGATTGAAACTTTCCGTGAGAGGTATGCGCTCTTGATTAAATTTGAAAATGCGTAATTTAAATCATGAATGAATAAAATAATGCATTATTATGACGGGCTCGTTCTGACAAAAACTTACTCGGCCAGGAAGGAACGAGGAAAAAGAAACTTTATCATGCCCGGTACTGCTAACTAATATTTCATATATTCCGTTGAGTCACAGATAAGACAATCTCTCATAAAAGGTAAGAATTTCAGGTAAATAAAAACATGAAACTTATTTATCAAAAATAAAAAGAAAATTCATCACATTATAACACACATTTTAGGGAAATCTTAGTAATCGTCTTTTACTCGTTTTAAACTTTTTGAGAAATTTTGCGAAGATTGTAGGAAACAGTTTGTAATTTTGTTAAATTTGGGCGATTGCTTTCAATATTGTAAAATTTCTATAGTAAAGATCTCTAAAAAAATTTTCCTTTTTGTTTTCTTCCTTTTTGGTTATCATTACATTTCTCTAGTTACGTGGTGCCGATAATTCTTTAAACCTGTTCTTTAATTTATTTTCTCAAAACGATTATTGATGGAAAGAACAAAACTACTTATTGACGGGCTTTGTATGCAGGAAAAATTTATAGATTATTAACGTTACTCACACAATAAAATAGAGTTGAGAACACTTACATGGTCAAAGTAGAGGATACACCGAAGAGGCGCCTCCCAAATGGTCCGCTTGCTAATCTCTTCGTTCTAAAAAGAATTGTTATCCAAATGATAATTTTAACTGTAGTATTATTTCAAGTCGCGTTAGCTGTATACTGTAAAATTATCTTTTAAAGATGTCAGCGCATTCCGTCTTTAAATTTCACACAAAAAAAAAACGTCTTGCATTTTCAAATCCGGAGCGAGCTCAAAGCCTACCGTCTGAGTAGCAGATGACGTGACTAAATCAATACAATAATTATTATTGGCATCCAATGCGTTTAGCATAATTCTTAAACTAATTGATTCAAACAAACATTTACTGCGCCCTATCCTTCGGCAAGTTGGCTTCCGATGAGTATACGTTTATCACTTACTCTTAAGTCGAGAAAGAATGTTCTCACAGAGGAATTTCAGATGACCTGCGGTCGAACTTGCACGGGGCACTAATGGCATTTCTATAACAAAATCATGTTGAGGCACATCTTGAATATCGGTGGAGCATCCCCCAACGAGTGCTGAACCTCACATCAGACTGATGCATTTGTAGCACATTACCTATTTTAATTTATACTGCGGAAACTCAATTTCTTTAAAACGTAGTAGTGAAACGAAATTTTTTCACAGCACCAACATCAATTATTTTCTTTGTGCACTTCTCGAGATGTTTGTTTGGTGATGTTCTAGCTAGAGTTGCGTATTTTATGGATTCGTGGAGAGGGTTCTTCAATTCTTGTCATTTCCTCATTGTCTTTTAATATTTTCAATAGATAGGGAAACACTTTTGTGTTGAGGAATATTTTCAATATTTTCACCGTTCCTCGTAGTTGAGTTGATATTTTCTCCTAATTCACGAATCCTTAAAGGTGTTACAACTTATACATACGATTTTGATTCCCTTGATTTACTTTCAGCTTTTTGTTGTGGCGAAGACATGCAAACACTTTCGTTGCGATTTATTTTAATTTTCTCTAACATACGAGCCGCTGCCCGGTGAGATACAGAATTTGGCCCCAAATCGACTTGCTGAGAAACTGCTGTTGCCGAAGTTTTGATTGGTGAGGGGTATTTGAAAATAACTATATTAGTGGAAAATAAAGTAGTCTGGGGATTGAAAAATATCCTAAATATACTTACAAGTTTTGTTTTCTAGCGGATGTCTGCGAAAATTCTTTGGAGTTATTCCTTGCACGGCTATACTTGACGATTTCACCATACGAGAAGATTGTCTTCTTCTTCTTTTCCACCGTTAGAATGTCACTCCGAGCTCGAGGAAACGCACTTCTCTCGGTCGGGGTGCGTTCAGTTTTTCTACTTAACAGCAGCCGGCTTACACGCTTCAGTATTTCGTGTAGCATATTGCTATATGTAATACGCTACGACCATAACAGAAGCGGCAAGTATTGCATTCATTGTTATTTAGCCCATCGTTGAGTGCAGATAACAGTGAAAATTTATTTGTAAAAAATTTAGATCATGGATGATTCCAGTCTAAATATTAGTGGTCTTAGTGAGCTTACCTGTATAGAAAGCGACATTAGCGCAGAAAAAATTGGTGTAATTCAAAATAATTTTCCTTCAGAAATAATAAGAGCCATATACCCTAGACACACAGCGCTCTTAATAAAGAAATAACTAACCCTTTCATTAGTCTATAATGATTCATTATAAACTGCAGACACGCAGCCACTTCTTTAATTAAATTGTACTGTCAAACTGGTTTTGATTTACTTACGACATTAAAGAAGCGATATGGATGGAATCAACGCGATAAACTGTGTTTTTATTAATTTTAATTTTTATTTATTTTTATTTTATTTCATTTAATGATTGAGAAATGAAAAAAAAAACATTTCATTAAAAAATATTTTGACATAATTACTTTGTGATTTGAATTTCTTCTTCTTATTTTTCAAATCAGCAGATGCACAGTGGAGCTCCATATTTAAATTACATGCCAAATCTAGCACATTTTTCCTCATTATAGCAATGATGAAGGAAGGAAACACTTCATTAGTGTACTTCATTATCATTTGCTTTTCGAGCCATAATGACGTATACACGGTATTTTAATGAATATTTAGTACTAATGATTCATTAGATTGTGATGTGTGTCTACTGCACGCAGCAGTATGCTACACTGAAGCTGGCGCAGTATTCACTGTGTGGTACACAACGATTGTGCTGCCACTCTGACCAGACGGTGTGAGTAAACCCTGGCTGGACAGCGTACCGAAAAGTTTTCGAAATAAAAAGAAGAAGAAAAAGAAGAAGAAGAGTTCATGTTGACGGACTTTAAGAGTGACTATTGGTTGAAGAAGGCGGCTAGGAAATTTGGTGTTGTTTATAGAATAAAAACAAAAACAAAAAGAAACCACCAGTTCAATACATTCTGAACGGATTCAAGATGTAGAGTTTTCAATTTGCATATCTCGTTGAATTCTTTGAAAGAGAAATGCCACCACATAGATACCGGCGTTGATAGCGGACGAGGAATTCACGATCCCGTTTGCAGGGAGTATTGCGTACATACAATTTAGCGAGAGCGAGGTCGAAACATCAAGAAAAGGTTGTGGCCAGAGCTCTTTTAAAGAAAAAAAGAAAAGAAACCCATTTTTAAAGAACAAGGGGGAAACTCACATGAAATCCGTTGCTCGAGGAAATATCTCCTGATATATTGAGCTCTCGTCCTAGTTGAGAGGAAGTTTGATTAGAAAATCTCGTGCCATAGACAATTGCCTTTAAATTAATAGTAAGGATGTAACCAAAACTAAAGAAAGGAGTTCAATGAAGAACAGGTGAGAGAGGGTAAGGTTTTATGCTTGGCTGGAAATTCTCAATAACAGCTTTAAATTTTTATCAGGTCAGTGCTACGGTATGACCATCTGTCCGCGATTTCAGGTGAAAGCCCAGATACATACCGAATCAGTCTAAATCACGTCATAAAGAGCGGGTTCTGATACGATACGTTCGAAGCCCCGTAGTTCCAGTACCGTTAAGATGATAAGGAATATTTAAGCAAAGAGTACCACTAAGAATTATATGTATGCCAGACAATGGGATGTCTAGCAACTTGTGTCCAATTATAACAATTTTCTATGAAACAGTTGCAGACAAGACTCTAGGGGGCTTCGTGGGGATCAACAATCAAGTAAAATTGGAGAGTACCTATTTGTACATATGCTGCTACATCCATACAAAATTTATGTTAGGAAATGTCTCATTTTTCGACGGTACACTGAAATTCGTTTCAGTTTTTTTGAAATTTTCAGAATCCCAGCATGGATCACTTTAGAATATTTTACCAAACAAATATATTTTCATTCCGATTAAGATCACGACAGTTGAACTAAGCTTATTTAGGATAGTTATGAAGTCCATAGTACTTGTTACTGAGAGTCATGTTTACTCACGATGGAGTGTATGTTAGTTTAATAATAGCCAATTAGCACTGGAAGTTTTTTTTATAAATATACTTACCTACGTAACGCCTAGTGATATGTAGAGCTACATGAGTTAGAAACGGTACTCATTATGGTTAGACATTTGAATTACTTATATTTTGAGATTTTTGATTCGTAAGAAGTATTATGTACTTACCTCAAGCTTAAATAAGTGACCCAGTCGAATGACATTTGAATTATATTTTAAAATTGTCGGTTCATGAAAAGTATGCTTGCCTCATACATTAGAGTTTAAGTAAGTAAGGTGTTAGCTGAAACGTATACACAGTAAAATGACATTTGAATTATAATCGATAAGGATAAATCTGTTTTCTAAGACTTTTGATTCATGAGGAGTATACTTACCTCATACCTTAAAGTTTAACTAAGTGAGGTGTTAAGTGAAATGTACACCTCAATAAAATATGAGCTTTGAATTATACTTGATAATGCCATGTTTGCGTCCAGTGCTTTTATCATTAAATGAGAATTCCATTTGTTAATGGTAAGAAAGTTGTAATTCGATATTCGTGATAACTATGAATTACCCCAGCTTCTCACAATAAAGCTTAATTTTTGTAACGTAATGCTGCCCTAAGGGTTTTCTCTTCTTCTCCTTAACTCTCCCCAAGCCCTCTTAACGACGAGGAGTGAATAGGTTTACTTCTCCACTCCGCTCGTTTTCAGATCATCAGAGGGACACTGAAATCAAATTGCTGCCCTCAGTGTCGTATGGGTGGATGGGGTAAAGCAGCCGAAGGCACGTCACCTGCGCCTTCACGTAAGTATTGGTAAGTAGTGTAAGGGTCCCTTCTGGACTGGATGTGTGCGACGGCTTTTGTTAGGCACGAAAAATTTTTGTATATGGCAGGTGGCAGCGGCAAATTTTCGTGGAGCCCCCCCAACACTCTCCGCCAATAGCCGAGGCGAGCTAGCGTGCAGCTCAGCACGTCAACGCTGCCCACTGAGTGATCTGCCAGCTCATACTGGCAGTCTGGACTTCACGTCCAATCCGATCGCTCAACATAGTTCCATAACAAGTGTAAACAGAGCTTAAAGGAGCTGTATTTCTTAAAGAATTCATTGATAAAATTTTCTCAATAATTCTTTTTGTAGTTTTGTATTTTTGTATATTACAGGCGAAGTTTTCTTTATGTTATAAAAAAAAAAACAATAAATTTCCTACTTTCGATCGATACGAGCACTTTATTCAGTCCAGCAACAAATTTGAGCAAACAATGGAAGTCTATTGACCGCTACTGAAACAATTGACAATAGATAAGAATGCACATCGATGATGCCCCGATCTTATGTAGCATTTATTTTTCTCTTAAAAATTTACTTGACAACTTTTGTATAAAATTTTTACGTAATGTGGCCGTGCTACAAGCAGTTTGAAAACATCGGAAAAGATTTTATTTTCTTAGAAATATCTTAAAACATTTTTTTTTTCAGAATTTTTATGCTATATTGCAGGTGTTTTGTACCGCGACAAATAAACTTAATTTGCCGCCTTGATGATCACTGCAATAGGTAGGTATACCTTGCAGTTAGATAAATTAGAAGTCCAGGTTCAATACCTGTACTTTGTTTGAAGTAAGCCCAGGTTCAAATACCTGTACTTATAGTAAGGGTGCAACGGTACAAAACCTATGCACAGTGCTTGAGATTATCAATGCCGTAGCAGATGCGCTTGACTATAATAAAAGGTCGTTCTTAACTTGTAAGACAATACTAATTTATTTATTAATATTTCTTCCGTTTATAAATACAAAAATTCGTTCATTCAATGAAAAAACAAAATTGATTCGCTTGCATAAAATTCTTTTGCGTGCAGTGACTTACATTAACATTAAAGCAACTTGAGTGTAATATAGCTTACGCTCGCATTAAATTTACAATAAAATTTGACCTATATTATTTCCTATGAATAAAATTTAAATTGTATTGCGAAATAAATTGGATGTGGAATTTTGTTTATGTAGAGCTTGTTAGGGTTCAATGAAATTGTATTAAGAAATAACATAAACAAAATTCCATAACCAATGTAAAGTTCATTAGAGTTCAACATTCTCCCCCGCGTTGAATGCCCAATTCAACTATGATGCTGGTTGCGTCCGCAGCTTGAATTGATTCAATGATGTTGACCTGGGTGTGGGTATTGGTGCGCTGGGTTCCTTGCCTGGGCACCATCGGTGGGCTTGATGTTTCCATGTAAGATATCCTAAAATAGCGATGATAAATAACAATCCAATATATCCGATGACGAATTGATGAACGTCATGGGTCTGTAAAGGCTGCTGTTCTTCCTTCTTCAATTGCTGTAGTCGGTTTTGAATTTCTTGAATGTCCGTGGCTATGTCTTCATGCGATGGTGCTTGGTAGAGTATTTTAGCAATTTTGGATGAATGCAATAGTTCGGTAAAGTTTCTTGATGATACAAACGATGTCGTCATGGTACTAGCATAGATGTTATGGGCTTGTATAGTAAAAAATTCTTCCTTGATAGCGCAATTGTTGGCTAATTTCAAGATTCCTGAACCTTCTAGTGTTTGCTGCGAAACCTTAGTTCCGCACACGACATTAACTATAGTTGGTTTCTTCATAACATAGATCCGTGTTTCCGTGAGCTTCATGAATTGGCAGGATGCTGATGATGATGAGTGGCTAAGATAGCTGAGTTCACATGAACTTACATTGGAGCCCTTTCGATGAAGAGGATGATGTTGTTTGCACATGTGAGTCGAATCGCCAATAATGGTACATGATGACATTTCTTGCTCTGACAGGGGGTAATATTGGTCCCTATGTAAGTTGATTATGAGATAGTCAGATGATGTCTTTATTGTGATGAATGTTTCATTAACTAAAATTGGCACAGGAACTACTCTCAGCATTTCGAATTGTTCATATGCGAATAATGGTAGTTTTAATCGGAAAATTAGATGGGCTGGCAAGACTCTTCCCTCTATCGTCATAAGGCTATATAATTCTAGTGGATGGTCTTGTTTAGCAGGAAGTCGAAGTGTTGATGGTAGGTGTTCCTTGATGCGGATAAGTTCAGTCTCTAGTTGTCTGGGAACTAGCAATTGCGGGTTTATTTTGCCATGATGAGTATCTATCAGTACATCTAATAATATGGATTGAATTCGTTGATAGTTGGTAATAACTAGAATTAATCGAACAGATGCTGCGTTAAAGGCTTCCATTGATTTTTGTTCGTGCAATTCTTGATGCAATTGGTTAAGGTGGGCGATGGTCAGGTTGATGTACGTGTCAATATTCCGAAGTTCACCTTCAATTACATTGTACGACTTACGCATGACGTTTGCTGTAGAGTCTATGATTGATGTTTGATTTTTAAGTAGTTCCAATAGATGGTCGTCATTATCCTTCAAATTTTCTATGGTTTGAGCCATTTTTTCGGCGTACTTCGAATCTAGTACTCCAAATAATGTGTTAGCCAGATTTCCTATTACATCGAGAGGAGCTCTCTTAACTCTTTGGTTGTTTTGACGTTGTAATAATTCATTGTTGATTTGTATTGTCGCCAATAGATCGAAAAACTGTGAAACCGTCAGAGTGCAAGTGCTATTGTCCTTCATTGTTTTGCATAGTTTTTCTAACCTTACTATACCACTGGTGATCGACTCAAATTCCTTCCAGTAGGTTGTCATGTTGTAGAAAATAACCAAGTTCCACTCATTGGACACTAGATGCGTAGGCCCCATTCCTTCGAAATATAGTCCTGGTTGCGATTGGAACGGACTTACTTCTACGTCTGGATTGCTCAAGACTGGCATTATCAAACAGCTTAGGAATAGTACACTTGAGAGGGAGCTTGTATACCGGCGTTTTTTAGATGTAGACGGACCTTGATCTTGCTCTCTGGAAGTTGATTTTTCTTCGTTAGTCGTGCCACTGGTTTGATTCTGATTTGTCTTGTGTTTGGTAAGTCGTTCCTTCTTGAATGCATCGGTTTTTTCCCTTTGCGAGTTCATTTCGGCGTCGCCTGAACCATTCAGTGATTCTTGATCTTGTACGATTGGTAATGGAGCAAGTTTATGTATTGGTCTCCTCAGTATTCCAGATGTAGTCTTGACGTCGACTACACGAATTAATCCATCTTTTCCCTTGATTGTTTGAATGATGCGGCCCAATGGCCATTTTAGCACAGGCAAATTATCTTCCTTGATTAAGACCATCATTCCAGCCTGAGCATTGTCACATCGTTGCTTCCATTTATAACGATGTTGTAATTCGTGTAAATATTCCTTGGACCAACGTTCCCAAAATTGATTTTTTAAGTGAGACACCAATTTCCAACGTTGAAGTAAGCTGGTCTGCAATGATTGAGCCTGTGGATCGACGGTGCTAGTCAATGGTTCGCCGATTAAAAAATGCCCAGGAGTGAGAGCAGTAAGATCGTTCGGGTCGGCTGATAGTGGAGTTAATGGCCTGGAATTTAGTATTGCTTCAATTTCAACTATTACTGTCTCTAGTTCTTCATAGGTGAGAGAAACCGATGCTAAGCTCCGTTGAAGCAAGTGTTTAGCCGACTTCACAGCCGCCTCCCATAGTCCACCGAAGTGCGGTGCTCGTGGGGGTATAAAATGAAAATCAACACCTTTCGTGCTGCAAAATGTAGATATTTTATTGTGTGAATTATCTGAGCAAATTGTATCCTTCAGTTCTATCAATTGGTTTCTTGCTCCTACAAAATTCGTGGCGTTATCACAGTACAAATTCCGGCAGTTGCCTCGTCTACTTATGAACCGTTTGAGGGCTCCAATGAATGCGTCTGTGGTTAGATCGCTTACCACTTCGAAGTGTGTTGCTTTAGTAGCAAAACAACAGAAGACTGCAATATATGATTTGTGAGGTCGTTTGCCTCTAACCTTGAAGTGTGTCCAGAATGGCCCGCAAAAGTCAACTCCCGAATTGATGAAGGGTCGCGCTGGCTGCACTCGATGTGGTGGCAGATTTCCCATAAATTGGGATAACATCTTTGGATTCGATCTAGCACAACGAAGACAGTTTTGCACAATGGATCGTGCAGTTGTCTTTCCCTTTATGGGCCAGAATCGTTGACGAGTTATTGACAGCAACGTTTGAGCACCAACATGTAGATTCGTAATGTGTAGATGAGTCATTAATAATCTTGTAATGTCATGAGAATATGGAAGTAGCATTGGATGCTTGGCATCATATGGTAAATTGGATGCCTCCAGTCTTCCTCCGACACGAATGATTCCTCTTTCATCGATAAATGGACTGAGGCTGCTCAGGGCGCTATTGTTGTTGACATGATTGATCCGTTGTAATTGATTCAAGTCTTCCCTGAATCCCTGAGCTTGTGTTTCCTTGATAATGACTGTTAGAGCGTCTTCTAGTTCTGCCACAGTTAGCTCGATCTTCCTTTTTATACTTGTGTGCTGACGAATATTTGCAATAAATCTCAACACATAGGCAACGACTCTTTGTAATCGTTTGAACGAGTTATGATGGTTGATTGTGTGGACGAAATGAGTTGGTTCTTCGGTGGCTGCTAAGATTATTTTCGACTGTTTTCTCTCCAAATCAATATCAGTTATTGTGTTTTTTGTGGGCCATACGTCTTCAGAGCCATGTAAAAATATTGGTCCGTAGAACCATAAGTTGCAATTTGACAACCTCTCCGGTGGAACTCCCCGAGAGACTAGATCGGCAGGGTTCTCCTTTGATGGGACGTGTCTCCATTGATTAATGGCTGTTAATTCTTGAATAGCTGCCACACGATTTGCCACAAATGTATGATATGACGAGGATATGTCGGAATTCAGCCATGCAAGCACAATCTCGGAGTCTGTCCAAAAAAAGCATGGTTGATCATGCCAGTTTAAATCGGTCGTAATTCGTTGTACTAGTTGGGCAGCGAGTTTTGCAGCACATAGTTCCAGGCGAGGTAACGTTGTAGTTTTGTTAGGAGCCACCTTTGATTTAGCACATAATAATTGTACTGCTATTGTACCATCCTGTCTCCTGGATCGTACATATACTGCAGTTCCATATGCCTTTTCTGAAGCGTCCGAGAAGGCGTGCAATTGTGTAGATTGTGGTATTCTTCCAGAGAATATATGCCTTGGTATCTTAATATCATTTAGAACCTTCAATCCTTCACGAAATTTTAACCATGCAGACTGAAGCTCGGTTGGCAGAGGTGTATCCCAATCGAGTTTAATTCTCCATAGCCTTTGAAGGAAGATCTTTGCCGTTACTATGACTGGACTCATTACGCCGAGTGGATCAAATAAATGTGCTGTGTCTGACAGGACTGTGCGTTTGGTCACCTTGGTTCCTTCTGGCCATACAGTTTTGATACGAAATTCATCTGCTTTTGGTAGCCACATTAGTCCTAGGGTTTTTATTTGTCCCTCTTCTTCATCATACAGTTCTAATTGAAGACCCACGTCGTCTCTATGGATGTTTTGAAGTAGTTTGGTGTGGTTGGCACACCATTTTCGTAAATTGAAACCTGCTGATTTCAGAAGCTTTGTCAGTTGTTCCTGCATTTCGAGAGCTTCCACTAAGCTATTGGATCCCGTCATTATGTCGTCTACATAGAAGTCGCGTTTGAGTATCCTTGACCCAAGTGGAAATTGATCAGCTCCTTGCACTGATAGCTGTTGTAAGCATTTAATTGCCAAATATGGTGCTGAAGTAGTTCCGTATGTGACAGTCTTAAGTTGGTACGATTTAATTGCTTCATTTCGATTATCTCTCCATAGAATCATTTGATATTTTCTGTCGTTTTCGTGCATTAAGACCTGACGGTACATTTTCTCTATGTCCGCCGTAAAGACGAATCGTGGCATTCGAAACCTCAGAAGTATGGAAAAAAGATCATCTTGGAGCCTCGGGCCAGTACTTAGTAGCTCATTCAGGGCGATATTTGATGAGCTTTTGGTTGAACCATCAAAAACTACTCTAAGCTTGGTTGTAGTGCTGTCGGGTTTTATCACACAGTGATGTGGTAAATAATAGTACGGCTTGGTGATGTTGTCTGGATTGACCTCTTCCATATGTTCAAGTTGTAAATATTCCTTCATAAAGGCCACGTATTGCTCCTTGATTTCTGGATTTTTACTGAGTTTTCGTTCCAAGGAGAGAAATCGTTGTAACGCAATGTCCCTGGTTTCACCTAATTTACTTGGATGGTGTAAAAAAGGTAGTTTTACCACAAAGCGGCCTGACGAGTCCCTTTGTGTGGTCTGACTAAAATGAGACTCGCATTTAACTTCAGCGGCAGTTAGACTTGGCGGATGCGACTCAATTTCTTCGAGCTTCCAAAACCTTTCAATTTTATCGTCAAGGGTGAGGTCTCCTTCATTACAGATGCCACATGTTGCTTGAGGTTGATTGGTGCCTTGTAACCTTCCAGCGAAAACCCAACCAAAAACAGTGTTTTGCAGAGTTGGTAAATCGTCTCCAAGTTTTATTTGCCCAGTCGACAGGAGTTGATGATAGAACTCCGCTCCGATCAAAAAATCAATTTGACTGGGGCGACTGAAATTTGGATTGGCTAGCTCTATGTTTCCCGGGATGGGCCAGGAGTCCGTATTCAACGAATATGTTGGTTGATAAGAAGTTATTTTTGGTAATATAAAGGCTTCTACTCTGGTTGAGAATTCGGTCAATCGTGATTGCAATACTAAATTGACTCGATAGTTAGATTGCTGCTTGCCTTCACCGATGCCTTGGATGCTCATAGAATCTGGTGTTCCTTTTAAACCCAATTTTTTGACTAATCGTTCCGTTATAAAATTTAGTTGTGAACCAGAATCTAAAATTGCCTTGCATTCTACATTATTGCCTTCATTATTTCTTAACTTGATGATGACAGTGCTTAGCAGTACGTAACCTCTTTGATTCTGAGCTGTTTGTGCTGCTAGGATTGTTGAGTTAATACCCTCTGCGTTATTATTGGTTGGTCCAGACATGTCTGCAGTGCGTTTCTCAGCGATTGATTGCCGTGGTTGTAGTTGTAATTGATCCGTTGATGATATTAACCTTCCAGGAGTGTGAGATGATTTACTGGACTCTTCAATATGAACTAGCGTATTATGTTTTTTGGAGCATTTCAAGCAATTTCGCATAGAGCACTTGATTGCTGAGTGTCCGTCTTTCATGCAATTGATGCATAAGTGGTTCCTTTTCAAGATTTGGTATCTTGTAGCTGGCGCATGTGACAGAAATTCTTTACACAGATATAGTGGATGTTTCTGTTTGCACACAACACATTGTTTCCCGTTAATTGTCGATACGAAAGAAGACGATTTTGACGAGTGACTGGATCGTTCTTGAATCGCGTGACGCTTATCTCTTCCTAATGCTTCTAGAGCTTGGAAGCGGCTCTCTAAGAACATTAAAAAATGCTTAATCGTTTGCAGTTCTCTTGGTGATTCCAATGATTGCTCGTACAATGTATGTGTATTTTTGTCCAATTTCTTTATGAGTATGTGAATGAGCAATGGATCCCATGATTCAATGGAGATCCCAAGGTTTTTTAAGGCAAGAATGCACTCATTTGTGTTGTCATGCAGTGCCTTGATTGCTGCAGCCCCTTCGGTTTGAATGGTTGGCTGTGCTAGAAATTTGTTGATTAATGCTGTCACCAATAGTCGTTTGTTACTATATCGATTTTTTAATATGTTCCATGCCGTTTCGTAATTTCCATCTGATATTGACAAATGGTGTATTAACGCTTTTGCTTCACCAGTTAAGTTGGAAACCAGGTAAAACATCTTTTGTGCGTTGCTGATGGGATAATTATGAATCAGTTGGATGTATAAGTCATGGAATTGTGTCCACCTTAGGTAGTTGCCATCAAAATTGGGAAGCGTTATCTTAGGCAATTTTATTGCTGTACCAAAATCAGATGTATTCTGAGGTGGGGATGATGCAGAGTCTTGCAAGTTCCGTAATTGTTGTTGCAGCGATATGATGGTGTCTTGAACCCAGTCATCAACTTCAAAATAGAATTCTGTCTTATATCCACAAGGCTCTTCACTCGAGGCAGATTCCCATATAACCTGATTATTTTGGGTGATATCTACCCACTTGGTTTGAAGCAATTTAAGCTTGAGTTCATAGTAAGGCCTTGGATGTGTTTGATGTGCCTTAGACTCAATGTCACGAATGTAATGGATCAATATGCTCATTGCTGATCTTTGCTTCTTAACTAATTTCACGACATCTTGGTTTTCATCTGTAATGGTGAGATTGAAAAGAGTATTATCTCGGTCATCTTCTGAGAGCTTTGGCGCTGATAATTTTAAATTAGCCTCCTTCAATTTTTCCTTAAGGTCGTTGTAGACCCTTTCAATTTCTTTGTAGTAGTTATTTTTAAAATATAGATGATCACTATTACTCTGCTTAACCTTGATTAAGCTTTCGTTATTGTTCGTGAACCTTATCCATAGTGACTCCAATTGATCTGATACCTTATTCAGATATTCTAGATTCGCGCGGGTCACACGCTGAGGGGTTTCAGTGTTGAACGCCTGCAACAGGTCTTCTATTTTTCTTCCTATCTCGGATTGTTCAGAAGCTAATGTCTCCATGATGAGCACCTTATCGTCTTTAGAATCGTAGATGTGGTATATACTGATCTCGTGGCTATCACGTCGGGGTCACCAAAATGTTTTGTACCGCGACAAATAAACTTAATTTGCCGCCTTGATGATCACTGCAATAGGTAGGTATACCTTGCAGTTAGATAAATTAGAAGTCCAGGTTCAATACCTGTACTTTGTTTGAAGTAAGCCCAGGTTCAAATACCTGTACTTATAGTAAGGGTGCAACGGTACAAAACCTATGCACAGTGCTTGAGATTATCAATGCCGTAGCAGATGCGCTTGACTATAATAAAAGGTCGTTCTTAACTTGTAAGACAATACTAATTTATTTATTAATATTTCTTCCGTTTATAAATACAAAAATTCGTTCATTCAATGAAAAAACAAAATTGATTCGCTTGCATAAAATTCTTTTGCGTGCAGTGACTTACATTAACATTAAAGCAACTTGAGTGTAATATAGCTTACGCTCGCATTAAATTTACAATAAAATTTGACCTATATTATTTCCTATGAATAAAATTTAAATTGTATTGCGAAATAAATTGGATGTGGAATTTTGTTTATGTAGAGCTTGTTAGGGTTCAATGAAATTGTATTAAGAAATAACATAAACAAAACTCCATAACCAATGTAAAGTTCATTAGAGTTCAACAGCAGGGGTGGCCATAACGCGGCTCGCGAGTCGCATGCGGCTCTTGGAGTCGTGTGGTGTGGCTCTTGTGCATAATTTTGATATAAAAAAACTATAACTGATTAATTTAAAAAAAAAAAATATTTTATTTCATTACAACAAAATTTTAGAAAATATTACATAAAAAAAAATAGAAAATCTTTAAAAGTTAGATCTGCTTGTTGATGCCTTACGGTTATTGTCCATTTTAGCAGTTAGTCGCTGAAAGTTTGGTTGATGATTAGTTAGGGCAGTTCGCACAAGCTCAGTTAAAGGTTTATCAGTTAAAACAGACCTATACTTATTTTTAATAAATTTAAGAGTGGAATACAACGACTCGCAAGAATAGGAAGTACCGAAAATAGATATTATTCTGAGTGCACAATCTTTGGTTTTAGGATATTTTTGTTCCGGAACCTGTTTCCAAAAGTCAATAGTTGAACAACTATTCTGTTTTACTTGCTTCAACCCTTCATCTTCTTGCAGCTCCAGTAATTCTAATTCTAGAGCTGCTACATCCAGAGCAATTGGTGGTGATACAGGGCAACCATTCTTCAAAATGTCAACAAGGAAAGGATTTTCCAAAAATACAAATGCTGGCTTAAGTGCTGTTAAATCACGGAATCTATCGGTAATATCTTCTGCTAGTATGTGCAGCTTGCATATATAATCTGTAATTATTATGTCAAATCCGGGTAAACTTTGTAAAGTTTTACTAAGGCACGTGAAATGAACAAAAGTTTTAGAAACCAGATCTTTCTCGAACAGTTTTAATTTGTTTTGGAAACTGAAGACATTCTGTGCTAAATCAGAAATAAGTTTATTATGTCCTTGTAGAGATAAATTTAATGATTGTAGGTGCTGAACAATATCTGTGAAAAACGCCATATCCATCAACCAGTTGGGATCTTCAAGTTCCGGGAAAGATTTCCCTTTTTCATGGACAAATTGTTTGATTGGTTCCATCAAATTAAAGAATTTTGTTAGAACATTGCTCACTGATAGCCACCTTACTAAACAAAACCAAGAAACATCATCTGGAAGCTCATCGTTTTCTATTTCTTGTATAAAAGATTTGAACTGCCGATGAGTTTTGGCACTTGAGCGTATGTAGTTGACGATTTTTAAAACTACGTCCATAATATGGTCATATTTAAAATACTTGGCTACCAGGTGTTCCCTATGAATGATGCAATGAACTGGTATGAAATTGGGATACAATGTGTCGGTATTTAAAAGCCCCAAAAGACCTTTAGTAGCACCCCTGATAGCTGGGGCGCCATCAGTTGCAATGCTGACTAGTTTTGTAATCGGCACAGAAAGTTTTTCAAGCACAGCATCAAGGGCGTTTTTTATATCTGAACCTTTAGTCGTATCCTTCAGTGCAACAAGGTCTAACAGTTCTTCTTTGATGTCTACATTATTTTTTACATAACGAATAAATATGGCTAGTTGCGGTTTATCTTCAATGTCTGTGGATTCGTCTAGGGCCAGACTAAGTGCTGAACAGTTCATCACATCATTTTGCAAGGTACTTACGATATCATCGCTAATGAAAGAAATTCGTCTTTCCACAGTATGTCTTGATGCAGGGATTTGTTCAATCAATTTATGCAATTTTTTATTTTCTGGATCTAAAGCAGAAATAACTTCTGCAATATTTTTTTTTATAAACTGTCCCTCTGAGTAGGGGCGTTTTGCACGAGCAATATTAAACGCCATAATAAATCCGGCTTCAGTTGTTACATCTGCCTCTTTAATAAACATTGTCATAACCTTGGTTTGGTTATTAAGTTTTGCTTTTAAAGACAATATTTTAGTTCGCCGTAACTCGCTACCAGCAGGAAATTGTTGGCTGAAAGAAAAGTGATTTGCCTCATAATGACGTTTAAGATTACTGGCCTTGAGCTGTGACAATGTTACTTCACATATCAGACACATCGGTTTTCCGTTTCTCTCTACAAAAACAAAATCCTCTTCCCACTCTACCTTAAATCTCCTGTTTTTCGTCTTCATATTTGCGTTTTCCAGACAGCATAGTTACTTTTAATTTTCACTTAATTTTCTTTCACAACTTATAATTTTTCATTTTCACAACTTCTAATTTGCACAAAAATATAATTTGACCACACCTAAACTAGAGGAATTTAAAATAACACTATTTAGTCACAGGCCTACTAATCTACAAAAACAAAATTTTTAACTTTAAAATATTCAGTTTAAAATTAAATTTACCAGTTAACTAGAAGAATTGGATCAAAGCATTTAGTTAATCTAAGGACATAACCAAAGGGTAAGCCAGCAACGCCTCGCTCAAATTAAAATCAGCGATGTCTGGGACCTGATGTTGGTAAAGCCGCAATTTTTTCTTAGAAATTTACTGGAAATTTTTTCCTTAGAATCCCAGGGGGAAACTAAATGCTTTGATCCGAAGAATTTAAAAATCCTATTTATACACACGCCTACTAATCTACGCAAGCAAAATTTTTTAACTTTAAACTGATTTACTTTTAAAATTATAATAATCTTATATGTATATTGTTTTCAAAGATAAATAAATGGCTCTTTAAAATATGCATTTCTAAAATGTGGCTCCCAAAGTTACTATAGTTGGCCACCCCTGCTATATTGGAATCCAACAACGGTCGAAAACAGTTGGATTTACGTAGGCACGTCCGTCGCTAAAAAAATATACCCTATGAGATTCAGTGGCTGATCCAGGATTCCGGTGAGGGGGGGCGCAACTATGGTTTAAAAATGGTATATGCTGAAAACTGAACAATAGTTTGAAGATACGCCACCACTCGCAAATGACAAATGCACACAATGTATCAATTAAAAGATACGAGTCGAACAGATTAGCAAGTAGCTACCACTCGCAACGATGAAAGTTGCTCAAGGTTCTTTGCCACTCGAAAAGTCAAAGGGGATGTTGGATTATTCATTTGTTTTGGTTTGTAAATGGTGGAAGTGTAAAACTTCCCAATCATTAATTTTAGTTAGTAAAACTTGGGAAACGTACTTTATTCAAATTCACGAATCATCATAAATTCTATCAACGTAAAATACAGGAAGTAAAAATTTACATTTATTTAAAATAGCAGTCACAGCATAGATGCAATACATACCTTGTACGTATATAACTTCGTCGGCAAGTTATGATAGTGTGACTTCTTTTGTTTTTTATATTATTTGCCACGCTCA
The DNA here is from genome assembly GCA_963924295.1 of Dioctria rufipes. Lineage (NCBI taxonomy): Eukaryota > Metazoa > Arthropoda > Insecta > Diptera > Asilidae > Dioctria > Dioctria rufipes. The sequence continues at coordinate 278,939,545 of OZ002740.1, read as the reverse complement.
GGAGATATCCCATGAACTATGATGCAAAGCACAGCATATCGAGAAGGTGATAAAGGAAGGAATTAGGGAACGTAAGGAGGGTGGCGAAGGTGCTGATGTATGTCACCCTAAAAACTTTCGCAGATTGCATGCCGGAGGAAAGACAGAAGATTGGAGACTGTTCCACGTTCGCACACAACCGAAAGTATTTTGAAGGGTAAAAGGATGTGCGCGGCTTGCAGTGCGAGTATTACATGGAGGAATCAGGGATCAGACTATACATTTCATCAGAACATTGATCATGCATGTAGCAATATAGGAACGAAAGGCAAACAACATTGCGGCAGTGCTCGTAAAAGGCCAGATGACAAGTTTTTGCCGCATCTCCAATGAGCTGAAGGTTCTCTTTTTGACAATATCCAACGAAGGTAAGACTCTGCGACCAGCCCTGGCCTACATATGGAAATTGTATTCCATTCTAGGTCTGTTGTAGGACTTGTAGAGGAGCGCTAGAGTCGATGGGCTGAAATATTTTTTACACCTTTTCAGAAATCCAAGATATTTCGATGCTTATTTGGCAACAGAGAAGTTGTGATCTGTTCAGCTGAACATACTGCAAATATTAATGTCAAGAATGCATAATTAATTTTTTTTGTCTTCGCTCATAGACATAACATTAAAGAGAACAGAAGCCGTTTCCTCTGATATTGCTCTGCCTGTTGTTATGTTAAATAAATTTTCATTGTCTATGCTTCTATCAAAAATATTCATGTTTTCTTTTATACTTAATATTATATTTTCTACAGGTGTTCTATCTTTTTTAATTCTGTGAGTTTCCAATTCGTGAGTAGTGTCATTTCTGCCAGTAATATGCAATTCTTCAAGCATTCTGGAAATAATTTTAGTATGGATGCTGTGGTTTAGCGCCCAACGCTACCGGGCAGATACTGAATTGCTGAAATGAGTGACACCTGTTAGAGAGTTTGCAGCATCGGCATTAATAATTTGTTCCAGCGTAAGATGAACAGGAATTCTAGTTAAGTTATTAGATATCCTTTTAATACCGAAAGCCCCTCTTCAAAATTCATACAATAACGTTGACTTTTTAATTTTTAAATCAATTAAGTTACAGTAATACTGTAATATCCACCTAGCATAATTGGGCTGATTGAATGAGAAAAACAAATTAGCCATATCAAATAGAGTGTTTATATATAAATCAAAATCACTGGTTCTAATACTCCCTGAAAATTTCAAATAAATGTTAATGAATTCAATATACTGCATATAATAATTAGCGGTTTTACCCCAAGAACAACGTAAAGTTTCTTTAACAAAAGTCTCATAATCATTTACCGTTTCTTGAAATGATGGCAGTATATTTAGATTCTGATTACACTCAACAGGATTGTCTTGTATATATTTTAAATCTTGTATTAATTTTTCTGAATAATTTGTTCAATGTTTATATTTTGGAGTGCACTTGACAATAGGGGATGAATTCTTTTGCATCTGTTAAAATGTTTACTACTCACGAAGCCATTGACTGATCCTTCTGCTAAAACACCGGACTGTACTAATATGTCAGTAATTCCACAGGAATCAATATATTTTCCAACAGCCTCAAAAAAAGCCATTTGAATGTGGAAGGCACCTAAATTTATAAAAATGTTATCAAATTTAGGCTCTATAGACTAGTTATTTTTTTGTAGCATTCCAAATGATAATCAAGATGTTCCACAGGGTGTGAAGAAAGTTCAATATCGCCATACTTAAAGCCTTTTTATACCCTAGATGAAATCATAGGGGTATACTAAGTTTGTCATTCCGTTTGTAACACTTCGAAATAATGATGGTAGAGCAAAATGGATTGGACATATATTCATAATATTAAGTTATTTTAATTTTTACATGTTCGTCCGTTCGTCCGTCCGTCTGTGCGCACGATAACTCGAGAACGCGTATACTTAGAGAGCTGAAATTTTGTACACGGATTTTAAAAAAAAAAAGTAAAATTAAGTTCGAAAATGAGACAAATCGGGCAACTCCTTCGTGGGGTTGCCATATAAAAATTTCGTTTCCCGCTATATATTTGGACACTGCCTGAGAACGCGTCGATGTGGAGAGCTGAAATTTCGTATGTGATGTTTTTACTATATTAGCAAATAAAATGTCAAAAATGGACTAGATCGGGCAACTCCTTCTTGGTGTTGCCATATAAAAATTTAGGTTTTTTACGTATACTTTGAAAACGATCAGTCCAAGACATTTTTATTGTACTAAAAACTTCTGCAGAATACGAAATCCTATAAAATTGGTTATAATCCTTTTTTCTGTGCACCAATCCGTTCTAAAAATATATGCGAAAAACAACTTCAAAAATCAAACTTGTACAGATAGGTGACCATTCTTACATACGGGCATTCATCTAGGGTATCATAAGAATTGGTCTTAGACCAATTCTAGCTTTTTTACTTGTTTTTCCGAAAATTAATCACGTTTATACACTTATTCAAAGTATCATCGCAAAAGTTTTTCACTTTCTCACTTCCATCACAAAGGAAATATTTACCCATTTGATTAAATCGATAACAAAACTTTAACTTAACTTTCAATTTAAAATCACTTTAGCGTTGAAACTAGATTCTCTTACCAGTACTACGTAATGAGCAATGAGATGGCGTCGAAAAGATGCTTCTAAAAATGCAGTTCATCCTTGATGTTTTCTTAGCGTTATCTTAATCACTTAGGCTATTTGCACACACGACGGCGATGGCGTGTTCGTACCGTAGTACATATAAAATATGTAGAAACAAATCAGCCGATTGCACATATGACGGCACCGGCACGGCAATATAAAAATATAGCAATGTAGTGACCTGGCACCGGCTCTGCCGTCGTGTGTGTAAACAGCCTTAAGGCCAAAACACAGTGAGGACGACACAACAAAGTCGCCGTAAATTGGTTGCTGTCAAAGATTCGAATATAAGGAAGTCCCATATACTTAGCACAATGAGGGCGACGCGATAAGTTGCCAACAAAAAGTTTGGGAATATCTCTAAAATAGTCGCCAACATAATTGACATTTCTGTGTGGACAGTGAATAATTGACATTCATGTTATGTGGATTTGGATATTTTTATGAAAGATAGTAAATTAAAAGATAATAGTAAATAAACTAGTTATTAAAAACTTATATAAAATTAATTTCATTTATTAGTTTGACAAATTAGGGGTTTTGGGGAGGTATTAATAGAAAAATGTTATGTTGTTCAATAAACGTCATCCCATAGAAATCTCTTCTTAGTCTTCTTTTCAGTTTTTTCTTTATGCTTTACAATTTTAAGTAAGCCGCATAAGCTATACTAGCGATTTTCCTTAATTTTTGCCTTTTTTCCATTTCTTTTACAATAAATAAAGCAAAGATAGCTGTCAAAAACTTTTGTCGAGTCGCGTTCATTGCGTTAATACACAACATCATCGCCAACTAAGTTGCCAACATTGCTGTGTCGCTCTCACTGTGTTTTGGCCTTAAGAGTGAACAACAGTTACATCGGCAACTATGCGGCGTTTCTCAAGCGACTGCATATTCAAAAGCTGCAAGCGATCTTCATAGGGTGGAAGAATCAATGAGTTATTCCAGGGTAAGTCCCTAAGAAGAAAGTGCAGGAAGTTTCGCTGAACAGACTCGATACGGACGGTGTGTGTACCAGAAAAAGGCGACCAGACCTGGCTAGCGTATTCAAGAAGTGGTCTCACAAAGCAAGTATATAAACGTAATGTTATGGAGGGATTCGAGAGCTCTCGGAACCAATGTTTTATAAAGCCCAGCATATAACTTATCTTAGATACCATGTGGTTTATGTGGGAGTTAAAATTCAATCTATGGTCACATTTGACACCCAAGTCACAGACAGAACTAACGCGGCGAATCGAGGAAGCCGAGAGCCCATAGACATAAGAGATAGGATTCAGATTCCTGTGGAAAGTCATCATCTCACATTTGATGTGAGTACTAAATTATTGCTTTTGCACCCATCGTAAAATTTGTGGAGATCACCCTGTATTAGTTGACAATCATTAAAAGATTTAATCTGAGCGAAAAGTTTAATGTCATCAGAATAAATCAAGACCTTACAGTACCTCACAACAGAGGCAATTTTGTCAATAGACAGAATAAATAGCAACGGGCCTAAATTACTCCCTTGAGGTACGCCAGACGAAGCTTTCAAGACTCTAGAGATGGAGTGGCGGAAATATATTTGGTATGTTCTGTTATCTAGATATGACTCCGTCCATTTTAGGAACGTTATGGGAAACCCATACTTTTCCATTTTAAACAGTATCACGGAGTGAGATAGCTTGTCGAAAGCTTTACTAAAGTCTGTATAAATACAATCTGTCTGGTAGCCTTTTTCAAACCCGTGAATGGTATCAGAGACAAATTCCAAAAAGTTAGTGGTTGTAGATCTGCCCGAAATAAGCCCATGTTGGTTTGAAGAGAGCAAATTCTTGCAGGAAATTGATAACGGAGAGTAGATCATAGATTCAAATAACTTGGGCATGCAAGATAATTTTGCAATAGGCCTATAGTTAGAGACATCTTTTTGACTGCCTTTTTTGTAGACAGGTATGATAAATGAATTTTTCCATAGCTGAGGAAAACAACCACTATCGAGCGATTTTTGGAAAATAATTCTCAGCGGGGTTGCCAGGGAGAGGCAGATTTACTACAGTTTAGCTCTTAGAATTGTTTACTACACTCCAACTCATTTCTACTATACTTTTGAGAATTATATAAAATAAGCAACAAATATATAATTAAATTACTAATCAAGAAATTTTTCGATATACATACCATATATGTTTCATCAAAAATTTCTTAGTTTTTCAAGAGTTTGATAATGGACAATCTTATGTATATCTCGAGCTTTTGGGGGAAAATATTAAAATTTATTTTAATTTATTTATATGTAAGCCATAGCAATTTTCAAATTCTTATCAAAACGAAATAAACGCCCATTTCGCCTCATTTAATTCAAACTTAAAAATTATTATTAGTGCATATGTATATGGGATCAGTTTGGCTGTTCACTTTGGCGTATACGGCAGACAAGAACCAAGCCATCCTGCTAATACGAAACGTCCTCTTTTTGCAAAGAAATTTCCTTTTCAAATATTTTTTTTTTCACTAAATGTTCATAAAATTACTTAATTTCAATGATACCTACGTGAAGTTCGTGTAACTTATAAGTATAATAAAAATTTTAATTTTGTTATGAAAATTTATAATTTTATATGTAAACTAGTTTTTGAAATGAAATTCTTAAATAAAATCTCTACATATCTATAAATATTTTAATAAAATTAATTTCTTAACAATTCGTTCAGTTTTCTCATTAGTCGTTAACTGCGAATTAACAACTCAATTTTTTAACATATTGATGAGTTATCACTACCAAAATTTGTACTTGTCATCTCATGTTTATGAAATTACCACATCAAGCTAAAAATGATTAATAAAATCGTACCGTATTTAGTAATAACCTACAGACAATTTTCAATTAATCTTATAGTGAATTCTTTTCTGTGTTAGGGTCGTAGCATACTGCATACAGCAATATGCTACACGACGGCTAGCAGCAGCACCTAGCGAGCCACACGACAAACGTGCGATTGTTGAGACTCGACCACACGTTTCAAGTCTGACGGAGACGAGTGCCGACAAAGAGGTTGAAAAAAAATAAGAAGAAGAAAAAATGGAAAAATGTTTTTGAGGTTGTGAAGTAAAAGGCAGAAAAAATATGTTTTTCTTTAAAAAGTACGAAAAAGTTTTAAAATAAAGCAAGAAGATCTAGAAATATTTGCGGAATCATTGAGAGGAAAAAGTAGTGAGGCAGGAAAAGTTTTTTGGGCGACATATTAGCGGATCAAATGGGCAAAATTTAATTGCTTTTTGCCGCGGAAAGGTGGCGATTACTCGTCTTTTTTTTCAAGAATTCCATCAGCAATTCGGCAATTTTTATGTGACATTTCCCACCATTTCTCTTGGACTGACTGAACAAAAGGATTGTTAGCGTTCCAGATCCGAAAGTTCGCAGCCTGAATTTACCAGGATTAAAGGACGTCCTTAAGAATTAAATTGTGGCCCTGGAGATAAGGAATAGTGCTCCAAAATGGTGGTGTGCCAAACTACTGGTGAGGATTCTCCATGAGGATATTACCAAATTACGAGTATGCAAAAAATGGGCTAAGATTGTTTATAAGATAAATTCTCATAGACAAATTTAATTAATTTACTGACTAGATTCCGTTCTAAAAAGACTTTTTTGTTAAATACAAATTTATTTTAATATTGCCTAGCTTTAGATATAAAAAGTTCGTATTAAACCTTGTTTTTTTTTTATTTGAATTTTGACACATTTGTATGTTTATTTTTAATCGTACAACTCTGTATAATATAATAATATATGTGTAAACATATTTTTTCTATACATATTTTTTCTATACATATTTTTTTTTTATTACAATGTTAATTTTTCATGATCCTATAATAATATATGTGTATATACACGAGTAGTAAAATTAGAGTATTAATATTAGAGAAAAAAAAAAATCTTATCTATGCCTATAATAATTTTTATCAAGATTATGCATATAATATAAATATTCTTATTTTATTACTATTTTTAATGTTTTTTGGTATAATAGTCTATGTGTATGTATATATATTTTTTTTTTTCTAAACATATTTGTTTTGTTCCTTCTACTATTTTTTTTGTAAAATAGGTAGTTATCTCTTGCTGTCTCTGGTTATTTAGGTACTTGATACTGGAGAATAATTAAACTACCTGTAATTGTCGTGGACTGGTAATTGAATTTGGCTTAGGTTGATTAAATGAAGGTGGAAGAGGTGGTGGTGTTGGGGGTTGTATTGACATATTTTGCCGGTTACTTGCCTGTGTAGGCTGGGCAGATCGGGGGTTGATTGATTCTTTTAATCCTGTCCGTTTGGTTTGATAAAGAGTTCTCTCTTTGATCGCTGTCGCTATTTCTTGGGTAGGGGGTTGTGAGATCATTCGGGGTGTGTTTGCTTTCGCAATTTCTGATTGGAAATTTTGGGTGATTTGTTTGACTTTGTTTGTCATCACCGTTTCCTGTGGTAGGGTGAAATTACTAAATTTTACATCCGCTTTAGGCTCATGAGTTAAGGTTTCTGTAGTTTCTATGCGAAGTTGAGGGTTTGCCTCAGTGTCTAACTGAACCTTTTGGTTATTGACGGTAATTATTTTGGGTGTTTTGACTATGATATTCTTTTTCTTGTTCCTGATAAACTTACATAGTTTCAATATTCCGATTATGCTGAGTAATAATATTACTACGGAGCTCAGTGATAGGGAGCTTATTTGAACCATTTCTGTTTTATTTCGCTCTTTTCTTTGTTTGTCTAGCGTATCTATCTGCTCTTCCAGCTGATCCAAAGAGTATGAATTTTCGTTTAGAATATTATTGGCATCCTCTGCTTTTAGCATGATTATGTGTTTTTGGGTATTCTGAGTGGTATTATTAAGGAATTTATGAATGGTTTCATTCATATTAGATTTTAGTGGATGCGGATATTCTGGTTGTGAAATTTTAATGTTCTGATTGTCTTCATCTTCGAAATATATAATTTGGTCAGCTATTTGGAAGTGACAAGGTTCGTTTAATATTAGTACTCCGCTGCCGAATAAGTTGGAACTATGTAAATTTTTCCTGCATGAAATTGTAATTTTCTGCGTGGTGGGAAACGAGAAGAGCCAGGAATTTTTCCTTGTTAACTTGATTAACAATTGCGGAGCTTGAGTTTGTACTAAATAATCGCAAGTACCAGTTTCGTTATAAGGATTGAATAAGAAATTTATAGGACATTCTTTTACGTAATGCCCCTGAAGTATGGGGTTTAGCAAAGGACCTATGTAGGTGCTTTCATTAAGGCTACTAGACACTTTTTTGTATACTCGGAATTCAGATTGCTTGAATGTCACGAACTCTTGTGTGGATATGTGACTTGCAATGTAGGCATCCTTAATATCCAGTACCAAAGAGTGGTTGTCCGGGGTTTTGAAAGGGAATAAATGAATCTGCTGCAGTTTAAAAGGAGGCATGTTAAGGATAGGGAACGTGATTCTAATTACGAGTAGATTGTTTAGGAGTCCAGATTTTACTTCAATCGCCTGAGTTAGAATCGCTAGATCCTGAAAACTGTTAGAATCCTTTGGGTGAGCTTTATGATAGGTTTCCAGTAGTGTAGATGGTGATAATAGTAAGGGATGTACTTGGTTATTTTTCAGAGCTGTTAAAATTTGTATGAACGTTTGTTGCCTTAGCTCTATATCTAATACTTGTAGGCTAATCGTAGCTACTACTTCCTGAAGGCGTTGACGTGTGTTCAATTCACCATTAACCATGTCTAGTAGATCATTAACGGTTTTAGTTAATTCCCTTTGGTTAGTCTCAAGTTGATTTATAGGTTTTCTCAGTTTTTCGAACGATGACTTGAAAAGCGTTATCTGGTGTTTTTCTAGTTCTAATAGCGCTTGAGTATCTGTTTCCAAGTTGGCAATTTTACTGTAGATTTGCTTTTCATTAGAGGCATCCATCGTACCAAAAAGGTAATGTAAGCCACTACCTATTCCATCGAACAGGGATCTTCGATGTCGAGTGGTTATCATCTCTCTAATGGTCGTTGTTCTCTTTCTGATCGACTCTATCAAACTATGTATGTATGAGTTTTGCTCCGTACATGCGCTAGTTGTAGCATTATGTACTCTGCATAGTTGACTAATGAGAAAACCTGTGTGTTCTATTAGTGTAGTTTCAGCTTCCAAGTCGCTTATGTTTATTTGAGTGAATAGATTCCATGTGTCGTGGAATAATAAGATTTTTCCCAAATCCTCAAACATAATTCCCGTGTTGTTTAGGGTCTGAACTTCATAGGGTTCCGTAGCAGCATTTGTTATTATCATGAGGCTTGGCAAAACGGTAATCATGAACATTAGGGCCATATCTAGAGGAGAGAAAAATCTGTAAAATTGCTCCAAATAAAGATCTCGAGGAAAAAAAAAAAAAAAAAAAAAATTGAAGATATATTATAAACTCAAGGTATATTATATATAAAAAAAAAAAAAAATATTATTAGTTTTTTTTTTCTTTGTTGTGTTTTAAATCAGTATTGTTACAAAATAATGGAATTAATTCACTGAAGGTGTTTTTTCAGGTCAACTGACCGAATTTGCATTTTGCTAATTGTGCATTTTTTGCATATATGTCAAAATTATTTGTATTGATTTGTAAATCAGTTCTGACGGTACACCTCAAATGCATTGTTTACTTGTGATAATAATTGTGTCATGCAAAAAAAAAAAAAAATTTAAATTGTTATGACTTGTATTTCATGTTGATATGATTGGCTTTTTTGGAGTTTTATGGTTGACCGGGATTACATGGTGATTTTCAAGATAAGCAGTTTTTATGTATAAATAGCGTGTGATATAAATCAATTTCACCTGTTAAGTTTTGATATTCATTCAAGTATTATGGCTAACGAAATTAGTGAGGCAATTGACAGGCTCATTGCTAAAGTGGAAGCAAACAAGATCCCAGAGAGGAACATCAGCGATCTGACGCTGTATCCAGCCGGCCAACCGATTGAGCCCTACGTGCCCAAGGCGTTACCTGGGACAGCACAGGGGGCACCGGATTATCTTCCTGGACCACGGAGGTTGACCCTCGAGGAGTACAGGAAAAGAACGGGGCTGAGCTGTCAGGATAAGCAGGAGAGTCCAGTTAAACCTCTACCAACTCGAGGTGGTAAACGCGCCAGGGTGGCCAGGGAGTTGCAGTATTTTAGACTGAGGGCTAGTCTAGCAGCGACAAAGGAGGAACGCTCGAGATATGAAGGACTGGCTAAGGAGAAATTAAAAGAGCTGAATATTATAAAAAGGGCGAAAAAGAATAAAAAAAAATGAAGTTCGTAGTTAAATTTTTTTTGTTAAATTTAAATAAAATATATTATTCAGTTGTATATGTATTTTGTTTTCTTTTTTTTTTGTTTTTTTTTTTTTGAACAAGGTATACTTCTCTTTTTTTTGATTAGGCATGTTGGGCTGCCTTTATTGTTGTTTGGGGAAATGTCGTCTCTTTTCTATCTTCTGGTTGTGGTTTCTTGAGTACTTGCGTGTGAAGCGCTACTCGAGTGTTCACATACGAGCATCCCCTTCTTGATATTTTGGCGTTTCGCAGAGAGTTTAAATAAAACTAAATCGGCAAGTAGTAGGTAGGCGTGTCAAGTTGGACCGAGATTTGCATTACTTTAGGTTGAGGGCTATTTTGGCCACTGTAAAAGAGGAGCGTGTAAAGTTTGATTGGCTGGCGAAGGAGATAAGAAAATTAATGCTTTAAAAAGGATGAAAATAAAAATATTCTTAAGTAGGTAGTTCTACTCTGAGTAAAAAAAAATTTTTTTTTTTTTTTTAAAATAAAAGTAAATTATCCAAAGTATGTTTCTCTTTCTCTCCCTTGTCTGGTTTTCAAAGATTAGCCATTATTCGTGAAATGGTTTTAACCTGTTGTTGTGCACTGTTGCTCTTCGTCTGCCGATTTGAATAATAGTATTTACAGGATTGAAAGCTTTTATTACTAGATATGGACCTAGCCATATCTGGGACAACTTGTGTTTCTTAGCCGGATTTTTCAGTAGAACTTTTTCACCTGGCTGGAATGTAACCGGACGTGAATGCTTATCATAGTATAGTTTTGACTTTTCCTTAGCCTTAAACAGATTTTTTCGGGCGATAGCATACGTTTTTTGTAATTTGTATTTAAGGATGTGATAGTAACTTTCGTGGTTGTAAATGGGTTCTGGTTCTCTTCTTAGATTTGATGGTACATCCGCTGTAAACCCAAACAAACAATCCATTGGAGTGAGTTTAGTGCCATCATGTGGACTATTATTGTATACGAAAGCCGCGGTTCTCAGGAATCGATCCCAAGCCTTTGGATTTTCAGACACAATAGATCTTAAATACTCCACTAGAGGTCTGTGGGTACGTTCAAGTGCGCCGTTGGATTGTGGATGATAAGCGGAAGTCTGTAATTTTTTTATTTTCAGGAGTTTACAGACGCGTTTAAAAAGATCGCTTAAGAAGTTAGAACCCTGATCAGTTACTACCTTTTTAGGAATGCGGTAACGAGTAATTATCTCGTCGAAAAATATTCCTGCTACCGTTTCTGCTTCGCCATTCGGCATGGCATAACAATCTACGAATTTCGTCAGATTGTCTTGGAATGTCAAAATGTATTTGTTGCCTGAGTGTGTTTCTTCAAGAGGACCTACTATATCCAAATAAACTTTCTCGAATGGCATTAGAGCGGTATCTGTTAAGACCATTGGCATACGATACCCCGGGCTAGCCTTCATTTTCTGGCATTTAGAACATTTTCGAATATATTTCCTGATAGAACTAAGCATGTTTTTCCACTTATATTTCTTTTTTATTCTTTTATAAGTTTTGATTACTCCTTGATGACCACCAAATGCGGAGTCATGGTAGTCCTTTAAAATTATTTGAATTTCTTCAGGGTTGGAAATAATCTCAGGTAATTGATTTTGGGAATTTATTGAATTACTATTCGAAGGTGATTTGTCGTGCTCAAATGTATTGGTTTCAGGTTGGTTGCTTTCAGTTGAGCCAATTTCTACTGAATCATCTTGGGAGTTCTTTGAATATTTTCGAATTTTTCGGGTTCTTTGGTTTTGTGTTATATTTTCAATATTATTTTCTGTCTCCTTCATTTGCGATCTCGTAACAACATGGCATCGTGCTTGCTTATATTTTGATGGTTGCGGAGAGTTAGAATCATCGTTGTCTATATCAGAATCTATACGGTGATGTACTTGAGCTTCCACAATGATTGAATTGGGATTTGTTTGGTTTATTTGGGCAGGTATTCGGCTAAGGGCGTCTGCATTAGTGTTAAATTTTCCAGGCTTATATTCAATTGTGTAGTCAAATTCCGAAAGTTTATGGTGGAACCTGACTAATCTCGAAGTTGGATCTTTTACATTGAATACACCTTTAAGGGGTTTGTGGTCTGTATAAACCGTGAAAGTTCTCCCTTGTAGGTAACACCTGAAGTTCCTGGCGGCCCATACAATAGCGAGCAACTCTTTCTCTATTGTGGAGTATTTTTGTTCCGCCTTATTTAAACTTCTACTTGCATACGCTATTGGCCTGTCTGTGCCTATTTTCCCTTGGGATAAAACAGCTCCCAACGCTTCATTGCTAGCATCTGTTGTCAAATTAAAGGGTTTGGTAAAGTCTGGATATATGAGTAAAGGAGGATTTACTAGGGAATTTTTAATTTTATCGAAAGAGTCTTGGCACTTTTGAGTCCAATTAAATTTGACGTCTTTCCGTAATAGATTCGTTAGTGGCCTGGCAATTTTTGAAAAATTCGGAATAAACTTTCGATAGTAGTTGGCCAACCCAAGAAACGATTGAGTTTGTCTCACAGTTCGGGGTTGAGGAAAATTTTGAACGCAGCTTGTTTTACTGGGATCTGGAAGTGCTCCTTCATTCGAGCATTTGTGTCCGAGGTAAATTACTTCTCTGCGAAGGAACTGACACTTTTCGGGTTGTAATTTAAGATTATGGGCTCTAAGTCTGTCGAATACCTTAGCCAATTTCTCGTTATGATCTTGTAAATTTTTTCCATATATTACAATATCATCGAGATAGACAAAGCATTCTAATCCTTGGAGACCCGTTAGAATGTAATTCATTAGGCGCTGAAAGGTCGCAGGTGCGCCTTTCAGCCCAAATGGCATTCTCTTAAATTCATAATGCCCGTAAGCAGTACTGAACGCAGTTTTAGGTCTATCCCTTGGATCAACAAGTACTTGATGATATCCGCTTGCAAGGTCCAGTGTAGTAAAATAGCGCGAGTGCCCAAGTTGGTCTAGTATATCTTCTATCCTGGGTAGTGGAAAGGCATCCCCTATAGATTTTTCGTTTAACTTACGAAAATCTACTACTACCCGCCAACGTTTATTGCCGTCTGGCCCAGCCTTCTTGGGAACTACCAGTAACGGAGAGTTCCACGGGCTTTTACTTAGTTGAATTATGTCATTCTCTAGCATCTCTGTTATTTGCTCATTTATGACTGCCCGATGTGTCTCTGGGAGTCTATACATTTTTTGGTTTATGGGTGGTTGATTATATAATGTGGGTATGGTATGCTTTATAGTGTTAGTGCACGTTAGCCTGTCTCCTTTTAGATAGAAAAGATCATTATATTTATAGCATAGTTCAAGAATTGATTTTTCCTCTTCTTGATTCAAATTTTTATCCAACAGTAATTCTCTACGTAAAGCCGCGAGTCTATCTTGATTATAATGTTTAATGCGGTTTACGTTTACCGAATATGGATTGGAATTTAAATCTGTTTTATTATTTTTGTGTTTGTAGTAGCTACTGTTTTGTGCACGAGAGAAAGATGGACCACCTTCTTTCTGAGAACTTTGGGTATTATTGTCGTCCAAAGATAAATAGAGAGGTTTAAAATAGGCTTCTTTCTGAAAACTTTGGGTATTGTTGTCGTCCAAAGGTAAATAGAGAGGCTTAAGAGAGGCTTTTTTCTGAGAACTTTGGGTATTGTTGTCGTCCAAAGGTAAATATAGAGGCTTAAAATTATAATAATTAATTGGAACTAGAGTAAGCGTTAGGTTCTTTAGGTACACTGGTTGCGTGTTTACGTTTAGAACTGCTATTGGTATAAAACTTCTATGAGGACTAACTAGGCAATTTGCGACAAATACTCCTTCTTTAATCTCCTGAGACAAACAGACCATTTCCTGGTCTAATTGTAATGGTATACTCAGTACCATTTGAGATCGAGGAGGTATTCTATTGGATCGCCGAAGTACAACTTCATATTGCCTACTTTCGTCTTCATTCTTGTTTTTCAAGGTACTCGAAATTTCTTCTATTTGAGGTAAGGAATTTTTGCTATTGGGTGCCATTGAAGTGGTAGCAGAAGATTTAAATTGCTCCTCTATTTGATCCCTTGGTATTTCCTCCCCATCTTCTGTGGATGTTTCGAGAGGTACCGCGAACTCAATAGGGTTGGTTTCCGTGCGAGGAAACCGGAGTAATTTGTTAGGGCCTTCTATATTGCAATTTTTTGCAAGAAAGTCATTACCTAACAGCCCATCGTGAGAGAGTTGGGCGTTATCTTCTACAACCTGTAGATGGCATGGGATACTGCGGCTTAGTAAAAAGTTGCCTTGGCAGCTACCCAATGTTTCTCCATCTCCAAATGGAGTTTTCAGAGTGACCTTTTGACTCTGTTCTATACGTTCTGGCGTATCAAGTGCTTTCTGTTTTATAAGACTTACTTCAGCTCCAGTGTCCACTATCAGCCGAACGGCTGTGTTTTTGCTTATGTCTAATGGTAAATCTACCACTGGAACGTTTTCTCTAGTATCTTGTTTTTTTGTTTGAAAGGACCCTGAAGTAATTTGCGCCGTTCTATTCAATGTCGAGCCGGGGATTTTTCGGTCGACAGTGTGCCGTTTCCCGAATGTGTGGCCTCCCATCGTTGTTTCTGCTGACAAGTGGACACGATATGTCCTCTTCTGCCACAGAAGTCGCACATATTATGTATGTGATTAATTCTTTGCTCCTGATTTGCAGATCCCCACCGAACATTGTTACTCGTGTTTGCATGTTCGGGTGGTGCCTTAGCATTTTGCTTGCAATGTTGGGCATCATGGCCCTTTATTCTGCAGTTAATGCAGAAAGGCGTATTCTTACGTTTTAGGCACTCGTCATACGTGTGCCCTTTGTAATTGCAGTAGCTACAGGTGATCTTATTTAAGAGTACTTTTTGCTTGTCGTACTTTCTTTCTGCCTGTTGCTGAAAAGATTTCTGGTAGGGAGGTGGGCTTCCGGAAGATTTCCTTGTCACAGAGCGCCAATTATGTTCAGGGATTTCGTCGGTACTAAAGGGTACTAAAGTTTCCTTTGGCGGTTCCGGTATTGGAGATATACTACTTTCAGTTTTTATATTATGTCCTCCGAACTCCTTTGTGTGAGGGTGGGAAGATAAATTTACACTCTCGTGTATGGGATAACCATAAGCATTAGCGAAATTTGGAATATTAGGTCTTAGAAAATTGCCCATTTGGAAAGAGTTTGTGGGGTTAGGAATATAGCTTGTTGGTTGAGGCGTGAAAAAGAGTCCTTGTTGCAACCTTTCCATATCTAATGCCTTTTGAATGAGTTTGTCCACTGAATCCTCATTTAAGGTGAGTAGATAGGCTCCTAGATGCGGGTTATATGCACCATTTTTCACTGAAGCCATTGCAAAATCTTCTATTTGTCGCTTCACCATATTGAAATTTTCAGCACCATATTTATTCTGTGCTGCCTCATTACATTGTAACAATAGGCCTTTTAGCCTAGTTGTGAAGGAGTTAAATGACTCGTGCGGGTATTGTCGGCAAGTGATTAATCTATTTATCAGCTCATGGTAAGTCTCACGAGGTAAGTAATTACGATAAAGTAATTGTTCAACCTCTACAAATGTTGTGAGTGAGCTAGATGCGATTAGCTGGTATGCATTTCCTCTCAATCTAGTGGGAAAAATCTGCATAAAAGCTTGCTTTTCCTCCTCTTCTAGGCACTGTTGTACTTGTTTGCAACAGCCTATAAAGGTTTGCAATTCTGTGAGAATTTGGGGACTAAATTCTCCAGAAAACAAGGGCACCATTTGTGCTGTCAGTTTAACTACTTTTTCATAATTCACTGGCATTTTGGCTGGTTGGTTTGGTTGCTTTCTCTGGGAAATATCTGGAGTATCGTTATTAGAA
Organism: Dioctria rufipes; assembly: GCA_963924295.1. Classification (NCBI taxonomy): domain Eukaryota; kingdom Metazoa; phylum Arthropoda; class Insecta; order Diptera; family Asilidae; genus Dioctria; species Dioctria rufipes. Next base: position 278,923,650 of record OZ002740.1, on the reverse strand, counting down.
GTAGGCGAGGTTAATGATTTTTCTGTGATTAGGGCGTTTAAGCTATTTCTTCTTACTAGAAAATTAATTAGGCTGTGCCTTCTGAAACGTTTACCTGAGCGATGCTCACGATACCAGTTTACGGAAGGTCGACTTTGGGATGAATTACACTCTACTCTTGGGCTATCTGGAGGACTGGTATTATCAAATGATAATGAATTTATTACCGTCTCAAAGGTAGAGCATGAAGAACTACGGCCAGTTTTAGGCATGAAAGCAAAACCTGCAGATGTTTTTACTCAATATTAGTGAGAGAGATGGAACGAGAGAATAGGTAATTTAACGAGCTTCGATCAATAACCAGAGAAATCAGATTAATTATTTGAAATTTGTTCAATCTCTTTTTTTTTATATATATATATATACCGCAGTGACTATTATATATATATTTTTTTTTTTTTTTTTTTTTATGATTAACAATTTTTATTACTTTAATTTATCTTACTTTAACTTGAAGCGACGAATGGAAGAAGATAAAATTTGTTGCCTTTATCCGCTACGCAGATATGAAGTTGTATATCCAAGCTGGTGGCTTCTTTATTGTTATTGAAGAGAGAAAAGAATGGATATTTTCTGTTGTTGGAAATAAGGTGTTCCTATGCACTCGTAGGTTCGAAGATCAAGGTTTTTCAAGGGTTTGAATTTATGTACCTTCCTTGATCCTACCGGCTGCGCCAAATTATTGTTGTGTTTATGAAGCACTTGGGAGGTAGTCGTCCTCAAGTACTCTCATAGGTTCACCTTATGGAGATATTCCAGGTCGAATGTTGATGAATGAAGCCGCAGTAGGTTGAAGGGAGCCGCTTATTAGCTTTACTTCCCTTGGTTCGAAGATGGGAGCCGCTTATTAGCTTTACTTCCCTCGGATATTATATGGGAGCCGCTTATTAGCTTTACTTCCCTTGGTTCGAAGATGGGAGCCGCTTATTAGCTTTACTTCCCTTAGTAAGAACAACTTGAGTTGCTTTGAATGTTACTTGAACACTATTCTTTATTGCAATTCAACATCGTATTTATACAAAAAATCTTACATATAAAATTAACTTTACCTATGCTTCCGTAATGTTTCTGGCCTAACATTTGCTTACCAAAAGTGTAATTTGTATAGGCCAGGTGTATTTTCTTAATTTCCTATTTTGTAATATACAAGCTGCGGAAACTACTCGCAGCTTGTTATTCTTACATCACGACACTCGTTGCTTTATGCGTATATACATATTTCCCAGCTTCATTGTTTCTATCATTCATACGTACCTACATACATATCAATTCACCAAATGCTTGTAGCTTATCATATTACATCATGTCAATTTGGTCACCTATGCTTTACCGCCGGCGCAAGGTTATCGTATTGCAATGTGCGAATTCTTGCGCGCAGGGGTATTGCGTCACTCGGTCAACCTTTACTGGTTTCCTCAAATGGAAATTGGCGTAGGTCAGTGATGAGTGCAATGACAATAAAATGATGTAGTTAGGTATGTATGTACATGCAATGCATTATTTTTTCTTGATATGAATTATAACGCAATATAGGTATGTACGTATATGCAATGCATTATTTTTTCTTGATATGAATTATAATGCAATATAGGTATGTATGTACATACATACAATGCATTATTTTTTCTTGATAGGAATTATAATGCAATGTATGTAGGTATGTATATTCAATACTTCATCTTACATAGATGATATGCATTATAGATGAGTTTATGATATGTAACAAAGGATAGTTTACCTGAATAATCACTAGGTTGAATTATACAAGATCTTGCTAAAATAATAGCCTATTTGAATAATGACTAGGTTGAGTTACAAAAACATTTTGAATTTCCAAAGAATTGATAAATAGCAGAAATGACTAGTTAGACTAAGGATACGTACAGTTTGTGAAAATTAGGCCAAGGAAACTCGCGGAAGTAATTTACCAAGATCAATTGTTCAAACAATTAAATTAAATTATACTTTTTTCAAGTCATGTGCAAGACAATTGTTAGATTAGGTGAGAACATACCTTAGAATCGTTTGCTGCAGAGATTTATTAAATGTGAATTTAGAAAATTTACGATGAAAGCTATTTGGGGAGTTCCGAAGGGTTTCAGTCCGTATAGCTGCATGCAAGCATGAAATCTAAATAATCCTTTCACAGTGACAGTGGAACATTCACGGAGGCGCCTCTGCCTCTGTAAGTTGACGCCATTTTATTGTTTCCTTTATATATATATATATGAATTGACTGGTTTATTGAAGGAGAAATATTTTAATAACAAAGTGGATTTTTAATGTAAACGTGTACAATTTATCTATAATCAAAAGCACGTCCGTAAAATTTTGAGATTTAAATCCGTAGAAATATTAGATGAATTCCGGAGTATTATTAACGATAAGCACAGTGCTAGTCAAGACGATTGAGTAGATTCTTTGGTTCTTATTTAATATATCATATATACTGTTTATATATCACGTATAATCTATCGTATGAAACTTATTTACTATATCGTTACTAAGCCGATGTCGTCTAGCAATCATGTTATGATAACTTGTTAGCTTATAGTATTCGTGTCATTATCTAAGTTTGTTGTAGGAATCACCATTGTCAGTTTGGAAATGAAATTTTTGATTATAACGTAAACATGAAGTGCTAAATTTTTATTTCTCCTATCACTGTTCCGGAGCCCTCTCGCATGAAGGTCGCCTAGGTCCGCCTAGTCTCTCTTTCCAGGTCAACAAGGTACTCTGAAAACATCTGCCCTCAGAGTCAGATGGGTGGCTGGGGCACGCATAGAAAGCAAACCATCTGCGTCTTCGTTGATGGATATGGGTAAGTGCCGTAAGGGTCCCTTCAGGACCGAATGTGTGCCGGCTTTTAGTCTGTAGGCACGAATTTTTTTGATTTTCGTGGAACTTCCCCACACTCTCCGCCAATAGCTGAGGCGAACTAGCGTGCCGCCCTGCAGTCAACGCTGTCCGTCGAGTGATCTGTCAGCTCATGCTGGCAGTCTGGACTTTACGTCCAAGCCAATCACTCAACATAGTTCCATAACATCTGCGCTTCGGTGTTAAACCTGCCACCGAGTCTGTCATTCTTTCGCTCTTTTCTTCCCTACTGGTATGGTGGGAATAAAAGAGTCGGGAAATGACAGATTCGGAGGTGGTGGTTACACCGAGTCGCAGAAAAGAATTCACCATTAGTAGAACAAATTTACTACATTTTTGCTACACTTTTGTATTCGAATTTACTACACTTTCAACACACTGAAGTTCCAGCACTGATCGAAAGTAATTGGCTCTCTCTGAATTATTCGCAAATTACTTTCCATTTTTCTATCAAATCCTCCATTTGGAAGAATATGACATGACACGAAATAGTTTTATAGATATTGCTATGGTTTTGTTAAAGTCTTCTCAGAAACTATTTTAAACAAAATAGTTCCCAAATTTTAAAAAGGTTCCAATGGTGATTCAGTATAGCTAAATTATTTTATAATTGCTGCTTTTGCTACTGATTTGCTGTCGACAATAAACTGTTTTAAAGGGTTTTCCAATAAGAGGTGTTATTTTAATTAGCCCGCTATTTCGGTAGATGTCACTTTTGGAGCTGTCATTTTTTGACATTTGACAAGTCGAAACTACGCCATTAATAAAAGTGGAACGATACACGATTCAACAACGCATTGAAATTATTAAAATTCACTATAAAAATGGTGAAAATGTGTCAGAGACGGTTCGTAAAACTCGAACATTTTTGGGTCGTCGTGAAGCACCTTGTCGGACCGCAATACAGAAATTGGTAGAAAAATTCGAGCTGTCGGGACAAGTTAGTGCTGTGAAAAATAAAACCCGTGCACGTCACTCAAGAACAGCCGAGAATATTGCTGATGTAGCCGAAAGTGTTGAAGAAAACCCAGGTTTGTCCATTCCTCGTCGTTCTTTGGAATTAGGCATTCCACAAACGTCATTACACAGTATTTTGCATAAAGATTTGGGTCTTAAGGCTTATAAAGTTCAGTTAACACAAGAACTCAAGCCGGCCGATCACCAACAACGTCGAGTATTTGCTGGTTGGGGCCTTGAAATGCATGAAAATGATCCGGAATTCCATCGAAAACTCATCTTGAGTGATGAGGCCCATTTCCACCTCGATGGCTTCGTCAACAAGCAAAATTGTCGCATCAGGGGCTCGGAAAACCCAAGAGTTATTGTTAAAAAGCCTCTCTATCCTCAACGTGTGACTGTTTGGTGCGGTTTATGGTCCCGCGGGGTCACTGGACCTTACTTTTTCGAAAATGAGGCTGGAGCAACAGTTACGGTGAATGGATTGCGCTATCGACAGATGATTAATGATTTTTTATGGCAACAAGACGGCGCTACGTGCCATACAAGCAACGAAACCATTGATCTTTTACGGGAAAAGTTTCCGGACCGTGTTATCTCTCGAAGAGGTGATCACAATTGGCCACCGAGATCTTGTGACTTAACACCTTGCGACTTCTTCCTTTGGGGCCACGTGAAAGGGAAGGTCTACGCCAACAGCCCAGCGTCGATGCAAGACCTCAAAGATGGAATTCGTGAAGCTATCGAGGACATAGGGCAGCTACTTTGCGATTTGGTTATGGAAAATTTCATGAAAAGGATATGGTCCTGTAGGCGTGGTCGTGGTGGTCAATGGCTGATGTTATTTTCCATTATTAACGGCATACCTTCCTCTTTATAATGAAATCCGATCATTTATCTCAAAAAATGGCATTTTTCTTTGAATATCAAAATAACACCTCTTATTGGAAAACCCTGAAACTGCCCTTTTCGTCCTTATTAAGGATACATTTAGATCATATTTTAGGAGACGTTTGAGAGAAAGTGCTCGTAAATTACCACTTTTAAGTAAAATAAACCGAAACAAAAGGATACAGTTCTATGAACGGCATGCACTTCAATCAGAAAATTTTTGGTATAAAATATATTATGGACGGATGAGTCGTAACCCCCGGGATATACAAGCCATGAACAAAGTCTGAAAAGAGAGTAGCGGGCCGATTAGCTGGGAAACATCACAGTCTCCGTGCCTTGTTTTACTATGTATATGTATATATGTATATACTATAATTTCCATAAATTTGTTCTACATACTATTTATTTTTAAAACCGTTACAAAGAAAACATATTTAGCTACAATTTGTTTTAATTTAATTTTTCTGTTGAAGCGATACCTTAAGGCTTTAGGACCTGTTTAAGATGAAATCTTAGTTCTTCCTCCATAATGAGTGTACAAAACAAGTGAGAGTGAGCTCTTACTGCTTGGCTGTAGCCGTCCCATTAAGGCATTTTAATGTGTCGGTGTCATCGACGACCTCATGGCTTGTATCTTTCGGGGTTTACGGATGAGTCCATGATAAGGATGCGCTACAACAGTCATGGCCAAATGTACGTGTGGAGAAGAAAAGGTGAGTCACTATCTTACATTAAAAGGATCCAAGAGAGGTGTAATGGTGTGGGGATGTTTCTCTACATATAGTATTAGGAAAATTGTTTTGCTGGAAAGCAAAATAAATTCAAATATGTATTTGAATTTACTCAAAAATGTAATTGGCCCAGAAGGTAAACGTTTAATCGGGGACCAATTCATACTACAACAGGACACCCCCATCCACAATGCTAAAATTGTTAAAAATTACCTTTTCGATGATAAAATAGAAATTTTAGATTGGCCTCCACAAAGTCCGGACCTGTCATCCATCGAGAACTTCTGCGCTTGGTTGAAGATGAGAATAAGCGAGAAAGCACCAAAGGATATCCTCCAATTAAAGGAATGCGTAAAAAAAAACTGGTCTACCTTTTCTCCCGTAGAGTGTAGAAAGTATACACTTTCTTTCACTGGAAGAATCGCAAGAATGTCGCAAAATAATGGTGATCACTGTCAGACACGTATACAGGGGGAGGGTCACGGGGGTCATGACTTCCCCCAAAGCACCACCTCACCTTTGCGGTAAATTGAATGTGGTGCTGGCCTGTAGAGTGAGTTGTAGAAGTTTAACAGGACGATTTTTGTATGACACGGACAAAATGTGTAGCTGACGCCGGCGATTAATGCTGGTGCTTTAACGCACTTTTCTAATCTGCGGCGACAGTTAGCAATGGTTTGGGTATGAATTTGTTTTTCTTCGTTTGAGTAGTAATAGTGGAGTATGGATTGGGTATAATAGTCATTCGCTCGTAGCTCTTCGTCTTTTAAACGTCTACAAATTTTTTTAGAATTTTCTTGCGTTTTTATATAGTGTCGAAAAGTCATCTGTCATACCTATCACAGGAATGATAAGTAATTGTGGAATACTAAATATTTATTTTAGTATTTGCTTGTTTAGAAAAAGGTACGCAGTGCTTAGCAGCCCGGTTATTATGATGCTTTTATATTTTTATTGCACCGATTACTCCTATAACTAGATGAAAAAGCACACAATTTCGAGACCTGAAAGTGTTATTGTTTCTAAGAAGTTGGTCAGCGATCAGCAATTTTTTTTTACCTATCTAATTTTCCGACATAAAATCGATGATGACAGAACAACTTGGTGGGGAGCTCGCAACACTGGTGGCCGACCATGGTTCCAAAGAGTTAGATTTATTCAGGTGCCTTGGCTGGCTTTCGTCGCTAAAGATAGTTATGAGCGTTGACAATCATACATTTTGTTCCTAGAAATTTACTTGAACATTTTTCTTTTCAATCTTTATACACTATTGGTGGCTGAAAACCATCAGATCGATTGATTTGGTTGCCGCTAAAATTGATTCTACAATTTTTCTTCAGAATTTTACGGCAAAACTATAAAAATAAAATCCATTCGATTTCCTCTGCAACTACCGCAGATTTGCGTATACTTTCGTATTAGTTCAAGTAGGTAGTATTGTTTAATTTAACTTCACGTGTAGGTACTTTTAATTTGTAAGAGAAGGATAAACTTGCTATATGAGTTAGCGATGGAGGTAGATATAGTAGCGAAAGTGTAAAGTGAAAGACTGATAAGACCATTGACAACTTTTCTCAGAAGAAAGCAAGATCAGTAAACTTCCTATCAGAAGAAAAAGTCTGTAACATATCATGTACTCCTAGTCCCATTCCTTTAAATGTGACTCAAAGTGCAAACTCGCTCTCAATTCATTACTTCACCCGTGACAGAATCGCTTGCATCTATTTCTACAATCTCTGTACGAGACGGCGTATCTTATTATGAGTCCTTGATGTCCACCCTGAGATCGACATTGATGTGAATAATATTATCGATAGATTTTCTAAATCAAACCGAAAATTGGAATTTGTGATAAACGTAAATGATTTTAAAAAAAATTTAAAAGCAACTTCTTCCGACTTTTTCCTCCCCCTCGAAGATTCCTTAAGCTGCGAGTCTGTATACGCGCCAGCACTGTGGCAGCTAAAATTCCGTTTAATTACTTTTGATTGCTTATGATTGAACCTTTTACTTTCATTTGTTTGCAAAATAATATTGGAGTGTTTTTATTTTACAAATTCTAGTTAGGTTTAATAAAGGTTGTTATTAGATGTGTATTAGAACTTCAAAAAGAATAAAAAAGTTTTCTTTGAATGCATAAACTCGTTTTATTTTTCTAAAGAGGAGTGTTTACTTACTTTTGACTGTATTTGCTATGATCAAAGCAAATTAATCGAGAACATTATTGGGTTATTTAAGAAGTTATATTGAGATAACCTGGATATTTTTGTTACTCATTTTATAAAACCTTTAATTATATAACGTTACCTAAAGCAAGTCATTTTTTTCAAATAACTCGATATTTGCAAAAAGCCTGTTTTGAGAAAACGAGGGAAAAGTGGAAAAATGTGAGAAAAAGTATTGGGAAAGCACCAACTTGTGGATTTTTTTTCTTTTTCTCACAGGACGTTTTGTAATAAAAAACTTTATTAACAATACTGATACTATTTTTCAAAAAATGTTAAATATAGCGAAGAAGTTGCACTTACAATGTTTTTCGCACTCAATATAACATTTTTTTCGATATACTGTGTGCGGACTAACTACTCAATTGAAGATGAATAGTTATTTGAAATAAGTAATCGCTACACATCGATTTACGGCAAAATGAAATGAAAATAAATGTTGTTAATAGTGGTATTGATACACGGCATCCTAGTGTTAATACTGTTACGTGCAATAGAAAGAGACAACTGGTGACATCTACTGGCAATGGAGAGTAAACAGCTTCAGGTTTGGAGAATCGATGATAGAATCTTCGGGAAGGTTCAGGAATAGAATGAATAGAATAGTTAAGAAGATTCGGGAATAGAACACTCCAGAATAATCTGGAGAGTTTCTGGGGTATAAATATAACAGATGTCACCGGAAAAAGTGTCTTGTCTTAGACGTTGCAGTGTTAACAAGCGAAAGTAATAAACGTGCGAAAGTGTTGTAATTAGATTGCGATAATTGAAAGTACAGTATTAAGCGATAATTAAAGTGTAGTTGATTAATTGTGAATTGTATAAGATTAGATGAAATAAAGAACTTGCTTATTAAAAATTTAATATTGTGTTTTAAATAACGAACCAAAGGCCACGCTCGCAACAATACATACATACACATATAAAAATTTGGAAAAATATAAAAAAAAAAACAATTTCATTTTAAAATAACAATTTATCTGCACTTGCATTGCTCTTTGACCAATTTTTTTAACTTCTCGGTAGCATGTCTACTTGTGCTATTTCTTGAAAAAATAATTTGAGATTTTTGGGTACTTCAGTAGTTAGTTATTCTTTTGTTAATAATAGTGTAATTTTTATAAAAGAGTTCGCAGGATTATAAAATATAAAATTTTTTGTCGATTATTTATATTTATTTAGTTTAAAATCGTAAATTATGCAGATAACGAGTTATTTGAAAAAACCACAGATATAATCTTCAATTTAAGCTCTATAATAAGGGGTATATAGTGGTCACAAAGAAGTCTCGAGCACTACCCCCCATTTCTACATAAGAGATAAGAGCTCTTATCCTCTTAATTGGGCTGTCAAAGCCCATTAGCAGACATTGGTATTTTACGTAAAGAGTTAAGAGATGTCCATTGGCGTAACTAGGTAGGGGCCAGGGTGGGCCTGGCCTACCCCAGAATGAAGTGTCCCCCCCCCCCCCTCGCCTAATAAAATTGAATCCGTTCGGATCGGAGCTCTTCAAGAAAACCTATTATAATCTTTTTAAAATTTTTAAAAACTGTTCTAAGATTGCTCTAATTCCACTAAATTTTGACAAAGGTGCGATCCATGGGAGAAATCATGCAGAACTATTTGCACAGTTTGTGCGGAAATTTTAATTGATAACTTTTGATATCAACGAAATTTTGAAAATTTCGTACAACTTTGTTTAATTTTAAGGAAAAAAAACTTTTTAAAGCTTTTTCGATTCTAATCCCGACGGATTCAGTAATAAAGCTGATTATATTTATACGGAAGAGAATTTACGAGCAATTAAAAAATTCAATAATATTGGAGAGAGTGGGTAGGAATAGGACGCAGAAGAAATGGAACAAGAGCCACACTCACCTACCTGCACCCAGCTGCTCTCTTTGTTGTGGTTAAAATTTAAGCGTCAGTAATGATATAATCTTTGACAAGTGCGCACGTGCATGCGGTTTACTGCTGAGTTTTTACACCCAAAAATTTAAATTTCTGCGTCAAAAGTAAAATCTGCCCTCATATTTTGGGTCGCAGTTAAATATTAATAACAATACTTGGCGAAGTGTGTATGAAATATATTTTCTAGAAAATATTAAAAAAGTAAGTTATGTACAGTCTTGGAATATATTCATTCAAGTTTACGAAATAAGTCATCAAGTAGAATGCAGGAGGACTGGGACAGTGGTACGCAGGTGGAGTCGGACTCCGTATCAAACAAGAATTCCAAATAAAAGATTGGAAAACGCTTATTAGAGTTTATTAATAGTTATTTATTATTTTTTTTTTATATATAATTATGATTTTTAGCCGAAGATGCCCAGAATTTGGATCCGTAAAGCCAAAAGAAAAAGGCAAACGCGAAAATGTAATTGAAGAAGCTGTAAGCAAAGTTCTTACGGGGGCCTGAATTCGTTCGATAGCTGAGTGTTGTAAAATATCTAAGTCGGCATTGGCTCGTCATGTTAGTAGGTCTAAGAGCTTGGAAGCAGGTGAAACTTACACATATAAGCCCAATACAAAAGTACGTCAAGTGTTTTCTTATGAGGAAAAGAAACTGATTGCCAAGTATCTCGTCACTTCCTCATATATGCATTATGGATTGTCTAGTGCTCAAACGCGTACTTTGGCGTACCGTTATGCAAAGGCGTGCAATATTAAAGTGCCGGACGAGTGGGAAAAAAACCGAAATGGCTGGTAGGGAATGGATGTTTGGTTTTATGCGGAAACATCCCGACTTGTCCTTAAGTACTCCTGAGTCCACAAGCTTGTCTCGATGCACAAGTTTTAATAAATCAAATGTTGATAAGTTCTACTCGAATCTTACAGAAGTTTATTCAAGGCATACTTTCGAACCAGATAGAGTTTGGAATTGCGATGAGTCTGGAATAACAACCGTTCATAAGCCCCCAAAGGTCATATCGTCTAAGGGAGTAAAACAAGTTGGACAAGCAACCTCGTGAACATTTAATTACTATTTGTTGCTTTATAAGCGCTTCTGGAAATATTGTACCGCCAGCATTCATTTTCCCAAGAAAGTTCTTTAAAGAACCGATGTTAAATAATGCGCCAGCAGGTAGTCTTGGACTCGCAAATCCATCTGGGTGGATGAATGCAGACTGCTTTCTTAAGGTTTTAAGGCATTTCATTCGGCACGTCAGATGTTCGAAGAAAGACCCTGTGCTTCTTATTTATGACAATCACGAGAGTCATATCCAATTAGAACTAATTGAAGAAGCTAAAAGTAACGGCGTTTACTTAGTGACCTTCCCACCTCACTGTAGTCACAGGCTACAGCCTTTGGATATTTCAGTTTTTGGGCCCTTCAAAACTCGATATAGCCAAGCATGCTCTGATTGGATGGCAACGAATCCGGGAAGAGCTATAAGCATATATGTGGTAGCCTCTCTCGCGAATCGAGGGTTTCATTGTCATTTTCCAGAGAAAATATCAGTAGAGGATTTCGCAAAAGTGGCGTGTGGCCCTTTAATCGGGATAACTTTTCAGAAGACGATTTTTTAATGTCGAGTGCAACTAATCAACCTGATCCTAACACGAATTCATTCGAACAAGTGTCACTTACATCAACGGCAATTCACGATATTTTAAATGACCCTCAACCAAGTACCAGCCACGCTCTGAATGATGAAACAATTACGCCCGAAGTAATTATTATTAAACCTGAAGATGTCCGCCCTTATCCTAAATCAAAGCCTCGTGTAGCATCGCGAAAAGGAAGAAAACGTGGAACTACAAGAATTCTCACGGACACACCAGAAAAGGACGAGTTAGAAGTAAACTCGAAGAGGAAGGTCGTTAAAATGTAACAAAGTAAAAAGAATCTTTGCCTTGATGCTGATAGTAGCTCATCTGATTTAGATGAACCACAGTTAAAAGTTTCGTCGGATGACGAAAACTTTGCGCCTGAAGAGGAAGATTGTTATTTTTTAAATTTAGATTTAACGTCCCTCTCGGTAGGTGATTTTGTAGTAGTAAAATTTCCTACTACGAAAACAATGGTTTACTACGTGGGTAAAATACTTGGTCTTTGGGAAATCACATTTTTGAGGAGAAAAGGAAACGACTTCATATATTTCGTTTATCCGGACATCGAGGACAAATGAAAGACGACATTGTTTTTAAGCTTCCAGAACCACATCGTGTTGCTTCCACTAAAAGAAACCCCCGCGATATCTACTCATTTAATGTGAATATAAAATCTAAATTTTCAAAACTATCCTAAGACAGCAGAATTTTTTTTAACTATTATCTCAACAGAGGCTGATTATGTTAATTTTTTTCTTTTAAAATTTCAGAAGTCAGTTTTTATTTTTATTAACAACTTTGAAAATAAATTTATTTTGGTATATAATAATATGTTTTAATTCAAAAGTTCCTTCTTGTCCCATTCCTACACATCGTTGTCCTATTTCTCCTGCAGGTCGGTAAAATGGGACAGTTGGTAAAATGTGTATTTAAACACTATTAAAAGTTGTTTTACTATATTTACAGACAACCTCAGCATTGACAAAGTCTGTTATTATAGCATATTATCCAATAAGTCAAAATACATTTTTGTAGAATGTACTCACTCTGTATAGGTAAAAAAGTGATTTTATAAAAAACGTCCCATTCCTACCCACTCTTTTTTATTACGTTACATTATGGAATAAAACTATATTATCGCTCTAGACAATAAATACTTCGGGAAACCGAGAGACTTACAGAAAAACATTAAATTTGTCTAGAACCTACTCGACAAAAGGAGAAGGCAACCGGAGACAACAAAAGAAGTCCACTCTAGGTAAAAGTAATTTAGTAGGCTTTCCATCAGATACAAGGCCAAGGCCATCCGAATATAAGAAGATACATATTTACAACCAAGTGATGGACAACATAATCACTAACTTCAAAATCTACTTTTGGCACAGCCAGTTGACTCATTTCTAAAGTTGGAACTCAAACATGGAGAGGCTTTTGTAGAAACAAAAGCAATAAATAAGATTGTTAAAGCAAACTCCTTTGTTTGCCTGTGAAAATTGGTAGGCTGAAGTGATTCACCTCAACCTTGTTGCTGTGCATTCGGTGTTTCACCGATTACACGAAACTCATAAACCTGTAAGTAAATTAATTATTAATGTCCCGGGCTACTCGGTTCTTGTACCGGCAGCAATAACGACTAACAAATATTTTAAATCAAAACGCAGCTATTGTCCAAAAACGAATGACAAATTTTATTAAATTTAATATCACTTATATATACCTACAAGTTATAATCTAAGCACCTGTACTTCATAAAAAGTGCTGACTGAATTCACACCACACAACTTTCCCAGCAAATTCTAGCAAGCTTGCTACTCAGGCAAAGTTTTGATAATTTACCTGGGATCATGTTGCGTCTGGCGATCGGTGAGAAAATTATGTGGCGTAACTTGAGCAATGCAATTGAGAATAAAAATAAATTTTAAACTAAAGAAATTCGGGATTTAAAAATGCAATTTGCAGTTTTATACATTCCTCCCGCCTTGAGCTCTGGCTCAAAACAATAATCTTATGATCTATGGATGTACTGTTTTCATGTATACATGTATGAAATGATTCAAACTGAACTAGCTTAGATTGTTACTTAAACCTATACAAAAATTTCAAATGTTGGTTGCGATACCGCTCTGGCTAATGGGTTACATTCTGTCTGATTGGTGAATAGTGTTCTCTTCTTAGGTACAGGTATTTCTTGTTGGGTTTGACAACCTTTAGCAGAATTGCTTTTGATTAGCTTGATTAACCAGTAGCCTCCGGCTATGATGATGATGATTAGTCCAGTATATGCAACTGTATATTGATGAACGTCATGACTGGTGGTATGGGGTGGCAGCGTAGCATTTATGTTGAGATTCTTGATTCTCTCTCGTAGATCTTCGATGTCTTTACTTATATTTTTTACTGGTGTTGGTTGGTACGTTATTGGAGGAGGTGTAGTGTTCAAATGGATGAAGTCGATAAGTTTCTTTAGTGGCGTAAATCCACCCTTTAAATTATTTGAAAAGACATTGTGTCCATGAATAGTGGTGTGTTCGTCCCTTATTACACAATTGGACTGTAATGTAATAATTCCAGATCCCTCTATGGTCTTCTGTTCGACATTACCCTTACAAATGACGTTGATTGTGGCAGGAGTAGGTCTCACATACATATATCCATTTGTTGACAGTTAACAGTTGAATCCACCGTGGTGTCTTACTAATAGCGGTGGCGGAACAAGCGATCTCGAATGGTCCATGACTGAGAACACTGAGTTCACAGGAGCTAGTGTTTGCTCCCTTATTGTAAATGGGGTGTTGTTGTTTACAAATGAATGCCCCGTCGTACGTAACGCAGCCCCTTAAATCATTCTCGGATAAGGGATAGTACTGATCCCGATGTAGACTAATGATTAGGGATTTTTCTATTGATCCTATCATCATGAGCTCGTTGTTTGCCACAAATGGGATTGGTATTATATGTAGTAGTTCGAATTCTTCGTGCGAAAGCAGCGGGAGTTTTATACGAAATATCATCTGATCCACGCTTATTCGACTTTCGACACTCATCAAGCTGTATATCTTTAACAGGTTGTCTGGACGTGACGGTAATCGAAGGGTAGTAGGGATATTTTCTTGTATTAATGTGAGTTGTTCCGATAGTTGTTTTTGGCTTAACAACTGTGGATTTATTTTGCCATGATGGGTATCTATAATCACACCTAACAAGTTAGATTGAATCCTCTGGTATTTGTTTAGAACTAGCGTCAATTGCAGTGCCAATGCCATAAACGATTGTGTTGCTCTTTGTTGATTCTACTCGGTGTTAATGTTATGCAATTGAGCAATAGATTGATTGAGGTACTTGTCAAAGTGCCTTAGTTGAGCCACCGTAGCCTCTTGTGATCGTTGTACGAGGTTGACTGTTGAATCTAAGATAGATGTATGATTCTTCATCAGCGCCATAAGGTGCACATCATTTTCCTTCAGGTCCTCTATGATTTGTGACATGTGGTTAGCATATTCAGAATCCAACACTCCAAATAATGCATTAGCTACGTTACCCACAATATTCAAAGCACCTCTCTTAGTTCGTGGCCTACTCTGGTGTAAGAGTAACTCATTGTTACTTGTGATTTCCTCCAATGCGGCTTTAAATTGTTCCTTGATGGGGCCACACTGATCCCATTCCTTCATCAAGTTACAACCTTCTTGGAGCCTTTCTACACTTCGGCTAATCGTCTTTAACTCGGCCCATAATGTGCTAGTATTGTAGTAGATCACCAAGTTCCATTCATTTGACACCAGTTGAGTATTCCCCAAATTTTCAAAATATAATCCTGGCGGCGTATCGAATGGTTTGATCTGAATTTGTCCCATGATTGGCAAGATTAAACAAGTAAGTAGGGTCAGACACATAGCTGTACCACCACGCAACGGTCTTTTAATTGCAGTTGAAGCGTCCGAATTCGTTTGATTGTTACGCTTACTTGGGGATGTCGTCGATATATCATCTTCTCTCACTCTTTTTGTTGCTGTAGATTCTGCGCAGTCTGTCTCCGGCTCTAGAGGTAAGGGAGCCAACTTATGTATAGGTCTTCTTATAACTCCCTTGGATGTTTTGATATCCGCAACTCGTACCAAACCATCTTCACCCTTGATGACCCTTTCAATTCTTCCTAAATGCCATGCTGCAGGAGGGAGATTGTCTTCCTTCACTATCACCATCATTCCGGGTTGTGCGTTTGTACATTGTTGCTTCCACTTATAGCGATGCTGTAGTTCGCTGAGGTACTCTCTGGACCATCTATACCAGAACTGGTTTTTCAAATGGTTTACCAGTTTCCACCTCTGGTGCAGTCCTATGTTTAGCGGCCGTGCTTGGGGGTCGGTGATTGCCGTCGTCGGTTCTCCAATCAGAAAGTGACCTGGTGTAAGTGCCGCAAAGTCATCTGGGTAGGATGACATTGGTGTTAAAGGACGTGAATTTAAAATTGCTTCAATCTCAACCATTAGCGTTTCTAATTCTTCGTAGGTTAAGTTGGCAGTTTCGAGGTTTGGTCGCAGTAGATGCTTGGCTGATTTAACAGCAGCTTCCCACAAGCCTCCAAAGTGTGGCGCTCTGGGCGGTATGAAATGAAACTCAATAGCCCTAGTACTGCAAAAACCCTGTATCTGCTCTTGTGATTTTTGATCATATATGCTGGTGCTCAATTCCTGGAGCTTGTTTTTGGCACCGACGAAATTTGTAGCATTGTCACAGTATAAGTTACGACAATTACCTCTTCTACCTATGAAGCGTTTAAGCGCTCCTATGAAAGCTTCTGTAGTTAAATCTGTTACTATCTCAAAATGAATAGCCTTTGTCGCAAAGCAGCAGAACACAGCAACATAAGATTTTTGTGGTCGTTTTCCTCGAAGTTTGTAGTGCGTCCAACAGGGTCCAAAAAAATCCACTCCGGAATTTATAAACGGTCGCGCTGGCTGTACTCGATGTTCAGGAAGGTTTCCCATAAATTGTGATAGCATTTTCGGCTTAGCCCGCGCGCAGCGCACGCACCTCTGAACTATGGCTCGTACTATACTTTTGCCCTTAATGGGCCAAAATCTTTGGCGGGTTATAGCTAGCAGTGCTTGTGGCGCGACATGAAGGTGGTTAACATGAAGATTGGTCATCAGTAGACGCGTGACGTTATGAGCGTATGGTAATAAAATCGGATGCTTAGCATCATATGACAAATTCGCGGCCTCCAGTCTTCCTCCAACGCGTAACAATCCCGCTTCATCTGAAAATGGGCTAAGGCTACTTAATGGGCTGTTGGTGCTAATGTGGCCTGAATGTGCTAGTTCCCTTTGCTCAGTTGGAAATTCTTCGTCTTGTGCCTTTTTTATCATTACAGTAAGCGCCTCATCTAATTCTATAGTGGTGGGTTTGCGATTTAGGCATCGATTTTTCTCTTTCTTGCGAGTGTTTGAGATGAATCTCCGAATATATGCGATTATCCTCTGCCATCTATCGAATGTATTTTGATGATCTATCAAATCCATAAAATGTGGAGTATCACTAACGGTTGCCACTATCGCCTTGATTTCCTTTTTCTCTAAGCTCGTCTGCGTGCGTTTGTAGGGTGCTGGCCATCTGTCTTCTGCGCCATGTAGAAACAGTGGACCGTAAAACCATAATGAGTTGGCCGCTAGCTTTTCTGGTGGGACTCCTCTCGACACGATATCCGCTGGGTTGTGCCTAGACCCTACATGTCTCCATTGTTCTTGTGTGGTTAATTCTTGTATTGTCGCAATTCTGTTGGCTACAAAGGTATGGTACGAGGCTGCTGCCGAGTAAATCCATGCAAGTACGATTTCTGAATCGGTCCAATAAAAGGTTTTTACTTCCGGTAAATGCAGCTCTCGAAGAACCCGGTGAACCAGTTCAGCCATTAGTTTTGCTGCACATAACTCAAGTCTGGGGACAGTAAGTGTCTGTAATGGTGCGACTCTGGATTTGGCGCACAGGAGATTGACTCGTATTACCCCACCACTACCGATCGATCGTAAATAGACTGCGGCTCCGTAAGCCTTCTCTGAGGCGTCCGCAAAGGCATGTAATTGTATGGATTTTGGTAGTTCACCCTTGAACATGTGTCTCGGGATTCTTATAACATCAAGGGCCTTGAGGTTATTCCGAAATTGCAGCCATTTCGTATGCAGCTCCATTGGAAGAGCTGCGTCCCAATCTAGCTTTATTTGCCACAATTGTTGTAGGAAGATTTTTGCCATTACAACTACGGGACTCATAAAGCCCAGCGGGTCAAATAAATGCGCAATATCAGACAGTACTATTCTTTTGGTTACCTTGTCACTCTCCAGCCAATGGCCT
Organism: Dioctria rufipes; assembly: GCA_963924295.1. Lineage (NCBI taxonomy): Eukaryota > Metazoa > Arthropoda > Insecta > Diptera > Asilidae > Dioctria > Dioctria rufipes. Next base: position 278,906,021 of record OZ002740.1, on the reverse strand, counting down.
TTAACTCGTAACTCGTCCATTTGAGGTGCCCAACTCAGTCCTAATGTATTGATCTTCTCATCACTATTGTCGAAAAGATCCAGTTGGATTGCGCGATCTTCGGAAGGGATGGTTTTCAAAAGTTCCTTGTGATTGGCGCACCATTTTCTCAGCTTAAAGCCTGCTGTTTGAAGCAGAGCGTTTAATTGACCTTGCGCTTCTAATGCTTCATGAAGTCTGTCGCATCCCGTCATTAAGTCATCCATATAAAAATCTCGCCTTAATATCGTTGCTCCCCGAGGCCAGACGTTGTAGACATTTGGTTGCTAAGTATGGCGCGGAAGTCGTACCATAAGTAACGGTGTTCAGCTGATAGGATCTGATTGGTTCCTTAGGACTTTCTCTCCAAAGCACTATTTGGTATTTCCGATCTTCTTCCGACACCAAGACTTGCCGGTACATCTTCTCAATATCTGCCGTGAAGACGTATCGTGGTAAGCGAAATCTTAATAGGATGGTGAACAGGTCATCCTGAATGGTGGGACCGTTGGTTAGCAGGTCATTTAATGACACGTTCGATGATGTCTTGGCAGAGGCATCAAAGACTACCCTTAGTTTGGTCGTCGTGCTGTTGGGTTTTAAGATGTAGTGATGCGGCAGGAAGTAATTGGGCCTTGCAAATTCAGCAGGGTTCACCTCACTCATGTGGTTCAAATGTAAATACTCCTTCATAAATTCGATGTACTGCGACTGTATTTCGGGATTTCTCGCAAGTCTTCGTTCTATGGCTAGAAGGCGACGAATTGCAATATCACTCGATTCTCCCAATCTACTGGGTTTTTCTTGGAATGGTAGTCTAACCATAAATCGACCCTCTGCATTTCTTTTCACTGTCTGATTAAAAAACGATTCACATTTCATCTCTTGTTGTGACAAATTTGATCGTGTTGAGTCTACTTCCTCTATTTTCCAGAACCTTTCGACTGTCTTATTGAGGTCTTCTTCTTCTGAACATATGCCGCAAGCAGCAATTGGGGAGTAGGTTTGATTCGTCCTTCCTGCTACAATCCAGCCCAATATGGTATTTTGCAGCGTGGGTAAATTTGGACCCAGCTTTATTTGTCCTATGGCCAATAATTGAAAGAAGAACTCTGCTCCAATAAGTAGATCAATTCTGTCTGGTCGATTGAACCCAGGATCAGCTAATTGGATGTTGTGTGGTATGTTCCATCTCGACACATCCAGTAACTGGCTTGGCTGATAAGATATGATACGGTCGAGCACAAATGCCTCTAGTCTTGTTGAGAACCCATTGACCCTTGAGTTTAGCTGGATGTTGATTCTCCTTTTGCTCTGCTGCTGACGTTTACCAATGCCTTGAATTCCTAAGGAAGCAGGGTAGGTCGCCTTCCCGAGTTTCTTGACTATTTTCTCCGTGATCAGGTTTACTTGTGATCCGGAGTCAAGAATAGCTCGACATTCCACTACTCTTCCATTTTCGTCTGTAAGCTCAACTAGTGCAGTACCAAGCAGGACATATCCCTTGGATTGAGGTTCCACCAAGGCCGTTAAACTCAATGGGGCCGTCTTACTGGGTGGAGACCAGCTGGATTCTGCTAGTCTAGTAGTCGACGGTTTTTCCGATGCATTCTCTTGTCTGATAGTCTGATCTATGTGAACCAATGTGTTATGCCTTTTGGTACACTTATTACAACCCTTCAATGTGCATCGAGAAACATGGTGACCTTTTTTTAAGCAATTCTGGCATATGTTGTGCGCATTTATTAACATCAACCGATTATTCGGCGTCATCTTTAAAAAGGTCTGGCACCGGAAGAGTGGGTGACTGGCCGTGCAGGCTACACAACCTTGGCTTGGAGTAACCATCGATGTTAAGGTTGATGTTTTGAACAAGACTGGCTTTCTAGTTCCTTCTTCCGCTCCTCTTCCCTTATTGCTCAAGGCCTCTAGCGACTGAAAACGCATCTCTAAGAAGGCTAGGAAATTCTTCATTGTCTGCAATTCCTTAGGATTCGATAGACCTTGTTCGTAAAGCGAGTGTGTAGTTCTATCCAGCTTTTTGTATAAAATGTGTAGTAGAAGTGGGTCCCAATGGGCTGTTTCTAGACCCAAGTTTTCTAACCCAAGTAAACACTCCTTGGTGGTGTCATGCATTGTTTTTATGAATGTGGCTGACGGGGCCTCTGTTGCACGTGACGGTTGATGCAGTAGTTTATTAATTAGTGATGCAGCCAATAGTCTGGGGTTCTCGTACCTTTCCTTCAGCATTTTCCATGCCGCAAGATAATTGTCTTCGGATAGGGTGAAATGTCGTAACAATTTTTCGGCCTCTCCTATTAAGTACGTCTTGAGGTACCACATCTTTTGACAACTGGCTATAGGTTGATTGTGGACCATTTGTGTGAATAAATCTACGAATTGGCGCCACTTGGAATAATCTCCATCGAACTTGGGTAGAGTTATCTTCGGTAATTTCAGCATTGTAGATGGGTTAGCAGCCACCATGGTCTGTGATTGCGCGGAGCTGCTACCTGGTTGATGTAGCTCTTCTAGCTTGATTGAGAGCCGCATAATTAATTCTTGTACCCTCTCTTCTAATTGTATATATTCTTCCAGGCTATATTCCATTAAGGTAGGGTCAGTTGCAAATTCCCACAAGTCATGGTTGTAGTTTTCAATTTGAGCCCAGTATTTATTTACTGCATTTATCTTGATCTCATAAAATGTTTTTGTTACATCAGTGAAGTCAGTTTGCTCCAGGTTATCAAGGAGTCGCAGCAAGGTTTGAGTTACCGCTTGTTGTCTTTTCCAAATTCTGTTACCTTCGGAATCATTAGCCTTTGATAATACCGGAGGGCCTTTGGATTCATAAGTTTTGGGTATGGCCCCTTTAGTGGCATCTGTTTTATCTGCATCTGACTTGGCAGCCCTTGCGTCAACTGGCAGATCTCTCGATGATGGTTCTTTATTCGATTTAGACTGCTGATGTTGACTGGCTGTACTAGTGTCATTTGGCGCACTAATATTCGTACTGCATGTTGGTAATGGTACTCTCCCAGTATCGACTTGCTGTGATGCCCCATTTAGGTCATCGGCTTCCTGGAATTGGTTTATTATTTTAGATAAATATTGCCTGAACTCTTCGTAGATTGTTTCTATCTTGTGGTAGAAATCCGTAGTAAAATATGCATGGTCTAGCGGCGGTGAAGGTAAGCCTCGGATCTCTTGGTCAGTAGCTTCGAAACGTGACCATGCTGCATCCAGACGTGCGAGTCTTTCTTCGTAGTAGCTATACGTTTTCCTGTCCACCGGATCCTTCTTATAGTTGGCTAGAATGTTTTGGATCTCCTTGCCCTGAACACCTTGGGTGGCAGCCAAAGGGTCCATTGCCTTATTAATCTTCGGTGGCATCCTTCCTGGTATAATGGCTCAGCAGAATGCACTTTGGTTATATAGGATGTCTTCTATTGAGCGTGATTGAGCGTGCTGAATCACGTCGGGGTCACCAAATGTTAAAGCAAACTCCTTTGTTTGCCTGTGAAAATTGGTAGGCTGAAGTGATTCACCTCAACCTTGTTGCTGTGCATTCGGTGTTTCACCGATTACACGAAACTCATAAACCTGAAAGTAAATTAATTATTAATGTCCCGGGCTACTCGGTTCTTGTACCGGCAGCAATAGCGACTAACAAATATTTTAAATCAAAACGCAGCTATTGTCCAAAAACGAATGACAAATTTTATTAAATTTAATATCACTTATATATACCTACAAGTTATAATCTAAGCACCTGTACTTCATAAAAAGTGCTGACTCAATTCACACCACACAACTTTCCCAGCAAATTCTAGCAAGCTTGCTACTCAGGCAAAGTTTTGATAATTTACCTGGGATCATGTTGCGTCTGGCGATCGGTGAGAAAATTATGTGGCGTAACTTGAGTAATGCAATTGCGAATAAAAATAAATTTTAAACTAAAGAAATTCGGGATTTAAAAATGCAATTTGCAGTTTTATACAAAGATGTTCCAAAATAACAGAATGGTAGTAAATTTGAAAAGACTGAAAACAGAAATTGATAAAACTTCTGCCCAACTTTATACAAGTAGCTGCAAGCAGCTCTGGCCAGCTGTAAACGAAGCTTTTCCATCAAATTAAAACATGGTTAAAAACAACTGCTTCAGGAGAGGTTTTCGAACATGGCACTCATAAACATTGAAAATGAGATAATTAAGAACAAACTAACATCACAAAAGGTGCTAAATAAGTTTACAGAAAAAAAAAACCGTAAACTAAAGCGTATACAGACTTTAACTATCTCTTTATTAGTGCTTAACAAAAACGTAAATAATTGATCTAAAATGTGTATCTATCTCCAGACCTGTAAAGTACATAAGTACTTTGGTACTTAAGTATTATTACCAGTACCAGGACCTGGACTTAATTGTTTTTTAAGTACAAGTCCCGGCACTGGTACTCAAAAAATTCTCAAGTACAAGTCCCGATACTGGTATTTAACGCACTTATTACAAATACCGCCATAACACAAAGAACTTCTGCTCTTGTAAATTATTTAAATACACTTTATAATAATAGAGGTTATGTGCATCTCGACAGTGCCTCAAGAAATCTTATCGCCTTCAGTAAAATGGAAAGAAAATTAGCGCAATTTATGAGTAACAGTAGGACAGAAATTGACTTGCTGAAACGATATCCTTTATTGAGAAGGTTGGCAATCAAGTGCCACAATCCGCTCTCTTCCTCCGCACATGTAGATCGTTCACTTTCATTTGGAGGTTTTGTAAATGCTACGCAAACAAAATCATTATCTGATTTGATATTTGTTTTGCTAAAGGCAATCTCAAATACTGTATGAAAATTATGTAGAAATTAAAACAGCCAAAGCTTATACGATTCTGTTTCATTTTTTATGTTTTTGCAACATATTTTATGATATTTCGTAAATGCAAACCTTATTCAGTTATTTGTTGGCTATAGATTTTTCAAAATTTCTGATTTGAGTTTTCGAAAGATCTTGGACCTTATAAGTACCAGTACCTGGACTTGTACTTGAAAATTTGTAAGTACCAGACCGGATTTCAAGTATGGATCCTGGTACTTGGAATAAATACTGGGCATTAGGCAGAGCGTCACTATCATATCAGTTTCGTGTATGGAAGGATTCTGAGGGGATGTTGAAAACAAAAGTCTCTGTTAATAAACGATATCACTTTCTTTTATTTTTCTTTTAAAATCGTGCAAATTTTATTTTATTTTCCAAATAAACACCACTTTCTATGATTTAAGGAAAATTTAAATTGCATTGGATGTTTGGAATGGACTGTAGGGAATAGGTGAGTGTCGTTTAGGCTCATTGGGAGTAAAGAAAAGAATGCACTTTCACTCAATTCGCCAATTACATTATGTGTACTAATCTATTTTCACAATAATTCAAATGTCAGACTAAAACTATTTCGTAAATACTCGACGCCGTTGGTCTCGATAAGCAATAAATATCGCCCGATCCGAATGTTGACTGAATGGTTACCCAACAATTGATTGAATGCTGATGACTTATACTAACCGATAAGCGATGTAGGGTAAGACACCCAATCGTTATCACTACACCAATTATTAGCACTCCGACATTTAAAATACAAATGTAAGTATTGGAGCTATTTTTAAGCTCCCCCAGCACAAAAAACATATTGAAGTGCTCGTATTATTTAGAAGTGGTAACACTATTCATGTGACACATTGCAAAATGGTAGGTTTACTGCGATATGAAAGTGGTGTTGTTTAAATTTCGAACATTTATTCTGGGTTTTCTTTGATTTAAGGTAAGGAAAAGTTTTTAAAAAAAATCTCTATTTGTGATACATCTTAGTATATTCCTAAAAAGTTAATAATCTAAATGGTTTTGTGAGACATTTAAGCATGTGAAATGAAATTGATTATTATAGGTTATACGTTTATTTTTTTTTATTTCTGGGGTGCCAACATTTGGTATTGCGATCATGAATTTTCCCTATTATTAGCACCTGTGATAATAATTGGTGTTTTTGAAATAAAGAGAATATTTAACAAAATTTGATTGTGTAGCTTTATTTACATTAAGGTGAAAGTGATCCTTTCCTGAAAATATGCTAAATTAGTTTTTTTCAAATAATGGCCCCATACTAATAACAACATGCTATTTATTAGCATAGTGCTGATAATTGCACCAAGCTTGTGCCAATAATAGAATTTAATGTAATCCTGCTGGTAGTTAATAAGTCCCAACTTATGTTCTTTTTTCAGATTTGGAAGAACTGAAATGGGTCCAAATAAAAGCTTTGTGAAGAAGAAAATTTCCAATACAATACAAAAACGGAAACGGTATAACCCCGAAAACTTAATAAAAGCACTCGAGGCCGTTATTCAGGGAATGAGTAAGAAACTTGCATCTAAAACCTTCAATGTACCAAGGGGAACGATAGAATTTCGGTTGCGAAATAAACACCATAAAGACCTTCCAGGTCCAAGTCCTGCCTTAACAAACGCCGAAAAGGATATTCTAGTGCAGTGGATCAAAGACTGCTGCCGCAAAGGATTTCCCCGAAGAAAAATAGATTTACAGCTAAGCGTAGGCAATTTCATAAAGAAATCCAATCGACAGAACCCTTTTAAAGATGGTATACCAGGTACCAAATGATACCAACTCTTTTTCCAACGCCACCCGGAACTCAGTGAACGTACTCCTGAAGCAGTTACAAGTGCAAGTGCAGCTGTCTCTGAACAAGATATCAGACGATGGTTTACGAAAATTGAAAAGCATTTGAAAGATAATGAATACTACGACATTCTTTCAGATCCTAGTCGCGTTTTTGACGGGGACGAATCAAACTTTCAACTGTGCCCAAAAAGCGGAAGAGTTATTGCTATGAGAGGCGAGAAGGATGTATACGAAGTTGACCGCACAGTTGCAAAATCAGCTCTAACGGTCTTATTCACGTTTTGTGCGAATGGAGAAATCTCGCCTCCAATGGTTATTTTTCCCAATAAGAGGTTGCCTAAAGATATTACGTCAAAAGTACCAGGAGATTGGGGCATAGGCCTCAGTGACACGGGCTGGATGAAAGCGGAACTCTTTTATGACTACATAAAAAATGTTTTCCATCCTTACCTGCTGCGTGCAGAAAGGCAATTCCCCGTGTTATTATTTGTAGATGGTCACAAAACACACCTTACTCTAGAAATAAGCGAGCTATGCAGAAGCTTGGACATAGTACTCGTGGCTCTATATCCAAATGCAACTAGATTGCTACAGCCAGCTGATGTTGCTACTTTTAGGCCTCTTAAGCAAGCATGGAAAACAGTGTGCTAAAGTAGAGGCGAGATAATCCGCTGTCAACACTTACGAAGATTGATTTCGTACCGGTGCTTAAAGAAGCTATCGAACATGGCATAAAACCATCGACTATAATCAACGGCTTTAGAGCAACAGGATTATGTCCATGGCATTGCAATGTTATTGATTTCAGAAAATGTCTTGGAAAAAACATAATTGCTACTGATAGCACAGTAGATGTTATGAACAAAAAAGATGATCTGCAATCGATAGTCACAGAAAAACTTATGAATAAAGATATTTTTAATAAAATACTGGGAGAACAAAAAAGGACTGTATTGCAAAATCTTACCGAAGATTGCCTATCAGAAAGTGACATTATTCTGAAAAGGTTATTTAATTTTTTCAAAGATGATAAAAAAGAGACATCTAATACTGTTTATCAACGACCACAACTTTTAGCATGCCAAATGATATCTGAGAATGATATTGTAGGCAGCCCTATGAATAATACAACCTCAAGAAATAATCCGAGAAGGTTGATATAAATAATATCCCTATTTTATTTTTAGATGATTTTAATGTATCGCACGACGGAAGGGCCAGTAACAGTAATCCACGAAGTTGAAATACACCAATCAGCAAATCGATGGGAAAATAGTACCGATCATGAGCCTGATATATCAAGCACTATGTGTATTACCGAAGAACAAATAAGTAATCAACATTTAACTCCAATTAAACTAAATGATGTCATTGTTAATGAAAAAACTCCAGAACGAAAAGGCATCAGACAAATAGAGAGAACATCTTTTGTTCTTACGTCAAACGAATGGCATAGAAGAGAAGCCGATAAACGTAAAGAAAAAAGCCTCAAAGAAGAACAGATTAAAAAACGCAGGGAAGATAGGTTGAAGAAACAACTCGAAAAAAAAAATAAAACAAAACCCGCGAAAACTAAAACAATAAAACAAAAATGTAAACTAAAGAATCAAAACATGATTAATAATGATCTGAACAGCAAAGGTATAAAGAAGCAAAAAACAGGACATGAGAATATGATACCAGCAGAAAAACAAATTACGGTACTTTCGGATATCAAAATTAACGTGCCTTTGAGATCTCAATACTTTCAATCTGCATCTCCACATGAAGAAGGAAAAGATAATAGCGTAGGCGATAAATTTGATAAAACCATTACACGCAAGAAGAAGTATACAGTCGAAGAGCTGGAAAAAATGTTAACTGAAGAGGACTAAGTGCATTATTTTAAGTTAAGATTATGACTAATATTTGAAGTGCTTCAATTTCGTATGACTCCTATTTTGTATTTAATTTTTTACAAACTGAAGAATGATTTATAAATAAAAATAACCATTAAAATGAAAAATACCACCTATACGTGTTTTGTTTCAATAACTATAAAGTTTTTATTTCAGGTGCTAATAATTAAGTAAGTGGATGCTAATAATTAGCAAAAAAAGTGCCAACAATCGGAGCTTATGTAAAAATTAAAAAAAAAAAGAAAGATTCCGAAAGTATTTCATTATGATCAACATAAATGTCTTATAAAATAAAACTTGAATAACAGTTGAGTGCTATTCAGACCTGTAACGGAGCCAGGAATCATATCTTAACAAATCACATCAATTTTAAATGCAAAGATCTGTTAAAGTCCTAATAATTGGGTCTCTCACCCTACCATGCATCTCAGCTCCGGATACTCAATAATATTCAACGAGAATTATAATAAAGAGTGGGAAACAATTGAAAACTGTTCGTTGTTCTTCTGACCTTAACATCGCAACCTCGACAAAGACTGCCATATCTCAAAAGCTTTTCTAATAAAAACCGCACCGAATCAGCACACGTACTTGCATTTGCAGCATTTTTTTTTTTTCGTTTTTGGGAGCGGAGTTAAGGCTTCACGTAGGAAATCTACGAATTACGAGAATGACGCGATGTCTGCCACTTGTAAAATTAGAATTATTGTATGCAGTTTTTTTTTATTTTGTGTGTGCAGAGCTAATTTAGCGAAAATTATGTTCTAGAATTTAGGTTATGTTTCTTGTAGGTTTTGTACTTTATAACTCTCTGTACTGTAATATGCTTTTTCCACGATGTATTTAAAAAGCTATCCATGATTATTCAAAATGTACTATGCGTCATAAATATGTATTTAATTAAATAGGCAGAAGGCTGCCGCACTTACGATTTATGGCTAAAGAGCCGCTGTGATGATATTATCCCTTGGTGGCAATGGGGATGCCGATATTGTTTTTAAATGGCAGAGACTGCCGCTATTTGATCAAGGCAGAATATGCCGCTTTGTACTTGTATGGCAGAGTATGCCGATGTATTTATAAGGCAGAGTATGCCGCTTTATATTGATATGGCACAGTATGCCGCTCTTTACTTGAGAAATTAAAAGACGTCTTTCAACTATCTGATAAGTTCTGATTTTATTCAATAATAGCAGCTTATTTATATCAATCGATAACAAAGAATCAATATTTCATTATAATTCTAAAGGGGGGAATTATTGCAGAATTGCAATATACAAAATTAATAATCAGAAATAGTAGTGTCAGTATTTTTGATCACACGATTTCTGATTGAGTCATAATTTATCGATATTGTAAAGCAATGATTTCAGGTGTATATATATTTTATCAATGAAGAATTATGCTTGCATAGCAGAATTGCTTGCGTTGCAAATTCTTCTTGAGGTCGAGCAAACTTTGTTTGTTTTGTTTCTTTTTTTGTTCTGATTTCTGTTTACTTTTGTTGACCGTGGTCATGGCTTTACAGTACTCTCTGTAACTTTAGAAACTTTATGATTTTTTTAATTCTATGAAATTTCATTGGATCCACCAGGCATTATATCAACATCTTGTAGGTAAGTGCTCAGGGCAATGCATAAAAATGTCGGTCAAAGCTGGGAATACTCATGAGCTGGTATACTTTGCAAACAAAATGTTTGTTAAAACCTATGTAGGAAAGTTGGGGAACCTGGCCTACCCCAGAAAAAAGGCCTAGTTATGCCAATGGAGATGTCAGACGTCAGCTGATCTCTTAAATTTTGTGGAAATTTTTTTTAAAGAGATTTGATATTCTTGCAAACGAAAATATCTGTCAAATATCTCTTAACATAAGAGCTCCTCACCGAGGTACCGTGTTAGTTGCAGAAATTGTTTTGTTTTAAAATACCGAAATGTTGGATAAAAATGCTGTAAAATAAGTAGGTACATATTTATATAATCCGTATATATTATAAAAATGTGTACAAGTTTGAGAAATATAAAATAATTACACAATTTGAGCCGTGCACAGAGGATAGTTCTGAGCAATATGAGAGACGATTTGAATCACTTTGTTATTTCTGAGGCTGTATAGAATTTCAGAACGCTAAAATCGTTTGCCTTTAAATTGATAAAAATGACATAGCCTTACGATAATCTCCATTACTCGACAATATTATCGTCTCTTTAAAGTTTTGGTAACAATTAATTTTTCTTGATACAGGTTTATACGAAAATCCTGTTGGACGTAACGACGGCTGTGGAACTCTTTACCTGCGACTTAGGTATATTAAAATAATAATTCAATTATCAGTACGTGCTGTGAATTTACCATACAATTATTATTTATATCGATAATTGTAACTTGATTAAATACGCACACAATTATAGCTACGTGTGGGATTGGTTCCTTCTTGAAAAGTAAACGTGTTTAATAGCTGGACTGACTGAAAGATTTTCCAAACCCGCTTAACCTCTTAAAGTTAATATTTCTCCACAAAAATTTATGTAGAATACTAATTCTGCTAAAATCTCTTACTTGCTAAATTTAAGAGGTTAAGAGATCTCTTAAAAGTCTCTTATGTAGAATCGGGGGGCTAGTCTATATAACCAAAGAACATCTAACAGAAAGAATACGCATCTCGTATATTGAAAATTTTATATGGCCGGGTCGTTCCATTACCACCCGCTCTCATAAATTGTATGAAAATTCTCTGCTTGTTAACGATACGCCACTCACCGGTGGTGATATTACGACCCGCTTTCACAAATTTCACAAAAACTCTGCTTTGAATGACGGCCCGCCGCCAGTCACCAAGTGGTGTGTGACGGCTGGCGGGTCGTCATCGTCAAAGCACCAGCACAGCACCTGAGCCAGAGGCCAGAGCCTCCACTCCGCATCATGCCCGTGCATTGCATTGCGTTGCATTAATTCTTGTGCTTGGGCTAAACATTTTCATTAATGTAGGGTAGCCAAAATGTGCCAAAGTTATTAAAAATTGTTGAGTACCTAAAGAAAAACCGGCTCGCCTCTTCAACTAAGCAGCATAGTGAAACATAAAACTGTGCATGGCTGCTGGCGTCGGTGTATGTAAAACTGTGGGGTGGTGGTAAACAGAGAGAACAGAGCAATACCAAATAACCATACAACTTGTGAATTTTTAGAGGCCAGATGAAGCTTCTTGTTAAGTTATATGTTCTTTGATATAACTCAAGTAATAGATAATTTGTTAATGGAAATATCATTACAGTTACTACTATAAAAAAAATTCTTGGGATATCAGTTGTCTGGGGAAGAATGCTCAACAATTCCTTAACCAACATAAAAATGTTCGGCTTCAATCTTTGCACACCTCGGTTCAGACTGCTGATGGCTCTGTCCAGCAAATTATCGGTTATGTCAAAATTCCTATCAGTTATAATATAATTAGTAAATTATTTACTTTGTACGTTATTCACAGTTTAATTCAAAAACTCTTCTTGGGCCTGGATTTTTGGAGAGAATTCCAAATTGATCCTCAGACAATATGTGAGATAAATTCAACACCAGTCACGGACAAGAATCTTAATCAGCTAACTCCAACAGAATATTGAATAAAACGCATGAAATTTATTTAATTAAAATGTATTAGCTACCATCTTTCTAGAAAATTATGAAAGCAATCTGAATAAAACAACATTGGGTTTGAATTGGTTTCGACTGATTTTGTAGGTTTTTCCATTTAAAAAGTTTTGCAGACTCTAGAAAAAAGGGTAATCACTTGGGTTGGGGTAAGGTCTTGTCCTGTAACTTATTTATTGTCATCTTGCCGAATTCGACCGATAGTTATCGTAATGAAAGAGAAACTTCTTCCTTTTAATTAATGCGGGTGTGGTTTTGACGAGCTGTGCATTTAATCAACTCAGTCGTTCTCCATACACATTTATAGTAATCGATACATTAGGTGACAGGAGTTCAAAGAATATCACACCCTGTTTATCCCAACATACTGACCGTACCAGGATCGAGACCTGGTTCGCTGTTGCACTTTGCATCTTTGTCACACCACTGTCTTTTGTAAAGAACAATGCACTTTTCGCCTCCCATATCGATTCGATTCGACTCTCTAGCATGTCTTCAAAGCAAGGTACAGTAGATATAGATTTGCTGTTATTCGTTTATTTTGCTTAATTGATGGAATACCCACTACCCTTTTTCCAAATTTGTGAACTTTATCAATTCTTATTAAGTATCGATGAAAGGTACCACGCGAAGAACTAAGTCTTCCACCATTTTATTCACCGCAAGATTAAACCATTTTCAACAATGGCGGCGAGAGTGTCTTTATTAAATTCAACAGGACGACATCATCTTTGCTTGTCATCCGTGGAAAATCTACAGCTCTAAGTCCTTGGAACCACTTTCGACTATTTCTTATTTTGCTAAATTTTCAAAATATAGATGTCGTGCAGTTCCAGAAACACTAAACTCACCACTATCTTTTGCAGGATGCTTATCTGCTGAGCAAACTTTTAAATACAGAACAGGACGTAATAAGATTTACAGATGTTATAAAACAAATCCGCGTGAATTTAGGTACTAATATTATCAAGTTACATAACTATAGTTTGCAAATGTTATAAATTTTTCATTATAATAGTCGTGCGTGTCCAAGGCATTAGGCTAGATGCTTCGATGTATGAGATCTGTAGACTTCTTTTTTTGCTTACTCGCTGCTCCGATGATTTATATCGACTCGTCTAATTAGTTCCGATATCAATATATAATTATTATTATTATTATTCAACTTAACTAAAATAATTATTTAACTTGTATTTATGAAATTCCAAAGAATTTCACATGAGTTATTTTTCAATTGTTTTGATATCTGGTTTTCGCAAATTATTTTTAAAAAGAAAAAAATTTATTTGGCAAAAACAGTTCTTTTCTTTCGCTAAAACTTCTAAATCAACTATATTACGCTTACCTGGAATACGCACTTCCTGCGGAATTATATGTAAATACAGTGTATCTTTAAACGGAAAGTTCTTGTTGGTTGGGAAAATAGTTGCCGCTAAAGTACTCCAATGCAAACTAAGAAATTCAAATTCGACTTGCTTCGGCTGGCAATAAGCTTAACAGGCGCAACCTTTTGCTTTTCCTTAATCGATTGTATTAAAACTATTGTTTAATTTCAGCACATCTTAGGTATATGGATGCATAAATAAAAAGTCAAATTATTTTTGAAACTTTTAATTCCAATTAGTTAATTAATATACACGAGATTATACGCTAAGCTCAACTATGCTTGTATATTCTACTTCAGAGTACTGTATAAATATTTTACTTCAACTGATTCCTTAGTACTGTGTAGGGTGTATGCATATTTACAGTAAAACCGGTAAAGTGTTTGCAAAATAACTTGAATAAATAAAAACAAGTCAAATAACTTGCTCCTACTTATTCCGCTCTAATCAGCTTCACTTTTTGCTCTTCTTCTTCTTCTTTGACGACTTTGATTTCTTCTTACTTTTACTTCTTTTATGCTTGGGACTGGTTGCTGTCTCAGCTGATGATGCACGTTTGGCTTTCTTCTTTTTATGCTTACGTTTCTTTTTCTTTTTGTTGTCATCGGAATCAGTATTAGATTCAGTGTCACTGCTTGAGGATGATGAACTGGAGGGACTAGCACTACGAGACCGCTTGTTCAAATCAGGTGTTTTCACTTGATCTTTAGTTGGCTTTTCGATTTTCTTGTCACCACTTTCATTTACCTTATGATGAGAATGCTCTTGGTCAGGTTGTTCATCATAGTCAGGCACAAAACTGGCTTCATCTATAACTGATTTTTTGCGATGCATAGTATGCTCTTTAGAATCCTTTTCCAGTTTTTCAATTTTACTTTTCTTTTCACGCTCTTGAGATTTTCCATCTTCGCTTCGCTTTCTTTTATTATCTTTTTCACGCTTATTTCGCTTGTCCTTTCTATCTGAGCTTCTTGACATTGAACGATCTCTCTTCTCTGTTGTTTGTTTAAGATTTTCACGATCCTTACTTCTGTGTTGATCTTTAATTCTATTGTCTCTAGTTAAGGGGCTACCTTGTTTTTCTCTTATTCTTTCTTGCTCGCGGGGAACATGCCGCTCACGTTCTCGCTGATGATCTCGATTTCTTTCGGGTGTTCTTCGGAATTCCTTCCATTCTTTAGGTTTTTCCTTTTCCCTTCCTCTCTCTCTGTCCTTTTCACGAAGTCTTTCTTGTTCCCATTGTTGATCTCTTGACCGATCTTTAGGATATTCTCTCCTGCGATCATTATCCCGATTTCTAAATTGTTGTTGTTGCTGCTGCTGGTGTTGCTGTTGTTGGTGTTGCTGTTGCTGCTGGTGTTGCTGATGTTGCTGGTGCTGCTGTTGCTGGTGCTGCTGCTGCTGGTGCTGCTGCTGCTGCTGCTGTTGTTCTCTATTTCTATTATTATCTGCTGCCTTATAATCTTTAAGATTTCTATCCCTAGACCTGTTTGCTTCATTAACACGTCTTATTTCACTTAGAC
This sequence comes from Dioctria rufipes, assembly GCA_963924295.1. Taxonomy (NCBI): domain Eukaryota; kingdom Metazoa; phylum Arthropoda; class Insecta; order Diptera; family Asilidae; genus Dioctria; species Dioctria rufipes. Next base: position 278,890,861 of record OZ002740.1, on the reverse strand, counting down.
GTCTAGCATCTTTATTATCATCTCCTCGATGGCGTTCTCGCGATCTACTACGCACTAAATGTACTTTATCTACGCGACTTCCTTCAATTGTAACTTTTCGTGGAGGTGTATTTGATCGCGATCTATTTCTTTTTGTTATTGGTAATGGGTCTGTTACTTTACTTCCCAATCGATCTTTAACTGATCGTACAGGTGTCGTTCGCTTTTGTTTATCAGATTTGATTTCCACAGATCTTTCAGATGAATTACTATTCGCTGGGACAGTTATTTGAAACGATGGAAGTTCCTTAGTTGGACTTTGACTTTTAATTAAAACAGTGGGTGGAGATGTAAGATCTCTTATAGGCTCATTTGAATACAGTTTTTGACGTTCTACGCTTATCTTCTTTATTTCTATTGGCCGAATTGCATTAATAGCACGCGCAAATATCGCATTTTCAGCTCTTCTTATAACTTCCGTTGTCACCTTTCCTGATTTCTCTTCATTTGACATAGTTGTATCTGAAATCGAGGGTGCTCGCTTTTCTTCTCTTATTTGATTCTCTTCATCACGTTCCCATTTAGATAACTCAGGTAAAGGAACAAGTACATTGCTTTCTCGTTTTGTGTTGTCATCTCTTGCGATTTCATCCAAATCTGGTTCAAAATCATGAATATCTAAGACTGAATCAAATCTCTTTATATCAGTCGGACTTTTTTTATTAGCATCTTTCTGTGATTTTATCTCTAATGGTTCTGTATTTTCAGCCGAAACATTGGTATAATCATAACGAATTTCTTCTTCTTGGCATATATCACCGTACAAATCTAGTATTTCACTGTCTTTATCTTTTTCTGTTTGAGCGTTCTCATCTTCTTCATCATCTGGTAATTCACCTTCTTCTCGAATTGAAGTAATATTTTCAGTTTCATTGCTTTTCTCTGGGGTTTTGGCTTCAATTTTGGGATACTCCTCTTCTCTCTTCTCCTCAGCAACGATTTTTTCCAAAGAAATCTCTAATTTTTTGTTTTCTTCTTCCTGCTCCTCTTCCTTTTGTGCTTCTTTCTCTTTTTCTTTTTCGCTCTCTTTTTCCTTTTCCTTTTCTTTCAATTTTCTCTCTTTTTCTTTTTTTTTCCTTTTTCTTTTTCTTTTCCAATTCTTTCTCTTTTTTCTTCTTTCGCTTTTCCTTTGCTTTTTTATCCTTCTTTTCTTCTTCTGAAGATTCTCGCCGCTTCTCCTTTTCTTTTTCTCTTTCTCTTTCCTTTTCTTTTTCCCTTTCCTTTTCTTTTTCTTTTTCCTTTTCCTTTTCCTTTTCTTTTTCTTTTTCTTTCTCTTTTTCTTTTTCTCTTTCCATTTCCTTGTACTTCTCTCTCTCTTTTTCTTCTTTACTCACGTGACGACTTTCCTTCTCGTGTCCTTTACGCTCATTATGCTTTTTCTCAACATTTTTTCTATCACGTTCGGCCCTTTCTCGCTGTTTTTCATGTTCTGCTCGTTCTATACGATCCTTATCCACATGCATTTGACACTCTTGAATGTAACGATCTCTATTTGAATGCTTTTCTTTACTTGGATTATGATCCCTAATTGAATAGTGTTCTGGAATTCTATCCAAACGTGCTGGTGGTAGTGGTGATCGCGAACGACTTCGACGTCTTCTTGGATTATTTGCACTATGTATACTCGTTCTTGACCATGATCTTCCTTCTCTATCTCTTCCTTCTCTATCTCTTCCTTCCCTATCTCTACCTTCATGACGATGCCGCTCCTCTCTTTCTATAGATTGTATATCTCGCAGCTCTGGAGTATGAGCTCTATCCATAATATAGTCTTTCTTAGGAGCCTCCTGCTTTCTATAATCATCTCTATAGCCATGATCATCAAATTGATTGTGATTCCATGAATTTCGACGAACTCTTTCTGGTGAGTTTTCGAATCCAGGCGGTGGAGGTTCATCAGTTCCTGGTGGGCCATCATCAAATCTGTCCATTTTGTAGTCTTGATTACGTTCACGTCCATATGGCTCTCTATGAGACATCATTTGTGGTCCATCACGTTGATACCTGCGAGGAAAAAAAAATCTTTTAATATTTTTTAATAATTCCATTCATCAATCTTGATAACTTAAATTAACTCTATATTGTTTTAGTAAGACGAAGTGAGGTCAAATAGTCAAACCTTCCATATCCTGCTGAATATTATCAGACTCGTCGAAACGTGGCAGATGTTCCTCGTCTATGTACTCGTTTACTGGTTCCAATTCTAATGGTGATCTTTGTACGCCTTTTTTTTGTTTTGTATGAATTTTAAAGAGGAATTAGAATAGACGAATTTTCTTTTCAAAAATATCTTTATTTGTTTTGACATTTTTAATTACAATTTACAGATATTTTACCAGATTGGCATATAACAGTAATAACAAAATAAAAGATAAATACAAACAAAATTTAAAAGAAAAATGTATTTTATAATGAAAATAATTTAAATTATTGTTCTTAATAGAAAATTTTCTGTGTAAATACAATTGTTTGAACAATAAAAAAAGTTAAGCTACATCTTGTACGAGGTATTTATTGCAATAATTGCATACATGATCAGACCTTACAAATCACAGATAGTTAGAGCACTTAGCCTATGGATTCGTAATAGTATCACCACAGATATCATTTACATTTTGAACTCATTGAACTTGAATTCAATATTCTTATGTACTTAATAAAAATATTTTTTAAATATTACATAATAACATTAAATGTATATATTTTATATCAGATATTTTCGTAACGAAGATACATATTTAATTGAAACAATAGTTTTAATTACTCGCTTTTTTAAATTAATATGTTTACAAAGGACTTTGCTCGTATGAATTGAAATTGTTTTATTCTAGTTTCTATAAATTTAGATATTTTCTACGGATTTGATAAATAATTCAATATTTAAAAAAATTGAATTTCTTTTAAGGGATTAGTCTACTTTGCACAAAAAAAAAGGCTATTTTTACTAATTTATCTTTGGTACGTATATGTGTAAGTATTGATATAAAAGTTGTTAGGCTTAATAAATACACTTTCGAACTATAGGAAAAAAATTTTTAATTTTTTATTTTAAACACTTTTTATACACAAAAATGATAGACAAACGTAACGTTTCAAAAAGTAGGCAAGTGAGTTGCGTGAGCCATATCTCTGGAACGAGTTATCTTAAATAAAAAAAATCACATGGAATTAGATTAAATATAACAGTGAGTTCGTCCTGAACTACAAAATTTCAATTTGTACAATTTCTTTTATAGCAAAATCACTGAAAAAAGAGCCTTTTTTTTTAAATTAGTCCGCCATTTTGTTAATTATGTATAAAAATTAATGATTGTTGTTCGGAACGAACTCACTATTACACTTTATCTAATTCCATGTGATTTTTTTTATTTAAGATAACTCGTTCCAGAGATATGGCTCACGCAACTCACTTGCCTACTTTTTGAAATGTTATATTATATTTCGTTCCAGAGATATGACTCACTTGCCACTTTTTGAAACGTTACGTTTATCTATCATTTTTGTGTATAAAAAGTGTTTAAAATAAAAAATAAAAAAAATGTTTTTCCTGCATTTCGAAAATGTGTTTATTAAGTTCAACAAATTTTATATCAATAGCTATAATAAAAACTTCCAAAACAAGATTAATAAAAATAAACTTTTTTTTGTAGCGCGCAAAGTGGACAAATCCTTAAAGACGTAATTCATAGAAGTCCTTTATAAGCATTTATTTAACTGCATTTGTACATGGGAAATAGTAGGCGAATCGTCTTATAATTGAATAGGTATGAACTGGAATTTCGTATTTGCTTTTTAATCATTTTAATTTCAGAAAGAAAGCCGATTGGTTTTGCATAAAAAGCAATTATCTATGTGCAATGAAATGCAGAAAATCGACTGTGAAATATTAAGTCTTTCTAAAAACAGGCCAAATATAGTATATTTATACACTTCACTCCTTTTCAAACTGTTTGGAAATCGGACAATACAATAACGAAAGTCGATCTGAAAAGAGTTTCGTATTCGGCTTCTCGAAAGATTCGATTATACTTATATATTGCTACATTATATGCCGTATTTGATGATTATTTTTTGTATGTTGCTTCTGTTGCTTTAACGCTTCAACTTCTTAATCCATTTATTATACGTTATACTTAATAAAATGTTATATTTTACTTAAATTTTCTTCAACAAACGGCTTTGATGGAATTTTTAGTAATTAAAATTTCATCGTAACTATTCTGTCTCGTTTTCGACAACAAGAATGACACATATCGAAATCTAATCTCGAAAATGAGCTACAGAATAGCGATAAAAATTTCTTTCGAATCGAGAAATAAAATACTGACCAGGGTATAGTAAAATAGCATCGGCTGTCGATGAAAAATTACTAAAATCATTAAATTTCAAAATTTTGTTGATTTTGAGAAGAAGAATATTTTCAAAGTGTGAAATTCTAAGACACAAGAGCTGTTACAAACTCATTTTGAAGTTAATTTTAGCAAAAAGGAGATTTTTGGATTAAAATCTAAACTAAAGTAGGCTTCGCACAATTTGATTGTACTCATTCTATGGAAGAAATAGATGAGACGGAATTCTTATCACGTTGGATAGAAAAAACGAAAATCATATATATCATATGTCTATTATAAATTATCACGTTGGATAGAAAAAAATTAAAGAACAAAAAAAAAAGACGGAAATAATATATCAATTCAATATTATAAATATTTTAAAGTGAATTAGTTTATATGATAAGGTCTGCACACACACTTTCAAAAACCTTTACTTTACAATTATTTTATCCATATTTTTCCCTACATTGCTAGGTAGTTTTAAAAGGAATATTCGGAAGGATTTCCGAACGTTTGGGCAAAAAGTCTTAGAAAATATATTACAAATGCCTTTTTATTTCAATATCAAAGTGTTAAAATTATGATTTCAAAACGTTATTTAAGTGCGATAAAAAAATTTTTTTTTTTTTTTTTTTTTTTTGCAAAATAAAATGGAAAGTAAATTAGAGTTCTAAATATAATAAATATAAAAAATAAAATAAAATTGAATTACGTAGTATACGAGAATGTTAAATGTACATAATAATAAAACAAAATTTCGGTAATAGGTATAATATATGTCGATGTATGGAAACGTGAAGGGAAATATATTTCTGGCTCTATTTGCATTCCTCACAATATTTTTAAATGCTACATATAATAATTTTTTTTTATTACGTACATCTTTCCTTCTGCAGATTTATAAGTAATCCTAAAGACAAGTTTAAAGATCTCGCAACGCAGGGTCAACTATAATTTAAAGAAAAATTTATAAAAATAAGGATTTGTCACAGAAAGTAGCGACACTCAAAGAGGTGCCTCTACGAGGGATCCCGCATCTTTCCTGTAAGTAATTTAATATTATTGTTAATGCTAGTTTGAGCACGGCATCCCATCTCATTTGAGTTTTGATAATACCTTATATATAGACAGACATAGTGATGCACATGGAAATTACTATTACTTTTTATCAAAGGTCTGGAAGATTTTTATTTTATCTAAGTTTTTGTTTTGCTTTCAATTTCCTTATAAGTTATTAAGTTTTTTTTTTTTTTAACAATTTTATCCTACATGACATACATGTTATGCATATGTTGACATGAGCTTTCGTTTAATATATTTTTTTCTTATAATGTAAATTGTAAATATATATATATATATATATATTTTGAAAGTGTATCAAATTTTCGAATGCATGTTGCTGGAAAAGGAGATATTTCAATATTATATTCTCTGAAATATTGAAATTATGGGCAGATATTTATTTAATTTTGTTTTTTATTTTTAATTGTGTAATTATAATTGTTACACACTACAATAAGAAAATAATAAATGCAACTTGAATTTGTTGGACCTGAAAAACACCCAAGACTGGATACCCTGTATATAAATATTTAGAAATCGACTTTAATTTTTTTAGTGAATTATTGTACATGGGTATATATTCCTCATTAAAGTTAACATTCAGAATACTTTTGGCTCCTTAAAATTTTAAACTATTCAATCTTTGCTAGATTAAAAGTGGGGTCTGACTGTGAAGTTGAAAGTGTGCACATGTGCTCGCGTGACCTCCGTTGAAAAGTCCGATTTAAACTTCAAAAAGTGCGAATTTATTCGCGAAAATTTCCTAGCATATATAATGTGTTCAGTGCAGATGAAGTGCAAGAGAATTTATTAAAAATTTCTCATAGAAAATAGATAATTAATCGAAATTAATTCTTAAGTGAACAAAAGTTTTTATACCGCAAGGAAAAAGGTCCTGTGCTGTGTTTCTAAAACCTGTTTTGTGAAAAAAAAAGTGCAACCCAACTATCAAGGAAAATATTTTAGGGTTTAGTTTTACTCGCTACAAATATATTTCGTACCTGAAGGCACGAAAGTGCAAGCAGAATGACCACACAGTTTCGTTGATTGTAAGAAAACCGATCCTATGACTTGTCTTCTACCAACACCACTACAGCTTTGCTGTATGAAAAAAAAATAGTATATATATATAATATAAAAGTAATCTTGGTTATTCATCATCACATTCAACTATTGATAGTGTTGATTCTTTACGTGTATTTTCTATAAAAGTTACAATAGGTTTGTGGTAGGAATAATAGGAAACAAATATAATTGAATTAATTGTATCAATAAATCTCATGAATACGGCATTAATAGTTGTACCACCTCTAGTTGGAGCTTCATTAGGATCGTTAAGCATAGTTAAATTAAATCTGTCTTTTAAAAATTTCACTAATGGTCAGGAGTGGATGAGATAAGGACGCCGAAGGAAGGGGATGGACAGGAACAAGCGGATAAGTGGACCAACAGCAAGGGAGTATCACTATATTTCTTTTACAGCTTTTAATCTGTCTATTAAATTAACTAATATATTTATATTTCTATAAAAAAAATGCATGATTAAAATCCTTCCTTTCCAATTATTCCTTCCTGAATTAATTTATGATTTTATTTTATTTTTCTGTGGTGTCTTGTGTAATATAGTAGTTAGATATGAGCTGCTGATGCGGTTATATGCCCAGTTTATTCCAAATACCTTCATCCTTAAGAGGAGTCAGTACTCAGCAAAAATTTCAGTTTAGATACCAGCGAGCCTGTAGGCAATAAAACTTACTATACGTAGGTTTGTGTCCTGAAAGTATGATAATTCATATAAAATTAGCGTAGACCTAGACCATAAGCCACATAGAGACATCTAGCGTGAAAGGCAGAAACCAAACATGCGACAATTTAAGACGAAAATGAAAATTTGTAGTTCAAAGAAATTGAAAATTTTTAACGAGAATGAACTCTCCTAAATTTTATTTTGCATATAATTGTTAAATATACTATTTTGCTTTATATTTCTACAACTTTCAACGAAATATTGCAATTTCTCGTCTGTGAAATATCGAGAGAAAAAACAAGTACTATTAGAGCCAAATAATTAAAAAAGCGCCACTAAAAATAAAAAAACTCAACGTTATTTGCTAGATTTAGGCTTTATCTTTCTAAAATAGTCACAATCTAAATAAATGATAATTCCTACTAACAGGAATTTGATTTGAAAAAAATTAATTTTTACCATTTTTTACAATTTTCCGAGCTAATATCTCCATTACAATAAATTTTTTTTTATTTTTCTCAACGTTATTTACTAGACTTCTTCATTACCTTTAATTTAAGATATAAATCATTATTCTGCTACAAATAGTTTCCCAGAAATTCGCATTGAAAAATGTATGAAACTTGCAAATCTTGGTACTGACTCCTCTTAAGTGTTTAGAGTAGTCGGGTGGTATGGCTGGGCCTGGCCGCTAAACCAGGATCGGTGTAACACATACATAATACATACATACATACATTCAATTTTTGCTAGATTGAAAGTATTCCATTTGTGGATTTTTGTTTTGGGATTTCAAGATTGCGATCCAATTTTGTTATTTGGATAATTTAGACCATCCCAACAAAAACTTTATGCTATTGAATTGATGTATTGCAATCATCAGGACCAAGCTAACACCGTTCGATATATTAGATGCAAATCAAGAATATTTTCAAAAGAAATGTACATTTCCTTTTTTAAAGCAATTTTCCCATATTGCCGGCGATTGCCCATATTGCAGACTCGAACTCATTTCCAAAGACATATCGTGGGAAATAAATGAACACTTTCTTCAGTCTGACTTCGAAGATGAGTTGCCATTGACTTTAACAAGGCAAATGTGGTTTCAATTACATAGACTGTGACCCAGCTCATTATTGAAGGCAAGTTCGAGCATTTATCAATAAAAAGTTCCAAACTAAATGGATCGGCGAAGTGCACCCGTGCCTTGGCCACACATCGCCTGATTTTAATCCATTAGAATTTTATGTATGACGATGCATGACATTCTTTATTCATCGCAATGAAATTACATCACTCAATGATTTAAGAAAGCATTTAATAAATATTAAATTATGTTCGTCCTCACAGACGCATATCCCCAGTTGAAAGTTAGTAAGTTAAAATAAGTCTTTACAAAAAACGCAAACATGTCAGGTAATACTTTATTACGGCCTGTCAATCAGAAGAAATACTAACTCCGTAGATGATAATACAAGGCTGTATTTTTGTAACTTGCGATCACAATATCTCGGGAAGGAATGCAATTGTTCACTCGAAATTTTACATACAAATACATATACAAAAAGCTCCTCTTTAGTTCTACCTGAGAAAACTTACATCTAGATGTGCAAAACTCACAAAAAAGCGGTCGAATTAAAACGAGAAAGCTCTACACATTCTCTCTCTCGCTCTTGGTGTATTATGCCAGATAAATTCTTCGCAATCATAGCTTTTTTTGGTTGAATAACAAGTTAAAGAGCTTCCAAATCCGCGTTTATATGGAGATTTTCATATCTAGTTGTAAGTTGTCTCAGGCTCTACCCTCTTTCATGACGATACGTGTAGTAGATTTTTTAATCGCAATAATAAAGTGGCTGATCTCAAACTATAATGTTTTTTTATAAGTTAATTTTAAATTATAACTTTTTTTATTTGCTAATGGGACATGGGATAGTCACACATATCGCACGTTCCTGACAAAAGGCTAAAAAACATTCAATTTTCGAATTATGACCTAAATGCAATGTAGACATGATGATGATTGCCTGGATAAAGTGGTAGCAGGGATAGTCTTACTCTTCTTAGAGAATTACAGTTTACTATTAGCTTGCAACAAAGAAGCATCGTATGTTTCCAGGACAAAGTGTGTAATTTCGAATTGTGATAGTTTTGCTGGGAAAAAGTGTGGTAAGTTGTTATCCAGCTTTTTGTCAAAGATATTGTTTGAGTTATTTAGAGGAGCTCGTAATATATAAACTTATTTGAGTTGGAAGATCATTAAAGCAACAGAAGTTTTTATTAAAAGAATGGCTTCTCCTCATTCTCTGAATAACTAAAAAAGAGTAAGGGGACCACAGAATGCCGAGTCAATTGATAGTCCTCTTTGTTGACTTGTCACCGACTGATTAATTTTTAATTGTTGCTGATTGATTATCGTTGCATATGCGCATATTTCATCGTCTTTTGTCAGATTAGTATCAAAGACGTTGAGTTTGAGTGGTGTTTCGATTTTCGTTAAAATTTCAGTGTCGTTAGGTAACCGATGAAAATTGTAATAAGAACCATAACTAAACCCTTTAGTAATTTACTGGTGGTTGAGGAGAAGGAGAAGAAAAAGGATGTGGATGTCCATCCATCCGTTCCGAGTATAAACATAATTTTTTAGATATGAATATATTTAAAATCTAATCAAATAAACCGAACTTTACTTAAAAGTTGAAAATTTCACCAAAGCTAGAAGATTCCTCAATGCTGGCGGCTTCGAGGAAATTCACAAATAATACGAATTTTATCCACTTTCAATTATTAGGATTCTTCAGAAAAGCAATAAGATTTTATCCCGTAAATATTATGCGATAAAAATTATATGTAAATCCGCTTCTTGAAATGTACTTTAGTCAGACAAAGTTTATTAATATTTAAAAAACAACTTTACTTACGGCGGCTGCGATCAACAAAAATCAATTAATTGATATTAAGGTTGCTGATGCAGACTGAGCACAACAGTCGGTTCGATTCAGTCAATTGCTAGTCGTCAACTCTTCTGATTTTTTAGTTGCTGACTGGCTTAAAATAGAGCAGTTTGTGGTACCGAAGGCAGTTGCGTGTAACGAGCAAAGTCAACTAACTTTTTAGTCACCGACTACAGCATGTAAACATGGTACCTCATAAGCATATACGGGAGTTCAATGTATTCTCGGTATCGAGGTGATATACTAATGATAAGGGTAATTTAATTATCTCATTAGTTAATGACACTCTTTGAGGGTATAAATACAAAATTTCATTTAATTGCCACCATTAGTATTCCAGATATCATTGCGAAAAGACAACTATGATGACTGATTCGACAATGATGAAAAAAATCGAGCATCGTGCAGTGATAAAACTCCTCACAAAACAAGGAAAAACTCAAAAAATTATCCATGAAGAAATGGTGGCTGTTTACCAAGATTCTGCGCCTTCATTATCTACAATTCAGAAGTGGTCAAGTGAATTCAAACGGGGTAGAGAGAGCATTGAAGACGACCCCCGCGCTGGTGGGCCAATTTGTGACGCTACTGAAGAAAACGTCAAATTTGTCGAAAAACTTGTACTTGAAGATGCCCGTGTAAGAGTGAAAACATTAGCAGAAATGACTAAGCTATCCGTGGGTACCATTCACACAATCCTTCATGAGCGCCTGAATTTGTCAAAGGTCAGTGCAAGATGGGTGCCGCGAATGCTCACCGCGCTACAGAAACAAGTGCGAGTTGACTGTTGTAAGGAGTTTTTGGACCTCTGTGGTGAAAATCCGCAAAGTATTTTCGATCGGATTGTTACTGGTGATGAAACGTGGGTTCATCACTATGACCCTGAGAGCAAGCAAGAGTCTATGCAGTGGCACAAAAAAGGATCACACCCGCCGAAGAAGTTCAAAGTCACTCCGTCCGCAGGAAAGCTCATGGCCACGGTGTTTTGGGATTCTAAGGGAATCTTGCTAATCGAGTACACAAAAAAAGGTCAAAGTATTACTGCTGCATCATACGCAACCACCCTGCGTAATTTAAAGGAGGCAATTAAAGAAAAAAGACGTGGAAAATTAACCGCAGGTGTGTTGCTGCTTCACGACAACGCGCCGGTTCACAAGGCGCGCCTTGCCCAGGCTGCTGTGCGGGAGTACAGATTTGAAGAAATCAATCATCCACCCTACAGTCCGGACCTGGCCCCTAGTGATTATTATCTATTCCTTAATCTTAAAAAAGACCTTCGTGGAAAGCATTTTTCGGACGATGAAGAGTTGAAGGGAGCAATAAACGAACATTTTTCAGGCCATGAAGAAAAATATTTTTCAGAGGGAATTGAAAAGTTACTTTCACGAACAAATAAATGTGTTGAGATGTTAGGGGAGTATATTGAAAAATAAAATTTATTCAGAATTTTCTGCCTTTTCCTTCATACCTATACCGAGAATACATTGAACTCCCCTCGTAGTAACAAAAAACGAAATCGAAAAGTGAGGTGAGTAATTTAATAATAATTTCATTTGCACATTTTTTTTAACGTTTTGCTTTCAGCTAGAGTGCAGCAAAGAGGTAGCATTGCTTCTCATAGATGCATGGTGTGAATATTCATGATTATACGATACACAATCTAAATTATACAGTAACAAACATGCTAGACGGGATGCGCTCTCCAAAATAGCTGAACCGCTGAAGAGTTAAATACCAAATGAAAACGCCGAGGGGCAAAAAATCGGCCCAGAGAGAAATGCCAGAAAGAGACAAAAAGAGTCATCGGACGGGTTGTTTTGTTGGAAAAACTGAAGAGGGAGGTCGATGGAAGAGTGCGTTAAGTGGGCAGATTGCCAAGCAAGTCGATGGAAGAGTGCGTTAAGTGGGCAGATTGCCAAGGAAGTCGAGGGAATCAAGGTTTTCACTTTTGATCAAGCGGAGGTAAATAGTACAACAAATCGAGAAGTGCGAGCCTAGTTCCGTGAGGGCAAATGAAAGGGAGCTCGGTGCGGTAATGAAGAGGGTAGAGACTCAACGGATGGGTGACGTAAGTCGGGCATTTGTATATTTTCTTAAATACATTTGTTTGCAAAAGATAGGTGTTGGATTTTAAACATTCAAAATACAACTAATGAACGGGATTGTCGTAGTTTACTGAGCATAATCCAGTCCACGTGTAATGAGTGGGGCCGCTACTCACCTTTTTTCTAATACTAATAGTGCGACAAGGGCCACTCACTACTTTCCCTAGAAAAGATGAAAAAATGGATATATTCCCTAGAAAAAGATGCAAAAGGCATGCAAGACATAAAACACATCATAAACACGCGCCAAGCCAAATTACAAAGAATATCGAAATGGCGGCCGTGAAAATATCTCAGAATAGTTGCCATGAGGCAACACAAAAATGAAATCAAATTGTATGCCGTGACACAATCAATTATTCCACTTTCTTAAACATGAGGAAGTACCAACGCTCAATTGCAAACAATCGATCGTACTAAATTGCTAACAAAAGCATTTCCTCACTGAGTGCAGTAAACAATATCACTTTCTCAGTTAAAAAATCACAACATATGTTCAGCCAACTGGGCCACTGAGACATAATGTATACATGTATATGAAATTGTTTCAAGCATTCTTTGAATGCCTTACAAAAACATTATGCACATTAACTTAAGAATTTCCCAAGCATTCTCAGAGGGGAAAGCTTTAATGCAATAGAAACAAAAGTGCATTAAGAACGAGTATCGAAGAGACTCGCACATTCTGATAAGAATTGTCCAGAGGGGAAATCTCAAAATGTCTTGCTGCGTCTGCGATTCGCTGGAGACTTAACGTAAAGGGGCCTGGTCTCTAGTAAATAAGAATTTCCTTAACTACTGATCGTGAAAAGATGGCGCAACCATTAGTATAAATTTCCGATCAATTTGTATGATCGGGGCAATATTTTTGTAACAGTTTTAAAAATAACAACTGATAAGATTCACCCGACCCACGGTAAGAAATTTTAATTATATTATAAAGAGCAAATAAATCAGCAGAGATCTGTGGAAGTTAATTAAGCAAAATAATAAGTATAGAAACTAAATAATTGTGAAATAACTAAAGAATTTTGGAAAAGTATTGAAAGAAAATAAACAGATTATAAGTGAAAGAGTGAAAAACAAATACTGTGTTCCCTTAAATTATCAATCATAGCGGCTAAACAGAGGCAGATGATCTTCCTGCATTTTGAGAATCACTCCCTCGTCCTGTTACCTAAGAGACGTGCAACACACAAAGTGCCTAACAGGGAAAAGTGAAGGTTGGATTTCTACGTGGGAATGTGAATTTCCTGGATTTCGAACTTTGATAATGGTCCACGGAGCGCCTGAGAGAGTAATAAAAATTAAAATTTCTTCGCAAAAATGGTGTTATTTTGTTTGGTCGTATCGAAGATATGAAAAAAAAAAAACTGTTTGATTGTGAACATATTAAGAGTGCCACTCGTGAGTGGGACATATTAATACTGGAATTGTTGATTAAGACCTGCCGAGTGCAGTCCTGGTACAGGAGCGCCTGTAAGTGGGGAGGATCATTGATCTTCGCGATATGTGTCGAAATATCATTTGGATTTTTATTGGGTTGTACATTGAATGAATACGTGCGTTGGTTTGGGGACTTACCGAGTGCTGGCCTGGTACGGGAATACCTGAGAGTGAGAAGGTCGTTAATATGCGCGATATGTGTCGAAATATCGTTTGGATTTTTGTTAAATTGTGCATTGAATGGATACTTGCGTTGGTTTAAAGACTGCTGTCCTGGTGCAGGAGCATCTGAAGGTGAGAAAAATCGTTACCCGTCAAACATTTTGTGCACCTACAGCCAAAAGGTGCGTAGTGTGCATGTAATGTGCATTCACTAATATTGAAATTCACTGCAAGGTTCAATGAAGGCTGCCTTGAGGCAAGCATTTTTTCAGTTTTTAATAAAGTGAGAGAAGTTATTCTCTATCCTGAAAACTAAGAGCAGCTTTCAGGTGCATAATACATGCGCATATGCATTGCTCGTTCAACCGAGGATTTTCAAGTTAAGGGTGTGCAAATGCGCAATAAGTGTGTGCGTACGATGTACGCTGCGAAAGAAGCGAATACGGTGAATTCAAGCCATGCATGATTTTTATGTACACACACAAAAATGTTTGCGTGTGAGTAATATGTCATATTCCTCTATAAGCGGCGTGTCTATTCGGTAGTCGCTGTTTCACGGAATTGACTATACATACAACCTGCAAGTTCAGCTGAACACTTCTTGTTATTAGTTTTGGTTTTGGAAGCCATTTTTGTAGAGAGCGTCATTAATTGAGTTTTGATTAATGTTCGGTTGTTTTGGCTTATAATTGATATTTTTGGATTACATTTCAGAAAAGGTAAGAAAAGCTTTATTAAATTTAATTAATTGTTTTGGTTCGCTTGTTTTTATGCTATTCTCTTGTGCCTGAAGTGTTCATTTAAGGTGATTTTGTATATTTCCTCAAAGAACTGTAGTATGAAAATTTTAATTTTCTAAAATTAATAAAATAATAATTGTTTGAAAGAGCAGACTTTAAGCAATACATATTCTGTTGTTTTTTGACATCTTAAATGGACCATTTTTAAAATTTGTTAAATCAAATCAAACCAAAGGAAAAGTCCTATTCTGGCCTGACTTGGCAACAAGTCATTATGCCAAAACAGTCATTTCTGCTGAACAATAAAATCGACTTTGCACCAAAGGAAGACAATCCGACGAAGGCCAATTGAGAAATTTTGAGCACTTTGCAAAATGGAGTACTTTAAAAGAGCAAAAAATCTCACCAATGTGGCTGCATTCAAACGTCAATGGACTAGAATTTCTAAAATGGTGGCTCTTAAACATGGGAAAAATTTGTTTAGACACTTCAAACTAAATCTTCGGCTGGTTGGTGATCGCGGCGCCAATGCACTGATTTAATCAGTGTAAATTATATGTTAATAAATAATCTTTCAATCACAATAATTCGTTTCCGTTTTGCTTTTTTCGTTTTCCTTATATTCACTTGAAGTTTAGGACAGGAATTCTGAAGTCAAAACCTTTTACTGATGCTGAATTTATCAAGGAATATATGGAGGCCGCCGCTGAAGTATTGTGCCCATCTCAAAAACAACTTTTTTCTAAAGTTAGTTTGTCCGGTGTTACTGTCGCCAGAAGAATCGAAGAGTTAGCGGCAGACATTGAAAATCAACTAAAAGAATGTGCATCGAAGTTCGTATACTATTATGTTGCGCTCGACGAAAGCACAGATTTAACCGATACCGATTCGGGGCATTGATAATAATTTTCCGATGAAAGGAACTACAAAAGGATGTAATATTTATGAGTGTTTGATGACAGTACTGAGACGATATAATTTAGAATTGACAAAGCTTTCTGCAGTTGTAACAGACGGTGCGCCATCCATGGTAGGAAAAAATGAAGGGCTCATGGGTTTGATGAAGAAAGAGCAGAAATATTTTCCTTTGATGCATTGTATCGTTCATCAACAAAAAATTTGTGCAAAATCAACAAAAACTGTGCACTTCATTCAATCACACGGCCTCAACCCCACAGAATTCCAAAAATTGTTGCCGAGTATGGTGATGTGACATATTTTTCTGATGTACGTTGGCTGAGCAGAGGAAAAATGCTAAAACGCGTTTTTGAACTGAAGAAGGAAATCGCCTCACAACACGACACAAAATACATTCACTCACAATAAAACACTTAATAAATACATGCATGCATTCTATGGATGGCCTTTCCCACTAGCGGGATGAACTTAGTACTCCTTCAGCAAAATTTTTAGTTCATATCTTCAAATTTTTAGTTTGTTAGTCTCCGTCCTAGTTTTTGTTTGTCTTTTCTTTGATTGTTATTTTATTTTATTTATTTATCTATTTTAGTTAATCCTTTAAAATGTTTGACCTTGCTAAAAATTGTAATATTATTGTTGATTATTTGATATTGTTTGGAGTGCTGTTTTTTTTGTCTCTCTAGTTTTTCATTTTTGACTTGTTATTCCTTTTAATCTGTGACATAAGGTTTTTAACAACTCATTAAAGTTAACTTGACATACCGATTTTTAGGTAAATCACTTATATTAATAAGAATTTGTTTGCTTAATTAACAATTTTTGATTTCTATTTTTGTTAGCCTTGATAATGGTCTAAACCAAAGACCGAAATATCGGAATATTTCTCGAAAATAAACAATGGCTTAAACAACCATATGGTTTTTTATTAAAAAAGCTGGATCACCGGGTCGTATAACCCCATACACTCCATATCTAAAAGAAATCGCCTCCTTCATGGAAACCAAAGGGAAACCAGTTCCTCAATTTAGTGACCCCGACTGGCTGCGCGACTTTGGATTTCTCACAGACATCACGCTGCACTTCAATGATTTGAACACCAAACTACAAGGTAAAGAAAATCTCAGCAACAACCTTCTTGACACTGTGAAGACATTTAAGTTTAAACTGAATTTATGGACAAATCAGTTGTTGAAAAAAGAGCTTACGCACTTGCCTAAACTGAAGAGTTGTGAATGTACATTTCCTGAGAGAACTGAATATTGCTAAATTTTACAAGGTATTAGCATTTAATTCTCTATGGGAAGGAAAAAGGAATGCTCCCATATTATGTTCTGCCTGTCGTAAGAGGCGACTAAAGGAACACAAATCCTTCATTGGAGTTATACCGATGTATGTGTATGTATGTGAATACCTTCACGATGTTCAGGATCTTGCAGATGACACGTAAACTAGCCAAAGCAAAAGTGAAGTCCGGAAAAAGAAGTAGAAGAACCCGATATGCCGGAAGAAATACGTTTTCACGAGATCGCAATTACGAAAAAGTCAAGTAGAGTAATTTGATGTGGCTGGACAAGATCTGTAAAGTTGTGTGAAAGTAGTAAATGAGTAGAAATAAAATACTGCATCCAATGGATTTTTAACATTGTTTATGCAATGACATAACTACATCTCATGCACATAAACAATATCAGCATCAAAAGATAAAATTGGAGAAACTGTTATCACCAAAATCTGATCAGCACAATACAGCTGGTAATAATCAATTTTACTAAAGAGTCATCAACCTTTCGGAAGTACATTTTTCATCTGAAGGACAACAACTATTGAATAAAGACTTGAATTATGCCCCGGACTTGGGTACTACAAAAAAAGAAACTCCATGACCTTGCTTTAACGTCTTGTTGCCGAAATGTTGATATACAATCAGTCTGTTTTTGAAATACAAAATAATTTAAAAATTTTACACAGTTAGTGCACTTCAAACCTTACGACGATTGCCAACTTCAAACACAATCACATCTGATAAGGATACTCTGACTGTGTCAAAAATATCCGAAATTTCCTTTGAAGGCTCAAGCGACATTTTAAAATGCATACAAAATTTTGCATGAACTGTCTGAAAGAAACGCGATAGAACACAGGAGAATGATTATGAACCTTACAGAAGAAATAATGTCATTGAAAAATTAAGTACGATTGTTGAAAAAGGAAGGCACTTCTTTGCAGAGCATACGAGTATATAACTTACTTCCAAATTTTCCGTTAATAAAGAAGAATGCTCTATTGGACTGTGAGGAAAGTCTCAAAGAAAATGTTGATATAATTACTCAATTGGTGTAATAAAAAATAATACTAAATTATGGAATTGCTTTTGATTTAATTTAATAATAATATTAATTTAATAATTTAATTTAATTCTACATTTCCAGAAAAACAAGTTTTTGACAAAAACTGGGGATGACGTCCGTCTTTCATAAAACGTAATCTCATTGTTTTCTGATGAAGTGGCGAGAGAATTTAGCTGGATACGCACAAAGCATAAAACTTCTGTGAGAATTTTGATCACAGCGAATGCTTTAAAAAGTAACTATATATGTAGGATTTAATTTGATGTTATTTCCACCGATCTTCCATTATTATTATACATATTATCTATTTACATATGCTTATTTTGAAATATTTTCTAGAACAGACGAGAAAAACATGGAGCGAGTTATAAAACAGCATTTTGAAGTAATAATAATGGTAACATCATTTATTTAAATAAATCCTAAAATCCCCAAAGCTAATCAAATCTGCGATTTTGTGACTTAAAGTTTATTGCAAACAATTGAATTGCAAACGCAAGAAGATAAGAATATTTATCGCGATGGTGATCATCAAATGAATTACTTACACGTTTCATATGCTATGCAACATTTACCCGCGTTAAACTAAACGTAAGCGATAAAAATGCATATAAATACGGCAACAAAAAATCACTGGTATGCAATAAAATGGCAATTCGCCTGCGATTGAAAGGCAAACGCAAAAACATAAGAATATTTATTGCCATGACGATCATCAATAGAATTACTTACACGGTTCATACGCGATGCAACATTTACCCCCATCAAGTTAAACGTAGGCGATAGAAATGCAATATTGCCGGTAATACAAATGTTCGTTGTGACAATAAGAAATCATAAGAAAGTTCGTAGGCCAATAGTAATGTTTTCTGGGTAGATGCAGCGCTGCGCGATGATACAGATGTGCTAGAAAAGAGCGAAATTGCGAAGGAACACAAATCCTTCACTGGATCTATACCGACGTATTTAGGGCGAGATCCAGTGAAGGCCTACAAGACGTTCAGGATCTTGTAAGTAGGGTTGGCGGTGGATGAGGTCGTGGTTTAGCCAATGGCAGCACCCAAACCCTCTCAAAGAGGGTACCGAAGCGCAGTTCTAGTTTCCAATACTTAATTTGCGTATAGTGACTTGGATATGCACTCTCGATGGATCGTTGGACTGCAGTGGCAGCGAAATGTCGAGAGCGAAAGGGACCTTACGATCAGCTAGTTAGCCAACGGATTGAGAGGTACTGCTGACTCATCTCATCTCATCATTTAGCCTGCTGATCTGTGAATACACCTTTGATTCTCTGTATAGAGACAGTTATCAAGCTCCCTCAGACCATCGCGGATGCACCTCTGACCCGCTCCGGCTACGGCGAGTACTGACAAGCTATTGGCTTCGCAAATGCTAGCACCAACACCGCAAATTTCACCAATAACTACATAGTGAGTCGTGCCATACATTGAGCGCCCGCAATGACAATTCCTAAGTTAAATACCGGTTACCTCGGTACGTCAAATTCACCTGACCCTCGAAAGCAACCGATCTCCAGTATCGTCTGCTACACGGGTGCAGCATACGACCTTGACCTGTTATGGTCGCAGCTGCAGATATTCTAATATCTATTCCCCGGCCCTCTATACGTCGGGGTGTAGATGATGATGCCGCGTAATCTAGTCGAGGCAAAGTCTGGAAAAGGACGAAGAAGAACCGAGATGCCGAGGTCGCCTTACGAAAAAATCAGGCAGAGTAATTTGAAGTGGCTGGACAAGATCTGTAAAGTTATGTGAAAGTAGTGAATGATTAGAAATAAAATACTTCATCCACTGGAATTTAACATTGTCTATGCAAAATGTAGTGACATAGCTACTTCTCATGCGCATAAACAATATGAGCGCAAAAAATAAAGCTTGAGAAACTGTTATCACCAAAATCTAATCGTCATCACAATACAGCTGGTAATAATCAATTTTACCAAAGAGTCATCAACCTTTCGGAAGTGCATTTTTCATCTGAAGAACAACAACTATTGAGTATTTAATATAACAGGTTCTATGTTTCACTCTCAAGTGACCTCAATGACGCAGTGACCATCCCTAGATACGCACAGTTGATTGTTGATAGCAGAGAAAACTCTCACTTTCAAGTAAAAATTTGCTTTTTAGTTTAATTTTGTGTGCTGTGAGTGCAGGATAATCTTTTCAATATACCTGTACTTCAACACGTATTTATAACAACAAGAGCCAGGTAATAACTCCAATTAAATTAAAAATGACTTTTAATTTAACAATCAAAAATAGATATATTTAATATCTCTCTTATTTTCAGTATGTCTGCAAAGAAAAGAAGAATAGTGAATGAAAATAGAAAGTATAGCGAACAATGGGAAGAAAAGTACTTCTTCATCGTTCAGAATACAAAATTATTGTGTTTAATTTCCCAAGAGGTCGTTGCTGTATTTAAGGAATATAATATTAAGAGGCATTATGAAATAAAACAAGGATTATTTGAAATTCGATATCGAAGCTCATGGAATTTAAGTCGTAATGAAGGCTTAACAAAAAATCTTTGGTGCAGCATTACAACAACCTTCCAATATTGTTAGGGCAAGCTATTGTGTTTCATTTTTGATTGCAAACAAAAAAAATGAAAACATTTTCGGATGGTGAATTTGTGAAAGAATGCTTGGAAACTGTTGTGAAGGATATTTTTGCTGATAAAAGTAAAAAGTTTTCGAACCTAAGTCTATCTCGGCAAACAGTATGTCATCGAATTAATGACATTTCAAATAAAATTATCTTTAAACTGTGCGACAGAATTCGATATTTTTCCTTGGCATTTGATGAAAGCACAGACATTTCAGACTCATCTCAGGTTGTAGTGTTCCTTGTAGTGTGATATTTTCCATGCTGTTGAAAACTGCTTATGCGAATACAACTTGGATATGGAAATACTTTTTGGAATATCAACTGATGGAGTACCTGCTAAAATAGGTAAAGAAAACGGAGCTGTAAAATAATTAATCGCTAAAAGAGTCCAACAGCTAGTATGTACCGCTCCGAAAGAGAAGATTTAATTATAATCCACCGTTTGATTCATCAACAGAATTTATGTGCCGAAGTATTATCGATGGATCATGTAATGCAAGTAGTTGTAAAAGCAGTGAATTTCATTCGATCACATGCACTTCCGCATCAAAAATTTAAGGAGTTTCAGAAAGAACTAAATTCTGAATATGGTGACGCTGTATACTTCAGTCAAATCAGATGGTTAAGTCGTGGAAGCTGTTTACACCGGTTTTATGAGTTACGAGAAGAACTTGACTTGTTTACGAATGACAAGCAAAGACCTGTACCAGAATTAAGAAATGATGAGTGGTTATTGGATTTATGCTTTTTAGTTGATATTGTCGAAAAACTCAATCAATTAAATATATCATTACATGGAAAAGATAACCTTATAAACGATACATTTAATCACATCAAAGTATTTCAGAAGAAATTATTGTTATTTGAATCGCAATTGAAAAGTAATAACGCTCACCCTTTTCCATTGAATTTACGAAATCAAAATGTAACAATTACATCAAATTTGCAAAAGAAATAAGAAAAGTTACAGTTGCTTTTGAAAGCCTATTCAGTAATTTACAGTTAGACAAATACAACAAAATTTTTGAAATATATTCATCTACCTTTCATGTTGAAATCGAGTCGGTCCCAGAATATCTCCAAATGGAATTGGTTGGCTTACAGTGATATATTGAATTAAAACACATTTTTGAAAAATCAGAATCAAAAATAGATTTTTATAATATTTACGTCACAAAAGAGAAATTTTCCAATTTGAGAAATCTGGCACAAAAAGTTGTTAGCGCTTTTGGTTCAACTTACACCTACTAATCTTTTTTTTAACGAACACTAACATGCAACACCAATTACGATGTGCAAATACCCAAATTGAGATCGATTTGCAAAATCCAAGTGAAAGAGTGGAGAAACAAATTCGCACTAGTAAAATAAATATTTTTTAATGATTTAATTTTTTTTATTTCATTTATATTTATATATTTTTTATATTTCATTTTTAGTGTTATATATTTCTTTACAATGTGTGTTTAGTATCATTATTATTATGTTTACATGTAATAGCTCATTATTTTCAATTTTTCACTCCAAAAAAAAAAAAAATGTCTATAGAGGGTCTAAATCTAATATGGGGATATATAATTTTATATGTGGCCCGGGGAGTGCTGGGATCAACACAACACCCTTAGGTTCTCACGCCGCTGTCCATACCCACTTGACAAAGAATCAACTCTCATTAATTTTCTTTAAATTCTTAAACCCTTGTCACGTCTAAATTATGCTCACATAATTTTTACAAAAGTGCTAAATAAACACTCGAGTGCTTATTTGAACCATGCACATAAATTATTTGAACCATGCACACAAAATATCAAACGCAGTTACAGTTTTGCTGACTTCGCGTCTTATTATCAAGTGGAATATCAGATTCCGGACAGCGCGTGAGAGCCAAGCGAATAAGCACATAAAAATTAATAGTTTATTTTGTATAAAATCTTGTGAGTACGCTTCAATCCGTCGTTCGTAAGACAAGTCCGCTGTAATCTCTAATATTTCAAAGTATCGATTTTAATAAAAGTATTTTTAATGCAAGGTGTTATAATTTGAAGATATCGAGAGTGACGGTGAGAATTGTGCCCCCCTACCTGAATTTCCTTAGCGAGTGTAACAGGAGTTATGATGCATTTCCAAAGTTGCCTGTAAGATCATTTGAGTTGGCTACCCCTGCGAGGATTCTCAAGTATCAAACATAAAGCTCCAAGATGGTATTAGCATCTTAGGGGGTTCCGATTTTTATTGGACCATAGTTACTGGTAGGAAGGAACGAATTACCTTAAGACTCAGTGCTGTCGAAACTGTTGTGGCCCAGTTGCTAGTACCGGTAGTAAAGTAGCAAGCAATATCGGAACACATTACTTCCCACAGTGAAGTGCCCGCTTATTGCTAATGAATGTGATGATTGTTTACATTACGGCGGCAATGACTAAACATGCTACTTTGCATAGAGGACGGTCAGCCCGCTTAGCTTACAACAGCACAGCTGCTTGCTATAAGTGACATTGGCCAGCAGTGTCATCATCGGATGTAGAATATTACCGCATCATAATAAATACATATATTGAGAGTCAAATTCTACTTCCGTATTCCGGGTGCAAGTCTTCGAGGTGTACAACTGAACTGGTGAGGGCAGTTCGGGTTTCAATCATACAGCGGTTGAAGTTAATAGTTAAGTGCAACCAGTGATAAAGGTACTTTAATAAAAACGGCTTAAGTTAATAAAGTTCGTGTTTTTATTGCTAAGGGAGACGACATTTTGGCTCAGCCGGACAAAAGAAAAAAGACAAAATAAAGTAATTGAAATATTACACGATGTATTGAAAAAATATTTTTTTTCATGCATACATATATATTTTTTTTTTTTGTTCTGATTAAATAAGTTTAGAAAATTGATAAATATATTTCAATAGAATAAAAGTGGAAAGTATGTATGAGTATTTGCGAAGTGTGAAAATAAGAAAAGAAAGTTGATGTTTTTAGTTAGTTTTGTTTCAGTTATTATGCCGTGACCCAATATGCAATTGGTGGAATTGTGACATCACGACTCGAGCTAGCAGCAAGTGTACAAGTAATTAAAAGATTTGCAATAACTAAGCATTTTACTTCGCACTGTAAAATGCCTGGCGATTGCGAATTGTTTACTTGAAAACTGTCACATCCACTGCTGTATGTAACTGGGCATTGAGTCATGGTTAAGTAATTCACTTCGCATAATCAAATACTCAGCTGGGCTCACTGTGGGGCAGTGATTAACGTAATACTTTGTAATTATGGTTGCAAGGTATTGCGCTGGTCACTGCGTCAAAGTCGCCTAGTTGAATGGAGGTGAGCACGGTCGATTCAGTAAGTCGGGTTGCGCAGTTAGAAGTTAGTTTTGATAAAAGATGACGGTTCGGTGTTCAATCAGTTAGTTCAGTTGTAATTCGAGTGTTAATAACACAAGTATCGATGACGGAGTGATAACTCCATTTAGTAATATTATAGTAGAATTAACTTAGCGAAAATAAAGTATTATCTTGGAATTACGGGAGTTTTTATGAAGTTTATTGGATTTTAACTGATTTTGTTACTGAATTGCTTTTGGCACACGACAATTAGAACAAAGTGAAATTTGATATAAATGAAAATAGATTTTAGTACGAATTGAGTGTTATTGTTAACTAGGGAATGCAGAGAGTATTCTTGAGTTAACTAGGAGAGTCCGCCTATCAGAGGTAAGACCTCCTAAGTTAAATTTACAGTAAAGTAAAAAAGTCTAGAGTATTATTAGCAAGAATATCAAAGTGTTAAAAGTATATTAAAAGTGCTGAGCCGACGAATCGCCAAAAATTTATATCAAAACTCTTATTAAGCTAATAAAAACTTAATTTTACAGCAACAACTCTTTTATTTTGTTATATTGCGGTACAAAAAAAAAACAATCAGGCTTTCAAAACAATTTTTTTTTATTTTTGTTAGCAGTTTTCATTGTTGGCCTTCATGTTTTATTAGAAGTGAGAAGTGTGATGATTTTTGTTTGTTTATGTTGTATATACGTAGGGGAAGGTTGGGTATTTCCGCACAGTGGGTAATACCGCGCATATTCCATTGGAGCCTTTGCGACATGTTCTAACAAATAAACTCGGGCAGAAAGCAAGACCGTTGCTTCATTTAAGGCTCCAAAATTTGTCTACGGTAGCTTCAGTCTCTTGACAACTGTGGTGCAAACAAGTTTTCAGTAGTAAGAGAAATTGAAAAAGGCTATCTTGTGTAAACGGTACAACTATATAAGATGGATTTATGTGCATATCAGACAACATAGTGGCTTTTAAAAAGACAAAGGTATGGTATTTTCGGTCGCTTTGCTGACTTTTTTGTTTTATCATTTTAATAATTGCTTTGCTTTTGGGGTTATTCCGCGCATTGTGTATGGGGTAATACTACACAATGCGCGGAATTACTCCAGATAAGAATGTTTGAGAATTGTTCATAATTTAAAATACCTACGTTCTACAGATGCCTTCAAGTTACAAGAGCATCTTCACAATGTGCTTGGAGCATTGAAGACTTAAAGGAATGCAAGGAATGGAAGGCATGGAATTCCTGAATCTACTTTGTGGGATAAATTTAAAGAAAACTCTGTGGTGGTACCTCGCATGGGGAAAAACCCAGCTTCACAATAGTAGTTGAAAGGAGTTGGCCATTCATTTAATTACATTTTCCAGACTCTTTTACGGGCTAACTACTCGAGATGTTCGACAGGCATCACCAAAGTGCAAAAACCTTCTTGAGTGTTAGCTTCAAAAGGTACGAAACAGCTTGGTGCTGCAACTTATGGTGAGCGCGGTCGAACCGTAACCGTTATCTGTTCTTTTAGCTCTTCAAGAATATATGTCGCATCTTTTTTCATTTACCCACGAAAACGCATGACAAGTCTACTTTAAAAAGGTGGGTATAACTGATGCGAAATATATC
Source organism: Dioctria rufipes (assembly GCA_963924295.1). NCBI lineage: Eukaryota > Metazoa > Arthropoda > Insecta > Diptera > Asilidae > Dioctria > Dioctria rufipes. The sequence goes on along the minus strand of OZ002740.1, from coordinate 278,865,423 downwards.
TGCTCAGAGAACAGGTGGATCAACGAGGAATTATTTATCAACTGGCTTGAACACTTCAGAATAAATGTTAACGCTTCGATAGACAACCGAGTTCTTCTAGTACTGGATAACCACTCTAGTCACATATCGTTAAAGTCTTACGAATTTTGTAAAACTAATGGTATTATTATGGTTACAATACCGCCCCACACGTCGCACAAATTGCAACCACTCGATCTTACGTTTTATGGTCCTCTGAAAATTTCCTATAATAAAAAATGCAGCTCATTCTTATGAAATCATGCATATCAAAAAATTTCGGAGATATTTTAACACGCATACCTCAAAGTGGCGTCTTTAGAAAAGGCGATATCCGGGTTTTCAGTGGCAGGAATCTATCCTTTCAACCCAGGCGTTGAAAACATTGATTGTCAGAAAACTGAAGGACAGAGACCTCCATGTGTAGAAAGCCAACAACCTGAACTTGGACCATCACTAGCAGGAAGGGTGTCAAATGAACCACAACCAGGAACATCAGGTGTTGCTGTTCGAAGCCAGCCAAGACAATCACGAGCAGCAAGGGCCTTAAATGAACCGCAACCAGGCACGTCAGGTGTAAACACCCAAAACCAGAGAAAACTATCATATTCAGCAAAGATGTCAAATGTACCACAATCAAGAACGTCAGATGTAGGAGGTAAGAAAAATTATGATTAAATTTGGATTCAGTGTAGCTGTTAAATAATTCCGCTATTGTCAAAAGGGCACAGATAAGTGCCTCGCAGATCTTGCCACCTTCGCTCATCTCTCACCACTTCCACAATCTAGGAAACAAGTTCAAGGAGGTCGTAAGAAGCAGCATTCTGCAATTTTAACAGAGAGTCGTATGAAGCTTGTTCTGGAAGAAATTGCAATGAAGAGAAATGTAAGACTGCAAAAGAAAGAACTCAAACCTACGGGAGCAATAAATGTTTTTTTTTCTTTTGTGTGAAAGGTGATATATGAGGTTATAAGAAGATTTTAGCAAAAATGTAATTGGCTCTGGGGATTATAATGTTTCATTATTATCGTGCGATTCACTCTTTTTCAATCTCAATCGCCGTGTATCTTATAGGTTTATAGGAAAAGAACAAAATTACATGGAGATACAAGCGGCAGAGCTTAACAGAGTTTCTGAATACTCGTATCTCAGCCAAGTGTGAGCTAAAAAGCTCAAAGATTGGTTTTAATGCAGGTTATCTTATGCGGACGGCAGCAGTGCCTGGCTTGCTTAGAGCTAAATCTTTCCAAAGATGTGTTTGAATTTATCAAATTCTTCCTTAAGTGGAATTTATGGACAAAAATAAAAAAGATGACCAACCCTGACGACAGTCCCCTATGTGAGTTCGGAAAGTTTTGAACTGATTATTTTGCAACAAACAGTAAGGAAATATGTTTTAAAAATAAGTTCTATACTCGTACATGCATCTCGTTTTCAAAGTCTAAATATAATCAAGAGATACACGAGTAAAATTTAATTCAAATTTAATTCAAAGCAATTGATATATTTTTATAATACATATACTTAAGTACTAATATATAGTATTTATAATAAATGCTCAAACATAAATATGTAGGTGCACATAATATAAAAAAAATTGTATAAATACTGTGATGAACTTATTATTTCATTTGGCCTCTTCTCACTAAGCAAATAACAAGAACAATATTTGAGCTTAAAAAAATATCTATGTATTTACGTATATGCATATTTGTAAACAAAACTAAATAAATATAATTTGTAATTGAATTTATATAGATTATAAAAAACCTAGGTACATACATATGTGAATTTGAGCTTCATTATGAAGTTACATGTTTAAGATGTACATATATTTATTATTTTCTTGTCAGTAATTATAAATAAACTTCAATTTTCAAAAAAAAAAATATTTTAATTATATAAATCTATAATCAATTGAAACTTTCATAAAGTGCATACTTTAATTGAGTGTATGACGTAATCGAACATCCCATTGTTGTCAAATGCAGTATAATTCATCCTAATAGCGAGTAATGGAAATGCGCAATCGAAAACGTAAGATAACAGATAAAAAATACAATTAGGTAATCGCTCGAATTAAGCCTCTTTTTTCTAGTCCAACTGTCAAAAAAGTAGGGTTATATTAAGCTGAAGGTAAAAGATTAAATTTAAAGTAAAGACGATTAAATTTATTATATATTTTTTTTTTCTTATTAGGTTTATTAATCTATTTAGCTGGAGGTACTAAATAGAGTCAAATACTGTGCATTTTTAAGAAAATACAATGTCATTGTTGGATTTCAGAGCTAGTTGTTTGTTGATACATGCCATTGGTACGATCTTACAAAATGGATAGAAAGTGGAGGTTCACGTTGTCATAGCGACGTTGACTCCCAATTAAGAAGCAAAGTGTCATGATTATGCGGTGGCGTAGTCGGTGGACAAGAAGACATACTCAAAAATTTACGTGAATTTTCACGACATGCAAGCTTCCTTACTGATACTACTCGCTGCATCGCATTAGTTGGCTGACAAGTTTTGAGTGGAAATAAAACCATCAGTGATGATGAGTTTATTTCCAGGTATATAGCAGGCAAGGAATTTGAATATTCTAATATACGTGAAGCAAAGCAAACTTAGTGTATATAAGTAAACCATATAAGTGTGTAGATATGAGAATGTTAATTAATGCATCTTTAGCTACGACTGGTGAAATAGTATCTACGTTGCACCCATTATTGATTGATCCTTCAGAACTTGTCATATTTGGAGTCAACCTTGACACAAATTATGACAGTATGATTGGTGCTACCACTCCTGCACTTAGGACAGTAATATCTGTGGAGCCTAATATTATATATGTAGTCCTACTTAAAACGAACATTCATTTTATGCAATTTCTACCTTCACTTAGCTATTCAATTCTTACGTTCACCAAAGCTCTATGTCAGCAATTGCATGGAAGTGCAAGTGAAATTACTGTCAGTGACATTGCCTACGAAGTAAATTTATGCTGATCTTGTGATTTGTGTTTCATTTATATAAATTTTTGTTTTATTTGTTTTAGTTTATTGTCATCATATATATATATGTATATATGAATTATTGTATAAATAAGCGAATTGAAATAATAAAAATTTAATTGATTATCAGATAGCATTTGATCAAGTTTAATTTTATATCCATCAGTTCTCAGTACAACCACTAAAGCAGCTTTCAACAGCAGTCATATGGCGCATAGAAATGCGCCATCAATGAAAGTACTGTAAAGCATGACCTCAGTCAACAAAAGTAAACACGAATCGAAACGACAATGAAAATAAAAACAAACAAAAATGCTTGACCTCAAGAAGAATTTACAAAACACGCAAATTCCGCTATGCAAACATAATTTTCAATCGTGAGAATTCCCATGCATCCCTTTAGTTAACATTATTAATACGAATGATATGAACGATATGAATCTCTAAAATTTGTAAATAATTGTTGACTTAGCAGTGAAAATTTTGTCAGCGTAATATTGCAATTTCAGCAATAATTACGATCGAATAATATGTATAGTAATTTTATATGACAGAATTATGTATAAAAACCCGGTGCATAGATTAATAAAATCAGAATTTATCAGTCATTCAAAGTGATTTATTTTCTACTGAACATCGGCATGCTCTGCCATATAACTTACATCGGCATACTCTGCTATTATCTACTGAACTTCAGCATACCCTGCCATCTTCTATATAATATTAGGCACACTCTGCCACACACTATATACAGCGCAGTGTCAGAGCAATAAGAACATACATCGGCGCTTATACCTTACCTAAAGATATTCCTATAACATCGGCGCTTTAGCCATACTAAGTAAGTACGGCAGCTCTGTCAAACTGAAATTTATATTTTTAGAAGGTTTAATCAATATTTGCAAAAATGACCCTGCAACAGGAAATCTAGAGGACCCAACAAATAGAAAGGAAACAGCACTAAGGCGCCTCATAACTTCAAACCAAGCGAGTAATTACTAAAGAACCAAATACTGACCAGACGCTCATAGAAAAAACCACAGTAGAACTTTGGCACCAACCATTCACCAAAGAAAGAGAACTCACATAAAGGAAACCATACAAACACCTCGTAAAGAACAAGCAATATTAAGAACCACAGAAATAATGCTGACGAAAATTCCAAAAATCTCCATAGAAGAAGCTGTCCAAAAAATTCAGACGCCGGACGCAAACCTATTACAATTGATGAACACAAAAAGAGATCGCACCAGAATATACAACCACCGGTGCACGAGCTTAAATAAATCAATAATCGAGAAAGAAGGGCTTGGTATCCATTGGGGAATACATTTTTTAGACCTTATCTTTATGGCAATAAATTCACGGTCGTATCAGATCACCGACCACTGGTCAACCTTTTCACACATAAAAACTCGTCATCAAAACTAACAAGAATTCTCTTAGATCTTATGGACTATGACTTTGAGATTGTGTACAAATAAGAAAAGATCAATACAAATGCAGATGTCTTGTCAAGAATAAAGATAAATTCTGACAAGTTAAAGCCGATGATACCGATACAAATAACGCAACAAGGCGAAAGAGCAGCGAAACGGAATGGAAAAAAGAGACAATTTGGAATACTTCTAATTCTATACATGGGAATGAACATCCATCTCCGATATAAGAAATATAGAACAAGGTCTTATGTGAGCACTTCCAACAACGAAGACCCGGACTTTAGCATCAATTTTGAGGCTTAATTGAACTAGGCATTCAATGCGGAGAGAATGTTTATCCAAACATATTCAACATATTCAATAAAATTCATGAAAAAACTGCATTCATGTAATGCATAAATTCTCACGAGTCACAGAAGAATTTGCTGATAAAAAAATCAGAAAGTTTCAGGCCAGACGTAAACTGACACTTTTGTTGAAAGTGAAAGGAGAAATGAAAGCGTTCAGCACTTTATTTTTACGTTATAATTAAGAGTCCTAGACTACAATTCTTGCTCAAGAAATTTTTGAAAAAATATATACACATAATCATGGATTCATTCTAAACAAATAAATGTTAAATTAAAGTTAATTCTAAATGAAATTATTATGAATTGAATGTATATTCTAATAATGAAAGAAAATCTTAAAAGTATATTTGAAATAAGGAAATTCACAAAAGAAAGAATGGTGAACAAAAAAGAAAAAATCCCTAAGGCTATATACTAACTAAATCATTTGGTAAGAGAAAGTGATTTGCATACACCCTACCTATAATCGCCGAGTTATTTCTTTAAATACCCTACGTGTGACATAATAGAATGATGTAAATTAAAATAAAAGCTATTTTAATAAAAAGCTCGATAAAACACGAGTGAAATGTACTAATCCGTCTATCTATTTTATAGAACTACTGATATATCGATACATCGCCCATTCATAACTTTAATGTTTCAACAAGAATTGTTTGGGTATTTTTCTTTTTGGCTTTCTCGTAGGGTAACTTTTTATTAAGCGATGAATGTACCACTATCCACTTCAATTAAGAATGGAATGCTCATCATAATTCCTCCTAGAATTTAAATGTTGCCTCTTCAAAACTATAAACTTGATTAAAATTCCAAACATTTTAAAACAAAATTATCTCTTAATTAAATACTTTCGTCAAAATGTATGCCCTCCACTATTAAAAATTAACATGAACACAACCTTTAACATGTTTGATCCATTGCACTAAACACTTTCCGAATATGAATATAGCCCACTGATTTCAATAATACTTGCTAAAATCGGTATTTAATTAATTATTTTATGATTTCTTTACTAGTTTCTGTAATATTTCTCCTTTTTTAAACGATTCTACTGTGTGTATGATTACGCGATACTTTACTGGCAAGAAGGGAACCAAATTGATTACAAAAAAATTGATTTTCCTTTTTTTCGGAGAAAATTCTCTAAGAATTGCCTATTTCTATGTCCTTTTTGAAAATTATTACATAATTAAAATTTATTAGGCTTGAGTTGGTGATAAAATTATGATATGTACAGTCCCTGTTCATCGAATTAGGACCACTCACAATTTATCTAATTTTTTCGATACTTCTACCTGTAGCGCTATAAAAATGCGGGTTTTCCTCAAGTAAAATCCTTTCGTGTTGTTGGTGTTAGAGCAACCCCGAGGTTACACCTGCAAGTACAGCTTGCATGCAAGCCTCCCTTCCAACACGATTTTTAATTTGACAGCGGAAGACAGTTCGGTTGATGTCTTGTCAACTTGCATGCAAGTTCATTTGAAAAATGGCGTTGCAGCGTAAACTGAAGTGCATAGTAAGTGTAATAGCAATAAAGGAATTGGAAGAAATGGAAAAACGCGAGGAAAAAAGGAAGAGGAGGATATGGGTAAATGATTTTCTGGCTAAACGCGAAGATTTCGACATCGAAAAAAATTTGCTGAAGGATCTTCTTTGGGAACGCGATGGGAAGCATTTTAAAAATTTTTGTAGGCTTTCTCATGAGGAATTTCAGATGGTGTTATCGATGGTAAGTCGTTTCTGTCAAGCATGTTAAATTAAATCAATTCAACTGAAGATTACAGTAACTAGTAACTAGAGAAATTGAAAGTGAAAATAAATTCAAGTGAAGATTAAAGTGTCATACAGGTACAAAGAGAAATTCAAAGAAGCCGATTACCTTCCGTTTTTATTGTAGATAGCCGCGATAAATCCTTGTTTTCTGAGCGGTCCTTCATTTATAATAACTACAATATTCTTGCATATCTTTTAATATAGTTTTCTAAATTATAGGTAAAACCGTTCATAGAAAAACAAGACACCATTATACGTACTGCAGTAACAGCAGACGTAAAACCCGCCGTAACGCTGCGGTACTTAGCTTCTGGAGACTCTTATAGATCTTTGGAGTATTTGACCCGCGTATCCCGGAGTACAATATCAGTATTTATCCCTGATGTCCTACGTGCAATATGGGAAGTTCTGCAACCAATTTATATGAAGGTTCGTAATCTTCCAGACGGACACAGAATCAAGGTATGATCGTCCGGTTCAACAAATGTGTGTGACGTCTGCGAACCGATTCTTAAACTAGGAAAAATGAGGTGTTATTAAAATAAGTGCAATTGTGATTTCTTCCAGTTTAAATCTCATTCCAGGAATATCAGTTCGGATTAAAACAAAGTGTCACGAAAGTTTACAAATAATAAAAAATGCAAAATAAGATTGAAATAGTATACCTATATAATTTGCAGTCTTAATTGATTATTTGAGATTTTTGTTTTATTTCTATAGTGAAGTTGGTTAGTGGCAATGGTAATTTTCTCAATAAAATATTTTTGTGTTATATTGTATTATAAATAGAAGGAAAATGCTATGCATAATAACGAGCACGAGCACTAGCACTAGCACTAGCACTATTGTGCTATCTAAGAATCTCATTTCATTAAACCAGAATAATGAAGATTCGTAAAGATCTTCCGAAGAAGTCCCAGACTTCATGCTCGCTTCAACTTTCTTTTTTTCCTGAACATAAGTTGCCCGCAAGCATCGCAACTTTCTTTTGATTTCTGTAGAATTTACTTTTAACTGCACTCCAATACTTTCGAGTGCTTTAATTTTTATGTCATTTCTTCTGTAAATTTTGGAAGAAATGTCCCACAAACATTCGTTTTCTCGATATAACTTTATTAGTTTTAAAATCTCAGACACCGAATATTTCTTTTCCGCCATTTTGAAAACTGTATAAATGTCAAATTACTATCTCCCAGCTGCCATAGTTTTTCATCATGCAAGTTCGCCGAAAGCTGTACTGCCAGCATGGCATTAGAGGTTACACGTGCAAGAAGTATGGTAGTGCAAGTTGCATGCAAGCTGTACTTGCAGATGTAACCTCGGGGTAACGAACAAAATACAAGGTATACAGAAAATCCGGCTACCTTATCCTTTTCCTGGAAAATGTTTTTACCTGCCGCTTCGTATAGCGACCCTTGGTGATGTTCACATGCACTGTATAAACTAATTCAAAAAAATGGAGGGAATAGAAGAATTTTTGAGAACTTTTATTTTTAACGATTCTAAATTAAATTGTTAGATTTTCTTTTGTATTTACAATTTAATTTAGAAAAAAAAAAGTTCTCAAAAATTCTTCTATTCCATCTAATTCGAGTCCAGTATGGGACAAGGTAAAAATAAATGAAATTGAACATAAACTTTATAATTAAATTTGTACAAATTATGGTCTTCAACGTTCCTAAGCAGCATTGGATGTACCCAATAACATCGCTTCATTCTGCGCCTCCTTAACATTGTGAGTAAAAGCAAATCATCATCACTACTTGAGGTATCCGTTGCAATTGGAATAAAAGCGTATGCCATTTTGTGTTGAGATTAAGTTATACCAAAGAACATATATCTTAACTTATCTGTTAGATGTTCTTTTGCTGTACACCATGCGCAAGTTTCATGTGAAGCGCCACCAAGGATGTAAATGCACTATACACTTACATTATGCATATGCGCTTCGTACTTGCTGCATAGCAAGCCGCATACCAAAGGAGCAATTTCACTGCATTCCCCCAAGTAAAATGCTTAAATTATAAATGAATTATTTTTATCATGTTTCCCTATGAATATATTTCATCCAAATATCGGCCATTACTAAAATGTTTGACGCAAAAGCTGTACACGCAATGTTTGACGCAAAAGCTGTACACGAAATATTCAAACGAAATGCACGCAGCATGCGTACAGCAAGTTCCCTTGCACCAAGCAATTACTGTATAGAATAGCAGCGTGCCCCTTAAAAGTATATATTGTCGTAAGTTTACTTTGACTGTCAGACAATGATTTGTCCATGTTTATTTATCGTTATAATTTTTATCGGAATTATGTTTTGAAGAGGCAGAGCGCTGCCATACTTATTGTATGATAGCTAAAGGAGCCGCTATTATATTATTATTATTCCTCCGTGTATGTTGGTCACCTTTATGGCTGGGTATTGCCAATTTGCTGAAGCTATGGCAGAGTATGCCGCTGTGTAGTATTATATAGAGGGAGAGTATTCCGAAGTAAATTATGTGGCAGAGTATACCGATATTTTAATATTAGAGGCAGAGAATGCCGCTTTAATATAAATGGCAGAGTATGCCGCTATTATATCTGTACTAAGGCAGAGTATGCAGCTATTATAGAGGGATGGCAGAGTATGCCGATGTTAAGTTTTACTAAGGCAGAGTATGCCGCTGTAATAGTATGATGGCAGAGTATGCCGATGTTGAATTTTGAGAAATAAAAAGACACCTTTCGATAGTCAGATTAATTCTATTTTTATTGAACATTAACTGCTTATTTATATAAAATGATTACAAAGGAATCAATATTTCTTTATAATTCTAAAGGATGAATTATTGCAGAATTGCAATACTTAAAATTAAAAATCAGAAACTGTAGTGTCAGCATTTCTGATCACACAATTTCTGAATGAATCATAATGTATTGATATTATAAAGCAATGACCTCAAGTATATTTTCTCAATGAAGAATTATGCTTGCATAGCGGAAATCGCTTGCGTTGCAAATTCTTTTTGAGGTCGAGCAAACTTTGTAATTATATTAAGCACATGCTAGTTAAATGAATGTGTTTTTGGAATAAATCTGTTATTTCTAGAGATAGAAAATGTATAATTGGGGATGTAAGCAAACGATTTACTCTGGTTTCACCCGTTCTGGTTTCGTCCGATAGACAAATTTTACCTGTTTGAACCTTATTTATTCTGGTTTCGTTCGCATGTTTCTGGTTTCGTCCGATAGACAAATTTTACCTGTTTGAACCTTATTTATTCTGGTTTCGTCCGCATTAGAAATGGCCGGTCACCGTATACCTACAATATAAAGATGCATGCCGTCAATTCTTTCGCTCAATTAGTGATTTACAGTCAAAGTAAATATCGCACATTGAGCTATGGAAGTCATACAGTCAAAACGAGGCCAGCCTGTAATTTTATACGAGGGCTTTAAATATAATTAAAAAAAAAGTGAACAAATCTGAAATATTATGGTCATGTGTTAATATAAGTTGCAACGGGAACATTAAAACGAATTGTACCATATCAGAAGTTTCACATCACAAAGAACACTCAATGTGCACCAGATATTGCAAGAAACGAATTTCAGGTTTGTATATCAAATGCCAAAAAAAGAATACGTGGTGAAGAGTGTGCCCCGATCACACAAATTTATGAAGAAGAAGTAATAAAAAGTGCCGGCGATAAAGGACTTGATTTCGTTACGTCAGTTCCAAGATTTCATAGGGTAAAACATCAACTTTATTCGGTGAGACATGCAAGTTTAGGAGTGCAGAGTGTACCGCGACATCGACAGGAGATCGTGGTTCCAGAAATTTACAAAAAATTTGTTATCTTTGATACTGAAACGGAGGACAGAATTATGGTATTTGAAAATATTCTAGACTTATTAAGAGGCAAAATTGTTTTTGATGATGGTACTTTTAAAAGCTGTCGAAGCTTTTCGATCAACTGTACACCTTTCACATAGATTTGAATAGTACGGAAGAAAAAACTTGTATTGTGCCAGGTATTTAATCTCTACTGCCAGACGAAAAGACACAAAAGATTTTTTCAAATTTTAAAAGAAAAAGTTCCCGATTTTACACCTCAACAATTTCACGTTGATTTTGAAACAGCTGCCATAAATGGTTTTTTGGAAGTTTTTCCTGATATACAAATAAAAGAATACAATTTTCACTTTTACCAGACACTATGGAGAAAAATTCAACAGCTTGGGCTTGTTGTAGATTATAAAGAAGATGAAGATATAAAGACATTTAAGAATGTGCGCAGCCGTGGCACATTTGCACCCTCAATTTATTGACGATGGTTCGCTAACCATAGCTGCAAATTCTCCAAATACAGATAAAATTGTAAAATTCTATGATTATTTCGTTGAACAGTGGTTGGACTCCCCAAGATATTGAGTTTCTTTTAAAAGTCGTCATCGTACTACCAATGCTGTCGAAGGATGGCATTCGAGACTAAATAAAAAATTTGGAAAAAGTCATCCAAATATTTACGAAGTCATTAAATTAATTTACTAGTATTCATTACATTATAAAGTATCTAATCACTGAACAACATGAAATAATGATAACTACGCCGAAACGGCCAAAAAAATATTTGAATTTAGATAAAAGAATTAAAAATCCCATAAATGCATTTATGCAACAAGAAATAAACTTGGAATTAACTTTAAATAGATTGACGTACATTGTAAAATATAATTAAAAATAATAAAATAGGTACATAATAATTAAAAAAAAAATGTGAAGGGAAGGTGGTTTTATTATTTTTCTTGCGATACAGTGGTTTTCTTAAAAACATATATATTTCATTAGTGTGATAAAGTATATACATATGTTCTTTGAGATATTAAACTCAAAAATTAAATTAAACCATTCACAAAAAAGAATAGTAAAATGAATAGCATCCTACAATTAATAACTTAAAAACAAAGTTAAAATCTGGCTGCAGCTGAAGGAATATAAGTATATAATATGTATAAGCATATAATAAATGCGGCTGAGTGCAAATCAACCGATACCATTTATAAAATATACCTGTCAGGAGTCAAAAGAAAATCGGACGAAACCAGAAGTAAATTTCTATTTGGTCAGATAAAGAATAAAATAACGAACGAAACAGGAATCGGACGAAACCAGAAAACACAAAAAAAAAACAGAGTTACAGAAGGTGTTGAATGTTTTGCATGGGTCATTGTAAAAAGATAAGTTTTTATGATTTCAATTGATTTTTTGGTACATTTGTAGGGTTTTATGATCCCACGACTCTTTTTGGATCTATTTAAAAGTTGTACGAGACGTTAAGTCTAATATTATATTGTTCATATTGACAATAAAAGAAAGAAGTCAATAAAAGCCACAATAATAGATCGTGAAGATTCGTGTTTTTTTGTTTTCTGTGCAATACACATTAGTGTAATATATGTTTTTTCCCCAAAATTCAAATTTCTTGTCATTTTATGCAGAATATAGCGTTATTACTGTTGTATACCTAAAAAGGGTTAAAAATGATAATTATAATTAATAATTATCATTGGAAAAATCATTGAAAAATATTTAATTTTCATAAATAGAAATAAGCTAATCATGCTTAAAACATGGTTAGTTTATCTCCTAACAAGGCGAAGAAATTGCCATTAGCAATTTCTTCAAATTCCTTCGCAGTTAATCAACATATTATTCCCACAAAACGACTTGGAAAAAATAAAAGTTTTAAATTTCAACCCAAGTCGTTTCGATAAAAAAAAGCCCCACGACAAATCCTACCTTCAGTAAGATTTGTCGTAAATACGATATCAAATTGGGCCAGTGGGATTTTGCCACCTTTATTAGAAAAATTCCATCCAAGGGATATCTTTAACGCCGATGAGAGTGGCCTTTTGTATAGAACGTTGCCCAATGGGACTATGGCACGAGGAGAAGAACAAGTTAGTGGAGCAAAACTATTTAAAGACCGAATAACATTATTATTCATGTGCGACATGGAAGGGTCTGAAAAGTTTTCTTACGCTATAGGAAAGGCGAAAAATCCGCATTGCTTTAGGAGGAAAGAAATTCCAGTCGCATATTTTCACCAAAAGAAAGCTTGGATGGTTAGTGAGATATGGACAGATATCCTACTAAAATTTGATGAGAAAATGAAAAGGGCTAAAAGAACCGTAATTCTCTTTGTGGACAACGCAGCTTGCCATAAATTGTTACCGGGCACCAGTCTTAAGAACGTTGCAGTGCATATGATTCCTCCAAATACCACTAGTCTTGTACAGCCCCTGGACCAAGGTATTATTCATTGCTTCAAAGTATATTTTAGACAAAATCTCGTACGGAAACAGTTATTTGCACTTGAGAAAGGTGTTACTTCATCCAAGTTTGCTAAGTCAATAAATGTTTTGGATGCTTTAAATATTGTAAAACGTGCTTGGTGGCTGGTCACTCCGAAAACCATTCAAAATTGTTTCAAAAAAGCAGGATTTGTAACAGATGGAGAAGATCCCCAAGAAGCAGATACCGTTATAGAACTGCCTATAGAAGATGAGGAGTTTAACGAGTATCTAAAATGTGACGACAACTTAGAATGTTTTGGAAACTTAACAGACCAGGAGATAATGGACGATATCCTTGAAGCAGACCATCCAGGCAATGACGAAGACATATTGGACGTTATTGAAACTAATGCTTCTATCAATAAGGTACCAAGCCGGAAAGATGCCATTCTTGCGCTGGATGTTGTGCACAAATACTTACGTGCAAATGATCTCGACTTAAAAAATCTGGATTTACTCGAAGAACAGTTTATGGAAATGTCCATAAAGTGTAAAGCACAAAAAAAGATTTCCGATTATTTTAAGTAAATCTCCTCAATGGTGTACGTATAGGTATGTTTATAATTTTTTTATAAAAGTTTATATTTTCCATATGCACACGAGTACTTATGTAATATCTTTGCTAAGAAACAGTTTTTTTTCATACATTATTCTTCAATAAAAGTATTTCTTGACAATCTGATGTTATTTTTTCAAATTTAGGTATCAGCAGCTACTTTATAAGAAATGGTTCGTTTGTTGTTTTTTAAATCGCGAACTATTTATAATACCATCTTGTGCTTGTAATCGGCTATCGCTTACTAGCAATAATTCGCTTGTTTTGTGCTTTTATTTGGGGATTTTTATATAAGCATAATTTGTGTTTATAATCGGGTTATTGGTTATAAGCAACACCCGGTTAAAATCACAAAAATTTGGGCCCTCGTTCATGTGCTATTATGCGGGGACTACTGTATATATATACAACATTACCATTGAGTAATTTTGATGTGGTGAATATAAGAGCTTATTTTCTCTGTGTGCTCAAGGACACAGTGAATACTTTTCAGAGCTCCCTAATTTTATTCATACATACTGATCCTGGCCATCAAATTATGAACACGTGCACAATTGTAACGCCTGAACTTTTTACCTGCATTTATGACAATTCGAGGAATTTACGGGGCAATAAACCCATATTTCTAATTTCTTGAATTGTTAAGGATGACTGATTTGAAAATTGAAATGTTTTTATTTTTACAGTAATAAAAGTATACTATCACTTTACCTAAAGTGATCATTTCAATAGCAAATTTCCAACAAGTTGTATCTCATAATTAGTTCGTTTGTTTCCTTTTCTTGGTGGATATGTTCTTGTATTTCAATTGGTTAATACAAGACATTATAAAATATTTTAAAATCTCGGTAATTGTCAAAAGTGTTGCGAAATTTTAGAAAATTGTGCTCTTAAAGTGAGTCATTGTTATTTTAAGCAATGGGTAAACAACCGGATTTGTCAAATGAGAAAAATGCAGCTATCAGAGCTTTATTGCAAGCAGGAAATCTTACATAGGGTTGGCAGGTGCCCAGTTTTGAGCAGGACAGTCCATCTTTTAGCGTTTTTTATTATCTAAATTCCGCTTTTCTTGAACTAGTAAAGCTAGAAAGAGAAATAACCCGCTTTTATCAATCCGCAGAAGAAGCATCATGAGCTTACGCAAATAATGTAAACTAAATTTAATTGTTAAAGTATGTATAAACTCGACCATCAAATGTAATTCTTAAACTTAGTACAAGCGCAGCCATTTGCGTAAAATCGTACCCAACTTTGCTGTCAAACTTATTACTTAATATGTCATCTTGATGTTTAGGCAGTACGTTCGCGATCAGTTGTACACCGCCTTCACATGTACAGCTGGTAAGCATTACCAATCATTAAACTGTATATGGTGCTTAAAACTATATACAGTGCATTAGACCATATTTACATTGCTTTAAACTGTCTCCAGTGCTTTAAACTGTCTATTGAGAACCAATTAAATAATAATTGGAATCTCTTTAGCTTCAAGAGTTATAAACCGCCGTTTATAGCTCTTCTCATACTGAATTTGTACACCGCTTTAAAGTGTATAGAAATACTAGACTATAACGTTTTTAGTCATATATCAAAAATATACTAACCACTGCGTTTCTAATTAATTTCAGAAAGAAAACTACAGCATTAGTATCATAACACCGAATTTTCGTTTTTCATACTGTGAATTTCATTGAATTTCCTATTAATTTTAATAAGTTTCTTGTTTTTAAGAGTTTGTTGTTGGTGTTAAATAAAAATATATATGTTTTCAAAACTGACTGACTTATCATTGTAACTAGCAGCATTTTCATAAATTTATAAGACAACCTAAACAGAGGTTCGTACAGGAAGCATTGGTATTTTATTCAAATTATATAGTTAAAATATTTATAAACCTTTTGTAGACTTTAGGTATGTGGCATGCACTGCGCATGTTCACACAAGGAATAATAATATCAATAATTATGTCCAGGCTCAGCAGCGATTCCCAATCAGACTCCTACATTACAGAAGAGGGAAGAAAAAAAAATGCTATACAAAAAGAAAAACTAAAAGAAAGTTCCTTTCAATAAGTAATGGAAGGTAATTTTTGATTGGATCATATCAGCAAGGAAAGGGCCGGAATATGATAAATTCATACCGTGTAATATTGAATTTAGAGTATGTTCTGAAGGCCAGTACGACATCAGAAAACACGAAAAAAAAAACCAAAAACACATAAAAATTTCAATCGACCTTTGCTTACCATTCTGATCAACATAGGGTAAATTCAAAAATGCAGCGATGCACTGATCATGCGGCAGCTGCATCATCAAAAGATTAAAAAAGTATCGTAATATCATCAGTTCACTTTTGCATCACGAACGCATCTGATGTGTCAAAATCAAGAAAACACCCATCTTGCAGACGGTGATGCTTTTGTTGTGATGCAGCTGTCATTTCGGCGTCTAAGAGCATAAATAGCAAAAAATGAAGAGGGTATAATTGCTATTAATGTAAAATATTAAATATATAATTAATTCTGATTTTAGTGAACAGAAGAAGCATTTATATATACATATATTAGAATTAGTTTCCTTCCTTTAAAAATCTTTTTCTTTCTAAAATTAATTTCACTAAATTCCTGGCTCGAGGTTCCATATTTTCTATTGTAGAATTAATTAATATGTTAAAAGCAACTTTATCCATTTGTACATAATAGTTTTTAGTGCCGACCATCACTTTCAACGGCTAACACAATTGACGTTCAAAAATATCAGGAGAAAGCATCAGTTATGCAGTGCGGCAACATCATACGAAATAGTGCATTACGATGCTGCAGTGATGCGCAGAACTTTGACGATTTTAAAATTACCCATAGTCATAGCTACAATTCTGCGTCCTGCTCAAGTTCCCCAATGTCGACACTATTTTCCGATTCAACAATTGCAGGTAACAAATTTTCTGTATTCGATATTCAACATTACTTTAATGTATGTAATGTTTAGGTAAATTTACTTGTGCTCGAACGAAATGTGGAAAAATCACTAAAGTATTAGTAATTTTGTGTCGTTATGAGTAGTTTACGGAATTATATGGTTGTCCGGAATTCTTTAGTGAGTAGTGTAGTAGTAGTGTAAAACAATTCAGTTTTACGTATTAATATCAAGTGTTCTTCCGAGAAGTTTTATATATTTTTCCGAAATTGAAAATATGGCTAACAAAATAAGTAAGGCGCTCGATAGGCTGATAGCCAAGGCGGAATTGATAATCTTCCTCGATAGGAATATCAGTAACATGACCCTGTATCCAGCAGACAGGAAAATTCAACCCTACGTGTCCAAGGCATCACCTGGAACAACACAGGACGTATCGGACTATATACCAGGGGCACGGAGACTGTAGCTTGAAGATTATAAGAAAAAAATTGGGGAAGAGCTGTGATAACAACGTGGGAAAGTTAAATAAACCTAGATCGGCCCGAAGAGGTAGGCGTGCAAGGTTATCCAGACAATTACATTACTTTAAACTGAGGGCGAGTATAGACCACTACAGAGGAAGAACGGAAGAAATATGAGGAACTGGCGGAAGACAGATTAAGGCAGATAAATGCCAAAAAAAAGGAAAAATAAAATTACTGATAAAAATGCTTAATTAAGTTGCAATCCGTTTGTGCGCGGTTTTAACGACGAAATAAAATAACTTATTTTAATTTAAAAATCCTCAAAACGTAATCTCCTCTCTGAATACCCCTGCGCGCAAGAATTCGCACTTTGCAATACGATAACCTTGCGCTAGCGGTAGATGACCAAATTGATGGTTCATGATGAATGCCATGATGTAATAATAACAAGCTACTAGCGTTTGGCAAAATTGATATGTATGTACGTATAAGGCGACAAATGTCATGTAATATACCTATAGATAATAAGCCGCAAGCGTTCAACATGATGTTTTTATATGTTATATGTTGTTATATATTATTAATAAAATGAGCATGACCTAACAAAGTGTTGGGTCGGAAATATTACATATTTTCCGCATATTGATAGTAACTTAGTAAGACTACTTTTGTATAAATATACTGAAGAAATGTGTAAAAAAGACCAGTTTTTAGTAAAACGTCCGACGGTGTACTTCGTCAGAAGTTAAGTTACAATAGCTACTCCAATACTAACATAGGAGTTGAGCTGTAATAGCTACTCCAATACTAACATAGGATGTGCTTCAATAGCTACTCCACTCTAACGTAGGAGTTGTGCTTCAATAGCTACTCCATACTAAACCAAGGGGCTGACTATTCATCTAAAAGTATTAAAATTATCTCAGCGTGTTCCCCCTGTTCACCTGGAAGAATTAAATCGAACGGTTTCTGGTACTTGGAAAACGGAGCAGTACGTAAGAAACACAACAACGATATTATGGAAAATTTGAGGTCATCGCTACAATTAACACTTACCGAAGAGTTTTATGGCGTTATTATTGCACAAAAAATTAAGTCTGTAATAATAAAGATGAATGTATAATATTAGAAAAAACTTTACAAGCATTTTTAGAGCAGTTAATAACTTATGTATATCGAAAAACGTTTTTCGTTCGTTAATAATACATAAATAAAACTCAATATTTTTAAATTTGAGATCTTTCAATGTTTTAATGATTTTACAAATGTCATTAGAATATTCTTCATAACAGATATTAACCAAGATGTGATTTTTCGGGAATATATTTAATTAAAAACAAAATATAACTCCTGAAATTTGTAAACACGACGTATGAAGAAAATTGGAAATTTTATTGAAGTTTGATTGACCAAATTTTGAAAAAATTGTTAATTTTGTATTTGCTATACCACATTCAAACGGAGTAATGAAAATGTTTCGTTTGATGCTAAATGTATAAATGAATGATAGATCAGTTGAGTATACATTCGGTGGATTCCGAATTACTCGTGAAACAAAAGTTCAACTACACTTGCAAAAATTTCTATAACTTTTGTTGTGCTGGTACTTTCAGGAAGAAGCAATCGCGGGAAATGAGGGCATGGATCAAAGAAAACTGTTTTATTTGTGATTCGTGTTTTCTTGTCGTGTCCTGAAATGACGTTTTCTTTGGTCGAAGAGAAAACAAATACAGTTTTATGTTAGTTAAACACAATTTCTACTTTATTTATTTAACGTTTATGTTAAGGTTAACACTATTCTTTTCTTTTTCAATTTAACACAATTTTCGCTTTCGGTTTAGAACAATTCCTCCAAACTTCCACGAATTCCTAATTTATTTTTCGTTTCTCATTACTTTCCGCTCGGACTCAAAAATCGAACTCCTTACATCGATGGGTTAAAAAATCAACTCTTCGAGGTTTGGGCTTGCTGCCCCCAGGTACCCATGATAGTTGAAAAAGCTCTTTATTCTTATTGCTTTCTCACGACGTTTAAAGAAATTAATTTTAAGAGGGCGCGAATAATTCGTAATAATTGTATGCATACATTTATATTGGAAAAAGTAAGTACTGTACGTACATATGTACAGTGAATATTTGAAAAAGAAAGAGAAGGCACTATATGTAGGTGAGTATGCATATCGTGAGAATGGAAAGTGTGCCTGATAATAAAATGCAATTTATGCTTAATTGCATTTTATTATAATATAGGAGAATGGTTTTTAGTGAAATTTAAATTAAATTGGAATGAATGAAATAATTTTAGGTTTCCAGGGTCATTTCTGTGATACTTCAATATATTGTATAGGACAATATATTGATGTATTATGTTTGTGATTCGGGGCATTGGGCACCTGAGTCACAACACTTTGTCGTTAATAATGCTGAGCTTTAAAAAAAAAAGAAAAAAAATCAGATGAGAAATATACCTGTTAATTTCTATGCATATGGATGTACATATTATAATCGCTAGGTTTGTACCCGTATTGAATTTTAATAAAAGTCTTTGAAACATTTCTATTTCCTCCTCTATGTCTGTCTTTCTGATCTGAAATTGGCCGAATCGCCCATGCTCCGCTTTTTTGGAATCTTGGAACTGGCAACCCTAATATTGCAATGCGCGAAAAAGCAAGACAGGAAAGTGTTAGTGTATGAAGTGGAGCAAAAAGAATTATGAAGAAAACAAAGAGATGGCAGACAAAGATGTAGAGGAATCCGAATGATTTCAGCGAAAACTGACCGTAGGACTACACTTACTGTACATCGGAAAATTTCCTTTAAGGAATTAACAAGGATTCTAACAGAAGAAGGAATAGAAATATATGAGCGAAGGAACAAAGAAGCTGACCTTTATTGCAGACGTACAGTCGAGAAGCCTCTGCTTACAACCAGGATGCGAAAATCGAGATTAGACCTCGCTAGACAATTTCAAAACCTTACTGTTGCAGATTGGAAAAAGGTATTTATTATCCGTATAAATTTTCCTTAACAAAAATTTGTCATTTAAAAAAATCCAAAAATTTTGCATTTATTCCGATTCTATTTAGTGACGAATCGTCTTTTCGGTTAGGCGGCGCACTAGCGAAAAGTTTAATCCCTCCTGTATCCAAACAAAAGTGAAACAAGACATTCTTCGTCAGCAATGATTTGGGGTATCATTAGCGAAAAGGACTGGGACCTTTGTATATCGTGGATGGAAAATATTTACAAGGAAACGAGAAGTCCTTTTACCTTATTTTAAACAATCAACTGTTAACAAGAGAACATTCCGAATTAAAATTATGCGCCTTATCATTCGGCAAAAATAATAAAAGAATTTTAGACTTCAAAAAATATTCCAATCCTTCCTATGCGCGGTTCTTCTCCGGATATTAATCCAATAGAAAACGTCTGGAGCTACATGAAGTGCAGTTTATAGTTTCACAAATCAAATTAAAGAAATATTAAAAAAATAGAGGCCGGATAGCATTAGAGCTATAATTAAAAATAAGGGTGGCGCAACAAAATATTCGATCTAAGCTCACTAATCTTATATTATTAGTTCAACAATATGTGGTTTCAGAAATTTTGCTTCAAATACACTTTTTTTCATAGAAAAACGTTTTCTTAATACTTTTGCAAATGTTTATAATTCGTTGGCCAGGGTCTGTCTGTATGCGCATGTATATACATACAGATTTTTGTCATTCATTTCATTTAAATAAAAAAACAATAGTTTTAAACCGAAACACTTAAGGATAGGATAATTTAGATAACTTTAATGTTATAGATTGGAATACGGACAAAGATCCGATAGAAAATATAATGACTTATTTTACCGCTTCCCCTCGTGCCGAAAAAGACTGACAGCAACGACAATAAGCGATGAAGGGTGGTGGTGGACAAAGTCAATGAGATTACAGTTGGAGATGCTTATCCGCTACCTAATATATGCGACATATTGGATCAGTTAGGCAGGTCCAAGTATTTCAGTACGCTTGATCCTTGCTAGCGGAATCCATCAAATCCTCGTTAACGCAAATGATAAAAGAAAAACAACATTTAGCACACCATTTGGGCCTTACGAATATAATAAAATTACATTTGGGCTACGGAACGCACCTGCAACCCTCCAGTTAATGAATAACTTAGTAATGGGGTTGCAAGGAGTTGAATGTTTTGTTGATGAATAGTCATCTATGGTTACGATTTGTCGGATCACAATTCCAAGTTAATAAAAATTTTCAATCGCCTAAGAGAGCACAATTTAAGACTCCAGTCCGAGAAGTGCAAATTTATAAAAAAGTTAATTTACTTAGCATACATATATAATTTCTGAAGGTTTGAGACCAGACCCTGGTAAAATAAGAGCAGTAAAAACTTTCCCAACCACCACAAGATGTTATATGATTTCTGGGTTCTGCTAGATATTACCGGCGTTTTATTTCACATTTCACTGACATAGCGAAACTGCTTACACAAAATATAAAAGGGATGAATTTTGTGATGAATCCTTTAAAAGTCTCAAGAGCAAAATAATCAATTCACCAGTCTTGGTATATCACAATTTTAAACAAGAACTTCTAGTTACGACAAACACAAGTAACGTAGCTATAGGAACTGTCTTGTCATAAGGAGTGATCGGTGAGGACAAACCAATATGTTACGCAAGTCGCACTTTAAATGCAGCTGAAACAAAATACAGAACAAAATACAACACTGGTGGCAGCGGTGCTAAAGGGAGAAATCATCTCACTAACCTTGCGGTAATTACTTACCTCATCACAGGGAAAAACAACCGCTGATCAACCGTAGTATACTAAACGTAAGTAGATTTAAAGCCGTCTGAAATTTTTAGTTGTATAACATTATAATTAAATCAATAACTCGAAAATGTTTAATTGAAAATATATATTGTATATTATTAGCAAAAAGTGCTTAATTCATCTTGAGAAGGGTCCTGCTTTTAATTAAATTAAAACTCGAGAATTTTTCAAGTGAAAAAAAGGTACTTATTTAATAAAAATATAAATAGCGAGAAGTACTTAATTCATCCTGAGAAGGTATCTTATCAAATCAATGAGTGAATGAGTTGAAAATGTTTTATAATTGTAGCGATTTGAATGATTTTTTTTTCTATCCGCGTTCTTTTATTTCAATTTTTACGGTTTATTGTCCAGTCAATTATGAATACCTACGAAAATCACAACAACTAGTGCGGCACCTTTCGAAAGAGTCGCCCAAGATATTTCAGGACTACTAACCATAATTTATGAAGGAAATAAAGACTTGTTCAGGACGACGAAATTTTTCGAAGTGCTACCCTTACCAAACGCGAAAGCTAACAGAATTGCAAAAACCTTTGTGGAAGACGTCGTCTATCGTCACGGAATTCCTCAATCGCTACTCACGGATCAAGATGTAACTTTTTATGCAATCTTTGTGTTTAAGGCCCCAAACCACGGTATTTTTTTTCTGAAAGATGCATTTGTTCACTTGTTAAGAATGCTCTCACCAAATGGTTTGAAGAAATTTGTAAAATTGACAGAGATACAGCATTTTATGTGAAACCGTTTAGCTTAGTTTTTATGTTAAATTATCCTTCAGCAAAACGTTGACCTAGGCATGAAAATTCTGTCATATCCACCGATTGTCCGGACCTAGCGCCAATCAATTATCATCTGTTTCTATTCCTGCAAATTGTTTAAAGGAAAATAAATTCAAAAGTGAAGCAGATGTCACCCAAGCATTGCTTGTGTTTTCTGCTTCCAAAAATGAGACATTCTACTGAAATCCAATTCACAAATTACCAACATGTTGGGAAGGGATCATTATTAACCATGGAAATTATATTGTTCCGTAAATATTAATAATTGTATTGAAAATGTATTATTTTCCTTTAATTCAAAAACGGATAGAATTTTCCGGTAGACTTAATAATATTTCATTGTTGAATAGATCCTTCGTGGCTAAGAATTCAAATAGAAGATAAAATATATATGTACTTATGTGGTTTACGACATTGTACTGTTGACAGATTGACTTGAAATCGTGGTGTCAAGCCGAATTGTGTTTGTGTCGTTGGAGAAGTTGCCTACGTGCACTGACATGTATATAAATGGACTGCTTGTTGAATCAAAAATGCATGAAAGCAAATGGCACCACTTTCATATTCCTGTCTCTTTCCGTGAGAGCATACTTTCCCACTGAACTGTAACGATTAGGAACGAGAAACTGTTTGTAAAAATCCTTGTAAAAAACACTTCTTTCGATTCATAACTAAAATTTAACGATACAAATAGTCCCAAACACCTTTGTGGTAACCTCGGTAAAGCCCACTGACATGCATATACGTAAATTCCCAAATAATTTAAATATAACGTCCGTTTACGACAGTTGGTAGCATTGACAGTGAGAGCATACTTTCTGAAATCAAAATTGGTGCCACATGAAACAGGAGATCAAGCAGTCCATTTATATATGTCAGTGCCTACGTGATGTAGAGCGGGCTTCTGTGGTGTAATATTTTTAAGTCTGTCTTATCAATACTTTCGTTGCAACTAAGTCAAACCCCACTGAGGACAGTAAACTGTACTGATTTTTACCGGAAGAACCCACCGGTGCAGAACTTTTAAAGAGGAAGGAGATGTCTTTTCGTCTTCGTGGGTAATATAATATTTTATTCCGAAAACTAAGTAGTGCTAGATCTGCATTTGAGTGTAATTAAGAAAGACGCCAATGCTGATGTTTTCCTTAAATCTGCATGGAATGTACAGAATGTTTATTACATCTAGAAATATATGTTATTGAGGTAAATGAGACTATCAGTACGTTTACATGAATACTTGAAATATACATCAAGTAGAAATTAAGTAATCAAAATATCATGTAAAGAATTCAAGTATACTTGAATCAAGAAAATCAAAAAATTTTATTCTATTTACTTGAAAAAATTCCTGTAAACGCTACTTCAGTCGTTGAACATTTTTCTTTTGTGCGAGTTATGAAAACGATAAAGAGGAACAAGATGAAGATTATTGTTGATAATTCAGGTTGTGATTTTTAGCACTTTTCTCAAGATAATCAAAATTATTCTAAAAATCCGCACTTATGTATTGAACCTAATGCAGAGTTGTCAAAGGTAAAGTAAATTTCAAGAAAATTTCAAGTCAAGTAATTGGAATTAATTCAACCAAAAACCCTACTTGAGTTTCAAGTTGATTTCAAGTCAAGTACTCAAGAATTCATGTAAACGTACTGTATAATAAAGTAATTAGAAGGGTCAGTATCTCCTCAGGGTCACTTTTAGGATGATAATATTGAAACGAGATGTAGTTGTTGAGATATGTAGATAGAATTATTAAGAAGAAGGTGTGACGAAAACAAGATTAGCTTGTCATTGGGCACGGAGACGAGTTGATGACAAGTAAGAGCGCGAAATATTGATTTACATTTAAATCTTTAGAGTGTGTTCCTTTTGCTGGAGATTTTTCAAATATGAAATACTTTTATAATATTTTGTCGCACACCTACTTGGAAACAGTTACTTCAAAAAATTAATCAGCGTACGTTTTCACTAAAGATAGTATTTTTTTCCCAAAAATTTTTCAAATTTTATGAACGAAACTGTTCGATTTGATCAAAAATAAAAAGACCCCCGGTATAAGAAGATTTCATAATAAAGTAATTCATATTTAACATGATCTGATCTTACTTAAGCTGCACGTGAAAAATCATTTTTTTAAACGTTGAGATTGCTGTTTTGAACACGTATGTTATTTATTGGGCAATATTTATGATTTCGCCCGACTGCTTTGTAAGACGAATTGAATTTCGAGTGAAATAAGGACAAAGTAATTTGGTTACGAAATGTACAAAACTATCAAAATCTTTGATTTCAAGATGTTTGCTTGAATTTATGTTTTTCGTTCATGTAAATAACTATTTTGAAAGTGAAATAAAAAATTAATAATGATAGTCACTTACCATGTTGAACCAGTAGCATGTCACTTCAAACAGTATCATTTTTTTTTAAATTGTTTAAATAGCAATATAGTTTCTCTAAATATAATTATATTATATATAATATATATGTATATATATATATAATTATATTATTATTTTGAATCTTAGATTATATGATAAGAATAAAATATTAGCATGCAAGTTCCCACGTTATAAGTTTTTAACCAAAACAAATAGTTAAATTTTTCTCGAAGACCTTCTCTTTAGTTTTCATATATAAGAGTTCCATTAATTTTAAATATAACTGCCTAACTTTTTAAATCAAGGCTTGGAAAAGTATTATAAGCTAATTCTTAAATATTATAACATTTCAATGGTACTTTAACACTAAATATTGCAGATTTTTATAATTTTATTTTTCCGTTCCAATTATATAGTTATGTGCAAGGGAAAATAATTAGAAAAAATCAAGACATACAATATTTGAAAAATTGGTAAACTATACATTAATTTTTAAAGTCTAAAGATAAATTGCTCGGCTTATATGTACGTATGTATATAAGAAAAAAGATCACAATTTATCACAGAAGAATGATTTCAACAAAATATCACAATTTACATGTTTTTTTGTTTTTCTTTTCTTAGAATTAAATAAAAATGTTTCTATTGATTGTCTTCCAGTTAAAACGCATACAGCTTTTATGATTTGACCACAATTTCCAAACAACTCAATCGACCAAACTGAATTTTCTCAAAAATAGTGAAGCAATTGAAAATTTCGTACCTGTTGTTGTTTTGAGAATATGGAGCCTCATTATACATCCCAACTGGTTGAATCGGATGATAAAATTGATCCTGTCCATGGCCAGAGGGTCTTTCTTGTCTATGTGGCGGCCCAGGTGACATCATTCTACCTCTACTTCTAGGGCGTCTAACATGAAAAAGAGTTCAAATAAATTATGACAATAAATTTAAAAAATGTAATTACAAACCTTGGTGGATAATGGTATGGTGACCTTTCTCTGAAATCTTCTCTTGGAAACTCTTCTCGTCTTTCCAGCCTTTCCGGTCTTTCTGGTCTCCTATTCTCTTTTTGTCGATATCTGCAAATATAGAAAAAAAATCGATTTTAAAGATGCAAATAAATAATACCACCTACATAATCTTTAAAAAAATTGTTTGAAAAGACAGGCATAAAACTACTCTTAATGTTTTTAAATTTAACAAATTTATCAATCAGTATAGTAATTTAACGTTCCTAAAACATACACACAATATTTATACGACAAAACCAAAATTAAAATATAAAAACTGTTTAAAAATTCACTTCTTACTAACCTAGGTGAGATTGGTCTTAGTGGTGAACGATTATAACGTATAGGAGGCGCAGGCCCCCGAAAGCGCCCTTGAGAATTTGAACGTGAACGCGACCTATAAAATTCGGTATTTTTTTAAAAATAAAACTGATGTATGCAAAATAAGAAATTATTTTCAACACTTAGAAAATAAGATAAGTTCACCAGACATGGTCAAAAATATTTAAACAGTTTTGGTCTAGATTCGTTTTAGGGTTGCGTATATTAACCTGCATTATATCGTTCACTTACCTTAAATTAAGGGCCTTTTCATAAATGTATATTGGCAAGCATTTGAGCTTATTCAGCTATAGATTTGTAAATCGCTGAATAAATTCGCATGCATCAAAACATCTATATTTATGAAAATTTACATTTTTTATTAAATGCTTTGCAAATTGTTTAATTATTGAAAAAAAAACTTGGCATACTTAAAATAATATGAATTAAAACGTCAGATAAGTTTTGTTTTTCCATGTTTTTTTACAATATAGCAACTACTTATTTGAAAGTTCAAATTTCGCGATATACACAATTTTCAAAATCCGAATCCATAACACACTCGGAGGATAAATAAAAAGGATTAATCAACTCAATAGGAATTTACGTAACGACGAACGTATAGTTTCAGTTATTTTGTTATTTTAGAGCTTTTTGACACTACTTATTTGACATGATTTTTATTAATGACCACTGGAGAAAGAATAGACGTGTTCGTATCTATGTATATTCACGTGTTGCGCAATGAAAAATTAATATATGCTATGTTTATATGAATACTTTCAACATTAATGCCAGGTTTATTAAGTAGTAGTTTTTCAATACGAGTTGACTAAAAATGTGTGACAAATAAGTAAAAATCAATCGAAATGGCAGTGATGCACAGTCATCACTCATTGAAAATAGAATTAATCATGTAACGAGTAATATTTAAATTATTTACTCCAAAAATATCCTAATACCAAAGCAAGGTGTAACAAGGGTCTTTCTTATAATTTTTTTAAATCCTAGTCTCTTTGGAAGTATAGAGCCGTCCACATAGTTTCTCCATCTAACTTTGTTCTTATGCATTATTTTGACGTGAATGTTTTTCGCTTCCATCTTATTTATATATTGCTCCTAATAGTTTTCTCTCAGTCTTCACACCCCTTTCTCACTTAACTTAACGCCTGTCAGATGATCCCTTGTACAGGTAGCCTATACATTTTCATTTTGTTTGCCTTAACTGAGTTCATAGTGGTTCGTAGAGCTTAATTAATTTTCCTCAGGACTCATCTTGGCCATTTGCATTTAATATTTTGGCATTTGGTCAAGTATACGGGCAACGTCGTCTGCGTAGTCTAGAACTCCTAGTTGGCTACACTAACAAGAACATCTGATTACTTTTGGTATTCCGTTTATTTTGCTGCTTTGCGCAGCAGTTTTAAACTCGATTTGAATCTTAGTTAATCTTACATTGTACAGTCATACATTCATCGTGAAGCAATATTTGCACACTGAACTCGAATTTGATTGTGAAAGACGTTTTAGTATGTATTACTTTGTCACTTGCAAAATGTCAATTCAGCCATACGAAACTCGGGATAAGTTTTCTTTTATATTATTCACCAGTCTTAGATATAAAGTAATGGAGTAATCTAAACAAGAATCAGAAGCGTGCCTCAACAAGATAAAACATGCTGAAGGCATTTCGTTCCGGGTTAGTGTCGTTCATATTGCACTCCACAGTTTATTGTATCGCATGGATGTCTAGACATCCACGTCATCTTCTGAATTCTGCTTGTTCTTCTCATATAAGTAAATCAACTGTCAGAGAGAGCGGACGTGTTATTAAATCGTTACGAAAATTTTTTATCTAATTTACATAAATTCGGTGATCGGAATGGAATCTTGTAATATTCGATCGTAATATATAGAATAATTACTGGTTATACAGGTGTTTTGTGCGATAAGGGAAATAGACCCAATAATAAGTGATTATTGCAAGATCAGTGAGTGATAAACAGTGAAAATGTCGGTAAATTGTGGAAAGTGCTCGCAAAGTCTGAGAAAAGGAATAAGTATAGCATGTAATGGTACTTGTGGTCAAAAATATTGTGCAAAATGTAGCGATTTATCGGAATATGATGTTAATACGGTTTTAACAAAAAATAACGTTATATTTATGTGTGATAATTGCTTGGACTACAAAAAAACGGTATTTGAAAAATTTGAATGTGTGCTCGAAGAGATCAAAGACTGTAGGGAGAAGATGGTTTCTCAGGAAAAAGAGCTTAGAGCTTTTATGGCAAATATGGTAAATGAAGGAGGTGAAAATAAAGCATCTTATGCGGATAAATTGAGGTGTGCGCCTCCGATAATAAAAAAGAATACTGCGCCAGTGTTGCTAAAACCAAAATCTAAGCAGAATAGTGAAAAAACCAAAGAAGATTTAAAAAACAAGGTTGATCCAACGGCATTAAAAATTACCGGATTATCTAAAAAGCAAAACGGTGTCATTGCAATAATGTGTGAAAATGATCAAGAAAGGAATAAGGTGAAATTAGTTGTTGAAGAGCAAATGAAAGGAAAATATGATGTCCAGCTGCCAGTGCTGAGGAAACCCAAAGTGTATGTTTGTGGAATGAGGGAAGAGTTAGATGCGGGCGATGTGGAACGAAAATTAAAAGTGCAGAACGAATTATCAAGTGAAAGTGAGATTAAGTGTTTAAAGGTAGTAAAAGTTACTAGACAGTCGAGGGAAAAGAAATTCGACAGATTTAATGCGGTAATTGAATTGGATACCAAATCATTTCATAAGGTAATGAGTTTAAAGAAGCTTAACATTGGATGGGACCAGTGTAGCGTTTTTGAATCTCTTAATGTTTTGAGGTGTTTCAAGTGTCAAGGTTTTAACCATAAATCGACTGAATGCACAAATAAAGCTATCTGCGCTAGATGTACGGGTGATCATAATACAAGGGAATGTAAAAATATTATGGAAAACAAGTGTGTTAATTGCATTAAAAGTAATGAAAAGTTGAAACTTAATCTGGATACTAATCATAATACACTAAGTGGGGAATGTCCAGTATATAAACGAAAGCTTAAGGTGGAAAAGAATAGAATAGCATACTAGCAATTAAAGGAAATAAATGGAGTTTATTTAAATATTCAAGGACTAATAAATAACTTTGAAGAATTGGAGGAAACTGTGAATAATAATAAATTTGATATAGTCATGCTATCAGAAACCCATTTAACGGAGGATGTCGAAGATGGTGAAGTGGATATGAATGGATATTATTTGATTAGATGTGATTCAATGTCTAATAGAACGGGCGGAGTAGTGATTTATTTAAAAAATGAATGGCAGTTTGAAGAGGTATCTAAGGTAGTGGTTAATAAAGATATATGGTGGTTAGTGGTTAGATGTTGGTTTCATGAATGGTCTTGTTTGGTAACGGTGACTTATAGATCTCCTAGTTCATCGGAAAGACAATTTTGTGAGTTTTTTGCCGAACATGGCGCTCGTTTAGCAGATATGAATGAAAACATAGTCTTGGCGGGTGATTTTAACATCAATTACCTTGAAAATGGTACGTATTCAAATATGGTTAAAGAAATAATAGTGGACAATAGCTTTAAGCAAATTGTTAATGAATATACCAGAATAGCGCGGCTATCAAAAACGTTAATAGACTATGTAGTGACAAATTTGAGTCGTATTACAGTTAAATCTGAGAGCAGCTTAAAAATTAGTGATCACGAAACATTAATAATAAATATAGAGGTAAAGGTACCTATATGTGAAAAGGGAACTTTCGTTAATTGTTTCAGATACAATAAGAGAGATTTTGGTATTAAGTTAAGAAGCCTTGACATGCAATCAGTGAATTCCTTGGAGAGCTTGAACGAACGTGCACGAATGTTTGAGAATAAATGGAATAGTGCAGTAAATGACTTTACAAAGAGAAAGCTGGTGAAAGAGAGAGAAAACGGATGGTTCAACAGTACACTTCGCAGTATGAGAACGAATAAAGAATTGAACTACAGAAAAGCTGTTCTATCGGAATGCGACAGGGATTGGAACGAGTATAAAATAATTCGAAATAAATATGCAAAAATGATAAAGCAAGCCAAGAACAATTATATTAAAGGAATTATAAATGAAGCAAACAACCCGAAGGAAATGTGGAAATCGATTAAAACATATGTAATGAAGGACTCTAAAAATGTAATAAAAAAGGTAAAATTTGGATCTATATGCTGTTTGGAAGATAATGAAATAGCTGAAAATTTCAATAACTACTTCATTGAGAGTATAGAACAGATCCATCAGTCAATCCCGAATATGATATATAGTGATGACCTTCAACAGATTGATAAAAAATTTGTTTTCGGGCACATTTCCCAAACGGAATTACGACAAATAATTAAGGACATGAATCCTAAACGGGATTACAGTAGAACTAACACAACAATGTTTTTGGATAATTGGGAAGATGTGGGACTTCCTTTATGTAATCTAATTAATAAATCTTTAATTGAGGGCTCGTTTCCTGACACATGGAAGGAATCTATTATTATTCCGATCCAAAAAATTAAAAACACAACGAGATGCGAAGAATTTAGGGCTGTTAATATGCTCTCAACACATGAAAAAATTTTAGAGAAGGTAGTTCAACAACAATTGGAAAAATACTTAGAATCCAACAAGCTTTTGGTAGAACAACAGTCCGGATTTCGAAAAGGGCATTCGTGTGAATCGGCGCTAAACTGGATAATAACTCAGTGGAAAGAAGAGCTTCAGAGTAAAAGAAAAATATTAGCGGTTTTCTTGGACTTAAAAAGAGCGTTTGAGACAGTGGACAGGTCGATCTTATTGAAGAAGCTATATAAATATGGAATACAAGGAAAAGAATACAGATGGTTCGAGTCATATTTATCAGATAGAAATCAAAGGACGAAAATTAATGAGTACAGATCACAGAGACGACAGAATAAATTAGGAGTCCCACAAGGCTCCGTATTGGGAACTCTGCTATTCCTCATTTATATAAACGACATACCAGATACTTTAAAAAATGTTGGTATTGTGTTGTTCGCGGATGATGCACTTCTTCACATTGCGCGCGATGATATTCAGGAATGTATTAATCAAATGGAAGAAGATTTGAGTTCAGTAAACATGTGGTTAAGCGTAAATAAGCTAAAATTAAATATAAATAAAACTAAGTACATGGCAATAAACAGTGACTATAACAATGGAATTAATATGAGTGGAGAATTAATTGAATGTGTAAGTGAAATTAAGTATTTGGGTGTAGTGATTGATAAAAAACTAAATTTCAAAAGTCATTTTGATTATGTTTGCAAAAAAATCGGAAAGAAAATCGGTTTTCTGAGAAGAATTAGAAACAAAGTGTCCTTACTGACAGCTATACATATATATAACGTGATAATTAAACCGCATTGTGAGTATTGTTCGACAGTTATGTTTCTTGGAACAAAAGAGAGGTTAGAGAGAGTGCAGAAGCTGCAGAATAAGGCGATGCGGGTGATATTACGTTGCAGTAGGTTTACACCGATATTATCAATGCTTAAAGCACTAATGTGGATGAGCGTAAAGGAAAGAATAGTTTTGAATGTATTGTTGTTTATATTTAAGATAAAGAGTAAGATTCTACCAGAATATTTACATAGATATTTAAGATTTGTTGGAGACGTGCAACCATTTAACCTCAGGAATGTAAATGAATTCAGATTAAGTAATTATAATACAACAGGAGCGCAAAACTCACTACTATATAAAGGTGTAAAAATGTATAATAAACTTAACTATTGCAGGAATGATGAAAACTTTGGAGCATTTAAAAGATATTGTATTGAATTTATAAAAACTAAATTAGATGTCCTATTGGCATGATGTTATTTGTTAGTTAATAGATTGTTTTTTCATGTTTTTTTTTTTTTTGAATATTTTATTTAGTAGCGATTTATTATCGATTTAATGAAGCAAATCATTGTAAATGTACAAGCTTTTATATGCTTTTATATGAGCAAATAAAATTTATTTATTTATTTATTTATTTATTTATATTTTCCTCTATTTATCCTTTTATTGTGGAGAGATCATGCTGCCATGATCCAGCAGAAACTTGCTACATTCGCTGTTTTTATTTGTCCATATTAGCCCAGAGATATGCTGTATAGTTTCTACTATAGTATTAGGCTTGAATATTTCTGTGGGAGTTACTTCAACATCTCTAGAGCTACTTTCTTGAGTTTGGAGATAACTTCTATTGTTTTTCTTCGAGATGGACAGAGCATTTTTCTATTCAGAGTTTTCGTTTTTCGATGTGAAAAGAGCCTCAAGGTTATATTTACAGAGATTAGAGTTATCCGTTCCACTGCATTAGTTATTTTCAAAATATGAGAACGGGCTTCGGAATTTACTTTGTTATGGGCTTTATCGAAATTAGACTTCTAAAAATTTCAACCCAAAAAATGTAATTTAGAAGCAATTTGTAGGATACAAAGGTTATACATATATTTGAAATGCCTTAGCAATTTTATTTATAGTAGAAAATCATGAAAATATTAATTTTGCGTTATGCGTAAAATATTTTCATGGTCTTAACTACAAAACGTAGTAAAAAAAAAGTTGACAGGTAGCTTGAGTGATCATTATGGTGCACGGACTCTAATATGAGTTATCTCGTGAACAAGAGGATCTGATACAATAGGAAAATAAGAAATACCTAACAACGATATTCGAATATACAAAAAAAAAAGTCCACTGATGCCGTTTGGTACCGCTGAGTGTTTATAATAGCAAAATACATATTTGATTCTGTTAGGATTTATTGAGCTTCCAGATAGCAACGTGCTAACGGATGAAGAAACAGGTGATGAACGCGGTGGACATCGGAGTAGCTTTTTTTCATATGCAATTGCATGAAATTACATTTTTGCAACGATATTGCATATTATAGTACTTTCTCGTTTATATGTAGTTCATAATTCGGAAAAAAGATTGAGTTTATCAATTTCAAATGCGTTAGATAGAAGGCGAGTAAGATGTGAAATACCAGACGTGTTTGAAAAGCTAGAAACCAAAAACCTTCCTCTTTATAATTCAATTGCTGCAATCATAGAAAAACTGGTGGATCTAATCCATGCACTTCCGGACTCATCTTCGGTAAAACTTTAAAATAAGTTAGACACCGTTCTTGCCAAAAATCCTGATTTTGAAGCAATTAGGCAAATATATGCTTACTTTAATACCACAGATCTGCAGATATGGCGCCAAATTTAAAACTTTGTCCTCTTACGTCGGTATACGTAGAATGTTCATTTTCGGTGTATAAATCTTCGTTAAGCGGCAAACGTCACAGATTTAAAATTGAAAATTTAGAAAAGTATATTGTAATATACTGTCATAAAAACTATAATTAATTTCTAATTCTTATATGTTTTGATGATTTTTGAATATTACTACTACTGTTGGTTTAAATTGTTTGCTAGATTTAACTCGTATGTTGATTTAAACCGTAAAAAAAATTTCACTAACAAAGTTTTTTTTTCCATGTGATGTCTTTTTTTCTTTTTTTTTTTCTGCATATTTTAGCATTTTGATAGTACATATACACGACGATAAAGCTTTACGCTATGTTTATGTTTTACACGATAATAAATTCAAAACCAACAGCACATGGTACTAGAAAGTAAACGATCAATGAAAAGCATTACATTCTAGCTTTTTTGTTTAGATCCACCTGGCAGCAATTATAATTAATAAAGAATAGATCAATGTTGGAATGCATTTCGTCGATCAGAAATATAGCAAGTGAGGTCAGCATAAACCAAATTGTATAAATATAGAACAACTGGAATTAAGAAATCAGAACTGAGAGCTCCCTTAGCAGCAAGAAGATACCACAGAAAACAAAATAAAGCCGAGCTGAGAGATTACAATCGATTACTGGCGATATTATCTACAGGGACACAAAAAATCAAATTTGGAAAAAAAAATTAAAGAGCATATAGAAAAAATAAAAATAAGAATAGAAATAAACAATTATAGAAAATAAAAATAAATAATCGCTGAATTTTAATGTAATAAATATTGTTTTTTGCATGTCGCAATATATTTTTTTTTCGATTGTTTTTCAATTTTGTTTTTAATAGCAATTACTATTGCAATTAATTTTAATTTAAAGATAGGTAAAAATTCTTCAAAGCAAACGCCTGAAGAAGTCATAATAAATAACAACGCGGGCTTTACGAACAACAATATAACTCAAAATAACAGAAATCTTTCTGATCTAGAATTGATCCTAATTGTATGGGGAATTGTTGTCATATTTGCATGGACGTTTTGGAGATTAAAACAATTACTTCAGAGACATATAAGAAAGCAAATAACTGCAAACAACGTATAGACTTCCAGAATTAAATATGAGCCTACAAAAATTGGTGACTCAAATATAAATGCAAGAAGAAAACACAATAGCCTCGTCCGGGGTTTGAAACCGGGACCTTCCGTTTACCGGGCGACTGCTCTTAACACTGAGCTAACGAGACAGATGATTTTCCCTCTTGCATTTATCAATTTGTTACTTTTTGTCACTAGCCTACTAAGCCACGTTTTGCTTTCAGCTGGCATTAACCAGTAACGATGAAAGCGCAAAAATAAATTGTAAATTCAATTTTATTTAATTTTCCCGCGGACGGGAATCGAACCTACACTTGTTAGAATCTTAAAGAATTCTTAAAGTTCATCTTTCTCCATCATTGAATTCTAATAAGTGTAGGTTCGATTCCCGTCCGCGGGAAAAATAAATAAAATTGAATTTACAAATTATTTGTGCGCTTTCATCGTTACTGGTTAATGCCAGCTGAAAGCAAAACGTGGCTTAGTAAGCTAGTGACAAAAAGTAACAAATTGATAAATGCAAGAGGGAAAATCAAAAGGACTTTCAATAAGCAAAATAATATATATATATATATCTAAATGGCTACCAAAGAAAAACAAAAGATCCTAGAACAATTAACAAACGCCAATGAGCATAGACGGCTGATACACAAAAGAATAAATATAACCCAGACAGGAAACGGTATATAACGGTGGTATCCTCGGGAAAATAAATTAAATATCCAAATAAAAATATATAAACTTAATAACCATTTAACAAATTACATAAAAGTATGTACAAACGTATCAATCAGCAAGAAAACATTCCTAATAGTACAGGAGGCGATATTTCCATATTAAAAATAGGTGCATTGAAAGAAACAGAAGAGATTCTAAAACACACAAAATAACAGGTATCACCCATTCAGAATCGTATTCTCTAGGTACATTGTCAGCCTTAATCAGAATAGAAGATTAAGACATTCTACAATTTTAGGAAGAGATTTCTTAGTAAACAATTCATGTAAAATTGATTACGACAATTTTACTATTTCAATTTTTTTTTTTGAAGATATCAAATGCACATTGCCCATGTATACACAATTACCTGATTCAAAGCAAATAAAAATCTCACCCAGATCTGAAATAATACAAGCAATAAATCCGACCATTAAATAAGATAGTGTAGTTCTAAACGAACAAATACAGGAAGGAATTTTCATAGCAAATTCCACAATCCTTGATAAAGGCATCGCTCATATCAAAATTCTAAACACATTAGATAGAGAAATAACTTTACATAATTTTGGACCAAAATTAAAACCACTTCAAAATTATCATATATTCAATGCTAACCCCAAGCATCATAGTAAAGAAAGATTCAATAACCTTTTCAAAAGAATTATGCAACTGATTCCATACGTAATATTTGGAAAAATTCTCAGAAATTTTCTGTATACCTGGGGCCGGATTCTGTAGCATGGAGAATTTGGGAATTTGGGAGATGAGAATTGCGTTTTCTTAGAATTTTTAATTCCCTAATTCTCCTTCCAAATTCACTAACATGGTTGGAGAATTAGGGAAAACGTAAGAAATGTGAAAAAGTGCGAATCGTTTTTTCATATGTAGGTACATCTGCCTATTATCTTTTACTGTCGAAATAAATTTAAATTTCTTTTTTTTTTTTGGGGTAGTTTTTGAGGGATGTAGGAGGGTAGGTTTTCTCGGTTTTTCCGGGATAACGAGAGAATGGAGAGTAGAAGGATAGAACAAGATAGGCTTAGGAAAAGGGGCGGGGAGAGTGCGGGTTAGAAATGGGAGCTGATTAAGGGAAATTAAAAAAAAATTAAGACAATATCAGGAGCTGCAATAATTCGCAGGGGTAAGCTCAGGATCTCTAAGTCCAATAAAAAAAAAGTAAGAATTCACATTGGTAATTAGCCATGCATGGGTATTATAGGCTATATTTTATTTCGATTAACGGTAATTTGCAGATTTGAGCGGCCTCGGCGGTAAATTTTGCTATCGCAATATTCACGGGCGCCTAACTCTACATTACTTTAAACTTACATTACTTTAAACAGTTGTGCTTTTTGGTGACAGATCTCAGAAAATTTGTGTTTCATGAGATGCCTGCCCCTTTCTGCTCTACTTTTCATTTGACAGTTAACCTAAATTGAGCTGCTCTGCTCTGCTCTGAGCTGCTCTGAAGTTCATAAAACAGACCTTTATAACAACAACAAACTTTTTTTTTCTTTGGCTTTAATAATAGTGAGCTTTATAGCTCCTACTTGGGCTAGCTGCTTAGTTAACAGAGAGCTCCATAGCTCCTACCTGCCAAGCATAATGTCATTCAGCGCTTTCTAAAGCACTTTGATAATAAAGCAAAAAATTCATATATTATTTTCATCGGCAGATTTAAAGAATAAAAGAACAAGTTTTCTACAAGGTGACGAAACCCGAACATCGACAGTAATGTTAGGAAAGATATTTTACTGCTTTTCGAGATATGTCAGTTGGAAATGGCTTCGAACTCTTCTTTGATGATGTTTGACTGACAAACTTTGAGAATTGAAGTCATTAATTGAAATGGTACAAGTAAGGAGAAAAGAACAATACAGAGCGAATCAAAACATGGACTACGATGGTTTCTTATTACGGATTTCAATGAAGTAAACAATTTATCCGTAGTAAGCCCATTCGGTTCGGGGATAAGATGTGGTTCTTGAACACTGCAGCATTATGTTTGATGGGTTTGCTGGCGTTAGCAGGGCAAGCAACATAAGGGAAATGAGGTACACGTGCAGTTATATGGAAAGGCAGCACCAACGAAGTTGAAAATGCTGGACCATTTACGCGAGGATGTACGAAACTTACCATACAAAATATTTTTTGACAATCTATTTACAGGTGCATCAATTTATTCAAAGTTATTTATGCCGTTAGTATTTCGATAATTAATTATTATAGTTGTGTTTTTATAATC
The DNA here is from genome assembly GCA_963924295.1 of Dioctria rufipes. Taxonomy (NCBI): domain Eukaryota; kingdom Metazoa; phylum Arthropoda; class Insecta; order Diptera; family Asilidae; genus Dioctria; species Dioctria rufipes. The sequence continues at coordinate 278,827,829 of OZ002740.1, read as the reverse complement.
AATCTCTTGATAGAACTAAGAAATCGGTGTTATTGTGGAACTGGCACAATTTGTGACAATCGGTTGCCAATAGCATGCGCTATAAAACCAAAGAACTACGGTATTAATCTAATAACAAAGGCTAATCGTTATTCTAGTGCAGAAAAGAGTAAAGTACTATTTCTCGACAAAAGCTCTTTGCGGCATACAATCAAAATATGACCAGTACTGACCTTATGGACAATGCAGTTAATCGCTTTCGGATTGGAGTAAGTTCCAAGAAGTGGTGGTGGCCAATATTTACGTGGCTAGGTGGTGTTTGCATCTATAATACGTGGACTCTTCTTCGAAAGGTTGGAGTTGACATACCCCAGTCAGAAGTAGATAAGGTACTGAACTCCTGCACATCAAGAACGAAAAAATATTGCCCAATCAGCCCGGTTGGCGAAAAACTTACTACGCTCCGATCGACAGAACATTTTGTGGTACCCACGTCAGAAAATAAACGACGAAGGTATGGAAGGGAATTTTCCAAAAGGCAAACCCGTACAAAAGCTTTTTTTTTTTCTTACAATTCCAAATAGGAATCATTTCATTTTTGAACAATTATTAATTTTGTTATTATTATTTCTGTTGAATACATTATGCTTTACTTTGACAGTTTTTTTAATTTGAATTGATTTCTGATCCCTATATTTTTCAGCCAAAAAACAATACCTTATACCAACATTATCATGATGCCATACGAAGTCATTTTTTTTTTTTTTTTTTTTTTAATTATAGTATAATTTTCTAATTGGACTTATGTAACTAAGCCATATAGTATATAAGGACTGACCCAGAAAGTACTGCACAGTTTTTAATAAATCATAAAATCTCATTTTTGTTACCTGAATCCTCGAAACTAAAACCAGGGTAATAAACGAGCTACCTACTTTCAATATAAAATGCATTCTTTAGTCTTCATCGGCAAATATTCAAAATGAGTTCGAAAAGTGAAATCGTGCGGCGTGCAATTTTGCACAAGTGGTTGGAAAATAAAGAAAAATCATTTTCCCAGATTGCAAGAGAAGTTGAAACAACGCGTTGGACAGTTAGCAGAACAATAAAAACATTCTTGGAAACGGATACATTTGCGGAAAAATCAAAATGTGGTAGGCCGAAAGGGACAACAGACAAAACTGTGGAAAAAAGGTGCTTAAGTTCATTGGAAAGAACAAGTCGGTGTCTGTGCGGGATGTGGCAAAAAAATTTAATATTTCGAAATCTACTGTAGACAGAATTAAAAAAAGGCAATATAAAAACTTTTAAGAAACAAAAAAGTGCAAAACGGACAGAGAAACAGGAAAATACCGCAAAAACACGTGAAAGAAAACTATACGCGACGTTGTGTGAAGAAAATTGTGCCTGTTTGATTTTGTAAGACGAATCTTACTTCAAGTATGATTTTTCGACCTTACCCGGACCTCAATATTATAGTGTAAAAAACAAAAAGGAGGTGCTTGATGCTGAAAAATACGTATTCGTTGAAAAATACGGCAAAAAGGTTCTTGTTTGGCAAGTCATCTGTCAATGTGGGCGCAGAAGCAAGCCTTTGTTTTTTGAAGGATGCATAAATGCAGATATTTAGATTAATGAATGTTTTAAAAAAGGTTTGCTGCCTTTTATTAAATCACACAATGTGCCTATATTATTTTGGCCAGATTTAGCCACAAGTCACTATGCCACAAGGACAATAACGTGGTATCAACAGAACAAAATAAATTTTGTTCACAAATTGACCAACCCACCAATGTGCCACAGCTTCGTCCAATTGAACGTTATTGGGCTCTCTCGTAAAAAATATTCTACGAAAGGAAGGTAAAAGTGCCACTTCGCTTTAAAATTTTGTAAAAATGTGGACAGCGGCCTGCAAAAAAGTCGAGGACAATACTGTGCAAAAATTAATGGCTTCGGTAAAACGGAAGGTGCGAGCATTTATTAGAAAACAGTGAAAAGCACTATAAGGGTATACAATTTAATTTTATACATTTAAATAAATATAAATAAAATTTTTTTTTTTAAATAAATCTGTTTGTTTTGTCTATTTTTAAAATTTGAAAACCGCGCAGCACTTTCTGGGACAGTCCTTATCTAAAAAAAAAAAAAAACTCGAACCCAGAGATAAATAAAACTTTGGGCACCCACAGGTTAATTTTAATGATTATGGTAAAATAAAACTTTTATGGAGTAATGAGTATTTTCTTGAATGGGATAACTTGTGTTAATAATGTGGGTTGTCTTTTGCTCAAAGTTTTCATCACTAGGAATAATTAATATTAACATTACAGGTGATTTAAAAAATTTAAATCCATGTTGTACATAATATATTGCATTTTCGGTTTACCATTGCTGTTAAATTATGAAAGCAGCATAATATTCAATTAAATTGTCTTGCTTTAATAAATATTTACATGCTTATATATATATATACTAAGGTACATACAAATGCATTAAAATTTCTAAAATAGATCTTTTGTACAAGGAGGTAGTACAACAACGTGCCAAGAACAAAGAGGAGCGTCGCCAACGTGAAGACTTTGTGAAGGAAGCCACAAGGAATCTTTCGCCCAGGTAATGTCTAAAAACACGTTTAATAATAACAATTCTGTTAAACCCACAGCTCCCAAGCCCCAAGCAGCACCTAGGTCTGCCCCCAAGGCAGCTCCTAGAAAACCCAGAGTGACAGAAATTGACGATTTCTGCACCAAAGAAGACAAGTCTCTATTTGGCTGCGTCCTTTTCGTCCTTATGGGCAAAATCAATAATTTCCTTCCTAAATACAGAAAGCTCTCTTTCATCTCGGAAAAACAAGCAGCTTACCTTCAATTTGCATTTGGACTATGTCTAGGCAATTAAGTAAGCTGAAAATCATATCACTTAACTGCAATTCGCTGGTAGAGCACAGCAAAAGAGCAGCACTAAATCTCTTCCTCATTGAGCATAAACCCACGTTTATGTTCCTCTCTGAAACTCTCCTCACTGAGAGACATAAGTTAGCTTTTGAGCTCTACAACTTCGTCCGTCAGGACAAATCTGAGACCACCCTAGGCACTGCCCTTCTGATTAAGGAAAACCTTAAAATCGAAGAGGTGAAAATAAGTAACCTTTCTAATATGGAATGCACTGCCGTCAAGTTAGAGCTACGTGACAACGAGTCTCTTCTCTTTATCGCCCTATATAATAGATGCCACGCCACAGGAGCTGATGTCCAGAATAACATGAACAGCATTGCTCGAATCTCGGACATTTCACTTACACGGTGCTTGGTGGTGATTTCAATGCCAGGCACCCGTTGTGGAATGACTCTGTCGAAGTCCGTCAGGCAAGGCAGTACATGACTGGTTTCTCTTTAACACCACCCATGATTTCGTCGTCGTCTTGCATGATACTCCGACCTTCCGGCGATCTGAGTCAATTCTTGACTTCTATATCGCAACCTCTAATCTTATTAATCTCCTTCCCTAATACTCAAATTACGTTTGTACAGCGCATATGGCTGAATCTGATCACTTGGCAGTTGAACTCTCAATCACCCCCAGCGAACCCTTAAATATTTTGACTTGTGACTCTCAAGCCTCAACCTCACTCAAAGACGTTGACTGGCAACAATTTCAAGACAGGCTCTCTCAATTCACGAACTTGGTAATTGACTTCCACATTGACTTCCTCAACAACGCCATTGAAGGAAATGTCACCTTCTTTTCCAATGTAGTGCCGAGCAAACACTACAAATACAAAAATCTTCCGCCTCAACTGCAAAAAATATAAATTTAGGCAGAAACTTCGAAAAATACTTAACCGTATTTTTCACCGAACCCTTAATAGTCACAACCCAGCCTACAGAACCGTGTTATCGCAAATTAATTGCTTGTCAAACGAAAATGTTTCTCGATCAAGCGTTTAGGAAGAAACTGGCCTCCATTCAACCCAGTCCACACTGCTTTCAGGACATAAATAGAATCTTCAACAGGAAAGCAAAATTACCCAAAACCATCTTAAGTGGTTCGAACGCTTACAACCTTCCCCACGAAAAATGCAACGCCTTCGTGGAATATTTCCAATCCACTTTCAAAGACAACTCAGCTCTAAGCGATGCAAATTTTAGGACCACTGTAGACTAGACCGTTGATGACTTCACTGCACAGGCAGTGGGATCCTCCGCCACAATCTTTAATTCCACAAACACGTCCTTAAATCCGGATGATTTAAGCATCTTTTCAAATCCTGCTCACTTTTTCGCCCTAATCAGAACTATCAGAGGTAAAAAGTCCGCCGGTCCAGATAACATTTCAAACAAAGTTATCAAAAACCTCCCACCTGTCGCCATAGAATTTCTGACAATTATCTTCAATAATTGCCTCAATAATTCTTACTTTCCTGATGCAGAAAACCTTAATGAGTTCCGCCCAATCTCTCTTCTGTCCAACCTGGGCAAACTTTTCTAAAAAATAGTCCGCCAACACATTGAAAATACCTGCCTCGACCTAAATATCACGCAAGATACCCAATTCGGCTTCAAGCCCCAGCACTCCACTTTTCACGCTTTGTTCAAATTCCTCTCTGATTCTACAAACGCCCTCAACAAAAGGGAGCAGACAGTAGGCTACTTCCTTGATGTAGAGAAAGCTTTTGACTCAGTCTGGACACACGGGCTAATATTCAAAATTATAAACCTCGAATTCCCGCCTTATCTCACCCGGGTTAAACATAGCTTTCTGTCATCCCAGAATTTCTACATAAAAATTGAGAATGTCAAATCTCAGGCAACATCAGTCAGTGCTGGTGTCCCCCAAGGTTCGGTCCTCGGACCAACTCTCTTCAATCTTTTCACCTATGACCAGCCTGCCAACGATTCAAATTCCATCACACTACTTTATGCTGGTGACTCCCTTATGTACGCCCACTCCATGTCATCCAATTTCGCTGCTACCAAAGTGGAGCGGCATGCCCTCAAACTCGACGAGTTCTACAGAAAGTGGGGTATCAAAATTAACCTTAACAAAATCTGAAATGATTTGCATCTGAAACCCTTCCACAGGGGGAAGACCCAACCTCGCCACACGAGCCAACAACATCGAAATTGAAGTCAATAACGAAAAGCTCCAGCCTTCAAAGAACACCAAATACCTTGGTGTCTCTTTCAACAATCTGTTGAAATTCAACAATTACGCCAAGCTGACCATGAGGAAAGCCAACTACGCTTACTCCCTACTCAACCCTATTATCAGAAGGAGAAACGGTCTCCCGAAAGATATAAAGCTGCTTATATATAAACAACTCATCCGCCCAATCATCTGCTATTGCTTCCCCATCTGGCACACCATTTCGCCATCCTATATGAAGCAAATCAGCGCCCTCGAAAGAAAAATCCTAAGAACCTGTAGAGGAGTGTACAGGAAACCTAACGGACACTACTTTCCCAACACCTTTTTGTATGACAGTGCAAACATCACTCCAATCGAGGACTATCTCCTTTCTCTCGCGGTCAAACAACTTGAGAAGATCTCTCAACATCCTAACCCCCTCATTAGCCAGCTTTCAACGCAACTTCAAGTTGAAAACTTCAACTACTTATCACCTCGTCACCTAATCAACTCGGAAACGAGAAACATTTATCACCTGGGCGAAAGATTTACTTTCTTCGCTAGTACAGGAAGCCACCATCGTGGATAGGACACCATCCTGGCATCTCGATCATCATGGGATTTATCAACGCTGAACCATTCTGGACTTTCGGGATATTTCTCACCATGTTGGAAGAAACGCCAGTCTTCAACCCTCAGCAAGTTAGAGGAATCTCTAACATTCCACAATTTCCCACCCCCATCCAACTTCCCTATTCCTCTAAATCCCAAAACCGCTAAACAACAGACAAGAACACAGCTTGCCATTGCGCATAAAACTATTAATAATTTTTCGACATCCGTAACCTAAAGTTAAGAATTATTCGAACAATTATAGTGTAAAGTGAATCAAAGACAAAAGTGAAACCTACGCCAAAATTAAAGCATGTTCGTAAATTTTATCAAATATCCCGGGATATCGGTTCGGATTATAATTTCCCCATAATTCGTTTTATTTCATTAATCGCGTGGGAACAACTCTTGACTTGACTTGACTCATTTTAACATTTAAATGTGAGTGAATACAGTGTACGAATAGGATTTTAACGGACATTTCGCTTAGAAGTAATATTTTTTAAACAGTGTTTAGTGTCTAGTAGTAAAAATTCGGGCATAATGGGAAAAAAAGGACATTTCTAGTGACACAAAAGAAATCGTGGCAAATTTATTGAAGAAAAAGCCTTTTTAGCAACGGAAAATTGCTGAAATGTGCAATATTTCACAATCGTCAGTAAAAAATATAAAAAAAAAATTGTAGATGAGGGAGTAGATGCTCGATCGGACAAGAGGAGCATTGAAAACGTGTACGAAAAACAACACCACAGGCTGACAAGAAGGTTGTTTCAATTGTTGAAAGGAACAGAAAGACTTCAATAAAAGTGGTCCATAAAATGGTTTCGGAGCAGGACGTTGAAATTTCAGAGCGCACTCTAAGACGTAGGATGAAAGAAGCGCATTTGGACTGCAGGAGGATAACCAAAAAACGGAAGTTAACTCCTGCAATGATAAAGAAAAGACTGGCTTGGCCAAAAACGTATAAACACTTTTCACCATCTGACTGGGAAAATGTAAGCGTAATTTTTTTTTAACTAAAGGATATTAAATATTTGGAATTGAAACATCTGGATATTAAATATTTGGAATTGAAACATCTCACAGGTTTACTTCTCTGATGAATGCCGGATCGAAGTGACTGAAGAGCAAGCAATTTATGTAAGAAGGAGACCAGATCAAAGAATGTAGCCTCAATGTGTTGAGCAAAGGATAAAGCACCCAATAGCAGTGATGATATGGGGTGTGATTTCTGGGAAAGGTCTCGGAGCCTTATATTTTGTCGAATGTACCATGAACTCCGACCAGTATCTGAGTTCTCAAGGATGGTTTTCTTCCTCAAGTGGCAAATTGGTTCGAAGAAAAGAACCAATATATCTTTATGCAGGACGGGGCACCCTGCCACACTGCTAAATGTGTGAAAAAATTCTAAAGTGAAAATAATATTAAAGTTTTATCATGGCCAGGGAGATGCCACCGGAGATGAATCCCATCGAGAATGTATGGGCAGTATTAAAAAAACAAGTTTCAAAAAAAAGTAATCACAATAAAGGAAAATTAATTAATTCTATTAAAGAAGTATGGTTTCATGATGATCTAATAAAATAAAAATGGAGAAAGTAACATAAAAAGTATGGAAACTCATGTCAGAGATTTAGTCAAAAATCGAGGTAGTTGGACGAAATACTAATTTTTATTTATATTTGAATGTCCTTTTCTTTAAATACTACATTAAATGAATTGAAGAATATTCAATAAAAACTAAAAAAAAAACTAAAATATGCTGTATATTATTGTCAACTGAAAAATTTTAAGGCTAATATAATTCATTGGCCAAGTACTGTACTTTGCGTTCACGCCTCAAATTTGCAATGTCACGAAAAGTTTGTTATCACTGAGGGAAGTTTTGCCTCGATCGAACAATGGTGGTGCTAGTGGGCAAAACTAAAAAATCGCTGATGACTGACCTAGACGACAGGCAAACCCTGACGACATTCCCCTACATATCCAAGTTTTAGAAAATTGGTTGTGATCGTTCATTTTCAGTGCATGTTTCACAACTATGAAATTTTGCAATAAAGACGTAGTTTACTAACTAGCCATCATTCCGTGACTAATATTTCCATTTTATAATCTAAGTATTTGCTGTCTGTAGTAAAGCCGAATCTGAAAATCTTCAATACTTAAAAGCTTTTGCCAACGCGAACTCGAACAACTCACTCTTAACAATTTAAGATTTTTTCTTCACATTTTCTTTGATTTATTGGGTAAGCTGTAGTATTTGTCTAATTTCTAGAACATCTATCAATTTTTAAGTAAAATTAAGGATTGCTCTTTTGTAACATTTAAAAATTAGTTAAGCACTAATGATTCCAGTTAAAATGTTATCAGTTAGAAGATACAGAATAATGAGGAATTTTCGCTCGGTTTCCATAAAATAATTTGAAAGTATAAACCCTTCGTCCTTTCTGCCAATTAGCTTGCCCTTTTCGTAATATTTTTCGTCCATTTTTGTGGATGCGTCAATATAACCACAAAAAATAAACAACTTAACATTAAGAAAGTAACAGATTATATTAGAAAGAACATTTGAAAACCACAATACTAAAATAATACAACATGTCTCACATAACCTCTAAAGAACACATACGTGCGTTCACAATGTTAAAAATCTACATGAGAAAGTTCTGTAAGCTCTGAAGGAACTATTATCATCCGAACAATTCCGCTTCGATTCGACAGTGGAGGAAATAATGCAAACAGAGAACTTATCGAAGATTAATGAACCATGGTGAAAAAACTTAAACCAAAAAAGAAAAGAAATAAGCTAACAAAACTGAAATTGCACTAATTTACAGTTATAGTTCTAGAAAACGGTGGCACGTTCAGTATTAAAGAATAGAAACTGCCACAGGTACTTTTTAGCAAACTAACAGATCGCAGAGGAAACTGTATTATTCATATACATTTAGTTATTATATAAGAGGGTCAGTACACATTTCAGTAATATCATAATTTAATCTAATCTAGACTAATTTTTTTTTAATTTTGATGATTATCCCGCTAAAATGCTTGATAACCATTACATTTGCTTGCAAGATTTGGAAACGTCAGATTGTTACCTTTTATTTGATACTACGCATGTTGCTACCTGCAGCATGCAACCGTTTTTAGATAAACCCGTTTTTATGATGCATAATTCCCTTCATTTTCATCATTTTGATAATTATGCGTAGAATGCCGAATTTACAATGTAAAGTGGAGTAGAGTGGGGTAAAGCCATTCCATTTTTCGCACGCAGTAGTGCATATGGCCATCACTATATGGTTCATGCTATGCATGGAAATAGTTTCTATTATATTTTCACGCTGCCATTCCGAAAGCTTAATAACTGGAATTTCGAACCACTAGCATGTAGATGGCGTGGAAATGGGTCCATCCTTCTTCTTATCATAACTAGAATGTTTTTACGTTATTTCCTGATTGAAAATTTTTTATGAATGCTAATAAAAAAACAAGAGGTATTTTTTGCAAGCTTCAAGATTAAAAAACAAAAAAGTACGGTCATTTTTAGGTAGCTTCGAAACAATCTCATGGTGCCAGCAAATTTCAAAGTTTGTTGTTGATTTGTCGATGTTATGGCGTTTTGTTGTGTTAATTTCAAAGTTCGAATTAAGCATCATAAAAACAGGTTTATCTCAAAAACGGTTGCATGTATATAAGTAGGTACATGTAGGATCAAATGAAAGGTAACATTCTGTTCCTTGGAAGAAAATGTAACGGTTATTAGGCATTTTAGCGGAAAATCGTGAAAATTTTTTCAATTTTTTAACTTTGACGTCCTATAACTAGCGACATGAGAGGGCTGGAGTGGAACCTGGAAAAGCTCTAGGCGGTTTACTATTATCTGAGCTAAAAAACAAATTCATACAGTAGTGGAAATTCACATAAAACCAATGCATTATTTTACAGTGTATATGTAATTATACTAAACCAATAGAGACATTCTTTCTTAGAAATTGTCGCCACAATGTGCACGAGCTGTCACATACGTTTTTTGCTAAGATGTGCTCATTTCAGTTAGTTGTGATAATTTATTGTGCGAAACGGGAAGCTAAATGAGACTTTTGGTGGAAATTCACAAAAAACAAGTTGAAAAAATAATTAATAATTTGCTTTTAAGGTCATTTTTATACCCTAGATGAAATCTATAAGGTATACTAAGTTTGTCATTCCGTTTGTAACACCTCGAAATAATGATCGTAGAGCAAAATGGATTGGACACCCACGCATAATATTAAAAGTTATTTAGATTTTTCCATGTCCGTCCTTCTGTCTGTCCGTCCGTCTGGGCGCACGATAACTCGAGAACGCGTATACTTACAGAGCTGAAATTTTGTACACAGGCTTAAAAAAAAAGTAAAATTAAGTTCGAAAATGAGACAAATCGGGCAACTCCTTCGTGGAGTTGCCACACAAAAATTTCGTTTTCCATCATATATTTGGACACTGCCTGAGAACGCGACCACGTAGAGAGCTGAAATTTGGTACATGGTGTTTTCATTGTACTAGCAAAAAAAAATTCAAAAATGGACTAAATCGGTCAACTTCTTGGTGTTGCCATATAAAAATTTAGGTTTTTTTACGTATACTTTGAAAACGATCAGTCCAAGACATTTTTTTTGTACTAAGAACTTCTGCAGAATACAAAATCCTATAAAATTGGTTATAATCATTTTTTCTGTGCGACAAGCCGTTCTAGAAATATATGCGAAAAACAACTTCAAAAATTCATCTTGCATAGATCTGTGACCTTAAGAAATTTTATACAGGCATTCATCTAGGATATCATAAGAATTGGTCCTAGACCAATTCTAGCTTTTTTACTTGTTAATATTTTATTGCTTTCCAAAAAAAGGTTTGGGCTTTGTTGTGTAGTTTAATTGTATGCTTGCACTTTACCATTACTTCTTTCTGTTTTATTTTAGCCATGCCGCGTGGGAAGATTTTAAGAGATGAAGAAAAGACAAAATATTTTGTTATAAGGATTTTGGGTTGCCAATCAGGGAAATTGCGAGGAACATTGGCCAATGACGTAACGTTGTGATTAATTTTTCAAAACTAGGCAACAAATACGCGAAAAATTCCAAATATAATGGCAAACAAAAGTTAAGTCCGCGACAAAAATAAATGATTTTCCGTGAGTTGCGTAAAAATATGTAAACCGTTCTCTGCGGAAATTGTATCAAAATTTGAGCTGCCAATAACAAGCCGACGCGTGCGTCAAATATTACGCACAAATCCCAATCTAACTGTTAGGAAGAAAACCAAAAATCCACCATTAACGGCAGTTCAAAACGAGGTTAGATTAAAGTTTGCTGAAAACCATGGGCATGGGCCACTGAATAGGATAAAACTCTTATCACTGACAAAAATAAATTTAATTTAGATGGACCCGATGGATTTCAGTCATATTGGCACGATAAGCGCATTCAAGAAGAAATAAGGATGAGCCGCAGCTTCAGGTAGTGTAATGCTGAGCTGAATTTTTCTAAGTGGTAAAATGATCCTTGCATGGGCTGCTCAAAGAATGAACTCAGAAAATTACATGAAGCTTTTGCAAGATGCAATGATCGAACGGGCTGAAAAATTAGCGGTCAGGACTTCATTTTTCAACAGAATATTGCCAGCATCCATTATGGTGAAGTCCTGCGTTAAACCCGATTGAGAATCTTTGGGGGATACTCACGAGGCGAGTTTATGCTAATGGACACCAGTTTACCAACATATAAGAACTAAAGACTGTATTAAAATTCAAATGGGAGTCCATAGACATTAACGAATTAAAAAACCTCACTCTACACATTATTAGAGTGTTAATTGATAAGGACTGTTTAAATAATAGCTGTTTTTATAACATATAATTTATGTGAATTTCCATCCATTTTGCCCTGAATTTCGTTAATTTTGTCGTTTTTTTATCATTTATTGTATGAATATGAATTTTTATGCAGTATTAGGTTACAAAATTTCTTTAAGATATTTCAAGAAAAAGTGGTTTTATGTGAATTTCCACTACTGTAGGTTGTGTAACAAGGAAGTTACGGGGTGTTTTATGAAAAACTAGCATACTTTTTTAATTACCCAGGAGGAGCTCCGAAACGATTGATATGAATACTTCATTTACAAGAATAATTTTTAGAGCGGGATATAATGGACTAAAAGAACCTTAAATCACCCATGCACAACACCAGACTCATTATTGCACTCATTTCTCTAGCTATAAGTAGCGCTATTTTTTGCCAATTATTTTCTGCTCGAACTGCGGAGAATACTCGGTTGACCGCCGTTTCAAGAACCGTTGGTGTAGCAAGCAAAGCAGCTAAGTAGGAGATACTACAGCATTTTTAGTCGAAGAGGAATAGAAAAATATTTACATTTATTGTAGAGATTCTAATTAAATTATTAAATACAAGAAGAAGAAGCAAGCTTTTATTTTACCCAATAACGATAAAGCGTATAAATATTCTATTTCTTTTAACAAAGAACAAATAATTTATTTGAATGAACAAATAATTTTTATTAAATATTTTTTAGAATGTTATTGCTTCCATATATCTATGTTTGATGAGCTAAAGTGCTTTGTTGGATGCAGTAATATTTTGAGCTTACTTACAGTAGGTGATGGCCTAAATAATGCAAGGCTTCTACAATTTAATTGTTCAGCTCTATGTAATAAACCTTCATGCTAGTTCCGCCCTTGGAAGCAATTTTATGGCAGAGGTTCTGAGACACCAACGCACGCCAACTCGCTCGCTAAATTATTAATCGATCGATATAATATGTCAGATGCTTCGCACTCGACATAAATTCAAAGAACAAATAATGCATGTCAGAGCATATGTATATGTTATGGGATTTTAAAATCACTCTAAATTTTGATGATAAATATCATTAGAATAAAATAATATTGAACGTAGCTTTCGCAAGTTCTATAAATCATCTTATTGCTGTTTTTCATGAAGTCTCTAATAGCAACCGAAATCGTATTAGGTTGATGTTCTCTGAAATTCAAGAGCTGAAACCAAACTTATTTTATCTTAGCATAAATTGCACAAGAACTAGAGGTCGCATGCAAAAAATTGTTTATGGCTGGTGGGACATTCCGGAATGTACCACAACATTTGAAATGATGGACAGTAGATTGGAGAGTGATTCATATTTTCTCGCAACCGTATTGGGATCGATCAAATAAATACAAAACTGCAGTTAAAACAAGATTTGACCTCGCCACGCTCAAAAATATGTTGTGATCTATTACGGAATGGACTACTCATTTCACAATCTGTACACTCTGTTCTGGTATGCCATGAGATATCTAGTTCTTGTGCCATCTATGATAATATTTAAAGATCAAGTCATGATGCTACTATCTCCGATTCCGTTTACTTCAACATTTTTATGTCTTAAATTTAATTTCTAAGCAAGACCTGATGTCATTTAAATAAGTTGGGAACCGGAATCGAGGACTTCACAAAGGATAAATGATCGAAATGAAGACATTGTCGTTGGTAAGAAAAAATAGTTTCAACTATTATCAATTATTTTATCTATTAAAATTTTTTGACAAGGCGACGTGTAGCGAAGGCGATGTAGAAAATTTAATAAGTTTACTCGCTTCTTTGACTCTCTCTCTCTCTTTTAATTTCTCCTGAGGCGGGATTCTGTAACCACGGAAAATTTGGGAATTTGCGTTTTCTCTGATTAAACTCCCTAATTCTCCATTCCCAATTCACGAATGTGTTTGAGAATTAGGGAAAATGTTGGAGAATTAGGGAAAACGTGAAAGAAATGAGAAAAGAAAGATTGCAACTCCGACCGCTAGAGCGCTGTTTTTAGTAAATTCCAAGTGTCATTTCATATTTTAATGGTGATAACTGACAGCTCAGTTAATGTTTATTTCTCAAATTTTAGAAGAGATTAGAATAGAAAAGTATTTATTAAGGAACCTCAGCTTACGCTAAGTTACGTTAGATACATCGAGTCGAAAATAGATAAATTGTATTTTATCGATTCAGTACAAAAAAGTGCGAGTTCAGTTAGGTGGATAATCTTCTCAACTTGAACAACAGACTTGAAAGATTTCATGACATCTCATCAAAAATCTCACTTATATCTAGGATATTGGACGAATGTTATAAGTTGTGAGGTTGCGCTGCCATTTAATTCAAATGCTCTGTTGATTGAACTTTATCTACCAATAACTATTAAGCAAGTTTGGCAGTTGAAGACATTAATTAGAAGGTCTAAGCTTTATTCTCTTTTGCTGGGCAGCAGGATTTCGAGCTTTCCCCGGCAAGCGAGTTATATTGTGGTGTTAGCTATGCAAAACAAGTAGCATGCTACAACCTCTTCAACAGGCGTAGACATATGTATAACTCCAGCCTAGTGTAAATGTACTCGAGCTCATTAGAATTTCATATCTTGCGTTTTGAGTGTACCGACATCGAACGTACTTTTTGATTAAGTGTGTGAAAAGTTTGAGTTGTGAAGGCTATTTATACATTTACTATCTAGAACTCGCCCGCGGCATTTTCATTATCTACCCACGTTCAAAACTGCAAGTCAACTCGGCTAGTGGACATTTCCGCACATTGGCATGAATAGAACCTTGTGCCAATTATGGAAATATGCGTTTACTCATAGAATAGAATAGAATATAAAAGCATTTATTGAGGAACCAAAGCTTATGATACCTTACAACATTAGGTGCATCGATTAGAAAGTGGATAAGTGAATTATACATTGATTGCTATTCTCATTTTCGAGGCAATATGTAAAAATTGATGCAGCCAATTTAATCACCAAGTAAAATAAAAGTGGGAGTTATTCAAGCGAATCGATATGGAAGAAAGCCTTCGTTGAATTCATTTATTTATATATTCAATCAGAAATGGATTCTAGACTATGGAAAATAGCTAATAAATTAATTTAAAACTAAAAACAAGTAAAAAAGCTAGAGTTGATCTAAGACCGAATCTTATGATACCCTAGCTAGATGTATGCCCGTATGAAATTTCGTATGGTCACCTCTCTGTGCAAGTTTGATTTTTGAAGTGGTTTTTCGCATATATTTCTATAACGGTTCGTCGGACAGAAAAAATGATTATAATATATTTTATAGGATTTCGTATTCTGACTGATCGTTATCACAGTATGCGTAAAAAACCAAAATTTGTATATGTCAACAACAAGGAGTTGCCCGATTTAGTAAATTTTTGAAATTACTATGAAAACACCATGTACCAAACTTCATCTATTTATGTCGACGCGTTCTCAGGCAGCGTCCAAATATATAGTGGAAAGCGAAATTTTTGTATGGCAGTCCCTGGAAGGAGCTGCCTGACTTTCTCATTTTCCAACTTAATTTTATTTTATTTTTAATTTCCGTGTACAAAATTTCAGCTCTGTAAGTATACGCGTTCTCTACTTATCGTGCGCACAGACTGGATGGACGGACAGACGGATAGACGTGAAAACTTTTGCCACCTTTTTGTTAATATCTTGTCGGTAGAATTACATTTATCAATTGAGTGGTTTCGTTTCTGAGGTGTGCATCCAATTGTTCTTCCTAACACAAAGCCGTAAATTAATTAACTTTGTTTTTATTATTTCCATCTCTTCATCCGGGACACTCTCAATAATCTCGTTTATTATTGAAATTTCCGTAAAGTCCTTTTTAACTTTTACATTGTTTCTCAGACGACATCGTCGGAGTGATGTTTGATGATTCTGATTCATTTTCATCAAATTCTTAATTATCCCGTGGAATGGTATCGTAAATTTGTTAAACTTCCTTAATTTTCCCATTAAGGCATTCAATTTTCTACTAATATAATTTATAAACATAGCGGGCGGCCTGCTTAATAATTTGAATGTCGATTGTAGTTAAAAGCAATTTTTAAAGAGCGTAACTCTTCCGCAAATGTATAAACGTAAGCGACTCGTTGCAACAACTAAACGTCTCATATCTCTTAAATATTCAAATGCTTTTGTCCTTACAAGTGATATTAATATATTTTTTTTTTCTTTTTAATAACTTTTTCACTCTTCGTATAACCATAATTAGTGATTTAATTTGCAAATTCCCATGTATATATTCCCAAATCACAACGAAAACAGACAAAACTGTCAGTTGAGAATTCTTCTTCTTACTTTTCCACAACTAAAACACCGGAGAATTTTAACAATTGGAGTAGAGAATTTGGGAACTCTCAAAACAAATTCGCTGAATAACAGAATTCCAAATGGAGAATTAACTATCAAAACAATTCACATTTCCCAAATTCCACAATTCTCCTTCTTACAGAATCCTGCCCCTGGAGTAGGCTTTGAATATAGACAGGAAAACTTGGTAATAGATTTTCTCCGTGCAAAAGATTATGATGCACATTTTAGGAACAACTGCAAATTGAATGATTTCAAAGATTAAGGTAGTACCAAAGAACATATGACTTAACAAGAAGCTTCATCTGGCCCCTAAAAATGCACAAGTTGCATTGTTATTTGTTTATGCGGTCGGGAGGTAATAGACGGGAAGAAGTAAAGATTTGAGACTGAGAGAATATTGCTCTGTTCTCTCTGTTCTCCACCACCACACAGCTATACACATGCCGACACCAGCAACCATGAACAGTTTTATGTTTCACTATGCTGCCCAGCGCAGAGGCGAGCCTGTTTTTCTATTAATTTAGGTACTCGAAAATTTTTCATAAGAACTTTTCAGCCGCATACTTTGGCTACCTACATTCATGAAAATGTTTATCCCAATCACACGAATCAATGCAACTGACAGTGATTGTGACTAGACTGCTTGTCGCTCACCAATTCCTATCCCATCCGCTCATCTTACTATTCTCCCTCTGTTCTGCTGCAATGCAATGTAAATGAAAATTCTCTCAAACAAAGTATTCTTGGAGAAGAGGTAAAAGAAGCAAAGAGAGCACGCAATGCATGGGCATGATGCGGAGTGCAGGCTCTGGCCCCTGGCTTTGGTACTATGCTGGTGCTTTGACGATGACGACCTGCCAGCCGCCACTCACCACTGGTGACTGGCGGCGGGCCGTCATTAAAAGCAGTCTTCGTAAAATTTGTGAAAGCAGGTCGTAATATCACCACCGGTGAGTGAAGGATCGTTAACAAGCAGAGGTTTCATACAATTTTTGACAGCGGGTCATAATGGAACGACCCGCCATATAAAACTTTTTAATATAAGAGATGCGTATTCTTTCTGTTAGATGTTCTTTGGTAGTACTAAACTAATGCGGATATAATAAGGTATACATTCTTTTACAACTACAGTTCATACTTATACCTCCAAGCATAATAAGGAGTATAATAGACCCCGTTTCAATCAATGAATTATCGTTTCCGTGCTACTCCTTCTTCAGCTAGGTGCTGGAAATACTGGGTTAGTATCCAGAAAAAGAATTTAATATCCCAAGGCTGAAACACAGCAATACGGTAGCGGCAGCGATACATATACTTTGTATTTATAGCAACCCACTTACAAAAACAAAATATATGTACCGCTACCATCACCGCGTCGGTGTATTTCAGCCTTTATATCGATACCGTCGAAATTTTATCTGCCTTTTTAAGCGAATACCCTACAAAAAATTCTTGCATGCAGCAAACGCACTCATTTCTTCATTCAAATTAAAAAAAAAAAAATCGCTGTATCGTGTGCGTTTTCTTATCTAGCAAGAACAGTATGGATATGAAATGACACGATTTATTGCTTCATTTGCCCCTTTTATAAAAATAAATTTTAGACAAAGTTCGAATGATTGATTTCTATCAATAAACTAACAATAAGAGTACACTCGACAAGACACTTTTGGAATACAATATAAATTGATTTATCGCTTCTTCGATTTGAATTATGCTGATGATATCGCTTGGTAGCCCACCGACATATAGTTGTTTTTAATGGCTACACGAAATTCATTCTAATCAAAAAAATTCATAAGTAATTATATTTTCAATGAATTAAGATATGCAGGCTTGATTTAGCTACATATTCTGTCTGGGATATTAATCCAGAAACAAAAGAACAAAAGAAAGGCAATTTAAATCTAAAATTATACCACTCATTAAAATAGCGGAAATTTAAAAAGAATGCTGCTACTACTGTGATACCGTCAAAACAAAGAATTTCAGAGACGATCAGAACAGAAGAGAGATGTGCGTGAAAATAAAATGTAGAAAATGGAATTGGGTTAAAGAAAGATCTGACCGTTAGAATCTTAAATAAGTTATTGGGCTTGTAGTAAATCCAATGAATATGTGGACAATTTTTACGCATCCAAAACTGCGGTCCAAATACAACTTGACTTTCCGGAAATACCTTTTATGATTTTAATGCAAAACGATGTTACACAGCACAATTATGCAGCAACTCTTGAAAGAATATACAGTAGTTCGCCAATAGTAATTGATATATTTTAACAATACTAAAACTACAGTAACAATAAATTATTAAATAGTCTTACCTGCTCATACTAAACGATGGCGATCGACTGCGAGATCTCCTTCTTGCAACAATTGGAGGAGACTTGCTACGTCTACGCGGCGGTATAGACCAGGAGCGAGATCTGAAAATGAAAATAAATTATTTTTTTGAAGGAAGCAACGTTGCTAGAACATTTTACCTTGAACTTCTATCACTGAATGAACTTGAACGATGTCTACGTTTATCTTTTTCCAAAGACCTTTTCTCACGAGATCGTCCACGCCTTTCCCTCGGTGGTGGAGTTCGAAGTCTCCTTTCTTCAGGACTTCTAATTCGTGCACGATTATAAGGTGGTGGCGAATGCCTAATTCTACCCAAATTCATTTCAATAGATCGAGATCTTCGCCTTTCAGGAGTTCGTCTTCTTTCTTCTTTCCTCTTCTCCTTTTCTCTCATAATACGATTAAATGCTTCCAAAGGATCATCAATGATCCTAACAAAAAATAATAATAAATAAGAATTACAAAATTGAGAAAAATTAATCCTACCCTGTTCCAACTTTAGCTGCAACTCCTTGATAAACTGAAGCCAATGTTCCAGGAGGCGCCATATGTCGCGGACGCATTTGATGCATATGTGGAAACCCTGGGCGCGGCGGATGATATGGTCCTCGCATTCTTTCACCCATCATATATGGTGGATATCTAAAAATTGTAAAATTGAAATAATATGAAAAAAGAAAAAAACAAAAATTTGAAAAGCTATTACCCAGGTCCAGGAGGTACTCCGTACACTCCCATATCATATGGCCGTCCAGGCCCCATCAACGGTTGCCCTTGAGGGTAAGATGTTACAGGAGGTCCATTACCATACACTTCTGAAGGATTAGATCGATGAATTCGCATTGATGATTCCCTCGATGATGAGTGATGAGACGGTACTGGATGATGTTTCTGTGGATTTTCGGCAGTATCCGATGATGTTTCTTTTTCATCCACAGTAGGTGTTCCAGATCGGTGTTCTCTTGGAGACGCGTTCTGCTGAAAAAAATAACATTAAAGTGATTTTACTCATAACCTACAAAACTCATATAGTTACCTGTCCAACCGTTTTTGGAGAACTTTCAAGGCCAGGTGGCTTAGGATGACGACTGTGTCTTCCATTGTACTGACGTTCTTTGAAAGCTATAGGACCTTGCAAGTGCGCTGGTGGTATAGTTACAGTAATATTATCTTCAAAATCAGATTCATCATGCGAAGACAAAGCGCCTGCATCAGTTTTTCTTTCAACAACATCCACATCTTTCCGTTCCTTAGTCACATCTTTTCGCTCCTTAGCCACATCTTTTCGCACCTTAGGTGTATCTTTTTCTTTTTCATCTACTATAGCAACTTTATTATCTTTAGTAGAAGTTTCTGTAGGCCCACTGCTACTTTCTACATGCTCCGGTTGATTTGCATTGGTTGCAATGACTGTTTCCTTCGGCTTTGGCGGCTCTAAGAAATTATTTTGTTATTTATTCTATTCAACTATATTCCCAAAAATTTCTTTTATTTTCAAAATCGCACACAAAGAAGGGAGTAACAGACTTACCTTTCCTTTGACGAGGTTTATTATATCCAGTTTCATTTTTAAATGCATTTACAGAGTTTCTAAGAAATCTATTTGGAATTAATGATCCAGGAGAGCTTCCCTTTTCTTTGCAATCAGGACATTCATTATCTTCAGATTCTAGCAGAGCCGTTCTCACACCTGTAAAACTCAATGATTTAGATTAAGTCATATTTTTTAAATATCTTAATAAATACATTCGTCGCAAAACGAGCTGCCACAACATGGTATCATAACCGCATCGGTAAAAAGATCCTTACAAATGCCACATATTAAATCATCCGGAATCTCTTGCTTCTTTTCTGGTACTGGAGGTGGCGGTTGCGGCTGTTGTTCTGCAACAGTCCTAAGAACAAAACATGAAAGATTAGAAATAAAAGAACACATTCTTCGAAACATACTTTTCATGAGAATCTCTTTCAATGAAGGATCTTGGAATACCAGTATTTCTTTTCACATCTACAGTTTCTCCACTAGTACCTAATGGACAATTTTTAATCCAATGTCCTGGTTTATGACACTTAAAGCATCTGTAATTCGCAGGTACTTCTCCTGTTTGTCCTTGACCGCGAATTTTCTGATAACTAAGGAATAAAATTTTATAAAATTATAGTTATAAAGAAGGGTAGGAGTCGCGACGATAGTCAAATCCCTTTGAATATAAATGAAAGATGATATTTGCATGAGGTTTGATAAGCGCTCTCTCTAAAATATTATTAACTTTTGCCCGTTAAAATATTTCAAAAGCAATTAGACTTTCAATAAAAAAAACATTTGTGAAAAATTTGAAGTTATTTCCCCCACAAATACATACTGCTGCCAACGGTACCTCGTTTTGTGACGACGGTCACAGATTTTTATATTTTTGTACAGTTTTTGTTTTCTATTTGCAGCTTACTTTTGAAATTCAAATATCCAATTTTATCGCTAACATTTGATCATAACAAAACTTTTTTGGGATACAGCGTTTCTTCTTTCTTCAAATTCTTCGGTAGTATTTGCAATCATTTTGCTAAGTTCTACTAGTCTGTTTAAGTTTCGTATATCATATATGTGCACGCACTTATAGCAAACTGTGCTCTTTGTCCATTTTTGCCGCCTTTGTTCGCTGAAAGTGAATGATCAAACTGTGGCGCGTTATTCAAATTATCCAGAAAATTATATATGTATGTAATTTTAAATGAATGATATCTCATCTTAAGTTTAATTTTAAAATATTTTCCATTGTGTAAAAAGCTGGTATATTCCAAAATCATTGATAGTTTTAATACCATGATATCGTGGGACAATCTTGAGCGAGATCTAAGCTGACATCTTAAGCGAAAGCTCTGGAGCCCATCTTACTGGATGCGGATGTTCCAAACGCAGAGCGCCCGACAATACCCTTCACATGAAGCATAAAGTCAGCCAAACTAGAGCACTCTGATTGCCTCTGAATTTCCTTTATATCTCGGAACACATTTCACCTCCACTACTTATGAAATAAGGTTTTATATACGGACAAGTAGCGCATAGGATAATAGATATTTTCTACAACAAGCGCTCTTGTAATATTGCACCTCCTATCTCGAAAATCAAAGAAGAGTATTTCCCAACAATAATAAGAGCCGTCTTGATATATCAGTCGGAAGAATGGACCCTACGAAGGACAATATTAGACAGTTAGTTGTCCTCAAGAAACGAAACTGGTACACTCTATATATGGTGAGGACCGAAGTGAGCTGAATAATAACAAAAAGCTACATATGTAGGTATATTACATTAGATGGCTAGGTTTATTTTAAGAATTAATAACGGCAGGACCACTTTATCGCGGAGGCGAAGTTGTCAAGAAACGTCGTCTTGCTCCAATCTCCTCAGACAAACTTGAGTTGAAGGAATAGCTACAAAAATAGCACGCCATCTTTTCAGTGTATTTCCACTTGAATTACATATATTAAATGTAAAACCATTTTTTTTTCTCAAAACATATAGCTAATCAAAGTGTTAGTCAGTTTACATGAATTGATGAAATAATGACCAAGTCTCCTCGTCAGTTTTTCGAAATTCTGGCGACAATACAATGGCGCCATTAGAACTTCTTACAAATCTGTATTATGCTGATGATGAGTGCCTGTCACATCACTACTAGGACTTCAACACAATAGATATGCTCTTTGTGTCCGCAGAACAAAAGATACACAAAACAATGTCTCATACATTTTCATAGAAAATTTATAAATGAAGCGAACAGTAAAGTAGTTCGCTTCAATCGACAGAACAAATTGTTCTCTCCAGTATATGGGAGTTCTAGAACAAGGTATACAAAAGTATACAGCTAATGATTCTAAAACTTGCAGCAGAAAGTAATACAGTCCGCCTAAAATTTTATTTAATCCGGCAAAAACTAAGAAAATGTAAATTAACACTAACAGCACAACACGCGCTGTCATCGACGGCAAGAGTATGAGTTTCTGGTACCTAGATGGGCCGTTACTGAAACCGGCGGTACAAAACAAAACACCTTTATAGCCCGGAAGGATAAAATTTCCATTTAATGTCAGTCTTCCTCTATGGTTGTAAAATGCGGAAGGTCGTTCAATTAATAACCAATTTACACACTTTGGGGAAATAATAGGTGTCTACATTTAGATTTAGATTAGTTAAGTGGGGCGGCAAGTGGTATTTGCAGAGCAGTATCAGTTTAAATGAAATTTCCTCGACATTTGCGGTCTTAAGGAGGTGTGAGCCAAATGCCTGGAATCTACGTTGTACAATTACATTGCATTCTCACAGGACTTTTTATCCCTTAATCCTCATAATCTTCATACATAAGTGGGTAATATATAATGTCTAACCGGTGCAGGAATTTGTTAAGTATACAGTTAAGACTCTTGCAATTATTTTCAGCTGATTCCTAGACAGTCTCATCCTTTGAGAAAATTCACTGGACACATCGTATGAAACTAATAATTGTGGAGACGGGGATAGGACCTACATGAAGAAATCAATAGAAATGAATGTTTGTGCAAGTTTCCAACCTGTATCCTTCAAGGGAGTAAATGAGCTAAATGACGAGAACTTTATAATATTTGTTCTATTGCAGAAAATATATAACTTATAAGTTTTTTTTTCTTTTGTAAATTATGAAAAAAATTTACTCAATTGTTAGAGAATAGAAATGGATTATCTACAACTTTAAGGTAGATCATAATTGTATTATTTAATACTTTCTATCAACAAATAATAATTTAACGAGCTTAAAATAAACTATCACAGAATCATATCAGTCATGTACAATTGTTAGCACAAATAATAATAATTGAAATTATCACTATACAGTTTTGTTGTTTCTTACCTCAAAGGGAAAAACGGAACCCTTATAAGATCTTTCTTGTCCGTCTGTTTTAGAGCCGAAAATTGGATCTGGATTTGATAATACAGGGATATATTCCACAAAAAGATTAAGCTAAAAAGGTTCGAAATGCCTTTCAGATTGCATTGTTTCATTGGGAAATGTTATGAAATTTATACATATTTTCCCAATGAAACAATGCAATATGGAAGAAATTTCGAAGAATTTTTGCTTAGTCTGGATAGTTAGAAACGGGTCCGGATAGCTCGGACCCGGATACTAGAATCCGCATTTTCCGAATTTGAGGAATCGAGTCCTAAATATTCCGAATAATCCAGATGGTAAGTTATCCGGATACTTTCAGATATAATGTCTGTCTGTTTGTTACAGACAGTACTTCAATTCACCATCCCATTCATCTAGTCATTTCTTTCATCCATTTATTCATCCAGCGAACGATCTGAGTATCACATTTATATATCCCATCTATCTACACTATTCATTCTTCCTTCCCCTTCATTAATTCTATCGATCCATCCATATTCCATTCAATTCATTTCATCAAATCCACATAGCAATCTCATCCATTCAGGTATCCATCCCAGTAATAACTACTAATCCTGATAATATCTAAATTTTACTCAGAAAGATCATATTTACCAAAAATTTTGAGAAAAAAAATGGAGTCTTTAAAACTCACCCCTATTAAATTCTACAAAAATATTTCATAATCTTTGACTGTCGAAATACGTGCCCGTCAAGAAGACCCAACATTCTGCCAAAATTCAAATTCTTACGGTACGTCGTTTTCGAGAAAACTGTCTGTGACAGACGGACGGACGCAAGAGTAATCTTAGAAGGTTTTTTTTTATTAACGAAATTAAGATTTTTTTTTTTCGAATTTGATAGTTTTGCTCTGTAAACTCTGACTCGCAAAAAAAATATGCATTATGAAATTATTAATGCCCATCAACCATGACCATAATAAAGTATTTATACCACCAAAAAAATTACAAATAAGTATTTTCAACTAAAATGTTCTTTGAATATGGCTTATTACCCTGGCGCTTCCTTACCTGTGCTTAAATCTGAGCCAATAATTTCCAATATTAGGTATGCGTGCAACAAATAATAGTAAATTACATTCTTTCATTGATTAAGCGTTTACTTACTTGTTTGGGTCATAATCCATTGTGCTCTGAATCATCATCGCTTGTATTTTATCCTCTTCTGTTCCATTCATTTGCGAAAGATCTAATGTTCCACTGTCTGGTTCTGGGACTTGTCTTATTCCCTGTACTTTATCCGCTTGAGGGTCCCAAGGTTTCTTAGGTTGAACGGCCAAGGGTATACGCGCTATTATCAAAGATGTATTCTTTGGAATTAATGTAGAGTCATCAGTATATTCTGAAAATATATTAAATTCGTAGAGTTGACAAATACAACTTCTGATTGAATGACTCCTTTACCTTCTTTTGTTTGGGCATTGGTTATTTGTAAGTCGAAATCCGCTGTTTTCCCCAATCTTTTTTGGTGAATGATAGATTTTTTCAGGTCAGTCACTGAAATGTGTAGGCCATCGAAAGTGATCGTATCAAAATCCAATGCACTCTTAAACTTGTAATGTACAGACATGTTGTCACCCTTGTTATGAACTTAGTATACTAGATAAAGCAAAATTCCACCTAAAATTAGAATATGAACAATTAACAAAAAGTCTAAAAACTAAATTTAATTTGGTTTTAAATTATGTCTATCGTTAAAGGCGACTAAATAGGTGAATCAATCTTATATGGCTGAAAACTGTTATTAGAAATATGGATATTGATCATTCCATAGGAACTCGACCATTATCAATTCTTCTTTCACTGTTAAGTAATTATGAAATAAGAACTCCGTTATTATTATTTTGTTCTGCAATACGTACTGCCTTAAAGGACATATTTTTTTGTTTTTCAATATTAGTAAATTGTTAAATTCTCAAGTAGGGACCGCAATGGGTTTAGAGAAGTGAATTTTCGTAGTCAATAGAGGTCTAATCATTTGAAAAAATTTGAAGGGAACTTGGATTAAAACTCGTCTATAGAAATTCTACTTCAATTTTCAATTTTTCAATGTTCACATATTTAGTTAATTTGCTATAAATTAAAAATGCTGTAATAATTAAGTAACTAATTTTCGATCTACGTACCCACCTTCAAGGACGTGGCCTAAAGCCAGGATCTTTAATAATATGTACATATTTATATATTTTTTATACTCACATAAATTTATATAAAAAACAAATGTTGCGTTCCTTTTTTGTTTCAGAATAATTTTTTTTTTAATCCATGTCGTTCTTTTATCGGGCCGAACCATTCATTTTCAATCTGTCATCACTTTTTTCGGACTCAGAATGGTTCTGAATCTGAATGCTAAGTTTTTTCCGTGGTTAGGAGCCCTATTGATACCTAACACTATACCTTTGATTAAGAATTAAGAATACAACAACTGTTGTCGTTAAAGTAAAACAGTTTTTTTTTTTATTACCATTTAAGAAATATTTGATTATACGTATTCACCCATGTTACAATAAACAACTATCAAGCTAATAAAATTAACGACACTAAATTTGTTGTCTGGGAGCAACCTGGAAACGTGGATTCTATAAAGAGTATGACATATATGAGTTGCAAAAACCACCTTTTAAAAATCCACAAAAAATTTTTATTTTCATCAAATCAACTTAAAACAAGACATAAATGACCGAAAAAATTATTAACTACCGCGGTTTCGAACAATGTGTCCATCCTCAGATTTTATTGGGAACTGAACTAAATACACTCAAATACAGAGATAAACGTTACATGATAAACCAATTAAACTATACATAGGGAATCATATATAGATATGATCTATGGAAACTAGGTATACTAACAGATAAGTGATACAATGAAAATAAGAGAAATTAAACCATATCTAAACTGCAAATTTAATAAGAATCTACCAAAGAGCGACTGAACATTTGTAAGAGTGAAGAAAAGGGGGTACTTGGTCCTGCCACTTGTTAGAAGAGCATAAAACAAAAGAACTTGTGCTTGAGAAAAAGTATATATTAAACTTGAATCTTTGTGTTATTAATTGGAAGCTGATTTAAATATTTATAAAATAATCAGAGACATCATAAAATAATCAGAGACATCGATTACATTGCAGAAGTGGGATAGTGGATTTTTAATTTGCAAGAATGGAAGAAATTTTTGAAGATAATTTTCTGAAAAATCCTCATTTGATCTACTTGGGATGGAAGGCATTGAAAATTTTTCTTTAAACGAATTGCGTGATTGTCTCAAAACAAAGGGCCTGAAAACTGCGGGAAATAAAAAAAAACACTTTGTATAATAGGCTAAAAATGTCTATATACACTTAGACTTGCAGCCATTAGAGACTTCAGTTGTACAAATGGATGAGCGTCAGTCTCATCAACAAAAAACCTCACCACCACTTTTTGAGTTGAATAATTTGTTGGGACGGAAATAATTTTCCTGTGTGGAAATGAATGATGTGGATATGAAAATCTTGGTGATTGGAAAACTAAAGGGCAAAGCACATGAATGGTTTCATTCCAACCCTCAAAATATTTTATTGGACTTGGAAGGTTTGCTAAATGAATTGCGAATTATGTTTGATACGCGTCAAAGTAGATTAGAAATTAAACGAAAGATTGAGAATAGAAAGTGAAGACAAGTGAAGAATTTACTGATTACTTCCACGAAAAAATGTTGTTAATAAACCAGTTAATGTTACCAGAAGAGAAAAAAATTTAATATCTAGTTGATGGCATCAGTAACATAACCTTAAAAATCATGTAAAGTTACAACAATATACTTCTACAGAATTACTACTACATGCTTTCCGAAGCATTAGTTTAGTTGATTGTGCGTTGACATCTCGCCAAAATGTTAATTCTACTCTACGTGTTCCTGAGAAAGAAAAGGAGTTCAGTTGTGATAAGAGATTGTGCTACAATTATGGAAAGAGCGGTCTTCTAGCGTTCCAGTGTAGAGCTAATAAAAAACCTGTTGAAGTTTGTTTCAACTGTCATGCACCTGACCACAAACGTCCAATTGTCCTAAATTTAGTGCATCCCAGGAGAAAAAAGTGAACATTAATTTGATTAGAAAAATGCGGGTAGTGATTGTAACTCAAAAATAAAAAACTTGTTTGCTAACAATAAAAATGTATATACATGGAAAACTTGAAACGCCTTGATAGATGTAGTTCAGTATAGCTTGATCAAGAAAAAAATTGTAAAAACTGCACAACTGCTTCCATTGGGAGAAGTAGAAACTTTCGTTTGATTAAATGACATAATTCTCAAAATAAGTGTGCTTGTCTAGGAATAGATTTGATTAAGGAAACTTAATGTTGATTTAGTTATAACTAACGAAATTGAATTCGATACTAGTAATGAAATTTTAAATATTGAGGTAGGGATAGATAAGAGTAGTGATTTGAAAATAAATAATAATAAATTAGAAATCACTCAATTGTTGGAAAATTATAAAGATAATTTACTTGACAAAAACAACTATTTCTTTTGCACTCCTCGTAGATTAGCGTACTGTGAGACAAAATTTGATTAAAATTCTAGACAAACTATTGGAGGAGAATATTATTAGACCCAGTACATCTCCTTATTGTTCGCCAATTGTTTTAGTAAAAAATACAAATGGTGAAAATAAATTATGTGTCGATTATCGGACACAACAAACATACATTTAGAATTAAAAAATAATAAGTTGTGATTTAATTCACAGTAACATAACATTCTTCAGATTCAGATTGTGCAAAGTGATCGCGTCCAATTCCATGCGTCTAAGATAAAAAGCTAACTAATCTCTTTAAACCAAAATCATCACTTAACCACTCCAGTTTTGATGAAGCACACGTTAATGCGTGTGTGCGTGTGTGTGTGGCTACGTGTGCGGGGGCGTGTGTCACTGATCTTTACGCCCCCCCCCCCTCTCACCAATTGCGTATACATACTGTATGTATAAATAGCCACATCCTTAATAAACATCAAGGGTTAATGGCGAGAGAATTCAATTGTAACGCAAATTTACTAAAAGCAACCAGTCAGTTCTAGGTTTAACTAAGAGCTACGCGAGACGAGAATTCAGCCACAACCAGAATTAACTAAATATTCTTTAGTTAATACTAGTTCTAACAAAGCCGCCTCGTTAATTCTAGTTTTAACTGTGTTATATTAGTTAAAACTAGAATTACCGAGAACGCTTTGTTAGAACTAGAATTTCCTAGTAAAATCGGGTTTTGACGGATTTCGTGTTTTGACTGTAACATATACACGAAATTTGATGTTTGCTACACGAAATTTGATGTTTGGTCTCTAGAGATCTCGAGAGATCTTTGTTAATTATCAAAAGTTAATCATATTTTTTATGTTATGCGAAAAGTGAAAAAGCTTAAAAAAATATATCCTTGGTGAACAAATTTTACGGGATAACAGATAACACAACAAATTTGTGATTTTTTTTTTTTTTCAAATAACCAAAACTCTATTGATGAAACAAATTTTCTGTCCTAAATCCATTATAATAAATATTAATTTTGTTAATAATTTCTTTGTAACAATTTGTAAAACTCACTCCACTTTATTCTTTCCTAGACCTAGTAGAACTATGTATAGTGTTTCCAAATAGGAGTCAATAGAGCAGATAGTGATAGTACTCACCTAGCCAAACAAAAAATCATATGACAGGGAGGATATCAACCGTTTAGGAGTTACAATGTGATTAAGAAAAAAAGCTAGTTTTTCACAAAACACCCTGTATCTTAAAAAGTACAGGGTGTACGGTCACGGTCTGAAGCTCATTGTATGCAGAAATTCATGGCCTTTCCAACGACTGCTCAACCAGCCCCGTACCCGCTCCCCTCAGGAGTTATTGTGGTATAAACTAAAAATTTCAGATTTTTTTTTTTACTTTGAAATCTTAGCTCCTACACCCTAAACTACTATGTATTCATACAGAAAAATGGTCTACGGATAATCCTAAGCTTGCTTTCTTATTTTCCCAGCCGTAATAAATTTGTATACCTTTCTTGATAAAATTATTTTAAACAAGAGAAAAATTATAATTGGTCTAATAATATCAGTACCCTAGATCAGGGCTTCTTAAACTATGGGTCGCGACCCCAAATGGGGTCGCTTAGTGAAATCTTGGGGGGTTTAATAAATATAATTTTGGAACTTTTTGTGCAATTTTTGATTTTATATTTTTGTATGTTTTTTAAAAAAATTCTAAACCTATATTTTTTCATATGTATACAGGTTGTTTTTTTTTTCATGGTGGTCAGTAGAGCAGGAGGTGATAGTACTCACCTAGACAATACACCCTGTATTTTTAAGATGCAGAGTGTTTTGTGAAAGACTAACTTTTGTTTTAATCACCCTGTAACTCCGAAACGGTTGATATGCCTCCCCCCTCCCCAAAACACCCAATATACATATATTGTTGCCTAATCAATATATATCATCACAAAATGGTTATATATATTTATTTTATATTTTCTGGGTTGCGAAAAAATCACAATCATGATGGGGGTCGTGAATGAAAAAAGTTTAAGAAGCCCTGCCCTAGATGAAAATAAAAATTAAAACCCTATTGTATGGCACCACCCAAAGAGGTGCCCGATTTAACACACTTTCTTTTTAATATTAATATGAAAACGCTGTGTACAAAATTTCAGCTCTCTACGTCGGCCGTTCTCAGGCAGTGTCCAAATATACAGGGTGTTCCGGTGGAAGTGATTCATATTTACTATATCAATAATAAAAAGTTCTGTTAGACCATATAAAAATATTCACTCCTTTAAAAGATATTCTACCTTTACTGTTTATTGCGTTCTTTAAATTAGACTTTCACTGAAGCTGTTGTAACTTTTAAAGTATATTTATGCAATTGAATTTTTTTTTAATTTTCAATAGGTATTGATAGCCGAAAAAGGTAAGGTACACTTCCGTCTATAGTAAAACAGCATTTGGCAACAGAGCTGTTCATTAAAGAAAACCCTTGAGCCAGAAGTTTTTCTTGAAACGGCTTAATAACCCTGTCATAAAACTGGAGACAGAGAAACAGGATCTGTTGCCTGAGTATCGCAGCTACTTTCCGCATCCCTTATAGTGAAAACCCAATTAACACAGCAGGCGGCGCGTTGCTTTGACAGTTCAATAGAATATACGCGTTTAAGTTCGTGCTGGCAAAATGGCTGCCGCGCTTGCCGGATTCTATGCGAAAGTAGAGCAATGTTCTACTTTTAACGCGCGGCAGACGCTTTGACACGGCAATTGATAGTGGTTTATAAGTCCACCAACAATATGGGGATATCCAAGCACATCTTGGAGAGATTAGCGGGAGTCTCATCCCCAATCATATTTTAGTCCGTGTTCGTCCTGTTATCAGTATTAGGTGTGATTGTGAACGTGACTGCAGTAGTTAGGATCCCATTGAGTCGTTGTACTCACAAATACTTTTCTTTCTCTTGCAGGCGGCCAATGAGATTTAAATAAAATATCTTCAGACTGTATAACACAAAGTTAGTAATTAAAATATTCTATAATTTTTGATTGGTATTATATTTCATTTAACAGTATTTATTTACCCTTCAAAATAAAAAAACAATTTTTGAATTGGAGTCCCGATATTTCAAGTATTCACTCATTTTGTACGGAAACTAAGTCTTGGACGTACTTTTTTTTTTTTTAATTAGTTAGAAGCCGTGTTGATTACCTTCATATTGATACCTAACATTTTTACCTTTGATTAAGAATACAGCAACTGTTGTCGATATTGTCATGAGCTTACCTCTTAAAAATTTCAAACTTATAAATATGATTAGGGTGCTCCATTATGCAAATCTGTGTGCGATTCATAGAAAACTTTTTGGAATGTCACAAATCTGTGTGCTATTCTAAGAAAACTTCTTCGAACGCTTCATTTGTTCCTTTTCATACATTTCTAAGAATTGTGCAAACACACTTCTTATTTGTCATCAATATGCATATAAATAGTGCATGTCGCAGTTAATTTATCACTTGGTTATCAGAGTTTGTAGCGAAAAACATTTAAGCGTATGATAATGAGTAAGCTCCAGAATAGCGTGTGTGAAGTAGGAGAAATGGTTTACGCACACGGTGAGTCACTAGGAAAGAAGAATATCCATGCAGAAATATCCTGACAGATATTGTCAAGTGCCACATTCTTCCAGAGATTATATAGTAATCTTTCGAATATTGGATCTGTTATTACCAGGAGAGATTCATCAGGGAATCTTTCTTATGTAAGTATCTTAAATATAGATTTTTCCTTAACGATATCATTTAAATTGAATAACCAATTTCTATTAATTATTAGGATGTTACGACTGATAAAGAATTTTACGAATGGTAGAAAGCAATCCTGAGATAAGTATCCGCAGTATTACTCACCAATTAGGACAGACAAGGGTATGGAGGATAGTTCACAGGAACAAGTATCACCCTTACCACTTAACCAGGACACAAAAAATTCTTTCATCGGACCACCAACTATACTAGTATTATGGAAATGAGTTCAAGAGATTCTCTCTTTTTAAATAAAATATTATGGACTGATGAGTTCTACTTCAGAAGGACAGGATTCCTCAATCTTTGCAATTGACACAGTTGGCAACAGGAAAATCCGCATAATATCCATCAGATGAATGTGCAGCATCGGTTTGGTTTCATGGTTTGGGTAGGTCTCCTGGATGAGTGCCTGTCTGATCTGACCATACATTTTCGAAGGGACTTTGAACGGAGAAGTTAATCTCCATATTTTGGAAAACATTCTTCCTGGTATTTTGGGAAATGAAACTTTTTATTATCCGAAGAGGAATGATCCTTCAACAGGATGAAGCGCACCGCATAGTACTAGAGCAGTAAATCATCGGCTGGATGAAATGTTTCACGAACGATGGATTGGTCCTATTCAATGGCCGCCACGATTGCCGGATTTAACACCAATGAATTACTACTATGTGTGGAGGTATTTATTATTATTATTATTTATTATTATTTATATTATTCTTGGGAAATCATAACATGTGAACAGGATACAATTGCAACATATTGTGGCATACCAAGAAGTTATTTATTATAAACTAACTTTATTATCTTGATAATTGTTTATTGTAATATGAGTGAATAAATATAATAAAATATTTCTTAAAACATAAAGAAAAATAAAACAAAAACTAAGTAAAACTTTTTTTGTTGTTATATTCTTAATCAAAGACATAAGTGTTAGATATGAATATGAAGGTATGTGTATTAACATAATCCGCTAAGTATTTATTTTATTTTGGCGGCTAAATAAATACCTAGTGGAAATCAAAGCTGATTAGTTTGGTGCGATATGTGCAGTTAACACCCTGTATAGTGAAAGCCAAAGTTTTGGATGAAAACACCAAGATATGGTTGTCCGATTTAGTCCATTTTTAAAATTTTATTGACTATTGCTATGAAAATGGGTTTGACATGGACACATAATACTAAAAGTTATTTTGATTTTTGCATGTCCCTCTGTCTGTCCGTCTATATGATAGCTCGAGAAACGCGTGCACTTAAGAGTGCTGAAACTTTGCACACGGGCTTTAAAAAAAAAAAGTAAATTTAGATTCGAAAATAAGACCAAGCGGGAAACCCCTTCGTAGGGTTGCCATTAAAAAATTTCGGTTTTCACTGTATTATTTGGGCACTGCCTAGCCCGACACGATTTTAAATTTGACAGCTGATGGCAGTTCGCTTGATGTCAGAAACAAAAAAATGGAAGAAGTTGGTAAATGACAAATTATATACAAGGTATTCCCATTAAAATTTTGACACATTGCAGCTGCTAGCCTGTGACAAATGTATATACATTTTTATAGGAAAGACAGACAGAGCGCAGAAATTATTGTGTTCTCTGTACAGTTCCAAGTTGTATCTCAGTACGGTCGGACGTCTTACCAAATCCGCTCGCTTCGACCAGATTAGGTGTTTTCCGTGAGATTCTCTCTCCCTGGTGATGCCGTTAATGCATCAGACTCTCAATCTCTCGGATATATTTTTGGTGTTCGGTGTTTATTGTGCAGTGTTCGTAATTAAAATTTTTACTCTACGGTTGATTTCATCAACTGTAACAGTGAACTAAACGTGGCATCGATAGCGGTTGTTTCAATTTCATGAAACTTACTTATGTACCGTCGACCTATACATAACAACAAAACAAACACAATTATAAATAATACAACCACATAATTATATAAACTAATAAATAATATAATTACATTTACTAAACAAAATACAATCACAAAAAAAAAAAACAAAAAAAACAACATTTAGCCGGACACGGCACACATTCTTGGCGTTATACATACCCCATAGGGTCAAGCCATTGTGAAGGAGCTCGCGCGTCATGCCCACAGTTCCGGATATTGGTTATTATCGAACAAGAAGAAGAAGTGTTGTCTGTACCGTGCTTTCCTATACATTTTCAGGATATTTAGTCGCTAATGGCGAAGCGTGATTCGTAATGGGAATACCTTGTATTCTATTAGTATTGGGAACTTGTGGGAAAAATTCCATTTTGTGGGAATTTCTGCCCTCTAAATCATCACTGTGGGAAAAAGGGAAAACATTTTTACAGTAGAACAATTTGTGGGAAAATTCATCACCAAAATTTTCCTAGAAGAGTTTTATACTAAAAGGTCTGAGTTGGTCCGTTGGATTTTTAGAAATTCTTAGAAGAGTTTTATCGATTTGTGGACGAATAGTCTGGTGTGAGATCTTCTACTTATATATGGTATATGGTGGGATTTTTGTGGTAATTTCAGCTTTCGAACTGTGGGAAAAATTTGGGCAGTATGTGGGATTTTCGAGATTGAAAAACCTTGGTGTAATGCAAATGATCCCAGAAAATCTCATTTTCCCGGTATAAATTCATTAATTTCTTTTCCGCCATTTTGAAAACCGTATAATGTCAAATTACTATCACCTCAACTACCATGACTTTTCATCATGTAAGTTCGCTGAAAGCTGAGCTGCCTGCATGGCAGTAGGGATTACACGCGCAAGAAGTACGGCAGTGCAAAATGCATGCAAGATGTACTATTCTCGTGTAACCCCCGGGTAAAAGCGCGCCGACGTAGAGAGCTCAAATAGAGTGCATGGTGTTTTAATATGTTTCCATCAAAGTTAACTTAACAACAAGTTAAGAATCAGGCGAGATTTCAGAGTGTTTTACATTTAAAATATACACGGCAATAAAAGGAAGAAGGAAGGAGAAAAAATTAAACTCTTTAAAACTTTTACCTCTTTGACATACCCACCAGTTTACTTGCGCCAGTACAAAAACGAGTTCCACTCACATTTGGCCATTTGTAATTATTTTAGGGAGTTTTGTTTTACGATTACAGACCTTATTGATATTTTCGAAAACATTAGGACCAGGGTGGATGGATGAGTTTCCTTCTGAATTTCTCATCAAGAAATATCTTGGTCTGTTCATCGATAATGGTTGATAGGCATTTGATTTGGGAAAGAACCGATTGGTAGCTTTGGTTGTGGCTATTGTGGTTTCTGTGGTAAGTCCTGTTTAGGATTTTCCGAAGCTTGTGCCTGTATTTGTACAAATTTTGTAAGCGAGCTGGAAGATGGCTATATTTGTAATTGTGGGGCGTGACATTTTCTGGGAAATGTTCAACATTTTCCTGAATATATCCGTTAAAGAATTCGATGTAATAATCGATTTCAGTATTTGAGTAGTTGCTGCACTCGTCAGGGAGGTTTCCTGCTAGGTTTTGAGACAGTCTTGAGTGAAATTCTGTCCAGTTAACGTGTTTTAATGTTGAGATTTCTGGAGAAGCTAAATAGAGAACGTCGAAATGCGAGTTAGAGTTAGAGTCGATGGCCATATGATCAGATTCCGCAGTATGAGCAGGTATAATTTGAAATTTGTGGAAGAAGGTTCACGAGATTAGAAGTCGCTGGGAAGAAATCAAGAATAGACCCAGAGCGTGGAAATGTGGGAGAGTTTTGCGAAATCTCTAAAAAGTCATGATCAGCGGGGCCAGCCAGTTGGCAATACAAGCTCCAGCGCCATTGGTTAGTGGGTCATTCCAGAAGGGATTTCGAGCACTGAAGTTACCGCCTATCACCGTGTGGGTGTAATTGCCAGCTTGTGAGAGTGTTCAGATTGCTCCTGATTTCATAATTTTGAGCATGGTATCATAGAAATCAAAAGAATTGTTACTTCGTTCTGAAGATTGAGAGTTATAGCTATGCATTCCATATGGGAAAATCCACTAACTTTTACTTCACTGAAGCTGAAATCCTTTTTTATAATGATAACAGTGCCAAGAGTTGTTTCCGACTTATTAGTGCGGATAACTCTGTTCCTGGCATATTGATTGCTAAGGAGTTATATTGTTTGCTTATATAATTATCTCTTAAATTTATAAAATTTCTAACAGAAAAATAAAAAGCCCTCCCTTTGTATACAAAACAAAACACAAATGTGCTGCTAGCTCATAGCCTACACATCAGCTGATATTTTTAATGACTACTTAAATCAAAAAATGTACTCAATTTGACTATTTCTCAGGATCCACTTGGCAAAAAGTTGAAGTGAGTGGAACTCGTTTTCGTACTGGCGCAAGTAACTGGTGGCTATGTCAAAAAAGTCGAGGAGCTGAAAACGAGGTTGTACAAACCATACTTCTCATTAAGTGTTCCAGAGCTTTTGTGAAAACCGGTTTTTACTAAATATTGTGAGAATTGTCCAATGTTTTTTATAGCAAAACCAATGTTTGTTAGTGTAATTCCTATGATAATTGAACAGCACGTGCTTTTGTTTACATCCGTTTTGCTCTGAAGAGATTAAGTGGGAAAAACTCATGCTGGATTCTGATATTTTCGGGAAAAATGAGAATTTTATTTGAGAGGAACTTTACATCTCCTTTCAGCATCGGGCCAAAGCAAAAATTTATCTTTTTCTTAAAAATGGGATGTAGTGTGACCCGAAGTACATCATTATAAATAGTTTGATAGGATTTTGAGGGATTTAATAAGATTTTGTCGTTCTCTGGATTTTTGTTTTTAACTCGTTGTCTCAGTTGCACTACAATAGTGTGCATAGCCAAGTTCTTTTCCCCCATTCATGCAAAAGACGAAAGTATATGACATTATTTGTTTCATTCTAAAAACAAGAAAAATTTTCAATTTTGTTAGGATTATTCCTATCTTTGGTTTCCGTGCAGAGTTAAGTTTTGATCAATCCATATTAACTCCACGAAACCAGGCGGATTGGATTAGGTTTTGTGTAAGCAGAATATAAAATTAGTGCGGATGGGTCTCTTATCCAACACAATTCCAACAGTATTCCGT
The DNA here is from genome assembly GCA_963924295.1 of Dioctria rufipes. Lineage (NCBI taxonomy): Eukaryota > Metazoa > Arthropoda > Insecta > Diptera > Asilidae > Dioctria > Dioctria rufipes. The sequence goes on along the minus strand of OZ002740.1, from coordinate 278,791,230 downwards.
CTACCTCTACATATTTTGTATGAAATATATTTTATGTCAACTCAACTCAAGCCGTTCATGAAAACAGCGTCAAGTTAACTTCACCCAGCAAAACTTAACTCTAACTGAATCCCAACTCAACTCTGGTCGATGGAAATATAGTACCTACATTACATATCAATAACCTAGGCGTATACGCTGCACTTTTTACTGATAACCGGCAATCGGGGGAGGAAAATCCGAAATGCCAAGTTTTGAACTGCAGCACAAGCAGCATACCAATACTACTGGAAAGAAATTGCTTCGCCCATTTTGAATTTGTGGAAATTTCTGATCGGACGGCTATCCAGTTGTCTTCCTGCGATTTGAGATGATAATATAATAATTAAATTCGTATTTATATAAAAAAAAAAAAAAAAATTTAACTTAACACACAATTAAACTCGGTATTCATACAGGGTGGGCCAAAAGTCACCATGGGATTTAAAAATAACTAACTTTTTCGTTTGTACATTGCTCCACACCCTGTTGACCGTTTCTCTTCATTCCTTTTTTACATGATAGCCAACTGTCTGTTCTTTATAGGTAAGCATGTTTCCCCACCCCACCTTACCTCTCCTTTTTTTCATCCTACCATATGTTACCCATGGTGACTTTTGGCCCACCCTGTATAAGCAACTACAGCGTAGCAGTTACTGTGATGGCATGTCTACGCACAAATTCAGCAATTTGCGCGTACTGCGTGTAGCTACGTGTACGTCGGCCCATAGTAATTAAATTTGAAAATTAAAGTGGTTTCATAAAAATAGTGAATAACAGATTAAAAATAAACTAAATCAAGAACACCACTTTGAGGTTTTGCTTGATTCAACTTTAATTTTTATCTAGGGAATAATACATATTATTGATCACAGACCAATTATAACTTTTGTTCTTGTTAATAATTCAATGGAAATTGATTTAAAGATATCCACTGCATGATCTCTCTGAATTAATTAAATTGTGAAAGTGCCTCATTTATATGCTTTTCTATTCCATTCTATCTGTTTATCTAGTTCAAGTTTATTTCAAGAAGTTCTTAGTAATATAAGATGCTGAAATGTACAAATTTTCATTGCAATATACATATGTATACTAATAAAAAGCACTTCGTATGTTTTTCAATAACTAATATAAAAAATAAATAAAGGTGAAATTGTGATAGTATAAAGTTAAACAAAAATAAACTTATTTTGTGAAACAAATAGCTAAATTTTATGGGAGTCCTGTTGGGATTTTTTTCATTTGTTAAGAATTCTTGTTCATTTGATAAATTAAAATATTTTACATTTACACATATTTCAAATATATGGAATTATATTTAATTTAATTACCGGCATTAATCATTCACGTTTTACGGCTTCGATCCAATTTTTTCAGAAAACTGTGCAGCAGCCCTTCATTGTACACATGCCACTTTACTGATACGAATCTTCACACTTTATGAACAATTCTGTTATAAAATTCCTATTCACACATTATTTAACGAATTTTAGTCTATATATAAAAGTTCTTAATACTATCACCCATTAAAATCTTCTAATCATTTTACTCTTCATCAAAGTGGAAAAGTCGTCGATTTCCAACGCCATTTAATGTTCAGAAGAAAATGTTCAAAATTTCACTACAATCACATTTCTCACCACTTTTCTTTTATGCACTTCCTACAATTGCAACGTACAGATATTTCAATTGTTTTTAAACAATAAATTCGTAATATTTTAACAAAATTCCTCAGTAAAAAAATTACTGTCAAACCACCAGCAAGAAAAGCATCCCGTCGATCTTCCCGTCGGTGCGTGCGTTGCTTGCCTTGGTAAAACTTCGATATATCGATCGATACTCAATCTTCTTGTTTGTATGCATTCAGACCATAGAGTATTTTATTAAATGGGCCTACCCACATGAGAAGTTTTTAAGGAAGGAAGGAATTTTCTCCTCTTGGCCTGAGACGTGCCAGCACAATAAGTTAGCTCCGCGTAGTTCCTTATATGATTACCGAAATTAATTGTGTGCGTCTTTAATTAAATAACAGTTTTTTATATATACAATACCTGTATCACAAATTCACAGCACATAATGATAATCAAATTATTATATTATCGCCTCAAATACAATACAATACAAAAATGCTTTATTGAAAGACCGTGGCCTTAAACAGTGGGCACAAATCGCAAGTAAACATCTGTACAGCCGATCGATTGGAAATTTCGTAATTTTAAAATGGTCGGAGTGTAGCCCCCGGAATATACAAGCCATGAACAAGGTCGACAAAAAGACAGCAACGGGCCGGTCAGCAGGCGACATCCACAGCCTTCTTGCCTGGTTTTATTGCAGGAATTTTTAGAACTAAACAGTAAAGTAATAGTTAGTTGAGTATTAAGACAAGGAATATTTAGATAAATACACAGTTTAGTATGACTAGAACTTAAAAAGTATAACAATAGTTAATTGTGAATAGCGTCTTATTTAAGTTAACATTTAATGCAGATGACTTACATAAGTGCTAATACTAAAATTAAATCTACCAATTTATTTAATTTATTTTATCAATTTATGTTAATATTTCTTGAAGAAATAAATACCGATATACTTATTACTGTAAGGAATTTCAACGTTGGTGGAATAATTGAAAAATTAAACGAAGGAACGTCGATTTTGCACTAGATTTGATGCACGTATTATCAATTGTAGTTTTCCGAAATAATTTATTCCGCAATGAGCAAATTATATACAATTGGGAATCATCCATTTCTTTATTTTCTTTATTATTTTTATATTTATTTTCAGATACCTACACAAAATTGTCAAATAGAATTTGACAAAAATTTCCTGACCAATGTCAATTTTTCTTCAAGAAATTCTAATTTATTTTTTTAGCATACGCACTTTAAGCACAAGGGGATAGGCATGTGCAATCTCGTTACTTTTGTTACCCGGTACTCATTCGTTATTCCACGAAAAATATTCGTTACTTTTAATTCGTTACTTTCTAATTCGGTATTTTAGGTAAAATAAAATACTCTTCAAGCAGCATACTCGTCCTTATTAATTAACCAATCTTTTTGTGAAAAGGAGTATTTAATTAAATATGAAAACAATAGTACCCAATTAGAGTTCAAGAATTGAAAAATAAAAAACAAAACTTTTCAGGAGAAAAAAAAAATAACATTTTTCAGAAGTAAATTAATAGTTTTTAAGAAATATTTTGTTTAGCATGGAGGAATATTAATTTCTCAAAATTTTTAGGAAAAAATCGATTCCTTCTATCTCTTATAACTAGTTCTGCCGTCGAAAATATTCTTTTAGAAGGAAGAGAAGTTGCAACTGATCCCAAATATTTTGTTGCAATTGCACTTTGCTCTAAAGAAATTAAGTGGGTGTAACTCATGCTGGATTCTTTGATAGTTTTGGGAAAAGTGAGAATTTTATTTTGTAGAAATTATAGAAATTTCAACATGTTGGCCAAAGTGAAATTTTTGTTTTTCTTAAAAAATTCAGGTAGGGTGACCCGTTGTACGAAAATTCATTATTATGAATAATTTGAAAGGATTTTGAAACTACTCAAGAAGATTTTACCATTCGGGTAATGATTATCTCTCTTAATTTTTGTTTTTAACTCGTTTTCTCAGTCGCACTAGGGTAATGCATAGTTAAGTTCTTTCATTCATGCGAAAATCGCTTGCATATATTACAAACGAGGAATTTTTCCAGTTTTTTGCGTCTATTTACTAAAGTCTAGTATAGAGTTCGAGTAAAATGTGAGATTTCCATACAAATTTTAATGCCAGTAAAATCACAAGCGAAAGGTTTACTGATGATTTTACTAGTGCAGTACAGAGTTTTTAGGTATAAACTAAAGGTTCCCTCTATGTAAAATAAAATAGACGGCACTATAAATTCTCCACACATTTTACGAAGCATTTTAATGCACAAAAAGTTATCGAGTTCGGGCAAAATAAAATTTAACGGGTTCTTAAAATATTTCACACTAAAATCGCTGGTAAATGTTAATTTGGAGAAAACAAAGTAATTCATTTTTCATTTTGATAAAACAAATTTAACTTTTATAAATAGAAAATGTCACAATTTTACTAGTCATTTATTACTTCGCGCATTACAAAATGAGTGGAGTAAGCAAACCTTCAGTTTTTACCTGTAAACTCCGTATTGCACTAGTAAAATCTTCAATAAAATATTTCGACTTCCGGTTTTACCAGCTCTAGAATTTGTATGGGAATGCCACAATTTACTCGAATTCGAAACTAAACTCAAGGCATTAAGTGACTGGTAAAATGTTGGCATTTCTATGGAAATTCGCAGTTTTTTTTTTTTTTATTGATTGAAAAGTTAAAATTTTTTTGTCAAAATTCAAAAATAAATTACTCTGGTTTCTCCAAATTACATAAAAATTTTACTAGAGTTTCTAATGTGGAATATTTGGAGACCGCGTTAAATTTTACTTTGAACAAACTCGATACTAGGGTGAACTGCTTATTAAGTTAACTTTAGCACCACCACCGCAGTTTATTGTTCATTTCTCAACCCCTACTGTCATACTAGTGATGAAAAAACAAAAAAACAAAGATTCGGTACCTATTTACGTGAACAACTGGGAAAAAAGTGTGATTAATCCTGTCTGGTAATCGTATAGGTACAATACTCAATGGCATGAAATTTTATCGAAAACTTTAACCGGGTACCTACGTAGAATGTCTTGTAGTTATTTGATTTCCATCGTTACACTGTATTCATGTAGGCAATAGAATACCGAATTTACCATGAAATGAAAACTTTGAATTAACTGAATATGAGTACAAGTAACGAATAATTATTTAGGTATGTATTCGGTACCCAGTTTTTAGAGAAGTAACGAATACTTTTGTACCGAATGATTACTACCCGCACATCTTTACAAGGGGAGGAAACTCCTTCCTTCGTTATAAGCCTCTTGTATGGGATGCCCATTGGTTTGCTCGGTATTTTCATCGAACAGACCCAACATATGTTAACTGTCAATGTCACGTGAAAATTACATGTCATAAAACAATAATTTACTTTTGTTGGATGGATTAATTACGGGCACATCAGCCCCAAAATGTCAGCAGAAATAGTAAAAGGTTGGCAATTTTGCACTTAGAACGAAAGTAATGAGTTTTGTTCTTAGATATAGGAGATATTTACACTCGAATTTCTAACCACCGCCCATTTTTAAACGGAGAAGTCAAATTCATCCTCGAGAAGTTTGAGGTAGTTTTTTGTTTTTATCTTTATAAGATAATTATTTGTCCTCTCTTACATTAGACCGACAGAAACGATCGGGAAATCGAGAATTTATTTACTACATTGCAAACTATAGTTGAAATAAAGTCAAGTACAGTTCCGCGGTGTATACAAACAAGTAGTACTAATTTGCCAAGACTAAAAGAGAGTTTAGATAAAACATTGATTGTATGCGAGGAAGTAGCTTCTAAGGAAAGAGATCCAACTTTGGTATGTATTAATACTTTTTGCATATTTTATAACAAAAGGGAAGCTCTTTCAAAGATAGAACGGTAGAGCGTACAGGTTTCTTAATGACGTACTATAGTCCATTAGCTGTAAGAGCTATACTGTTCATTAATATCTGTCAAATACTGAACATACTACAGTCGACTAGTTTGCCTTTACTTTGTACGTTGTACATTGCTTTAAGCAGGGGCTCATAAATAAATGCTCTTTGAATTTGAATACATTGTTTTTACCAACCCGAAATGTATTCAAAAATCATCACGCACAAACCAAATTAAATAATGGCCAGTATACGTATGGGCAAAATGAAACAAATTTATATATCTTTTCCGCTAGGTATCCAAATGCGAGTGAAACTGCTCGAATTTCTCAACTGCCATTAATTGAAAATAATACTATTGCTTTTACAAAAATTCGGGTGATTCACTGAATATAAATTCGCCGAACACATTTTTCCACGGTGATTCACTAGTGCCATAACTATCTCTGAATTCATCAATTATTTCTATTCCTCGTCGCTTCGACACCTTATAGCCAATTCCCTTGTTTGAGCTAAATGTTAAAGCACAGTATATATCATGTTAAAGGATCTGTCTTTAAAAAAAGGACTTGATCGTTAATGACTCCCGTAAAAGAAATATTGCCAAACGCTCTAATGATAAGAATTCGACTGGTTCATCAATGGCAACTTAGCTTTCCATAGCTGATTTGTCAAACGCGTAAGGGCAAATCTACATCGAGGGCTACACTATACAAGCTGCAATCTTCAAGCTACAAATCTCAGCTTGCACAAATGGCGTACCGTAGAAATGCTACATATAGAGCTTTGAGCTACATGGTGTAGATATCTACATGGACTGACCACGTTTATACGAATACCCTGTACCTTGCAGCGCGTAGCGCTTGATGTAGATAGGCCCTAAGTCCGAAAATTTCTGTCATTGCTGCAGACGCGGACTAGCAAGATCATACTTTTTTTTAAATTCACTAAAAACACTATTGGCACAGACAAGTAATAACAAATTAGCAAAGCCCATAGTCAAATGTGATGTCATTCAATTCAAATTAACTGACAAGTTTTGGGCAACTTTAACGAAGCTCTAAACAATGAAATGAATTGACAAAACTTTTTCATTGACTGCAATAATTTTTCTTTTGCTCATTTTCGTTTGTAAACTGACATAGAACGAAGCAATTTATGTTTTTTGTTTTCAGCTGAATAAATTGTTGCTATAGTTGAAAACGGTTGGGTGGGGGGGGGGGGGGTGTATAGATTGGATGGGTTGGTTGGATAGGCTTTATGCATAAACAAACTATACCATACCAACTGTGTGCAAAGAACAGAAATTTTCAACGCCTCACTGGAATATAAAATCGACGATGCCTCGACTTGCTGACATAACCAAAGGGTAAGCCAGCCAGCAATGCCTCGATATAATATAAGATCAACCTGGTGGAGTGAAGAAAGCTTTCGGACTATAATGCAAATGTTGCACAACATTTGCGCCAATGTTTTGTTGTGGTGACGTATAGTAATTGTATTTTTTATTAGTTTCAAAGGACTAAATAACAATTTATTCACATACTTCATAGTTCTTTAGACTTAATTTAATTTAATTGACCGCTAATATAAAAATTTAATTTCTGCAAGCTTTAGCTTAAATAGATGCATTCTGCACGCTGCCTTCAATTCGCTTGGTAAATTATTGAAGTACTGTATTCCCCTATTGTAATGTTTCATTAATATCTCCGGTTGATTCCTCCTCTATGGGTTTGAATTGTTGCGATTCTTTTAAATGGAAGCAATCGGGAAGAAAGAAAATGCCTGGTTCTACAGCGAATTTTCCGTTGTCGTCGGAATTGTGTTTAAGCCTTTAAGGCCGAAATACAATGATGCCGAAACGGCAATTACGACGACACTGTCGAATTAACCCAATGACACCGAAATTCTTATGTTCGTTGACATATCAAAATATGTAGGTGGTAAAATTATTTGTTCAAATTTATTAACAAAATTAGAAAGATATAGAAAAAAGTTGTAAGAGTGTAATAAACAATGATTAACTCCGAGTTTATGTGGATTACAAAATATCACCTACGACTTATTTTCAACTTTTCTCATTTCTTTCTACTTTTTTTTTGCTTTTAATTATGTATTTCGATATTGAGGATTTCCTTTGGCATAAAAATACTTCATTTCCATCACTAAATTAATTAATTGCTCTCGAAAGAAATTTTTTGCATATTACTCTCAGCTGTCAAAATCAAATTAAGATGACAACGACGACAAAAGTTGAATTATTCCCAACTCTGGTTACGGCGACAAAATCGGCCGGCACCATTAGGTACAACAACATGGTATTGCCATTAGGTCAACATTTAATTTGTCGTCGTTGGGGTGTTGTATAGATCGCCAAGTAAATAGCAGTGTAAGTCAATTTTGTTCAATTTTAATGAATGGTATGAAGAGTTGTTATGTAGAGAAATCACAAATATTATATGTGGAGATTTTAATATTAATTTACTGAAGAATTGCCTTTATGAGAAACGCATGAGAAATATAATACACGAATAAGGTTGCAAATAAATAGTTTAATAGTACAGCAGTATGAAGACACTGATTGATTATATTATTACTAACGATTCTCAGATAAAAGCCCATATTATGAATGATCTTAAGTTTAGTGAACATAAAATAATTATGTTTAAGTTGAAAGCCAGTCAAAATAAATCTAACATTCAAAGCTCTACATATATTACGTATAATAAGGAGGAATTCATTGGTGAATTTACCCGATTGAACATGATCCAAATTGTATCAGGTAGTGATCATAATATTAAATACAGAGTATTACCAGAATCTTTATTGGAGGTAAGCCGTAATTTTACACTAGAAAAAAAAAACGGCAATGTACAAGGTAAAAATAGAAGGTGTAGCTGAAATCTCTGGAAAAGACTTACGTGTGGTGAAAGTTGAGAAAGCTAGGATGAGATTAATTTTGGAAAAGGCACTCCGCATCAGTTTACCTAGTTATTAATCAAAGTAAGGGTCCTCCATGATGGCCAGAGCATATCCAGTCTGTTGTAATCTGGACCACTATGGTTTGGAATTTTGATTGACTAGTAACAATTTCGAAAAAAATTATTAACTAATTTTTGATAATTGAAAAAGCGACTGCGGAAGTTTGTAGATTCGGCTACAACTGGTTCGTTCCGTATACTGTTATTTCCGCAAAATATCGAGTGGCCTAAACAGATTTTCAATAGCAGTTATAAAAAAAATCCTGTAGAAAGTTTTAAGATTCATTACCATTGATAAAAATTCCTCATAACAAAGGTAATCCAAGGTTTGAGGCTCAATTCTGTAATCTCAAATTTAAGAAAACTTTTTGAAAAGTCATTCAACAACTTGTGAAAAGAAAAACTTGCAACACGTGTCTCAATTCGGTTTAGAGCCTAAGCTCTCAACATATCCATAAAAATTAATGGACTGTTGGTTGCTTCATTGATATTGGAAAAGCAAGGGATGATCTACTGTTTTTTAATATAAGAAAATTATGTGTGAAATTGAAAGTCCACAAATTTCGTTCAAGGCGATTGAAGTATTTGTACTCTATATTTGGTTTGATACTATTTAATCTTTATAACTCGGATCAGCTTCAAAATGAGAACGGCACGAAATCTCTATACATATACAGATGACTTTGTCGACGCCCAAGCGCGCTTGAAACATTTGGATATCAAAAGTCCAGTTACATCTTAATAAGCTCGATTTCTGTAATACAAACGGGGGGATTAATATTACATAATCTACATGGGCTGGGTTAAGTTTTGTGTGCTTGTTGAAATACTTCTGGTGTAGATTTGTGTTTTTCTCTTGTGGTAAAAATGAAGACTGCAGACCTACTGTCTTTTATTTAAGGTATTATAATGCATTCCAAGAAAAATTTAAGGATCTTTTTCCTATTATCATTCTAACAGAAATTTTTTCATATGACACAATCTTAAGGAAAATTAATAATTTTCTAGTTACATACATATGTTAACTGTTTATTTGATTAATTAACACCTGACATTTTGACAACTTGCAATTTTCCCTTTCAGTAAGATCAAAAAGTAACTATAACAATTTTAATCCTACCATATAAGTAAAGAAAACTTCAGTAATTATAATTCCTTATTACAACCGATGATATTTATACAAGTGCGGCTAATTTAAGCCTTAGCTAGTAATACACAAAATTGTTCAATAATCCATCTGCCTTTCTCGAACATAATCTGTCATGCTCCAATCACCTATAGAAAACTCACGCTATTATACACGATTTTTATACGTAACATTACCTCCATTTTTCTCTATATTTTTAGGTCAAGGTGATCTTAACGAAGAGAAACACGTTTCGATCCTAATGGTAGATATAAAAAGTATTCTCTTCGTTCAGATCCAGGTCTGCGTATACAGCCATCAGTTACGAACACTGGCATAAGGTATACGATTGATTGATTGATTTATTAGTTGATGTGACTATATAAAAGCATACTATAATATAAATATGACAATTTTACAATTCTACGTCATTCATTACATACATAATATTAAGTTTACTATACCTGCAGTACCAGCGAATAACAACGAAGAACAATAATTAAAATGTGGAAGTACGAGAGAATTATATAACATTATAGCTGTGTCCATACTCAAATATTGCATAATTCTTCTTAAGAAACCAATTTTCTTTGCGATTTTTCCACAAATATATTATCTGTATGCTCATGAGATTTCAATTTATTATCCATTATTACACCAAGGTATTGAGAATTTGCTACATAATTAATTTTTTCATTGCCAAGGTACATATTTTCTGGATAAATGACATTAAAGCACATTGCCTTAGTTTTTTTAACATTCAATTTAAGTTTATTCATTTTAAGCCAGTTTGTCAATGCTTTTAAGGTCTTCCTTTATGTTACGAATTTAATTCGTCTGCTTGGTCACAACAGATATAAATAAGGTATCTATCATCTGCAAATAACGCCAATTGTCTGTGTTTTATTACTGACTTCATATCATTTATGTACAGAAGACACAATGTGACGCCCAGTACTGAACCTCGGGGATCTCCCAATTCCACATCTATTGGGTCAGACATTATACTATTCACCTTCGTTTCTTGTGTTTTGTTAGAGAGATATGAGTTGAACCACTTATGTTCAGTGCCTCAGTGTCAAATGTTCGTTTGAAGTCTAGGAAATCTGCCATTATTTTCTTACCAGCAGCCAACGCCTATTTCCATTCAAATATAACCCAATTTAATGTTGTTTCCCATGAATGTTTGTATCTGAAGCCAGACTGCTCTTCTAATAATAACTTGTTCTTTTCTACATATTCTCCCAGCTGATCTGTGACTATTCTTTCTAGAACCTTTTTATAGCTAGGCAACATATTTATTGGACGGAATTATTCACGAAAATATTTCTCGCATTACCAACTCTGTGTGTATTTAATGTCGTTGCTATTTTTGTAAACTAAGGCACTCATTAAATACTTTGGCTGTAAAATATGTCATATACTGCTATATGCTGTGTTAATCTCAGCTTTCTGGAACGTCATCTTTTTAATTTTATTTATTTTTATCCTATCCCATACGGGACTCGAACTTACAATTTTTAGAATCGGTGATAAATAGAAATAGAAGAATTGTTGAGAACTCTACATAATTTTTAATGATTGCAAATTAAATTATAAATACAAGAGAAAGAAAACAATTGCTTTGTCCGGTTTTTGAAGCCAGGACCTTCCGCTGTCCGAACGATTGTTCTTACCTCTTTTTAGTCATACTGAGTCATATTTGAGTCTTCAAATCTGTTAATTAATTCTAATAATAATAAAAAACATTTTGATTTATATACACATTTTCTGTTTTCAGGATGCTGTGCTGGAAAAAAATCGGGCAACTCGTAAGAAAGCCTGGCAAGAATTCATTGATGATATGACCCATAAGTGCTCACGAATAGATTACACTTTCGAAGAAAAGGAAGAAGAACTTGTTGAATTTTATTCAGATTTGGAACGAAAACTTCAGATTCATAAATAAGCCCGTAAAGTTTTACAATTACAACAACGAACATGTCTACAGGATCAATTGTTGACTTCAAAGTACGTGTTAAGCCGTCACAAAAGCTAATCGATTTTATTACGAGTTTGAATGATATCCAATTGATGCCAGAAAATGCTATTAAACTATTTAAAGCACATACATCAAACAAATTAAATAAAAATCTAGAGAAAGGAATCTTTCAAGACACAATTAAATCCGAAAACTTAACGCAGAACCAAATGGAAATCTTGAAAAGTGTTGAATTGAAAGAAGTCGATTATGCTGACTTGAAAAATATTTTTAATCCAATAAAGACCGAAAACGAAACTGAAAATAAATCAACACAACAGGATAAAAATAAGCTAAATAATAATAAAAAGAAGCTAAAATTAAATAAAACATCCTATCTAGAACTGACTGATCTAAAATGGTTAAACAAAGTTCTGGAAGAGAAACGAAATAAGGCCGAAAGTGAACTATATTTGCATGAACTTTTACAAGGATCAGAACTTATCTTACCCGAAAATGAAATAATTCCTCGCAATCCTGAGCTAGAAGCTCGATGTAAAAAACTGAGAGCGGAACAAGCAGCTAGGGACTATAGAAAAATGACCAAAAATGTGGATACATCAAGAAAACATATCCCCGATGACACAATTAGTTATCAGAGTATGTTCTTATAAAATATTCAAAGGATTCAATTTATTCACAGTCTTATTTTACTTGCAGTTAAAGTTATGAATCGACAACTTATTGCTGTTTTGCAGTTCATATTTTCTGTAGCTGCTGGATTCGCTTTCGGTTTTCTTGGAGTTGAACTTATTATCGGTAATTTGGACTTTGGATTTCGTCTATTGTTGGGGATCATATGCTCATTAACAATTGCATTAGCCGAAATTTATTTCCTGGCTAAAAAGTTAAATGAGTACGATGAAGTAGACCCTGAACCTTTCCCACCCACTGCTAAAAAAGTACATTTAGATTAGTAACTGGAATGTTTAGTATTTTATATGTGTATTGGTCAAATAAAAGTTAATTTAGAAAGTGAGCTACTATATTTTGCCAGTATTCATTGAACAAGGAAGCTACTTTCAAAGTATATTTAATAAAAAAAAATGCGTAACATCTGTAAAAATATCATAAGGCAGGCTAAATTTCAATTTGACTAAAAATAAGTAAAAAAGCTGAAATTCTTATGATACGCTAGATGAATTCCCGTATGTAATTTCGTATGGTCACCCATCTGTGCAAGTTTGATTTTTGAAGTGGTTTTTCGCATATATTTCTAGAACGGTTCTTCCGATTATAACCAATTTCATAGGATTTCATATTCTGAAGAACTTTTTAGTACAATAAAATCGTGTAGGACTGATCGTTTTCACAGTATATGTAAAAAACGTAAATTTTTATATGGCAGCACCTAGAATGGGTTGACCGCTTTAGTCCATTTTTGAAGCTTTATTTACTATTACTATGAAAACACAGTACAAAATTCCAGTTCTCTACGTGCGCGATCTCAGGAAGTGTTCAAATATATAGTGAAAAACGAACTTAAATTTGCATTTTTTTTTTTTTTTTTTTTTTTGTAAAACCTGTGTGCAACTCCCTAAGTGAGCGTGCTCTCAAGCTATCGTGAGGACAGACAGATAGACGGACGGATATGCAAAATGCGTGGGTGTCGAACCCAGTTTTCTGCACTAGCATTATTTCTCTGCGTTACAAACTTTGTATACCCTATGATTTTATCTAGGGTATAAAAATAGAATATGAAAAATTTTTACTAGCCTCCTCAAGGGCAGTAAAATTGTTTGATCTTTAGTGTCTATATAGTCACTATTATGGTGATCCTTCTTGTCTTAGTTTTAAGTTTGGTGTCAACTACCATTTATATATCAGGTCAACTTCTTCTTGGCGCAATTTCTCATTGCAGTCGAACTGTTTTCGTACGGGGGAGATTTTAAGGTGTTTTGGGAACTCGATGTGTTTAAGTGTTCAGGAGAAGATTTCATTACGCATTTGCTACTAAGGTGCCTCTTTCTTGGTTAAACCCCAGAGCAAACTTGATCATTAAGGTCCAGTTCCATGCATTAAATTTTTTGTTGATAATTAAACAGTTTCCAATAGTTTACAAAAGCCATTGGTCAATATATCTAGTGCAATTGGTTTCCTGTTCTGTGAAATTGCTTAATTTAATTCATTATTTTCGCTGCAAAAAATTTCGTATATACCTACTTCCTTCAGTTTCGGCTATTCATTTTCCTTGCCCAAGATTGATTTTATCACGTCGGGTTTGATAAGGTAAGAGTTATACAAACAGGAACCAGGTGGAGTTCAATCGAGGACAATTGATAAAAGCTACACTGTCTGCACTTGTGAAGAAGTAGGTAGTCGGACCGAAATTCAGGAAAATCAATTCATTATTAAAACAAGTTTGTAAACAAAGTCTAAAAAACTGTTACTAATTAATTCAATTGATAAGGTTATTCTTTTTATAATTATTCTATAGCTCTATCTTTTTCGCGTGGGTGGTTTACTATTTTCATTAAAAACTCAAGATTTAAGAGCAAACGGGGCGAGTGGACCTTGTACTGCAGTCAACTTTAAAATAAAATTCAAATTCAAATTTATTAATTAATTAAATTTACATATGAGCTTTCGCTTTTTTGCATGTAATAACTCCAGGAAGAAAAGTAGAAAAAAAAAAGAATATTAAAGTAAGTTGAACAAGTGAATGATTTGCTGTGGCAATTATGACATAAAATTATTATATATAAAAAGAACAAATAGAAAGAAAAGTGAAAGAAAGAAAAAGAAGATACAAAAAGGAAAAAGCATTATATTACAAGCAATGAAGATAGACATTAAATCGCGCAACAACATGGCGTGGTTAGAGGCTTATGGCAGCAAAGAAAATAAGTAAATACTCAGCCATAGTCAGAGAAAAAATTGAAAGCATTAGTTTTGAAATCGCTGATAGTTGTAGATTGTTTTATACTGGTCGGCAGGGAGTTCCAAATCCTGACACGAAAAAAGATCTATCGATCTGTCTGCAATTACTGCAAGGAATGACAAGTTGGCAGTTTCTCGATGATCTGAGCTGCTGAAATTTACTGGACAAGAAATCAGGTTCAAGGGATCTAATTATCTTAAACAGCATAATAGTGACATGAAATCTATTTATCCAATATACAATTTAAAATGTATCGCGCACAGGAGCTAAAAGCCACATTTAATTTCCTTGTACTGATATTGTCGGTCTTCCAGTATGCTACACTACCATATAGTATAACCGGGAGTTTTAGAGTGGTAATCAAACAAGTGCGGACATCCTGTGGAGTGAATTTTGCAAAAAACCAAAACTTACGAATTGTAACATACACCCTCCCAGTTAAGTGTGCAATTGAAAACAACATCAAGATTAGTGACAGACTCTGAGTAAGATATGATGGCATCACCTAGTCTTATTGGGGGAAAGTCCTTTAGATAAATCACGGTTTCTTGGGACTTCGATGCATTTAGCAAAAGTTTGTTTTCAAAGCCTAGTGAGACACCCTAGCAAGCTCACAGTTCATCAACTCTACAACATCTTTCATACAAGTAGCAGGAGCAGATAAAGAAGGCTGAACATCATCGGCATACAGCTGGATATTGTCACGATGGATTACTTCAGGTAAATCATTAAAGTCTAATCAGAAAAGTAACGGTCCGAGAATTGACCCCTGTGAAAAACCTGAGAAGGTAGGTCTATACCTGGAAGCATTCACAACCTTTTGAAACCTATCCGTAAGATAAGAAAAAATTAAATTAACTGCAGAACTACTAAACAGGAACCGTGTTTTAAGTTTACTACATAATATATTAATATTTATACTGTCAAACGCCTTAGAAAAATCTAATAATACGAGCAATGAAACTAGTCGGGCATCCATATTTAATCTAATATTATCTACTAGATGTAAAAGCGATGCAGTCGTAAATAATGGAGAACAATGACTATTTTAGTTAATTATGAATCATAGTCACAAAAAAAAAAAAAACAATTAATTCAGTGAAAGAATTATTGAAATCGGATAAAAAATGAAGAAGTTATAGCTATTTTAGCGCCGCATTCTCAAAAACGCGCTTTTGCATGATGACGTCACGATACACAATACAATTCGCGGTCTAACGCAGCGCGAGTATAGTTCCTGCGCCGCCGTGATAGAAAGCGCACGGGATTGGATTTGTTTTGGATTTATTTCCTAAAATGTCGTCTTATAAATATTATATTGTGCAAACGGGCAACGTGCGTGTTGTGTACCGTGACGTCATCACCAGATTCGCCGTTTTTAATTTCCGTTTTTTTAAACTTCAATAACTTTGTCATTTTTTGACAGATTTGAGTCATTCAAAAAGAAATATACTCAGAAATATATATTGCTTTTGATCTGATATATTAAATTTGAATATCTTGTAGTAAGATTGTTCTCCATTAACTAAAAATTCAAAGATCGTCTCAGCCATTTTGTCGGGAAAACGTGGATCCTTTAGAAAATTTCTTCAGATATATTTTAGTTCTGCGAAGGAATTCGGTCTTCTGCTAATTTGATGGCCCTCGAGGTGAACAATGGATATGAAAAATGTCTTCTCTGCGCTAATTACTGCCCGCCTGGCCGTTTCAGTAATGATAATTTTTCTGAATTTGCCGAAAATATTGCTCGTTTTACACGTAAATATACTAAGGTGATATTAGGCGGTGACTTCAACGTGAATGTTCTTGGTTCAACCACTAGAACAGTGGAATTCACACAATTAATGCAAGCATTGTACTCAAACATTGTGAATAGCCTCCCTACTTATCACAACACTTCTAATCCATCCTTACTCGACTTATTCCTTGTTCCCGAACTTGAAAAAGTGCTTTTCCACAATCAACTCGAGTCTACCTCGTTATTTGACCATGACATACTATTTTTAATTTAGGATTTTGCTGTCAGTTCAGATACTCCTCAGAAGCTTATATTTTTAGAGATTTTAAGAATTCTGACACCACAGCCTTACTCAGTGAATGTGCGTCGTTATCATGGGACAATCTATACCGACTTCCTCTAGTGGATGACAAAGTCAAAGTTTTTCGTGAAACAATTATTTATCTGTTTGACAAATATATTCACTTAAGAACTCGAAGTATTAAGCTGGGTGGCTGCCCGTGGTTCTCTCGTGAAATCAAAGTCTTAATAACTGAGCGTGAGTATCCGTATCGAAAATACTTACGTCTTAGGACTATAATAATAATAATAATAATAATTTTATTAGTATATAACATACTTTTTGTTAACAATTAAATAATATAACTCAGACCAAAAAAGTGTTTCACTCAAGTTCTTCTTCTAATAAATTCAATACATTTTCTTTTAAATTGACTAAATCTAATTTCACTCTTTGTTTCTTCAGGTAGCTCGTTGAATAATGAGAATCCTCTATATCCTAATGAATTTTGCGCTGCTCCACTTCTACATCTGGGAAGTCGAAAGTTTTGGTTACTCCTTAGAGGATAAGGTTGAACGTTGCCAACATATTGCACAAGATCACTCAAGTAGTTGGGGAGTTTATCGTTCCTTATGTTATATATGAACAAAAGTACATTTAAGTCTATTCTTTGCTTGACAGTCAACCATTTTAATGCTTCTAGCATCCAATGTATTGGTGTGTATCTATTACACCGCAAAATTATTCGCATTGCTTTGTTTTGAAGCTTTTGAATTCTCTCAATATTACCTTGAGTGCTTAAGTATAGAATTGTCGAGCAGTACTCAAAGTGAGGTTTAATAATTGCATTATATATCTGTATTGAGCACAATAAGGTGAGTCGTTTCCTAATCCTTCGAAAAAAACTTACTTTTTTACCTATCTTTTTACATATATAATCAATATGGCTTTTAAAACTTAAATCTCTGTCCACTATCACTCCTAGATATTTCACTTCACTTTCATTCTTAATTGTTTCTCCATTAATTCTTACTTCAAACTCATCTCTAAAATTAACAGTCAAAAGTTTGGTCTTGTTCACATTTAACTTCAATTTGTTTCTCCTGAACCACAGACACAATTGTTCTAAGTCCTGTTCTAATTTTGTTTTACACTCTTGTAAACTTTTACCTTCAATATATACTAGTGCGTCATCAGCAAATAAATTTATTTCACAGAAACTTATTGGATCATTTATGTCGTTTATGTATATAAGGAACAATAAAGTTCCAAGAACAGAGCCTTGAGGTACTCCAAGTTCATTGTAGTCAAGCGATGACAGGGTCCCATTAATCCTCGTTCTTTGGCATCGTTCACACAAGTAATCTTTAAACCATTTTATCGCCTTACCTTTGATTCCATATGCATCTAATTTTTTTAACAAAATATTGGGTTCCACCGTTTCAAAGGCCCGTTTTAAATCTAAGAACACAGCCAGGACGTACATTTTCTTGTCCACTTTTTCCTTCCATCGACTTATAATTAGATTTAATGCTGTCTCACAAGAATATGTTTTACGGAATCCTGATTGAGTTTTCAAAATTAATTGGTTCTCTTCCATATATCTTTCAAGCTGCACTTGGACTACTTTTTCTAGTATTTTCTCTATTAATGGTAGCATATTAATTGGTCTATACTCTTCGCACATCTTTGAATTTTTTACTTTTTCAACCGGGATTACTAAGGATTCCTTCCAACACTTTGGGAATTCACCTCTAGACAATGAATTGTTGACAAGTTTTGTAACTACGAGTACCAGCTCATTATTTTCAATTATCATTTTTGCACTAACGTGATTATAATCAGGCTTTTTATTTAATGTTTTTAGAATTCCTTTAATTGTTTGTAAATCTACCATTTGAAATTCAAAGCGCTTATTTGTCGGTTGTATATTATCCTGATACGCGCACGTCATTATAGACCTATTAATTTCAATGACACTATCTATAAAATACTTATTAAAGTTGTCAGCTATTTCCCTATCGTCTGTGATAAAACGATCTCCAAAATTAATACATTTGATTTTGTTGGTCTCTTTTCTTAACACAGTTTGTTTGATTACTTTCCACATATGCTTCGAATCATCAGCATTACTTATTCTTTCTGCTATTGCTTTATTTTTGGTCAAGCATATTTTCGCTTTGTATTTGTTTCGCATATTTCTGTATTTACTCCATTCTTCATTATTATTCAACAGTCTAGCTCTCTTATACATAATAATTTTTTGTTCCTTCAAGTTCCTTAGTTCCTCTGTGAACCAATTACATTGATCATTGTATATTACTTTTTTCTTTATGAACTTACTTACAGTTCTATCCATTATTACGTCTAATTCACTCGCGCATAAGTTTACATGATCTATGTCCTTTACTTTGGATATTCCCGCACTCATTAACTCGTTTCCAAAAGAAATTTTTTCATACTTAAATATGTCAACTACTTTCTTATCCTCTATATCTATTTCACTTTTTATGATTATGTCTATTTCTAAGGTTTCATGGTCACTGACTTTAAAATTTGTGTTGACTTTAGTTTCTATATTCGTCATGTTAGTTGCCACATAATCGATTAATGTCTTTGAATATTGTGTTATTCTGGTATATTCCCGAACTATTTGTTTGTATCCATTGTCTTTTAAAATTGTTTCTACATACCTTTTATACGTTGTGTTTGTGTTCCAGTCAATATTAAAGTCACCTGCAATTACTACATCCTCCGCCAATTCTGCCAAACTTTCCATAAGTTCCTCAAATTGAATACAGAACTGTAGCTCTGATCCTCTTGGGGATCTATATATTGTGACTATACTAATTCGGTAGTTTCCTACTGAGCACTTAATAACCAGATACCACAAGTTATTAGAACTATTAATTTTTACCACTTCATACTGCCACTGCTCCCTAATGAACACTGCAACACCACCTGTATGACTAGATAGTGAATCACATCTCACAATCTTATATCCATTAATGCATACTTCACTATTTTCAACCTTATCCGTTAAGTGTGTTTCTGACAACAACATAATATCAAAGCACCCAGAATTTAGTAATATTTCTATATCACAAAAGTTGTTCAATAATCCTTGCACATTTAAGTATAAGCATTTAACTGACGCTGGTTGCTATATTTCATAACCACATCTTTTCTTTTCGATTTTTAATTTATTTATATACACTGGACACTCCCGACTCATTGTATTATGATTAATATCTAATTTAAGATTTAGCTTCTGATTCGCTTTCACACAATTAACACAGCTCAAATTTTTCTCTTCTTGTTGACAATCTCTGGTATGATGTTGACCGTTACATTTGCCACAAACTTCTACGTTGTTGCATACTTTTGCCACATGATTAAAACCTTTACACTTATGACACCTTTTAACATCAATAGCATCAAATACTCTACAAGTATCCCAACCGATATTAATTTTATTTCCTTGCATCTTCATAAAGCTTTCTGGATCCACTTGCACAAGAGCATTATAATAATTACCATATTTGCCCCTCATCTTACTTATTTTTAAACATTTAAAATCTCCACTTTCCAAATCTTTATTCTGTGCTTTCACTGCCTGAATCAACTGATCCTCTTCCCACTCCTCATTCATAGCAGCAATAACCACTTTTAGTTTTTTCGGTTCAAGCATTTTCACTTCATAATTCTCACCTAATTTAGCTTCAACCACTGATTGAATTTTTTTAACTTCAGTCCTATTAACGCTTTCAATAGTCATATTGCCATTATGATTTGTTGACATACCAACAATTTTCAATTTCGATGGATCAACTTTCTTTCTTAAGTCTTCTTTAGTTTTCTTCACTTCCTGTTTTTTTTTTAGGTTTTATTAAAAGAGTTGGTTCTCTCTTCAGAACACCAGCATATGTATCTACTTTTTTCTCCCCTTCTATACTTGCTGTAGCTTTCGTTACTTCACTGTACAACTTTTTGTCCATTTCATTCAATTTCCCCACTTGTTCTAAAATTCTCTTAAGTTCTAATTCTTGTTCAGCATATCTCTTTTTATTATCGGTCACTGCTCTTAATATCGTTTCAATTTGGTCCGCTATCGAATTTTTACTGTCTCTCACTTCTCTTATCACCGTCTCAAATTGATCCGTTACTAAATTCCGATAATCAATGCATTGGTCGCACATAAATATTAAATTCTTTTTTGCAAGAACTTGTGTTAGGTCATATTGAACTAGACCTACACACTTCAAATGGAAGTTTTTATTACACTTTCCTTCACAAATTATTCCTTGACCACTTCGAATAACCGTCCTACAAATTTCACAATAAAAAAAAACTAATTTTGAGGGAGCTCGAGAAAAAACACGTCTGCACTGATCACTTCAATACAAGCTTAAGGATAGTCACAATTGCTTTAGAGCGATAAGAAATAAGGTTAATTCCAGGATTCGTGCTGCAAAGCGTAGATATTACAGTTCGAAGTTTGACTGTAATCTGTCTTCCAAGGAGCTATGGAGTAATTTTAAAAATGCAGGTGTTTTTTTGTAAAGAAAAACTGAGTTGTGACCTTACTCTGTAGGCATTAAATGCTCATTTCACCTCTTCGCATTATCTAGCACCGGCTGCGTCTATACTGAAGAAGTCATCCATGCTATAAACTGCATAAAATCGGATGCGACCGGTCCGGACAAAATTTCCCCTAAATTTCTTAAGCTTATTCTTCCGTTGATTGTTTCTCCCATTCTTAACATTTTCAACACTTGTCTCACTACCTTCGAGTTTCCTGCATCATGGAAAATTGCGAATGAGTTACCTATAGCTAAATCAAGGTCCGCCGAAAGCCCAAATGACTATAGACCAATAAGCATCTTATGTTTTCTGTCCAAGGCATTCGAGAAGTTACTGTACTCGCAGGTACTGGAGCGCTTAGACACCAACAATCTCCTAACCCGTTGGCAGTCGGCCTTCTCAGCTGTGAGACTGCTCTTTTGAAAGTAACTACCGATATCAGTAACCGCAGGGTTCCATACTTGGTCCCTTCTTTTCAGTTTTTATATTAATGACCTCTCTGAAAACATTAGGTATTGTAATAAACATTTTTATGCCGATGATGTACAATTATACTTCAGTCGGCCTATAGGTCTGATCGAAGATTGTGTCGACCGCATAAACTCGGATCTGCATAGAGTTGTTAGTTGGGTAGAAGGCAATCTCTTAGTATTAAACCCCACTAAATCACATGCAATGGCAATATATAGGCAGAGCTTGGACACACTCGATATTCCCCCTATTGCTTTGAACTCTGTCAATTTGACGTATGTCAATACAGTTAAGAGCCTTGGAGTTCTCCTTAATACTTCAATGAGTTGCTGTGACCAAGTCAATAGTACCGTTGCTAAAATTTACATGGGACTTCGACGGCTGTGGTTGTCTGCTGATGTACTGCACAGATCTATGCGTATGAGGCTTGTAAAAATATTACTCCAGAGTCATTCCACAGAAAATCGACAAATATTGTATACATTTGTGCATTGACCAACTCCGATTTTGATAAAATTTGATAAGTATAGTAGTACTTTGCTGAAATATTTTTCGTTTTTGTCCATTTTTGACGGCGATATGGTATTTTGAAATTTGGAAAAAGTGGCAAATTTTGCTTGGAAGCTGTAAATTCAAAATTTTATATCTTAGGATGTATGCATCGTAAGCCCATGAAACAAACTCCATTTGTTTAAGGAAGCTTTAAAGCTCCTGAAAAAAATTAGCTGAGGTCCTTTTCCTAAAAATTTGTTTTCAAGGATAATGGATATGTTCGTTATCCTTGAATATCTCAAAATGCGCACTCTCGATTTCTTTTATTTTTTTTTTAATTTAATCCTTAATGGCTTTTGAGGAAACTGTAGAAAGAAGAAAATGGAACTCCTTGAAGTTTGGATGGAGTTATTTTTTAAATATATGTAGTTCAGAAAACTTCGAACGAAAATTGATGAAGTGTGCTGAGTACTCAGATTTAATATAATATATTTACATAATGTAGCTAGGATTATATCCTGAAATGGTCAACTACCGTAAAAATATTAAAAGAAACGTATGATAATAATATAATATGTTTAATTAACTTTTTTATATATATAAGTATATAAGTATCTTAGAAATATTTATAAGTAAAATTAAAATTAATATGAGGCCTATGTACATTCTATATTTAAGATTTCCTTAATTTAATTAACTCTGCTATATATTTAATTTTACTGGCTGTTAGAATATAAACACCATTATTCATTTGAGGATTAATTTGACATATTAATGAAGATTTTAAAACTGATTGAACATCTGGTGCATTTGGAAATTGAAAGTGATGAGAAGGTCCTGCTGGATGAAGTGTTGTTACCTTAAACATTTCGTGCTTTTCGTCATTGGAAATAATGTAGCCCAACCACCAGGTGCTACTTTTTACATAGATGATAAAGCCAGATGTGTCTTCATCAATGGTATTTGTGAGCTTTGCGCCAGACAATAAGTTGTACTTTGTTCCTTCGGAAGAAAACGAATATCTTTTTATCAAAACAATTCCCTCGTTGACCGGAATTACGGTATGAAGTTTTTGTGTCGATGGAATTCTATGAGCTCTTGAAAATCTGTCATTCAAGTTAATTTCTTCCTGGTAATATTCTTCCTGTGGAACAAAATTGAAATTTATGTTATTAATATTTTCACTCGCCCATTCATAAAGCAGACGAGGTGATATTATTTGATGATTGAAGGGACGTTGTAGACTAGCTTTCGTGGCTAAACGTTTGACAGTTCCTCCGAGGCCGTCACATACACTTTTTCCATGAGCAGTTGCAAAAAAGTGCCAAGTACAAGGACATCCAAAATCTGCATCATGCATGGTAATATTTAGAAAGTTTTTTCTATTTTTGTATTGAGATGCCGAACCATCTGAAAAATATGTAATTTTTTTTATAACACCGTATTTCTCTTTAAGATATTTCATTAGGTATCGCTGGAAAAGGTATACAAGAACAGTATTATGTTTGAGACAATCCGATATTATGACCAAATTTGTATGCTCAATATTTGAATAAAATATAATAATATAATATATAAAATATAATAAAATATATAATAATAAAAGAAATCGAGAGTGCGCATTTTGAGATATTCAAGGATAACGAACATATCCATTATCCTTGAAAACAAATTTTCAGAAAAAGGACCTCAGCTAATTTTTTTCAGGAGCTTTAAAGCTTCCTTAAATAAATGGAGTTTGTTTCATAGGCTTACGATGCATACATCCTAAGATATAAAGTTTTGAATTTACAGCTTTCAAGCAAAATTTGCCACTTTTTCCAAATTTCAAAATACCATATCGCCGTCAAAAATGGACAAAAACGAAAAATATTTCAGCAAAGTACTATCAACAAGAAGACCAACCCACCTGTAAAATTTTATCAAGATCGGAGAAGGTCCATTCAGAACATTTGTCGATTTTCTGTGGAATGACCCTCCAACCTTATTTTACAGCGGGTTGTTTAGTATTTCCGCATTTAGATTCCACATGCGCTCGAAAGTTAAATGTAGCTTTTAATGACTGCACGAGATTTATATTTGGGATGAGACTTTATGACCACATCTCACCTGTTCGGTTTGTTTTGTACGGTTGCTCCTTAAATACGATGCTCATCCACAAACAAATTATCTTTTTACACAAGGTAATTTTCAACAAAAGGCCATTATATCTCAGTGACGAACTGAATTTCATGCATTCTTCAAGGAATTTAAACATCCCTATTCCACGTCATAGATATTCCATATATGAAAACTTATACTTTGTTCAAGTTGTACGTATTTGAAACTCAATTCCAGCGGTTATTCAGAGGACGAGCGATGCGAGAGTTTTTAAGAGGCTTATTTTTCAGTATTTGCCACTTAATGGTTGATTTTGTGGTTTTTTGGGTCTGGTTTTTCCAGCAGTCTTGCTATGTATGTAAATTTAATTTCGTTTAATTTAATTTAATTTCTTTTTTTTTTTCAATTTTCCTTATGTTTGATTTTTTTTCATTCATTATAATTACAATTACGTATATGAAAATATTTTTTCTTTCTCTTTTTGATTTGTATTCTAATATTGAATTTGAATTTTATATTTTAAATTATTTATAGCTATTGTTTTGCTTACAATTATGTAGGATAGGTATAGATACTTCCTCTTTAGTTTAGTACGGATAAAGATTTTGTTATCTTGTTGTACAATCCCCTAATAAAATTAATTGAATTGAATTGAATTGAATTGAATTCTGTTTCGCACCGCTTCCGGGATGTTGCTTCTCTACTACTCCCATCCAGTCTCCTACTGAATTGTACCATGCCGTTTGCGAAAACCGGATTGAAATTCAAATAAAAGGGACTGATCAGATACAAAGTTTGAAATTTGGTCACAAAGTAATTTTTTGGTAACTTTCGAGCAGAAAGGAAGTATGCTAATTGAACGAAAAACTTCCTTAAGTCGCGGATTAGGGTTTTTATTAATTGGAACAAATTTTGCATATTTCCAAACAGACAGAAATTTGGATGTCATGATGCGGGTATTTATTATATCCGTCAAAAAAGGTACTATAAACGGCAATATAATACGTAGAAATCGCACGTCTATATTATCAACTTCAATTGCGTTGGATTTAATAGATTTAATGGCAAGTATAACACGAGGGAGTGATCGTATTAAATGCGAAACCATCAAAATTTAGTTCAATGCTTAATTCCTCCCCATAGTTAGCAGCAACATTGAAACAAGGCCCTTGCAAGAAAAATTCATTTAATATATCAGGGTCAATGTTGAAATAGGCGGGTGATTTTTTAACTCCATTATCTCTGATGTTTTTCCAAACAGTTCGCGGGGAAGCGCAGGGTCAAGTTTCCGAAAACAAAAGTTTCGTTTAGCCACAAATAAGAAAAATACAGATAAACACACACCGTACTTGAAACTGACGCTAATTATTGCGGCTAACCGACAACGTCTAACCGACAAACAAGTGCTTAAAGCTTTTCTCTCACATGCCATCTACCAAAATCTCATTTTTCAAGAGAGATGTAAAGATAAAAGCAAAAACGGAGGGCTGCGAGAGAGTTCAAAAACAATCAAGTTTGAACAGCGATCGTACGGTGCAGTGTTGCAGGCAGAAACATATAACCATTGAGTCGCTGCGCTGTATCGTAAGCGTAAGCGTAACCCCCGGAATAATCTCAAAGAGAGATGTTTGTCGCATAGAATCTCTCGCAAAAGCTTCAAAGCTCTTTTTCGATACAATGTGCTTTCTATTTCAGTTGGTGATTGAATGTCACTGATCCCCATAAGGTCTGGACATCTGGGTTTATCTGTGGTTTAGCTGTGCGAATCGCTTGGATAGTTTTATTTCGCAGATATTTGAAATTTTACAATAAGAGGTCCATTTTATAGGTTTTCCACAGTTCATACGCATAATCTCGCTCACACATGAGGTTTTTAATACGTTTGTTCATTAACGGGGATCTATTGTTGAGTAATCTGGATTTAATAGGGACAAACTCATTATTCAGGGATACTTACTATAGCATTAATGTGGTCAACTTGAGTATCAACATCTGCTGTTTCTTAGATTGAGTTAATGAGACGGCCTCAATGCTACTAGTTAGTCCTTCAAACTGTTCCGTTCAACAGGAAAAGAAAAGCGTGCTCATACTGCTTCATGATCAGATATCCCTGGCATTGGAAATTGGTAGTGATCAACCAGAAGATCGATTCGATTTGTAATTATAACGTCAAGTAACGAGCTACCGAGTAGATGGTAACGTGTGGGACAATTATTGACTACGGCAAGATCTGATCCATTGATGAAGTTAAGGAAGCCACGTTTTGGGTTGTTATCTGCCAGCAAATCTATATTAAAATCGCCAAGTAAGATGGTAGACGAATATTGGCTTGAGAAGAGCATGAGAGTATCATAGAAGCAGTCTATTGAAGAAACTCTCGGAGCTTTATAAACACAGGCTAACAGTAATTCATCATAGCACAGTGTTAATTCGAGAAACAAGAACTTGACGTGAGGGCTTACAATATCTGAAGAGGAGATTATCTGCCCGTTTAAAGTTTAAATTATAACAAAAACTATAGTATCTAGCTCTCAGCCATGCTCGATAAGATTTCCCCCATGACTTTAACTGGATTTACCTCAGATGAACGTCGAATATAAATAAGCCCATTAGTAGTAAAAACAGACACTATTTTCTTCTGATGTTTAAACTGCATTGCCAAACGAAACAGCTCCAGTGATTTATCGGTCAGACTCTTCTGTACGAAAACTCCCAGTTTCGGCTTCATCTCTACGTCATTACAAATACTCGATCCGTAGATCTAAAAGAAAATCGTGGCAACTCTTTTGTGAGAATGTTGATGGGGTGAATGAGATGTCATCAAAAGATTTCTATCTAAGATCACCAACCAACCCGAACTCATCACATACAGTGATGGAGCTCGGGCTTACTCCTTTGGGGAATCTTTAGAAACATTGTTAGGAGAACTATTCCCGACAGTCCGGATGACGTGTCTTTGTCTTTGCAATCCAAACCTTTTCGTACTGAAACCGTTTCCGGGGTTGTAGACACAGCTTTCTTCACCGAGGAATCGGTAAAATGGGCAGTCGATTTGTTCAAACCATACAAGTCCCGGGTAAGGACAGTATCTTTCCAGCCCTTCTTCAAAACTCGGGTGACTCTTTGATCAGCAATCTAACCCTTTTTTTCAAGGCATGTATCAGAATGGGATACACACCGAAGCTGTGACAAGAAGTCCGCATTGTGTTAATTCCTAAGGCAGGCCAGGTGAACTACTCAACTGCCAAGGCATATAGGCCAATAAGCTTGACTTCTTTCCTACTCAAAGCACTAGAACGCACCTGCGACTGGGAATTGAAATGCTCCATTCCCAGAAACAGATAGTCACAACACCAGCACGCGTACTTAAATGGGAGGTCTGTTCAGACGGCCCTCCACGAGGGTATCTATCCACTCAATCGAAAAGGGTTTCCTCATTAAAAAATCCACGCTAGCTGTTTTCATCGATGTAGGAGGTGCCTTTAATAATGTTCTCCTACATAAGTTCACTGAAACGCTAACAAAACATAGAGTGAATCAGTCCCTAAAACACTGGATCGCACACATGTTGAGCAATAGAACTGTCATTGCCGAACTGGGCGGCGTAAGCGGAGTAAAAAGAGTGTAGAGAGACAACCCTCAAGACGGTATTCAATCACCTTTGTTGTGGGTGCTCATTATGAATGATCTTCTGTTTACACTCACCCGGAATACAAAGGCGTATGTTACGCAGACGACCTGGTAATCCTGGTCACCGGTAGTTACGAATCTGAACTCTGTGGACTAATGTAAAACGCAATCCAACTGGTCACAGACTAGGCTATGGATTTCGGACTTCGCGTCAACTCATTGAAAACAGATCTATGCCGCTTATCAACTCCACATGTTTGCAACTGAAGGACAGGGTAAAATATCTAGGTATTATATTAGACAGAAAATTAAGTTGGAAACCACACCTTGAGGACAGAGCGAAAAAAGCTCTTAGAGCCTTCACGATGTACCGCAGATCTATAGGGAGGAAGTGGGGTCTTAAGCCGTTGATGATCCTATGGATCTAGACTATCGTTATCCGACCCATGTTAACCTATGGTTCTGTGGTGTGGTGGAAGGCAATGGATTCCCCAATCATCGCAAGATATTGGAGAAAATCCCAAGATAGTTCCTACTTATAGTGTAAGCGGCGCTCTCAAATCAACCAAATCTGGGGCTCTTATCCTCACAACAACCCATACATATACAAGTCAAAAAGGAGGCGTCAATGGCTGCGCTTAGGCTGCATCTCAGTCAGACCTGGATTCACACCGGTACAAGAGTCCCACATGAATCCATCTTTGAATTCGTGCAGTCCATCGTACTTGCAATTGACAGAAACAGCTATCACTTCATTGAAACTATGCTGAAAAGCAATTTTAAAACGAAAATTCCATGTAGGTCAGAATGGGAATCACATTCCGCACTTCAGCCATTAACAAACCCTATCATATATACAGACGACCCCAAATTGGAAGAAAACTTCCGTGCCTCATGCGGAAATTGCCATACACCTTGCAAGCCTTGTCACGGTTTTCCAGGCAGAAGTCCAGGCCTTCTTTGAAGCAGGAAGGCATCTCCTTAACTCACACACTGAGGCAATGGGACAGCCAGGCAGCTGTCAAAGCCTTGTCAAAACCCTTTATAAACTCCAAACTTGTATTCATGACTAAGCACAAATGCGTGACTTGAAGAATTAAATACTTTGACTAGCGTTACGCACTTTTTATTTATTTTTTTCTTCTTTAATAAGTGAATAACTTAACGAATGAAATAATTCAATACTTAGTCGGCCAACCTTGGCCTTTATCACAGCCTACATCTATTACTCATGAATTCTGTAAAATTTCGCAATGTATTGGTTGATATGGACTCCCAGGTATCTCTGATCAGACGTTTCTATCCCACGAATGTCTCTGGTCGATTCTTTGCGACCTTTAGTATCATTATAGCCCATATATTTTCGATTGTATTGAGATCTGGGCTATATGAAGGTGTTATATACCTAAAAATGGTTAACAATGATAATTATAAGAAATAATTATCATTGGGAAAATCATTAAAACATATTTAATTTTCATAAGCTAATCATGTTTAAAATATGGTTAGCTTATCTCTCTGCAAAGCGAAAAATTGCCATCAGCAATTTCGTCACATTCCTTTGCACAAAACCAAAATATTTTCCCATAAGAACGACTTGGGAAAAATAGAAGTTTTAAGTTTCATCCCAAGTCGTTTCATTAGAAAAAAAACAAAAGCCCCACGACAAATCTTACCTTCAGTAAGATTTGTCGTAAATACGATATGTATGTACATACATACAAACATACATATCGGGCGCATAAAATTTTACGTCGGTGAAGACTGAAATGATCAAGTCTTCACCGAAAAAAGCTCTTATCAGCGAATTGTCGCGAGCTGCATACATTGTGATCGCTACAATGTATGCACGATAGCACGACGATGGTTGGATATTTATGAAAATATCAAATTTCAATTCCAACCATCGTTCGTCGCGATAATTCTGGGCATGTTTAAACATGCCCAGCGGTAAATAATTTTCTCAGGATAGGAATGCTAATTAAGCACTTTCCTATCCTGAGCAACTAGACTTGCGATTAAAAAGATCCAAGTCAAGTACAGTCGGTTTTTGAGCGCTAAAGTTTTAAGCAGCCGGTTTTAAGCAGTCAGTTGTAGACAGTCGAGTTGGATTTAAAACTTCGGTTCGGACGGTTTGGCTGTTGATCGTTTTAGGAAAAATTAAAAGTAACTAAATCAGCAAGTGTTAGGGAAAAGAGAATAAAAAAAGGGTAAATGAAGTTTGTTGTTCGGTGGCTAGGTAAATAAAGTGAGAGTGATTCGACCTGTAAAAAGATCGCACAAGATCCATAGATATAGGAATATCAAGTTAAAAGGAAGTGTTTCAGTTGTAAAATATATAAGTGGAAAATAAATACAAGAAAAAGGAAGAAGAAAGCAAAAGGTTTTTGTTATTAGCGTGGGGAAACAAAAAGGGATCCCAAAACCAAGATAAAGGATTAACAAGGTAGGAGTGTATATATATACTAGCAGATATACAACAAAGGCCAGTTTAACAACTCGATATTATTTTATAGGTAGGTCTTCACTTGTAAATTGAAAATAAGCAAAAATTTTTATCAGGTTAACTGAAAACCTTTAATTTAACAAAAATTTTACAATGCTATACTTACCGTTCTAGCAGTGTTGCATGAAGCATTATCATGCTGCAAGACAAAGTCACATATGTGTCCAAACATCTCGATAACTGTGGGCTCAAGTTGATTTCGTAGAACATCCAAATACATATTCAATGTGACTTTTCGGTCAATAAAGCAGAGCCCTTTTCATCTCCAGAAAAGCAACCCCACACCATTCCATTTTCTGTTTTCCTAAGCAAAGTATATATAATAACGTCGTATGCACTACATAAATTGGATAGGAAACAAAAAAGTTTGTCCAGATCTCCATATGAACCTAAGGTCCCAATAAAATCAATACTAAATAATTTATTGGCAGCAGTGACCCAGTAAACATTACGATTGACCTACGAATCGCTTTCGTATGATTTCGTTTTTCCACAGCGAGCATTTTTATTGTCGGCAATAATACATTTTTATAACTTACGTTTAACATAACGAAGGTCAATTTTGCATAAAATATGAATAGTATAAACGAATCATTTGATGATCGCCATGGCGATAAATAGTCTTATCTTCTTGCGTTTGCTTTTCAATCGCTATTTTATCTCATAAAAGTTATTTTTTGTAGCCGGAATTATATGAATGAATAGCTATCACTTCCCTTTAGCTTTACGTGGGTAAATGTTGCATCGAATATAAATCATGTAAGTGATTCATAACGAGCATACAGTGGAGGATACAAGTGGGGCGATCGGGGAGATCGCCCCCGCCATAGCTCTAATAAAGTAAAAATTTATACTCTAATCAAATAAAATCAGAAAATATACAGGGTGTCCCGTAAGTCGAAGTCAAGCCGGAACCGGGTGATAGACCAAATCGTAACAGTTACCAGAAATATATAAAAAAAAATATAAGTCATGTATTTTTCAAATTATAGGCATTTCTTTTGTTTTAGAGAAAATGTACACCTTGTGATGGTTTTTTAGCTCCTGTTGCTACAAATCTTTGCTTTTTTTCAATTTTATTTTTCTTATGTAATCCCGAATAGTGCTTATGTAACCTGTTGCTTTAAGTTCTAAGCCAACTGCTCCAGCTTGGAAGAAAATGTCACATTTTGCCGAATCAACAATATAAAATTAATAATTCGTTGAACTTTAATTGACTGTACTGAAAAAAAATGTACTACGCCAGTCTGGCAAGTAATTTTAAAAGTTGACGCATTTAATAAGGATTCTAAAATGGTACAACATTTGCTACATTATTTCTTAGATTACGGAAAAAAAAATTTTTTCTTCAAGAAACCCAGTTTCGAAAAATTTCTTTTCACCTACTAAAATTGATTCTAGTGTACCCAAAGCTTGCCTTAAGCGTAACTTTAAGATTCTAGCTTGAGCCAGACGGAAAGTCATTCCATGAAGTGTAAGGAAAAGGAAAAACAAGAAGCGTTTCATGTTAGCAGAAAACCTTACACTCATCTGTACGGCTTGATTTTCTGCCTGCCGTAGACGCTTGAAACAGATCAAATTGATCTCTTCTCATACCAATCTAATCCAGCCTCTTATAAATATATCCTCTCATTTTACCCTTAATTTTAATTAAATATAATTTTAAGTGCTCACCTTTTATAATTTATTTCGCTTTCGTTTCGCTTTTATATCACTTCGATAATATAAATAATTTTTATATCTGTCGCATTTACTCTCATGTTTCGCATTGTGCAGCTATATTGTCACTTAAGTTTCGCTGTAGCGCACGTTCGCCAAATGGTTTGCTGGGTACCTATAAATTCCAAAGGATTTATTTGGACGATTATGGAACGATTTGCCTTGTCAATAAGAAAACGAATCATCTTGAAGAAACGAATGCGTTTCTTATACATGATATGAAAATAACTCACCTCAGAAGGGACGTAGAAGATAGGATTCGTTTCTTCAAGATGTTTTGCCTTCGAGGTAACAGTTTCACCCGTTGGAAGTTGAGAATGCAATAGGAATATGATTATCATCAACGACATAATTTATCGTCCAGGTAATAAGAAAGTGAAACTTCTGCGTTTCGTCATGTTTGTTGGGTATATCACAGTAAATATTTTTCTAGTTAAACTTAACTAGAGCGTAATCCAGTTAAGAAATACCACTGGATACGTAGTTGAATTACACTAGATTAACTGTACAGCATCTGTTCACATCTAGAATCCATTCAACGAATACTAGGTTCTATTAATATTTGCTGTATTAACTATTTTCAGCTAAGAAATATGACAATCTAGTTAAATTGACGAATATTCTAGTATTTCAGGAAACAGATTATTCCATTTAAATGGACAGTAATCTAGTTGACTGAAAAAGAAAGAAAAAAGGAAATATGAGTAATGAGTATTCTAAATTGTTTTCCTCAACAAGAATACCCAAATTTTAATAAATTTGAAACTTTGTCCCTCAACAGAACTTTAAAAACCACACCACTGGCAGTACATTTATCTTCCAAAAACTTTGTTTTGTTTGCACCTTTGTGTATAAACATAAACGCCTTTCTGTGCGTACGTTCTGCAATTTAAACAGATTCCTCGCCTTCTTCCGCTTGCAAACTGTACTGAACACTCATTTCAGCATATGCATTTGTTGTTTGCGTGAATAGTACGGCATTAACCTGCTAGTTACATGGTTCATGCATATCATATATGTATGTATCTATGCCTATATGCTTTTTTTACAGATTTCCTAAGAACGCTTGCTGCAATTATGACCGAGCTGCCCAACCGATAAATAAAAAGAGCTTCATGCCAGTTAGGTTCGAGCAGTAAAGAGTGGGAAACTAAAAGTTTGGAATCATTTTTGGCTCCTCTAATTCAGTGGATAGACGTAAGTGAAATTTATTTTAAAGTTCTTTCCGCTTACAATTTACTAATTCTACTATTTCTATATCTAATATCTTAGGTGGAAGAAGATATTGAAGACTACATTAAAAGGAAACAGGAAACACAGCCGTTTATTATCTACAGGTCGGAGGAAACGTTTACTATAGGAATATTTTATGTAATAGTGGATGACATTTATATGTTTGTGGGCGAAAGCCCTTTGCATGCCTTCGACATTTTATATAAAGTGCACTACGTATATAATATTAAGTACAATAAAAATCTTACAAAATTTTATAATTTTTTCGATTGCTTTATTATAAGGCCAAAAATGTAAATCCGCTTGGAGTAGTATCAACCTATTATAATAAGTTGGTTAAAATGTCAAAGTGCCAGAATTAGTTATTTTAAGCATCTTAAATAAGTATTTACCATCTATCTAAAAAAGAAGACCTTAATATATGTAATATATATAGTTAGACAGTTTCAATTAAACATTTTTACCTTTTACTTTTGCTGAGATATATGTATAACCAAGAAATATATATAAATATATACATATATACATATGTATAACTAAATAACAAGAAAAATATATATAATATGTACATATAGTTAGACAGATTTTCAATTCATTTACACAATATTCAACGACATGTTAATATGGGGTTATTTGCTTCCTCCAAATGGTACATATTTTGGAGTTGTTTTACCTGAAAGGACCACCGGATGAAAGAGAAAATGATGTAAATTTGAATATATGTATTATCCATTTTTATTCAGTATTAAAATCCAGGAACAACATGTGTGAAACTTTAAGCTTTACCAATAAATCTTAAAATTTCACACTTTAAATTTATTGTGACTGTGATTTCCATTAAGAAATGTAGTTTGTATTTTTGCTGTACTAACGAAATCTGGTGAAATTGAATACTAGGCGCACCTTCCAGAATCTAGGTTTGAACACTCAACTAGACAAGTAGTTGATAAAAACTGAGCTCTAGGAGCTCCTACCTAGACAACTAGTTGATGAAAACTGAGCCCTAGGCACTCCTTCCAGAATCTAGGTTTGAGCACTCAACTAGGAAACTAGTTGATGAAAACTGAGTTCTAGTGGCTCCTTCCAGAATCTAGGTTTGAACACTCAATTAGACAACTAGTTGATGAAAACTGAGTACTAGGCGCTCCTTGCAGAATCTAGTTATAAGCAGTGAACTAGACAACTATTTAAGAGATTTTAACTAGTTATTTAACTAGAAACTCTAGCGGTTCCCCTCTAGTTGAATTTTACATACTTTCCAGTTGAAAAATATTTACTGTGTATATACTAGGTGGCGCAAAAGTACTGGCATTATAGAAATTACTTATATTTTTTTTATATGACATCTCCTGCCATTCTGATATTAAAAATTGTTTAGTAAACAAATGTAAAATTACTAAAAATAAACATGGACCGTTATACTCCCCAAGAGCGTGGAATAATCGTGTCAATGTTTTTACGGAATAATGCAGCAGTGATAAAAACACAACGTGAATTTCGTCGACGATTTCCCCGCCGTCCGGCACCGGTTGGTCGCACAATGCGACTCTTTGCCACACGCCTCGAAGCAACTGGCGCAACATTGTATAGACCTAAGTCTGGCAGACCAAGAATAGACCGTTCAGCCGAAAATATCGATGTTGTGCGCGAAGATGTGGAAGAGTGTCCAGAAACATCAACGTGGTGACGTGAG
This sequence comes from Dioctria rufipes, assembly GCA_963924295.1. NCBI lineage: Eukaryota > Metazoa > Arthropoda > Insecta > Diptera > Asilidae > Dioctria > Dioctria rufipes. The sequence goes on along the minus strand of OZ002740.1, from coordinate 278,756,207 downwards.
ACGCAATTGGGCATTTCCAGGCGGACTCTGCAGCGTATTTTGGTCAAAGACTTGAAGATGTTTCCGTATAAACTCAGATAACTCATCAGCTGCGCCTACTGACCACCGAGCTCATCTAGACTACAGACAGCGCGTCATACACCTCAACGTTGAAGATGGTGATGTTTTTTTTTCAAAATTGGTGATGAGTGACGAAGCGCATTTCCATCTCTCGGGGCATATCAATAAGCAGAATCCTCGATTCTGGGGCACTGAAACTCCGCGCATTATTCAAGAAACACCTTTACACCCACTAAAAGTTACTTTATGTTGTGGCGTCTGTGCTGAAAGAGTGATCGGACCTTATCTTTTTGAAGACGCTGCAGGCAATGGGATAACTGTCACTGGCTAGCGCTACAGAATGTTACGTGAGTTCTTGATACCTAGTTTGGATGAATTGGGGCTGGAGCACATTTGGTTCCAACAAGACGGTGCCACGGCACACACAGCGCGCGACACTATAGACTTAGTGTAGGACGCTTTTCCAGGCCGTGCTATCTCTCGTTTTGGCGATTTGCCGTGGCCTGCAAGATTACCCGATCTGACCGGTCCAGACTTCTTTCTTAGGGGTTATTTGAAATCAGTGGTGTATGTGAACACGAATATTCATCAAGAAATAAGGAACATATCGCTGGAGGTGCTACGGCAAGTTATGTCAAATGTCATAAATAGGGTTGAAATGTGCATCAACTCTGGAGGTCACCATTTAAGAGACATCATCTTCAAATCCTAATGCGATGAAATTTCATGGCACAAATAAACATATATAAAAAAACTAATTCTAGTTTTCTAATTTAAAAAAGAAGTTGTAGCTGAACCAAATAGGGTCATTACTTTTGCGCCACCCAGTATATATAAATTGGTTATCACATTTACATAAACATCGCCAAAATTGTAAGTTAGATTTACTAAAGTAATTTAGAAGTGATGAAAACCATTGTAACAGTGATCAAAATTGTTCCTTGTGGTAAAACTTTATCGAATGAAAGAGCAAAAATCCACACTTTTTTCTGAAAATCAAAGGTCTTTCTTTTTGATTAATAGTATGCAGTCTATAAACTAGTGTAAAATATATCCTTTACTTTTCCAGCCTGTCTGAGCAATGTAAATCCAGCATAATGCTTGCTTAGTATGCTTAGTAAGCATTCCGAATAAAATAAAATTTACATTTGTTGTTGAAATGTGACAGTTCTGTAGTGTTCCTCCCTGAATACATTATTTTTGAAGAAAAATGGCAGCTAAACAAGGACTCCCGGCCTTTAAAGTGAGTTTTTACCTTGAAAGCAGTACATGAATTTTTAGAACATTTTCATAGATGTAATTACCACCTATAGCACTTATTTGAGGACTGCTATTTTTAATGTATGACTTAGGTGCTTCTGCCGGTGCTGGGCTGAAATGACCGTACGGATTCTTTGGTTACTCATTCGTACAAAGATGTAAGGTCTTACTTCTGCCTTTGCGTAGAATCTCCATATTCTTTTAGGATGTGTGTAAGCATATATAAATAAGTACAAATGTATTCCATATTTCAGAAGAATTATTATTTTTTTTTAAGAGCTAGATTTGTAAATTATCATCAAAAAGAGAATTTGGCTAATCGGTGTTTAATAAAGATTATAATCTGTTTTGATGTGAATTGAATGTAATACGTACTTATCGATGATTTATGATATAAATGAGATCAACAACTCGATGATAAAAAAAGCTGCTAACTTTTTATTTTAAGTTAAATTTCATTTATACTTCCAATAATATTCATTACGTAAAAATACTGAAGTCTCTATAAAAGGTCGTTCAGGTTTCCGTTTAGCTTATTTTGTTCAAATTTGAGCTTGTGCAAAAAGGGTTGGACACTCACGCATAATATCAAAAGTTATTTTGATTTTTGCATATCCGTCTTTTTGTCTGTTTGCCCTCATGATAACTCGAGAATGCGTCCACTTAGAGTGCTAAAATTTGGACATGGGCTTTAAAAAAAAAACAAAAAATAAGAGCAGTTTTGAAAATGGGACTAATTTGGGCACAGCCTGAAAACACGTCAATGTAAAGAGCTGAAATTTTGTACATGGCGTTTTTATAAAAATCGTAAATATAGTTTCAAAAATGTTCTACATCGGCCAACCCCTTCTTGGTATTGCTATGTAAAAATGTTGGGTTCTTACGTATGCTGTGAAAACGATCAGTCCTAGCCGTTTTTATTGTAATGAAAAGTTCTTCAGAATGTGAAATCTTATGAAATTAGTCATAATCATTTTTACTGTCCGACGATCTGTTCTAGAAATATATACGAAAAATCACTTCAAAAATCAAGCTTGTATAGAAGGGTGACCATACGCGGATCTAGCATTGGAATTAGGGGGGGGGGGGTCTTCTTACAAATTATATTGAGTAAAAAATAAAAACACATCCAGCGCCGTAAGTCTCTTAGTTTAGCCACCGCAATATTGCAGTACTAGAAAGTTTCCGCATTAAGCGGTGTGGAAGATGTGTAGTTTTGTGGTATACTTTTTTATTAAAAGTCATTGTTTTAATAGAATAACAATAAGAGTCATTCAATAATAGTTCTTACGTCGGTGTCAACATTGAATAAACCATTGATGGGAAGTTGAAAAGTGATTTTAATAAAATATTTCGAATTTCTGTTGAGTATCTATGAATATATTGCCTTTGGTAAAATACTTTTTATTACTAATTTACCCAAATAATTAATTTAAAAACATTTATTTCGACGAACCCACTTATTTATTTGTTGATTACAGTTCTCTTCTCTCTCAGTTGATCTTGGTGCTTAGACCGAAAGAGAACGCTGTATAGAAGTGAGCTCACTTTTTGCAGTGTATTTCTATGGACGTAGTCAATACATATTATACATGTCAGTGGTTTTATATATGTCAGCGGGTTTATACATTTTAGTGGTTTTATACATGTCTGTGGTTTTATATAAGATAAAATATTTTAGAATGTTAGAAGTAAGGACTAAATTTGGGCTCTGATGTGGTAGTGAGGGAGTCTGCTTAGCGGCTTGGGAAGTGTTTCTCGAGGGTTTTGGACCACCCAAAGTTGGGGTCCCAAACTCAAATTCTGAAAAAAACCAATACACATATATCACATGCATACAATAATATTCATTGAAATAAATTTTGATTTAATATATTTTTTCAAATAATTCAATTAATTATATATCTTTTTTATTTATTTATGGGTTCATTACCCCCCCCCCCCTCGGTCAGCTGACCATACGAAATTACACACGAGCATTCATCTATGGATCTACGGTATATAAGAATTGGTCTTAGACCAATTCTATCGTTTTTACTTGTTTTCTTTTAATACTTCAATCCCCCAGTAGAAAATAACTTCACTTGCTTGTAGTTAAAAATAATTCTGTTCTGGCCCTTTTATGTCATGTATCCGAATCGTAAATTTACAACAACAATTAGCACCTGATATCCTGAATTCGATTTAAATATTTCTTTTAATTATTTTTTTTTTCACACCATACAAGGTTAGTACATATATTAAAACATTACAGTTTCTTAATCGACAGATTTTAAGAAATTTTCAAATTTATTTAACTTTACACTTTTGCGTTCAGCGCTTTTCAATATTATTTTCCTTACTTTGGTTATAATTGCTTAATGAATATGCTAGTCATCAGATAACTAATTGTTTATAAGGCAGCAGTATGCACATATACAGGCAACACTGCTTAATTATTCTAACACTTAGTGTAATAATTACTAGATAAAAACCTTTTTATTTTTAAATGATGTATCGAACACGCGAATTACTCCAGCTCGTTCGGCCGACAGTAATACCAAAAACTCTTGAGCTAACTTTTTATACCCTAGATGAAATCATAGGGGTATACTAAGTTTGTCATTCCGTTTGTAACACCTCGAAATAATGATGGTAGAGCAAAATGGATTGGACACCCATTCATAATATTAAAAGTTATTTCGATTTTTGCATGTCCGTCCGTCCGTCCGTCCGTCTGTCCGTCTGTGCGCACGATAACTCGAGAACGCGTATACTTAAAGAGCTGAAATTTTGTACACAGACTTAAAAAAAAAGTAAAATTAAGTTCGAAAATGAGCCAAATCGGGCAACTCCTTCGTGGGGTTGCCATATAAAAATTTCGTTTTCCGCTATATATTTGGACACTGCCTGAGAACGCGTCGACGTAGAGAGCTGAAATTTCGCACATGATGTTTTTACTACATTAGCAAATAAAACGTCAAAAATGGACTAAATCGAGCAACTCCTTCTTGGTGTTGCCATATAAAAATTTCGGTTTTTTACGTATACTTTGAAAACGATCAGTCCAAGACATTTTTATTGTACTAAGAACTTCTGCAGAATACGAAATCCTATAAAATTGGTTATTACCATTTTTCCTGTGCGACAAACTGTTCTAGAAATATATGCGAAAAACAACTTCAAAATCAATACTTGAATAGATCGGTGACCATACGAAATTTAATACGGGCATTCATCTAGGGCAGGAGTGGCCAAACTTATGATCACTACGGGCGACTTATTTTTTTAAATATAGGCGGCGGTCTACCAACATCCGGAGTGTTAAGTGACAATAAGAAAAGTAGTAAATTAAGGCCAAAGATAAGTTTAAAATAAACACAGATAATACTAAACATATACAATATCAAGTTATTTTAATAAGAGAAAATAATGATTTCTTCTCATATACTAATTAGTTAATAAATAAAACAATATGTTCTTTTATTTTTTTTATTATAAATGCAAACAATATTATTTTAAATACACTTAATTATTATTATTTATGTCGTATCAAAGGATGCGCTGGAAACATGACATTGCATATTTTCGATAAGCTTTTCATATTGTGGTTTATATGTACTTATAGCTATTCGTAAACATGCTGCCAAATGATCATCTGTCAAACGGGAGCGATGTTTTGTTTTGATTGCATTCATGGTAGAAAATGTTGTTTCGCAGAGATAGGTAGAACCGAAAAAGGTTGTTAAATATGCTGCACATTTCCATAAACATGGATATTTTTTTCCATAAAGTAAATTCCAATAATTATTTTGAGACAAAGCTCTTGATTTCAAAAAAGTATCGCATTTTAAGCTTAGGATTTCATTCTCAACTAGTATTTGGTCCACATCCAAAAATTCTTTTAATTTTATTGATATTTCTTCTATGTTCATTTTATCATTGAATGGGAATGACATGAATAATATTATATCCTCTATTTTTGAAATATCTTTAAATCTTCTATCAAACTCATTTCTATCAAACTCATTGCATTCATATGAGTTTTTATCTGTAGATTTAGCTGCCATATTTTCGAATTGTTTTAAATCTCCTTTCTTCAATTGTGCTTCTAGGAATGTAAGTTTCCCCTTGAATGCATTCACGTCGCTAACCATTTCAGTCAATGTTTTGTTCTTTTCTTGAAGTTGCAAATTTAATTCATTTAGCTTTCCTGTAATGTCAGCGAGAAAAGCAAGATCACGCATCCACTTATCATCATCCAATTGAGGATATGATTTATTAATAGCTTTCATAAATTCTTTTATTTCATGCAAAAGATCCAAGAACCTTTTTAAAAACTTAGCACGGCTTAGCCACCTTACATCAGTGTGTAATAGTAGTTCTCCGAGATCAGATTCACATTCTTCTAATAATGCTCTGAATCTGCGTCTTTGCAAACTAACTTAACTAACTTAACTATTTTGAATGCTGAATTCATAACATCATCTGAATTTAATATCTTTGAGCACAATACTTCCTGATGGATAATGCAATGGTAGTTGGTAAAACTTGGAATATCATCATCACTCTTACAAAGAGCTATAAATCCATTATGTTTCCCAACCATAGAAGGAGCTCCATCAGTCGTAATCGATACCAGTTTATGTATTGGAAATTCTGTTTTAGTAATAAAAGACTTAAACGAATTATATACATCTTGACCTCTCGTTTGTCTCTTCATCGGTAAAATTGTTAGTAGTTCTTCTCTAACAGACATATCTTGGAAACACATTCGAATAAATATACATAGCTGTGCGGTATCAGTGACATCCGTTGATTCGTCGAATTGTAAGGATAGAAACCTGCATTCATTAATATTTTCTTTCAGAATCTCTTCTAAATTTTTACTCATCGCTTCTGTTCTACGCATAACGGTGTTTCTCGACAGCGACATTTCCTTAATTGAAGCAATTATTTCAGATTTATTATTAAATTTTTGATATAATAATTCTGCTGCTTTAATGAAACTCTCCTTCCATATTTCGCCGTCTTCAAAGGGCTTCTTATGTTTTAATAAAATTTCAGCTACCTGGAATGAGGCCATGGTGGCAGTTTTCGACTTCGTACTTATTCTCACAAGATGTAATTGTTGCATATTTAATTGTGTCATTAATTGTTGTACTTTTGCTTTCCGTAACTCCGTGCCAAATGGATTATTATTCTCATATTGTTTAAGGACTGTTCTAAAGTGTCTATCAACATTGGCCCTTTTTGGAAGTGCTACGATTGATAAACAAATAATGCAAATACATTTACCCTTTTTCATCGTGAAAAAAAATTCATCATTATAGTGATATATTTTACGCTTCTTGGAACTTGTGGTCGGGTGTGAGTTAAACAATAAAACTAAAATAATTTAAATTTATTATCAATAAACAAAAGAGCATGGTAAAAAAATAGAACCTTACATGAAATAATGCCTACTGTGACTATACTTCTAACTGTCGTTGGGATCGATACAAACACGTCGCAACTGAACCGTATTAAAAGACCACTGATGAGATGATGAGGATGACATTTCCTGCAGAGCCGTAGTTATTAGTTTGTCTATGGCCGAAGATTGCCGATTATATCGGAGTGTCACTTCTAAAACCCGAGAGGGCCACACACATGTCCGCTCTGCACTACGGTCGTGTGAGTTTATATAACCTACCTACAAGCTTAAAGAAATTAATACATTCATAGACTGGGCAAGTAGAGCAAAAAACCAGTAAAACGATTCCCTCGTCGTAAGAGCAAGCCAGCAATGTCTCGCTCCAATATAAAATCAACGATGCTTCGACCTGATGTAAGGAAGGCCTCAATTTTAACTGAAAACTTTTTCTTAGAAATTAACTGGAAATTCTTTCCTTGGAATTATGCATTATTGGAGAGTGTCAATGGGTGATTGGGCTGCTAACAATTTATATTTCGGCAAAATTTTTATTCACTTTGGTAGCCGACGGAGGTATTTTCAGATACAATACTTTCATGTGTGCCGTTTTGTCGGCCTCCAAATACATAAAAATTCTGAAAAAAAAAATTTCCAATAAATTTCTAAGAAAAAATTTAGAGCTTCTCTACATTATATTGTCTGTCGCACGCTGTGTGGGACTGGCATCCGAGATGTAGGCGGGCGACTAGGAATAGTTACGCGGTCGACTAGTCGACCGCGGTCAACGCTTTGGCCACTCCTGATCTAGGGTATCATAAGAATTGGTCTTAGACCAATTCTAGCTTTTTTACTTGTTATTTATATAGTTTACTCAGCAACTTCAGCAGTTTTTGGTTTTAGTATGATGAAAGGTTTGACAATGTTGAAACATCAGAATCTGGTTCCTCAATGATTTATTGTTAAAAAAACAAGTGAAAAAGCTAGAATTGGTCTAAGATCAATTCTTATGATATCCTAGATGAATGCCCGTATAAAATTTCGTATGGTCACCGATCTATGCAAGTTTGATTTTTGAAGTGGTTTTTCGCATATATTTCTAGAACGGTTCGTATTCTGAAGAAGTTTTTAGTACAATAAAATGTCTTTGACTAATCGTTTTCACAGTATACGTAAAAAACCTAAATTTTTATATGGCAACACCAAGGAGTTGCCCGATTTAGTCCATTTTTGAAATTTTAATTGTTAGTACAATGAAAACAAAATGTAAAAAATTTCAGCTCTCTATATCGGTGCGTTCCAGGCACTGTCCAAATATATAGTGGAAAACGAAAGTTTTGTATGGCAACCCCACGAAGGAGTTGCCCGATTTGTCTCATTTTCAAACTTATTTTGACTTTTTTTTTCAAAGTCCGTGCACAAAATTTCAACTCTTTAAGTATACGCGTTCTCGCGTTCTCGACGTATCGTGCGCACAGATGGACGGACGGACATGCGCAAAAATCAAAATAACTTTTAATATTATTCGTAGGTGTCCAATCCATTCTGCTCTAGCATCATTATTTCGAGGTGTTACAAACGGAATGACAAACTTAGTATACCCTATAGATTTCATCTAGGGTATAAAATGGACAAACAATGAGACGATATCCTTTCACTTTCACCCATTCGAAATTGAAAGCTCAACCAATAATGAAATTTTCTTTTTTCTTATTATTTTCAAAATGCCACTACACACAATTAATAATTATTGATACCAAATTTCAAAAATTTTCTAAATAATTTCTACTACAGAAGCCATTTTGCATTTATTGGAGTAAGAAAATCTTTCCTTCTGCTGGGATTTGTTTCCTTTCGCTCCTATTATGTCTTACGTTTCCTGTCTGTATACATATATGCATATGTATGTCACTAACTAACTAACTCGTTCTAGATATACACATATTTTTTGCACGATATAGTGACTAGTGCCCTAGAACCAGACTCAACTTCAGGATTAAGGATACAGGAGTCTTGCTCGCGCTAATCGGATCCTAACAGTTGCCCTACTAGAACTAATATTTGGAATCCGGATTTGCCGTGTTATTTTCATTATATCTAATGTGGAGGCAAATCCCTACAGACGAAGTATTGTAGCTGGTACATCGCCACTTATTGTAGTGGTGCAAAAAGTTAAAGCACAGTCATCCCTTTTTTTCATCATCTTCGAATATTCTATCACCTGCATTGATTGGAATTATCTGTGTAACAATGGAAATGGACAAATTATGGTGTACCATAAAGATCTATTTTGGGACCACTGTTTTTCCAAGTTTTTATAAATAGCCTACAAAATATGATAACATATTCAAAATTTCCCATCTATGCTGACGATTTACAATTTTTTATCGCCCCGATTTTGGGGTTGATTGATAATGGTGCTGACAAACTCACTGAATACCTTTCGGCAGTCCAGAACTGTTACAAGAAAAATAATTTAGTCCTCAATCCCTATGAAAGTAACTCGATTGTTATATATGTATAAATATGCCCTAAATACTTCTTGCTTTCCTTCAACAATATTTAATCAATGGTGGTAGGGCACCACGTAGTTCGATAGTACTATAAATCTCAGTATTATATGTAACAAAAGCATGCTTGAAATAGTCACGCTAATAGTATTTACTGCAACGATTTATGGAACTCTCTTCTTATGCTTTCTCTATCATCAGTATATACTCCTTTATCTACTAAACTTATACTTATTCGTTGATTATTCCTCTCAATTTGAATGGCTTCGAAATTTATGCTGGTAAGATGGACTCTATATCAATGCGCAAGCTTAATTCTGCTTTCAACTCAGCTGGGGGCATATTCTTGTATTACGAATGGTTTTTACGAATAGGTTATATAACGAATGGTTGATAATGAATCGAATACCCCTTTCGTATTCTTGAAAATCATCGTTATAAAGTCGAAGTGGTGAAAAAGTTTTTCAACATAACGAGTGTGGTAAGATTAAATCTGAAAATTTACAAAGTGAATATTGTCAACTGTTACATATTTTAAAATATAATTGGTAAAGAATGATAGCTTCAGTGAATTGTCATTATTGTTTGCGTCTGAAGTTGTTTAAGAATCTATGGAAAATGAATTACGTTGATCGTTAATCAATTCCTGCACCCTTAATTCATTGCTGGATAGGAAACATTTTTCAGGAGGACCTCCACCAGTGCCATGCAAATGTTTTTTTGCCGCCGCAGATTTTCCACACATTTTAAATCCTACCAGCTCTGGAAATTTTCTATTAGCTCTTTTTGAATATAATATCATAAGAAAAATTAATATGAATTTATATATACATACCTTTCTCCAACTTTTCCAATCCTTTTGCGCTCCGGGTATGGAATTTAATAGTGACGTTAGCTTTTGCCACAATTCCACGTTATCTTTTGAACTGAAAGAGTTATCGTATTTACCAAATTTCAATTTCGGGTTTTCCTCTAAAAACTCGATTATTTTAGTTTTTTGAGAATATGACATTTTCGCACATTTTATATCTCCCATTATCACCCGTAAAATAGCAGTTGACTCACTCTTCGTTTGGCATAACGAATGGTTGAACCCACTCGTTAAATAACGAAGGGTTTGCGTTCGGTATATAATGAATGCGGATTACAGGAATAGCACATGTGTCGATTCCGAATGGTTTTGACAGTATAACGAATACGGAATGTGCCTTCGTTATTCAAGAATAGGCCCCCTGTTCGTTACATATAGGTCCGGACTTCGAAGTTTGACCATATCAGTGCATTAGTCATTTCAGTTATTGGATGTCCTTGAGCGTTCTATCTTCTTCTGTCTATGCAATACTCTTAAATATAGAAAGTTGGACTATCTGTTTCATTTGTCGCGTTCTACCTAAAGTTATGGTACTAACTAACTAGCCCTCTACTTAATTGTATGATATCACAGTATGAGTTCCTTGTCTAGGCTACCAGGCTGTGAAATCATCTTCCAACCTGTGCTCAGGAGAGTACGCAGCAGGTAAAAATTTAGTATGAAATTAGCTAGATACATGGCTACAGTATATCTTGATGTTCTTATTGCAATGTTGTTACTTATTTAAAATATTTGCTTTATCCTTTTGTACATAACTTTTGTTTCTTTAATGAAATTTATACTTTAAGTAAATTTAGTAATTTGTTTCTCTTCCTATGCATACCTACCTAAAAGACTTGACCAATTCCAGCTCAAATGTCGTTCCAGTAAAAATTTTGAACTTTCTCAAATATAGTTCAGTTATTTCTTATTTTCGAGCTCACAGTTGCTTAGATTCGTTGTGCAATGACCAATTTATTAATTAAATACATCTGCATCTCATTAGCCGATTAGTGGTAATTATGAACTTGTATCGATATTAGGAGTAAATAAACCTTCAAAAGCAATCCACTCACGATAGACTGCACTAAATTGAGGAATAGCCATATTTGATAAATTGATCTTTTAGGAATAGTTTGAAAATTTTTACAAATTCCTTGCATTCCCCATTACAATTCTGAAGAAAACTGCTAGAAAAACTCATATTTAAGAATTTAATAAAAGCAACCAAATAAATTTCGCGAGGAACATAATTTAAGGGAAAACCCCCCCACACACATGAAAATCATAAATAAATCCGAACAAGCAATAATGTTTGGCAAAAGTATCATATTGTTGCTTTTCCAATTACGTCAATGGCTATACTTCATTTATTTCCCATAAAGATGTCTTCAATATTCGTGACTATTATCATTTTCATTTTTTCTATATGTACATACATCTGTATATCAAGATATATGTTACTATTAATTTAAGAAACATACATACGTAAGTACTATACAGGCTATGACATATTTAACTAGGTACAAGATGTTTTATTTCTGGCGCTACTTAAATAAAAGTTAAATAAGACAATAGGAAGTAGTTGCTACTTACGCTTCTTTCGCAACATTACACGGACTGATTTTTCCATTGTCTGAATAAATTCAAGGTTTCTGTTTGTAATCATCGATAATAAATAGTATTTCAAACTTGATTGAAAACTGGTGCCAAATTAAAACAAAGTGATCAAAAATTTAAAATAGTGCCAAGATTTCACTAACGGATCGGATCAATTTATTCTACGGAAAATTTTATAGTTAAATTATTGTTAAAAATTGTACTTAAAGAAGACTTAATACAACTTTTATAGCAAGTTTTTGCTGATAATGGTAATTGATATTATTTATTTAATTGATAATTAAGTCCTGAAAATTTAGCAAATAGAAAGCAAAGTAGATCAAATAGGTTATGTTTAAAGCGGTCTTAGGTCAATCATTTCAATGGAGTAAGCTATAAACTCAAATATGGATAACTCGAAACTGCGGACTTTGGTTTTAGTAGTGCGGCTTATGGTTGTACCTTTCCAGATAATGGCCGGCAATCTTAATTATTTGACGGCGTAGAGTTTTAATTCAATTCCATTTTCATCTTTTAATTTCATCATCAATCTGGCTAAGATTCGAATATTCGTAGAGTACTCTGTTTGGTACTGGATATATCCTGAGGATTTAGGATGATACGTAGACAAAATTTATATAAACGACATGTTTCACAGCCATATTATAATAATACTGGAATCGGGTTGGATTTGAACACTCACAGTTTTATCTTCTTTTGTACTGCCAGCTTGGTAATGACTGTATCGAGGTAACAGAAATTTCTAACAACCTCTACGTGGGAGGTGCTACTCGTGTTAGATGGAATAATTTCTAATCTTGCTGTATTCATTGTTGGTTTAGCAGGATTTCTTTCTGCTGCAAAATGTTGAAACATATGTGAATGGGCGAGCAAGCAAATATCATCAACATACTCCAGATAATGTAAAACTTTGTATATTTCCGAATTCAGGGGCTCCAGATAATGTAAAACTTTGTATATTTCCGAATTCAGGGGCGGACACAGAATTGTTGTGAGGGGGTCTAACAAAGTTTTAAGGTGAAAACAGATCAAAAGTTCGAAGATACTCGCCACCACTCACAAGTGTCAAATGTACAAAATTTATTATTTAAAAGATACAGATCGAACAGATATTTATTTTTAAAATAAAAACTGGTATAATACCACTAAAAGTTCTTAGCTGTGTATAACTTAACTCTATATTTGTATACTAGATTAAAAGAGTCTTAAAACCAAATCGATGAAGAAAAAAACCAAATAAAATATCCTTCGGATATATCGTGATTAGTACTGCCACTTCTGAACGGTTTTCAAGCAGCATATTTGTTAAAGAATTTTAGTAGACCAGCACCATAGACAAATTAATGACATACAAAGACTGGACACGTAGAACAAAAATATGCAACGCTTTTTAGAATATAAAAATTAACGATGCCTCGACGATGCATCGACTTGGCACTTGATGACGTGCACAAAGGGTAAGCCACCAATGCCTCGCTCCATACAAAATCACAGTTGCCTCGATCCGATGAAGAGAAGGCCACAAGTTTTTCTTAGAAATTTACTGGAAATTTCTTCCTTCGAATTTTTATGCATTGGCCGGGCCGAGAGCTGTGCCTGTGCCTTGCTCGAATATAAAATCTAAAAACGATGCCTCGACCTGATTTAGGGAAGGCCGCAATTTTTTCTTAGTAATTTACTGGAAATTTTTCCTTAGAATTCATACGCACTTTTGGAGGGCGACAACAATTTTTATGAGCGTAGACGCTAGACAAGCAATAAGCAATTGTTTTGTTTTTAGAAATTTACACAAAGTGTTTCGGTAGAATTTTTATTCATTTTGGTGGCCGACTAGACTTATTTTCAGATACAGTATGTACATCGTTGTTAGATTTTATATTCGGGCGAGGCACTGCTCCCGGCCTGGCCAATGCATAAAAATTCGAAGGAAGAAATTTCCAGCAAATTTCTAAGAAAAACTTGTGGCCTTCTCTTCATCGGATCGAGGCAACTGTGATTTTGTATGGAGCGAGGCATTGATGGCTTACCCTTTGTGGACGTCATCAAGTGCCAAGTCGAGGCATCGTCGAGGCATCGTTAATTTTTATGTTCTAGAAAAGCGTTGCATATTTTTGTTCTACGTGTCCAGTCTTTGTATGTATTAATTTGTCTATGCTAGCACTATATGCGCAGTAACTGAACTATCAATGTATCTGTAGCCATAAGCAATAAGTAGTTTATCTGTAGCCATAAGCAATATGTAGTTGACTGTATTTTTGGTAATTTTGAGTGTTAAGAATGAAACAAGATAAAATCCTTTTGCGCAGATATTCTCCACTTCTTAAGAGCTTGTACTACTATAGTGAGTATCTCTAGCTCATATGAATGACAACGTTGTTTAAGGGGGCTAGTTTTACGACTCATTAATTGCACGGGATGTAGCTTTTGATCATTGTTTTTCTTTTGAAACAATATCGCTCCATAGCCATCTTTACTAGCGTCAGCATGAACAAGCATTTTGATCAAACAGTTTGAGGACTGGAGATCTAATAATTACTTCCTTCAAGATTTGAAATTCGTTTTCTGGTTCACTTCCCATCTTGACTGCCACCTCTGTTTTTTAACAAATCACTTAATGGTTTCGCAACACCTTGTCTCAATCATTTCAAGCTGGGCTGACCGCCAACACAGTCGCCTTTGGTTAGAAGATCCCACGGGTAGGACAACAAAGGAACTGTGGGGTACACCAAATTTAAATCATACGAATAAGCTCCTAAAACTCAGCAAGCCAACCCTAAGAACCCTGATGTCCATTCTCACTGGGCATTCCTCTCTCAGGGGCCACCTTCACAGAATGAGACTTGTTGATGATCCTATATGCAGGGGTTGCGGAGAGGAGTCCGAAACAGTGACCCATTTTCTATGTCACTGCCCGGCACTCTCAGGAATACGCTACAGAATTTTTGGTTCACACCTCCTGGAAGAGCTGCATGATGCCGGCAAGGAGGGCTGGGAGCCAATACTGAAATTTATTAGAGCGTCCGGTTGGGACCTATGAGCAATCGCGCATGGGTCTGGAGGGTGAACAATGGGCCTTGTCTTGGCCTAAGTTCGGGGGACCTGAAGAAGGGGCCCAAACCTCATAAATCAATCAATCAATCTTAATGGTTTCGCTATAGCACATAATTTGCAATGAATCTTCGAAAATATGATGTTAATCCTTCGCGAACAGCTTTAATCTTGTCCATGATGGTTGTATAGTACCATCTTCAATACGATATCCTAAGAAGTCTATCTTGTTTTGCATTATTTGGAACTATTCTCATTTGATCTTCAGTCCACTTTTGCTCGCTACGTCTATCGCCTGGTCGTACTTTTCAGTTGGAATGACTAAGTCATCCATACACGTGAGCAAAATACCTTCACTTACCAGTTGTTTAACGATAACTGCTATAAATTGTGTAAATACTGAAAGCGAATTACAAATACCAAACGGTACCTTCAAGAACTCGTACTTTCCAGTACGTCATCAATTAAGGAGAGGTTACCGTCGAGCGGCATGAAAAATGCATAAATTTTTTTTCACTTAAAATACTCTTGGAAATGGGTTTTAACATATTTTATTCTTCTATCAATGGAGAGTAAATTCCAATTTTATTTATAAGAAAAAAGAAAAAAAATTCAAAACGGCGGCTCCAACTCCCATCAAACAAATTCGAAATTCGTGCATGGTGTGTTTTGGTCTCCGTGGGGTTGAAAATGATTAAACTAGATAAAATTTGAGGAGGCCTTACCGGTTCTCGTTTTCAAAAAACCCTTTGAATAACAAAATGTCAACCGTTTTTTTACCCTGTTTTTTTTTTGCTTCAACCGACCAGAAAACTATTTCTAAATCAATGTTTGCAAAAATCAATTCCTGATGGCCCCGCAAATTGAATTTCTTTTCAATTGCATAGATATTGTTCCCAGAAAAACTCATATAAAGTTTAATCAAAGAACATCTAACAGAAGCAATGCGCATCTCGTTTATTGAAAAATTTTCTACGGCGGGTCATTCTACTACGACCCGCTCTCACAAATTGTATGAAAACTCTCTGCTTGTTGACTCACCGGTGATGATATTACCAAAGTTAACTTAATGACAAGTTAGGACATAGAAGAGTATTCCAATTGTTTTACATTTAAATTGCATACGGCAAGAGAAGGAACAACGAAAAAACAATCAAACTCTCTTTAAAACTTTTATGAATAATGACAAAAAAATGTGAAAGCGCGGATTACAATCAACGAAACAGAGTGGCATGGCAAATGATTCATTTTCGTAAATAAATGAGAAGGGGCGCAGTTTTCAGGCTTTACTCTTATGAAATGTTCCCGCGCTTTTGTGAAAACCGGTTTTTGCTGAAATATTGTAAGAAATATCCAATGTTTTTTATAGCATAACCAATGTTTGTTAGTGTAATTTCTATGCTATTTGAACAGCACGTGCTTATGTTTACATTCGTTTTGCTCTAAAAAGATTAAGTGTGAGAAACTCATGCTGGATTCTCTGATATTTTTAGCAAAAATAATAATTTTATTTGAGAGAAATTTTACATCTCTTTTCAGCATCCTGGCCAGAGCCATATTTACCATTTTCTTAAAAAAATTAAGGTATGTAGTGTGACCCGAGGTACATTATTACGAATAGTTTGATAGGATCTTGAGGGATTCAATAAGATTTTGTTGTTCGAGTAATCCTACGTTCTCTCGATTTTTGTTCTTTTTCCCATTAATGCAAAAGATGAAAGTATATGAAATTACTTGTTTCGTTTTAAAAAACACGAAAAATTTTCAATTTTGTTCGGCTGCTTCCTCTCTTTTTATTAGATTATCTTTGACGGCAGCTTAATGAAATATAAAATTGTGCATGGTTGCTCGGCGTTGGCGTGTGTAAAGCTGTTGGGTGGCGGAGAACAGAGAGAACAGAGCAATATTCTCTCAATCTCAAATCTTTGCTTCTTCCCGTCTGTTACCTCCAGACAGCACCCCAAATAAGCATACAATTTGTGCATTGTTAGAGGCCAGGTGAGGCTTCCTGTTAAATTAGATGTTCTTTAGTTTAATGTTAACGTTATAAAAATCTTTGACAGCTTACTGGAGATATTCCAGCACCATAGAGAGGCCCTTCCCCTTCCTCCTAAAACTGATCGTGCTGAATCTGAACGTTAACGGTTTCCCGAAATTTGTGAGGGTACCTCAGGTAGCGAGAAAAGGTCTCCCCAGCAAGCGCGCTCTTAGCGCCGCAGCTACCTGTTTTCCAGCCGGCGAACGGTTCCGCTCTCAACAGGCTGTGAATTCTAAAATACTTTAGATATGAAAATATCCTAAACACTTTAAGGATGGTAACCTCCCTTGATGGCAATGGAAACGGTCTTTCATGATCTGTGAGTCACAATATAGTCGCTTTGAACTATTCTTTTTTGAAACTAGAACGACGGGACTTGCGATTGCGAACTCGGAATCGCCGGGTTATATTATTCCATCCGAAGCCATTTATCAATTTGGCGTTCTATTTCTTTTTTATCCTCGATGGCTATTCGGTGATGTCTCTCGAAGATTGGAGTCTTATCCTTAACTATAATTGACATTTCGGCAGGAGATCTAGTATTCTGTTGTGATTTGTAGCTATCGCTTAAGTTAAACACTATTTCCCGTTTACTTGGTGGTAAATTATCATTTAATAACGTTACCTGCTGTAACATATCATTGCCAGTTATAACTGAAAACATCATATCTTTTTCAGGGACAACATGACAGTTGACGTTATATTGAAGTTCATCCACATCTATTTTAGCATTAAAAAACCCCACAGTTGATATCTTATAATTTCCTAGACTATTCAGCATTGTTAGTGATAACAGAAGTTCAACTCCGTCTAACTCCGCCTACACATTAAGTCACATCCCGTATCAATGAGGGCGTCGACTTTTTTTCTCTGCACAACAACATTTTTCATCATATTGTTCCTATTATACACAAAGTTCACTGTTGGTTCTATCTTCGACTTATCTTCGTGCATTATTTGTTTTCCACATGGATGACCAAATATATGACATTTGAAGCATTTATAACCCTTCGATATACTGAGGCAGTTGTTTGGAAGTTTGAAAAATGCGACGGGTCTCCGCGTTTGAAACAACGTTTTTTTTTCCTCTCCCGCTCGATCATAGTAGTAGCTTGTATAAACTTAGGATCGTGACCTTAATGGCAACCTCTCAATTTTTCGTATATCTTAAGCATATTTTTAAATTCTTCGATAGTTGTCGCTTTATATAACACTATTATGTTACGTTTATCATCTTTTATTCTATCAATGATATATTCAATTACTGATTCTGCATCTAAATCAATTGGGTTCGCTATGTTAATTATTTTATACAAATACTCATAAATAATGTTTCATTAGGATGTTATGTTTATGTCAGCTGAGTTCACCCGGAGGGCTAAACATTTCGCGTAAATGTATTTTTGTAAGCTAGGGAACTTATCTCCTCAAATTCGCCGATACATCTCCTGATGGATTGATTATTATCTCCTGAAAACGGTGAAAGGCTTTCCTCTATGCATGTAAAGTTAAATGCGGCTGTAATTTCCCGAATTTTAGGCATTGACTTACCTGTAGGTAACCTTTGCATTTGACTAGTGATGGGTGTGATATCATCAAAATCTCGTTCGTTACTTTCATTTAGTCTCGAACCTTCTTTTGCATCATCATGTGAATGGATTCCATCAAGAACTTCCCGATATACAACTGTATCATCGTGATCAGATTCGTCATTCTGAGGATTAAAATGTAGGAATAATCGTTTTTATTGCCCGAAGTTGACAATCCTAATTTTGTGAATCTATTTCTCAGTTCTGGAACTTTCAATTTTGTTATTTGATTTCTTTCCATGGCGCCAGTGTTCTATTTTACATTAACTTGCGAAGAGTCGTGATAATTTCAACCTTAAATTATCAATATTTTTTGAAACGATTAGGAAACACAAATCTAATTTAATATAAATTGTAAATATCTGTTGCACAAATAGAAAACATGAAAAATCTAGATTTACCTCTTGCCAAAACCCTCGAGAATACTTCACAAGCCATGAAACAGACTCCCTCACTACTACATGACAGACCCAACTGAGTCTTAGCATTCTAAAATATTTGCAGTGTTCTTATGTAAAACTGACAAAAATTTGATTTAAATAGCTCCTCCGCCCTAACGCACCCATCGTATCGACAAAATGGCGTTCTGATAATCTTAAGCTTGCTATCTTATCTTCCGAACTGAAATAAAATTTGTATGCCTTTCCTAACAAAATTATTTAAAAAACATTACCTGAACCAAATGACTATGATTCCTCAGCCAAAAATTCTCAGCTGTATAACGCTGTGCCATCATGGCATTGATGTAATTATTAGGCAGCTGCGAGTTAGTGACCGAAAAATGGTAAGGTTACTTTGTAATCAAAACTATTTTATTATTTTCTTAAGTAAGGTATGTAGTTAGTGTAGCCTTTGGGAAGATAAGATACTAAGCTGTAAGTTATTACAAGACTATTTTCCTGTATGGATAGTAGCTTAGGCTCCATAGCATATATAAAGTCAATGTTTGGCACTTTTCCATAAGTGCCAATACAGAATATTTTAGAGATCGGACTCCCAACGCACACATATAGATTTTTTTTCATGGCTTGGAAAGTATTCTCGAGGTTTTTGCGTGGTCTGATGAAATCGAATCAGTCTGAATAATGGTGAATTCTTTTCAATAAAACCGAACAGATCTACACCGAACTTAGCCCTGTCCCGAACGGGGACAAACTGAAAAGAATGCAAGAAAGTTAAATATCCCAAAGTGTTCATCCTTTATGATTTTAATAAAAAAATGTGCTGTGATAAGAGCATACGTGCGGAATTAGTTCTGTGTCAATTTGGTGAAGAAAACACTAGGTTTAAGACCGAACGAGTAACAGTTCAGTTCAGGAGAAAAGAATTCACTATAAGATTCGAACTGCGGCCGCAGATACACTATTGCAACTATTACTCCCAGAAAAGAATTTGGCGAACGTCCGCAACAGCGAAACTTATGCGACAATAGAGCTACACAATGCGAAACATGAGAGTAAATTCGACAGAGCTTAAAATTATTTATGTTATCGAAGCGTTATAAAAACGAAACGAACGCGAATATAAATTCGGTTAGCTTTTATTTATCTTACATAAACACGTGCATGTGCACAAACGGAGAATTTTACAGTTTCAAGATTTTCGATTTCAGCATGAACAAGTTAGAGATTTGTCGTGTTTGTGTGTCAGTAATTGTAAAAGGTGACCAATTAAAATTACATATAATTAACATTAAGGTTAAAATGACAGGCTACATTTATAGGAGACTGGATTAGATAAGGAGGTACCTACATTCAGAGGTTAATAAATTATATTCATACGTAGATGGGACACGCTGATATCGCTAATGATTGAGAAATAATTTCATTTGCGAATCGCCAAATTTCTCGTTACCACAGTAGATTAATACTTACTTTGGATGCATTTAAATTTATCACATTTTGTCGAGAAAGAAAGGCAAAATGAATGCGAAGTGATACCACCAATGTGGTACAATGTTCTCTCAACATTTGCTCCCACTCGAGATTTCGCTTTCATATCTCATTTGAATTCACTAGCGAAATTTATGTTCCACTTTGTGATATTTTTGCGATTCGCATTGGCTTCGCATTGTTTGCTGGGCTATTATTTGGTTAAGTTAGGTTAGGTGTAGCTTTTAGAAAGGTAAGGAACCAAACTTTAAATTACTGGAAGACTGTTTTCCTGTATGGATAGTAGTTTACCCGGGATTACACGAGATAGTACAGCTTGCATGCAAGACTCCCTTCCAACGCGATTTTTAACTTGACAGAAGAAGGCAGTTCGGTAGATGTCTTATCATCTTGCATGCAAGTTCATTTAAAAAATGGTATTGAGGCGTAAAGTCATACGTATATTGGAAAATTATAGCAATAAAGGAAGTAACAAAATGAAAAAAACCCAAGAAAAAGTTAAGAGGAAGGTGTTGGTAAATGATGTATCCCAGAAAATCTCATTTTTCCAGAATAAATTTATCAAATTCTCTCAAGCATTTCTTTTCCGCCATCTTGAAAACTGCATAATGTCAAATTACTATCACCTCAGCTGCCATGGTTTTTCATCCTGCAAGTTCGCTGAAAGCTGTACTGCCAGCATGGCAGTAGAGGTTACACGTGCAAGAAGTATGGCAGTGTAGCTTCCATGCAAGCTGTACTTGCAGGTGTAACCCCCGGGTTAGGCTCCATAGCATATATAAAATCAATATCTATCTGACACTTTTCCTTAAGTATCAGTATAGAACATCTTAGAGTATGAGTCATACGCACACATATAGATTCCTGTTTTATGGCTTGGGAAATATTTTCGAGGATTTTGGTCGTGCCCACTGTGACTCTGCGTATATCGCTTAACGGTGACCTGCTGTTTTTATTTGGCTGACGCTTAATGGCATCCCCGGGTATGCCCCTCAACGATGACCTGCTGGCCTCCTCCTTCAAGCAATTGTGGATGACGGTCTACGAAGTCGCGCCCACTGCAACTACGTATGTCGCCCCACGCCTGGGTCAGAAAACTTGTAGACGCGGATATGTATAATCTGTGACGACAATAATATCTGCACAAAATCGTCAATGAACAATTTGTTAATTAATTATAAGATATTCAAATTTTATTCATTTCCGCTCTGCATATGTAGTAATACCTACTTTCATAATAACTATAAACACTATTACATACTGTTTTACATTAATGATCTTGATTGTTAATAATAATTAAATGTTTTTTAAGTGTTTGTTAGATAAGTATAACCTAAACATTATTCTTAAATCTTATTTTTATTTGAAGCTAATATTGTTTTCCTTTTTGATTTTCAGGCAGGAAAAGAACCATCAATACGTTCGAAGAAACATAGTTCGGTGTCTATTCGACGGGTAAGACTTATGTATATTTTTTTTTAATGTTTTCATATTATATTAGAAGCACTGAGATATAGAGGCCACAAAATCATAAGTAAACTATGGAATGGCGAAAAAAATATAAAATTAGTTAAGATAATTCTCCCTAGGAAGGTAAAATGCTCGATAAAAACTCGCAAATTCTTAAAACCTACCTTGATTAATTTCAATGTGGAAGAAATTTTATTTGCTGGTCAATCACCGTGACCACGTTTGCAATTTATTTGATTTTACAATTTTACAATGATGCGGTATTGGCCTACAAAAATTTGTATTAAACATAACTTCACATAAGGAATGGTTTACAAATTTGAATGCATGTTTGTTCATTAATAGAGACTGATTTTGTTTTAATGAAAATGAATGGAATTAAGAGGAGTCAGTACTCAGCAAAAATTTCAATTTAGATACCAGCGAGCCTGTAGGCAATAAAACTTACTATACGTAGGTTTGTGTCCTGAAAGTATGAAAATGCATATAAAATTAGCCTAGACCTAGACCACAAGTCACATTAGAGACATCTAGGGTAAAAGACAGTAACCCAATATGCGAAAATTTAAGACGAAAATGAAAATTTGCGGTTCAAAGAAATTGACAATTTTTAAAGAGAATTAACTCCTAAATTTTATTTTGCACATAGTTGTTAAATATGTTATTCTGCTTTATATTTCTAAAACTTTCAACGAAATATTCCAATTTCTCGTCGGTGAAATATCGAGAGAAAAAACAAGTACTATTAGGGTTAAACCATTAAAAAATGCGCCACTAAAAATGAAAAAACTCGACGTTATTTGCTAGATCTAGGCTTTATCTCTCTAAAATAGTCACAATATAAATAACTGAGAATACCTACTAAGAGGAATTTGATTTGAAAAAAATCAATTTTTACCATTTTTTACAACTTTCCGAACTAATATCTCCATTCCAATACATTTTTTTTATTTTTCTCGACGTTATTTACTAGACCTCTTCGTTACATTTAATTTAAGATATAAATCATTTTTCTGATACAAATAGTTTACTAGAAATTTGCATTGAAAAATGTATGAAACTTGCAAATCTTGGTACTGACTCCTCTTAAGGAAGAAAAAAATACGAACCGGTCAGAGGGAGAGACAAATTCCGTCATAGACTTTTGTATTGAAGAAAGTATTCCGGCCTTAAGAGGAGTCGGTACCAAGATTTGCAAGTTTCATACATTTTTCAATGCGAATTTCTGGCGTACTATTTCTAGCAGAATAACGATTTATATCTCAAATTAAAGGTAACGAAGAATCTAGTAAATAACGTCGGCAAAAATTAAAAAAAAATATATATTGGAGATATTAGTTCGGAAACTTGTAAAAAATGGTAAAAATTGAAGTTTTTTAAATCAAATTCCTCTTAGTAGGTATTCTGATTTCTTTAGATTGTGACCATTTTAGAAAGATAAAGCTTAGATCTAGCAAATAACGTCGAGTTTTTTCATGTTGCGGTTTTTTTAATTATTTGACTCTTAATAGTACTTGTTTCTCTCTCGATATTTCACCGACTAGAAATTGCAATATTCCGTGGAGAGTTGTTGAAATACAAAGCAAAATAGTATATTTAATAATTTTGTGAAAAAAATTAGGAGAGTTAATTTTTCTTAAAAATTTTCAATTTATTTGAACTGCAAATTTTCATGTTGGGTTTCTGTATTTTACGCTAGATGTCTCTAACGTGGTCTTTGGTCTAGGTCTAGGCTAATTTTACATAAATTTTTTACATATAGTAAATTTTATTGCCTACAGGTTGGCTGCTATCTAAATTGAAACTTTTGCTGAGTACTGACTACTCTTAATAGATGATAAAAATTCACACATTTAGAAATTTTTAAATTTTCCTCAATGCTCCATTCTCTTGACAGTCACAGATATAAACAGTCAACAGATATAAGCAAAAATCGCAAATAACAAAAAATAAATAAAAACAAACAAAGTTTGCTCGACCTCAAGAAGAATTTGCAACACAAGCAAATTCCGCTATGCAAGCATAACTCTTGATTAAGAAAATATACATACCTGAGGACATTGCTTTACCATATCCATGCATTTATAGTGTTCTTTTGTGTATCGCGTTCTAGAACTCCCATATACTGGAGAGAACAAATTGTTCTGTCGATTGAAGCAAACTATTTCTACTGTTCGCTTCATTTATACATCTTCTATGAAAATGTATGAGGCGTTCATTGTGTATATTTTGTTCTGCTCTGTTCTGCGGACACAAAAGAACACAGCTATTGTGAATCATTCAGAAATTGTAAGATCAGAAATGCTGACATTAGAATACTGATTTTTAATTTTATGTATTACAATTCTGCAATAATTTCGCTCTAGAATTAATAAGAGCCACTGATTGCTTTGTAACTAATTTGTATAAATAAACAGGGATTTATCAAAATAATTGTTCGTAAAGTTTTATCAGCTTGAAAATATATGCGGAAATTAAATATATTTATTTGAAAATTTCTAACGACAAATCACAACCCAAGTACTGGCACCTGACCATAAGTCAAGACAATAATATTTAAAATCCGTTTGGTAAGTCTAAATCAACAACCTCAATTGTAAAAATTCGTCCTATTTCGTCAAATTAGTGCAATTCAATTCCGATTAAATTATTAAACTTAGTTTTTGTTACAAATATGTGTACATACATAGATAAATTGATGCCCACATTGAATTCTTGTATTTACATAAAAAAGTAGTTGTAGAATGTAGATAAAGTTTATTATGTCCATTGATATAAGTCGCTATGTATGTATGCATATAGAATCTGATGGAACAGTCAAAACTCTTTAATTTCCATATTCAACTTAGTTTATATCTCGTTTATCGATTAAACAAAGGGACAAAGGAGAAAAAAAAACGCGAGTTTTGAAAGGTATTGTGGCCACTAATATCTCATTGGCTTTCTTGGCATTAAATAAACGCGTAAACAAAATAAAAAATAATAGTTTTTCTCTTTTTGTTAAACGTGAAATGACACAGACGGGTATGAATATTAGTAAGGTTTTAGGTTTGAGCGGCACATCTATGCACCGTGGAAGTCTGTCATTTCGGGTAAGAAATACATTAGGAAAACTTATACCTCATTCAGTTTTTTTCGATATGCAGGCGCCTTTACTACGTTTTGCTCCAACCTATCGGCTTGAAGCGAAGCGTCCTTTAAATCGTGAAATTTGTGAAAACATCATAAAACGAGTTATGGAACAAGTTCTAGAGGACTATCAATATACTTCAAAATATGCACAAATCTTATGTAAGCATCTCAGTGAGGAGGTCAAGACTCGTATTAAAATTCAGAATTTCGACAGGTAAGTAAACCAAGTTAATGTTAATAATGATCTAATTTATGTTAATAATATATTTATTTGTATTATGTATGTTTAGGTATAAGTTGATATGTCTTGTGACCATTGGAGAAAAATTCTTGCAAGGCTATAATTCTATGGTGGCGTTTCTTTGGGACAGTGAAAGAGACGGATATATATCTTGCGTTCATGATACGCCTACCTTCTTTGTGGTTGTAACACTTTATTACTTTTACTATGATTAGAAAATTTTTGCGAAATATTTTTTTTTTGTTTATGTGAGAAAATTTGATTGCTTTACTGTGTATTTGTATTACATATATTTTATATAATTTTAAAATTATAAATGAACACTTTAGCTCAAAGTTTATAAAAATGATTAAATTGGAATTGCAGTTTTTAATGTAATTAATCTTAAAATTCCTACTACCATAACCATTCCTAGAGTCTGTCTTGTAATGTAATACTCGCGACAAGTGTTATCCGCGGACGTGCTCCGTCCGATCCTTACAAGCGCTGTTAATTATCGAAAATTCGAATTCTTTTCCGAGGATTCGAAGCTACGAAAAAATATCGAATATCGAAGCTTCGAACCTTCAAATAAAAGAAATGCGAAGCTTCGAAACTTGTGTCCTGTATTTTTACCTACTTGAGCTAAGATTTGGCACACTTTTCGCCGATTTCACAATGTTGGTCTATGCTTTCGCTCAGGTTCATGGTTTCGCTCAACTGATTGTACTATTTCACTGTGTTGGTTCAAATATTGAACTTGGTGGTTCAAAATTGGCTTGAATTTGAGTCACCGTTATAATGAGAGTCGACAGCTATTGCGGCGGAATGCATTAGTGATAGTAGTTATTAATATATTTTTATTATAACAGGAACGTGTTTGTGTATCACGGAATTTCTACTAGAATTTCGAAAATGTATGTACTAGCAGTAACGCACCCAGGATTTGGCTTTGGGGGGGGGGGGGACCATAGGTGTCCCAAATCCTAACAAGTCAGAAAAATAGGGCTTTAAAGTCGCGTCCTGCACCCATCTGAGCACTTAAGGACTGCTATTGTAGATTAAAAGGTTTTATTTTATTTTATCGGACTTTGTAATAATATACAGACCACATTTTATACGTAATTTGTAAATTATGTTCAGAAAACTGACATTCTGGAGGGGGACCGGTCGCGTTCGTCCCCCCCTCGGTGCGCCCCTGTGTACTAGATTATTTTCGACATCTCCGCGCCCCGCTTAAATAGTTCCCAATTTAAAAAAGAGCGCATTCTTTAAATTTGAAGATCTTTCTACTCTCGCAAAACTCGCCATAACTCGATATGGTTAAGTCCGATCAGAAAACAGATTTATCTATTCGTCTTATCTATTGGCCTATGGTGCTTTAGGGTGAGGGCTAAGAATCGCCGGCGGGGGGTGGTTCCAATGCGACATGTTGCACATCAAATTAAAGATCTCGCTGAGTACTATCCATTAATATAATAATTTTTCTTCAAAAACTTCCATAGTAAGCTTTACCTCGAAAAACGCCTTTTTTGCAAGTGGGTCAAATACACCCCAGTTTTTATATTTCGCATAAAATTTTTCCATTCCTCCTGTCGCATCCATAAGTATTCTGTTGTTAATATTTTTCTATTACAGACCGAGTTTTCAAGACAACAGTCCTGCAAAATCACAAGTTTAAAATATGTCCATTTTTCACCAAATAACGGCCATGTTTTTAGTAATATTATACTTTCTGGAAAGAGTACAACAAGATAATACAATCTTCTCAATATGTACTTACGCAAAAAGATAACATAATCAGGTTTAAAAAATAATCAAAAAGGAATGAAAAAAAAAACAAACAACTTGGCATCATTCAGTATTAAAAAAAACTGGTTAAATGGAAAAGAAAAGGATAAACAGAAATACAATGTAAAATAAGAAAAGAGAAGATAAATTTTTAGGCTACGAGGTTAGTGCTAAGGGCATTCGCCCATTACAGAACAAAGTCGAGTCTATCACGGTTTTTGGTCTACCAACCTTAGCCAAGGATCTACGTAAGTTCATCGAGATGATTAATTTCTACCGTAGATTTTTACCAAATGCCGTAGAAAGCCAATTCAAACATCATGGTCTTATCAACGGTAATAAAAAGAACGACAAGACGCCGCTGAAATGGAGTAGTAAAATAATCGCTGCTTTTGAAACATGCAAGAGAAAACTCGCTAATGGAACACTTTTATCTTATCCAGATCAGAATGCTCCATATGTACTACAAGTAGATGCATTCGACAGAGCTGTGGAAGCCGCATCACATCATATGGTGGATAATGAACTGCAACTCCTAGGCTTCTATTTATAAAAAAAGTATTGCAATTATAATCGGGAGTTTTTGGCTGCATATATTTTCGTCACATGCTCGAGGGTCGACCATTCACCATTTTGACGGATCACAAACCGCTTACGTACCCTTTTCAATGAAAATCCGATTAGGCATCTCGGCGCGTCGTCCGACATTTAGATTTCATCGGCCACTTTACTACCGATATCCGTTACATCAAAGACACAGATAATATAATCGCAGATTTTTTATCACGAACAATCATGAACCTTGGATTAATCGAAACAATCGATAATAATACAATCGGCATTAATTATGATGCCATCTCGGATCAACAAGTAAATGACGAATTCAGCCAATTAAAGCACAACAAGTTAATCCAAATAAAGAAATTGCAATTACCTGGAGCATCAAAACATATGTACTGCGAAATATCCACCGGTCATGTTAGGCCATATATTCTAACAGCTTTTCGGAAAAATGTGGTCAGAAAAATCCATAACTTGACTCATTCAGGCGCTCGATCAAACGACTTTTCTGAAAAGGAATGCAAGAGAATGGTCCGAGTATGTTTACCATGTCAGAAGGCAAAAACTAACTGCCACAACAAAGCAGCGTTACAAAAATACATTTTGCCTTCTGGACGATTCGAACATATAAACATCGATTCACAAGATGACCAGAGGCTATTGCCATTGCTGATCAAACAGCAGAAACAGTGGCTGGCTAATGCTTTAATTTTGGGATGGTTTGTGAAATTTGGTTTACCATCCAAAATCCCCAGTGATCAGATCGTCAATTCAAATCTTCACGAATTGTCACGAGTACTTGGTTGTCATCATTGGCGAAATACAAGTCAAAGTGAGTCAGGGTTGCCCTTACCTTCCGTAAAAACAATACTAAAGTGGAACTCGTTAATAAGACTTGCTCCAGGATTATCACATAGATACATACAATATTGGATATATTAATCAAGAAAGCTCCTGAAATGCCTGAAATGAAAAGAAAATGCATTTTTCTTTTCGGTGAAATGTCAATAAACAGGAGTTGGAATATACAGGGTGTCCCGAATTAGGATGGCCATATGAAAGGAGGTGGTAGATCCCGGTAAGAAACGAAAAAAAATGTATGGGAGGGGGGGGGGGGTCTAACTTCATCCCCCCTGGGAGCTACAGGGGTTTGAAGTTTTTTCCCAGTGTTGAGTAAGTGCTTCAACATATTTCCCAATATCTACTAGGTGTTTTTAAATATCGGAATGCGTCTTTTTCTAATCGATGGATAATCAATTGCCCATTAAGGAGGTTTGAAATTCTTTTTCCTGTTGTTAATGTCTTTGAAGTTATAGCCCTTCAAAGTCAAAAAATTCATTTTTTCGGATTCAAATGAAATTATCTCAACATTTTACCCTATAATTTTTGTATTTGTTTCGGCTTGGAAGTAAGTCCAATCGGTGCGCTATAAGTCTTCACGGCACATAAAAATATTTGACCGTTCTCAAATCATAACGTAAAATGTGCAGGTCTTACCTGAATCCCATTTTATGAATTTAAGGTTTTCACCAGAACAAAGTGAAACAAAGTGAAACCTTTTTCTGAAATAACTACAACAATTTTCAGTAATCTATTAAAACAGCAAATTTATTCGAAAATAATGATGACAATGCGGTGATTGTACTACAATTGCACTAACTCATGTACGCTTGATTAGTCACATTTAAAGCAATTTAAAGCAAACCATAAATCAATTCCAGTTTTTGGACTAATTGCAGGTAATCTAAAGGATTGTTTTAGGGGCACGTGCATTACCTGTAAATTATGCGGTTTGAATATTTACATTTTGTACTAAGCTATTTTTCTAAGTTTATTTTGATCCATAAATTTTATTATCCTCTATGGTTTGTGGTCAAAAATACCACTCACTGTAAAAACATTTTCATGGTGGGGTGTGGATAATTAAGTGTCCCTTAGGATATAAATTGCAGTTTTACTAAATATGTAATCATTAGTCCACATCTTTTTAACTGATAAAAAATAAAAAGTAATAAATAAAAAGAAATGCCTGGGTATAGTAACGAAGAATACGCTGATTTTGTATATTTTTACGGCGCTGCTCTAGGAAGTAGTCGAGAGGCTCGAAGACTTTATTCCGAAGCATTTCCTCAGCGTTGAGTACCACACAGATCCATGTTTGCAGCAACTTACCAAAGATTGCGGGGGAGTGGAGCAGTCAGCAGACGAAGGAGAGACGCCCGACGACCAGCATTTATGGTCGAAGTGGAAGAACGAGTTCGACATCTTATAAGAAGACACCCTGCAATTAGCATAAGACTGAAGTCATCTGTTTTTAGGATAATACACGACACCAACTCCAGAATGCACCCATCCCATTTGACACCTATTCAGGAGCTCTTACCCATGGATTTTGGGAAGCGATGGGAGTTCTGCAACTGGATCCTTGAACCTGACGTGGAAGACTACACATTTTTGGAATTTTTTCGAATACATTTTCTGTTTTAATAGATTACTGATTCTGGTGAAAACCTTAAATTCATAAAATAGGATTCAGGTAAGACCTGCACATTTTACGTTATGATTTTAGAACGGTCAAAAATTTTTGTATGCTGTGAAGACTGACTTATAGAGTACCGATTGGGCTTACTTTCAAGCCGAAACAAATACAAAAATAATAGGGTAAAATGTTGAGATAACTTCATTTGAATCC
Source organism: Dioctria rufipes (assembly GCA_963924295.1). Taxonomy (NCBI): domain Eukaryota; kingdom Metazoa; phylum Arthropoda; class Insecta; order Diptera; family Asilidae; genus Dioctria; species Dioctria rufipes. The sequence goes on along the minus strand of OZ002740.1, from coordinate 278,726,082 downwards.
AAAAAAATTAATTTTTTGACTCAAAATTTGACTTTGAAGGGCTATAACTTCGAAGACATTAACAACAGGAAAAAGAATTTCAAACCGCCTTAATGGGCAATTGATTAGTCATCGATTAGAAAAAGACACATTTCGATATTTAAAAACACCTAGGAGATATTGGGAAATATGTTGAAACACTTACTGAACACTGGGAAAAAACTTCAAACTCCTGTAGCTCCCCGGGGGGGGGGGGGGGAGGAGTGAAGTTAGACCCCCTCCCATACATTTTTTTTCGTTTCTTACCGGGATCTACCACCTCCTTTCATATGGCCATCCTAATTCGGGACACCCGTATAATGAAAGATGACGTTATGTATGGATTCACTCAACATTCATTTCTTGGGAGGAAAGACAAAATATCCTCTTCAGTGATGTTGCTTATGATCAGAGACTTGAACTAGAAACGAGCTACTGGTTACTTTGCGGGACCGATAGATAGAGAAAATTTGTGCGCGATAGTAATAGAATATATTAAAATGCTAGGTCAAGTTTTGTACAATGTTTTAGGTATTACGTGTGACCAGGGTACAACAAATACGTTATGCTTCAGAAAAATGGGCGTTAAAAAAGAAGAACCATATTTCTTTGTTGGAAATTGTAAAATTTATGCATTTTATGATTGCTCTCACCTTTTTAAAAGTATTTTTTGCAACAGGTTATGTTCTAATGACATTAAAGTGGAAACCGAAACAATTTTTTTGAATACAATACGCGACGTATACAATTATGATAATGGTTATACTGGGTGGCGCAAAAGTACTGGCACTATAGAAATTACTTATAAATTTATATGACATCTCCTGTCATTCTTATATTGAAAATTGTGTAGTAAACAAATGTAAAATTACTAAATATAAACATGGACCGTTATTCTCCCCAAGAATGTGGAATAATCGTCTCAATGTTTTTAAGGAATAATTTATCACTGATAAAAACACAACGTGAATTTCGTCGACGAATTCACCGCCGTCCGGCACCGATTGGTTGCACAATGCGACACTTTTCCCACACGCCTCGAGGCAACTGGCGCAACATTGGATAAACTTAAGTCTAGCAGACCAAGAACAGGCAGCAGAAAATTCGATGCTGTGCGCGAAGATGAGGAAGAGTGTCCAGAAACAGCAACGAGGCGACGTGGCACGGAATTGATCATTTCCAGTCGGACTCTGTGGCGTATTTTGGTTAAATACTTGGAATATGTTTCCGTATAAAACTCAGATGGCTCACCAGCTGCTGCCTACTAACCACCGAGCTCGTCTAGAGTACAGCCAGTGCGTCATAAACCTCAACCTTGAAGAGGATGTTTTTTTTTTTTTCAAAATTGGTTATGAGTGACGAAGCGCCATTCCATCTCTCGGGGAATGTCAATAAGCAGATACTCACTTTTGTGGCACTGAAAATCCGCGCATTATTCAAGAAACACCTTCACACTTACTAAAAGTTACTTTATGGTTTGGCGTCTGTGCTAAAAGAGTGATCGGACTCTAATTTTTCGAAGACGCTGCAGGCAATGCGATAACTGTCACTGGCGAGCACTACTGAACCATGTTGCGTGAGTTCTTGATACCCAGTTTGGATGAATTTGGGCTGGAGCACATCTAGATTCAACAAGACGGCGCAACGGCACACACAGCGCGCGACACTATGGACTTAGTGAGGGACGCTTTTCCAGGCCGTGTTATCTCTTGTTTTGGCGATTTGCCTTGGCCTGCAAGATCACCTGATCTGACTTGTCCAGACTTCTTTCATTGGGGTTATTTGAAATCACTGGTGTATGTGGAAAAGGCACAAACTCTCGCAATCCTAAAAGAAAACATTCATCACGAAATAAGGAACATATCGCAGGAAGGTTACGGCAATCTCTGGAGGTCACCATTTAAGAGACATCATCTTCAAATCCTAATGCGACGAAATTTCATGGCACATATATACATATATAAAAAACCAATTTTAGTTTTCTAATTTAAAAAAGAAGTTGTAGCTGAACCAAATAAGGTCATTAATTTTGCGCCACTCTGTATAAGAGCAATGTATTAGCTGTCATATTTGCACATTGAACTAAATAATTTTGATAGAATGTCAGTGAAGCTAGCAACGCACATTTTGAGCCATACAATGTCAGCAGTTATTTTAACTTCAGTTAATTTAGGTTGTTTTAATGAAATAAGTAAAGATACAGCTGTAAGTACTGCATGCTTCCTTTCGATAATGAAAACAGTGTCATGAGATTTTCCACAAATCCAAATAGATGCGCTATCAATTGAAAATTTAAATGACGCAAAATTTGGATCGCTACATAGATACACATTGGAATGAAATGCCCTTATTGTTCCGATGGGTTCCTTCAAACGATAAACGTTATGGAAATATTATGGGATGATGAAAACTTACGCAAAAATACCATAATACTAGCCATCTCAATCAGGATTCCATTGGAAACATGATATCTTGGATCTTTGTCAATACACACACGCTCAAGCTTTTGAAGCTGAATTAAGTAAAATTACATGAGCACTCCAATCATACTACAGTCATAAGTAAAAAGGCGAACTGTTTTTCAACAGCCAGTTTTATTGTATATTTTTTCCTTTTTCCAAAATTTTAATGAATACCCAACTTAAATGAACATCCAACATAATAATAATTGTTATAACCTAGATGATGGCAGAAATAAAGCTACTTGAGCAAAATGGATTAGGTACCTACGCATATATTGTCTGTTTGGTCTTATACCAATTCTACCTTTTTTCCTTGTTTTAATAATTCTTTACTTCAGTCATTACCTCTTCAGTATTCCAGCATTATCTAAATTTTAATGTTAGAACCTACAAAATGGAAATGCGATTTTTTTGGTGATATTTATTGAGAATAATTACTCCACTTCAATCGAACGAGGTATCAGATAGCTGACAAGCATCTACATCTATAGTATAATTTGTGTTATTGCCACGAAAGCTACTACAGAATCTCCTCTTACTTTCCAAGAAAACTCCAAATCAATACATTAAATAGCTACTGCCTATCTACATATGTAAATTCGTCCTCTTAGAGTTTTTATTTTCAAATAATACTCTAAAAAACCGCAAGCCTCCGTCTTCAAAACGATAAAGAATTCTAAAATACGAGTATATCTCTTAAAATATATTCCTACAATAGTAAACAGAGCTGATATTGTCCCACAATATAAATTTCTGTGCAAAATTCATTATTCTTAAAATCAATCAATATTATCCAAAATCAACTAAATAACTTTTACTTTTATATCCATCATACACTTTTTCTAAAACAAAATACCTATTCTCCCTAATATAATTATGCCCCATAATAATTTTCATAAATGAGAGCTACAATCAGAAGTGAGTTTAAAAGTTATTAGTGAATAAATAACGTTGGAAATTAAATTTTATATATGTAATTTTACTCCAATATTCATATATGTATGTAGATACGTAAATTGTGCCACCTAATAATAATTAAGAAACTCATTCCTGAAATTTCCTAAACGGGCATTACAATAAATTTTCTAACCGAAAATAAAATATTCGCTGCCTCGCAGGGGTTGTACATCGTGCGGCATCATTGAGAAAACCGTGCACATTTTTGGGCACATATTAAAATCAATGCCAATAAGGATTTGTTTTTGTTTTCAAATTGCATATTTTTGTGCGTTTCATATTCCGGTGAGCTTTCGAAACAGAAATCGTGAGATATTTTTCAGTGGTAACTCACTTTAACCATTGATTATGTATATATAGATGTACCCATAATCATTCGCGTCTTAGAAAAGAGATGTCGCTACTTGCAAAAAACGTGATAGAAAATATGGGACAAAAAACAATTTTTGCAGCATATAAAGTTAAAATATTCAAAAACCAAATAAAAACAATATCCAGCTATTAAAAATTCTTTTATTAAAGGTTTTAAAGCTGGAATTAATAATTTATAGACAAGTAGCGACATCTCCTTTGTAATACGTCAATGATTCTGGGCACATTTATAAGTAAATAATTAAAATTTCTCGTTTTCATATATTTTGCATACAATTTATAGTTTTTGATACGTTTCATCGCCGTCAGATGGGATGAGGTGCTTTGAAAAGTTCTGCGGGCCTGTATGCTCAAAAATGTGTTGCCACATGAAAGCTATTATAAAACTCTATCCCAGTCGAGAATCTATTCATTACTTCATTCATGAAGTAATGAACATATGTACACTAATATGCATTTCCAACACCAGTGAATTTTAAAAGAGAGATCTCCTTGGAAATTTGTGCATTACTCTTTGACAATTTAGTCTTTGATTAATTTATTGGTAAATGGGAGGGGGTGGGGGGGGGGGTAAAAATAAGGATTAATTTAAGCATTACTAAGCCATCCATGAATTTTTTTGAAGTAAATGTAAGGGTGAAAATAAAACTAAATTTCAGCATTGCTAAGCTATCTATAAATTCTTTGAAGTATAGTTGCTTGAAGTATAATGCTGCGTTTCCTTTCTCGTTCAGAATGAATTTTTTCAATCTATGTTGTTCTTTTTCTCGGGACGAACGATATATTTTCAATCTGTCATCGCTTTTTTCGGACTCCGAATCGTTCTGAAGTTTTTCCCGGATTTAAGCAGAACGATTTTAATTTGTATTCGTGAATGGGTTGTTTACAATTAGTACGAGGTGGTAATAGTTTAGTTTAAGTTGCTTTTGTTGGAAAATGGCTTTATTTATCATAAACAACAATTTTAACGAATTTATACTTGGTTTTATCAAATGGAAGAAATGTCAAACTCTTGAAATGGTTCTGTTTCGTTCCTTTTCTGTGAGCAGAGAATTAAATTATTTTCATTTCATTTCGTTTATTTCAATCTACGGAATAAATCCTACAGATTACAAGAATTTATACAAATATCAGTATGTATATAATACTGAATTCATCAAAACAAATCAGAAGTTATTTAAAAACTAAACTAATTACAAATCTATAAAGCTTAAACGGAAAAATTCCAAAATATTTATCTTAAATCTCTCTCTAGATATATTAAAATCATGTAATGAATCAACCAAGTTGTAGTTAGAAATAGCCTGTGTGATAGGTTCACGGTAACCAAAGTTCGATCTATGAAAGGGTACAACCAATAAACGTCTAGGACGAATATATCTTTGAGGCACATAGAAGGGAATTAAAGATAGCAGTTCTGGACATGAAATCCTACAACTAAGTACATCATGGACCAGCATTATTGAACTTATGACTCTTCTAGACTGTAAGGAATGCAATCCTAATAAAAGACAACGTGATTTATAGTCTAACGTAAGATCCCAATTTAGTTTTGACACAGCAAAACGTGTAAATTTTCTTTGAATCCGCTCAATACGTCTAATATGAGTTATTTGAGTAGGCATCCATACAACGGATCCGTATTCTAAAACGGACCGTACCAATGAAAAATATAGTGATTTTAATGTTAAGGGATCTTTAAATTCACCTGCCTGCCTCTTTAAAAATCCTAGCAACTGAAAAGCTTTAGATGTAACATAATCGATATGCTCTTTAAACGATATCTTCTTATCAAATATTACACCTAGATCAGTTATACTTGAAGGTCTGTCAAGAATAACATTTCTGACACTATAACGAAAGGATATGTGATGTGCTAAATGGTAAAATGACATAGCTTTGCATTTAGAGGCATTTAGTTCGAATGAATTTGTTACACACCAGGATTCTAGACTATTCAAATCCTGTTGAAGCTCCATGCAATTACTAAAGGTATTTATAGTCATAAAAAGCTTTAAATCATCTGCAAAAAGAAGGCAGTTAGCAAATGAAAAACAGGAGATAATATCATTGATGAAAAGAATAAACAGAATAGGACCCAAATGACTTCTTTGTGGTACGCCTGACTTCACATGAATCGCCTGAGACTTGCAGTTACCAATTTTCACGAACTGTATGCGGCCAACCAAGTATGAACCAAGCCATCCCAACAAGGAAGAGTGGAAGCCAAGTGATCTTAGTTTATTAATCAAAAGTGTATGATTAATCTTATCAAAGGCTTTCGTGAAATCTGTATAGATCACATCAGCCTGTTTACCTGACTCAATAGCATTGATTACCTTATTAGAAAAAATTATTAAATTAGTATTAGTAGATTTTCCCTTAACAAAACCATGTTGTTCATCGCAGATCCCGAGTTTTACGGAGTCGTAAATTTTTTCAGTAACTAAGGACTCTAACAACTTAGGAATTGGGTGAAGCTTTGAAATAGGGCGATAATTGTCTATCATATGTTTTGAGCCACTTTTGAAAACAGGTGTAATAAAAGAAGTTTTCCATTTATCAATAAAATATCCAGAAGACAGAGATGAATTAAAGATATACGTTAAAGGAGAAAAGAGTGAAGAAGCACACATTTTCAGAAGTCCAGTAGATATCAAGTCAGTCCCGTGGGAATAATTAATTTCTAAAGTAGAAAGGGCTCTCCAAACATCTTCCTCTCCCAACGATATCGCACCCAAGTCCACCATTGATGGGAGATATGAGAAATCACAGCCTGATGAGGGCATATTAGAATCATTATAAACGGATTCAAAGTAAGTAGCAAACAAATTACATATAGATTGAATATTATTTGAGGAATTGTTTCCAAGATGCATTAAGTTGGGATAACCTGTACCAGAACGCTTCTTATTTATATATGTCCAGAATGCTTTAGAATTTTTTTTAATCTTGGATTCTACGTCCCATAAATATTGCTTATGCAGAAATCTATGCAAGAATTGAAATTCGCGGCGTAGACGAAAAAAATTATTTCTATCAGCACTACTCCCACTTCTTTTATATGCTTTATGAGCTTTACTTTTAGCATTCCTTAGACGTAACAAACTACGATTATACCAAGCAGGGTGTAAGGTGTTCTTTCTCTCTTTTGACGGCACCAAAGCGTTGATACCATCCATTAAAATACCAGTGAACCGATCATACATTTTACAAAGATCATTACAAACATATATTACAGACCAGTCAATAGAATTAAAATATTCATTTAAAACATTAAAGTTGGTATTTAAGAAATCGTAATATTTAACTACTGTATTACTAGAGTATACAAAACTATAGGCAGATAAACATAGTTCAATAGGTTTATGATGGAAATCAGTTGGAATTAATGGATTTTCTACTTCCTTTACGCTAGTACATAGTTCCATATCAACAAAAGCAAGATCCAAAAGCTTATTAAACGGATTAAAAACGATATTTACTTGCGATAAATCATGCTAAAGAGATTGTCAATTACGTATGACTCAAATTCTTGCGTTACATTCAAGGGAAAAAACTTCTTGTCCTCATCCGACCAGGTCCAAGAGATATTACTTAAATTAAAATCGCCAACGTAACAAATAGAATCACTTCCATCAATTGAATGTGAAATAGCAAAAACATTGTCAATATGCAGTTTATATAGTTCCATGCTGCTTTTTGGTGGAATATAGCTCACACCGAGGTACAAGTGATTATTATGTTCCCCTTTCATCTTTAAGGAAACAATAAGCTGATCTATGATACCAATGCTACATGATAAATTGATTTCCTTACTGATCAAACTCGAACGGACTGCAATCAATACTCCACCACCCCGATTATGACCAGTGTCTTGCTGAGATCGATCTTTCCGATAAACATTATAAAAAGACTCATTAAACAGTTCAGAAGAATAAATGCCACTATGAAGCCAAGTCTCTGTTAGAATAATCACATCATAATCATTTTCTATTACAGCCAAGTAAAAAGCATTTAATTTAGTTCGCATTCCACCAACATTACAATAGTAAATAGACAGACTCGTTTTGTCTGATAGCACAGATAATGACGACACACCAAGCTGTATTAGTTGGGGAGCACAATATTTTGTGTTTTTTCGTCGTTTTTTGGAATGAACTTGAATGACCGAATCGTAACTCCAGCTGGCCAGAAAGAAGAACATAGTAAATCGTCTGCAAGATGTTGAGGTACCCCAAGTTTAAACGTAACGTACTTTAGAGTATTGATGTCGACATCTTTTTTAGTAAGACGTTTACAAGTTAAGTGATCAACAGTAACCTTTAGCCGATGAGCGCAAAAACCAATCAAAGATTCTTCAGAAGTGTCAGGATGGAGTCGAGAAATATGCAACCATTTCAAAGCACCAACAACTTTCAAATCATTGTTAGTGTAATCAGATCCAATTACTCTTTTATGCGATTTTTTCTTTCTTGCAACCGTTGACCATTTTTCAGCATCAGCAGCATCATTAATAGGCAGAGCATCATTAACCATTATAGTAGGAGTAGAAGTTGAAGTCACTGTGCTCAGCGGATACAGATGAAAAATTTTCGACTTGCGGTATTTCAGTTGCAATTCTCAAATTTGGTTTAGAGATAACGGCTGCCGGTAATGAACGAGATGAACTCATGTTTACCTCTTGCTGTGCTGCTTCTGGTAATGATTGATTTGGGAACCTTATTCTATCACTTCTTAGTGACATGAATTGATTTTTCAGATCTTTAATTACATCACTTAGATTAGCTATTATTGAACAGAGCTCATTATAAGGTAAAACAGAGCAATTCGGGCACTTCCACAACACACTCTTATTTAGCGTTAGAACTCTTAAGCACTCATCATCAAGTCTAGAGCAACGCTTATGAAACAGATTTTTGCAAAATGAGCATACAATTTTAGTTTTTTCAGTACACACCGAATCACATTTTCCGCAGGTTAAAGACATAATCACGAATTTAATTAAGTAATAACTAGAAAAACAACGCACCAATTGTAAAGATAATAAAATCAGGAAAGGCAAGCAAATGCAACCGCACTCAACGAACGCCGGTACATGACATCGTTCTGTCAGTTTATACAGATTCATTCAGAACGAGAAAAGTAACGCAGCATAATTAAAGTCATTGAAACTCTCTACTAAAATTGTGTACGAAAACTAAAAACTTTAATACGCAAACTTAAATCTGGTGCCAAAACGGAACGTAAAGACTAAAACGGAAAATTTAGTTAAGGTTATAATTAAGAGAACAAGAAAAACCAAAATCTTCCACCGAAAACTTTATTAGTGCTTTTTTTCGATTTAAACATTCTATCCAGGCTCATTTTAACCGTTGAAATGTTTACTTTAAAATGTTCTATATATGTTGATGGTTTATTTTTGAAGAAACTACTTAAATTGCGAAAAACCAAAAAATGACTTGAGATCACGAATTTTTCAATTTTTTTTATGATTTTCAATTTTTTTTTATTATTTATGTAAATAATGGATTAAATTTCAATGACAGAATTTACTTTAATTTAATATTACTAAAGGTGAACCAATTTAATTGAAGACAGTGGCGGTAATCATCCTGAAACTATTAAATGAATAACAAATTAATAAAAAAATCTTTTAAGTTATGCATATAAAACGTGATAGAAATATTTACACATAAATTGTGAATTCTGAAACTCATATTAGAAAGGTACATAGAATAGGTACTTATAAAACGTTCGAGTCCGCTTAAAGTTGGCGAGGATGGGGGAAGATTAAGAGGGGTTGGGCCAAGAGAGTAGGCAAGCTCTTCATTTTGGAGTAGTACCTATTCAGTCATCTACTTATGTGGAAGCATTTAGGATAATGTCTTTTAGAACACCACGTGAAGATTGAGTATTTTAATTAAAACATACATATATCAGAAAAACGGCTTATCAACAGGAATCAGCTGTTGTCATAAAATAGCAAGGCAAATAAATTATTTTAAAGTAGTATCTATTTCTTTTAAGCTCCCGAAGACACCGATGCTTCAATAATAAATAAATACAGTTGAACAAAACACGTCATGGGTCAAGATATTGATAGTACTTTTGCATCAACTAAATTCATATAGTCTCAGTATTTTTTTTCACAAACCATGACAGGGAATGAAAAGGATTAATTTTATACATCTAATTGTTTCAAACACGAAATGTACACAAATATAATAGTAGTTTTTCACTCTTTTTCGGGTTGCAATACATCTTCCGATTTTGCTTGAAAAGGAAAAACATAATTATTGAACAACAAAAATTTATCAAGCCTAGCTAGTATTTTTTTTTTAAGATGCAGACCAAAAAATCATTGCAAAAAATGGGTCTCAATTTATAGCTAGTATTCGGGTATTTACAAAAGAAAAAAATGGATATGTCATTAAATCAACAACTGCCAACTAACAAGTATATTTTCAAATTGGAAAAACTACCCTCAACTGAAGGAACATCTGCACAACCCTGCTGTAGAGTTTATTACCAATTGCAGACTTGACTTGGTTATTTGGATAACCAGCCCGATAAAAAAAAACGTTATGTAATGGGGCTAGAATGAGCATCTAGGTAGACTCGTGCCCAAATTTATCCCAGACTGTTCAGACTTAATTCCCGAAAAATTATTAAGAAGTATTAGCTGCAGCTGTGAAAGTGGTTGTAGTAAACAAAGATGTGGCCGCCGAAAATACGACTTAAAATGTACCAATTTATGCAGTAATTGTCATAAAAACTGCTAAAATAAAAATTTTTAATTATAACCTAAACTAAGTTTTCCGGTTGGTCTTTGCCAGTTATTAATTTTTTTTCTTTTGAAAAAAGCATTGGCACCAGTCTATAAGCGCAACTCACATAGACCGGCAACTCGGTGTCCGTGTCTTCAAGAATTCGGCAACTTCGGTCTGAAACAAACAAAAATGAACAAACAATTTCTTTTTATTTCCATATGAATCATAACTTTCACTCTGCTTAAGTTAACTCGCTTACGTTACCATAAGATCGCCATTACCCTGGGGTCTATTCTTGAATACCGAAGGCAGGCCCTGTATTCGTTATACTGTAAAAACCATACGGAATCGAAACATGTGGTATTCTTGAAATCCGCATTCGTTATCTACCGAATGCAAACCTTTTGTTATTTCACGATGGGTTAAACCATTCTTTACGCTAAACCACGAGTGAATTAGCTAGTATTTTACGGTTAATAATGAAAGAGAAAAGATGTGGGAAAACGTCATATGCTCTTAAACATAAAATAAGTAATTGAATTTCTAGAGGACAACCCGAAACTCAAATGGTGTAAATAAGATAACTACTTTAGTTCAAAAGATGTTACGCAGTTGCGGCAAAAGGTGAGTTCCATATTAAATTTTATACCTTGCGTGCAAAAGACTGGAAAAGTTTTCATCCGAAGCAGGCTGGATACTCTAAGTTCTGCCCTCCTATCTGTAGAGGAGTTGAAAACGCTTCCTCACTAAGACCTGATGCGCTTCATTAAGAGGACTGGAAGGTTTTGATGATCAAGCTTCTAGCAGGACAGCACAATGAGCCGCTCTGGCCTCTGTGCTTGGGATCTCTCCCCTGCCTTAAAAAAACTTAAACAGTGTGTTTGCTCCAAGGTGGTCCATCTAGAAAAGCAGAAGGAGGGTGTTTCGGAGTTACAGAGTGATTAATTTTTTTTAGGTTTTCACAAAACACCCTGTACATTAAAAAGTACATGGTGTATGGTCACCCTCTAAAGCTGATTGTATGTAGAGCAGTCCCGTGTCCCTCTTCTTTCAGGAGTTATGCGGGTCTAAACAAAAAACTGCAGATTTTCTTACTTTTTTTTTTATTTTGACCTCTATTTTTTTTTTTCAAAACTGTTTTTAACATAACTCTTATTTGTATAAAAACTGTAAACTGTAGACTCTCCTCTTTAATATGACCTATTACAGCCTATGTGCTATTTTCAGCCGTTAAGGAGTTATTAGCTCACAACCTATTCAGGTCATACCGAAATTAGACGATATTTCTTTAAAATGACTCTTTGAGAATAGGTTTGAGAATAGTTTTGGCAAGGCCAGGAAGTTGTGCATAGTAGACAGTGACCGTTCACCCTGTACTTCTTAAGATACAGGGTGTTTCGTGAAGGACTAGCATAATTTCTTAATCACCCTGTATCTTCCAAACAGTTGATTTGGAACCCCCCCCCTTGTCATACAATATTTTTTTCGTCTAGGTCAGTGTTTCTCAAAGTGGGGTACGCGTACCCTGAAGGGTACGCGAAAAAATATTAAGGGTACTCCAATAAAATATATATTTGAAAAAATATTTTTGTTAATAAAATTGAAAATTGTGAATTTATGCAAAAATAGCAACATTAAATGAAATTACGCAGAATGTGATTTAATGTGATTGAATATAAATATTTTTTTAAATATATAAAATATTTTGTAATAATACGTTGTCATTGAACATTTCTGCAACGTGGAGTTTACATTAACAATTTCTTTGCTGCGAAGTAATATCAATAGTGCTTTCAAATTAAAATATCAAAAGCTTATTGCAAAAAATATTGCATATGGTGCGGATATTTGCTAACTTAATTATAATTTTGGGGGAATAACCACGAAAATTTTGTTTGACAGTATCATAGACAAACTAATCACATACAAAGACTGGACATCAAAAATTTGCAACGCTTTTCTAGAATGTAAAATTAACGAGGCCTCGACGATGCCTCGACTTGGCTCTTGATGACGTGCCCAAAGAGTAAGCCATCAATGCCTCGCTCCATACAAAATCACCGTTGCCTCGATCCGATGAAGGGAACGCCACAATTTTTTCTTAGAAATTTTTTGGAAATTTCTTCCTTTGAATTTCTATGCATTGGCCGAGGTCGAGAGCAGGTCCTCGGTCCAATATAAAATCAACAATGAAACCTCGACCTAATGTAGGTAAGGGCGCAATTTTTTCTTAGAAATTTACTGGAAATTTTTTCCTTAGAATTTATACGCACTTTTGCAGGACGACAACAAAAATTGTTGGCCTTACCTACATCAGGTCGAGACATCATTGTTGATTTTATATTGGAGCGAGGCACCGCTCGGCGTCGGCCAATGCATAGAAATTCGTAGGAAGAAATTTTCACAAAATTTCTAAGAAAAAATTGTGGCGTTCCTTTCATCGCGACGAGGCAACGGTGATTTTGTATGGAGCGAGGCATTGATGGCTTACTCTTTGGGCACGTCATCAAGAGCCAAGTCGAGGCATCGTCGAGGCCTCGTTAATTTTACATTCTAGAAAAGCGTTGCAAATTTTTGTTCTACATGTCCAGTCTTTGTATGTGATTAGTTTGTCTATGACAGTATATTATTTTAATTCTTATTGTACTGAATTTTGCAGTGAATTTAAAAAATATTGAAGTGAATTTAAAAAATATTGAAGTGAATTTTAAATCTTACAGTGAATTTAATTGCAATATTTGATGAAATACATAAAAGTAAGTATTTTGTGTTAAGATAACGTAATATTTATAAATTTAATTTTTTTTCTGTAACCTATAAATAGCGATGGACCGATTTCTGATAAAATTAAATAAGAAAGGTCCAGGAGAACAAGAGCGTACGAGTAGTGTTGAGGAGAGCACATCGCAGGTAAATGAAGAAGAACATGCCAAAGACTTGGAAGAACCAGTTTCAAAAAAAAAACGTGAAAATTCCGAACTGTTAGAAAATAAAAAAATTCGTGGATATAATATAAATTTCCTCAAATTCGGATTTACTACAAACGCAAAAGTACCACCATTGCCAGTTTGTGTAATTTGTTGCGAAAAACTATCAAACCACTGCATGAAGCCGTCGTTATTAAAAAGACATCTGCATACAAAACACCCTGAATTAGTAGACAAAACACTTGATTTTTTCGAGAGAAAATTAGAAATTTTTAATAATTCCACTATTTCAATGAAAAAGTTTACTAAATTGTCAGAAAAAGGTTTACAAACATCTTTCGAAATTGCACAATTGGTGGCAAAATCAAGAAAACCACATACAATTGCTGAAAATCTTATTATTCCTGCTGCTGTAAAAATTGCAGAAATTATGTTCGATAAAAAGGAAGTAGATATAATAAAAACAATACCATGTTCGAATGATACTATTAAACGAAGAATTAATGATATGGCAGAAGATATCATAAAACAAGTTAATGAAAAAATAATTTTAAAAAAACAGTTTGCATTACAGCTTGACGAATCGACAGATATAGCAAACATGGCACAAATGATGGTATTTGTTAGATATATTGATGATAATGATGTACAAGGAATAAAAGAACACATATACTGTTGTAAAGAACTAAATATGAGAACTACAGCCGATGCTATCTTCAATTTATTGAATGAACAAATTGAAAAAAATGGTTTATCATGGAAATGGTGTGTGTCAGTCTGCACAGATGGAGCAGCATCTATGTTAGGTCACAAAAGTGGTCTAAAAGCTCGAATACAACGTGTGAATCCTTCAATAAAGTGGAATCACTGTATTATACATCGAGAAGTATTAGCTGCAAAGCAATTAAATGAAGATTTGAATTCTGTCTTACAAATAAGTGTGAAAGTTGTTAACTTAATAAAAACAAGATCGCTGAATTCGCGCCTTTTTAAAGTGTTATGTCTTGATATGGGATCTGAATTTACTACATTATTACTTCATACGGAAATTCGCTGGCTATCCCGTGGAAAAGTATTAAATCGACTTTTTACGCTAAGAGCAGAGATTGCCATTTTTCTACGAGAAATAAAATCCGATTACGCACAATATTTCGAAAACGAAATATGGATTTGCAAATTGGCATATGTGTGATATTTTCGATAAACACAACGACCTAAATCTTCAATTACAAGGAATTAATTCAAATATTTTTAGAACACGTGATAAATTAAATGCATTCAAGAAGAAAATATTGTTTTGGAAAAAAAATGTGTTAGAAAATGGAAAATTTACATCATTTTCACAGCTTATAAACTTTGTACAAGAAAACGAAATTATTGTAAGTGAAAGTTTCAAAACCACAATAACCACACATTTAGAAAATTTAGAATTAAACTTCGAACAATATTTTCCTAGCATGGATGAAGACGAATATAATAAAAAGCTTTGGGTTATAGATCCGTTTAATGATAAATTTATTGAGCAAGCCGAAATTTCAGATGTAATGAAGGAAAAACTAATGGAGCTTTCTGTGGATACCACAATGAAAATGGAAGAAGATGTTTCAACCTTTTGGCAAAAAATCAAAAATGAATATAGTGAATTAAGAAATGCAGCTCTTACAGAACTCTTGCCATTTCCAACAACTTATTTGTGTGAGGTTAGTTTTTCGGTATTAACGGAATTAAAAAATAAAATAAGAAATAGGTTGTGTCCCGAAAATGACATAATTCTAGCTTGCAGCAACATTAAACCAAGAATAGACATTTTAGTTGCAGCCAAACAGGCTCATTGCAGCCATTAATTTTTTTTATTTTTTATTATATATAACAAAAACTAATAAATATATTTATAATATATAACAAAAACTAATAAAAACTTATTGTTAGTTGTCAAAATTATTGTTTAGTTACATTTGGAAATTTAAAATTTTACAGGGGTACTTAAAAATTAAATAAATAACGAAAGGGTACTTTACGCAAAAAGTTTGAGAAACACTGGTCTAGGTGAGTACTGTCACATCCCGCCCTATGGACCACAATGAAGCAAACACCCAGTATAAATTCATATTAATTTTTTGTTATTGATATTATATTCAAAACAAAGCTAATAGAAAATTTTCAGAGTTCGCTAGATTTAAAATGTATGGTGAAGTAAAAAGCTGCACCGGGAAGAAATATTTACATGGCACTGGTGGAGGCTCTCCTACAAAATTGTTCTTATCCAGCGAAGAATTAAGAGTGCAGGCTATAACGATGGAATTGAGACGGATATCGTTATGGTGAGAAAGTTGTACATTAGTTTAAAAGTTTTATTATTGTTCACTTCTTTTAAACAGGGCTTAGATGAGAACACGTCAGCCTGGGGGGAGGATCACAACTAAAATGTTCGAGGGGTAGGAAAAAGTCGGAAGCAGTCGCTTTTATTTTTATCATATTTAAGTTAGATATCACAAAGCCCAATTTTCGGTTTGCTTTGGAGAACCTGTCGATAATATTATCTATATCAATGTCGATCACAGAGAGGGTACACATTAAGGACTCATATCTAGATATTATTTCTCGTGCAAGAAATAGAACCGATTCTGTCACGGATAAAGTAAACGACTGAGAGTGAGAACTTGCACCTTGATTCACATTCAAAGGAATAGAAGTAGAAGTTATGATATGTCACTGACTATTTCTTTTGATAAGAACTTAACTGATCTTGCTTTCTTCTGAAAAAAGTTATCAATGGTCTTATCAGTCTTCGGCTGTCCACTTTCGCTACTATTTCTACCTCCATCGCTAACTAGTGTAGCTACTTTATTCTTCTCCTATAAATTAAAAATAAATGTGAAGTTAAATTAAGCAACATTACTTGAATTAATACAAAAGTACAAGCAAAGCAACAGCAACTTTCGCGGAGGAAAGTGAGTGGTTTTTATTTTTATAGTCTTCCCAGAAAAATTGTAGAATCAATTTTAGTGGCATAATCCAACTGATCGTTTTCAGCAACCAATAGTGTATAAAAATTCGAAAGAAAAATATTCACGTAAATTTCTAAGAACAAAATGTATGCTTTCCAATGCTCATAAATATTTTTAGCGACCCAGATCAGCCAAGACACCTGAATCAATATAACTCTTTGGAACCATTGTCCACCACCAATACTGCATGAAAAAACTAAAGAAAAATTTTCAGATCTTTCTAGAAAACTGAATGCTTGTGCCCTTACCCGAAAGAGTAAATCACCAGAATCAATCCACCAATTCGTTTGGACCGTTGTCGGTCAATAGTTATTCATTCAAATTCTTAAGAACAATTTGTAAGTGTATTGCTAAGAAAAATTTAATGCTTCCCTACGAACGTAAAAACTTTGAACAACTCAGGCTTGAATCAGTGTTGCTATGAAAAATCAACATCAACGGATAGCTAGACGTTGATTGCATGGAACCAGGGTTCTACTGGAAGAACCGTAAATAAAATTTGTTAAGTCAAGGCGGTCGACGAAGTTGCCGTCGGGATTGATCAATTTTTAATTTTGCCGTCGTCGCTGCAGTACTACCAACAAAATCAAATGAAGGAAATTGTTGTGGCATTTATTTTTGTCAAGGTTGTAAGACGTCGCGTCAATTTCAAAACAATGGATTTTTATGAAAAATTGATTGAGGAAGTGCGAAATCATAAAATAATTTATGATATACAAAACAATCAGTATATAGATGAATTGACAAAAAAGACATGGTTTGGATGTATATTTCGAGGTGCTTAAATACAAAATTGTATAGTTGTGATATTTTTGGCCTTTAGTTTGATTTTAATTTATTTAATTTCTGTATTTTAAATTTTTCCTTTACACACTTTGGTTCATTGCAATTCTTTCAAAATAATATAAAATATTCTCGATAATAATCTGTTTCAAAACGCTCAAAACAAAAAACAAATGAAATTTCAGTATCATCTTCTTTCACAATCGCAGCTCACTGCCTGTCATTGCAATTGTACTCCCAATTTTTCGACTACCTGCTTTGACAGGTAAAAAAAATGTTGTGATCGCTGACCAATTTCTTAGAAACCATAACACTTTTTAAACTCAAAATTGTGTACTCTTTCATATATATAGGGTGATTCAGATCAAATACCTTCGGGTATACCACGCGAATCCTTGATATAAGCTGATCAAAAAATTCTTCCTTTAGGAGTTGTGGCCAGTTGAAGATTTCGCCAATATTCGTGGACCCTGATGTGAATAAATGAATATAACTTTTGAACCACCCATAGATTTTGGTTATTGTTGGCTTATTAGATAGCTAAGATAGTAGTTGTCGAAAAGTGTATTACTCTGTATTTTTTAATTAAGCATCTTTAAATTATTCTCAAATATTACCAAAATTTTGATTTTTTTACACAAATTTCATAAATACAGTCATTTATTTCAAAAACTTTCTTCCATGTAACCCAAATTTATTGCTTCTTTTCAATGCCCCTACTATTCTCTATCACTGGGAAAAAACCGCATGCCACACCTGTATCAGTTTCAGCACTGGAGGTTTATTGGTACATTCAAGCCAGATCATAAAATTGCATACAGTCATAGAAGACCCTACGTACCTACCTGTGATTATTGCTTGTATGCACTTTTATGATCTGGCTCTCCATAAACAAATTCCAAAAGTCCTGTAAACTGAAAGCAATGTTTATTCTAATATTTTCCATAATGTGTTAAATTTGCAACTCATTAGTAATGAATATCAAAAAAATTACAAAAGTGCTGCAAAACGGTCGAATAGGAACATATTTTTTTCTAAATCGATGTAGCAATATTTGGTTTTTTGACTGTCATCTTTTCAAAAAAAATACAAAATTTCTAAAATTGGGTTGTAAACTTTCAAATCGTTGTTGGTCATAATCTGCTAAGTTTGCAACCTCACACAAGGAGGGTGATTCTGTGGGTTTTGTCGAACTTGAATGTCAAAATAATCGACTAAAGCACAGAATCACCCTACTGATCTCTTTGTCGTAGCTTAGGCGTATATTTTAGACACATCTTTTGACATTTCCCCTCAAATTTGTCGTACTTTTATATTCACCATACTCATTTTGATTTATCCCTTCAGCACGATCTAATGAATCATTAGTACAAACTATTCATTAAAATGCCGTGTGTCACACAGTATACGTCATTATGGCTCGAAAATCAGATGATAATGAAGTACACTAATGAAGTGTTTTCTTCCTTCATTATAGCTATAATGAGGAAAAATGTGCTAGATTTAGCATATAATTTAAGTATGGAGCCCGCTGTGCAACTGCTGATTTGAAAAATAAGAAGAAGAAATGCAAAGCACAAAGTAATTATGTCAAAATATTTTTTAATAAAATGTCTTTTTCATTTCTCAATCGTTAAATGAAATAAAATCAAAATAAATTAAAATTAATAAAAACAAAGTTTATTGCGTTAATTCGATCCATATTGCTTTTTTAATGTGATAAGTTTCTTAAAGCCAGTTTGACAGAACAACTTAATTAAAGAAATGGCTGTGTGTCTGCAGTTTATAATGAATCATTATACACTAATGAGTCATTAGTTATTTCTTCATTAAGAGTGCTGTGTGCGTAGAGCATTAATCTTACCACACTCGTAATGTTGAAAAGGGTTTTCACCACTTCGAGTTTATAACGAATATGTATGGGGTATTTATCGAATTCGTGAAAACAATTCGGCATTCAAGAATAGGCCACCAGTCATTCACAAAATCGATAGGTTTTATTCTTAAGCCTAGTATCGAGTTCGAGTAAAATTATGACATTGCCATATAAAGTTTAGCGCTGGTAAAATCGCAATGATGATTTTACTAGTACAGTACACGGCAGTACACGATTGTTTTTTGATTGATTGAAGGGTTTTATATGTGTTATCCAAATATTTTTAATGTGCAATATTTGGGGATCGCGTTAAATTTTACTTTGTCCGAACTCGAAACTAGTCCTTAGATGAAAAAAAAAAAGAAAAAGAAAAACTGAAATGAAAAAACTGGGATATGATAAAACACGTGTACAATGTACACGAATATCACAGCATCAGCATTGCGTGTCCATATAGTGGTTTATTTCAGTTTTCAAATTGCATATTTTTGTGCGTCTTATGTCCGCTGAGCTTTCGAAAATAGAAATCGTGAGCTTTTTTGAGTGGTACCCTCCTTTAATGATGATTTTATATAGATGCAAGTCAATCCGTGAACTGTATTTTCATCCAGTACTCTTCCAGTTGCAGGAATCCAGTATGTATTCAGCTCTCACAAGAATTGGGAAAAATGCGTTAAAAATTACGAAAGGAAATTAGTCACCTTGAAGGAGGAGAAAGAATATTTTGAAACATTGTAATTACACAAGGAAAGATTTTCAACAAAATCCTTTCAGATAAAGTGACTCTGTTAAATTTTGTAAAAAAAATTCTGAACAATTAAACTATACTACTACTATAACTACACTAGGGTTACCCCAACTTCAAATCACTTGTTCGGTGAGTGCACAAAACTGTGGGTAAATAGCCGCCATATTGTAGGGGAAAATTTACACCAATACACACGGTGTTTTCATCGAATAAACCTAATCCCAACACCAACTTTCTTTGTTGCAATTTGGACAGTATGTGGTATTCCTTGTATTCAGTATGCCATCGATGACATTCCTTGTGTAGAGTATGCATATACAAATGACAAAACTTCCCAACAGGAAATGGAAGCATACAATTATGCATGTAGAAGCCTTCTTTGGAAGGCTTGGATATATGGCTTTTCGTATCCCACTTCATATCCTTTTCGACGAGCATGTCCGTAGATGGAAGGCTTTCCAAGGAAAATTCTGGAAATAGTACAGAATGTTGCCATCTATTTCACTTATCCTAAATAGTTCTCCTGAAGTAATGCAAATATCATTAACGTAGAACATCTCATTAGGAAAGAATTGTATGTGAACGAACTAGCTGATGGGCCAAAAGTAGAGAAAGATTCCGGACCAATCAAAATTCTGGAAAAACTGTTAATCAGCAATTAGGGACCTATTTGGAAAATATGAATATTACCGTTGAGAACCAATCGGGCTTCCGCAAAAATCATTCATGTTAATCGGCTATTAATATGGTGATAATAATATGGAAGGATCAACTACATATATCATAAGAAGAAAATAGTATGGGCCTTTTTGAATCTTAAAAAAAGAGCCTTCGAAATGTATACTACTGAAAAAGCTGGTGAAATATGGAATTAGAGTCGAAAAATTTACTTGGTGTAGGAACTACTTAACAAACAAAGAACTAGGGTTAATAGGTATTGGTCAAGGTCTATGCAGGTGGATCTAGGAGTGCCTGAAGGTTCTCTTTTGGGTACATTACAATTTATTTTATACAGCAATAATTTGCAAGTTGTAGTACAAAATTGCACTCTGGCGCTATTTGCGGATGACACTATATTATTTGTGGCTATGGATGATTTTAAAAAAGGGGAACGAGCTATGCAGAATGACCTTAATTGAATAGACATGTAGATGAAAAGCAATAAATTGAAATTAAATGTGTCAAAAACGAGATGTATGGGCTTGGATGGTGAACTAAATATTAATCTAGTTGTGCATGGATGTAGAACTGAAGAAAGAAAACACATTAATTAAAATTGCGAATTTATGTTCTTTAAGAATTATTAAGAAATAGCTGTATAGCTAAATAAATGCATTAGTATTATTTTATTATAAATATCATTTCTAGGGAGGAAAAAGGAGGATAATTTAAATTTAATTTTAATTTGTTTTTTAGTTTTCAAAAAATATTTTAATCAAATATAACTATGCAAACGCACATCGAGACACTTCACCACTAATCAAAACTGTGTAACAACTATCTGAAAAACCCAAACTGAAATTTGAAAATATTTTTTTAATAATATTTAATTGAGGTATGAGTCATAGAATTTTTTTCGCCTGAAAAGCAGGCAATTTACGGAAGGTTTAAGTACCGCTAAAAAGTGAATATTGTTTTCAAAGAACTTCTTTAGGAAGTTAAACGAATGGTCGGTGCTGCAAATTTGTTCCTTCCAGATATATTCCATAAGAAGAGAAGGCCTATCTATTTTCCCCACTGGGTTCATAAAGACTAGAGGAGACTCATAATGGGCACCCCAAGTAACATTTCCCCTCTTTTTCAGGTTGAATTTACGTCTATTCGACGTAAATTAGGGCAGCGACTAATTGTGGTTAAGTTAAGATTACCTAATACCTAATAATTACGTCCGATTTACGTAAGTGGAGGATGGGAAGACGTCGTATCGACGTAAATATTAGGGAAATTAGCGAATGTTTCCCTATTTGATAAATTTAACGTTAATTAAATGTCGTACGTACATTTTCCTTAATCTCGACCTATTTTCTACCTAGTTTAAATCATGTTAACGTCTGTGTTAATGTAGAAGGAATTTAATTTTATAAGAATTGTGTGTGTATAGTTTCCCTAGTAGGCAATGTAAATATTATGAATAAGGCACATAATTCTAACAACGATTATGAGTATTGCTTTAATAAAATCTATAGATATTATGGGCTTATTAAAAATTAATTCTCTCAGTTTCTAAGCGCTCAATTTAAAATGAGAAATATAACTCTTTAAAAATATTGTATATTTAAATAATAATAATTTTAAAGTTCTTTTAAATTATTCTTTTGTTTACCATTTAGAAGATTGAAATTAATTTAAATATTCTTAAATCGTTCTGAAATTAAGAAAAATTCATTTATTTGGGTGTTTTCTTCAGTAACTATGAAAAAATGAAATTAAGGTATCATGCAATTTTTCTATTCATTCCTTTAATATATGGCAGCCACTTATTACATCTCTCGACCTAAAAGTTAGTTTGACTTAAAATTTTTCAATATACGACGACTTTCCTGGATGGCAAGGCAAAATAACCAAAATGTTCGACTTTGAGGGCAAAAATCCCTTTTTAGGTAATTTTGTGTTCAAAGGCAATGATAATTTTTTACTATAGAGAAATTTCGACTTAAAATTGGACATTTCGCCCTAAATTATTGAATTTGTTATGGTCGTAGCATATTGCATATAGCAATATGCCACCACGGACTGAAGCGTGTATGCCCGGCTTGTTGTCGACTACAGCATGAAACCAAAACGCGCCCCGACCGAGAGAAATGCTTTCTCAAGCTCGGTGTCATGTTCAGTGACAGAAAGAAGAAGAAGCTTCTCGAATCTTTTTTTGAAGTCTCGACTTTGAGAAGGTGTGTGGTAAAACGAAAAAATAAAATCGAAAAGGATCGCGATAAACAAATCAAGAAAAAAAGTTCATATTTGAGTACGGAGTTGGTAAGCGCAAATCTTGTGATTGGAGAAGGAACATTTATCCATTAGATCCGCTCCGAAAATCAAAAGGAGAAAACGCATGTGGAAGTCGCTAAAGAAGGTTCCATCAATCGAGAAGAATCTACTCGGGTCTGAAAAGGCAGTAATTTAGCCATCAATTGGTTCCCGACATTCCTTCCGCCCACCTAAAAGGAATTTTCCGAGACATCTAATTGCAGGTCGTTTGGCAGTATCCGAGGCCAATAGCACTGTCGGCTAAATTCTAGCCTTATCTAGTATATACGTACATAGCTTGTCACGTAGTACCCTAATAACAGAACAAGCAATAACCTCAAGGCATCTATAGTCCAGATAACACGCTGAACCACCTAAGGTATTGAAAGTGATACGTAGCAACTCGGAATGAAGAAACCCCTCTTAAATTGTGCAAAAGTTCGCTGAGGAAATGCAGGCTGACGAAATCAACTAATCAACTCATCCAGTCAATTGTTTTGTTTTATGCAGATTAAGTTACAAGCAATGTGCAGTAGTTCGGTGTCAATAGGTAACCCTGTACAGATATATGTAAATGTGACATGTAGATAGAGTATAATACCTTGCATGCATTTAAATTTCTTTTCTTTTGCGTTAGCCTCAATAAGTACACGAAAAAGATTGAATCCAGTGACATGGTGAAACCTCTTGGGGCGCCTCAGCGAGGGAGCATCATCAACAGGAAAAATTGTAAGTTGTCGTCACCTAATCATTTTACACCACCAAATCTTATTATTGCATTGATTAAGAGAATGAGTTTAAAATCTTAATAGTATATACTGGATATGGTGTGGTCATATTTATTTCGTTTCATATTTATGTTGATAGGCAAGAACTAAGCCTCCTATCATGGCGTATACATGTACATAGTCAAAAATTTTATTACTGCCTTGGCTAAACCAATGAATTCAAAATTTTAATAATACATAACATATATATAGCTCTGGTCATAATTTTTCTTCTTATACGTATGTTGATATGCAAGAGTTACGCGTCTCATTATACAATCTACATGTACATAATCAAATTAATTTTAGTATTGCATGGCCTAAATAAGTGAATTTAAACTTTAACAATACATTTTAGATATAGTTTTGATCAAATATTTTTTTCTCCTTATTATATTTATGTTGATATGTAATAATTAAGCCTCTTATTCAATATACATGTACCTACTCAGACCTTATTATTGTATGGTCTACGCAAATGGAGTTAAAACTTTAACAATACATATTAGATATAGTTTTGATCACACATTTTTCCTCTTATTATTTTTATTTTGATGAGCGATAGCTAAGCTTCCTGTTATACAAAGTATACGTATATAATCAGACTTCATCATTGCAATGACTGAACTAATGAATTTAAAATCCTAGTAATACATACTCGATATAGCTGATCGTATCTTTTTCTTCCGCATTACAATTATACTGATAAGCAATAAATTAGCGGACTATTATACCTTTGAATTTATGTAGTAAGATCACATTACCTGAACAGATGAACTTAAAGTTTTCATCGTATGTACTCGATATAGAGATAGAGAACTATAGAATCTTAGCCCAAGATATGTAGACCGATAGGCGTTAGGAAAGCTTACTATCATATACTTTAACTGCCGTACTCGTTTCATAATAGTACACATTGCTTGAATATATACAGTTTATAACGTAGTATGAATTGGTAAATAATTTTATTTCTCCTCTCACTTCCCGGAGCCCTATCACATGAAGGTCGCATAGGTCCGCTCTAATTTCTTCCACAGGTCAGCCAAAGGGACTTTGCAGATAGTGCCGAGCAGAGTCATAGGGAGGATGGGGCAAGGCCATGAAGGCAGAACATCTGCGCCTTCCACAGTAAGTAGGTAAGTGACGTAAGGGTCCCTTCAGGACCGAGTGTGTGTCGGCTCTTTTGTATGCAGGCATGAAATTTTTTTGATTATGGATGATGACAGCGGCAGGTATTTTCGGGAACTCCCCCACACTCTCCGCCACCCTTAGCCGAGGTGCTAGCATGCCGCCCTGTGCTATCGTTGTCATCAGGCGATCTGTCAGCCCATGCTGGCAGTTTGGACTTAACGTCCTGGTCAAGTCGCCTTCAACATACTTCCATAACAAATTTCGCCTTAAATAGGTAAAAGATATTTGCCAATTGAAAGAAGTGTTTTGATTGTCAAACAGAAAAACTAATTCCTATATTTTATAAACATTTTAAGAATAGTCATTAGCAGTAGCGGATCTAGGGTGGGACATTAGGAGCCGTCCGCCCCGGGCGGCATTTTTTATACTTCTGTCTAAATTATATAAAAACAAAACTAAATAATTATGATAATTGCGCCGTAAATTTGGAATTGGCGATAACCACATGAAGATACGTTGCTTGGTGGTAGAAATTAGAACTGCTAAGAAAGTGTTTTTTAAAACAGGAGTCAGATTAAAAATTTCAAATGTGTAACCCGCGTAGCGCGCGTTGATATTTACTATCGAATGTATGCTTGTTGTATACGGACTGTTAGATTAGAAACGCACGCGACGTTTGCGAAGCAAAAATTAGTCGAATTTCTACTTTTCATCGTAAACGCAAAGAGTTTAACCTCACATTTGGGAGATTGTACCCACTGCGCTACTGGGTCTTTTAAGTTGTTTTTTGTTTTTTTCTAGAAAGTGGAAAAATGTGAATTAATTTGTAACAAAAAGTTGAAAACAAATTTGCCGAATCTCAAATGAGAACGGGCTCAATCTGACAGCATATTTTTATAAGAACATCTAGGACTGATCGTTTTCACAATATACGTAAAAATCCTAATTTTTTATATGGAAACATACCAAGAAGGGGTTACCCTATTTAGCCCATTTATTAAATTATAATTACGGATGGACGGACGGACGGACATGCAAAAATCAAAACAACTTTCAATATTATAACTGGGTGTCCAATTCTTTTCGCTTTACCATCAATATTTCTAGGTATTACAACTGGAATGACAAACTTAGTATACCTTATGATTCATTATGGTATAAAAATATAGGTTGAAAGTCTTTGTTCCCAACATAATAATATTGTTAAATATTTTGTGAACAATATTCATCAGGGTGGCTAGTATTGAAGAGAGCTTTTCCAAATTAAAATTAATTAAAAATTATCTTCGTTGCGTGTTTTAAGATTGCGAACTCTAGTGATACTCTCCATCGAAAAGAATCTAACAGATGATATAAATGTTGACAATGTCATTCAAGACTTTTCTAATAAAAAGGTAAGCATAAATACGCTTACATTTTTTCATTATGTGTACCTATACAATCTGTTTTTAAACAAAAGAAATATATTTTGTTATTTAATTATTTATGTTCCGTAATTGTCAATAACCACTCTTGATTTTGATTGACTTAAAAAGGGCGGCAAATTGTGGACCGTCCCAGGCGGCAAAAGGTCTAGGTAGTGCTGGGACATCGGAACGGAACATCGATGTTCAGCATCGATGTTGACATCGCCCATAAGCATCGATGTGGCGATAATATCGATCATATCACATCGATGTAAAAACAACATCGATGTTACTGAATTTTAAACACATCATAGAAAAAATGCTATGTTTTTCAGTTTAGAATTTTTGTTGCTGTCGTCTTTATTTATAACTTAATAAAAATAACAAAAACAAAACAAAACAAGTACTTGATTCATTATCAATTCTAAAGGAAAAGTTTTCTAAAAATAACGCATAAATGAATTAAATAAAAATGAAAAATCACAGGTCCGAAAACTTCTTATCTATAGACTGAAAAAACAATAACTGGCAAAGACGTTTTCCTTGCAAACTGTTTTTCTTTTGAGTTATAGTCTCGCGTAGCCTAGAGAAAAAACGTTCGGTTGGCACAGAAGTAGCCGCAATGGACAAAATTTTTGCTACAAGACGTGATAAGCCAAGATATATAAGTTGGTGACGCTGCCACCATTCCAAAGAATTTATATGAAGAGGATTCAAAGGAGCGCTTAAATAAAAGGGTATTTCCAATTGCCTACGTTTCGAGCTACCTTCCGATGCTTCTGTTGTTTTTCATTTATTAGGCGGATGTGATTAGCCCATAAATTGAACTTTTCTGAGCCTGAAAACGAGCTTGCAGGCAGACATTTTCTTAAGTAAATAATAGACAAGCCTGTATCGCTTTCAGTGGCAGCAGTTTGATTTATTTACGTTAAGGACACTCTGTTTCCTCCCATTTAAAAGAATTAATTCTGATTGGTTCCACCGAAAAATGTTTTCTGCCCCCAGCCTTATCATTCTAAGAACTAATGATGATCAATTGTAACGATGCTTTGAAAATGAAATGAACAATCAATTCACTAGTCTCTTTCCGTTTTACCACAAAATTTATCTAGATTTGAAAAAAGAAACACCTTTTTCAAATCTAGATAAATTTTGTGGAATTTGTTTTGCTTTTTACAAATTCCAAAAAATTTATCTAGATTTGAAAAAAGAAACACCTTTTTTCAAATCTAGATAAATTTTGTGGAATTTGTTTTGCTTTTTACAGTATGCATTTATTCCTTTCTTGGTTTCATTCCTTTGCGGAAAGACGAATGTAGTTCCCTAACATCGAAAGGATAACATCGATGTACGTCGATGTTTTAGTGAGTCGACATCGATGTAAAAATATCGAACATTGAGAGCCCAAACATCGATGTTTTGAAAACATCAATAAACATCGCCCAGCACTAGGTCTAGGTATGCCACTGGTCAATAGCATTATCATTTGCATAAAAGATTTGTTAAAAAGCGGATGAATGTAAACGCAGTTGAATATGCGTGAATTACGCATGGTTGGGAAGCAAATAATCAAGTGCAGCATCTTTGACAAAAGATGCAAATGGTATCGCAGAGCCTGACTCATTCCGATATGAATGTGCCATAAAAAGGAGCAACATTTGTAATCTTGACGAAGCAATTCAATGGAAGGAACAGTTCATTAATTCCAGTGATACTGAAGCGATACCAAAGTTAATGAACTTTAATTTTTTGTTATATTATTACGTAATTTCAACTATTAGGGATCTCGCTAAACGTGCACATTTAATCCAATTTATCTTGAGGTTAACTTCTTTGGGAATTCAGTCTTTGAGAGCGAACACAATCAAATAGAGAATATTTACGTTATCTTGCCTGGAATTTGGGAATAGATCCAACTACAAAGTCCATACATTTCCTCAATTTTTGCCGCAAAGTTGAGTAAAATTTAAGTAAAAAGTAAAGAAATTTGCTCCAGATTTAAGAAATTTTCCTTATTTATTTCCTTATTTTTCCTCATTCCTATGAGGTAAATTAAAAAAGAATTATTACGTTATTTTTCCCAAATTATTAACTACAAAGTCAAGATTACTTTGAAGGCCTAATTTAAGGAATTATTAAGTAAAATTTCCTTCCTAATTTATGTTAAAGGAGAGAGTCTTTGAGATTAAATTCTTAAGTCTAGTTTACGTAATTTTAACCAAAATAGGTCGATCGGCCCTCGATGATAGGAAATTCAACCTCTAATTTCAGTTGGGATAGTATTGGTCACTCTTAAATCCGCCCAAACAATAAATAGTACTATTTATGGGAATTTCTGAGAAGAAACAATCTCAAGCGCACCTATAAAAACCTGTAATGAACGAAGGGCTTATGAGGCACTCAGTTATGTAGTAGTCGAGAGATTCTCAAGATTCATCTAACTTTTATCACCTCATCAGTTTACTGCTTTATTGACTTTTTGTCAGTTCTAATTCGAGATTGTGAAATACGAACTATAAACTTACATCACAAAAAGTGTGTATACATGCATCTAATTTGAGGATACAAAAATCAGATCCAGAAATAGAGAGCTGGCATTATGTACCTACCTATAACATATAATTTCCATTTTCAGTACAATCAGTGGAATACATTTTATTCAAAGAGGTCGTTTTCGTGTACATATTCTTGTAGCATAGCAACTCAAAATGTACAACAAAAAGTAACTCGAGTCACACTTGAGCTAAGAGTTGAGTAATTTATTGAGTGAAAACTTTGAGCGAACAGGTGGTGGCTTAATGAATTCAATCATCGACATTCGAGTGGAGTTTTCGACTTGTTTTACTTGTTTGCGGTGCCTCATTCGACAAGATTTCATCTTCTCTAGCAGCAGTATTGAAAATACGAGAATAATATTAAACAAAAAACCGCGTGCTCTGATGGAACTGGAAATTGAGTGAGATTGACCAAAGCAAGCAAGTGTTCCAAGTCTACCACGATTCGAGTACGATACATAGTTTGCTTAAAGAAAGTGTCTGTGACTGTGACTGGTAGTTAGGCGCGGACATTCGTCGAAGAGAGTGTCGGTTCGGTTTCAGTTGTTCAAACCTACCCGCTTTTTGTAAAACTGCTTAAATTAACTGTGTTTGGTGTAAACAATAAAAAAATAAAACATTCTCGCGAGTGTAATCATTAAAAAATATACAACGTGGACAGTTTTCGTATAGTTCTTAACAGTCCAAGAATATTTTAGGTATAATTCCTTGAAGCTATACCAATATCAAAGTGTTACACAAGGTTAGAAAAATTCGTGTTTTACTTGTTCTCATCTCAACATCATTAAAATATCTTAGATGCATTGGAGTGGGATTTATAATGATATTCATTGGTCAAGTGACCTATTTGTACTGAATGTTTGCATGTTAAAATCGTTAAATATTGAATTACTATACCTATAAGGGAAGTCTGCGGTGGACTCTTGTAAGTCCCTTTAGTTTTGTGTTATACAAATTAAATGGGTATGTAATTGGGCACAGCGTGAATAATCATAAACCAATCTCTAGAAATGAGTAATGATTTCTTAGCAATTCTTAACTTGGAATTTCCCGCTGTTAAAGCTTGGAATTCGCAAACTCTGCGCGATTCACTCAATGAAAACCGGTTTTGAACTATTATTAAAGTAATTGATAGCTGCGCACTATATCTAGTTTGTTCTGTTTTTCTGGCGTTGACTTTTTCTTACATACATATATACATGTACTACAACATTGCGCAGACATAATGAAATTCAAAACAAGTTGTAATAAAAGTAGAAATAAGAGTGATAGGCACCAGCCGGTAGAATGGATCAGGTATAGAGCGCGAAGCTTGAATTGGCGATTAGACTACCACTGAAAGTCACGCATCGCTTATTTTTTACTCTAAAATTAAATATTAGCTTCAGATCAGGGTGGAAGGCCTAAAAATAAACATTTAACATGGCTTGAGTTTTGTATAGAACGTTTTGTAAATTAACTGGAATTACTATAATGAGCACCAGGTGAAAGTGAAATTTTTGCATTATTTTACAGATTTGCTAAGTATACGATTGAGTAAACTTTCCATGCAATTTTTACCTCTGCTTTCAGACCGTTACGAGAATATTTATCGTTAATATTAAAAAAAAAAATGAGTGAGTGTAGTAGGTGTTAATTGATCTTGTTTTTTTTTTTTTTTTTTTGAAAACTCTTTAAAGGAAGTAAAAGTTATATTTTTTTCTAAGATATATATGTACATATTTGAATATAGATATTAAAATGGTGGAATTCCGTTTGATTACATAGTTTATGTATACGCATATATTCACGTTTTTATAAAATTCCTCTCTAAACATTTGTAAAGGTGGGCAGCACGTTTTACGAATTAAGTTTTACCTATATTTAATACACGATTTTTAACATTTAGTGTTTTATAAGTATACATATAATATATTTATACATAATATAAGATAAGCGCTTTATTCGGAATTGTTTTCCGACGATGTGCTTATAATGCAAATAACATACAAATGAATTATATAGAAAACTTACTGCAAATATTTTCTTTATTATTCATTGCATTCATTGTTATTGTATCACTGGTCAACTAGTGATAACTCCAAGATTCAAATTTTTCATTATAGTATAATAATATAACTAAAAAGTAGAGAAAAAAAGTTA
The DNA here is from genome assembly GCA_963924295.1 of Dioctria rufipes. Taxonomy (NCBI): domain Eukaryota; kingdom Metazoa; phylum Arthropoda; class Insecta; order Diptera; family Asilidae; genus Dioctria; species Dioctria rufipes. Next base: position 278,695,193 of record OZ002740.1, on the reverse strand, counting down.
AGTCAAAATAATTTATTTATAATAGAAAATTCTCAATTTTGGAGTAATCATTAGTTGACTAATGGCCAAAGATATATAATGCGCGAAATAATATAAACAGGTGTTTTATTTTTGGTAATACATATAAATCAGAACAGAACAGACAAAATAAAGAATATGTATTTGACAATGTTTGGGTAGATGATTCTTTTAATTGAAACAAGAAAAATATTAAATACAGAGGGGGAAGAGGGCACAGATATGACCTTATCGAGCTAAAATGTGTCACAATTTTTGTATAATTTCTTCGCTATTGCATATTGTTGCATAATAATCAACAAATTACCTCTATGATCGTCTGATTTTGTGGCTCTTGAAAGTACCCTAAATCTTGACTCTCAAAGTCAGCTCGATTTCAACCTTTATCCAAATACTCATACATATAGTGAATAATATAGTTTTTGTTCGCAATATTATAAACAAGAATTTAATATGGTTATATAGTATATACCACGCCTAACAACACATGAAGAGCTGGAAACTGATATGTAGACAACGGGGCGGTGAAAAGAGATCTAATTGTTACATCTGTCCAGTACAATCCATCAGTAAAAATAAACAGCAAATTCACTTAACAAAAAAGAAACTATCTAGGGCTTTACAATTTCTATTGTAATCGTTTCACCAATTTTTATTATTCAAGTAGTACCTACTCATTCAAATTCAAATTCAAATTCTTTATTGGGATAAAATATCTCAGATGTTGAAATCTTTAATGATACAAACTTAGTTGGTATGTTTAAGGAAAATGCTAAATTAATATTAAACTAACAATAAATGAAAAAAGAAAAGATAGAAGAAATGAAAAGAAAAGATTAAAGCTATAAATAACATAATAAAGAATAATGAGAAATTGAAATATAAGCAATGGAACATAAAACTGATAATAAAAAAAAAACAAAAAAAAAACTTGAAACTTGAAAGTAAGCAATAGCAAGAACTAACAGCAGTGCAGGGAATGAGAAAGCATACAAAACAAAACAGGAAGCCATAGGTAATGGAACAGAAAACTGAAAATAGAAATTAAAATAACCAGGAAATAATAATAAAAACAAGAATAAAAGCGCATAGTTATTTTGGAGTGTGAGGACAATGTCAGCCCGCATGACTCTCATCTGAAGCCAGATGACGAGTTAGCAGTACCCTAAATGAACTAGCCGAGCTAGTAAGCTGCAATGCCGCCGGTAGACTGTTCCAAAGGCGAGCAACATGAACAAGGTGAGAGCGTTCCAAAATTCTATGTTGATAGCGGGAAACACGCAGCATTAAGTGCCTATCAGAGTTTAAAAAGCTGAGGTCGGAAAATAGATATCCAGGACGCCTGGTGTAGATGACCTTATGAAGAAAAATCAAATATATCAATGTCAGATAAGCATCTAATGACATACCCAATAGAGAGTTACGAAACAGGGAAATGTGATCATATCTTCTCAATCCATGAATAAAACGAATGCAGTCATTGAAAGCAACATCGAGCTTTCTCGTACATATCGAATCCAAGTGAGGGAAGACAATGCATCCACTTGTGAAATAGGGCAAGAGAAGTGTCTTCACCAGCCTAGAGCGAAGAGCAGGAGACAGAATCCTTGCACACAACCACAACCTTCGAAGTATGCCATAAATTTTACCCAATATATTTTTAATATGGTCGCAGCAATTCATAGAAGAATTGAGGATAATTCCCAGATTTCGAACAGAGGTAACGTAAGGTAAAGCTGTGCCATTCATAGTAACAGTTGGAAATTGTGATACATCAAGCCTCTCACGATTCAAAATCATGTAATTTGATTTAATAGGATTTAAAAGTAAGTCGTGCCTCTTGGACCACTCAGAAATTCTGTTCAGATCTGTGTTAATTCTTTCGACACAATCCTCTATCAGGCAAACCGGCCTATCCAGGTATATCTGGACGTCATCAGCATACAAGTGTATTTTGGAGTCTCTTATTACGTTGGGCAGATCATTTATGTACATACTGAACAATAAAGGGCCTAAGGTTGAACCCTGAGGTACCCCACACGTGAGAGGCATCACGTAAATAAATAAAAATTTATAAAACATAGTGTTCCAAATTTATTTTCGTAGTCGGTTCGAGTATTAGTCGCTAATATTAATCTCGGGACAACTTTCAATAAGATGTAATCTTAATAATTATCCACAAAAGCTACTCAAAACCCAAATCATAATCCATTTACAATAGACAATATTTATACCGAAAATTATTTTATGACCGTAATAAATTTATAAACTGAATAATATATAAAATGTAGTCAAAATTCGGCTTGCGCAAGCTATCTAGCCTAACTCCTGACCCCTCACAAAATCTAGGCTCGAGTATATTGCCTTCTTACTTAAAGAAGGCTCCTGGCAGAGTTTTTACATTATGTTAATTTTTATAAAAATGCTTCAGAGTATATAATCAAACAAAATGAATTCTCCAAATCAATTGAAACCAGCGCTATACCGCTATAATGCGTAAAACTAGAACATTATATTCCCTCACTCAATTCTTTCCACATCTATGTATTTACTTTTACCTTAGACCTTAGACCAATTTGGCGATACCCTAGATGACTGTAAATATAGCCGTCCAACTGTGTTGAAAATTTGTTCGTTAGATGGTTAAAGTTGTCGCATTTCTTTTTAGAACGGTTCATAAGCTTTCGTTTTTACAACCAAGTTATCTTCGTTTTTAGTACATGAAACACATCTGGGACTGTTTCCGCTATGGTGGTCCATAGGGCAGTAGGTGATAGTACTCACCTAGGCAAACAAAAAATTTTATGGCAGGGTGGGGGCATATCAACCCTTTTGGAGTTAAAGAGTGATTAAGACAATATGCTAGTTTTTCATGATATAGGGTCTGACTAGGTGTACGGGCACCGTCAACGGCACACTGTATGCAAAAGTTCATGGTCTTTTCAACAACTCCTCAACGAGCGCCGTTCTCCTCTCCTTGACAGTGACCGTACACCCTGTTTTTTTTTCAGATACTGGGTGTTTTGGGAAAAATTATTTTTAATCAGCCTGTAACTCCGACACGGTTGTTATGCCCTGCCATACAAGTTTTTGTTTGCCTAATTAGGTGATATGCTCAATGACCCTACGGACCACCATGGCGGAAATACCCTGCATATGTAAAAACGAAATTTGTTTGCCCTCCTCTACGAACGGGCTATCCGGTTTAGTCTATTTTTTAGATTCCATCTGAGATTTTAATGTTATTACTGCAGCCAAAATGCGGGCACTTTGCGACAACCAGTACCCAAATATATTTATATAATCGGAGTTTTTGTATGGCAACCCTTCGCAGAAGTTGCTTGATTTCATCCATATTCAAACTTAGATTTAGAATTTTTACAAGGGAGTAGACTTCAAAATTCAGCTCACTATTTCAATGGGTTAGTAATACCCTATGTGGGGTATCAAAAGCAATATAATATATAAAAAAGTGATGTGAGTTAAACTTATATTCAATAAGTGAATAAAAGAAAGAAACAATTAATAAAAGTGATAATATCAACATGTTGTTGGCACGTGTCAGTCTCACTATCATAATTCAGCCATATATCACTCAATTTCATATAAAATCCTATTTACTTTATCATCCTAAGAATCTATCTAAAATAATAACTCTTACGCATATTTTAAACTCATGTCTCACGTGAGTATTCTATCTTTTTTATCTATATGCAAAAAAAAAAAAAACAGATTTACCTGTTGCAACAATGTCGACGCCCAAAAACGTATAATATATTTTCGTCCAATTTGAAAATTGGTATCTACTAAACATAAAACCGCATTTCATTGGCTTTTGTATTTTATGTATTCTCTTAATCAATGAATACAGTTTTGTGAATAGGCTTTAACTATTCAAAATAACATTTCCATAATGGCCGGAGTTTATAAATATGGCACACCAAAAGCATTACTCACTTCAGTCGGAATCTGATTTGATTACTAATTAAAAATCCGGATCTATTCTTTCCTTATCAGAATATGGATATCAGCGCTCACCGTTGCTGGCCGCTGTCCTACGTTGCATTGTCGCGCGCCGTTGGAATTATCATTATTGATTAATTTTTAATAAGCTCAGCTGAAGAAAACTTGATAAAATGTCTCCAAAAACACCGTTAAATTCTACCACAAAAAGGCCCTGAATTCTTACTTTTTGTATTGTTGGTTGTCATCTGTGTAGTAGTGGAACTGGGTCTTGACCGATCGCAAAGTTAGTTGTATTGTGGGAAGGTTTATACTCATCAATTGCTTCCCAACCGACTTTATGACAGTGACTGTGCCAATAGTAGAAAATTATTAAAAGTGCTAATTAGTAGGTACATGTATGTACACAATACATGGACTTATTATGAGTGCTAATTTATATGAACCCATAATTTGAGTTTCTTGTTGTTTTCTGTGAGCGGTTGGTATGAAATACAGATTTCAAATTTTTCCAAATCAATGGAACATTCAATAAATTAGGTATTATTCTATATTTTTTATGGAATACATATATTTTCGTTAATATAATTGACACATTGTTTTTGAAAACAAGTCATATAATTTTTTTCAATATTTTGTATGAGTGTGCCCAGCGCACCAGCCCTACCGTAATACTTAGTTGTATGGCACATAAGAAATGAGCTATTCAGATCATTCTTATATTTTTTAAAGGTGTGGTACAGGTACTATCATCTATTTCGTAGACTTTAGGGGAAAAAACAAACAAAAATTTGAAAATTCCCTACATTTTAGGGGAAAAAAAACAAAAAAATTTGAAAATTCCTACATTTCAGGGAAAATTCATACAGTTTAGGGAATTTTCCCTATATTTTAGGGAAAAAACATACCTGCATTTTAGAGATAAAAGCCTATTCTACGTTTTCCAAGGTGGAACTTTCCCTAATCTTATCGAAAAACACGCACGAAATTGTTGCCACTCGCTCTAAGGAGGCCTAGATGAATACCCATATGTAATTTCGTATGGCCACCCATCTGTGAAAGGTTGATTTTTGAAGTGTTTTTTCGTATATATTTCTAGAGCCGCTCGTCTGACAGTAAAAATGGTTATAACCAAATTCATAGGGCTTCATATTGTGAAGAGCTTTTCAGTACTACAAGAAACTCTAGGAATAATAATTTTCATTGTATACAGAAAAAACCATAAATTTTTATATGGCAACACCAAGAACGGGTTGCCCGATTTAGTCCATTTTTAAAATTTTATTTACTATTGCTATGAAAACTCCGTGTACCAAATTTGAGTTCTCTATGTGGACGCTTTCTCAGGCAGTGTCTAAATTTATAGTGAAAAAGAAATTTTTGTATGGTAACCATACGAAGGAGTTGCCCGATTGGTCTCAATTTCGAGCTTAAACTTTTCTTTTATAAAAGCCTGTGTGCAAAACTTTAGCTCTCAAAGTGAACGCGTTCTCGAGTCATCGTGAGACTTGACAGACGGACAGACGGACGGACGGTCATGCATGGTGTTACAAACGGAATGACAATCTTAATATACCCTATGATTTCAACTAGGGTATAAAAATGTATGTAGTGGGTGCTGGTTGGTAGATGTTGGCAGTGGGGGTGTTGAGGGTGCAATGGAAAGAATAATGAGCGGCAAGAAAGATGGAAGCCCGATGGAAGAGGAAATGAATGTGTAAAATGCAAATGGAATGTTTCGTTAGAAATTGAAAAGTTTAGTGGATTTTTGATGGTTAGAGACGGGTCGGGGTGTGGAAAATGAGATGGATGAGGAAGAGAAGATCCGCAACAGAATTGGTCTTTTGCCAAAAATAAAATACCTTTTTGTTAAGAAATTGTAAATTACGAAAAAAAAATCATGTTGATCGGATTTAGTGCTAACATGCAGGCCTCGTTTTGATTTATCATGTCCTTCTCTTACTAGCCATATTTAAAGCATTTTTACTTGGGTTGTAGCTGATGGATCCATATTGGAATCCTTATTGGAGTGCTTTGGCGATATATCGGGCCACTTTGTTTGTCGTTACAACTCCTATTGAGTTTGACCACATCAAACATGAATGGATCTTCCGACTAGCTCTAAAATCAGCTATATATCCTCATCAGATAGCGAATCGGAGATAGAAACAGTAACTCATGGCGAGATCCATATTAGTATTACCACTGGAGGGCAACTAATTAAAACCAGACACAATTTAGTAACAAGTCCATTAGCATGCTATTCTACTTTGGCATGAGGTGTCCAGCCTGTGGATCCTATTGTTAGCAACTCAAAGCAGCCTGATAATGTATATACTGTACACCCATTACACGCCAACGCCAACTGTAGACGTTTTCCTTACAATTAAGCCACAAGGAGATAGGAAAAACATGCAAAACGATAGTATAGCATGCATGGGGCCTTAGAGTTATCCTACTCAGTTAGTAGTTATACCCGTTGAGATTTTAAATATCAGAAGTTCCACCTTCTTATTCATCGTTATCGTTTATTCTACAACACGCTATTAACATCCTTTTGTGGACTGATATCGCCAAATTATCACAAATGCAGAGATTTAGCGGATTAATTTTTTTTTTCTTCAAGCAACTTTACCAAAATTCTAAACGGACTTATTCTTACATGAAGAACTATAGTCACAATAAAGGGGAGAATTTAGAATTTTCAATTTCAGATCTAAAAAAAAAGGTGGTCATTTACAGCCTTCCATAAAATTAACGGAAAAAGAAGGTGAAAAATCCACAAATTTAAGTCTGATGAGGGATACGGTGGCGGTTATACGAAGGAAAAAACGGATTGTTCTCTGTTGACCGACAATTTAAGGGTAGTCGTTCGTTTCGGAGCCCACTTTGGTAGTGACGACAAGATCTACATCTATAAATCAGTCAACATATTAGGTCTGTTCGCGTACTACTCGTGCAAAAACTTTCTGGGTTAAAACTTACTCGTGTGGTGGGGGAAGAATGTAAAATGCATGAAAAAGTAAACGAACGCTTTTCATGCAACTTCGTGAAAAACAAGAAGAAGAAGTGTGGTGTAATATTTGCGAATTGAGTATTGATTTATTTATTTTTTAACTTGTTGCAGTCTTGCAAATTCCTACGACAACATTGAATAGTCAAACTATTTTCATTCGACATTTTGATTGCGCTTTAAAAACTTTTCAGAAAATTTAAAAAATGAACTTTTCCTATGACAGCTGTCAATTTTCCTTGCAAGAATGGTGCAGTCGTGCACTAAAAATTTCGGGTAAATTCATGCGAGAGGGGAAGCTGTGACGTATGCAAAACTCGTGTATTTTTGTGTATACGACAAAGTAAACGAACGGAAAATCTGTAAGTTCGTACAAATTCATTGCAATGCATTGTCCCAAAACTGAGTACTCGCACAGACCTATTGTTGTCACCCTATTTTGTGTGACGTGGGAATCAAACATTCAGTTGATGTAAGTCAATACATAACTAAACAAATGAAGGTTGTTTATGTAACTAATATCTGACAGCTTACTCTCTTTCAGTTCCTTCTTCTTCTTCTTAATAAAAATAATAAAAAGCCGCATAGTTTGAAAATGATAGAGTTTATATAAAATTACGCTTTTAGCTAATTCAAAATTTTTTACGCAGTTATTTAAAAAAAAAATTTAATTACTTATTAGAAGGATCTACACTGATCACTATTTTGTATGCAGCATTTAAGAAGAAGATTCGATGATTCTTTATAGGACTCCTTCGCAGCTTGTGGGGATAGGAACACTTAGTGAACACATTTAGTTATCAGAGAAGGTCCCATCATCCTATAAACATATTGCTGAAGAGTCAGAATCTTGTTGAAGTCAATCGAATACTATAGAAATGCACAGAGAAACTTTTATCAAGCACTACATGTCGCATAACGTAGTTGGTTTCGTTTGAAACGAAAATTCCAAAAATTTGAAAAACAACGAGAAAAGTCCGTTGGGTCGATTTCAACAATAGAGCAACGTGCGTATATTCGCATAGAAACAGTGGGCTGTAAAAAAGTCCCCGAAATTCATGCCGCATTAAAACAAGCGGGTGGAAGGTTTACTTTGAATCATAGCATAGTGCAGAAGTAGCACATGAAGTTTCGAGAAGGTCAAACTAGCATCGAAGACGATCTGCGCGGAAATGAAAGAAATGATAATCTTTGCTGGGGCGTAATTGGCATTTAGATATGGGGCCCTTTTTTAAGTCCAGATATTATATGCCTGTGCCAAATATGATTTACGGATACCTATTCGTTTAAACTGAAATACAATTAAAAAGTATATAGATAGTGAAATAATAGATCATTAACTTAAAATCATTTTTATTCATAACAAACTTAAAAATACAAGCTCTGATAAAAAGAACCAGAAGTTCTTTTAAAAGGCACAATTTACAAAGGCTTATTATCTAATCTCTCGAAACATGCTATAAGGATTAAAGAATTATATTATACTAAAATATTTTCTTTCTTGTCTTTACCAGAGCAAAGTCACTGATAACATCATCAAATGATAAACTGCATAGCTTGTCATTTTCTATGCACATGAGAGTGAAGGAACATAACTTATCTTAAGTCATTGTTGTTCTAAATTCATTTTTTATAAAAATATTGTAAAAACAAATAAACGCGGTAAAAAATATTCTTGCGTTAAGTATAGTTTACACAAGCGAAGTTACTGTCCCAAGTAACCTCGATTTCAGTCCCTCACCTCCTCTTGACATACCCGCCAGTTTACTTGCACCAGTACGAAAACTAGTTCCACTCACTTCAACTTTTTAGCGAAGTGGAACTTGGGAAATAATCAAATTGAGTACATTTTCTGCAACTGGTACATTTTTTGATTTAAGTAGTCTTTAATAATATCAGCTGGTGTGGAAGTTGTAAAATGTCAACACATTTGTGTTTGCGCTTTTATACAAAGGCGTGCTTTTTATTTTTCAAATTTTAAAGGTAATTACGTAAGCAAAAATATTATTCCTTAGCAATCAATATTCCAGGAACGTACTTGCACTTTCTTTTTTCTTAGAATTTTTCCTCCGAAATTGCCCTTAATTACTTTGCTGCACAATTAAATGACCTTATCAATATGTAATTTTACACTTGAAACCATTTTCTCTCAAAAATAAATATCTTCACATTTCATTTCATTTCACGCCAGATGATATTATAAATGACTACGCACATCAAAACGTGTACCAATTGCAGAAAATACACTCAATTTGACTATTTCTGAGGTTCCACTTCGCTAAAAAGTTGAAGAGAGTGGAACTCGTTTTCGTACTGGCGCAAGTAAACTGGTGAGTATGTCAAGAGGAGGTGAGGGACTGCAATCGAGGTTACTTGGGACAGTAACTTCGCTTGTGTAAACTATACTTTAGTTAGGTTTAGGTTATGAGCGTACTGCGTACTTGTATAAAATGCACATACTTAAAATGTAACTCCAGTAAGGGCACAAAAACACGTCCCAAAATTTTGTCAACAATCAAAGAACACATTGTTAATACTAAATAAATGGTCAGAAATATCGTATCGTCTGCCGGCTCACTCGAACTACAAAAGGTCAGCGCATGCTCGAGTGTAGCGGGGCAACAAAGGGGAATCCCCTTGTTTATAGTAAGGGTTCTTCGAAGAAACGAGCGCTAAAAAAATTGGGTGAAGCCTATGGGACTTTCCGGACGTGCGGCATTGGGACAAATAATGCTGCAGATTTTAAGTATATATGCAAATTACTCACTCGGGCAATGGCAGGCAATAATGCACGACCGCATATCAGTGCACCGTTCAGCGAACTTCCTCCACCCGTCTTATAGTCCTAATCTGGGTCCACTTCACTTCGATCTCTTCCCTTAGCTGAAGGCACCCCTTCGGGGGGTGTCTTTTCCGACGCTGGAAGAACTACGAAGAAAAGTGACTCGACAGATTCGGATGCTTAATAAGAACGGGATGCTGAACAGAATCCAAGTACTTCCGCGCCGCTGGCAAGCGTGCATTGATAAGAAGACCTGTAATTGCTTGTATCTTCTTCAATAAATATTTTGTGAGTTAGAGCAATGCAATTTATCTGTTAGTTTTCTTAGTTCTCTTTTTATATCTTCATTTCTTAATATTTAACTTAACTTTTCCTCATTGAATGCCTACATGTACTATGTACAATTAAAGATCTTGTTATCTTAGTACGATACCAAATAAAGAAATTATTATTAAAAACTGTGCATTACTTTCGGGACAATCTTCGTATAATTCAGAATTATAACAGCAAGTGTTAATTTTGTTCCATCGAAAAAATTAGATTAAGAGGAGTCAGTACTCAGCAAAAATTTCAATTTAAATACCAGCGAGCCTGTAAGCAATAAAACTTATTATACGTAGGTTTGTGTCCTGAAAGTATGAAAATTCATATAAAATTAGCCTAGACCTAGACCACAAGTCACATTATAGTCCAGTCAAATAAGCCGAAAAAATGCTAAAGATCGCATTTAATTTGTTTCAGGCTGCAATTTTGAGGGTTGGTGTAGGGTGGTCCTGGGAGTATTGTCGCAAAAATGCAGCCTCGCAGGACCAAAAAAAAGGGGTGAAAGACAATAAAAACACCCCCGAACGCGTGACAATCTATTTGCCGTGCGTGCGGTTTGGAAGAGGTAAAATTTTTGAAAAAATTAAAAATGCTATATTATTCAGAATATGATTCTAAATAAAAAAGTCTATGGTGGCCAACCCCTATCTCGTAAGGGCGCGACAGGAAAACCGAAAGAAGCTAAGGGTGGACACTTCGCTATATCCACTAACATGTGTCCGATTACTTCAATTCTGCAACATTTTCGTTCAAGAGCTAGCAACCAAAAGAAGCGTGAATTTTTCGATGATGGAACGGAAAAACGAGGAGTGATGAAAATTATCGGACTATATGTTGAGCAATATTTGCGCACATGTTTTGCTGTGGTGACGTACTTGGAACATTTTTGAATTTTTCTTAGAATTTTGGCTGGTTGTGCAAAGCGAGCCGAGATATGATGAGTTTTGCTTTAGCCTTGATAATGTTCTGATCGAACGAAACGCGTCGGCTTTCATTTTTTGTTTTTTTAATAAAATGACAAATACATTTATAAAGTTGAACATAAATTGCCAAGTGTTTTTTTTTAAATTATTTAAATTGCTTAAAATTTATAACACCTTACATAATGTGTAGCATGCTCCACCAAGTGCCCACACAAAGTAGAATCAATATGATTAAACAAATCCTTTTTAATTTGATTTGATTTTTTGATTTGAAAATTGCAAGAGACAATTATTGCACTATATCATATTGGGAATTAGTAAACCATTTTTTAATTAAATTTAAAAAAGAAAGCACATGCAAATTTTATATAACTATGATTTGTTAGTAATAAATTTTTAAATAAGGTAACGCTTCTATTTTTACCATGAATTTATTATATCTCATTCTTCCTGTGTAGCCTGCAATCCCATATCCTACCCTTTACAACAATTAAAAACAAACAACAAATGTACACAATCACATAACATTATTTTCTTCCACGCCTACGCAATCGCAGTCACCTAAAACCCTAAAAACCATCGAATGCGCAAACTGCAGCCATATTGAACTAAAAAGAAAACATTCAAAGCAAAAATCATCATATCTCGGCTTGCTTTGCACAACCAGCCAAAATTCTAAGAAAAATTCAAAAATGTTCCAAGTACGTCACCACAGCAAAACATGAGCGCAAATATTGCTCAACATATAATCCGATAACTTTCTTAACTCCCCCCGTTTTTCCATTCCATCCATGAAAAATTCACGCTTCTTTTGGTTGCTAGCTCTTGAACGAAAATGTTGCAGAATTGAAGTAATCGGACACATGTTAGTGTATCTAGCGATGTGTCCACCCTTAGCTTCTTTCGGTTTTCCTGTCGCGCCCTTACGAGATAGGGGTTGGCCACCATAGACTTTTTTATTTAGAATCATATTCTGAATAATATAGCATTTTTAATTTTTTCAAAAATTTTACCTCTTCCAAACCGCACGCACGGCAAATAGATTGTCACGCGTTCGGGGTGTTTTTATTGTCTTTCACCCCTTTTTTTTGGTCCTGCGAGGCTGCATTTTTGCGACAATACTCCCAGGACCACCCTACACCAACCCTCAAAATTGCAGCCTGAAACAAATTAAATGCGATCTTTAGCATTTTTTCGGCTTATTTGACTGGACTATTAGAGACATCTAGCGTAAAAGACAGAAACCCAACATGCGACAATTTAAGACGAAAATGAAAATTTGCAGTTCAAAGAAATTGAAAATTTTTAACGAGAATTAACTCTCCTAAATTTGATTTTGTACATAATTGTTAAATATACTATTTTGCTTTATATTTCTGAAACTTTCAATGAAATATTGCAATTTCTCGTCGGTGAAATATCGAGAGAAAAAACAAGTACTATTAGAGTTAAATAATTAATAAAAGCGCCGCTAAAAATGAAAAATCTCGACGTTATTTGCTAGATTTAGGCTTTATCTTTCTAAAGTAGTCACAATCTAAAGAACTGAGACTACTACTAACAGGAATTTGATTTGAAAAAATCAATTTTTACCATTTTTTACTAGTTTCCGAGCTAATATCTCCATTCCAATACATATTTTTTTATTTTTCTCGACGTTATTTACTAGACCTCTTCGGTACCTTTAATTTAAGATATAAGTCATTATTTTAGTACAAATAATTTTTCAGAAATTCGCATTGAAAAATGTATGAAACTTGCAAATCTTGGTACTGACACCTCTTAAAAAAAAATCAATATTGACATTATGCAAATGTCTACATGATCCTCACCAGGTTGAACTTGGTATTATTGTACTCTAAAAGAACTGTCGCGCTTATTTGTTGGACGTTCTACCTAAATCTTGAACGAATGAGCGATAATTATTACAGATTAGATTTGAAAACAACATACAACAAAATTACACTGTTGCGATTTTCGTGACTGTCTCTAAGTTTCGCCGACTTTTCATATTTTTTTTCCTCATTACATTACTATGTAGTATATATACTTCCTTTACTGCTAGAGCGATACAAAATGAGCTTTACCGATCAAAGACAAAGTGACAATTTATATTCTTTTCTCAACTTAACGCATTCATAAATTTTTATTATCGTGTTTTCATAATAATTTTACCCCTGACATAAAAATTAAATGGAAAAATGCTTGCAATTTTGAAAAGTAAAAACTGCGTTAAGTTCCAACGATGGTGTTTTTATGCGGCGCAGTTAAAAATGCGATGACTAGTATATCAGATCCAGCTCCGTATAGGTAGATATTTCTATATTGTTTTTGAATTTCTCACGATTAACTTGAGCGTGCTTCTATAGACCTTGCCTGAAGTCAAAAGCATGTTCATACTACTGCTGAATATCTTACGTAATGTGATATTACTACCAACAAAGCATTACCCAGTCTTAAGTCAATCCGTTAGGCTACATACTCATATAGTAGAAATACAATCCAAGAGCTCGATCTCTAAAATAAATGCAGAAAACTCGCGTTCACAACTTCAATTTGCACTAATCGTTACCTGGCATCTACATATGTAGTACCTATGCCAATACTTATACAAACATGATCGTTATTTAATTGAACCAAAAATTTTGAGACCATTAATGAATGCCCTCCAAACATACGGAAGTTATCCCACCTACAATTATCCGGAAAATACAAATGTTGGTTTTACCAAGGTGTACCAGTACTTAGTTTCCTCTTGTAATTAAAAAATCTAGTTATTTTCTGTAAGTAATGTTTCAGTATTGTTTCTGAATTGAATCTGATTCGTCGTCAGATGTTTTTTTTTCGGTTAAACCTCGCTGCGACAACTGGAATGAATGAATTTTTTGTTTTTTAGATTTCCCTCCTTAATGATTCGGTTCAACTACATGAGTCATTGAAAAAGTCATTTGCATAGACATAGATAAGATTTTTGCTACTTTTTTACTTTCATTCGAGGTTGAAGATTGAAGAACTAGAAACACCCGTAAAAACTGAAATACTCTTCAAGTGAAGAGGTACTATACAATCTTGATTTTATTTATTGTGATAAGTAAATTACAAGACAATCTCTGTGCTTCCATTCATGACGCGATTGTGCTTGCGTGAAGATATATAAGTATTTATAGTAAAATCATGCCTTAGCTTTTGAAATAATAATTACGGATATTTAATGCATAAAAGAATTGAACAATGAAAAATTTACAATTTATTTTTATTTTTGACAGAGTTCAGAAATAAGAAACAAAGTGGAGTTGCCAATAATTTTACGTCAATATATTTCAAGTACATTTCGATTTTCGATCTATATATAGATCGAAGAATTATTTTCGATTATCATCAAATTTGTTAACAACGTTGGCTATGTCGAATAAAAAAGTTGTGGTAGGATTTTAAAAAGAGTATATGCGCGGTGATATGTATAACCCTGGACTGCTTCATTTTCTATTTCATATGGGAAAACTTTTGTTGGCAGAGGTGTGACAATTATCTTAGTTTAAAGTTTCAGTTTTACTTTAATATTCATATTACAAGTTGAACAAATTCTAAATGCATTCGAAATTATTACTTTTTTTGGAATCTTATCTCCCATAACATCAAATATACCTTAAACTCCATTTTTAAGGAAATAACCCTAAAAGTAGCTATGGGGGACTGAGAAAAAATTATAAAAGTTGTATTACCATCTATTTATATAGTATTCTATATATTAATTTGGATATTATTATTTTAAGTTCAGCGAAACAAAGTAGTTACCCCAAAAAGAATAAAAAAGTGATCCCATATTAATGAAAGCATTTCCGTAGTGGTCCAGACGTATGGAGACATAAGTTTGGTAATGGATAGAGATGAAAGGTAAATGGATATTATCTTACTGATGGATTTTAGTGAGCATGCTATACATAAGTAAAGTCAGAGGATATGAGATTTAAAAACATATAATACAAAGCTTCATGGAATTTTACAGTTTATAATTTCTATGTTTTCATGTGAGGTTCAAGTTGAGCTGAATCCATGTTAAGGTCAAAACACAGTGAGAGCAACACAACAATGTTGGCAACTTAGTTAGCATTAAAAATACAGTTTCGTATTTAAAATACAGTTAATGCAACGCCACAAGTTTGTTTAATAGCGGTCACTGTTTTATTTATTGTAAAAGAAATGGCAACAAGGAAAATATTAAGAAAAATCTTTAGTATAGCTTATGCGGCTTACTTAAAATTGCAAGGCATAAAGAAAAAACTGAAAAGAAGAAGCCATTATGGCCAGTTTCACAGTCTGAATTTAAACCAAATATTTAGTTTAAACTCGACGAATGAGTTTCACAGTTTGGTTTAAACACCGGTTTAAACTAGAGTTTAAACCATGCCATCCCTCGGTTTAAACTTAAGATAAAAGTATTTGAAAATTCTGACATTTTATTTTCACAGTAGCATTGTTTGTTTGTATAAAGAAAATAATTTTATCATGGATTTAGACATTTCTGAAGAAGATTTTTTTGAGTTAAATTTTCAACTCTGTCGACAACTGACAGTAATTAGAAATCGGCCAAATCATTTTAATGAGTGGGACGACGTTGATTTTTATGCTAGGTTCCGTTTAAGTAATGAACTTTATCACTTTATCTTCGAATATATCCCTTTTCTTGCGCTATTATATAATCTTTCTTTATGCACTAGGGAAGGCAATAGCTCAACTTCACTTATGATAAAATTTGCATCCTTTTTGAATGTTGGCTTATTTAAAATTAGCAAATATAACTACATATTTTTTATTTGTTACTTTCTGATGTTTACTTTTTCCGATTGACAGATTGATTGATAGAAAAATTGCTTCACAATGGTGGCGATAACTAATTTTGGTCACAATTTAATCAGTACTACCAACGTTACTAAAAGGATGCACTGTGAAACCCGATTTGGTTTAAATTACGTTTAAACTTGGAGGATGGTTTAAACTCGACCGTGAAACCGGCCATAAGGGTAGCGACATACGATTAGGTTTTTTCCGTGCCAAATGAATTCCAAGTGATTAACTTGGCAACGACATACGATCAGGTTAAAACCGGACCGGTTTCAAAACCTGAAAGCGACCGTGGCTGGCCACAGTTTGATGACGGCTGATGCATACGGTTTGCTGCCGAATGAAATTCTAAATTCATTGAGTGTAATGTGACGCGACATACGTTTCGGTTTTTTCTGGAAAGTTTGTTGAAATTTAGTGCAGTGCAGTAGCAAAGTTAACTTAATGACAAGTTACGACACAGAAGATTTTTCCGATTGTTTTACATTTAAAATCCACATGGCAAGAAAAGGAAGAAAGAAGGAAAAAAAATAAAAAAAAAAAAATTCAAACTCTCTTTAAAACTTTTATGAATAAAGATAAAAAATGTGAAAGCGCAAGTTGCATGCAACGAAACAGAATGGCAAATGTTTTATTTTCGTAAATAAATGAGAAGGGGCGGAGCTTTCACGTTTTACTCTCATAAAATGTTCCCGCGCTTTTGTGAAAACCGGTTTTTCAATGCAAATGTTTTTTCCTTTCTTCTTCATCCTCAATTAAAAGTCAAATAATTACAAGTTCAATATCACTAATGTTTTTCATATTTTATAACACCCCTAAAAATTATTGAACTGACTTCACTGACTTGTATCCACAAAATAATCGAGAATAACCGTCTTGTATGTCGTATAATCACGGCGACAGTAAAAACCGTAGACGGCCAGCCGGACGGGAAAAACCTAATCGTATGTCGCTGCCCTAAGAAGAGATTGCTATACATGGGATGACGCTTACCATACAGCATAACTTCTTCCCTCATTTTCTCTATTAATTCTTCTTCAAAACCCATAATTTCTCAAACTAATTAAAAAAATTAATTTTATACAAGTTTTTAATTATTATTTACTATTTTTACTATTATTTTTTAATTTTATATGTCATAAAAATAACCAAATCGATCCGCATAACATCAATGTCAATTATTCACTTTCCACACAGAAATGTGTCAATTATCTTTTCGACTAATTTAGAGATTTTCCCAAATTCTTCGTTGGAAACTTGTCGCGTCGCTCTCATTGTGTTAAGTATATGGGACTACCATATATTCGAATCTTTGACAGCTACCAATTTCCGGCGACTTTGCTGTGCCGCTCTCACTGTATTTTGGTTTTTAACTCGGCGAAAGCGGGTTGAGTTTTCCGTAAGAATGTTAGAATATTCTGCATGGATGTGTTATCCAATACAAATCTGTCTATGTACTTTATATGATATATTTCAGCTGTCAATTCAACTCAGAAGCCATCGAGCATCGAGTTAATACAGTCAGCAAACCATAACGCTAGCTCAACTCTAACTTAACTCAGGCTCATTGAAACATAGTAGAAGATCTAATAGTCTCCTCAACATTTGAACGGAGATCTCTAACATAAAGGTATATCATATTTTTTTATCAGGGACTTTTTATACCTAACGTCCACTTTTGGATCTTTGTTGGTCCACGGAGAGATAAATAAAAATTCACAACAAACGCATGCCGCGTTTAAAATGCATATTCGATTGAATTCGTTTAATTCAACTACTTTTCTATCAAATCAAACGACAACATAATTAAATCGAAAGATTTTCCAAAAATGCGTAAACATCTACACGTTTAAAAAAAAAACTTTCAATTTAACAATTCATTTTGAAATGTGAAAATAATTCATATTACGAATAGTATGATGGCTAAATGCATTTAGATTTTCATTAACCGGTCTGTTGTTCATTTTGAAAGCAAAACGCTTTCACTTTGATCATCAACAGAGTTAAATTTAGTATTATTTTTGTAGCTTTATTTCAGTTCGTTCACATTTTACTCATTTGAATACCCTTCTAGAATCTGTATTTGGAATAGAGGTGGTAGAGTACATTAACAAGGTGCACACTGTCGAAATTTTTCCAGATTATCACTTAATAAGAATTATAGCAAAATTTCAGGAAAAATTTAAATTGTGACAAAAACAAAATTTGGTTCAGTTGTGAGTATGTGACTTCTTGGAACTTAAATATTTCTTCGTCAAAAAATTACAGCCGGATTTTCAAACAGATAATACCGGGTCTGCCTCTGCCCTTAGTTGGTTTAATCAGTTACCATCAACTCCTTCGTCATAAACATATTTTTAGCAAAAGACTTATACAGCAATATGTAATGAGGGTACCTAAGTTTGATAAGTGAAATTTTATCATAAATAAACAAGTTTTCAATTAGAACTCGAAAATTTAAATTTTTTTTTTACATTTTATATGGTTGAAATGAACGCAAGGTTGTTTGATGTGAATATTTTTACAATTAGAATACATGCGTTCAATATGAACGTTTCGTAATTGTTAAAACGAACGTTAAGCGCCATTGGAGTCATTTTGTTCTCGAAATCTTTTGGTTTAAACAATGATTTCGTTCAATTTGACATATTCATTTTTCTCCGTGTAGTAACATTTTCGTACCGCTCACCGATTGGAGGTTTAAGCCTAGTATGGAGTTCGAGTAAAACAGTACGGAGTTTAGGTAAAAAGTAACATTTTCATACAAATTTTACCGTGGTAAAATCCCAAGCAAAACTTTTACTGAGGTCTTTACTAGTGCAGTACGGAGTTCACTGGTAAAAAGTGCCAATTTTTTCTATTATAAGATAGATGGCATTTTGTAAGTCTCCGCAAATTTTACTGATCATTTTAATGTGGAACATTAAAATGCTGGTAAAACTTTGACATTTTTTCGAGTTTATTTAGTTTTTTCCGTGGATTTCCTTTGACGATGATACACACTTAGGCCTGCCGCAGCAACAAATTCGTAGTCGATATAATGATTCATATCTTTTATAAATAATAATCCCTTAACATTTTTAAAAATATTTCCGATTAATTGTGATTTTAACAGCTTTCATTTCGTTTTCTCGACTTATGTCATTTTTTTACCAGCGTTAAAATGCAATTTTTTGGAGACCGCGTTAAATTTTACCAATACCCGAACTCCATACTAGGCTTAAAACTTAGGGCCTGTCCGGATCCAAGTCTTCGTCTTCGTCTTCGCCTTGTTATTACAGCTAGTGACGTAATATCGAGACAAGCTCTATCCGAATCCATGTCTATACCACGGAGCTTTGCTAGTTTGTATAACAGTTTTGACATTTGGTTAGCTTGATCACCGAACCAAGGTTCGAGTTGAATTATTTAAATAGACAACGTATTGTGAGGTTATATTTGTTTGCTATCTGTGAAATCAAGCTGAGCAAACGAATGAATTCGGACAGGTTAGCTTCGTCTTCGTCTAACTATTATAATAGCTGAGCTTGTTGTGTTACGTCACTAGCTGTAATAACAAGACGAAGACTTGGATCCGGACAGGCCCCCGAGTTCGAGTAAAATGTGACATTTCCATAAAAATTTTAGCGCTGGTAAAATCCCAACCAAAACTTTTACTAATGATTTTACCAGTGCAGTACGGAGTTCACTGGTAAAAAGTGAATATTTCTCTATTTTAAGATAGATGGCGCTTTGTATGTCTCCACTTATTTTACTGAACATTTTAATGCGCGGAGCGTTAAAATGCTGATAAAATTATGACACTTTCTGTTTCTATGATAATTTTCAGATTGTTTTGTTAATTTATTGAAGGATTTAATTTCTCTTAACAATTTTTAGATTAATTAAGTCCATTTTTAATCGTAAATTGTAAAAACGTTTATCTAAACTTTACAAACAATTTGAAGTTTTTCAGCGATAAAATTCCACTCATTTTACTGACTATTTTATTGTGTGGAGCATTAAAATGCTGGTAAAACTTTGAAATCTCTTTGATTGTTCATAAAGCAAGTTTATTTAGTTATTTCCGTAGATTTTCTTGACGACGATGCAAACTTAGAGTTACCGCAGCAATAATCTCGTCGTCGCAATGATGATTTATATCCTTTATAAATAATAATCACTTAACATTTTTAAAAATATTTCCGATCAATTGTGATTTTAAGAGCTTTCACTTTGTTTTCTCCACATAAAACTTACGTCAACTTTTTACCAGCGTTAAAATACTAGTTTTTGGAGACCGCGTTAAATTTTGTCAATACCCGAAACTCCATACTAGGATTTAGGAAAAATATCTAGTTAAATTTATATTTTTATTTATATTTAGATAAATTAAAATTTTTGGATGAAAAATTTGAGGAAATACAACGACATTTTTCTAGAGTACGTTGAATGTCTTGTTATTATTACTATTTGTGACTGTTCTATTCTAAATTTGAAAAAAATACGTGTGATTATTAAAGTTATTTTATTACATATTTGAGTATGGTACATTGATGTATATCTATTTAATAAAAGCATGAATAAAACTACAGTGTCTATAATATTAATCGTAGGTGCATTTAAAATCTCTTTTTGATCCATCAGATTTTTTAGTTTTAATCTACCGCACTTTAAATTTTGGAACTCACAACGTTCATGCAGCCCTAGACAATTAAGTTTATTATTCCGTTTGTTCGCATAGAAATAATTCTGGTAGAGCAAAATGGATTGAACACCAACGCATAATATTAAAAGTTATTTTGATGTTTGCATGTCGGTCTGTCCGTCCGTTTGTCCATACGTCTGTGCGTCTGTCCTCTCGATTTCGATAACTCAAGAGCTCGTTTACATAAAAGTTGAAATTTGGCACAAGGGCTTTTCAAAGCAAATACTATATATTTGGGCACTAATCTTGTAAACACCGTTTTCATAAAAATTGTAAATAAAATTTTAAAATTGGACTAAATCGGGCACCCCCTTCTTGGTGTTGCCATAAAAAAATTGGAGTTCTTTTATGCATACTGTGAAAAGGATCAGTCCTAAACGTTTTTATTGTACTGTAAAATTCTTCAGAATATAAAATTCTATAAAATTCGTTCCGACGAACAGTTCTAGAAATAGACGGGTAAACCCATTCATACGAAATTACATTTAGTGGTTCATCCTTGGTATCACAAGAATTCTAGCTTTTTTCCTTGTTTCAAGTTTATTTTGTGCAAAACTTAGACTGAACAATAGAAGTATACGTAAGTACATTTACTTACGTAAAGCGAACGCGCCCTTTAATTTAACATTCCGTAAAAATACGATGTGTCCAAACAATTAAATTATTACTAAATGTTTAAAAGTGCAATCTAAAAATTAAAATGGAATAAAAATGGTACTGCGAATTAATAAAAAGCACAAATCTTAAATCAACTTCCATTTGTTAATTTTTTCACTTTTACCACTTTTTAAAATTGAAAACATTAAATATCAAGATAATAACTTTTACTGAATGTGATATATATTTAGGAAAAAAATATCAATTTTTCGTAAGTAAACCTCAGTCTCGTTTAATTTCGTAAAGTTATTTACTTCTATTGTAGTTCAGCCTTTCCATAGTGCCACTGATAACGTTTTATCTAATAAAAAAGAAAAACACGAAAAAAAGTTTCGGTTAGTGGTTGCAGAAATGAATCAAATTACAGTCAGAGGAAATAATAGAAGCACAGATTGACGTTAATAAAATATGTGGATTAAAAAGGAAAAATTTTATTGTATACTTTTTAACAATTGTCAAGATGCTAGAATTATTACACCGTTTAAATATATTTTTTCTGTGGGGAGAACTTTCAAGTTGCTGCGATACTCGCGTTTGCCTGAGATTAAATATCAGAAATTTCAAGCGTCTGCAGCAGGCAGAAAACCAAGCTGCACCGATGAGTGGAAGGTTTTCTGCTGACACGAAACGCTTCTTCTTCTTCCTTTTTCTTCTTCATTTTTCAGCCCACTGCGTGGCGTATACAGGTTCGATTCGCTTCGAATGAATCTGTTTCTTTAAAATTTTTTAAATTTTTTTTAATAAATAAAAAAATTGTTTTTTTCTATTTTACTTAAACTTTTCATTTCTTTCTTCTTTTTTCATTTTTTCATTTGTTTTTCTAATCACCCAATTTCGCTACAATTTCGCTGTTGATGAGTCAAACCAAGACTTGAAACTTGTCACCAAAAATTAATGGGTTGTGTGATGAAATAACAAATTAGAACATTTTTTAGCTTTTGCTATATACCGGAGATATCCCAAAAAATTCTTTCTTGCAGAAAATTAAGTTTAACCCGGTAAAAAGTCCAAAAGAGTAATCTCTTTTTATTTATGTTATTTGCTAGATTTAGGCTTTATATTTCTAAAATAGTTACAATCTAAAAAAATGAAATGATTTGAAAGAAATCAATTTTTACCATTTTTTACAAGTTTCCGAGCTAATATCTCCATTCCAATACATATTTTTTTGTTTTTCTCGATGTTATTTACTAGACCTCTTCGGTACCTTTAATTTAAGATATAAGTCATTATTCTGGTACAAATAATTTGCCAGAAATTCGCATTGAAAAATGTATGAAACTTGCAAATCTTGGTACTGACTCCTCTTAATACGTGAGAAAAGTAAAAGAGCGGATGTGGAAAACAAAAGTCTCTGTTAATTAAACGACACCACCTTCTTTTATTTTTCTTTTAAAATCGTGCAAATTGTATTTTATTTTTCAAATAAACACTATTTCGTATGATTTAAGAAAAATTTAAATTGCGTTGGATGTTTGGAGTGGACTATAGGGAATAGATGACTGTCGCTTGGATTCATTGAGATTAAAGAAAAGAATGCATTTTCACTCAATTCGCCAATTACATTATGTACTAATCTATTTTCACAATAATTTAAATGTCCGACTAAAACTATTTCGTAAATAATACTCGATGCCGTTGGTCTCGATAAGCAATAAATATCTCCCGATTGCCGAATGTTGACTGACTAGTTATCCATAAATTGATAGAATGCTGATGACTAATACTATGTAACTGATAAGCTATGTACTATGCTTTTCACTCTCCGGGTGTGAATAACATTTAACCAGAATTATAAAAAAAGAATGAGAAATAATTGCAAACTGTTCGTTGTTCTTCTAACCTTAACATCACAACCTCGACAAAAACTGCCATATCTCAAAAGCTTTTCTTTTTAAAATTGCCCCGAATGTGCACACGTACCTACATTTACAGTAGATTAAAAGTGCTGCTTTCTTGAGAGCGAAGTTAAGGTTCCACGTAGAAAGACTACATATTACAAAAATAGTGACGCAATGTCTCCGACTTGTAAAATAAGAAATAATTTATTTTTTTATTTTTATTTTATTTTTTGTGTGCAGAGCTATTTTAGCGGAAATTATGTTCTAGAATTTAGATTATGTTTCTTGTGGGTTCTGTAACTTATTGACTCTCTGTACTCTCTATAACTTTAGAAACGCTTTTTTTAATCAATACAATGTCATTGGCTCAGACATTATAACAACATCTTGTAAGTACTCAGAGCAATGCATAAAAAATGTCGGTAAAAAGCTGGGAATACTCATGAGCTTGTATACTTCGCAAACAAAATGTTTGTTAAAACCTATAAGTTGGGGGACTTGGCCCACCCCAGCAAAAAGTCCTAGTTACGCCAATGCTAAACCCGCCTCTGCTTTGGAGTTAAAATATAGTGTAAGTCATTTATTCCCAATAGATACAACTTAAGGTACATGGGAAGTTGTAGATAGGTTTTGGAAATGCTTAGCAATACATGGCAAGTTGTAGATAGGTTTTGGAAATGCTTAGCAATACATATATGTATGTAGTTGGAATGAGTCCACAATAAACATTGCTATACAAAATGAACCATAGTAGATTTCAAGCAAAAATAATTCGTTTTTTTAATTAACTTCATTAAACGAAAGAGGATAACTTTAAAGCAGACTACTTGTGCCTACATAATTTGTTAATAGTAGTGTAAAAACATCTGAAAGTCATTTATATTGTTTTCAAACAGGACTTTCCATCCGGAGTTATGGTCGAAATTCGATTGCAATTTAAGGTTTCATTTATTCCTGAAAATTATTATCATTGTATATGGGACACCATGTACAAATTTCATATCACCTAATCCTTTCCCCACCTCTTTCCTGCCATGCTGTGCTTTAGATCATAGGACATCCCCTGAGCTTGGCTTAATAATGTAAAAAATAAAAAAATAATATGTTTTCCCACCCTCTAAAACCACTGGAAGTTGAAACTTTGCACTTTTCTAGTATAAATTAAGCCCATAATCTAACGTAGTCGGATTTTCGTTTTTCAATATTTGTTTTCGATTGAGAAAATTGTTTTTAAACATTATATTTGAAAAAAAATGAATACAATAATAAAATAATGATTCGTCCTTCGCCCGACTGGGTTATACAGGGGTTTTCCACCTAGGAGTTCAATAATAAACAGAGCGTACAGTCACAGTTAAGAACTCATCATATGCAGAACTTTACGACTTCTCAACCAGCCCCGTACCCCTCTCCTCTTAAGAGTTATGGTCGTCTAAACTAAAAATTTCGCATTTTCTTACTTTTTTTTACTTTGACCTCTATTTTTTTGCAAGGTCATTAACATAAGCTTTTTTATAAAAACTGTAAACTGTAGACTCTCCTCTTTAATTTGACCTAGTACATCCTATGTAATCTGTAACCATTAAAGTGTTAGTAGCTTTTAACATATTCTCAAAGCTTTTCTGTAACCTATTTTCAAAGATAATTTGTTCCTTGGTGACTGCAACACATTATTTAAAAAAAATATCGGCTAATTTCGGTATGACCTGAATAGGTTGTGATCTAATAACTCTTTAACGCATACAGATAGCACATAAGGTCAAATTAAAGAGGAGAGTCCACAGTTTTCAGTTTTTATAAAAAAAATACTTATGTTAATGACTTTTTCGCAAAAAAAATAAAAATAGAAGTCAAAGGACTGATTCAGAAAAAAATCGACCACCTGCGAGTATGAATGATGAAATCAACAAGAAAAACCTATTTTTTTTATTATCAAATAATTTTTATTGAATGATTACTTAATCATCTACATTCTACATTATTCATAACTGATATGACATAATTACTAAATTCTATAAAATTGGTGAACTTTTTGCTTTACGTTTTTCATTAAATTTTGTACAGAGACAGTATCGAACGTATATCGAATGCTCTTTTATACTGTCACTTAAAAGTTCCTACGTTAGAGGAGTGTTTTTTTTTCTTTTTTTTTAATTTTCTTTTAATGCTAGTCCAATATTTTTAGATCGCCTTACTTCCGGACAATTTGGAGGACTCGCTTTCTTGGGCATCTTAGAAATATCTCGCTTTTCTTCCATAGTGGCAAATTGCTAAGTCCGACCAAAAGATAGCTGATGCATCATGCTTTCTAAAGAATGGAAGAAAGAGGTTCTAAAAACACTGCTTATCGAACACATCCGTGTTGATTGTGCTTTTTATCACGAGAAGGGATGATTTGTGCCCACACGTACTATATATATTGATTTCCAAATTAAGTATTTACGCGGAAATTTTATGCACCTACTATTCTTAAACTTGCGAACTGCGTCACCGTTCTTTTTTGTCACATATAAGTCGATTCTTAAACTTGCGAACTGCGTCACCGTTCTTTTTTGTCACATATAAGTCTTGTCTTGGAAACTGGTTGACCTCCACTTTCATCTAAGTTTCATCATTCATCATACAAAATCTGGCTACTGAATTTTGTAACTTGATTCTTTCTAGTATTCTGTTCGGTGTTTTCTGAACATAGAAACTTCTCAGACCTTCTCTTCTTTTAATTCGATGGACCGTAGCAGATGAAGTTCCAGCCTTATCAGCCATATCTCTCAACCATATGTTGGGATTTCGTTTAAAGACGTTTTAAGTTTAAACATTTTCTTCGGAATTTTCAACTTTTAGCTAAGCCTCTTTGAGACATATGCGGATTGTCCATTTGGGTGGGAAGAATCAATTTTCGACATTCTCCTTGGCTGACTTCCATTTTCACTGCATAGGAAATTTGCACTTAAAGGCTTGCAATCAATCACGTCAAGTCAAGTCAAGTGAGTTTTGTGCCATTTTTCTCTTCGGTTTGCCGATATATTTTCCTCGATGATCTTTTAATCATTCATGTTGTTAGGGCTCATCTTTAGCCCTCAGTTCTATTGGATAGCATCTTTTTTCCTCTTGTTGATAGCTGTCCGTTGGTCTTCTTTGTACCCTGACACACGATGATACACACTCAAGACTAGACACGATGTAAAACCAGTTTTTGTATCGAGTATGTATCAGCCCATGGTACACGTAGTTTATACACGGTTGATACACGTTCTTGAGGCAGTAAAGAAAATTCATCATTTCCATATGTTCTATACGCACAAAATTCGGGTACACGCAAACATATGTAATAAAACACTCATGTATCATCCGAGTCTAACCCTCTGCTCTAAATTGAGGTATACACGAAAATGTTCTAAAATAGTACTAAGAAAACCAGTTTTTAGTACGGTGTATCGCGTGTGTATCATCGTGTGTCACCGGACTACAACTTTCCGTTTTGCTACAACTTTTCGTTTTCCTTTAGTCCCGTGACACACGATGATACACACTTGAGACTAGACACGACGTAAAACCGGTTTTTGTATCGAATGTGAATCAGTCCATGGTACACGCAGTTTATACACGGTTGATACACGTTCTTGAGGCAGTAAAGAAAATTCATCATTTCCATGTTCTATATGCACAAAATTCGGGTACACGCAAACATATGTAATAAAACACTCGTGTATAATCCGAGTCTAACCCTCTGCTCTAAATTGAGGTATACACGAAAATGTTCTAAAATAGTACTAAGAAAACCAGTTTTTGGTACGGTGTATCACGTGTGTATCATCGTGTGTCACCGGACTTACGGATGATGCGCCATATCATCCATACTGGATGTTATTCCCTTTTGGAGTTAGTTGTTAGTGGGAGGGCAGGAGAAGCCTATCTCCTTCTCTGATGTGGATTGTTGGGAGAATTTAGGAATTGATGCTTCCTAAAAAAATTGTTTTCTTTCAGAGATACTCTCTGAGTATATGTGGCATATGTTTGATTACCCGCTGGTGATTACCTTTGTGGTCGTAAAAGACACAAATTTTTATAGATGCAATCTTACCATCGCTTCCTAATTTTGTTTACCTGATAATGAGTAATGGCATGAGATAGGTGTTCGATTTTTTTCTAAATCAGGCCATACTAAAACTGTGGCAATAACAAAATTTCAGGCCGAGTTAATCATCGTAAAACGTTTGATGATAATTTATCCCTATAAATTGTTTTCGAAAACAACACTACAGATTAGAAAACAATTAACATAGCTTTAGCAAAAGAATAGTCTTGGATTGAAAATGAATTTCAATTATTCATGCTATGAAAACATGAAAACTTCAAATTCTAATACTGCGAAAACCAATAATTGTCTGGTAATGGAAATGTTTAACTTAAACGTTAACATCAACGACATTTAAGTATTGAGGTTGAATGTCCTATTTAAAGCTGACACACTTATTAATAAGTAGGTAGGTAATTATTGGGAGAAAAAAGAAAGGGAACACCCTTTTGCGTGAACATTTCGATTAGTTTAAACACGAAATAAGGAAACCTCTTCCCCTATTCTGTCGCAGTAACTTTACAGCAATATAAAACAAGGTCACGTAAAGAGTACGGAAAAGTATTAGGATGATAAAAAGGTTAGAATAACCGAAGTTTTATTTCAATTAAATATTTTACCATATTTGATTCAGAAATTAATGAGACCCGTACTTGTAGGATATTTTGACATTGCTTTTATTTCGAGTATAGTACTACTTACATTCCATTCATAATAATTTTCGTTTATAAATAGACAAAGTACACTGTAAAAAGGCACAAATTGTTGCCACAAAGTTTAGGGAAAAAAACCCTAGAAATATAGGGAATATTGACGAAAATGTAAGGAATATTCCCTACATTTTAAGCAATATTCACTTAAATGTAGGGAATATTCCATAAAATGTAGGGAATATTCCATACATTTTAGGCAGTAATCCCTACATTTTAGGGAATATTCCTTACATTTATATGGATTTTTCCCCTAAACTTTGAGGCAAAATTTTTTACCTCCTTACAGTGTAGATAGGGAAAAAATAAATGATGATGATGTGGATGATACTGAATATGGAGATCTTGTGCATTAAAAACAAAATTGGAAAGAAGAAACAGGCTTTTATTTGGGAAATTTTACTTTTCCCAATGGGAGATTTTTATTTCCCAATTTGTTACCATATGTAAAACACACACATATACATATATACTTTAGTTAAAATACACTTCAAATTCGTCTATGACAACGCATTATCTTAAGGGGAGCAAACTCATTATAATTTTCAAAAAATCGAATTTTTTTCCTCATATTTGAAAGTATAATGGAAAGAGGAAAAATTAAAATATTAACGGAGTTATCGCAGTTATTCATACCGTATACTAGCGAGAAAGGTAACCGCCGAGCTTGGGGTAGGAGCATCCTTTCTTTCACAATATCTATGTATAATTCTATTGTCCCATTACCATTGTCCCACAGCAGCAGATGAAAGATAATCAGCTTTTCGAGGAAGCTGAAGGCTTATTGTATGCGCCTGGAATAGCTGTTTGATCGATAAGCCACTAAATTAAGTTTTTTTGTATTGAAACTTTAAACGCGATTATCTCGAAAGTGCAACCTCAAAAACTGCTGCAGCTGTAGATCAAAAAGTTATTGATCGATCTGGATGAAACTTGCAGAGGTTTCTGTCAATAATATTATCGGAAGGATGTACCTAAAATTTTATAGATATTGCGTAAAAAAATTAATTTTTTTGGGTAAAAATGATCGAAAAACTGGTCGAAAATCTGAACATTTGATAAAAAGCGGTCGTACATTTTTTTATTTTATACACGGTTAAAAATTTAGATGTAAATATTATAAACAAATAATATAGGTCCATAAAAAGTTTCAATAAATTGCATACTTCCTCAATTTATAAAATTTAATAATAACGTTTATTAATATAATACAGCTGGATATAAAACTGTTTTATATAAATTTTATATATAATTCAATCAACCTCTCGTATAAAATGTATTTATAACCATCTTAAATAAAATAAATAAATAAAAGATATGCTTTTTTATATCTTTGTTATATTAAGTTTATCTCATTTCTTGAATAAACCTTTATACTGATGGTATACTATTCTATACAAATGCAGTATACACTATACACCGTTTAGACCTTATTGGTGAATTCGATCGATCGAATTGATTCGAATTCAAATGGCGAATTGTAGCTTTTTGTATGTATCTTGGGATGCTTTGTTCTCTATTAGACAGAAAGCTATGATTATCCATTTGCATTCTGGAAAACGTATTAAAGCATGAGACCCCCCTGCTCACATAAAAATTAAAATATTTTTAAAGAAAAACAAATGTTAATTATATGAAACAATCCAAATATTTATTTAAGAAAAATATCATAATTTTAATCAACAAACTGTACTATAATATATTATATTGTCCGTACACTAACAGTCCTCAGCCATAGTCTTATCCAAGAAAGTCCATAGGTATAGGACTATTTGCCATCGTCGCACGAAGCAAAACTACATACTGCGTAAGTGTGCCGGCCAGTGAAAAATTTTCATTTATGCGTAACTCGCTTGATTCTTCTGTTCGTATGACATATTTCTACGTATTTCTATTGATAATATTACTGAAGGAATAGAGTTTACACGAAAATAGTATGAGGCACTCAAATATCTAGTTAATGTATCAGTTTTATACTGAACATAATTACTCCTTATATTTATTTAAGTGGATACAGTCTATCCTTTAATCGTTTACATTATGCTTTTGTACTAAATTCGGATAAGAAATGAGACTTTTTTGGTATTAGAGATGCCGATATCCGTATATTTATTAATTTTTACATGAAAAATTGTATTCGTGGAACTAATAACATCGAAAGTAAAGGGTTTTCCAATAAGTGGTGTTATTTTGATATTCAAAGAAAAATGCTATTTTTTGAGATAAATGATCGGATCTTAATTTCATTATAAAGAGGAAGGTATGCCGTTAATAATAGAAAATAACATCAGCCAAATGACCACCACGACCTACAGGACCATATCCTTTTCATGAAATTTTCCATAACCAAATCGCAAAGGGGCTGCCCTATGTCCTCGATAGCCTCACGAATTCCATCTTTGAGGTCTTGAATCGACGCTGGGCTATTGGCGTAGACCTTCTCTTTCACGTGGCCCCAAAGGAAGAAGTCGCAAGTTGTTAAGTCACAAGATCTCGGTGGCCAATTGTGATCACCTCTTCGAGAGATAACACGGTCCGGAAACTTTTCCCGTAAAAGATCAATGGTTTCGTTGCTTGTATGGCACGTATCGTCGTCTTGTTGAAAGTAAACGTTGTCCAGATCCATACCATCCAATTCCGGCCATAAAAATATAATAATCATCTGTCGATAGCGCAATCCATTCACCGTAACTGTTGCTCCAGCCTCATTTTCGAAAAAGTAAGGTCCAATGACCCCGCGGGACCATAAACCGCACCAAACAGTCACACGTTGAGGATAGAGAGGCTTTTCAACAATAAATCTTGGGTTTTCCGAGCCCCAGATGCGACAATTTTGCTTGTTGACGAAGCCATCGAGGTGGAAATGGGCCTCATCACTCAAGATGAGTTTTCGATGGAATCCCGGATCATTTTCATGCATTTCAAGGACCCAATCAGCAAAGACTCGACGTTGTTGATGATCGGCCGACTTGAGCTCTTGTGTTAACTGAACTTTATAAGCCTTAAGACCCAAATCTTTATGCAAAATACGGTGTAATGACGTTTGTGGAATGCCTAATTCCAAAGAACGACGAGTAAGGGACAAACCTGGGTTTTCTTCAACACTTTTGGCTACAGCAGCAATATTCCCGGCTGTTCTTGAGCGACGTGCACGTGTTTTATTCTTCACATCACTAACTTGTCCCGACAGCTCGAATTTTTCTACCAATTTCTGTATTGCGGTCCGACAAGGTGCTTCACGACGACCCAAAAATGTTCGAGTTTTACGAACAGTCTCTGCCACATTTTCACCATTTTTATAGTGAATTTTAATAATTTCAATGCGTTGCTGAATCGTGTATTGTTCCATTTTTGTTAATGGCGTAGTTTCTACTTGTCAAATGTCAAAAAATGACAGCTCCAAAAGTGACATCTACCGAAAAACCGGATAATTAAAATAACACCTCTTATTGGAAAACTCTTTATAAAAAATATGCATCGTTTATACCAATTTTTTTAACCGTGTAGGTTTATCCTTCCGCTGAACATGTCAGTAGTCGATAAATAATTTTCTTGTTTGTTTATGATCAATAGAAAAAAATTTATAGAGGCAGCATTTTTCGATGCTATGCGAAAGACACCCGGAGGAACTACCCTACAACGCCACCATTTTCTTAAAAAAAAATGTTTTTCTACACCTCAGAGCTGTAGCAAAATAATGTTAAAAGTTTAAAATGATGCGTTTATTTTAAATGTTTATGCAGCTCGCTGGATAATATATCTCAAGCAAAAACCACATGAGGTTTTTATTTTTGTTCAGTGTCGTTAAGACCTTTAACAACTTATGTTACTTCCTTTCTTCAAAAAATGCTCAAGTTGAATTCTATTATAGATTTAGAAATTTAATAACATTTCAGCCAAGAGCTTAATACGATGGATAACCAAGATATGATACTGTTTCAATTTGTAATATATACGGCTATCTATTTATAAAATAAACTACTAAAGAATGCAAATATTAACGTCAATGTGGACCTCGAGAATAACTTGATTATGGATCCTACAGAACATAAGAATGACCTGCCCTAGTACTGCCAATATAGGTTAGGTTACGTTAGAGTGATGGCTTTCGCAATACCTACGACCAGCCACAATTAAAAGTAGACGTAATTTTATTTTTGTTTGTTTAATAACATGTCTCTTGTCGGTGAATTCAGCCGTTTTTACATTCTTACAAAGGTAACGTACTTTATCTATTTATTTATATTGTACTGTGGCTGACAATTGACGTCGCTACAAATTTTGCTGGCAGGCAGCACATGATAATCGACAGAAACTGCACCCCACATCGTAAAATGCTCAATTTTGGGCTATGCAGGCGGGGTAACGGCAGCTTTGAAAAGTTGCTGAAAACAATAATAAATATGAGTGGAAAAAACTCTTTTACAAACGAAAAATCTTTAAAAGAAATTTCTATGCAAAAGCAAGCATTTCATATCAGTAGGAACCGTATACTTATCAGTATGGCTGGGTTCCTTGCCGTATACGAGGCGAAATAGTAATTAGGTATTTACTTGAATGCCTAGCAAGATTTGCCCTATACGGGACTAGCATTTCATAGAGAGTTTTGCTATGAAATAATTTCATATCGAATTTAGTCAATATGATATTGACCGAGTTTGCTGCCAAATCCGCAGCTCGAGCTCAATTCAGTTTCATATTGACTAAATTCACTATGAATTTATTTCATAGCAAACCTATCCTCCAACAGATAAATAGATATTGGGACGAAAGTCGAGACGTGATATTGCATTTCAATTCTACGAAAATTAGCGGTCTTTCCGCTTCAATTTTGCAAAGAATTTCCGGGCTTCTGTTTCAATACTATGAAAATTTGTCTGCTTCAATTCTACGAAATTCTACTGGCTTTCTTTCTTAATTCTACCAAAGTTTGCCGGTCCGTTGCCACAATTGTGCGAAAATAATGAATTAAAAATAAGTTAAAAAGCTAAAATTGGTCGAAGACCAATTCTTATGATACCCTCTAGATGAATGCCCGTATATAATTTTGTATGGTCACCTCTCTGATTTTTGAAGTGGTTTTTCTCATATATCTGTAAAACTGTTGGTCGGACAGTAAAAATAGCTATAACCAATTTCATAGGATTTCACATTCTGAAAAACTTTTCTGTACATTAAAACCATCTACGACTGATCGTTTTCATAGTATATACGTAAAAACTCTATTTTATATGGCAACAACCAGAAGGGGTTGCCCGATTTAGTCAATTTAAATTTTTTTTGCTACTTCTGTGCGTTACAAACAGAATGACAAACTCAGCATACCCTATAGATTTCATCTAGCGTATAATGAGCTCATTAAGGGGATCAACGTCTCCAAAGCCCCTGGTCCTGATTGTTGCACGCCCCTGTTAATTAAAATCTAAGCCTTGCCCTTCATTAAAGCTATGCGCAATAATTTATTTTCATTTTATGCAGAAGATATTTTATCAACACAAAATAACATCAAATATTATTTTATGAAAAACTAGGGGAGATCGTCGGCGTCGCCCGGCGATAATGTAAATGCCTAAATGGGTATAGGTGGGGGTTGAAAGGGTGGGGTGGTTAGGGATGCATAATATCTAAGCTATCATCTGACTTGATCAAGCGATTCCGTACTCTAGAGTTTCACTGTGTGTGTGTGTGTGAGGGTGCGTGGATACGTTCATATGTGTGGGAGAGCGAACCTCTCTTCTCTACGTCCACGCGTTCTCAGGAAGTGCCCAAATATATAGCTAAAAACGAAATTTTTGTATGACAACCCTACGAAGGAGTTGTCCGATTGGTGCCCTTTTTGAACTTAAATTTGCATCTTTTTAAAAAACGCCCGTGTACAAAATTTCAGCTCTCTACGTCAACGCAGAGGCAGTGTCCAAATATTTATTAATTTATATGAAAATGCAGTGTACAATATTTGAGCTCACCACATCGATGCGTTCTCGGGCAGTGTCCAAATGTATAGTGAAAGCCAAATTTTTATATGGCAATACCAAGAAGGGATTACTAAATTTATTCCATTTCTGAACTCGTATTTACTATTGCTATGAAAACACCAGGCAATGCCAAAATATATTGTTAAAAACGATATTTTTGTATCGTAACCCTACGAAGGAGTTGCACGATTGGTCTCAGTTTTGAAGTTAAATTTAATTTTTTTAAAAACGCCCTGTATAAAATTTTAGGTCTCCACGTCGACGCGTTCTTGGGCAGTTTCCTAATATATAGTGAAAAGCCAAAGTTTTGTATGGATACGCCGAGAGGGGTTGCCGATTGCAATTTTTCCTTCTGTACAAACCTTGTCCTGTCAATTACGAACACAACAACAATAAAATGAGCGAAATCGATCAAGCTATTTTCAAGTGATGATGTATCATATAGTACATGCGGCAATTGATTTTTATTTATATAGATTACAGAATAGGGCCCACTGTCGTTATTTGCTCGAAGTGTAGGTATTTGTTATACCCTAGATGAAATCATAGGGGTATACTAAGTTTGTCATTCCGTTTGTAACACCTCGAAATAATTATGGTAGAGCAAAATGGACTGGACACCCAGGCATAATATTAAAAGTTATTTTGATTTTTGCATGTCCGTCCGTCAGTCCGTCCGTCCGTCCATCCGTCCGTACGCACGATAACTCGAGAAGGCGTATACTTAGACAGCTAAAATTTTGAATACTGACTTAAAAAAAAAAATAAAATTACGTTCGAAAATGAGACAAATCGGGCAACTCCTTCGTGGGGTTGCCATATAAAAATTTCGTTTTCCGCTATATATTTGGACACTGCCTGAAAACGCGTCGACGTATAGAGATGAAATTTCGTACATGATGTTTTTTACTACATTAGCAAATAAAATGTCAAAAATGGACTAAATCGGGCAACTCCTTCTTGGTGTTGCCATATAAAAATTTAGGGTTTTTACGTATACTTTGAAAACGATCAGTCCAAGACATTTTTATTGTACTAAGAACTTCTGCAGAATACGAAATCCTATAAAATTAGTTATTACCATTTTTTCTGTGCGACAAACTGTTCTAGAAATATATGCGAAAAACAACTTCATAAAAAACAACTTCATATTGAATAGATCGGTGACCATACGAAATTTAATACGGGCATTCATCTAGGGTATCATAAGAATTGGTCTTAGACCAATTCTAGCTTTTTTACTTGTTTTAATATACTTATTACTTCCTTTTTCACCTGCAAATGAAGAGGTGGAAGTTTTAATAAGGCTTCCATGCTTTGTATGCCTGATATGTACTAATGGCACCAGATATTCTAAGACAGACATGCCGCTGCCTGGGTTTTTTGAAGAAGAGCCTCGGTTTTCTTGTGATTAGTTTTTGACCACCATGAGAGGGCTGTACATGTGACCATGTGTCTAACAACCGTGGTGTACATCCAATACATCATTCTTGGCTTCAAACCCCCCATATTCTGCCAATAAACCGACGATACCTGTAGAGAGAGCACAGATCTTTCCGTCACTTTGGACAGATGCGAATTCCAGGTAAGTTTCTTATCGTCCTCTAGAAATTTGACTTCATATGCGAAAATATCAATTTCGTATTATCAAAAAGTGGGAGCCGTTAGTGAAAGCTTCGTTCTTCTTATGAACAGAATGATAACCGTTTTGCTGAAGTTTATTCTAAGGCTTTCTAAGACCCCCCCCCCCCCCAAGCAACCAAATTGTATCCCGTTTCCCACTGAAATTATATATATTATAATCAAGCAATTTCCAACATCGGAAAACCTCAAAATGTTACCTTTTAATTAACTCTACACATGTATCACATGCACCCGTTCTTGTGAAAATTTGTATTTTATTGATAGTAGGTACTGATGCGTTAGTTTATGACGGCTTGCGAACAGTATGTTTGTATCAATATTCTTCGAGATATGGGATGGTTAACGGTTATATTTTATAACAATGTCGAACGTATTATATATATATGCATGGTGGAGTATACCCCCCTACCCCCCTGGCTCCATCTTATAACGTGATAATACTGTAGTTATTTGCTTTACATTAAAATTTGAAAACATTTATAAAATTATAATAAATTTCATAAAGTTTTTTTGAATGCGGTTAATTTTTTTCTGCAGAAAAACTATAATCATCTAAAGAAGTAAATAATTGCAAAAGAATAAAAAGTATTTTAGTGACTAAGATTTCATTACATTCAGCAAAAAGTTCAAGCGCACATTTTGGATTTAATGCTTTTTGTATAGGAAAATCACAACATTTCGTGACTTCGTTTTACTTGGTACTTATTTATCATTAGTTATTTTGTTATTATCCTTCCTAATTATTAAAATATTTTAAAGTACCTACCCAACACAAACTTTTTTTCCAATCATAAAGACACTTTTTCAGTAGTATATTCGATGCTGAAAATTTATGAAAAATATTGTGGTACCTACGTAGGAAAAAAAACCGCAGAAATTTGACCTTCGGGAATTTACCCAAAAAATACTTGAATATATTTAATTTTTCAGAGAAATATAATGACGCGACGGAAGCAGCACCATCGAAGTTTTATTTCAATTCAATTGCTTGATTGGGTCTACCCTGGGTTTTTTGTGCACATACCCTTTTCCTTTATTTTGGGTCTTCATCAAGTTTATTATTGTTTTGACACCTAACCTGTACAATTGGAATCTGAACCAATTAAATTTCCATGATTCTAAGTAGAGTCACACATATGTATGTATTTTAAACGAATTTCCCTGAAGTATAATTAAGCTGTGACTTGCGTTCTCATCAGATAAATCAACGGAAAATGTGAGTGATTTTATATGTAAAATTAAATTGCCGCTCACATATTTCTTGGAACAGATTTTATGTCGGTTGTAACATTCTGCTACTTGCCTAGCCCTACTCACTTAAAAACGATTGCAGAAATGTAGCAGTTAAATTTCACATGGTGCTTCTGAAGGTCACCTAAAATTGCAGTTCAATTTCAGAAGTTGTCAAGAAACATGAATTTCGTTGGAATATAAATTATTTTAATGATATCAATTAAATATTAAAGAAATATGCAACTTTAGGAAATGATGTCGAGACCTTTCTCTTATTTTTGCGATTGCTCTACCACTGGGGTTTCGAGGCATATACTAGTTGTGTTGTTTTGTGTCTGCAGAACAGGGCAGAACAAAAGATACAAAAAATATGGCCTCATACATTTTCATCACTGACATATAATAAGAATGGACATTTTTTAAGAAATGTAATGTTTTGGGTCTAATTGGATTGGATTTATAACAGATCCTTGGATTTAATTCACTCTTGATTTTATTAATTGCTAAATTTATTAGTGAGAATAGATATTCTATCGACGTTATTTCTTCTTCGTAGACAATTGATTTCATATATCCCCAAAGGTAAAAATCCAACGGTGTAAGATCAGGTGAACATGGGGGCCATAATATCGGTCCATTTCTACCGATCCGACGTCCACAGAAATTTTCTTCTAGCCAATTTACTATTATCCGCCCGTAGTGCTCTGGAGATCCATCATGTTGGAAAATAATTTCTCTCCTCCTCTGTAGTGGTATATCGTCTAATAATTCGAATAGATGGTTGGATAGATGGTCTAGGTACAATGCGGCATTTAATCTTAAGGGAAAGACTACAAATCCAATTAGCATCGCGAAAAGTATAGCCAATATCAATTTGAAAGAATCCAAAGTGACTAATCATGATAACTGGAACCTAGCATATAATTTCTTAGCGAAATATTCGGACTTATTCTTCATATCCTTCAAATTAATACAGCGATAATTGGGCAATGTATGAAAAGTGAAATTTTACCGAGTTCATGCTCAAATGAAAAGAGGCTAGTTTTAGGGAAAAGGTAGAAATTAAACACAGGATGGTTGATACCATTAGAAAGGATACAAGTTGAGGTAGTTTTTAGAGGTACCTGACAAAATTCCATCTAATTCACCTTTGAAGTAATTCAAAGTTTGTTTAACACTATCATATACTTCAATTTAAACTCGAATTACTTTGGAAATAATAGCTTCTATTTTTACTTATTATTAGAATACGCCAAGTATCCACTTTTAAAAAAGTGATTAGTTATAAAATGAGCGACAGACGACAGCAGAAAATTCGCTGCGAAACAGGCAGTCGAAAAATTGCGAACACAATTGCAACAACAGCCAGTGAGCGACGATTATGAAAGAAGAAGATACTGAAATTTCATTTGTTAAGAATATTTAATATTATATTAAAAGAAACGCAATGGACCAAAATATGAAAAAAAAAAACTGAAAATACAGAAATTAACTA
Organism: Dioctria rufipes; assembly: GCA_963924295.1. Taxonomy (NCBI): domain Eukaryota; kingdom Metazoa; phylum Arthropoda; class Insecta; order Diptera; family Asilidae; genus Dioctria; species Dioctria rufipes. The sequence continues at coordinate 278,657,011 of OZ002740.1, read as the reverse complement.
AATTAAGCGTCTCGCAATATCAATCCAAACCACCTCTTTTTTGTCCATTTGATTTGCCTGGCTTGCAAATCATAAATTATTCTATGATTTCGTACTTCCTCAATAAATTTTTTTTCAAAGCTCATTATTTTAAAATTATCGCGGCATGCTACCACTTAAAAAAGACAAAACTGAATGCCAAAACAATTTCATTCGATTAATTTTGTAGTACTGCAGCGACGACGGCAAAATTAGAAACTGATCAATCCCGACGAAAACTTCGTCGCTCGTCGCAATTTGGTGCATTCGCATAAGACGCTGTGTTTTTAGAAGTTTGACAGCGGTATTTCGTCGTCGTTTGTCGTCGCAATTGTACTTAAGCCTTAACTTACTTTGTTTGAATTGAATAATTTTGTTAAAGTTAGTTCAGATGGAATCAATTAAAGCTAAAATTCTGCACGAAAACTACAAAAAAAAACTTAATTAAACCCTTTTTATTACACACTTGAACGTAAACCTGCTTTCGATTAAGCGCAACTCAAAATAATTACGTCGGTGTTATCTTTAATAAGTTGACCAGGTTCGCTCAGAAATAAACAAAAATGAAAAAATAATATCTTGTTACTTTATTATTCTCACACTGCTCAAGGAAACGTGTTTACACTACCATATTACCTGCATTACCATGTCATCGGTAAAATTGACGTGTCGTATTCTTAGATGAAATAGCCTATTGCCGTGTTCACTAATCAAATTCTTCGATTTCTTATTGAGTCGGGAAGGTTCTGAAGTGTAGAGTTATAGCACTTGTCAGCGCCCGCCAGGGCCGGCCGAAAGTTATCTTAGACAGTGAACTGGATACAACATACAAGAGAAAGTGGATAAATAGGCGAAAGTGTTCTAATAGGATTGCGATAGTTTTAAGTACATAGTGATAATTAAAGGAGAACTGATTGGTAATTGTTTGTGAGTTAAAAGTAAAGAGTACTTAGAGTGATAGAGTGAAATAAAAGAGTTTGTGAATTATACTTGAAATATTGTGTTCTCAATGTTCTCAATAACGTACCGAAAAGCCACCCCCCCCCCCCCCGCAATGTTCTCCTTCATATTTTCAAGCTTTTCAAGCCACTGGCGGCACTGACTAGTAACGATAAAAATACTCAAATTTATTTTAAACTTTGAAACGGGGAAAAGTTGGTTCAGTTCAGTTCAGTTGTTCAGAAAGTTTATGAATAGCAAATCGTTCAACTCTATGGTTTTCCGAATATTTTGAGATTTCCGATGATCACTTTTTGGTGTACTTATTTCAGTATTTCTTTTATTAATATTCCCCGCTAGTAATTGTATTTCTATACATATTTAAGAAAAATTCAGCTACACTGCCGCGAATTTTTATGCACGAGTGGGCGCTCTTTTTGATGTAAATAATGTAATTTTTAATACTTTCGTAAGACTGCTATAATTTCTCAGGTAGTCGCTCCAAATTCAAGTTTTTTTTGTGATATACGCAAAATAAATCATTAAATATGAATTTATATATTTGAACAATCAGCCCCCTTCCCTGATCCCCATCAACCAACTTATTATGAAATTATCAAACAGCATCTTCAATATGGGTATCTATGAACAGAGGCAAGAAGTTGAGTTCAAATAATGAGAGGATTCACCACAAACAATATTCAAACTACAATCTGATTGTGGGAGTAATTATTGTCGGTTCGCTATGTTTCGTTATACTTAAATTTTTATTTTTGCATTGAAATTTTGTAATTAAAAACTCTTTAGAACCTATATAGAATTTTCGATTTCCTGATATTATATAGGACGCTAATATGTTTTAAACGAACGTTAATATTAGAATCACAAATGACGCATAACTATGTCAACAGCAGTTAACAATAGTTTCTCAAATGACGCATGAGGAGTATAGGAAACCTGATCAATATTCAAGCCTTGGTGATGGGGATATGACCAAGTCAATATCTTGGTGGACAGTGGAGGAAGGAAAACTTGAAACTTGCTCAAAGTGCTCAGTTCCGATGGGTAAAGTCTAGGTCAATTTCCTAGACTTGTTTGTTGGATGGTCAGAGGAAAACTGACTGGTCTTCAATCAATATTTGAAAATATTTACGTACAGGCTTTAATTTTGACCTAGGTTTCACTTATGTCTTTGATTCACTTTACACTTTAATTCGAATAATTATTAACTTTAGGTTACGCAATGTCGAAAAATTATTACAGCTTGTCGCGCGACAGTAAGCTATGTTCTTGTCTGTTGTTTAATAATTTTAGGATGTGTGGATTTAAGGGAATATGGAAGTTGGATGGGAGTGGGAGATTGTGGAATGTTAGAGATTTCTCTAGCTTCTTGTGGGTTGAAGACTGGCGTTTCTTCCAACATGATGAGAAATATCCCGAAACTCCAGAATGGTCCAGCGTTAATAACTCCCACGATGATCAAAATGCCAGGATGGTGTCCTATCCACGATGGTGGCTTCCTTTACTAGTGAAGAAAGTAAATCCTTCGCCCAGGTAATAAATGTTTCTCGTTTCCGAGATGCGTTGAAAGCTGACTAATGAGAGGGTTTGGATGTTGAGAGATTTTCTCAAGTTGTTTGAGGGCTAGAGTTATGAGGTAGTCCTCGATTGGACTGATGTTTGGTGTTGGGATAGTAGTGTCCGTCAGGTTTCCTGTACACACCTGTACAGGCCCTTAGGATCTTTCTTTCGAGGGCACTGATTTGCTTCATATACGATGGCGGAATGGTGTGTTAGATGGGGAAACAATAGCAGATAATTGGGCGGATGACCTGTTTGAGTAGGGAGTAAGCGTAGTTGGCTTTCCTCATGATCAGCTGGGCATGATTGTTGAATTTCAACAGATTATTAAAAATGACACCAAGATATTTAGTGTTCTTTTAAGGCTGGAGCTTTTCGTTATTGACTTCGATTTCGATGTTGTTGGCTCGTGTTGCGAGATTGGGTCTTCTCCTTGTGTAGGGGGACCGGTCTTCAGCTTCGTGCTCGCGCTTTTATAGCACGAAAACTCAAAAGTTCACGAAAGCACAGCTGTCGATATCCAAATATCCGTGAGTACCATCTGCAGACAACAATATTAATATCTAGCTTCTATCCAGTGGTGCTGGTGACTAAAAGGTCCAGTGACGGTGGTGACGAAAATAATTGGTTTGGTGACCAAACAACTCATATCTTAGTCCGTCAATAGTGTATTGTTAAAACACTTAACTTATGATTTATTAACGCACCTAGTTCAGTAATGTCGATATAATCTCTGGATGGAAATTAAATGGTGTCGTTGTGTGCAAAGTAGCTTCTTTTTGTAAATAATTGATAGAGAGGGTTAAAATATTTGATGCTTCTTGAGAAAATGCGTTTTTAAGAAGGCCTATGAATGGAAATGGGCTTAGCAGATTCCTCTTCCCAGCCCTTATTAAAGAGAAATCGACGGGATGCTCAAAACAGCATTGTGCTTCTAAAATAGAAAGATCACTATCTTTTTGGGAAGCATGCTGACTAGTAAGATGACTGAACATCTACATGCACCCTACAACGACTCTTGAAGAGCTTGTTAGGGAAAATCTTACGGGCTGTCGATTATTGTTGCAAAACGTGGTGTTACTTTTTACTCATTTATAATTTTGAAGTCAAGAGGAATTTATTGTTCGATATTAATTCTGTTTTTCTAATAGCAATTTCTTTTCTGCGACTATGTGTAAGCACTGCCATCGAATCTGTTATATTCGTACTCTTTTCTTACCATAACACCGTTCTTTCTAGCCTCACTACACCACAGAATTAATGAGGATTTATATTGTGATGACAAGCAGTATTTCCATTTATTGTGAGGCAGATAGTTCATCGTATATGGAAAATTATTTACGAATGACGTGTTTTGTCAATTTGTGCGTGTCCGGAAAGTTTTACTCCCATTAAAAGTTCTTCAGCAAACAAAGTCTTTATGAGTTCTGGAGCTATAACATCGTTACGGACAACCCTAATCTGTCAATTTTGACTAGTGGGAACACGTTTTACTATTAGGTATATTATAGCAAAAATTTATTAAACTATACCTACCCGTCAATATGGAAGAAAATAAAAGTACGTTTTTAATTTGTAATTAAATATTTCGAAATTGAAAGATTTGAAATATTTATTTATAGAAAGGATTGAAGTTATTTCAGAGGTAGTCCTTCATTCAGAATCAGTAGTTCTTCACCCGGTTTCTCTATTACTAAAGTGGGGCATTTCTTTAATTGCATACGCAATTTCGAAAATTGTACATCTCACGTTTTTTATACTTTTAAATTTTTTTCACTAATATGAAATCTAATTACGTTCATGCATCGTTTTGTGTGAATAGGGCACCCGGCTTGAATCGATATTCATCCGCTAGCTGTCGTGGACTTTGCTCAGCAATAATTTTGAAAAAAGCACATTTCTCATGCTATGTTCCCTTTTCGAACTTGAAATGCGGAGGTCTATGTAAACTTTAGAGATCTTTCGATCTTTTACAACCCTATATATAGAGCTTCGAGCTTTGGATTACTACTCTCGAGGTCACGATTGCACCAAATAAAGTGTCTTTTTACTGCTGAATCCTTTAAATCCTTTAAATTTCAAAAATGACACATCTCGAAAGTAACAAAGCAAAAGAAAAAATCATATAATAATTCCTTAAAAATATTTTATCTTATTACATAATTGCATATTCAATCAAATTCATACCTCCTTCATATTAATACCTGACAGACCTTAATCTTTAACTTTCTTTCTTAAAGTTTATGGGATCAACAGCTGAATTGAATTTGAAAAGGGGTGTTTAAGTTTGTATGGAAATAATATAAATAATACGTGCATCCACGTTGCACAAATAATCACAGTACACGTAATTTACCGATTTTCGAAATTACATTCCTAAGGGTGTAAAAAAGGTGTCAAAAATTACATGGAAAACCAATTATTAATGGGTTTATTTAATATTTATTTAAAAAAGAAGATCTTTCATTCCTTCAGTGTCAGATTTTATACGGCAAATAAAATATAACGTCCCTATTAACTGTAAGGTTGCAAAAATAATTATAGGATCAACACGCTAGTTATTCAACCAATGACACGTAAAGCAGTCTTACAAAACAGAGACTACCTCAAAGAGATCGGTTCAAAGTACCCCCAAATCTGATGCATCTTGAGATACCACTGTGTAATATTTTACAACTTTGGCCTCAGTGGTGACATCCCTCACCAAACCAAGACGAAACCCATAGATTGGCTATGCCAGTGTGCTATTCCAACCCCCAAAACTTACAAACCAACTCTCATAACTAATCTCTCGCTGAAGTTGTTCGAAGGAGATCCCCGCCCCGTATAACTGCATTCTTAAAATTGGTAGACCAGTAATGTAATTAGAAACTTGAAACTTCCGAAATTATGCAATGATACCAGATTGCAGACAAAGGTTCTCCACGGAAATATTGACGAGGCTACAGTACTAGCTGGATTTCTTCAAGGGGAAACATATGTACCACGAATACCATTGGTACCATCAGAGTACATATTTGAGTTCAAAAGACTGCAGTTATCCCCTAAAATTTTCTTGGCCATGTCTATTAATAAATTACAGGGGCAGTCATTGAAAGTGGTCGGAATAAAGCTGAGGGAGGACTATTTCACATATAAACAGTTCTATGTAGCATCCTTTCAGTGTGGGTTCCGCTAGCAATCTAGTTATCCTTGCACCGGAAGGCATTACCTCGAATGTTTTTTAAAAAGAAATGCTTCACTAACATCTTTGTAAACTAAATATGTATACCTTTTTTTCGTTTTACCTCTACTACTCTGCAAAATGGGTGATGTTTCAAAAATGCTTAATGTCATTTTTTATGTGAATATCGAAAATAAATAAAAGTATTTTTTGTTTTTGTGAAATCTAATCTATTTATTTTGGAAATTCCTTTTATCCCATATATATAAGTCCCACCAATTAAAATATAATCAGTGGCCACAGATTACAAGATCCAATGACACTAAAATCCATAATGCCCTAAACAGACACACAGCACTCTTAATGAATAAATAACTAACGACTCATTAGTCTATAATAATTCATTATAAGCTGCAGACACATCATAGCCATTTCTTTAATTAAGTTGTACTGTCAATCTGGTTTTGATAAACTTATGACATTAAAGAAGCGATATGGATCGAATTAACGCGATAAACTTTGTTTTTATTTATTTTATGTTTAAATTTAACAATTTACAAATGAAGAAAACATTATATTAAAAAGAATATGGATAATATAATTTGTGATTTGCATTTCTTTGCATTTCTTCTTCTTATTTTTCAAATCGGCAGATGCTCATCGGAGCTCCAGATTTATATTATATGCCAAATCTAGCACATTTTTCCTCATTATAGCTATAATGAAGGAAAAAAACTCTTCATTATACCCTAAACATACAGCACGATCTAATGAATTATTAGTACTAACTAGTAGAAGTACACTAGTAGAAGTACACTAATGAAGTATTTTCTTCCTTCATTATAGTTATAATGAAGAAAAATATGCTAGATTTGGCATATAATATAAATGTTGAGCTCCGCTGTGCATCTGCCGATTTGAAAAATAAGAAGTAGAAATGCAAAGAAATGCAAATCACAAACATATTCTTTTTAATATAATGTTTTTCTCATTTGTAAATTGTTAAAATAAAAATAAAATAAATAAGAACAAAGCTTATCGTATTAATTCGATCCATATCGCTTCTTTAATGTCATAAGTTTATCAAAACCCCTTTGATAGTACAAATTAATTAAAGAAATGGCTGTGTGTCTGAAATTTATAATGAATCATTATAGACTAATGAGTCATTAGTTATTTCTTCATTAAGAGCGCTCTGTGTCTAAGACATTAGTGTCCTTCAATATGGTCTGATTTTCCAGCCATAATTTTGTAATTTGTATTTCTTTGCATTTCTACTTCTTATTTTTCAAATCGGCAGATTCACAGTGGAGCTCAACATTTATATTATATGCCAAATCTAGCATATTTTTTTTTAATTATAGCTATAATGAAGGAAGAAAACACTTCATTAGCGTACTTCATTATCATCTGATTTTCGAGCCATAATGACGTATACTATGTGACACATGGCATTTTAATGAATAATTAGTACTAATTATTCATTTGAATGTGCTGTGTGTCTAGGGAATAACTCTGGGTTATATTACAGTTTGTATCATCTAGAATAAGTAATACGAATACCACGTGGACGAAGTCGCGGGCAAAAGCTAGTATTGAAATAATAGGGGTAAAATTCTAACTCAAATTTGGTATCCTGCCGAGTATACTTGAATTAATTTACGGACAATGGAGCTAGGTGTTATATACATATTAAGAAAAACGACAGCTTAAAAAAAATCCCGAAGAAAAGGCACCTTATAAGAGTAACCGTTTTGACCACGCAAAGAATCAATTCTTCCACCAGATGAGAAAGAGAAGACGAAATATAATCAATATTTTTGTTCGTATCGGTACAAAGATAGATTCTAATCCTGGAAATGGAGAACTAAAGTCTTGGGTCAAATGTCAGAGAACAGTAATTATACTTATTATTTTTATTATCATTAGGTACTTATTTAAGTAAGATAGAAAAAAGAGAAAACAATTATTCTTAGCACATATTCGTCAGTGTTCCAAGACATGAATATTAATTTAACTTCATTCACTTTTTGTTGCAAACTATTCAACTAAGAGCCAATAAAGTAAACCTGTAAACATACATATTTAATGGTTTCGGTCGATGGCTACGATTTTCGTCATTTTACTTGCACTGAAGTTCTTGCGTTTACATAACATCCATTACAAATGCCAAAGTCTTGAACTGAATATAAAAATGCAATTAGTTTGTCAATGGAATTTCTTGGAAAGTAAAAAAACCTGTACATGTCGCAGGAATGAACAATTAAAAGTGAGCAAAGAAATGTCAGTAGTTCTGAGGCATTTCACTCGGAAATGTTACATAAATTGACAATGACTTGACTGTTCTATAGATAGTTAAACCTTGCGAAAAAATGTTATCGACCTTAGAATACGCGGTTTTCTATTCAATGAGCAGACGATTAAGATAATATTAATAATTATGAAAAAATTTCACAAACGACTGGAATGAAAATTTACGTATTTATATGTATGTATGTATGTACATACACATTTATATATACCTATTTTTTTATGAAATGACCTTTCTTAATATACAGGGTGTTTCCCACTAGGAGGTCAGTAGAGCGGGAGGTGATAGTACTCAAATAGATGAACAAAAAATTGTATGGCAGGGGGGGGGGCCATATCAACCGTTTGGGAGTTACAGGGTGATTAAGAAAAACAAGCTAGATTTTCACAACACCCTGTATCTTAAAATCTACAGGGTGCATGGTCACAGTTAGAAGCTCATTGTTTGCAGAACTTCATCACCTTTCCACAAACTGTTCAATCATCCCCATCCCCCTTTCGAAAAGAATTATGGTTGTCTAAACTAAATATTTCGGATTATTTTACCTTTTTTTTAATTTGACCTCTATTATTTCTGCAAAAAGGTCGTTCACATAACTTTTTTTTATAAAAACTGTAAACTGTAGACTCTGCTCTTTAATTTGACCTATTACACCCTATGTGTTAACACCAGCCTTTAAACAGTTATTAACTCATAACCTATTCAGGTCACACCGAAATTAGACGATATTTTGTCAAATTATCGTTGACAATAGCTTTGAAAATCGTTTTGAAAATAGGTTTAGAGCTAATAACTCTTAAAGAGCTTCAGATAGCACATTGGGTGTAAAGGTCATATTAAAGAGGAGAGTCTGCAGTTTACAGTTCTTATAAAAAAAAGTTATGTTAACGACCTTTTTGCAAAAATATTAGAAGCTAAATTAAAAAAAAGGTAAGAAAATCCGAAATTTTGAATTTAGACAACCATAATTTTTTAGGGGGAGAGCTATGGGGCTGATTGAGCAGTTGTTCGAAAGGCCATGGAGTTCTGCATACAATGAGCTCCTAATTGTGACGATGCACCCTGTAGTTTTTAAGATACAGGGTATTTTGTGAATAAATTCCTTTTTTTCTTAATCACCCTGTAACTCCTAAACGTTTGATATCCCCCCCCCCTGCCATACAATTTTTTGTTCATCTATCAGAGTACTATCACCTCCCACGCTACTAACTTCCTAGTGGGAAACACCCTGTATATCCTGTTAAAAAAGATGTAACTTCTCATATTTCCTTATTTATCCTTTATTTTTATTTGACCTCGATTTAATCTAGAACTGATCAGAGAAAATGTGTGAAATTTTGAAGTTTCTAAGTAATTATAGAAATGTTAAAATGAGTGTTTTGTTTGATAACAATGATTGTCACAATTTTTGTCATATTTTTTTAAAGAAAATTTCAATCCACTTTTATCAGAAAGTGGATTAGTAATGATCGTGTAAGGTTTGCAGAAACTGTAATGATAGTCAGTAATGTCATTTATAATGATAGTGTCGAGCGCGCACTTCATTACTTACTTCATTTCTCATTTCTCGCTTCCAATTTTTGGAGAAGTATGATACAGGTAGAAGATGGCTAGTAGTAGTGACAGCGAGTTTTATGTACTCAATCTTTTGCGAGGGAATGTACTGAGGCTGAGTGTATTACAAAAGAGAGGGAACTTCTTCGGACCTTCATTGAAATCTTTGAAAGCCTACCCGAACTGTGGAATCCAACAAATCCTTTTATAAAAAAAAACAAAAACAGGAACTTGCTGCAAGCAAACTGTTAACAATTTAGGTGAACATAAAACCAGGATCTAAATGTGTACATTTTAAAAAGAAAATAAACACCATTCGGTCTAATTATCGAAGATTTTTAGCTCAGATCCGGTCTAATTACCACAGATTTTTAGCTAAAATAATAGTATACCGTCACTCCACCCGCTCAAGGTGCTAGTAATAGGGCGTAAAAGTAAAAAAATTGAAACAGAAATCCCAATTTTTATGATGCATAATTTCATTAATTTTGTTGCTATGACGATATGAATTACGCTTAATTTTATGCAATTCCACGCAAAATGATGGCAGGAAAGATGTTAAAATTAAAAAAGAAAATTATAATTTTTTTACTTTGACTTTACGTCCTATAACTAGCATCTTAAGTGGGATGGAGGATCGACATTGGGAAGCTTATACGGTTTACTATCATCTGAGCACCTTCGAAGATCGTATCGAGATTGCCCTCCCCCCACCGTGTGTTATACATTTTTTGTTGTTGCTAACATTTCAACTGAAACAGGAGTCATTTATGACCGCCAATTCAATATCACCCTACATAGGTAGGTACTCTCGCAGGACATACACTCCGAGGCACTTGATTTGAAATTTTCAAATTCCTGGGGTTTTATTTCGAATAGCGGGCTCTAAGTAACTTGGTTATATTGATTGATTGGTAGTCGTTGTAATAGGAATTGCCAATAAATATTCCCAGATTTTTTTACTATTTATTAATCCGTAGAATTTCCTAATTTTTACTGTATTTAAGTAGTTACAGTTGAACTTGAGTACCCTTATTAGCGAATGCTATGCCAATTTCCCCTCACAATTATTTCCAGTGTCCCATGTTAATCTTTGTGGAAACAAATATACAAATACAACAAATATTCGCAATAACTAAATACTACAATGGATTAATAAGGATTTTGGACAAATTTCACTTGCCATGTTGTAATTTAACTAGTCTCTGCTTAAATACAGCAAAAATGGAATAAATATTCTTAGAATTTATAGTAAACAAAAATCTGGAAATATTTAATGCGGATTGAGCCAAAATACTCATGTCATATACAGCATCTAATTTCAAATAAAGCTCTAAGTATTTGAAAATTTCATATGACGGTGACTACTAACGACTAATAGTTAGTTTCCCATTCATAATTCCTACGAGACATAAGAAGCTGACTAACATTTTATTTTGTATTATTGATTACGTCTTTAAGCTCTCGTATAGCGATAAAATTAAAAAATATTATTCGAAATTAAAATGCGTCAAAACAGACAACTATTGAAATAATTAATTCAATTTAATTCAATTTAATTTATTAATCTTAGGCCATAGTACAATAAGATATAAATAATCTTTTACCTAAACCGAACAGAACAATATTGCGGAGAAAGAAAGAAAAAATAATAATAATAACTAGTGTGAATATAATGCAGATATTAATAATGGAAATATGAAATTATGAAGCCTAGGCTAAAATACAAACTAAATACTAATACTAATATATAATTAGAGTAAAAATATATAAAAAAGAAAACATTTGATAGCTAATTCAAAATTAATGTTAATGATAAAAAAAGAGAACAGAAAAAAAGAAAAGAAAATAAAGTGAATACATTATAAATTGGTAGAAAATAATAAAAAAAAGAATTGTTGTAGAGTCGAGATCGGAGGAAAAGTTATATATAAAGTATATTCGGTTTATGAAGTTAGATTGGCGGAAGGGATATATTGGGTAATAGGCTTCCGTTCCGAAAGACACCCATCGAGCGCGTTCCGTGCAAATCAGCAGGAAGTGAGTTCCACACACGAATTGTTCGAACGAAGAAGGAGCTCTCCAGAATGGAATATCTGTGTCGAGGTATCAGAATGCTTACAGTTCTAAAAGATTGCATGAATACAAGGTCAATGTATAAGTAGGTAGGTTTTTTGAATAAATAAGTTTTTGAAGGAATATTAAAGCCTTGCGAACCAGATGAACATTATAAGAGCATCCAAACGTGCCGATGTGGAGAAGCAATTACACCAAAGATATCGTTTTCGTGTGAAATGCTAGTTTAAAAATTGATATCTCCAAAACGAAGCCAAATGCCATTACAATTTTTTGCTCATATATAGATAAAGCATAGGGCTTCATAATAAAAATACAAAAAAATTTGCCAGAGTTCTGCAGTAAAAAAAAATGTATGCCCCTCAGTTCAGAGCTCCCATAGTGCATTACTTTAGGTATACGCTTAGTTTAAAAATTCATATGTTCAAAACAAAGCCAAACATCATTACAATTTGCTGCACATAGATAGACAAGATCTCTAGCTTCAAAATAAAAATACAAAAAAAAAAACTGCTAGAAGTCTTTTTGAAAATTAAAAAAAAATACTATTATTAACAAACATTTTTATCGTTTGGTGCTGCTTTATTTTTTTATGAAAAATGTAAAGAATTGGGGTTCGTTTGGCGTTTGAATCAGAAAAATCAGTTGCACTATTCTGGAGTTATAATTTTTTGAAAATGCCGTTACACCGTAAAATCACGCAATTTGTAAGCACCCTAGTGGGGAGTTGGGACGTGGTACGGGCAAATAAAAAAATACGGGTGACCTATTTTTACATTTCATACAAACTATGAAAGTTTCATCCAAATCAGAGATACAAAGTACTGCGCTTTTTTAGAAGTCGAAGAAAATTTTCAGCACTCAAATGGTACTTGACATTTTACAACATGTTTCAAATAAGCAGTTAACTTCAAAATATTATTTTTAAATGTTATATTATCAATAAGCAAAACTCAAATAAACCGAATCACACTTGTTGTGCTTACAACCAACTGTAATGAATTCCAGATTTATACTAACAAACAGGAGCGCGACTGCGCTTTTCGAATTTTTAGCACAAATCGATAGTAGCGCGATAGGCGCTACTCAGCACTCAACCGGTTAAGGAAAAATCACTACGAAAACACCGGACTATTTTTCATAAATCCAAAGAATTTCAGAAATGTCAGAGATTTCAAACTGACAACAAATAAATAATCCAGCCCTCTTGTCATTTAATCCCCGTTTCTACAAAATAAATGCTTATCACACGTACACGAATTTTACACAGTATAGCCTATCCTGTGAAACGCAATTTGAATTAGTATACTGCAGAGCAGACGTAACTAAAGGGTAAGCCAGCAATGCCTCGCTCCAAATAAAATCAGTGATGTCTGGACCTGATGTAGGGAAAACCGCAATTTATTCTTAGAAATTTACTGGAAATTTTTTCTTCAGATAAAGTTACGTATAGTGACTGTGTTTGCAGCCTCAGTATTTTTTAAAGTTCCAGGATTTTTTCATGGTATACTTTCAGTAGATCAAGATAAATTTCGAGACAATTGTGATATGTGTATTTGTCATAATGATATAGAAAACATCAACGAATGAAAGGCTATTGGGTCTTTCCAATTTGGAGGGAAAGGCTGCTTAAAGGAAAATTTCACTTAATGTTTGATGAACTACGATCCTATCCTGAAAAATTCCTTTGATATTTCCGCAGATTTTAAGACCTGCTAAAACTTATCATAGTACCAATTTGCAATCATCAGTTGAATCCGAAGAAAGACTTGCTGTACCTGTAAAGTTTATAAACACTTTCATGGATATTTCTCCCCACATTTTTATCTTCAAATTTTTATCAGAATATACCTTCAAATTTTTGTTGTATATTGGTGGTCTCATTTGTACTTCTTGTATTATTGCTTCATTATTAATATCTTCCTGTCACACTATCGTTGTAGCAGACATTTGTAAAAACAAAAGTTTTTTCTAGCTCTACAATGTTTCCCGAAACAAAGGCAGTCAAGTGGAGAGAAAAATGTTACCAGCGAGTGCACATTCATAGAAATGTGAAGCGGTGATAGTTTTTTCACCCAAAAGTTACTAGCTGGAGGAACCAAAAAGTCACCTTGCTGTCACGTCACTTCATGCGTGCATTTACATTAAACCCTATGGAATTCACGTTGGTGACAAAACAATTCAGTGACAAAAAGTCTCAAGTACGTAATAGGCCTTAACATATTTTACGTTATTTTATTGTTTCTGTTGATAACCCAAAGCTGTTGAGAAAATAATTTCTGTTAGGGGCCTCCATATCCTAAAGTACACTGGGATCTAACTTGGAGAAAGACAGCCATGATGCTATGGTATTCTGGTTCAGGTTGGAAGCCGACAGTGGTATAAACCAAACTATCAAAAGATACGCACTGCCTGCAAGTATAACAGCGTTTGGAAAAACCTCCAACCATACGCGGTTTTTGATAAAGTAACTATTTCGTAAAATCTATCTACTGCCATCATACAATTGAGAGAATGATTTCCATATCTTCATGCTTCATTGTTTGAAGAAGCATCAATATATGAGGATATAATAAATTGCACCACAGATTTCCGCCATCCCACCTTTTTCGACGAAATTTTGAATAACTGAAGCAATATTTGCAGGCCAACAACTTGGTTATTAAATTTCACTTGATTTATAGCAGCTAACAAGGCTGAAATGACTGGTAGAAATTTCCTGATTATCAATTTCAATTAATATTTTTTCTCACTTCTTGATTACACTTACAGAATGAAACAAGTTAGCAAATTTTCTTTTGTAATATTTTAAAAATTGAATTGTATTATCGCCTGTTGCCTTGTTATTTTATGATACCGCAATTGTTCGTACTTCTGGAAATATACTTGTTTCACAAGCACTTGTTACTTTGTGTTACTTTGTATTACAGGCCCCAGGTCATCAGATATAATCCGGCCTCATGTCTTCTCGATAGACCCCTCACGATTGGTTGCGATAAGATGTTCTCTTCATAATTCTGATATCACATATTACGTTGAAATTCATTTAGTCGAGATACTAAAAAAATCTAAGTAAACTACAGTAAATTTGAGTACATAAATTTGCTCCTGTTTCTACATATACTTTCTCAACTCATGTTGTCTCACTTTTGGTTTTCATTTACTTACAGTATCAATGTCCTACGTGAATTATGGATGTTCGCATCCATGATACTTCTATATGTATGGATTATATTCTTTCGATTAGAGCTAGGCTTAGGAAATACTTAAATTTGTATCAGAAATTAAAAGTAAGCATCCATGATACATACATACATATAAAAAACTTTATTTTTAGCATTTACATTAAAATTATCCAGGAAAAGCTGGAATCTTTGCACTTTTGCACAACAAAATCTAAAAAATAATTTTAGAGTGGAGTTTTCATATGTAGCAAAAGGATATATGTACATATAAAGAGCAATAATTTTATAGCTAAAATCCAGGAGCGATCACGAACTATCATCATTTGGATGCTCCATTTCAGATTTATTTCAGTAGCCCTTCTGTCGTCTTTACTCCTATTATACCCGATTCTTATTTAGGTATAATCTGCTGTTCTTTTGATCGAATTAAAAAAATTTATGTTTTTATTACTACCTTCCGTTGCCTCTTGAAACTTCCACAATTAAAAAAAAAAATTAAATTAACAATGTATTTTAAGTGGGGGTTTTCTATGGAATGTACTTTTATCTAGCTTTTACTCTAGACTAATAGTAGACTTACAAATACTTGAAATACGTGACAGCGATACTAAAACAACAATGGGATTTCCCAAAATACGATCAACTTCCATAAAAAAATAATAGGAAAGCTGATTATATTGTTCAACATGACTAGAAATTTTAAGTAGCTACTTGAATTAATAATATACGTGATCAAATCTGAAGAATCTATTATCGCAATGTAAAATGTTTGCACTTTCTCAAACTAAAAATTTACGATAAGATTATTGGACTTGTGAAGTTTTAATATAACTTCATAATTATCGTTTTACAGACAGTACAACAATGTGGAG
Source organism: Dioctria rufipes (assembly GCA_963924295.1). Taxonomy (NCBI): domain Eukaryota; kingdom Metazoa; phylum Arthropoda; class Insecta; order Diptera; family Asilidae; genus Dioctria; species Dioctria rufipes. The sequence continues at coordinate 278,641,312 of OZ002740.1, read as the reverse complement.
CTGCAAGGTACTACTGCTTCTGACGGTAGTGTTAAGTATATGGTTGCCAGCCAACAGCTATCCATCCGGTGCTCCAGAGTCAGTATGTGAATCTATGCTGCCATTTCATGGAGGTGGAATTCCACCGATGTCTTCACCATCTCCATTTCGAGTAGAGACGACATCATCTATCATCGGACAAGGACAAACTCTGCGTGTGGAAATTTTAGGAACACCATCTGCTCTTGCCTTTGGTGGGTTTATGATACAAGCAAGAAATCAGGATCCACCCTACCAAGTGGTACAGTATATTTGACGATCCAAAACTATGAATTTGTGATAACAAAGTATTGATATTTTATTTTTAGGTTGGTCAATTTGATCAACATCCTGATGGTGCAGCAAAACTTATGAATTGCGGTGGGCCACACACTTCAGCTACGCATATAAATCCGAGTTCTAAGCAAGGAATGAGCTTGGAGTGGCAAGCACCCTTAGATTTTCTTGGCCAAGTAGTATTCAAGTAAATTTTTTTTTCTCTATCTTTAAATCATTGCCTAACTTTGAAATTTTAGTTCTACTGTTGCTCAAGAGTATAACCGTTTTTGGATAGGTATTACTTCCGAACCAGTGCAAGTAGTTAAGCGCGAAGTTGCTCCTTCTGTTATTGGAATTTCTACGACTAGACCTCCGCTAACTTCTACAGTACCAGTATATATACCAGAAGTGCAAGCACAGGTTAATCACTGGTGAAAAATAAATGTAGCTTATACTTAATACAGTTTTTTTTTTTTTCAGCCCAAGGAAATGGATCCATTTTATGAAGGATGCGGTGCCGTAAAAACATGTTTTGGTTTTCCTGATGGCTGTGTACAACTACAGAACTGCAGATCTGTTTCAGCTGTAACAGTAAAAGGAGATAGTTTTCAATTCGAAATGAAATCAGGATACGGTAAGTTACTGGTAAATAGTTACTTATGAGATAGATTTTTTGATAGAGTAAAGAATTTAATACCATCCCTTGTGGTATTTTTCATTAGTTTTTTTTTTTTACCATTAGTATGTATTTTAAGAAAATCAATTAAATTATTTATCTTTCATCCTACTAATAATTTTTATATCTGTATTTTTATCCTTGCATATCCGAACTCGATTCATAAAACAGTTATTTTTTCTATGACAACGCTATCTTTCGGTTTCATATATTATATCATAAACATAAAGGTTGTTGCCGTCTTATTGTACGTATATAATCAAGGCACTGACGGTCAAATATTTTGGAAACAATCAAAATCATGAAATGGATTTTGCTCTTAAATGAATTTGATTACAAACTAGATTATTCTCAAATGAGTAGTTGCCGTTCAGTATTGAATATGTTCATAAATGTGTTCTTTTGTGCAGCTTGTTCTAGCACATCCATGTATAAAAAGAATGTCTTGCTCTGTCGATTGCAAAGGATATTGTTACGAGAGTGGCTTTTGTTCGTTATTCAAAGCACAATATTTAGAAGTTCTTCTTTATAATACTCCAGTGTTTCCTTTTACAAAATTCACAAACAATTCTCAATCAACTCTACTTTAATTAACGCTAGTACTGTATTGCGAATTATCGCAATTCAAATAGTTTACTAAGTTCACTTCACTGTCTCAGATAAGACTCCGTCCGACGCCAGGACTACTCTAAATCTAAAGTTATACTCTAAACCTAAAGTTATAGTGGAAGGTGGCCTATAATGACATACCATTAATATTTTGCCTTATGGATCTTAACCCTTTATATTTAAGAACAATTTAAATAGAAATTTGGCAGCTAAAAAGTGTTTCATGTTTTGAAGAAAGTTAGACGTTAAAACAAAGACAAGATTTATTTAAAAAAAAAAAACACCTAATGTGATATTTTGCCAGCGTGTGTATACTCTGTGCGATTTTAGGTCATCCATGTAATTTGAATAAAACGCAATAGTGCTTCAAAAGAAATTTAGTTTATTTGTCAAAATAAGCGAAAATATAGCTTTTTTTTAAGGCCGATTCACATCGTCACGATAGCGATTGCGATAACGATAGCGATAATCATACCGATAAATTAGCGATACAATTCCCTTTACACCAATGTGAATGTTCACAGCGATAGTTACATGCATATGCCTGAACCAAATAAAGACATTTGGGAAAATTCTGAATATGGGACAAATTAGAGTTTCCTAATTGTATTGGCTAGTATCGATGGTGGACATGCTGTATTAATTCAAAGTATATACTATAGCTCGACTTATACTGGGTCGATTAATTTTTTCAATTTGAAACAGTTTGCTTTACTGATCATCGTTGATATCGAATATAAATTTGGTGTTTTAAATGTTTCGGTTATAGAGATAAAATTTAAATACGGTTTGTTCGAAGAATACCACCAAATGTTTGCCTGATCAATATCAAAGAACACCTCATACCTCGATTGTCGATTAAGAATTCCCTTTAAAATTTTACTTGATGCGTGCCGACAAGAACCTCAGAGAGATCAGTACAGTACTTAAATTTTCACAGCCTTATAAGTACATAATTAAAAACGCGTTTGGAATTTCGGCGCAATATCGAGAGCTTTTGTCAATTCTACTGCAACATAGCCTGAAACAACTATTAACAAAGCCCCATACGATCTTCATACTTTTTTTTTCAAATCGCCAATGAGAACGATAATTATTACACTCAACATTTAGAGTTCTCTTAATCAAAAATGGGCGATTTGATAAATTTTGAAGTTAATGGAAGAAGACTAACGGAAGAAATTTTCCAAATCCAACAACGATTTTGTACTGGCACTATAGCCTCCGTACGTAAAGTTAGAACCGCAACTTCGTCTGATTTTACTCGGAACTATCTCATAATTTGTCGTTAATTTGTCGTGAAAAACATAAGTTTGTATTATCCTTTTTTTTAAAGGAAACTGGATGTGGTGCTAAGTTGAAGTCAAGTTTGCACCACATCCAGTTTCCTTTCGAAAAAAGGACACGACAAATTTAAGTTTTCCACTATAAATTAACGACAAATTCCAAGATGTGAAATTTTCCAATCGGCTAAGATTTGGCCGAGTTTTAGTGAGTTGCATTGCTAACTTGACGTCAACTAAGCACCACATCCAGTTTCCTTTAGAAAAAAGGACATGACAAACTTATGGTTTTCACGACAAATACAAATTAATGACAAATTACGAGATAGTTCCGAGTTAAATCGGGCGAAGTTGCGGTGCTTACTTTACGAACGTTTATAACCTCACTTCGCTTAACACTTCCCACTTGTATTCTAGGCTAGATTTAGCCTCTACGGAAGGACACAATAAATCAACTCTGGTCGCGGTGTCCGCAGGGTTGCAGTGGCCAAGTCACTCTTAAGCTAACTCAACCTGTATTCAACTCCTTGGCAATATCAATCCCCATTTTGTCCTTTTTTCCTACTATTTTTATAATGTTTTAAATACATATCATATCTAATTGGTTATTAGATTTTAATTCATTTTTCAACACCCACTTGAATTTGCACTAATCCGTTTTGTTTTCATAGCTGTGCATGCTGCGATAGACATTTGAATCGCTGGTGAAACGCTGTAGAAATTCTTTAATCGCTGGTGAAACGCTGTAGAAATTCTTTGTATGCTGTGATCTATCGCGTTGGTGTGGGCGTTTACATTAAAAACTATGTGTAGCGATCTATCGCTGTCGCTTCGTTATCGCTATCGTTTCGTTATCGCTATCCGCAATAGCTTTCGCGGCGGTGTGAATCGGCCTTAAAACTTCTGTATGCTGATAATATATCTTTTGTATTGTCCAACCTCTGAATATAACTTAAGTTTTAGACTCCATGAGAAAAATGACACAGGTATGTCTATCATTTTGCCCTATGCCAAGGTATGTCAATTTCCTCTCTGCTAAGGTATGTCATTTTACACAAATCGCCAAGAGTAAAATATAATAATTATAATAACATTACTATTCATCTCATATCTACGAATATCATATCAATTGCTTTTTTAGAATAAGAGCAATCCGGCAAAAATATCATATTAAATTGAATCAATACTTAATACCGAAAAAACACAGTACTAATCCCTGTAAAAAATACTTCAGCATTCGCTTCTTTTTCTTTTCTCCACTAATTCGCTCCATAATAATTTTGGACACTGCTATTCTTGTTGCCGGCTGAAAAACAACTGAAGAACACGACCAATACTAAAAGGTTTTCCAATAAGAGGTGTTATTTTGATATTCAAAGAAAAATGCCATTTTTTGAGATAAATGATCGGATTTTTATTTCATTATAAAGAGGAAGGTATGCCGTTAATAATAGAAAATAACATCAGCCAAATGACCACCACGACCACACCTACAGGACCATATCCTTTTCATGAAATTTTCCATAACCAAATCGCAAAGTGGCTGCCCTATGTCCTCGATAGCCTCACGAATTCCATCTTTGAGGTCTTGAATTGACGCTGGGCTGTTGGCGTAGACCTTCTCTTTCACGTGGCCCCAAAGGAAGAAGTCACAAGGTGTTAAGTCACAAGATCTCGGTGGCCAATTGTGATCACCTCTTCGATAGATAACACGGTCCGGAAACTTTTCCTGTAAAAGATCAACGGTTTCGTTGCTTGTATGGCACGTAGCGCCGTCTTGTTGAAAGTAAACGTTGCCCAGATCAATACCATCCAATTCCAGCCATAAACAATCATTAATCATCTGTCGATAGCGCAATCCATTCACCGTAACTGTTGCTCCAGCCTCATTTTCGAAAAAGTAAGGTCCAATGACCCCGCGGGACCATAAACCGCACCAAACAGTCACACGTTGAGGATAGAGAGGCTTTTAAACAATAACTCTTGGGTTTTTCGAGCCCCAGATGCGACAATTTTGCTTGTTGACGAAGCCATCGAGGTGGAAATGGGCCTCATCACTCAAGATGAGTTTTCGATGGAATTCCGGATCATTTTCATGCATTTCAAGGACCCAATCAGCAAAGACTCGACGTTGTTGATGATCGGTCGACTTGAGTTCTTGTGTTACCTGAACTTTATAAGCCTTAAGACCCAAATCTTTATGCAAAATACGGTGTAATGACGTTTGTGGAATGCCTAATTCCAAAGAACGACGAGGAATGGACAAACCTGGGTTTCCTTCAACACTTTCGACTACAGCAGCAATATTCTCGGCTGTTCTTGAGCGACGTGCACGGGTTTTATTCTTCACATCACTAACTTGTCCCGACAGCTCGAATTTGTCTACCAATTTCTGTATTGCGGTCCGACAAGGTGCTTCACTACGACCCAAAAATGTTCGAGTTTTACGAACCGTCTCTGCCACATTTTCACCATTTTTATAGTGAATTTTAGTAATTTCAATGCGTTGTTGAATCGTGTATCGTTTCAGTTTTATTATTGGCGTAGTTTCTACTTGTCAAATGTCAAAAAATGACAGCTCCAAAAGTGACATCTACCGAAATAGCGGGCTAATTAAAATAACACCTCTTATTGGAAAACCCTTTATAAATCACCTAGGGCGCAAAATAGGCATTTTTGTGAGTATGTTGACGCTTCTATAGAAGAAATAAGCGATTATTTAAATGACTTCTTGGTGATTAGTGATTTTCATATTAATTGGTATGACGATAATGATATTTACAAAAAAGGAATTGAAAATACGCTGATAATGAACTCATGTAAACAAATAGTGAAATTGTAGTTTATATATAACGGATCATGAGACGATTGTGATCTCTAGAGAAATCCATGTTTCGCAAATGGAAAAGAGTAAGGGTAAGGGTCTTATTCTTCACATCACTAACTTGTCCCGACAGCTCGACCCAAAAATGTTCGAGTTTTACGAACCGTCTCTGCCACATTTTTACCATTTTTATAGTGAATTTTAATAATTTCAATACGTTGTTGAATCGTGTATCGTTCCATTTTTATTAATGGCGTAGTTTCTATTTGTCAAATGTCAAAAAATGACAGCTCCAAAAGTGACATCTACCGAAATAGGGGCTAATTAAAATAACACCTCTTATTGGAAAACCCTTTATTAAGAATGCGTCGGACACTTGGATTTCGTGGAAGGACCAAATGTGTCGTTTTACCCGATTATGTCATTATAGGCTATCTTCCACCACTCTAAACCTAAAGTTGCTTATATCAGTACTTTTAGATGTCACCTGCTTTCCTATGTTACGATTCTCCTAAAGTTGTTTATGTCGCGCGAAGTATGTAGATGTCACGCGAAGTATGTATGTAGATGTCACTTGTCCTTTTTCTATTGCACGTAACAATATTATATGTTCTCTATCTAGCAGACACTTGACATATGCCCACATTTTCTGGTTTTTATTATTATATTGAGGAAAAAGTATTGCCAATTGAAATGATAACCTTATTTCTGCTCCATACATCCAGGGGAAACAAGGAACACGATATATATGTCGTAGGCATTTAATAAAATCCGGCATTTAATTAAAAGCCTAGTCATTTAATTAAATGCCGGCATTCAATGAAAATCGTATTGATATCTTTCTTTTACCATTATCTGTCTAGGCATTTACTTAAATGCCGGCATTTAATTAAATGCCGGCCGGCTCTCTAGGCAAATAATAAAATAAGCAAATATATATCAACGCACGATCCGCAAGCCTTTACGCCGATAGTGTAATACCACCCGATTTAACCAAATACTAGGAGAGGGAGATGTGTGGTGAAGGGGGAGGTCGCACCCAGGCCTGCGACCCATACTCACACACACCCACACCCACATACACACACATATATACATACACACACATACACGCGCGGCGCGTGAGTAGTAAGCTAGAGTCATACTTCCTGCATACTCGACCTCAACTAATTGGTCCATAAACTTACAGCTGAAAACAGGTTCAGCATAGACCATCTTGATTTTATGTATAGTTTTTCCTAATTTTTATTTCTTATTATTTTTATTATACATATGTAGTATTTAATATACAAAAAAAACATATAGCAAAATATCGGTTTTCCAGATCAGCCTGCTTATGTAGCTTTAGGTCTTTCGGAAGATGATAAAATGGGGGATGATTCAATTATGGAATGTGTACCAGAAGGAGGAAGAATATCACTTTATTCCTCTTGGACAACACCAAGGCCAAATTTAGATGCAACCCGGCAGGGAGTGGTAAGAAAATGTTTCCTTTCTAAAGCCAATTCTTTAATAAATTCATAATATAACACTAAACAGCCACAAAACATAGCACGCTTAATAGCAGGTTCATTCATAAACGGAACAATATACTGCAAAGTAGAAAGAGACTCCGTAAGTGTCATTAGAAACAAGCAGTTTGATTTAGTAAATAACAAGCACTACATATTGTTAGCAGCTGGCAATAAATTACGAGGTAAATATTAATAATTGTCAAGAAGCTTAAAAGATAAATAAATAAATTTCAATTCTGTAGAAAATGGTATTGGCTATCACACCCTGGGACGATTGCCATCAAGCAAAGCATTAAATTTAGCTGTTGTTGAAGATTTGTCTGGCGCCTCCACTTTACTTCTTCGCCTGCATGGCGCATTTATGATAGCAGCTTGGATTGGTACAACCTCAATAGGAATACTTCTGGCAAGATATTTCAAACAGACATGGGTAGGAAGCCAACTGTACGGAAAGGATCAATGGTTTGTTGTATGTATGACTTCAAATTGATAATATTTTTTTTTTATTTAAAATTGCTCTAATATTTTCTAGTGGCATCGAGTTTGTATGGTAACAACTTGGTCATTAACGATGGCCGGATTTATCATCATATTTGTAGAGATTGGTGCTTGGAGCAGTGAAAGGAATCCACACGCTGTTTTAGGAGTAATAACGACATTTTTATGTTTTATTCAACCGATAGGTGCACTATTTCGTCCAGCACCGAATTCGAAGAACCGTCCAATTTTTAATTGGGCTCATTGGTTCGGCGGAAATCTTGCCCATATATTAGCCAGTAAGTGACATACTTTTGCCATTAGTACTTTGTAAATGTATTAATCTAAACAATGTTTTTCAGTTGTTACTATCTTCTTTGCGGTGAAATTGACTAAAGCAGAGCTTCCTGAATGGATGGATTGGATTCTTGTGGCTTTTGTGGCGTTCCACGTTATTATGCATTTAATATTTTCGGTAAGTTTAGGGAGGATATTTGATTTTTTATGCTTATTCGTATGGAGGAAACTAATAACGATACTAAGTTTTAATACCCACATTAATTCATGCACTTTCGCCTGAAAATTAGGTTTTTTTTTTATATTTTATAACGGTATGCACTCAATATAGCGAATTGATTGATATATTGTTATCTTACAGATGTGTGTGTAGCTTTTCATTACTCTAATTCTCCACATTTAGGTTAGGCTGCTTCGTCCTTCTTCAAATCTCTCCTGGAACATACGTGTGGCTGGTTAGAAAAATTTACCGTGACCTTTGACAAGCGTTTAAATTACACCTGCAATTTTGGATAGATTTCGAACCACCGAATGATATTTCACTCGGATTTTATAGCATTCCTGTGGATTTTTAATGGGTTTTCAATAAACTCGTTAACTTCCGAGTCCGAACCCACGGTACAGAAAATACAAGATATTCTCAATAAATTTTGACATATGTGCTGTGACGTAATTTTGCCCGCTAATTTATATACATTTATATAGAAAAGTCAGAGAGAGGAGAGACAGTATTGTGTTCTCTGTACCGTGCTTTCCTATACATTACACATCGTTTAGTCCCCTAATACCACTGACATATAATAAGAATGCACTGAACTATCCTATCTAATTCCTATAGTCAAAAATGGCATAAATTTTGGCTAAAATCTATTTGACTCTTTCAAGCTCAAAACTGTAACCCATTTTGGAAAGAGTACGGCTGTATTGATTGAAATGAATCGGAATTGACATAAAAATGCTGACATATACATATATTATTTATATACGTCTATCTCTTACAAGCTCAAGCATATTTGACATTAAATCTGCAGACGAACACATTTTTCAGTAATATTAAAAATTAATTTTTGTGTTAATTAAAACGAGTTTAACTTCCTAAACAATTTTCATTTCATGCAATGCTATTTTACAACATCTTTAGTGTTTCCAATCGACAAATAATAACTAATTATGAATCGGTGTGCAATTGTACGAAATAAAGCGTTTTCACAGCCTGTTCAAAATTTGTGCCATTTTCGAAGCAAGAACGCTCAGTCCATTTTTATTATATGTCAGTGCCTATTACATAGTGGAACGTGTTTCGTAATGAGAATACTTTGTATGCTCTGTACCGAGGTCCGAACCTACCCACACATGAAACTGTGTTGTTTATTGCCTCACCGAGGTCTAATACTAATCCGTTGTCCATACTATAATTTGTCATAAATTGTCATCTTGATTTTACAGCTATCGCTGTAGCCGAAGATCTTAATTCCGCCGGACAATGTTGCCATATTGGCTAATTTTTCTCGAGACCCCCCAACGTAGGAAATATCTCGAAAAAAAACTTGTGGTCTTCAAATTTGTTCTTTCTAAAAGCACTTACACATCGAAACCGAAAACCGATAAGTTCTACACCGAAAATTCGCTTTTGCTTTCACATCAGAAACCGAAATCTTTTTTTCGGTTAAATAGAAGTGACATTTAATTATCATAAAAGTTGTATGAAGTGAGGTTTAGTACGACCGAAAAAATTTTTCGTCCCAAAACGTTCCACATGTGGAAACCGAAAAGAAATTGACAGATGCAACCGAAATTCCGTTTTTCGGCCGGAAAACATAAAAGTTGTGTTTTTCTTAAAAATCTGAGATAAATATACTATTTTTTAGTAAAATGTTTAGTTTATCCTAGTTCCCATGATTTTATTAATCATTGGAGCAAAAATTTTGTTTTAAAGTGGAATAAATTGAGTTTTTCGCATACACCACAAAAAGATAATGTTAACCAGATCAATATGATCTTGAATTCGACAACATTGATTGTTCAACAAGATCATCCAATTTAACATCGCTAGACTTTTTTTGTTAGAGTAGCTTATGTCGAAAATGTAGGATATCAGTAGAACCACTGAAGTATAATAATTCTTGTGACTGGTAAGTGAAATAGCGCCAAAACTTGCCAAAAAGTCATTAAAATTGCCATCAGAATTTACATTGCATTTATGCTGCTTCCAGTGGCGGCCATTTAGGTTCCATTCTATTCCACACATAATTCCTAACCTTCAAAAGATTGTCTGTCGTAAAAATATTATAAACCGTCTTTAAACCCCCATTTAGATAAAGCCAATTGCATAACACAATTTTTCCACTGCCTACAGCTTTAACTAAAACGGTCATTCTGTTCACGGATAAATCAACTTAAATTACTAACAGAAAACTGGAGTTTTTGAATGGTCTCTTGTAAATATGGTTTAAAATTCTTTTCCCTTACTAACAAACGTTCCCTACTGGAAAGAACAGATTTTTAGCAATTTAGTTTTAAAAGGTATTTTTATGGGCACAGATTTCCGGTTGTGTATCGGATAGACGATCAGCTCAACGTGTAAACTCATTCCCAATGGCAGATATGACAGGAGGAAGAAACAACATGAAAGTTGATCGAAAGCAAGACGCTTCGGTAAGTGTAAATTCGATGAAATTATAAAAAGATATGCTAAAAAAAAATGTTTTTTCTCTTTTCAGTTTGCTGGGTTAAGAAAAGGCCTTCTTGGTGCTTACATCGTGATTGTTGCATTCTTTGTTGCCGCCCTAATTGTCATAGTGGTCTTAGCACCCATTGCAGAGTCTGTTGAAAATATCAAGTCAAAAATATCGGATGGTAGCTAGATATATAAAATGAAAATGCTCATCAGATATTTTAATTAAAAGACCTGATTATAGTTTTAGTCAAAAGTGTCTAATTCCTTACCGTTATTGTGCTATTTTCAAAGGGTGCAGTTATGAACAAATTCATTACAATTACTGCCATTATTCGGGAATTCCCCAAATACCCTCTAGAGTTACTAGAATCTAGAATGTCCATTTTGTAAAAAGTTACCCATTGTATTTTTTATTATATTGTACTTTTATTTAAAAGTAGTTTTAAGATTAATTTATTAACAAGAAAGAATTAAACCTTTTATATCCAATTGTTGATGTTTTGTTTCATGCTCGAGTTCTTTCCTTTTAAATAAACCCTAAATCTTTCAGCATAGCCTTTGACTTTGAGACTTATTTTCGTACCTTAGTTTGTTTTCTTCTTGTTGTGTTTTGAGGTGACCGAAATAATTGGAATTATTGTACAACATATATTAATTACTTTTATTAAATATAAACTTCAAAGCAAGATATAAATGTAACAAAACTAAATGTTAATTCTAGCAGCGTGCGTAGTCCATCGGATGAAATCTGCATGTCCTGTCGACTGACGTCTCGCATACTTGCAGCATTTCCAACATCTCTTCCCTACGGAAGACCTGTAACATAGTCCTGAAGATAAGCAGGAACTCTTTTTTGACGTATTGGACGTGGCGTTTCCAGTGTTGCCAATTGTGGTTGCGGATCCGATGATCCTTGTTGAGTTTGATTCATGTCAATTGATTCTTCCGAGACTGCGATTGTGATGAATTTCGCTCCTCCCTTAAATGAAATGTATCGACTAGAATGTCAAATGGAAGTTGTCTCATTCGCTCTTGTGGTTGAGCTTTGGTACGTGTATCAGGTTTCTGCTGATTTGCGTGAGCTGTCATCAAGCGGTTAATCGCGTATACTCGAACTTTATACATAACTTTACCAAGCTCACTTAGTATTTATCCACTGCGCCAAGTCCACTTTTCTCCCTTGTGAACCTTTATAAACACACGATTACCAGACTCGAAGTGTTTTGGCTTAGCATCTTGTCTCCGACTGAATTGATCTTCTTGCTTTGTATTGCGATGATACCCTTGGTAAACTGGAAAACGCAGAAGGTCCAATTGATTTCTCATCCTTCTACCCAATAAAACTTCTGATGGAGATTTCGGTTTGATGTAATACGGTACCTTTGAAGGAACGTTTGTAAATTTTCTGAAGTTGTCCCTTGCTCTTTTAATTTCCGTAAAGCTCTCTTGAATGTGTCGACGAAACGCTTGGTTTGACCATTTGACTGCGGACTGTATGAAGCATACCGAAAATGCCGAATGCAGTTTTGAGTGCAGAAGTCTTGGAATAAATCGCTTGTAAATTGTGTCCCGTTATCTGACACAATTGTCTCTGGAATACCAAATCTCGCAAAGGTTTCTTGGAGCTTTGCAATAGTTGCACTTGATGTTGTAGTCGTCATCTCTAATATTTCTGGCCATTTCGATAGTGCATCCACAATTACCAAAAACATTGTTCCATTTAGAGGACCAGCAAAATCGATGTGAATACGTTGCCATGCGCGATTACGAGTCGGCCAGGATGAAAGCTCAGTTTTAATTGGAAGCTTTCCCGCTGAGATGCAATTATTACAGTTGCGGACAAATTCTTCAATTTGCTTGTCTATTCTAGGCCAATAGACATAGCTTCTTGCAATGGATTTCATGCGATCCATGCCTTTATGTAATTGGCGTAAGATCTTTCCTTGGAAACATTCTGGAATGACTATCCTTTCCCCAATAAGTAAACATTCATCAACAATTGATAGAAGCTCCTTTCGTGCAAGGAGTGGTTTAATGTTTTCTGAAACATTTGAACTGAAATGTTTAGTGGGATGCGGCCATTCATCCTTCAGATATGAAATTACGGTTTGAAGTGTTTCATCCTTTTTTGTTGCCTCTACAATAATTTTGTGCGCTACGGGTATTTGCCGAATAGACTCGTCGAGGATATACATGGTATCATTTTCAAACTGTACTTGTGCAATTAAAAAGTCTTCAGTTTGTGGCGTTCATGATGGAATTAATCTGGATAGCATATCAGCATATCCGAAACTAGTCATTGACACATATTCAATGTTGAAATTATATGCTAGTAGAATCAGTGCCCATCTCTGTAACCGATTTGATGTATAAACCGGAATACGTTTTTGAGAGCCAAAAATTGTCAATAAAGGCTTGTTATCGGTTTGTAATATGAACTTACGACCAAAGATCATTATGTGAAATTTTGTAACTGCGAAAGTGAGAGCTAAGGCCTCTTTTTCGGTTTGGGTGTATTTTTCTTCAATCGGAGTTAACGAACGTGATGCGTATCGGATGACCCTTTCTGTTCCATCTGGAAAGCGATGAAATATGCGCCTATTCCATAACTTGTTGCATCAGCAGCTACAATTATATCCAAATCAGGATTAAAATGCGTTAATAATAAATTTGATGTCATTGTATGCTTTAAATTTTGAAAACATGTTCGGCACTGTTTAGACCAATTCCATTTAACACCTTTTTTTAAAAGTTCATCGAGCGGTCCTCTGAGACTCCGCATTTTGTTAATAAATTTGGTTTAATAATCAATAGCACCCAGAAAAGATCGCAGTTCTGTAATATTTTTAGGAGACGGTATTTTATCAGTTGCAGTCGTTCGATCCGGATCAGGTCGAATACCTTGCTGATGATCGATGATATGTCCCACATATTTTAGTTAGGTTGCAAAGAAGTTACATTTTGCAAGATTTAACCGAAATCCATAATTTTCGATTCATTTAAGAACATTGATGAGATTTTGACGATGCTCGTCTTCCGTTTTTCCAAAAACAATGATATCATCAATGTATGTAAATGTACCATTTAGTCCAGCAAGCATCATATCCATTATGCGTTGAAAAGCGCTTGGGGCTGGCTTTACACCTGGTGGTAAACGATTAAATGTAAATAATCCCAAATGTGTGTTGATTGTTAATAGTTTCCTTGATTCATCATCGACTTCAACTTGTAAAAAAGCATCTGATAAGTCGATATGATTGAAGAATTGTCCTCGTGGCAACTTGGAAAGTATATCATCTGGAATTGGCAGTGGATGTTTATTAGATTGTAGGCTATCGTTGAGGCCTATTGAATACATAGTCAGCGCAAATTCTGATTTTTCCATTAGCTTTTCTTATAACCACGATGGGTGCTGCCCAATCGGAAAATTCCACTGGTGAAATTGCTCCTCGCTCTTGAAGGCATTTTAACTCTTGCTCTACTAGAGGCTGTACAGCGAATGCTATTGGCCTCTTGTTTCTAAATACAGGTTTAACATTACTTTGTGTGTGCAGTGTTGCCTTTGCTTTAGTACAAAGACTTAATTCTTCTTTAAACAGATTAGGAAATTGTTTTTCAATATGTTGAACTTCATCATTAGATGTTGGTTTAGACAACATTTTTGACTGATTGCAGAGTGTTCGGATCGGAACATTCCAAAGTTCAAATTTTCCCAAAAGAGATCCAATCCGCACAAATTTAAATTATGATACGAAGCACTTGTTTATAACAGTTCGATTGTTCAGTGTGAACTTTGCTTCAAATTCCTCCAATATCATGGTAGCACCTGAAGCCGTTTTAATAATTTCCTGCACTGGTTTTGTTTTTGGATTTCCTAACATTTTCCAAATATCGTGTGAAATTATGGTTATATCAGAACCAGTATCAATTTGTAACTTGACATCAAATTCGTTAATATTCAATTTAATAAACCTCCTTCGAGCTGAAACTGATTCAATATTGTTGCAAATATATATTCCGTTGGACTGGAATGCATTTCTATTGTGAGAGTTTGATTGCTGCCCGGGGTTTTGTTTTTGGTACTGGCGGTTTGGCTTGTTTTTTTTTACGTTTTCACAAAAGCCGTCTTTGTGTCCTACTTGAAAACACTTGTTGCATTTATGGTTTTTGAAACGACATTTCCTTACAAAATGCATGACTCCGCAGAGCCAACATGGTCTCGGTGGCTGTGATTTATTCGGAAATTTATTATAAGTTTCGCTGTAATTGTTGCGTTGCAATTTGCCGAATTAGTATTTCATAATTTATTTTCGATGAGTGCTCCGTCCTGTTTAACGTTAATAACTCTCTAGCATTCTGATACTACCATTTCGAGATTGATAGTTTTATCTTCAGCATTATCAAGTTTCAATAGTAATCTAGTTCTAATTTCTGAATCGTTTGCTGAACTTAAGCCCGTAACAAAAATTAAGCATTTAAACTCATCTACAGTAATTGTGCCTAATTTGAAATCCTCACATAACCTATTGACACAACCAGCGTACGTAACAAAATCTTCACTTGTTTTCTTTGAATTTTGAAGACAAACAAAGCATCGATGTAACAACGTGTGCTGTACACCAAAGATTTTTTTTTTTTTTTTTTTAGAATTTCCACTGTTTTCTCTAGAGTTATATCTCTAGTAAGTTTAGGCAAGATGAATGCTGCATATTTATTATAAACACTGGATTCCAACTTCCTAAGAAGTAGTCGCACTTTCGCGCCTTCATTTTAGACTCGCACCATCAATTTTGATGTTATCCTCGTACCGATTGTACCAGGAATCGAAAATTAAATTATTTTCTGGATCATAG
Source organism: Dioctria rufipes (assembly GCA_963924295.1). NCBI lineage: Eukaryota > Metazoa > Arthropoda > Insecta > Diptera > Asilidae > Dioctria > Dioctria rufipes. The sequence continues at coordinate 278,625,805 of OZ002740.1, read as the reverse complement.
CGGAATTCAGGGATGCCTTTTGCGAGAGTATCACTAATGACATCCGTCGATGTTTGAAGAAGAATTGGTTTCCCCTCCGATTCAGTTTCTTTGGCCTTACTATTTGTAATGTCAATTAAAGCTTTTGCAAATTCTTGATATTGCCGCTGTTGCTGTTGTAATTGTTGTTGCTGTTGCTCCAACAATTTAATGATGGACTGCTGTACTTCCGTCATTTCAGATTGTTTTTAAAACAAACCGAAGATTTCGCTGATTAACAACGTTTTCGAGTATTCGTCACCAAATATGTTGTATATTGAGGTGACCGAAATAATTGGAATTTTTGTACAACATACATTAATTACTTATATAAACTTCAAATTAAGATATAAAAGTAACAAAACTAAATGTTAATTCTAGCAGCGTGCGTTCCCTCATATGACATCTAGATGTCCTGTCGACTGACGTCTCATACTTGTAGCATTGCCAACACTTCCCTTGTCTCTTTCTGCTATGTCTAGCACTATCTTCCTAATTTCTCGTTTATAGATATTGTGCAAAGTACTATATTTGTCTTCTTTAGTGTCCTGTAGCCAGATTTAAACAAAAACACAAAAAACCGCCTCAAGAGAATTTTAATTAATTAATTTATTAATTATTAGTTAATAAGTGGTAGGTACACTTCTATTCACTTCAAGCAATGTGGACTGTCTATAATTGATTATTTTAAGTGGTAAGTTCACCCTAGACTAGTGTGCTTGTTCTCCAAGTTGAACTTATATCTGTTATCAAATTATAGATTATTATACTTCTGATATGAATCCCCCTGGGAATTGGAATTGAAGGTAGGGTTAGATAGTCAACGCAAGTTAAATTCAAACTGTGGAGAATAAAAAAATGTTTGTGTCTTTTACTTCTTTCTTTTACTTTTCTTCCTTAATAAAAGAAGTAGCTTGCATGCAAATAATTTTCTCGTAGGAATATTAAATATAAGTTCGTTAGTCGTGTAATTATCTATAAATAAAAAAATATTATTTAAATGATATTGTTACTTAAATACTATTTTGACCTAGCATTGGGTGCACATTCAAAACCGACTAATGTAACGAGGCCGGATTTTCGAAATATGAAGCCAGATTTTGAATGAAACCGAAATATATCAAATCAAATTTACTCGATAGATAAATCTCGATGAGAAGTATCTTTTGATCAAGGCTATTTGGCGAGTAGGAGCTCACATCCCCTATAATCTGTTGGGTATTAATTAATCAAATTTTTGAAACTGCACTTTACCCGAAATGCCTCAAAAAAACTATTACCATTCGAAAATATAAAAATTGCGATAGAAACAATCCTGAGAATTACAAGCCTTTTGCGTTGACCAGTCTTTACAGCAAAATAATAAAATAAATGATATATAAGCGTCTTAAAGAGTTCGTACTTAGGTCTGGAGGTTTTGATAGGATTCAGTTTGGATTTCAAGAAAAAAGTGGTACTGAAAATGCAATAATAGAAACTATGAACGCAATAAACATATATTTTGATCATGGTATATACGTGGGAGTTGTATTTGTACATCTCCGTAAAGCGTTCGACACGGTAAATCATAGCCTGACTGTTACAATTTCTGGAGGAGATGGGAGTGCGTGGTCTTGTCAATAACCTATTCACAACTTACCTGACAAATAGAATCATCAAAGTTAAAATTCAGGATGAACATAGCTTGCCTATGTTAGTGAGGGAAGGTGTGCCGCAAGGATCCATACTAGGGCCACTACAGTATCTGATATATATAAAAAATATGAATAACGTGAGACTAAAAGCTGAATATGGAGTATTTCCGGATGACACTAATCTGTTGTACAAAGCCAGTAATGAAAATATTGAATTCTGATCTTGACAAATTTAAAGATTGAGTAGCTGGCAATAAACTCTCCATTAATACTAGCAAAAAAACAAACCAGAATTACAGCTTAACAGAGTTGATTCGTATTTCGTCTTGATCGCCTGTTTTTGAAAAGTAGTGGAGTTTGTTTGAATTTAAAAAATTTGAAGTGATTATTTTTTTATCCAGTGAACTTAAAAAAGCCTTGCTGGCAGCTAATTTAATTACTTGATTTTGATCTACAAAAAAAGAAAGAAAGAAAAAACCAACAAAATGACAAAAAGACCAAAGCGTCCACTATCCGCATATATGAATTGGCTCAATGATAATCGTGAAAAGATCAAGAAGGAGGATCCAGGAATCAAACTGACAAGAATTGCAAAGAGAGGTGGTGCATTATGGAGAGGAATTAAAGATTAAGAGGAGTCAGTACTCAGCAAAAATTTCAATTTAGATACCAGCGAGCCTGTAGGCAATAAAACTTATTATACGTAGGTTTGTGCCTTGAAAGTATGAAAAGTCATATAAAATTAGCCTAGACCTAGATCACAAGTCACAAATGAAAATTTGCAGTTCAAAGAAATTGAAAATTTTTAACGAGAATTAACTCTCCTAAATTTTATTTTGTACATAATTGTTAAATATACTATTTTGCTTTATATTTCTACAACTTTCAATGAAATATTGCAATTTCTCGTCAGTGAAATATCGAGAGAAAAAACAAGTACAATTAGAGTTAAACAATTAAAAAAAGCGCCTCTAAAAATAAAAAAACTCGACGTTAGTTGCTAGATTTAGGCTTTATCTTTCTAAAATAGTCACAATCTAAAGAAATGAGAATACCTACTAACAGGAATTTGATTTGAAAAAAATCAATTTTTACCATTATATCTCCATTCCAAAACATATTTTTTTATTTTTCTCGATGTTATTTACTAGACCTCTTCTGTACCTTTAATTTAAGATATAAGTCATTATTTTAGTACAAATAATTTGCCAGAAATTCGCATTGAAACATGTATGAAACTTGCAAATCTTGGTACGGATTCCTCTTAATCAGAATGGGAAGCAAAAGCAGCTAAAGTTAGAGATGATTACGCAAAAGCTATAAAGGAATATGAAGCGAACGGTGGCACCGAAACTGGTGAAAAAAACGTGGCAAACAGTCAAGAAATCAGCAAAGAAGTATAAAAAGAAAGAGGACTCTGAAGAGGAGGAAAAGGATGAGAGTGAATAAAATAAAATTAAAAACAACAATAACAAAAGCATCAACAAAACACACAACAATAAAATACTTTTAAAATTTAAGTTTCATAAAAAGAAAAGTTCAAATTCTTTAAAAAGAAGTATTTTGAAAATCTGTTTTTATTACTCCATAGGAGAAATCTCTTTATTTGCAAACTGGATATAAGTTTTTTTTTTCTTCAGGATTAGTTCTTTATTCTCTTTGCAGAAGAATTCATACACCTCGTTTATAATTTCAACATTTTGTTTTTTGTTTGTTTTCTTTTTTCTTCTTTTGTACATACAAAATATGACAGAGAAAATCATTTTTGAATTTTCCATAAATTAAAAAAAAAAAATACACACAACGAAAAGAATTTCGCTTTTTTTAATTAATTTTATTATTTGAAGGGAAAGTACACAAGCTAAAATTATAAAGAACAAAAGAAAGAAAAATCAGAAGAAATTAAAGTAAATGTAAATTAAACAACTTCTAAATATTTACAGCAAAAATAAATAAAAGATAATAATAAGCAAATGTAAAAAACAATATCGCTCAGTGGCCTTGGACACTTTTCGATTGTTTATGAACATTTTTAAAGAAATTTAAGATTTTTCGCTATATTTGGTACCTTCCTTTTAAATAGCATCAAATAAATGTAGGTTAGGATTTTGTATCCGCACTTGGATTTAACTGTATCTTTGTGTTTACCAGTTTTTTTTTTAATTTTTGATTTGTCGAAAGTTTTTTTGGATGAATTTTTAAAGTGTGCCGTCTAGTGGTGGTAGAGGTTGATCGTCGTACGTATTATACAATCACAGCACCACAAAAAAAAATCATTTTCATTTATTCTTTGAATTAATTTTAATTAGGTGCTTCTCTCTACTTTTGCTATAAATTGTATCTAAACTTTTTTATTTAACTTTTGCGCAGAAGAACAAATACTGTGTGACTTGAGTCTGCCGCTACATATCTCTACTTCGGTTTTTCGTCAGAAGATTTTGTGAATATTTATTATAATATTATTATAGATAAATAGATTAATTTATAACGAGGATTAATTTTTAAATTTTTTTGTGTAGATGGAATTTTTTTTGTAACATATTGGTCAAGTTGTACAACGTACAGCTTGTATTATAAAAAAACACATTCGAGTGGGAGGCTTACCTCTTCAAAAGACAGATAATATAAAAAATCTTGGGTTCACTATTAATAGCAAACTCAACTGGGACAAACACATACACCTAATTCAGGACAAAACCACACCCTTAGTCGGAGCGTTAAGAAAATGTAGAAAACTCACAAGACACAAGGCGAATCTTATTTATGATGCGCAGATATTGTCGAAGATCAGATATGGAATCTTGACGTGGTCACATACGTCAAATACCAACTTAAAATAAAAAGCAAGCAAAAAAGCTAGAATTGATTTAAAATCAATTCTTATGATACCCTAGATGAATGCCCGTATAAAATTTCGTATGGTCACCGATCTATGCAAGTTTGATTTCTGAAGTGGTTTTTCGCATATATTTCTAGAACGGTTTGTCGGACAGAAAAAGAGATTATAACCAATTTTATAGGATTTCGTATTTTGAAGAAGTTTTTAGTACAATAAAAATGTCTAGCACATTTTCACAGTATATGTAAAAAAAACCTAAATTTTTATATGACAACACCAAGACAGGATTGCCCGATTTAGTCCATTTTTGAAATTTCGATTACTATTACTATAAAAACACCATGTACCAAATATCAGCTCTTTATGTCGACGCGTTCTCAGACAGTGTCCAAATATATAGTAGAAAATGAAATTTTTGTATGGCAACCCTACGAAGGAGTTGCCCGATTTGTCTGATTTTCGAACTTAATTTTACTTTTTTTTTTAAAGTTCATGTACAAAATTTCTCGAGTTATCGTGCGCACAGGCGGACAGACGGACGGACGGACGGTCATGCAAAAATCAAAATAACTTTTAATACTATGTGTGGATGGTGAAATTTTCTCGTATTCCAATTTGCTGGTGTAAAATTATGTTTTGAATTAAATAGTTCGTGCGCACGAAGAAATTGAAATACGAAAAAATTCGCACACGCAAACCAATTAGTTCAAAAGATAAGCTCACACGAGCATTGGATTATTCGATGAATATTTAATTTAAAACAAAAGCAAATCATTTTATTTACTTATGAATTCTTTAATTAAGGAAATACTTCTTATACTTGGTATACTTATACTCGTCGCAAAAAGTTTACAATGTTGCATACGAGATAATTGTATACGAAAAAATCACTTGACGAGAAAATTGATACGAGAAAATGGCTTTACGAAAAAATTGGTACGAGAAAATGGGTTGACGAGAAAAGTGATACGAGGAAATTTCGTACGAGAAAATTGATACGAGCAAACTGCTACGACAATATTCGATACCTAAAATTTCAGTTGATTGAATTTTTAATCGAGGGAGCTAATTAATAATTGTTACGTGCAACAGAAAGAGACAACTGGTGACATCTACTGGCAATGGAGAGTAAACAACTTCAGGTTCGGAGAATCGATGATAGAATCTTCGGGAAGGTTCAGGAATAGAATGAATAGTTAAGAAGATTCTGGAATAGAACACTCCAGAATAATCTGGAGAGTTTCTAGGGTATAAATATAACAGTTGTCTTAGACGTTGCAGTGTTAACAAGCGAAAGTAATAAACGTGCGAAAGTGTTGTAATTGGATTGCGATAATTGAAAGTACAGTATTAGCGATAATTAAAGTGTAGTTGATGAATTGAAGGTTTATGAATTTTGTATGAGCAAAGTGAAATAAAGAGCTTGTATATTAAATATTTAATACTGTTTAATACTGTGTTTTAAATAACGAACCAAAACAGTCACGCTCGCAACAATATCAAAGTTTTCAGCCACAACCAAAGTTATAAACTCATTCCAATTACTAACCAAACATCTTATATTCAAATATACACACTTAAATGATCTTAATTGCTAATAACACGTTTTATTTTTTATGCTTTTTAATTGCCTATTAAAAACATGGCAGATTCTATCCCGACAATCGTGATTCACGTCTACACTCAAAACTAAATTTTTATTTGCTTTCTCGCAATTATTGCATTTTAATTGATCCGATTGACATTGCCTAGAATCGTGGTTCCCACTACATTTCACGCAGATTTCATCATTTATACACTTACTGGCTATATGGTTATAGCCCCAGCACTTGAAACTTCTTTTCACCCACGAAAATTCATGCACAGGATACTTGCCCCAACCAATATTAATTTTGCCTTTTACCATTATTTGCCTATAACTTTCTTTATCTACAGGGTTTTCCAATAAGAGGTGTTATTTTAATTAGCCCGCTATTTCGGTAGATGTCACTTTTGGAGCTGTCATTTTTTGACATTTAACAAGTAGAAACTACGCCATTAATAAAAATGGAATGATACACGATTCAACAACGCATTGAAATTATTAAAATTCACTATAAAAATGGTGAAAATGTGGCAGAGACGGTTCGTAAAACTCGAACATTTTTGGGTCGTCGTGAAGCACCTTGTCGGACCGCAATACAGAAATTGGTAGAAAAATTCGAGCTGTCGGGACAAGTTAGTGATACGAAGAATAAAACCCGTGCACGTCGCTCAAGAACAGCCGAGAATATTGCTGCTGTAGCCGAAAGTGTTGAAGAAAACCCAGGTTTGTCCATCCTTCGTCGTTCTTTGGAATTAGGCATTCCACAAACGTCATTACACCGTATTTTGCATAAAGATTTGGATCTTAAGGCTTATAAAGTTCAGTTAACACAAGAACTCAAGCCGGCCGACCATCAACAACGTCGAGTCTTTGCTGATTGGGTCCTTGAAATGCATGAAAATGATCCGGAATTCCATCGAAAACTCATCTTGAGTGATGAGGCCCATTTCCACCTCGATGGCTTCGTCAACAAGCAAATTTGTCGCATCTGGGGCTCAGAAAACCCAAGAGTTATTGTTTAAAAACTCTCTATCCTCAACGTGTGTGACTGTTTGGTGCGGTTTATGGTCCCGCGGGGTCATTGGACCTTACTTTTTCGAAAATGAAGCTGGAGCAACAGTTACGGTGAATGGATTGCGCTATCGACAGATGATTAATGATTTTTTATGGCCGGAATTGGATGGTATTGATCTGGACAACGTTTACTTTCAACAAGACGGCGCTACGTGCCATACAATACAAGCAACGAAACCATTGATCTTTTACGGGAAAAATTTCCGGACCGTGTTATCTCTCGAAGAGGTGATCACAATTGGCCACCGTGATCTTGTGACTTAATACCTTGCGACTTCTTCCTTTGGAGCCACGAGAAAGAGAAGGTCTACGCCAACAGCCCAGCGTTGATTCAAGACCTCAAAGATGGAATTCGTGAGGCTATCGAGGACATAGGGCAGCCACTTTGCGATTTGGTTATGGAAAATTTCATGAAAAGGATATGGTCCTGTAGGCGTGGTCGTGGTGGTCATTTGGCTGATGCTATTTTCCATTATTAACGGCATACCTTCCTCTTTATAATGAAATAAAGATCCGATCATTATTGGAAAACCCTTTACTTCTACAATGTCTTTAAAAATTTTCGAATTTTTTAACCCACTGTAGATTTTTACACATCTCACTAAATCGTCTACTTTGTTTTGATTTTTTATCGCTATTGCCAGTCGCTTACACTCCCACATTTCCGTTAATCCATGCACCAAAATATTGGGGTTTATTGCTTTGGGTATAGCCACTTCATATTTTTCGGCCATTTGATCCGAAACAAGATCACAAATTTTTTTCTAGATTCCTCATTATCGCATTTTATTGCCACTGCACCGTTTTGTTTATTTACCATGCCATTGACCTTTAGTGCAAACTTCGATGGGTCAAGCCTTCTTATAATGGCTTGATTAGTTACTGTACTTTCTAGCTGTTTTTTTGGCCTAATAATAACTGGAGGCTCTTTTCTCAAAACTTCTTCGTACGATGGTTTTTTTTTTGCTCACATTGCTTCCACATTCTTTCATTTCATTTAATTGGTTAACACTTTTTGCAATTGATTCAATTTTCTTATTTTGATTGTTAATGCATTTCACGCTGGCATCTACCGCAATTTTTAAACCGTGTATACTATCAAATATCGCTTTCATAAATTCGCGACATTCATTGCACATAATTTTTTTCACTAATTAATTTGGAATCATATTCCGTTAATCCCACGCACTGTAAATGGTACGATCTCCCACACTTCCCGTCACATGCGATGTACTTGTCTTTACTAATTCGCAACGACCGCTCGGAATCACCATAATTTAGTAACTACATTTTTCACACCCCAAGGTGTGCTAAATGTATTTTTACGAAACGATAATTGCTAATTGGTTTGAAATACTTTCACCACGCACTAACTTTAAAAAAATACTAATTTTAAACAAATTTTTATCGGAATTTCAGGAAACACAACCGTATACGTATGCTGTCTAAGGTCAGTGTTATAACTGTGTGGATTTCGAAAAGGTACCTTTCTATAAAGTCCAAGTTTGTGATGCTTCCTGGGAGTAAGTCTTATTTAGAATGACATAAAAACAGAATTCCTGCAGTAGCCCTTCTTGAATATTCTTTGAAGTTGAATTAGCAACTTTTTTTGTTTCTATATTAGTATTTAAAAAAAAAATAGTTTATAAAAATTGATTACGATAAAGAGAATTATTTGAGACATCAATATCTGAAAATTGAGCACCAATCTGAAAATAAATAAATTACTACAGTTGTTTGCATTTTTATCGCATACAAATATTTTATACTTACATCATAAGTTTTGCATAAAAAGTCCAAATTTTCTTGAAAATAGTGACACAAAAAATCCAGAGCAATAAGAATATCCTTCGATCGTATTTTGTTTATGTTGTTTAATATTCTTGGCTTCTTAGTTTCCCCAAATTTAATGATTTGGTGGACTTTTTCATAAAATGTTGAGGTGATATCAGATATTTTTTTTTCTGTTAGACTCTCAAAATGCCTAAAGATAAATTCTTTTCTCAAAAGTAAGGGCTAATTATCCTTTATATCTCCAAAACTAGGTACTATTTTAAAGTTGTTGAAAAAGTTTCTTTGTTGAGTATAACATTCATCCATTAATAACTGTATCCTATTATACTCTTCTTTGGTAAAAGTTGCTTGTTTACTAAAACTTCTTCTATATTTGTATTTATCTTTTCATCGGGATCCCAGTTTTCACAAGTATTTTCGAAATTTTTGGAAAATCTTCTCATTTTTAGGGGAATATCAATATTGCTTTTATTTTGCGATTTTTCTGGCCGATTCAAATTTCGAGGTGACATTAAACTGCCCTCCATCTCTTTATAGCCCAAAGTATTTGGATAAGAAGTAATAAGTTTGTGAGCTATGTTTCTAAATACTTCAATTGTTATATATTTAGCAATATGTCTCATTTCGTATACTATTGTTTGAATTACTTTTTTCAATAAAGTAGGAGAGAGATTTTTATTCTTTTTTTTTTTAATCATATTCATCTTTGTTTACCATTACACAGTCACCTTCTTTGTAATGAGCTCCTCTGATTTGAATGTTTTTGGTAACAAATTTAAAATTTGAAGTGTCGATATTCTCAAACAAAGTTGGAACTAAGTCCTCTGCAGAAAATTCAAATTCAAAGTTTATTTATTACAAACCCCGGCATATGCGCCACGCAAACAAGCGTTGGGTATAGAGAAAACGTGTATATTTCCGCTTGTATTCGTGAATTTGAAAGAAAAGATCGATGTATTTGATGACATTCAGTTGACATTTTTGTTACATTTTTGAAATTTTTCATCTTTTTCATTGCAGTTTTAAAAAATTGATGCTTATGTTCCAATTGCATCGTCCATAGATGCTTAAGAGGTCCCTGAGCTCGAATCAATTCAGGATAATGTGCTAAATAGCAGGGTACGTAAAAGCTCGCTTGCGAGCGGCTCTCGAAAGAGCGCTCCAGAATAGCTCTTTGTAAAATAGCTCCCGCTCGCGAGCCTTAGCCCAAAAATTTTTACTTAAAAGCTCGTGCTCGCGAGCTGGAGCCAAAAAAATTTTCTTACAGGCTCTCGCTCGTGAGCCCGCCGAGCCGTTAAATAGCTCGGGCTCGCGAGCGAGCCATTGTACCGCTCCAGCTCTTCATCATTTTATATACAAGTTTAGGATTTTTTCACTGTGTTACTCAATCGGTGTAATTTTAGAGTTAGGAACATATGATAAAAAAACTTTTACGAAAGCTGCCCAAATCAAGTTTATGACATGTGTTAAAAACTACATTTGCGGTACAGTTTCCGTATTGCAATTTATACAGGGTGTTTCCCACTAGGAGGTCAATAGAGCGGAAGGTGATTGTATTCACCTAGACGAATCAAAAATTGTATGGCAAGGGGGGGGGGCATATCAACCGTTTAGGAGTTACAGGGTGATTAAGAACAAAGCTAGTTTTTCACAAAACACCCTGTATCTTAAAAACTACAACTACAACAACGACTACTCAATCAGCTCCATACGTTTACAGTTTTTATAAAAAAAAGTTATGTTAACGACCTTGTTGCAAAAATAATAGAGGTTAAATTAAAAAAAAAGTAAGAAAATCCGAAATTTTTAGTTTATACAACCATAATTCTTAATGGGAGAGGGGTATGGGGCTGATTGAGTAGTCGTTGGAAAGGCCATGAAGTTCTGCATACAAGGAGCTCTTAACTGTGACCGTACACCCTGTAGATTTTAAGATACAGGATGTTTTGTGAAAAACTAGCTTTTTTTCTTAATCACCCTGTAACTCCAAAACGGTTGATATGCCCCCCCCTCCCTGCCATACAATTTTTGGTTCGTCTAGGTAAGTACTACACCTCCCGCTCTATTGACCTCCTAGTGGGAAACACCCTGTATATTTTGAGCGTTGTTTTAAATATATAAACTTATTTTTTTGGGCAAATAAAATTTCTCCGAAGAATAAAATCATAATATACAGAGTTGGTATACTAAATATGTAGTTTTTATGTTTTATCTCTTGTGAACCATAATGTAAAAATAAAAAAAATCGTCTTTTATTATTGAAACAGGTCGGTAATATTAATTCCTAAGAATAAGCAAGGGACAGTGTAAACAAAACAAGAAAATTGTTCATAAGCAAAGAAGAGCCAATAGATGGATGCTCGCAGTTCCCGCTCGCAAGCCCGAGCCGCTACACAGCTCTTGCTCGGGAGCGGGAGCCACTTAGAAAATAATGGCTCTGGCACGCGAGCATCCTGCTAAATAGCGGTGTTTCGGAACAATTTCTTTTGTGGAAAGCAACTGCGCATTAGTTAAAAAATAATCTTGTATAATATAAGACAAATAATCTATTTGATCGGAATAAATTTTGACAGATAATGCTATTCGACAAATTTCGAGTAGACGAATAATCAGCCTCCATTCGTTCATTTCTCTATTAAATTCCAAGGAATACATATAACAATGGGAAAAAGTATTAAAAATTGCATGTTCTCATACGCAGTTCCAGGTAACCGTTTTTGTTTCTTATTTAAATGTGCTAAATTTAATTTCTTTTTTAATGTTTTGCTAACTTACTACATCTTTGTTTATAAATAATATAATAATATCCCATAAATCTACCTTCACTATTCCTTCGAATAAATCATGAGCAATACAAGCCGGAAGTCCAAAATTACATATGAAAGTCTATTTAAAGGTGATTCGAATTTCACACCTCGAATATGTTTCTTCTCTTGAATGTCCACAGATTGTACAGCATTAATATAATCTTCAGTTGTTCTACGCTCTTTTACCATATAACATCACATTTTATAAGATCTTCTCTTGTATACAGGCAAAATCTGCAGAAATATTTCGAAGCACTAAAATTTTCAATAAAATCACCAACTAAGTGGCTTCTTATGTTTATGACAGACATGTGGTATCGATATCTAGATATTCGGAATATCCCGTTTATACACCATGTGTGTCATCAAATACTTCTATAATACCCAGAAAAACTAGTGGGTTTAGACTCGATATCTAGATTTACTGGGTATACCCTGATCATCAGCACTTCTTACTTTGCGCAGCGCCATCTTGTTGTTGATAAAAATTACTTCAATTAGTTAAAGAGATTACAACCGTATTAATCCAAATGAGCTCATCAATGACATTCCATCTCTCCCATGGGACACAGTTTTCTCTCTCATCAGTCCTGACGATCAAGTCGCTCACTTCAACACCTTGGTGAAATTTCTTTACGAAAAACATATTCCTCTTCACACTCGGCCTTGCCATCGATCTGTTCCATGGTTTAACAACCACATTGCCAATTTAATAGCAGAACGAGACTATTTATATCACCTTTGGAGACGAAATCGGAACGAGGAAAACTGGGATCATTTTCGTAGGTTAAGGAATATTACCACAATGGCTGTTCGTACCTCCAAAGTAAACTATTATAAATCTAAGCTCAACACAAGACTCCCACCTAAAGAGCTATGGACAAACCTTCGTGAAATTGGGGTTGAAAAATCTCACAACAACGAATGCCAGCTGTATCCCAACAATTTAAATAGATGCTTTGTTATAAATCCCAGTTCTACCTTTTCATGCACTCCACCATCAGAAGCAGCTCCGGTACCCTCCGCTGGTGTGGAAGATAGTACAGCTGTATTCAACTTTAGGTGTGTCGCCTTTGATGAAGTGCTAAAGGCTAAATACTCGATCAGTTCTCATGCTACAGATATGGATGGGATTCCACCACGCTTTCTCAAAGGTATTCTACCTCACATACTACCTTATGTTACTCATATATTTAAGACTTGCATCATTACCTCCACCTACCCCTCTCTTTGGAAATCAGCCTTAGTAGTCCCGGTTCCTAAAAATAGGAGTGCTCTGTCTCCTGAAGATTTTCACCCAATAAGCCTCCTCTCATTCACTTCCAAAATATTTGAAAACCTTCTGAACTGGCAAATGATGAACTACGTAGCTGCTGAAAATCTTTTGATCCCTTGGCAGTCCGGCTTTCGGGAAAATCATAGTTGCACTACAGCTCTCCTCAAAGTTACTGATGATATAAGAATTGCTATGGACTCTGACTTGGCTTCCATTTTAGTGCTTCTTGATTTCTCCAAGGCCTTTGATTCGGTTGATCATGCAAAATTATGTTGTAAACTTCGCAATACTTTCAAGTTTTCCCCACTGAGTACTAAACTCATCTGCAGCTATCTATCTAATCGAGATCAAAGGGTCCGAGTGAATGGGCTTCTTTCTACCCCAATCAGGATTAGGTGTGGGGTACCACAAGGATCTACTCTCGCTCCATCTCTTTTTGCACTGTTTATAAATGATATTGCATCAGTACTCCAGCATTCAAACATACTGCTGTACGCAGATGATGTACAGTTATACCTGTCGCGATCCGTTGGCTACTGGAGGATGGTATTTGCAGAGTCAATGAAGATCTGGAAGCCGTCTCATCCTGGGCACTTTTGAATGGTCTGACTCTTAATCCAGTGAAATCTCAGTCTATTATTATTTACAAATGTAGATTAGATACTCGCGATTTCTCGCCTATTATTCTTAATAATATGACTGTCCCCTACTCTGATGTCATTAAAAATTTGGGATTATCTATGAACAAGGCACTCACTTGGGATGAACATGTAAATGCAGTGGTGGGTAAAATCTATGGCGGCTTACGCAGTCTATGGCCATCTGCTTCATTCACGCCACAACAGGTTCGACTGAAGCTTGTTAAAACCTTGCTGGTAGCTTTAATTATGTATGGAGTGGTGGTGTATGACTGGATGAATGCAGTATGCTCTCGCAAACTTAATGTTGCATTTAACTCGTGTGTTCGCTACATTTTCAACCTTCGTAGATACGATCATGTATCCCCCTTTACCAACCATATCTTGGGCTGCAGTTTGGATCAATATCTTAAATACCGCACAGTACTCTTTCTTTTCTGCTTAATGTACAACAAGCAGCCACGGTATCTTTTTGAAAAATTTAATTTTGCCACATCGTCCAGATCGAGATCGCTAATCGTATCCAGACATACCGTCCTGCAGAGCCGAAGATCATTCCATGTTCACGCGATTAATCTTTGGAACTCCTTGTCTCTTGGAATCAAACGAATAAACAATCTGGCCGCCTTCAAGGGTGAACTTTTCCAGCACTATAAAAATATATAAAAATATATAAATTACTGCTCTCCTCGTTATATGCACATAATTCTAAGAAATTCGAACGATTTCTATTTCCTTGTATTGTATATGTTTTCAACAACTATTTTCTGAGGTACCAATTGTTAGCATCTTATAAGTAATTGTACAGTACGTAAATAAAATATTTCTTTGAGGTAATATTTATATGCTCTTGTACATTTAATTTAACGCTTGCTTATAATTAAGATCAGACTTGCTTTTCTCTTTCCCTGCTTCTTTTTTCTTTTTCTTTTACTTTTTCTAAATACATTATCTGTTTCTTGTACATGTCAATAAGATATTATATCTTATATGTATATTATAGTGAATAAACGATTTGATAATATGATAATGTAAATAATTAAGCAAAAATGTGTCTGTGCTTACCCAAAAATGCGAAAAGGAAGAAGAAGAACCAAATATTTTCCGGAAAAAATAATAAAAAAAAGGCACATATTAAACTCCGCAGCATTAATAAGTTATTCTATAACAATTTTGTTATTTTTAAACAAACCGTCGACTACACTTTTCTTCGTTTTACACAAATTTGTGAATTGAGACATCACATCCGCCGATACATTTTACACCTCAACCAGGATCTTATTGAAAAATAACGAAATTTTTTCTTTTTTCTTTCCAATTCTTGAATTTGTCGTATATTTACAATTAATTGTTGCCGTTTAGCCTGCGTTAAAGCTCATATATTAGTCACTTCCATTTCCAAATTTGTTACGCTTAAAGATCTGTGAACTGAATTGAAATTTTAAGTACGTTTTGTCACATCAATCCCCTTTTATGTCTGTCAGGGGTGCTTTGATAATTATATATTCGGAATATCTAGATATCGATACCCCATGTCTGTCATAAGCATTAGATTATCTGCCAAAGCAACTATATACTAGTGAACCTTTAACCAAAATATTGTTAGCATCAATCTGTAACTTTAATCCTGAATCTTCTAGATCTTTCAATTCTATTAAAAGGTATTCCAAAACCTTATCGATTCCAGACAATTTTACAAACTTTTTTTTTGTAAAGGAGAATTAATTGAATATTATTTATTTTGTATCTATTATGAACAGATAGATTTCCTAAAGCGTAGTAGACTCCAAGAAGTGAATACTTTCTTTAACAGTGGATTGCATATTTCAAAGAAATGATATGTGCAATCTGTTTGAATATTTTTCCGCCCGAGATTAATTTCTTTATGTTCTATAAATGAAGGGTTATCATGGAAGAATTTCATTCCTTTATAATGTATGATGTGTCCAAACTATGAAAACAATGATTAATAATATCAAAGTTACGAGAAATCTCCACGATAAGTTCTTCCTTTATCTTACGAGTACTTGCTATTTTGTAAATTGAGCAAATTTTCTCGATTTTATGTTTGGCTAATAATAAATTGCAAATATGAACTGATTTGAACTCATTAATAATGTCCTGTATTACCGTCTCAGGAATACAAAATTGGCTCTTGAATTTTAAAAGCATTAATGGTATCGTTTTTTTTATGATATCAACCTCATCAATATTATTTTCACTATTCCGAGTTTCATGACATAGGTAACAATAGCACTATCACTATCATAACTCAAAAATCGCTCTTGGTTTAACGATAAGTGCAACCAAGCTATAAAAGCGAAGAGTCTGCTTTTTGCGCCTATCAAGTGCATCCTTGTCCAGAACTGAAAGGAATCTACAAGACTGCACGGAACACCTGCAAGTCCATTATCCAGAGAGAAAAATTTCTTTTTGACCAGAATGTTAGACAAAGAATCTTGGTAAGCCGCAAAGGTAGTAAAGGTTTCTGGTCCCTGGTCAAAACCATCAGGAACAACTTCAGCAGTTCCTCTATACCTTCACTACTTAATAATGGTGAAGTGGTTGTTGACTCCCTGGATAAAGCTAATATTTTAGCTGCTAGATTCGCAACAAATTCTTTTCTTCCACCCACTTCACAGGCACCTATCGTGCATCCCCCGTGCGGATGTGTACAAGAGCCAATACACATTCGTACGAGGGATGTGTTCAAGGTCCTTAAAGGAATCAACGTCTCTAAAGCCGCAGGCCCTGATGGTTTCTCGCCCCTATTAATTAAAAGCTGTGCCTCATCCTTGGCTAAACCTCTGCGCAAACTATTCTACCTGTCCTATTCGACAGGAAAATTTCCAACTGCTTGGAAACTAGCTCACGTTCAGCCTATTCCCAAGAAAGGAGAGGGTAGCGATCCCTCAAATTATCGACCAATTGCAATCACTTCGATTCTTTCAAAGGTTTTTGAATCTATCATTAACTCCAAATTAATGAAGTATCTGGAAACCAATCAGCTCATCAACGATCGCCAATACGGCTTCCGGCACGGACGCTCATCTGGAGACTTGCTGACTTTTCTTACGGAACGTTGGAATCGTAGTCTTCACAATTTTGGTGAGTCCAAAATCGTTGCTCTAGATATTTCAAAGGTCTTTGATAGAGTCTGGCATCCAGCCCTTCTAGCCAAACTCAAAGAACTTGGTCTTTCCCCTCCTCTTCTATTATGGATTGAAAGTTTTTTATCTAGTCGCGAAATACGTGTTGTATTAGATGGCGTTATATCTGATCCTCATCCTATTAATGCCGGTGTCCCCCAGGGCTCTGTTATTTCTCCGACTCTATTTCTAATCTTCATTAATGATCTGCTTTCCCTTACTTTCAACCCTATCCATACCTTTGCTGATGACAGTACCCTTGATTTCGCATACTCCTTTGACACCCTTGCGGATTCCAGAGGGAACGCTGCATGTGTTAAACGGGACTGCATGATTAGATCATTGAATAACGATCTTGACAATATTCTCGCTTGGGGCAAAGTGAATCGCGTCGAATTCAATGCATCTAAGACCCAAAGCTGTCTCATCTCATTAAAACAAGACCATCACTTAACCACTCCCGTTTCGTTTGATGGTGCATTAATTTCTGATTCACCGTCACTAAGCATTCTTGGCATTAATATTTCCAGTAAGTTAAGCTGGACAGATCACATCTTCTCGGTTGCCAAAGAAGCATCAAAATGTCTTGGTTTTTTGAAAAGGTGTAAGAAATATTTCAGCCCATCAAATATAGCGCTCCTCTACAAGTCCTACATCAGACCTAGAATGGAATACAATTCCCATATCTGGGCCGGGGCTGGTCGCACAGCCTTAGCTTCATTGGATATTGTCCAAAAGAGAGCCTGCAAGCTCATTGGCGATGTGGCAATTACTCGTCATATCGACTCGCTCGAGCACCGTCGCAATGTTGGATGCCTTTCGCTCCTTTATCGCTATATGCATGGCCAATGTTCTGATGAAATATCTAGTCTGATCCCTTGTAGAAGAGTTCCTGCACGCAATACTCGCGCTGCATCCCGCGCTCATCCTTTTACCCTTCAAATTACCTTCGGCCGTACACTTAAATTCCGTGATGCTTTCTTATCCCGAACTGTGCGAATTCTACCATCTTCTGTCTTTCCTCCGGCATACAACCTGCAAAACTTTAAGGGCGACATACATCGGCACCTCCGCCGCTCTCCTCATATCCCTTAATCCTTTCCCTATCTCCTTCCTGCCACGCTGTGCTTTGCATCATAGGGTATCTCCTGAGCTTGGCTTAATATAAAAAAAAAAAAAAAAAAAAATCCATTTTGCTCTACCATCAATATTTCGAGATATTACAAACGGAATGACAAACTTATTATAACCTTTAGATTTCATCTAGGGTATAATAAGGAGAGAGATGAGGAAATCGCTGAAAACAAACTACACTGGAGGACACCAACGCAACGACTATATGAGATATTAAACCGATTCAATACCGATCAAATAATATATATGGAAAAACTTAAATTCATTTACAATTAAATACTCCATAGACTTACGAAGGCGTATATAAAGTACTTCACTAACTCGGAAATACATATATAAACATAATACCAGAATAAATATTTTAATAGAAGTTTTTGGGTAACCTGTTGTCCCAAATAAAATTCCTCTGAGTTGCGTTAGTCCATGAAATGTATATCTATTAGTATGCCGCGTAGCTCTTTAATGCCTTAGTGCATAATTTTAGTTTGCGTTCGAGTGATAAGTAAAGACAGATAATACACCTAGGTAAATTGTGAAGCCTGGTACTCGTATGTTTGAATAAGCAAAAGGATTGTTATAGAGTAGAAAGTTTTTTCTTTTCTAACTCGGTTTCCCGGAGCCCTCACGTGATAATGGTTTTATAGGTCGCCTTCTCGACTAAAATTACAGGTCATCAACACTAGGGATATTGTGAAATTTTGACCGCAATGTCGTAAGGTGGATGGAGCAATGGCCTGAAGACAGTAACATATTCGTCTTCAACAGAAGTAAGTGGTGTGAGGGCCCCTTCAGGGATGGATGTTTGCTTGTCTGTTTGTGTCAGACACGATTTCTTTTTGAATGTGGCAGGTGACAGCGGCAGGTTTTGGGTAAGCCCCCTATAACTCTCCCGCACTATCCAGCCAAGGTGCTAGTATGCCGCCCTGCACTCATAAAAATATCCTTGTTGGTCACAATTCCAACAAACAACAAGCGATCTAGGCTCGACAGCTGACACAGCTGGTATAGGATTTTGTAACTGGTCACGAAGCTGTACCAAAGCAAAAGCCTAGTGAACCATTTGCTACATATATGTATATATATATGTCTATATCACCAGACATATAGACATATATAAAGGGTTTTCCAATAAGAGGTGTTATTTTGATATTCAAAGAAAAATGCCATTTTTTGAGATAAATGATCGGATCTTTATTTCATTATAAAGAGCAAGGTATGCCGTTAATAATATAAAATAACATCAGCCAAATGACCACCACGACCACGCCTACAGGACCATATCATTTTCATGAAATTTTCCATAACCAAATCGCAAAGTGGCTGCCCTATGTCCTCGATAGCCCCACGAATTCCATTTTTG
Source organism: Dioctria rufipes (assembly GCA_963924295.1). Lineage (NCBI taxonomy): Eukaryota > Metazoa > Arthropoda > Insecta > Diptera > Asilidae > Dioctria > Dioctria rufipes. The sequence goes on along the minus strand of OZ002740.1, from coordinate 278,606,497 downwards.
AGGTCTTGAATCGACGCTGGGCAGTTGGCGTAGACCTTCTCTTTCACGTGGCCCCAAAGGAAGAAGTCGCAAGGTGTTAAGTCACAAGATCTCGGTGGCCAATTGTGATCACCTCTTCGAGAGATAACACGGTCCGGAAACTTTTCCCGTAAAAGATCAATGGTTTCGTTGCTTGTATGGCACGTAGCGGTTGAAAGTAATCGTTGTCCAGATCAATACCATCCAATTCTGGCCATAAAAAATCATCAATCATCTGTCGATAGCGCAATCCATTCACCGTAACTGTTGCTCCAGCCTCATTTTCGAAAAAGTAAGGTCCAATGACCCCGCGGGACCATAAACCGCACCAAACAGTCACACGTTGAGGATAGAGAGGCTTTTCAACAATAACTCTTGGGTTTTCCGAACCCCAGATGCGACAATTTTGCTTGTTGACGAAGCCATCGAGGTGGAAATGGGCCTCATCACTCAAGATAAGTTTTCGATGGAATTCCGGATCATTTTCATGCATATCAAGGACCCAATCAGCAAAGACTCGACGTTGTTGATGATCGGCCGGCTTGAGTTTTTGTGTTAACTGAACTTTATAAGCCTTAAGACCCAAATCTTTATGGAAAATACGGTATAATGACGTTTGTGGAATGCCTAATTCCTAAGAACGACGACGAATGGACAAACCTGGGTTTTCTTCAACACTTTCGGCTACAGCAGCAATATTCTCGGCTGTTCTTGAGCGACGTGCACGGGTTTTATTCATCACATCACTAACTTGTCCCGAAAGCTCGAATTTTTCTACCAATTTCTGTATTGCAGTCCGACAAGGTGCTTCACGACGACCAAAAAATGTTCGAGTTTTACGAACCGTCTCTGCCACATTTTCACCATTTATATAGTGAATTTTAATAATTTCAATGCGTTGTTGAATCGTGTATCATTCCATTTTTATTAATGGCGTAGTTTCTACTTGTAAAATGTCAAAAAATGACAGCTCCAAAAGTGACATCTACCGAAATAGCGGGATAATTAAAATAACACCTCTTATTGGAGAACCCCTTATATACATATATGTAGCAAATGGTTCATCAGGCTTTTGCTTTGGTGACATCAGCTGGACTCTGACCTTAAGGTCATTCTTTGGCACTCCCCATTCTACCAACAATCCTGTTTTTATCATATTCCCACGTAGGCGTGGAATTAAGCCTTAATAAAGACCATTTCCAGTCCATAGCTCGCTGATTGTACCTGACGGCCATATGTCGATATATATGGAATCGAATAACTTTGTTGACCAGTTGAGGACGAATTGCCAATTGCATCGGTGGTATGACACGCTCTCCAAAAGGTAGTGGTGGACGAGAAACATCCACTTGACTCACAACAGCAAAGACTTGTTGTCGAGTACTTTCTTATATGTCAGCTTGCAGCGATTATATGCTTTGGGTGATCCCTTCACGAACTAACTCTTGGAGCTGTACTCTAAGACCAACTATTAGTGCAGGCCTTGTCCAGAGGAACAAGTGGCGGACTGCTTACTTGCGAACTTGAGTGCGACATAGTTGCTGAGCGTAGACCAAGAGATAACGATGTACGAGTTGGCTATGAGAGTGGTTGAGGTACGTTAATAAGCAGTAATTGCTGCTGAGGAAGATCTGGATTACCATAGCGGGTGGGATACCTTTTCGCAATTGTGCCGGTATATGCAACAAAGTCCTGTTGGGTGAGAGGGAATCTGCAATTTGGACAGTTTGCTTGCTCATCTATCCAGGTTTGAGGATATACCTTATGGAATACATGTCCACAAATGGTAGCTACGGGCTTTCTCTTGGCAGACCAGCTTCTGCCTTTAGAGATGATGCACTGGTCTGATCTTTGTATAGGACCATCTATAGGAGGTGGTGTTCGCATGGAAATTTTCTTTCCACAGCCTGTCTCTCATCAACAAAAACTGACATGCGTGTGCAGTATGCGTTAAGGTGTACGGTGGCCCATATAGCCAATCTCGAATTGAACATTCTCAATTTTCTTTAATTTATCGAAGTTTCGATTAATTTTATTACTTTTGTAGCGCCATCTGTTTGGTCACAAGGAATCAACTGAGCTATAAAATGTTCCGGACAGGCTTGGTAAAGATTTTTAATTATTTTATTTATGTCAATTTCGATGGGACTGCAGTGCAACACCAGTGCTGCACTTTTTCCGACAGTGCAGCACTAAAAATGTTCGACGGGACAACTTTTTTAGCAGAAGTGCAACACTGACTTCCCCTACTTTGCACTGGATATTTTCTCCGTGTTACAAATACATATTCAAGCTTAATTGTCATCAGCTCTGTCAAAGTGTACTGTCGCGATTATTTGTGAAATTTTTAAGTTAAATGAATTAAAAGATTTTATTTATTTATTTGCATAAAGTTTAAGAAGAAATTTCTTTCTAATATATTAATAAAGAACATTTAATACATTTGACAGTTTGTATATAATACCTGTGTCCACAAATACAAGGAATATGACAGCAATATTTTCGATGGACTTCAGTGATCCCAGTTCTCCGCTGCCAGAAAAAGTGCAACACTGAAATGGTCCCATCGAAATCGACATAATTCATTTTGTTGGAATGTGGAATGTACAATTTGAGATATTTCGAATAACGCGCCAAACTTGGAATGTATTACTGTTAAGGCCTGAATTACAATTACGACTGATCTGTCGACTGCGAATTGATTTTTAGTTGAAGTCGACGCTGATGTGAAATTTGTAATTAAATTAAAGCTTGAACTGCTTAAACAAACCTTCTGTGATTGAACTGAAGTTGGCCGCAGCGAGCACCAACTTTGCACTTTGAGCAAAGTTTAATTTCTGTCGGAGTCGCAGTCGAAGTCGAAGTTGCAATTGTATCTTGCGACATGTATTTACCATTTGAGCAAAGTCGAAGCCGAAGTCGAAGTCGTAATTGTAATTCGCGCTTAAAAGTTTTCTCGTCAAAGGTTTTCTTTGTATCTAAAGCGGGAAACACAGTGCTAACTTTTCCAACCTCGACCTCAGTAAAACTTTAAGAACGTCAACCTGGTGAACTCTGCCAATTTTTATAGCTCACAATGCGAGCTATGACATCTTCTGTATGATAGCACTTAATTGGTCTGTTGGCTTAAAAATTCAAATTTTTTTGTAATAATTTACTACAGTAGGAACAACTTTTACATTAAATATGCTTCCCAAATTTTTTTCAAAAAATTTCCGGTACACTTTTTCCCGATAACAAAAATTAGCTGTCAAAGCTGACAAAGTTCCAGCAGAGTAGAGAGTAGACCTACTCGAGTGCAACGTCAACCTGGTCTGGTCGACCTCACCAACTTTACCATTAAGTTCTTCATAACCTGATCTCATCTATTCTACAAAACTGTCAAAGTTGAGGCTGAGGCTGAGGTTGGAAAGGCTAGCACTGTGTTTCCCGCTTTATAATGCCTCATTTTCATCGTTAAGTTAATTCATTTGATTAATTTTCCTGTTAATTTTGGTGTTCTAAATACCAATTTGAATTTCTATGAAAGAAAATTTGGGTTACAAAATAAATATTTTTAAATATTGACTTTTAGTAAAATTATTGTAAAATTCCTTTATCCTAGTTACTTTAAGAAGATGAATAAATAGAAGCATCCTACTTATGTGACAGATTTGGCAGGGATGTTCTACTGTAAAAACTGTCTAAAAACTTCCCTGTGTGGGCTATGGCAATTAAAGACATTTAGTGTAATTTTTGAACGATAAAGTACATTGGGACAAAATGATGTTTGAGCTAAATAGTGACCAATCAACACCAGCGACAGTGTTCAAAACATGAAGCTGAAAATTTGTTTTAAACCCCAACAGAAAGAGCAAAATCAAAATTTGACGCTTGAAGTGAGTTTTTGGTAGCTGTCCGCTATTATTCCGGCAGTTTTTGTCAGTTTTGTTATTATTATCTTTATCTAGTAAGGTTTTGTGCAAAGTTATAAAATCCCCATTAAAGTTAGTTAGATTTGGTAATATATAAAATGGATCCATTTACACAGGTTTGTTGTTTAAAGTGAGTGAAGTATCAAAGGAATTTTTAATGACGATAAAAACCGTTTTTAGAGAATCCTTGAAAAAGCGGAACAAAGAAGTAGAGCCCTCGGGATAAGTAATTCAACAAAAGTAAATCTAAATGAAGTTGAAAGGAAAAAAGAATCAGCACATACAACGAGAAAATTGCCAATAGTAGAGAGAGTTGATGCAGTGAATGCCTTGTCCTCGCAGTCTGCCTCAAAAATAACGCGTCATTATTCTGTTGATAAAGAGAATGTAGACGTTGGCATAGAAATTAACATTACCACAGGTTCCAACGTAGAGGTAGATTTTAAAATACCAAGCATGAAATGGCACGTATAGAATTATTGCTTTTTCAGGTTCAAGTAGAAGTAGAGGAACAGGACGTAAAAGGGAGCACATCTGAGGAAAAAAGCGATAATTCAGCAACACCCGCAGCTGTAATTCGTGATACCTCTCGAAATCGATTGCAACGCTTAGGTGCACTTTATTCCAACACAGATATATCCTCCCCAATTCACCGTACTGAAGGAAATTTTCACGCGGAAGATAGCACAAGTTCAACAAGTTCCAAGCGTGCCCCACAAAAATTGGGCAAGCTGGCTGCACTTGCTGATTGTATAAAAAATTGGGAAGATGACACATCACATCCGGACTATAAACATTCAAAACTAGACGTGAATGACTCAAATACTTCGTCGCAACAAAATATAGAAGTAGAAGTACACGAAAGGAATGAACCTCCAGTTGAATTATGCAATAAAGATGAGGTTGAGTTTCGTAAAGAACAATATCCAAAAGCAAAGAAATCTGAAAATAAACTGAGATGGGATAAGACAGTCTTAGATTCATTGGAAGCGCAAGGATTTCAGAGAAGACAATCAGAAAACGCAAGTCTAAGCTATGAATACAAAGATTGTGCAAAATCGAAAGAAAAAACAATTAAAGAAAGTCAACCAGCGGAAAAGGCACAAACTTGTGAGAAAGCAGCTTCTAGAGATGAGTCTAAATTTAGTGCCATAAAAACCGGTCTTGTATCGGGCCGTGCTGCAGCCTTTGAAAGTAAGGCTTCGGCATCACCAACTAGACCCCAAAAAGATCCTGCAGAGATGTCTTTGAAGGAAAGAATGATGCTTTTTGAGAGAAATAAGGGAAAGGCGTTAGTGCCAAAAGCTGCTTTTGCTATGTCAGCACCTGTAAATAAAATATCAGAGGATGTTAAAAGGAGTGAACAGAATCTAAAGAAAAATAAGTGTGATGCAATCAAAGGTAAGTTTGATAATGTTCTGATATGTTTCGTTATTATCTTGAGGGTGTTTTAAGGATCGATCTTAATCCAAATCTCAAAGATAATACCTATGAGTGTTATTGTAATAATCTTTTAAATAATCTTATATTTCTTGTATTTCTAACTCCACTTGACAATGTAGTAAAGTATTTAAAACCATTATAAACATAAAATTTTGGGAGCTGTTATTTCTAAATTTTTGAAGTCTTAGTTGATCATTATTTCGAAGCATATACGGTTGACAGTCGCCTACATAGTTTACATGCACTCAAGTACGCAGGAACAAGACCATTCTTAATTTTAAATACGAAAATATTCTTCGTCTAACGTTTAATCATTTTTTAGTGTATTTAACATATATTCTACACTGGCATATCTCTTACATTGAAGTATCACTCGCATTGCTTTCTTTTAAAGTCTTTGCATCTGCATAAGCTGTTCTTGATTACATTAAAATAGAACTGTTGCACAATATTCAAAATGTGGCTGATGATCGTGTTGTACATATTAATTGTGCAGAAAAGCGGTAATCTATTTCTTATCCTTCGCATAAAACCAATGTTTTTAGTTTTTTCTTGCATATATAAACAACATGGGCATCAAACTTCACCTTATCGTCAATTATTACTCCTAAATATTTCATTTGCTTTACATGCTCTATCTCCATACCGTAAATCTTCAATTTAACATCCAAGTCTACATTAAAGCGCATGCTATTAGTTGTTTTTATATTTAATTTTTGCACTTACGCTGTTTAAGTCTTCTTGAATTAGTTGTAGTGTATGTATATCATTTATGTATATTATAAATAACAGAGTTCCCAATATAGATTCTTGTAGCACGCCTAACTTGACTTCTATAGGTTGTGAAACTTGTGCAATCACTTTTGTTCTCTGCAGTTTGTTCATCAAGTAATCCTCGCACCACTGCAATTCTTACGTTTTACACCATACTTGAATAATTTTTTTTATCAATATGTCCCCTTTCTACCGGCTCAAATGCTCTCATCATATCCAAGAAGACAGCTACAGGTTATTCGCGATCTGCACCTTCCATATTGAATACCATGTTAATTGCTGATTCACATGCATGATTCTTTCGGAAGCCTGATTGGTTACTGACGAATTGCTCCAATATCTTTTCTCCAGTTAACATCGAATTAATTGGTTTTAAATTGCCGCAGTTATTTGTATTTTCCACTTTTCTTTTCGGATTTATCAGAGAATCACACATTGTTGGAAATTAACCGGATGCCAATGATTTATTGATAATTGCAATCAAAGCTGGTGCACTTTTAGAAAATAAATCCAAGATCATTTTTCCATTCACAAGTTTCTAGTCTCTTTTATTGTTAATTTTGTATAACGTACATATTTCGCAAATCTTCCAAGAACAGCTCTGCGTTGTTTTCCTCCAAGCCCCAAGAGAAAGTCAGAGAAATTTCTATTAGGCCCATCAACAAATTTTTGGCACAACTGCAGGTGCTCAGATTCGCCCATCTCTGTTGATGTTTCATGAAAACATCCGCTTTGATGAGAGACCTGATCACTGAGGCGGCAACGCCTACAGCGGTTTTCAGTCGAAGGAAGGCAGAACTAGAGTTAGACCTGGCTAGAGGTTCAGCCTTTTCGTTCCCCATGATTTCCATGTGCTCAGAAACCCACTAAAGTGACACCTTGTTGTGGATATACCGCTTATCCACAGATGTCCGGCATAGTTGCGCATAGTTCTACAGAATGCTTTTTGCTTGGAAGATGGAGTGGGCTCTAGAGACCTAATATGTCAATTTTAGTTTTGAGTTAATCCATATTTCTTTGTTTTGGCGTTGATTGAGATTCAAAACAGCTCGAATACTTTATGTTGTGAGAGTTTCTAAGGATCAGGTGTTGGTTGGCCAACAAGTAGGTATTTTTAGCATCTAAATTGTTAAAATCATTTGTTATTGTATGCCGAGGTATTTATGTTCATTGCATTCGTGAGCATATCGTGAATGACAATCAAAAATAAAAGCGGTGAAGTTTACATCCTTAACGGATTCACTAGTATATATGGCACCTTCCGTACGGTGCCCCATTGTGAAGAACGCTGCCAATTTTATATTATATTTGGGAGAATTTAGTGTCGAATATAGAGCCTTCCATTTGTCAGACCTGTGTGCTGAGGAGAAAACCTTTTCATAATCAACAAAAACCAATAAAAGAGGGGACAAGCACTCTGAGCTTTTATCGATAAGCTGTTGAAATTATTGGAGTAAATTGGGGTGTTCTAAGTCCAGTCTGCGGTCTTCTGATTTGTTAATCAACTGTTGTACCGTAGTGTTAATTTGGAAACTTTATAATAATACCTTCTGTCCAATTCTCCTAGAAGGTACGGAGTTTCCATTCTCTTTCAAAAATTGGTAGGGTGGACATCTGCTAATATGTTTGGAATGACTTCCAGTAACTGAATGTATGCATTTTCTTCTTGCAGCTTGGCATATTGCTAGTGACTTAGTAGTGGTTATTATTTCTGTTCTGGCCGACGCAAACATATTTTTCTTATGTGGCTTTAAAAAAGTGTATCTATCTATATATAGGGTACCATAGCGCAGCTCGTCTGGTTATTGTAAGTGTGGATTAGAAATGCAATGAGAGGAAAGTAAAATAATTCTTTATACCTATTTATATATAATATAATATATATAATAATAATTTATTAGCATATTCATAGCTATTTACATAAATCTATAATATTTAGTTAATTGCTAGTGCTAATTACTTAGATTTAGAATTTTTCCTTTACATATTTAACAATTTCAGTTTTAAAAACCCTAAAGTTCGTTTCGGTTTTTAATCTTAATGGCAACTCATTAAACTTTTGGAATCCTTTAAATACTATGCTATTTTGCGACGCCGCACTTAGGAAACATGGCAATCTAAAATCATCCGCTGACCTCAACACATACGGTTGAACATCTCTGGTATAGTTGACGTGCACAGTTGTAATTGGGCACCAAGTTAAACTTAATTTTATAGATGAAGATACGCGTTGATAGTTTAGATAAAAAGAGATATAAGATAAGGCGAGGGAAAATTATTTGGAAGTTTTACTCATTTCACTTTTTTATTGCATAAAGAATCATGAAATCATACGGTATGCTAAGTTTTCATTCTGTTTGTAATGCACAGATATAATGATAGTAGAGCAAAACGGGTTGGATACCCACACATAAAATAGGCAATAGGCTAAGCTAGCGCCCGATCGCCCGTACTGCCAGTTAAGGAATTCCGAAATAAGACATTTTGCAGAGCTTAAATGAATGTGTTGTAAAGTTGACTGAAGACTTAGGAAAACTGAATGTGTGGTCAGTAATGTAAATAATGACATGGGTAGGCAATTAGACCTGGTTTTCTCTACTGACGCGGGTAACTCTTTAGTCGAACCTAGCCCAGTTATAATGTCTACACTTGACAAATATCACCCCCCTCCACTAATTTCATATTGTTATGAAACTGAAAACATTACTATTTGTGATGAAACACAATACTTCTTCAATTTTAGAAAGGCTAACTTTCCGGAATTTTCCAGTAGACTTATGTCTATTGATTTCAACACATTACTATCCAGCAGCAGTGTTGACGAAGACGTTTCTAAATTTTACATAATTATTTTCGATTTATTTTCCTCTCACGTTCCTCGCGAGCGACAGCGGTCCTCCAAAACATCTCCGCCTTGGTTCAATAAAGAACTTAAACATCTCAAAAATAAAAAGATAAATTGTGGAAAAGTTACATGAGGGACAAAGACTTTATAAGTCACAACAATTTCCTCACATCCTACAATGAGTTCAAAGAACTTTCCTCTACACTTTATGATGAGTATATTCAAAACATGCGCGCGAATTTATTTCGTGACCCACGTATCTTTTTTAAGTTTATTAATATGAAGAAAAAAACAGACAACTACCCCAATACCATGAGGTACAAAGATTCTGCTAGTGGAGAATTGAAGAATTTCAAGAATTCATTAATTCTCCATCATTGACCGATTCTAAAAAGTGTAGGTTCGATTCCAGTCCGGAAAAAATAGATTCTGCTAGTGATGATTCATCCGAAATTTGCAATATGTTTGCTTCATTTTTTGACAATGCATTCTCTTCGTCAAATTTCCTTCCTCGAAATGACAACTTTAGTCATATGAACGATTCTCATAATGTTTCATTCACTATCCCTACAATTGCGCAAGAGGATATACTCGATCATATTAACGATCTCCAAATGACTTCACAACGGGCCCTGATGGCATCCCTCCAGCTTTCTATAAGTCATGTTGCCATGCCCTTACAGCTCCGCTGAGAATTATTTTCCAAAAATCGCTTAATAGTGGTTGTTTTCCTCAGCTATGGAAAAATTCTTTTATCATACCTATCCACAAAAAAGGTAGTAAAAGTGAAATTTCTAACTATAGGCCTATCGCAAAATTGTCTTGTATGCCTAAATTATTCGAATCTATCATTTACTCTCAGCTATCAATTTCCTGCAAGAATTTGCTTTCTTCAAACCAGCATGGGTTTATTTCGGGCAGGTCTACAACCACTAACTTGTTGGAATTTGTCTCGGATACCATTGGCGGGTTTGCAAAAGGTTATCAGACAGATTGTATTTATACTGACTTTAGTAAAGCGTTCGACAAGTTATCTCATTCTGTGATACTCTTTAAAATGGAAAAGTATGGGTTTCACACAACATTTATAAAATGGACCGAGTCTTATTTGAATAACAGAACATATCAAATATTATTCCGTCATTCCATCTCTAGAGTCCTGAAAGCTTCGTCCGGCGTACCTCAAGGGAGTCACTTGGGCCCGTTGTTTTTTATTCTATCTATTGACGACATTGTCTCTGTTGTGAGGCACTGCAAAGTATTGATTTATGCTGACGATATTAAACTTTTCGCTCAGATTAAATCTGTTAACGATTGTGAACTGATACAGGATGAACTTCGCAAGTTTTACGTTTGGTGCAAAAACAATAATTTGGCTCTCAATATCGAAGAATGTGAGGTTGTGACTTTCCACAGGAATCAGAAACCGATCACTTATGATTATGTGTTCTCGGATTCCACGATTCGCCGTCGCGAGGGTGCTGTTTGTGACTTGGGTGTCAAATGTGACCATAGATTGAATTTTATCTCTCACATTAACTACATGGTATCTAAGAGTAACTCTATGCTGGGCTTTATCAAACGTTGGTCTCGAGAATTCTCGAATCCCACCATAACATTGCGTTTGTACACTTGTTTTGTGAGACCTCTCCTTGAATACGCTAGCCAGGTCTGGTCTCCATTTTACGGTACACACATCGACCGCATCGAGTCTGTTCAGCAGAACTTCCTGCGCTTCGCTCTTAGGCACCTACCCTGGAATAATTCATTAATTCTTCCACCTTATGTGGATCGCTTGAAGCTTTTGAATATGCACTCCCTTGAAAAACGTCGCATGGTTGCCGATGTAACTTTTGTGCATCAACTCTTAAACGCGAATATTGATTCTCCCGTACTACTTAGCAAAATCTCTTTGCGCGATAGTGGGCACAATCTGAGAAGGTTACCTCTGTTGCATGTTAACTCCGCAAGATCCAACTTTAGTATGTATGAACCCATCAATCGCATGTGTATTGTTGTTAATATTAAGGCTGAGCATTTTGACGTTGGCATATCCAAGCATGTTTTAAAAAAACGTCTATTTAATACTTAATTTTCTATTTCCATGTCGCATTGCATGTCATCTCATTCGGTGTTTGGGCTATGTTTAGTTTAACATACTAATACTAACACCGACTAAGTGATGAAACGCATGTATTGTTGACCGTTTATTTTATTAAACGTGTCCATGCAGCGAGCTTGTGTTAAGCTGGTTCTGATAGTCCCAAAAAAAAAAAAATGTATAAACTTAAGCTGAATGTAACAAAAACTAAATGTATGTTTCTAAATTCGGATGAAAGAGTTAATGTGTTTATGGATAATGAGTTGATTGAACAAGTGAATGAAATGAAATACTTAAGTTTATTATTATAAAAAGGTCGGATTTATAAAAAGATTAAGAAAGAAATATATTCATAATAGCACAATATTATGCTCCATTTGGAGTATTGACAAACAATACTTTTTATGTGTACGAAGGAACAGAGTGCAAGGTTACAAAACAGGGCAATGAGGAGCATAATATGTTGCCATAAAAAACTCCAATTTGGGTATTAAAAATGGTGTTCAAAATGAAAAATAATCCTCTACCAGAGTACATATTTATGCCGAGAACAACTCCAGTATGCAGCGAATATGCAACCTTATCGATTGCGCAACTTGGAAATCTAGGTTGGAGCGACTGAGAGCGAGTAGGGCTTAAAATACAGTAATGTATAAAGGACTTCAATTATACAGGGTATAATTTTTTGAAGGCTAAATAAATACCTATTGAAAGTTAAAATCGAATAAATACTTCAAAAATTACAACAGGTTCAGTGATAGTCTAACTTGAAAAATGCATTAAACAGTAAAGCTCGAATATCTCTTAAAGGAGTGAGTACTTTCATATGGTCTAAAAGAATTTTTTACTCAGAGAGTAGTGCTCTATCGATACGCTTAATATGAATCATTTCCACCTGAATACCCTGTATAATAGTATACCAAGTTAATGTAAATATGAAAACAATTTTAGGTTTAATAAAAAGAAACTTGTAGAATTTATACGCAAACGTTATCCGGTTTGATAGTAAAATAAGAGTATAAATATAAGAAAGGTAAATTAATAATATTATTATCATAAATCATGATTTATTGATAATAAAGATTATTTATTTATTATGATTCATGTTTACCTGTATCAATCTTCAACGTATGCTGTGGCCTTTCTCCAATAAGTTATTAGTATATATTCTTGAGATCAGGGTGTGTTTCGGAAATAACCGTACGATTGACAATCCCGCGTCTGTAATAAGCACTCCCACATATATTCCTCCTTTTAAAAAACCTAAAGAAGAATAAACTCAATTTTTACTGCAATTTTAATTTTGAATTGTTACAGATTTTCCAATTGCAGAGGTAAATGTTCGAAATAAGGTTGCTGCACTTACTGCAGGCTCGTCAACAATTTCAGAGGAAAATATTAAAGCAAACATTTTAAAACAGAGACAAGAAGACCTAGAGGTTCTAGCAAATCGTTTCAATAAACAGAAAGATGTACAAAAATCCCCAGTAAAAACAGGTAAAGAAAATATTATGTCTGCTCCGCCTCCTCCACCACCACCAATGCCTCCTACACATAATGAAAATAAAAAATATTCGGATATCAGGTTATCTGGTAACAATAAGCGAAGAAGTCGTAAGTAATTTTATTAATAATTATTGTATAAAATTAAGATTTTTAATTCTAAATATAGCTGGCGTAGGATATAAAAGTATTGAGTTATCAGAATCGGGAGAGGACAATAAGCGAATAAGGACTAGTGCACAACACAGAGATGGACGACTTTATCCAAACCTTTCTGATTTAGAGACTGATATTGATGATAATTACACGACTGCAACTGTTTCTGGTTCCTCTTCGGGGGAAAAACATAAGAACGAGGAGGATTTTGATGACAGGTGGGGTAAATTTGTTACGTGCTTGTTGTTTTTTCTGTGCATTGAATAAATTCGCTTGGGACATCATCTTCATCTACTTTATTTCCTCTGCTCCATCTTCATTAACATGTCACATTAATTTATGATTTCTCCATAATATCGTTAAAATTGTACGTATTTTAAATTTGCTAACAATTTACACACAAATGGAAGGCAAAGGTATAAATCTACTCAAGCTTATATAAGACTACAAAATTGCGCAAATTACAATGCTTCGGTCGAGTTTTCGCTCGCATGGCTTTCAATGAAATAAAACAGTTTTGAACTTTCGAACGTTCCTTATCAAATCCTTGATTATAATTTTCTAGCTACATGGAATCAGAAGATAGTGACAGTACAGGAATTGGTAACGTAAGCTTAGGTCGTGAAATAATGCGAGTAGTTCAAGCAAATGAAAGCCATAACAACATCGAAGGAACAAAGGTACATATTCCGATCAAGTTAAATGGATAATAGATTAATTCATTAATGTTTATTTCAACAACAAGACTGTTAGATATGCTGATACTAACAATGAAAATTACTATGGAGATAGTTCAATTAATAGTTGTGTGACATCTGATGGATCGGTAGGAATTGATGACTACCTAGATGAAGCTCTAGAAGAAGATGAGGAAAGTGAAATGGAGCACGGCCCATCAAACATATCGCGTCATGTAAGATTCCTGAAAAATTTTATTTTGTTAATTTGATTTTAATGAAATTAAATTTTTCCTTTTTCACAGAGTCAGGGAACAACTAGTTCAAATAGCTTTTCGTATCTAAAGAGACCTCGTAAATATTCTGGAAGTCAAACTATTTCTGAGGAAACAGATGATTACGACGTCCAACCAATGAACCTTAAAACCCCTTTGAAATCATCTCTAACTATTGATCCAACCAACGATCAGGGTGTCGTTACTCTTGTTCATACAGTCAGCTTTTATAGGCGTCAACAAGCTTCGAACGTAAGTTTATTCTATAGAATTTTATGTATAATAAAATGTCCTTGAAATCTTTAAACAATAATCAGGAAATAATAAAATTTTTTGAAATTTTCAGAGTAACAATTCAACCCCCGTTCGGATGATTCATAGAGATGATAGGCAAATCCCAATGGATAGGAGGCTTGAAACTGAGGAAGAATCAAGCGATGAAGGACCAGACGAAGAAGAGCATGTATTGGTGCAAGAAAAAATAAAGAAATTACTCGATGAAGTTTGTAAGCAACAACAGGTGATTGCACAAACAAGTCAAGCTCTTAACTTATGCGCCTCGACTATTGAGTTTTCGGGATCAACAGAATCAGTTGAAGGGGAGAGGCATTTGCTTGTTGCAAGTAAGTCTTTAGTTGTGTGCTTAAATAATTATTGTATGGTATTGTGTGCATAATATTGACGGATTGTAAATTGCTCTATGAAAATTTGTTTGGTCATTAGAGATGTACCCACACACAAGCAATTTCAATATAAGGTTTTTCCGTCATGGTGGTCCACAGGGGAGAAGATGGTAGTACTCGTCTAGACAAACAAAAAATTGTATGGCAGGGGGTTGGGCATCTCAACAGTTTCGGAGTTGACAATTGGAAAGACAAACTTCGTAAGGTAATAATTTTTACTTTAGACTTTCATAACTCCGGACAGGAGAGGAGTACTGAGCCGGGTGCGCAGTCGTTGGAAAGGTTATGAGGTTCTTCATACAATGAGTTCTTAACGGTAATCGTACACCCTGTAATTTTTAAGGTAAAGGGTGTGAAAAAGTAGCATATTATATTAATCATCCTGTAACTCTGAAACTGTTGAGGTCCACGACAGGATCTGGTTAGCTCACAGATCCAATAATTTTTTGGTGTCAATATATCCATTGCAGGATACTGAGCAAATGAAATATTCGGCTGATCGTATGCAAGCCTTCCGAGAATGCAAAGAGTAGCAGCAACATCAACGGGAATAACACCATCAATCAGAAGCGCTCCATTTTTAAAGTTCCCCGAAATGTTTGTGTTAGTGCGATAAAAACTGAACCACCGCACAGGTACTAATGTTTCACCTAATAACCATCCGCACGAGTACTCGGTATATCAATCCTTGAAATATTTCATTCCCTGAACTATGCGAGTATAGCATCCGTAAAATGTCTTCACAAATCACCGTTCTTCAAGCGAGCATAAATGCATAACTTATTCTACCAGCATATTCATACCACTTTTTTATATTTCTCATGCCTTTATTTTCAGCACACCGCCGACAGGCTGCATTAGATGAAATACAACGTTTGCGTGTTGAAGGAAGACTTATACCGCATAATGGCTCCAGCGAAAAGGGTCGTCTAACTGTTAAAGAAATTACGGTGCCATTGAAATCAGATTACATCCGTAAAGTCTCAAATGACGCAATATCAGGTCATCACTTGGTCTGCCTTCTGAAGTACAATGAAAACGTCCTTGCTACAAAGACAGTTCCCACACTTCCTGGATTGCAGGCTGTTAAATTTCCGGATATATTGCAACTCGACGTACATGAAGATTTTAGGGTATATTTTGCGATTATAAGATTAAAAATAAAAATTTGATCCTAAATTGTGCTGCAGGCTATCTTAGAAATATATGGAATGACTGCACAGAGGGAGATTCTGCCACACGAAGTGAAATATCACATAAATCTAAATAAGAAAGGTGGTATCAAGACCCCTAAGAAGAAAGGCAGCGATTCAAGATTAATAATGCCAATTGTACAATCTCCTGCTGGTCCGCATGTCGTTAGAACTCCAGCTCTCGTTCAATATGGCTTTTCAATATTTTCACTTAGAGAGGTGCAACGTACGACGTGGACATTGACTGAGGTTCGTACTGAAATCAACTGAGTAAAATTTTTGTTATATTAATATTTACTTAAAGGCTTCTCGGGTTGGCCCGCTGGAAGGCACTGTTCATATGAAGATAAATTGTGAGCTTACTATTTCCATAGAGTATAAGGGATTTCTTACAATGTTTGAGGAAATATCAGGCTTTGGCGCGTGGCACAGACGCTGGTGTCATCTCACTGGTCATGTTATAAACTATTGGAAATATCCTGATGATGAAAAGAAGAAGGCACCGATGGGATCAATTGACTTGAATACATGTTGCACTCCTAAAGTGACTACAGCTCCCCGAGACCTTTGCGCTAGATTGCACACACTTTTACTCGAATGTTTACGACCTGGTCGAGAGAGTGATGTTAGGTCACATTTGATAATACCAAGAGGTAACGTTACAATTGTAAGATATCTACTTTCTGCTGATACAAGGGAAGAACGTGATGAATGGGCTGCACATATCAACAAAACAGTTAGCTTTTTGCGTGCCTGGGGGAAGGCGAAACAAAGAGAATGAAATCAGTAAATTTCGACAGCATCTACAGGCAGATTCTAAAATATTTTCATTTTACATCTCTGATCAAAGAGATTAGTTATAATTTTGTTGACTTAAAGGTGTCATATGCAAACATTTATGGGCAAACATTACATGACGCTGATGAAGGGCTGAAATTATGAAATTATTTTAACTTTAAGCGATATGCAGTTTTTCTTTGCTACACAAGATCGTAAAGTGGAGTTTCGAGTGAATTTGTTTTGTATGTAAATATACTTACTAAAATTATGTATTAAAATGACTTGTATTTATGCATTTGAAAAATATATTTTATATACGGCAGCAAACTACTTTCCTTTCCGTTTAGTTGTTTTTAAACGGCATTGATTAACTGTTCGAAAGGGTTGTCAAAGCGAAGAAGGTGAATGGTATCAAGTATTATTCAGTATTTGGATAGGATTCTGCAACGGGCATTTGGTGATATGTAAGTTGACTCTTTCATGACGTCATATGTCGCCACAAAAAGTATTCTCGTGCATCCTTCAATGGATAAATCGCAGTATAGTATCTGTACAGTCGTACATCGAATAAATCGTTGCCAGGGCAACTGAGGTGTATGGTTTCATAAGAAAGTAAAATCAATAAAAACGTCTCCAAGGTTACGTAAGAAAATCTTTTACCTCAGTAGTCTTTGCAACGAATGAACTGCCTATATAAATGGGAATTGGCGCTCTAACAAGGGCAGTCCTTTCTGAGCAGACCAGGTAATGCTTTAAATTATCAATCTGCTAAGTAGTGCTTTAAACTACTTGGCCAGTAACACCACAAAACAAACCAATGGAGTGCCAGCCAGCTTCGACATCCATAAGGGCATTGGCAAAAAGATTGTTACACTGCCCACAAGAAGCATTTGCATTCCATTCCAGACCAAAAAAATTACCAGACATTCCAAAAGGAAGGATGACCAAAAAACAAAGCTAGATTCCTGATACCATAATGAGGAACCTACAAGTATCTCCCGATCTGCTACAGCAAATAAAGGCTCATGATATTCCTTGGACAAAGGTACTGGCAGCCAAACGTCATTACATCCACAACATTGACACCGATAAACAAGTCAAGTGATTTAAAAAAGGAATGAAAATATCATTTACATCAAGTTGTGGATTAATATTTATTCTTTACAGATAATGAAGTACTAGAAGACGAAAATACAGAGGACAATGATATCGATGATTATAATGCTGAGAGTAGCGACGATGACGAAGAGCTTTTATGTGAAACAATCTATTCAAAATAAAACTATCAATTTTTATATTCCAAATAATTGCTTTCATTAATTTTCCCATCGAAATCTATCCAAGTTCCAATTCAATAGCGGAGCTGCATAATAGTGGATCTTTTCTTCCAGTATTTTATCCAGCATATCCCCAAATCTGAGCCAGATAACTCAATTTTGCCCATGCTCAAATCGCTCTGGTTCCTAATGGGCAACCGAATTATCGTCTGGCAAATTAATTTCATGTGGTTCGATAATTAAACTAGCTGTAATAAAAATTATAGCCGTAATCAAATCATTTTTTTTTAAATTTTTTTTTAACGAAAAAAACGTCTGGCACGGTGCTAGCAACGAGAAAATTGTCTGGGAATAGTGAATTTATATTATTCCATGTTTATGAAAACAAATAGGAAAAAAAAAAAATTCGAACTAAAATCATTTTGAAAACTGCTTATTTTACCTGTGGAACGGAATGCGCAGTGGTAAACGCAACCCCTCCCACGAGCCAGATTGGGCGCATGACTATTGAGATACTATAAGGATAGGCATATCAAAAAATTAGCCGAACTAAAGTAATTTCTCGAAAACGTTGCTAGCTCTTAGACTATAAGGTCATGGTCAAGCCACGGAGTAAGTATTAAAAATAGCATTCAAATCGAGAGGCGGGAGAATGTACAGTCGTACATCGAATAAATCGTTGCCAGGGCAACTGAGGTGTATGGTTTCATAAGAAAGTAAAATCAATAAAAACGTCTCCAAGGTTACGTAAGAAAATCTTTTACCTCAGTAGTCTTTGCAACGAATGAACTGCCTATATAAATGGGAATTGGCGCTCTAACAACGGCAGTCCTTTCTGAGCAGACCAGGTAATGCTTTAAATTATCAATCTGCTAAGTAGTGCTTTAAACTACTTGATGCCACCAATTGTATAGTGCTCTAAACTATACAATTGGAATTACAAAGGATAACAGAAACTATAGATCGCTTTAAGATTTATAGTATTCTTTATATCTGAACAGTCGTACACCGCATTTAAGTGTAAGGGCTGATAAGCATTATTCAAATACTATAAAACTGTGTATGGTGATTCAAACAATATATAGTGCTCTAAACTGTATATGGTGAGTTGAACTATACACAGTACAGTAGACCTTAGCTACAGTACCTTGAATTGTTTCCAGTGCTTTAAACTGGTTGCAGTGCAGTAAACTTGTGTATGGTGATTCAAACGATATATAGTGCTCTAAACTGTATATAGTGAGTTGAACTATACACAGTGCAGTAGGCCCTAGCTACAGTACCTTAAACTGTCTTCAGTGCTTTAAACTGACTACGGTGCTAGTAAACTATTTATTGAGAACCAATTATACAATAATTGAAATCTCCTTAAATTCAAGAGTTATACATCGAAAACATATAACCCATCTTATAGTTGCTGTATATACCGCTTTAAGGTGTATGACTCACTAGACTATAACATTTTTAGTCACAAATAAATCTAATCACTGCATTTTTCTACCATATCAGATAGAAAAATACAGCAGAAAAACCGGTAAATTATTTAATAAAAGGAAAAAACCGAATCATTGTTAAATATAAGTTTTTCAAACTAGTATAAGTTTTTTGGTGTCAACCCACTGTTACAAAATAAATAAAAAATATAATTTCAAAAAAACTGACTGACTTGTCACTTACCTAGCACCTTTATTTTGCTTTATTAATTTATAATTTTTGTAAGACGACGTAATAAGAGGTTCGTACATGGTCCTTCGAGCCGGATATATATCCATAGATATATATGTGCAAGTCATTCGGTTTGGAAGAGTATTTTTTGTATTGAACAATGGACACGACAACCAGAAAGATTATTAAAAGACAAAATGCCCTTCAGGCACAATTAGCAGCGGCTGTCTCCAGCCACCAGCATATAAAAACACCCACCTTTGGCTACTACCAAACCAAATTAAAAATCATAGATGATTATTGGAAGGAGTTCTCCGATAATCATCTAACAATATGTGAAGAAACCGACAAAATAGAGGATTCATATTTCACACAAAACCTAATGAAAGGTACCGAAGACTCATACATTCAGTTTCGTAGTCTACTAACTGATGGTCTCAACCAATGCCCGCCTACGGCAAAAAGAAAGGCAAACCATACTTATGCATCAGACATAAAATTACCTCGAATTGATATACCAAAATTCGACGGCGCCTATAAATCATGGAGACCATTTTACGAACTATTCAAATCACTGATACATGAGGATCAATCAATATCAAATATACAAAGAATACATTATCTTAAAACCAGCGTCACTGGTGAAGCCGAACGAATGCTTCGGCAATTCGATATAACTACAACCAACTACGAAAAAGCTTGGGAGTAACTTACAAAGCGATACGACAACAAACGCGTATTAGCATCAACTCAATTAAAACTCCTTCTAAATCAACCACAGATCAAACACGAATCTGCTATAGCTATAAAAAATCTTCTTACACAAACAGAAGAGAGCCTTCATGAGCTCAAAACTTTACAATTACCCATTCAACAATGGGATACTATACTAATTCATTTATTAGTATCAAAACTACCATCCGAAACCTATTATCTATGGGAACAAGAAATCAGCTCAACGAGCGATTTTCCCACATACATAAAATTCAACGAATTTTTAGAAAGGCGTTTCAGAACGCTCGAAGCTATGAGCTCAGACAGCCATCAAGGCACTACTCATAAGCTATTCAAATTACATCAAAAACCTACATACAAAACCACATATGGTTTATATAACGATTCTATAAATATTACAAAACCACCATGTAAACTATGCAACGAACTACATCAAATGTTCTATTGCCCAAAATTTAGGGCTTTAAATGTATATAATCGACTAAAATATATCAAAGAAAATAAAGCATGCATAAATTGCCTATCAACAAACCACACTATAATTAACTGTATTAATAAAAGAAGATGTTGGGAATGTCAGAAACGTCACAATACGCTTTTGCATCATCAATCAAACAAAGAAACAGTCTCCAGTGAATAAATATAAAGATACAGCATCAGAAATACATGACACGTCACCATCACAGCCAACGGCATTGTTTAATACAAATATTCAAAAGGCTTTACTCTCTACAGCTTTAATTGAAGTACAAAATTCCAAAGGTATTATGGGCATATTACGAATATTAATAGACTCCGGATCTCAAGTATCATTTATTACTGAATCGGCACGTAAGCGTCTCAAACTGAAGGGAACTCCTGTAGACCTACAAATATCAGGTCTATCAAATAATCATACAGCCTCAGCACATAGATGCATATCTCTCACAATAAAAGCATTAAACAAAAAATTCTCTTTAAATATCGAAGCATTAGTCATTAATAAAACATCAAGTGTCATGCCACATACTACAATTGATATCACACAATGGAAACACATACAAAAGGTACAGTTAGCAGATCCACAATTTTACAGACCTGGACCCATAGATATGTTACTTGGTGCAGAGATATATGCACAGATAATAACAGATGGAATTATTAAGGGACCTTCTGACACCCCAATCATTCAAAATACGTATCTTGGATGGATCGTAATAGGAAAGATTCCTGAAACATCCAAATATAAAATATCAAATCTGACAATATCTGTGAATGACAATTCAGCACTCCAAACCCAAATAAAAAGATTCTGGGAAACAGAAGAACGTCCTAACCAAGTCATTTTATCACCAATATATAAACAAGGTGAAGACTTCTTCAAGAATAATCACGTGCGTCTAAATAACGGAAGTTATGAAGTCAAATTACCATTTATAAATTCAATCTTGCCAGATTTAGGACAATCCAGAAACATGGCACTTAAACAATTTTATCAATTAGAGCAACGGTTCCAAAAAAACCCTCAATATTTCAAAATGTACAAAACTTGTATTGAAGAATATATAACACTTGGTCATATGAAAATAGTACCAACACAACAAATAAAATTAGAACAAAATAATAAAACCAAAATAGATTATTACTATCTACCACATCATGCAGTAATGAAGGAAAGCTCAACCACAAAAATGAGAGTGGTGTTCAATGCTTCATCAAAAACTGCAAACGGCAAATCATTAAACGAACAGCTCTTAGTCGGACCGACAATTCAACCAACCCTGTGGACAATACTTCTAAGGTGGCGACAATATAAATACGCAATATCAGCCGATATAGAGAAAATGTATCGTATGATACAGGTTGAAAACAATCATCAAAACTTTCAAAGAATAATTTGGCGTAGTAGTCCAGATAAACCGATTCAAGATTTCATTTTAACTACAGTTACATTCGGAACTGCACCTGCTCCCTATCTTGCCATCAGAACTATCCATCAACTTGCAATAGATGAAGGGGATAAGTTTCCACTGGCCTCTAAATGTATAAAGAAAGACTTCTACGTAGACGATCTACTTTCTGGTACGCACACCCTTAAGGAAGGGAGACAATTGCAATTAGAACTAGTAAATATATTTCGCAAGGGCGGTTTCAATCTTCGCAAATGGGCAACCAATCACCCAAATTTATTAGAACATATTCCTGAATCAGACAGGGAAATAAAAAATGTTTTAAATGTATCAGAAAATGAAGGCATCAAGACACTTGGAATATATTGGCATCCAGCTACAGATTACTTTAGTTTCTCCGTTAATCTGCCATCCCCAAAAAACGAATACACAAAACGGATTATAATATCAGAAATATCCATGTTATTCGACCCATTAGGGTGGTTAGCACCTGCCATTATCAAGGCCAAAATACTCATACAACAATTATGACTATCCGGGTGTGAGTGGGATACAGACGTTCCGAATAAAATATCAACCGAATGGAAAACGTTTAAAGAACAATTAGGGGATTTACGCCAGATAAAAATTCCAAGATGGACTAATTTCCATCCAGAGGTTCAAACTACAGAATTACATGGCTTTTTCGATGCATCTACACATGCTTACGCGGCAGTCATCTATCTAAAGACGATACATAAAAATCAAATTTATACACAATTAGTTACATCTAAAACTAGAGTAGCACCAACCAAATGTGTCTCATTACCTCGATTGGAGCTCTGTGGTGCTGTATTGTTAGCACATTTATTGCATCAAGTACAAAGCGACCTTAATCTACAAAATATACCAACATTTGCATGGACAGACTCCACCATCACTCTATCTTGGATACAATCTCATCCATCGAAATGGAAGACTTATATTGCCAATAGGGTATCTGAAATTCATACAAAGCTACCAGATACCAAATGGAGTCATATCTCATCAAAAACCAATCCAGCGGATGCAGCATCTCGAGCAGTTCTTCCAAGTCAATTATGCAGTTTAGAAATGTGGTGGCATGGACCATCATGGTTACTCAGACCAAGGCACAAATTTTATCGGAGCCAACAAAGCTTTACAAACAGACTTTAACAACGCCATTAAATCTGTAGAAACAGACATTGCAAGGGAATTTTCAGACTTCGGTGTTACATGGCATTTCAATCCCCCATCCGCACCACATTTCGGAGGATTATGGGAAGCCGGAGTAAAAGCTACAAAAAGACATCTATACAAAAGTATACATAATGCTAGGCTCACATACGAAGAAATGTCCACAATACTCATTCAAATAGAGGCATGTTTAAATTCAAAACCTCTATATGCAATTCCAAACGATTCAAATGACAACAATTATCCTACTCAGGGCACTTTTTAACGGGCAAACATTTGTTAAACGCCCATTGAAGCAGCCTTGCCGGACATTCCTTACCATTCGACAAAACGATGGCAATACTTACGAGTATTAACAAACTCATTTTGGAAGAATTGGTCAACCAATTACTTAAATGAGCTACAAACCAGAAGGAAATGGCGCAAAGAAAATAACAATCTATCCAAAAACAGCATAGTAATTATTAAAGAAAATAACCTTCCTCCTGGGCAATGGGTATTAGGTCGCGTTTTGGATACCCGCATAGAGGACATGATAATCTGGTGCGTACTGTAACCATAAAAACAGCTAAATATATTTTAACAAGACCAATCACAAAAATAATTCCTCTTATTGAAGAAAACAAACCAACGTTAAATCAAATTATTTACGGTTGCCAACAGATACAACGATTCAATTGTTTCTAAATAAAATATATACACAAAATCATTTATAGCTTATCCACTAAACTAAGTACAACGATTTGGTGTTTTTAAAAATAAAATAATTAATAGTTTATCCACTAAACTAGATACAACAAAATGGACACTGACTACGTGGAGATTTGTACAAAATCTTTAAGGGAATTGTTAACTAAAGAACCCATATGGGGAATTTCACCGCTCCCAGACACACCTCCAAGAGCACCAAGGCCAGTAACACCACAAAACAAACCAATGGAGTGCCAGCCAGCTTCGACATCCATAAGGGCATTGGCAAAAAGATTGTTACACTGCCCACAAGAAGCATTTGCATTCCATTCCAGACCAAAAAAATTACCAGACATTCCAAAAGGAAGGATGACCAAAAAACAAAACTAGATTCCTGATACCATAATGAGGAACCTACAAGTATCTCCCGATCTGCTACAGCAAATAAAGGCTCATGATATTCCTTGGACAAAGGTACTGGCAGCCAAACGTCATTACATCCACAACATTGACACCGATAAACAAGTCAAGTTTACAAAAAAAGGGGACGTATATAAGGTCATGGTCAAGCCACGGAGTAAGTATTAAAAATAGCATTCAAATCGAGAGGCGGGAGAATGTACACTCGTACATCGAATAAATCGTTGCCAGGGCAACTGAGGTGTATGGTTTCATAAGAAAGTAAAATCAATAAAAACGTCTCCAAGGTTACGTAAGAAAATCTTTTACCTCAGTAGTCTTTGCAACGAATGAACTGCCTATATAAATGGGAATTGGCGCTCTAACAACGGCAGTCCTTTCTGAGCAGACCAGGTAATGCTTTAAATTATCAATCTGCTAAGTAGTGCTTTAAACTACTTGATGCCACCAATTGTATAGTGCTCTAAACTATACAATTGGAATTACAAAGGATAACAGAAACTATAGATCGCTTTAAGATTTATAGTATTCTTTATATCTGAACAGTCGTACACCGCATTTAAGTGTAAGGGCTGATAAGCATTATTCAAATACTATAAAACTGTGTATGGTGATTCAAACAATATATAGTATATGGTGAGTTGAACTATACACAGTACAGTAGACCTTAGCTACAGTACCTTGAATTGTTTCCAGTGCTTTAAACTGGTTGCAGTGCAGTAAACTTGTGTATGGTGATTCAAACGATATACATATAGTGCTCTAAACTGTATATAGTGAGTTGAACTATACACAGTGCAGTAGGCCCTAGCTACAGTACCTTAAACTGTCTTCAGTGCTTTAAACTGACTACGGTGCTAGTAAACTATTTATTGAGAACCAATTATACAATAATTGAAATCTCCTTAAATTCAAGAGTTATACATCGAAAACATATAACCCATCTTATAGTTGCTGTATATACCGCTTTAAGGTGTATGACTCACTAGACTATAACATTTTTAGTCACAAATAAATCTAATCACTGCATTTTTCTACCATATCAGATAGAAAAATACAGCAGAAAAACCGGTAAATTATTTAATAAAAGGAAAAAACCGAATCATTGTTAAATATAAGTTTTTCAAACTAGTATAAGTTTTTTGGTGTCAACCCACTGTTACAAAATAAATAAAAAATATAATTTCAAAAAAACTGACTGACTTGTCACTTACCTAGCACCTTTATTTTGCTTTATTAATTTATAATTTTTGTAAGACGACCTAATAAGAGGTTCGTACAGTATCTGTTTGTCATAGTTCTCTATATACCTCTTCGAGGTAGCTCCTGGTAACTAACTTTTAATACTGATGAACCTGCTAATACCCGAAACCCAAAACCCTGTCGGAGAAGGACTGACCTAATTTAATGATCCAAATTTTCTATGCTTATTGTATTCTGTTAGAGACCCAATGGGAAAACATACGAATAGCCTTTGCATCACACTACAGGTGCAAGCTTCCAGTCTATGGCATAGCATACGTCATCAAAAATTTAAGACGAATAAACTAATAATAGCGGAAGCTATTGGAACACTTCTTTGAAGCTCTTTATATGATAGTTTTAGAGCGTCCGGAAGAAGACAGCTACGATAATATACAATCTTCTGGGAGAAATACGCGGCCTCAATCTAGGCCAGCTAATAAAACAGGCAGAAGGCATCATTGTGAGGCTTAAACAAAGGGAGCATGACTGAGTAACTAGAGAGGTATCTGCTTATCAACCGTGGGGAAAATCCTTTCATATATAATTCTGGAAATAATAAGAGATGCAGCCGATCGTATGATAAGAATTCAAAGCAAGCTGGGCTTAGAAAAGGTCGTTGCCGCATTGATCACATTAAAACCTTGAGGATCATTGTGGAGTAATCTATCTCAAACTTTATTCCCCTATTAGTGGATTTTCGCATAGCTTTAATGTGAATACCCGAGGACGACCACCCGGGGCGTTGTTATCACTTCATAGTTGAGTCGAAATGGGCCGAATTGGAATGTGATGGAACGGACGCTATGTAATCAGAACTTTAAGGAGCGTTTACAATGGCAGAGTATAGTGGAGTCACCAGATTGCATTTGCTCTCATCATCTCACCAACGTGAGATTAGGAATTTTTCAAATCTGACGCTACTCCGTGAAATCCACTCTGGTGGGAAGAGCGAAGAAATTATATTAAAGTGCAAGTTTGAGACAAGGAAAGACAATGCAATCTGGTGACTCCACTCTACTCTGCCATTGTAAACGCTCCTTTACTGTTTACAAGATCATTGAACCAGGATGGTAATTCACTACCGTGAGCAATGGTAAATTTCATTTTTCGCATTGTATGCATTTCCAACAATATTCATACCAGGCTTAATAATTCGCGTGAAGATTTTCAGTTTTGCGATCACAATTTAATGACTTGAGAATTACTGCTGGGTCAGCATGCTCACTGCTGTGAGTTTATTTTTGTCAAGTAAGGTCACCTAGTTTGTGATTTATATAAACACTCCGGTCTCTATAAAAATTCCAGCCTCAAATGCCGACAATTATTTGGAATTTCATCAAACCACTGCAATATATAATCGACGATCACCCAATCATCGTTATATACTTAATAGGATGTGGTTCCAACATAACGGTGCGGCAACTCATTATAGTACAAGAGTGAGACAATCAAGTATTGTCAGCGCTTCCCAAAGAAATGGATAGGACGTGGTGGTGAAATTCTTTGGCCTCCTCAACAATCTCCAGACTTAACACCACTGTATTTCTACTTTTGGGGCTTAAAGGTATTGTTTCTGAAGATGAAACCAAAAATTCGTTCTGTGATGATCTCATTAATCGAATTCAAAGGGGAGATAATCAATTATGACAGGAAATCCAACGAGCTGGGATAAGAAAAAAATATTGGAAAGAGAACGAAAAATGTCATTGAAAGTAATGGTAACATATTGTCAGATTAGTAAGATCTGAACATATAATAGCAAAAAAAAAAAAAATTGAAATATATATTATGGTACAGAAAAATAACACAAAAGAATACTTTAAAAATTAAATTGGTTCTTTTTTCATACATACCTTTAGCTCAGATTCTACAACATTAAAAAACGAGATATGAAGTTTATAGGAAAAATATTACCATATGGTAATTTTCTTAAACCCCGGGTTCTCGAATACCTGGCTCTTATCTGGGTATCCGGGTCTCATGGGTAAGAGTCGACCAACCCGGGTACCCGATTCTTTGGTTTCGGGTTGTTAGGAATCGATTCGGGTATTGAAAATTTAATTTGGTTAATTAAAATCGAAAAACAGGCAAAGCGCGATTCGGGTAGCAGAATTAATTGTTTTATTACGACTGAATTCACGAATTTTTAGAACCGATTGTATCTGGGTATCTATTCGGAATCGTGCATCGATTATGTCCGGATACCCGGGTAACTTGGAATCGGGTACCCAGGTACCCAAGTAAACTTGGAAATCGGAACATTACCATATGGTACTTACAACAATAAAGGCTGATTATTAGTTGACAGATTATAACAAAAAATATAAAAAGACAGTTTTGGTTAAAAAGTTAGGATTTTCGACTGGAAATCACCGCGACTTTCACCTGTTTCAGTATTGCTGTGTACTTTTGGGACACCCTGCAGTGCCGGATCTAGGGAATTTTTGAGAGGGGGGGGGGGGGGCAAAGACGTTAGTTATCGCCCCCTCTAACAAAAATCTTTATTTGGGGCAAATTTTATTACAGTTCCAGGGTATACTATGTAGGCACCATACACTAAAAAAAAAGATTAGTTGCCTTACGCCGATGAATTAGTTTTAATTGCATTACGCCAATTAATTTGTTTCATCAACAAATAATATCAGTTGATTTTTAGCTTACGAATCATATTCGTTAAGGAAACTTATTGGCATTAGTTGATTTATCTAATCTTATGTTTAGTCATAACAACATCTGTGAATTCAACCATTTGTTTAATTAGTTTTGATAATATTTCGGAATTGTGTATCCGAGAATCTTTTGTTTATTCAACTAATCATTTTGTTGAATTAACTAATTTTTATATAATAAATTTCGAAAAAATAAAAATATCAGTTAAAACAGTCGATATTTATTCTAGGCCTTAAAAGAAACTTTTAGAACAATCGACTAATTAATATTGCTCTTTCAACAAATTCAATTCCCCAAATAAACTAATCGCTTTGTTGATTTTGCATATCGCATTATTTAAAACAACTGAAAAATTAGTTTGAAAACATTATAATCAACTAATCGAATTTGCTAAAATATACAATGAAATTGGAAAGTTCATCTAAATTTTTTTAGTTGATCATAAAGTAAAATGCTATAATTTTAATTATCTTTATTATTTTTATTTTTATATGATTTTATTATCTACCCGTAGTAGGCTGATAATAAAGGGTTTTCCAATAAGAGGTGTTATTTTGATATTCAAAGAAAAATGCCATTTTTTGAGATAAATGATCGGATCTTTATTTCATTATAAAGAGGGAGGTATGCCGTTAATAACGGAAAATAACATCAGCCAAATGACCAGCACGACCACGCCTACAGACCATATCCTTTTCATGAAATTTTCCATAACCAAATCGCAAAGTGGCTGCTCTATGTCCTCGATAGCCTCACGAATTCCATCTTTGAGGTCTTGAATCGACGCTGGGCTGTTGGCGTAGACCTTCTCTTTCACGTGGCCCCAAAGGAAGTCACAAGATCTCGGGGGCCAATTGTGATCACCTCTTCGAGAGATAACACGGTCCGGAAACTTTTCCCGTAAAAGATCAATGGTTTCGTTGCTTGTATGGCACGTAGCGCCATCTTGTTGAAAGTAAACGTTGTCCAGATCAATACCATCCAATTCCGGCCATAAAAAATCATTAATCATCTGTCGATAGCGCAATCCATTCACCGTAACTGTTGCTCCAGCCTCATTTTCGAAAAAGTAAGGTCCAATGACCCCGCAGGACCATAAACCGCACCAAACAGTCACACGTTAAGGATAGAGAGGCTTTTCAACAATAACTCTTGGGTTTTCCGAGCCCCAGATGTGACAATTTTGCTTCTTGACGAAGCCATCGAGGTGGAAATGGGCCTCATCACTCAAGATGAGTTTTCGATGGAATTCCGGATCATTTTCATGCATTTCAAGGACCCAATCAGCAAAGACTCGACGTTGTTGATGATTGGCCGGCTTGAGTTCTTGTGTTAACTGAACTTTATAAGCCTTAAGACCCAAATCTTTATGCAAAATACGGTGTAATGACATTTGTGGAATGCCTAATTCCAAAGAACGACGAGGAATGGACAAACCTGGGTTTTCTTCAACACTTTCGGCTACATCAGCAATATTCTCGGCTGTTCTTGAGCGACGTGCACGGGTTTTATTCTTCACATCACTAACTTGTCCCGACAGCTCGAATTTTTCTACCAATTTCTGTATTGCGGTCCGACAAGGTGCTTCACGACGACCCAAAAATGTTCGAGTTTTACGAACCGTCTTTGCCACATTTTCACTATTTTTATAGTGAATTTTAATAATTTCAATGCGTTGTTGAATCGTGTATCGTTCCTTTTTTATTAATGGCGTAGTTTCTACTTGTCAAAAAATGACAGCTCCAAAAGTGACATCTACTGAAATAGCGGGCTTATATAAAATAACACCTCTTATTGGAAAACCCTTTATTTTTAAAAAAGAAGTAAAAAAAAGCGTTTTGCATGGGCAGAAACTCTGGGCGTGTATCTTTATTATGCTCAGAGCACTCCGAGCGCTCTGAACACCGATTTCCTGTATCTTTATTTACTTTCAGAGTACTCTAAGCGCTCTGAGCGTGTGTCTATATTATTGCTCATCGTATTGCTAATCGTAGATAAACCGTCAGTAATACCAATAGAGCAAAAAAAAAATCCCTTTGAAATTGTGAATACTTTTTTAATTCCATATTTCCTTCCTTTCCTTCACCCCTTATTTATTTTTATAACTTTATTATTATTATTTATTTATTTTTATAAAGAATTTTGTATTATCAATAGATATTTCAAAAATCATAAGTGTTGCCAAAATAAAAAAAACTACCAGAACACTCAGAGCACCCTTAACGTTCTAAAGAATCTGTTCGATCTACGGAGCGGAAAAAAGATACACGCTCTCTGTATACTCACACTGGTACAACTGAGAGTTTCAGTCTACTGTAGACACTGAAGAAAATATTAAACAAACCCCATATATAAACTCAGTATAATTTCTAAGCGCGAATTATATGAGGCAAAAGTTTCAGAATTAATCAATCAATCAGAGTTCCTCACACGCGATTTACGAAACAAAACGAATTATGGCGAAATTATAAACCGAACCGATATCCCGGGATATTTGAAAATATTTACGTACAGGCTTTAATTTTGACTTAGGATTCACTTATGTCTTTGATTAACTTTACACTTTAATTGTTCGAATAATTAGGATACGCGATGTCGAAAAATTATTACAGGTTGTTGCGCGACGACAAGCTGTGTTCTTGTGTAACAATTTTGGGATGTGTGGATTTAAGGTAATATGGAAGTTGGATGGGAGTGGGAGGTTATGGAATGTTAGAGATTTCTCTCGCTTGTTTTGGGTTGAAGACTGGCGTTTCTTCCAACATGATGAAAAATATCCCGAAAGTCCAGAATGGTCCAGCGTTGATATATTCCACGATGATCGAGATGCCAGGATGGTGTCCTATCCACGATGATGGCTTCCTTTACTAGTGAAGAAAGTAAATCTTTCGCCCAGGTAATAAATGTTTCTCGTTTCCGTGTTGATAAAAGCTGACTAATGAGGGGGTTTGGATGTTGAGAGATCTTCTCAAGTTGTTTGGGTGCGAGAGTTAGCATGTAGTCCTCGATTGGAGTGATGTTTGCACTGTCGTACAAAAAGGTGTTGGGAGAGTAGTATCCGTCAGGTTTCCTGTATACACCTGTACAGTCCCTTAGTATCTTTCTTTCGAGGGCGCTGATTTGTTTTATATAAGATGGCGAAATGGTGTGCCAGATGGGGAAGCAATAGCAGATAATTGGGCGGATGA
This sequence comes from Dioctria rufipes, assembly GCA_963924295.1. Taxonomy (NCBI): domain Eukaryota; kingdom Metazoa; phylum Arthropoda; class Insecta; order Diptera; family Asilidae; genus Dioctria; species Dioctria rufipes. Next base: position 278,575,159 of record OZ002740.1, on the reverse strand, counting down.
GCTGTATCTTTCGGGAGACCGTTTCTCCTTCTGATAATAGGATTGAGTAGCGTAGTTGGCCTTCCTCATGATCAGCTGGGCGTGATTGTTGAATTTAAACAGATTATTCAAAGAGACACTAAGATACTTGGTGTTCTTTGAAGGCTGAAGCTTTTCGTTATTGATTTCGATTTCGATGTTTTTGGCTCGTGTGGCGAGATTGGGAGATTGAACTCATCGAGTTTGAGAACATGCCGCTCAACTTTGGTAGCAGCTAGGTTGGCCGACATGGAGTGGGCGTAGGTAAGTGAGTCATCAGCATAGAGCAGTGTGGTGGAATTTGAGTCGTTGGAAGGCTGATCCATAGGTGAAAAGATTGAAGAGAGTTGGTCCGAGGATCGAACCTTGGGGGACACCAGCACTGACTGATGTTGCCTGAGACTTGACATTCTCGATTTCTATGTAGAAATTCCGAGATGTATAACCCGGGTGAGATAAGGCGGGAGCTCGAGGTTTATAATTTTGAAAATTAGGCCATTTGTCTAAACTGAGTCAAACGTTTTCTCTACATCAAGGAAGCAGCCTACTGTCTGCTCCCTTTTGTGGAGGGCGTTTGTGGAATTGGAGAGGAATTTGAGCAAAGCATGAAAAGTGGAGTGATGGGGCTTCAAGTCGAATTGGATGTCCTGCCTGATATTTAGGTCGAAGCAGGCATTTTCTATGTGTTGGCGGACTATTTTCTCGAAAATTTTGCCCAGGTTGGACAGAAGAGAAATTGGGCGGAATTCATTAGGGTTTTACGAGTCTCCTTTTTTGGCAATAAGACTATGCGCGCGGTTTTCCAGACATCAGAGAAGTATGAATTATTGAGCAATTATTGAAGATAATTGTCAGAAATTCTATGGCGACAGATGCAAGGTTTTTGAGAATTTTGTTGGAAATGTTATCTGGGCCGGCGGACTTTTTGCCTCTAATTGTCCTGATTATTGCGAAAACGTGAGCGGGATTTGAAAAGATGCTTAAATCTTCCGGATTTAAGGACGTGTTTATGGAGTTAAAGTTTGTGATGTTGGAGCCTACTGCCTGGGCAGTGAAGTCTTCAACGGTCGAGTCTACAGTGGTTATAAAACTTGCATCACTTAGAGATGAGTTGTTGAGGGGAAGGTTGTAAGCGTTCGAGCCGCTTAAAATGGTTTTGGGGAGTTTTGCTTTTCTGGATTGGAAGCCAGTTTCTTGATAAACTCTTTATCGAGAAACATTTTCGTTTGTTATTTAATAATTATTGACAAGCAATTAATTTGCGACAACACAGTTCTGTAGGCTGGGTTGTGGCTATTAAGGGTGCGGTGAAAAATTCGTTTAAGTATTTTTCGAAGTTTCTGCCTAAATTTATATAATTTTTGCAGTTGAAGCGGGAGATTTTTGTATTTGTAGTGTTTGGTCGACACTACACTGGAAAAGAAGGTGACTTTTCCTTCAATGGCGTTGTTGAGGAAGTCAATGTGGAAGTCAATCTCCAAGTTCGTGAGATTTCGTTACGAGTCAGGGAGATTTCATTGAGAGGGCCTGCCTTGAAATTGTTGAGGCTTGAGGGTCAGAAGTCAAGATATTTAAGGGAGCGCTGGGGGTGATTGAGAGTTCAACTGCCCAGTGATCAGATTCAGCCATATGCGCTGTGCAGACGTAATTTGAGAACTGGGGTAGGACTGTAGGAGATTAATTAGATTAGAGGTTGCGATATAGAAGTCAAGAATTGACCCAGATCGCGGGAAGACCGGAGTATCCTGCGAGACGACGACAAAATCATGGGTGGTGTTAAAGAGTAGCCAGTCATCTACTGCCTTGCCTGACGGCCTTACGACAGAGTCATTCCACAACGGATGCCTGGCGTTGAAATCGCCACCCAGCAACATGTATATGAAATTGTCCGAGATCCGAGCAATGCTGTTTAAGTTATTCTGGATATCAGCTCCAGTGGCGTGAAATCTATTGTATAGGGCGATTAGGAGAAGAGACTCGTTGTCTCGAAGTTTTAACTTAACAGCAGTGCATTCCATATTGGAAGGCTTACTTATTTTCACCTTTTCGAATTTAATGTTTTCCTTAATGAGAAGTGCTAACTTATGTCTCTCAGTGAGGAGAGTTGCAGAGAAGAACATAAACGTGGGTTTATGCTCAATGAGGAATAGGCTTAAGGCTGCTCTTTTGCTGTGCTTTACCAGCGAACTGCAGTTAAGTGACATGATTTTGAGCTTACTTAATTGCCTAGACATAGTCCAAATGCAAATTGAAGGTAAGCTGCTTGTTTTTCCGAGATGGAAGAGAGCTTCCTGTATTGAGGAAGGAAATTATTGATTTTGCCTATAAGGACGAAAAGGTTGCAGTCAAATAGAAACTTGGCTTCTTTGGTCCAGAAATCGTCAATTTCTGACCCTCTGGTTTTTCTAGGAGCTGCCTTGGTGCAGACCTAGGTGCTGCTTGTGGATTGGGAACTGTGCATTTAACAGAATTGTTATTATTAAACGTGTTTTTAGACATTACCTGGGCGAAAGATTTACCTGGTTGCACGTAGTTCCTTGTGGCTTCCTTCACGAAGTCTTCACGTTGGCGACGCTCCTTATTTTTCTTGGCACGTTGTTGTACGACCTCTTTGTACTTGGGGCAACTTCTGTAACTGGCTGGATGTCTTTCCGGTTTGCAGTTGACGCAAAATGGGGCACCTTCCTTCTCATATTTCCGTTCACACTCTTCTGGCAAGTGGGTATTTTTGCACTTCACATAACGATAATCGACCGCGCAATTTCTCGTGACGTGTCCGAAGCGAGATATTTCTCCCAGTAAACAATTTGATTTAGAAGGCGATTTGTGGCCATGATGAATTTCACATCGTAATTACTGCCGAAATTAATTACGAAGGAATTTGATTCTTTGGTCCTGGGCGTTTTGAAATGCACGATAGGGTTGATTGTGAAGCCAAGCAGTTTTTCCACAAGAGCTGCCTTCATATCCTCGGCGTGGTAAGTATGCTGGACTCCTCTCAGCAGAAGTGTTGTCGTGAACGTATAGCTCTGCACGCCGATGTCCTTGATAATTATGAAGGGGGTCCTATGGTCGCCCTGGGTTATTGGTTTAATGATGCATTTGGTGCCCTTTGACGTCTTGATGAAGAACTTTGGCCTCATCTGTAGCTTATCAAGCTCGCAATTGAATGCTCTGACATTCAAGTTTTGGCAGACGATCGGAGGGGATATCATTGCCTTTTGAACTTGGGTCGACGTTGTTTTGGGTTGTAACTCGAAGTCGTTTCGATTACCTAGAATTTGGAATTGTAATTTTTGTATGGCAACACCACAGATTTCAAGATTTATTCCATTTTTGAAATTAATTTTTTCCAAAATGCCATATGCAGAATTTTAACTCTCTACGTCAGCACGTTCTCGAATTATCGATAGACGGACAAACAGACGGATATGCAAAAATCGAAATAACAATTAACACACGAATATTATGCGTGGGTGCAAAACCCTCCAGAAATACTTCCCAAGCCATGAAACAGACTCAATCACTATCACATGACATGAGAGCCCAAATTGAGTCCTAACATTCTAAAATATTTGCAGTGTTCTTATGTAAAAAGGAAAAAAGTTTGATTTGAATAGATCGTCCGCCATAAACTACAATTACTACAGAAAAATGGTGATCTGATAATCTTAAGCTTGCTTTCTTATCTTCCGAACTGAAATAAAATTGTTATACCTTTCCTAACAAAATTATCTAAAAAAATTTACCTGAACCAAATGACTACGATTCCTGAAACAAAAACTGTCAGCAGAGCAATCACTGTATATGGCGATGTGAAGTGGTCCAGTGCTGTTGTTTGTACTCCGAAACCTAATAGCAAATTCCGGTACTACCATTTTTATAAAAGTACTTCGTTTTTGGTATTAAGGAGTCTATTTTATTTTGTTAGCAAATCAAGTTTATTAACTAGTAAAAAAGCTAGAATTAGTCAACGACCAATTCTTAAGTATAATCCCCTAGATGAATGCTCGTATAAAATTTCGTATGATCACCGATCTATGCAAGTTTGCCCGATTTAGTCCATTTTTGAAATTTGATTTGCTTTTATTATGAAAACACCATGTACCAAATTTCAGCTCGCTATGTCGATGAGGTACTCAGGCAGTGTCCAAATATATAGTGGAAAACGAAATTTTAGTAAGGCAATTCCACGAAGAAGTTGCCCGATTTATCTCATTTTCGAACTTTATTTTACTTTTTTTTTTAGAGTCTGTGTACAAAATTTCAGCGAAGTAGTTGTGCAAATGTAAACTCTTTCTCTCGAAGAACATAAAATTGTAGAATTTAATTTAAAACTTTAAGTTTATTTGCTCCTTTTCTTTCTCACAAAATTTAAGTTTGCCTTAAGATCTCGATCAAATTTAAATTTGTTGAACACTTTTCATGGGAGTGGAGGAATTAATTCATAAAAAACTACTTGAAGAACAAGAGAGAGTTACAAGAAATAACAATACAATGCCGTGATTTTTTTATTATCTAATGGAAAGAAATGTTACATCGTATAAATTTTGAGGACCCAGTACTAAAAGCAGTTGAGGGAATGGATCCAATTTGTTTAACTCCAAGCTTAATACCTTTAATCACATTCTTCCTAAAACTTATTGATCGAAATTATATCGATGCGTTAGACGGAGAATGGCGTGCTGTGTAAATACAGCAATTTGTACCAAAGTCACTGTTATTTGAAGAATACTGGATTTTTAATGTAAAAATGCTCTAGTTGAAGAAATGTTTCCCAATTTAGAAAAAGTTATTAGTTGCTTTATGTGTAAAGTGACCAGATTTTAACATTGGTAAAGCGGGACACCATTGATCGGGAGGGTTCTTGTAGAGCGCCTCCGACAATACGACAGAAAACTCATAAAGTTCTTTTCTATCGACAGATTCAAGTAAAAGAACAAGTTTTCTACATTCTTGATTAAAAATTTAGTCTATATGGAGCAAGAAAAATTTGAACGCAAAAATAGTATTTTAATATATTTTTATTAAATTTCGACATAAGTAAAATTCACAAATATAATAAATAAAAAAAAAATTATGTATAGCATTACTTTATTCTTTAGCATATTTCTCATTTGAGTGAATGTTTTTTTTTTCGTAGATTGTTGTCATTGTTTAAAAGGTCATGAAACTTTTCACAAGAATTTGTTAATTTATATGTCACATAAAAATTGCTTTCAAAGTCGCAATACTTCATTGTGATTTTTCTGAAGTTCACACTTTATTTCCCGTAGAAAAAACGCAGCATTAGTTCTTGGTAAGGACAGCGCGTATTCCACAATTTTTAGTGAATTATTGTATGGAACATGATTTGTTTCAAAATGATGAAATATTTCTAAGCATTTGTTCTCTATTGTGATTTTTGCTGATGTCCAAGATTTAACCTTTTCCATATCAATATATTTTTTTTTAATAATGATGCCTCAATAAAAAGATCATTTTCGGAAATATTACTACCTATATGGGAAATTTTCAGTAATATGATCGAATGATTTTTGCGCATCATTCCAATTAAGTTCTTGTTTTAATGTAACCCAATGAAAATGTTCAATATCATTGTAATGTACCGTCCACTCTTCTAAATAGATCTAATCAGTTACTATAGAACTTTTTGACGTGATTCATGAAAACTGCACGATTTATTGCACCTTGTCATAGACAAATTAATAACATACAAAGACTGGACACGTAGAACAAAAATATGCAACGCTTTTCTAGAATATAAAAATTAACGATGCCTCGACGATGCCTCGACTTGGCACTTGATGACGTGCACAAAGGGTAAGCCACCAATGCCTCGCTCCATACAAAATCACAGTTGCCTCGATGCGATGGAGAAGGCCACAAATTTTTCTTAGAAATTTACTGGAAATTTCTTCCTTCGAATTTTTATGCATTGGCCGGGCCGAGAGCTGTGCCTGTGCCTTGCTCGAATATAAAATCTAACAACGATGCCTCGACCTTATTTAGGGAAGGCCGCAATTTTTTCTTAGTAATTTACTGGAAATTTTTTCCTTAGAATTCATACGCACTTTTGGAGCGTAGACGCTAGACAAGCAATAAGCAATTGTTTTTTTTTAGAAATTTACACAAAGTGTTTCGGTAGAATTTTTATTCATTTTGGTGGCCGACTAGACTTATTTTCAGATACAGTATGTACATCCTTCGTTGTTAGATTTTATATTCGAGCGAGGCACTGCTCTCAGCCTGGCCAATACATAAAAATTCGAAGGAAGAGATTTCCAGCAAATTTCTAAGAAAAACTTGTGGCCTTCTCTTCATCGGATCGAGGCAACTGTGATTTTGTATGGAGCGAGGCATTGGTGGCTTACCCTTTGTGCACGTCATCAATTGCCAAGTCATGGCATCGTCCAGGCATCGTTAATTTTTATATTCTAGAAAAGCGTTGCATATTTTTGTTCTACGTGTCCAGTCTTTGTATATTAATTTGTCTATGACCTTGTTCTTCTAGCTGGCTTATACTATTACGCATAGTTAACGGAAGAAAATTATTTTCTAACCGCTCTCTTGACACTGATATTTTAAATTATTAAGTTCATTTGCTACTTCGATTACCGAATTTTGTCAAATTTTATAGCATTTTGAAGAAGGGCTGCTTGATTGTGTACAAATTCTGGCCAAATTTTTGAAGATTCTTTCTCAAAAAACTCTTCTAAAATTCTAGGACATTTGTCCTGCGATAGAAAGTAGGATTTCAAAGGATCGTATATTTTCAAAATTCTTTCGATAGCTGGCAAAAGAGCTAACCAGCGCGTTTTACTGTATCCAAGTATCTTCTGATATTCACAAAATTCTTTAAGCATTTCAACACGTACAGTAATATATATAGAAATATGAATATATTTTAATAACAATATTTTTCACATCTACGGGCGTTATGTGGTATGGGCGCTGCACAACCAACACCAACAATGTTTTGATTAAGGTTTTTGTTTAATTTATAAAAAATAATATTTGTGCCTTTTCTAGCATTTCCTCCAAAATTTGCGTTCGTGTTGTCTGCACAATATGCAATCATTTTATGTTTTAAATCGTTTTTTTTCTTTTCCAAAATATTAATAATGGAACTGAAAATTATTTCAGAAGTTTCGCCGGGCAAAGAAACGAAATCTAAAATTCTAATTTTTATTTCAGCTTCCGAGTCAAAAAATCTAATAATGGTTGGAAAAAATTTTATATCCTTATGATTAAATGCGTCAAAATATATGGATATAAAATTAATTTTTTCTAGATTTTTGTTTAATTTTGAAAATGCATATGGTGAACGCACATTACACACAATTGCCTCGGATTTTGTTCTAGCAAAGCAAATTTTTTATTGAATAACTTTTTGACCATAGAGCTGAAGGAATGATTGTGATTAATAGCATGAGTCCTTCTGCTAATGCTAATTTCTTTGCTTCGTCCCCATAAGTTGTTTTCCGAAAAAAATTCTGTATTTTTGAGGAAGTTGCAGCAGCATATAAATATCTTTTATGTTTTTTTGTCTCCAAGTGCTTTGAAATATCATTCTTCCCGCCGTGCGAAATAGAAAATTCAACATTACATTTCTCACATTTTACCATGTAATCGCTTTTGGTTTTTATAATAAAAGGAAATTCACTTCTTAGATCATCGTTGAATTTGCATGCTCTCTTCTTACTTATGCTTAAAGTTTAAATATTGTTTAAAAACACAGTAAGTAGGTACATAATAACAATACTAACTTGAATTATTTTTCCCCTGTGTCCCCTTCAAGTCCGGCGCTAGACTTTTTGCCGCCAGTATAAAATATAAATAATACGAGTAGATACTGCCTTCTCAATTCAAGAAAATTTAAGTATAGGGTCCGCCAAATAACTTTTTTTTTTTCAAAAACAGGGCGCAAAACATCGAGTGTAGCTTCGGATGTGTGGCACGTAGCGCCGTCCTGTTGAAACCAAATGTTGCCAATATCCTCCTCTTCAATTTTCCTGAACAAAAATTCGTTCAACATGGCCCGATAACGATTGCCATTGACTGTAACGGCCACTCCTTGCTCATTTTCGAAGAATAATGGCCCAATTATGCCTCTGGACCAAAATCCGCACCAAACAGTGACTCGTTTTGGGTGTATCGGCTTTTCAATGTATGCGTGCGGGTTTTCTGTGCCCCAAATGCGACAATTTTGCTTGTTTACATACCCGCCAAGATCAAAATGAGCTTCATCCGAAAAGATGATTTTTTTGGCAAAATCGGCATCTTCTGTAAGTCGATCGCAGGCCCACTCAGCGAAGCGAAAACGCATTGGATGGTCAGTTGGCTTCAACTCCTGAACCAATTGGACTTTGTATGGCGTCATACCAAGATCTTTATGCAAAATTCGTCTCAATGATGTTTCCGACAATTGTTGAGAACGACGGTGAATTGATGTCGATGGCGCTTCACGCACACTTTCTGCCACACAATCAATATTCTCGGGTGTACGCACTGTTTTTGGCTTTTCACGCTTTGGTTTATCGATGAGGATGCCAGTTTCTTTCACTTTTTTCACAAGATAACGAACATACTGAGCTGACGGTGCTTCTCTTCTTCCAAAATCCGTACGCAATTTTCGCACACATTCTGCAACATTACCATGATTTCCAAAGTAATGTCGCAATATTTCCCAGCGTTGTTCAAGCGTATACACAACCATATTCGTTCAGCGGAAGAATAAAACTAATTATCTGTCAAATCAGACATGAGCTAAGTGTTACCATTCACGAAATAAGCACTAGTTGAAAAAAAAAAAACGTTAGATGGCGGACCCTATATTTATGAAATAAATAAATAAATTACTTGCCTAAATTATCTGAATAGCTGATCTGTAATGAAATCACTTGTTTAACTAGCTTACTAGCACGCAGTACGATGGGTATCGTCTGAGAGACAGTTACAAAATGTTTTCGTCGTTGCCAAGCCATGCCAAAAAATGTCATTTGCATTTTCCTGAATAACATTAACATTGCCGAAGCCGGCGTAGTCGTCGTTTTATGTCAAAAATATTTATAGACAGTACTGCACGTATGAATTGCATTACATTTCTCACGCCGGCGTCATCGTCGGGTCGTCGACTGATCTCTAATCTTAAGTTTAATGCTGGCGCACCATTGCTCCAACATTATCAAATTAATAAAAATAATATAAAACTCATATCCTGGCTAAATAGCCATGTGACAGCCGAAAACCGTATATTGCTTTCCCGTTCTCCCGCCGTTGCTTAGCTTGTCGTGTATTCTTTTCCAAAATCGGGACTTTTTTAAAACGCCGCGGGACGCGGGACAAATTGTTAAAAATCGAGATTGTCCCGTCAAAAGCGGAACGCCTGGGGGTGGGGTGGGGGGAGGAAGGCTTAGAATATTTTTTTTTTATTTTTGTTTTTGGAAAAATCCGATCTTAGCTCATGAGCTAGAAGTTGCATTCCATTTTCGATCGTAATTTTGGATTTTTCACTAGAGGTATCTGATGAGCGTGTGTCAGAAATATCAGACAGGTTATCCAAACTATAGTATACGGTTACGTCGGATTTTTTTCCACTTCTAAGAGACAAATTAAATGAAATTGTAGATATATGCATAATTATATATTAAGGGAATCATTTGAAAAACACGAAAACAACACAGCTAATTTTTATAAACGTAGTTTTATACACCTGCAGGATTTTTGGATTGGATGTCAATAAATCTTGAAATAAAAACTAAATTCTTTTCACAAAAATATCAATTACTTTGCACACAGGAATGAAATGTCTGCAGAATTTACAAACAACCGACATAGAAGATTAGAACTCCGGAAAATGGTAGACGGAAAAAGTGAATTGTGAATAGTACATTTCCTACTGGATATTTGTTAGATAAACATATAATAGATGTATTAAAATAATGCAAATATTATCGCGACACTAAATTATTTCATATAACACATTTCTCTCAAATAATGTTATTTTAGAAATTATTTTCAAACAGCGAATGCTTTCTTGTATTAATTCAGGTACAAATAATTTATTCAAAAAATAAATGAAGTCATATGTAAATAACACATTAAATCATCGTTAGCGATATTCAATCAGAGAAGTGTTATAGTGATTACCGTTGTCGTTTACAATTCTTTTTCCAACAACCAGATTACATTAGGGTTTATCTAATTTAAACATTTATTTAATCACACTTTCATAATTTCATCAATTAATTACACTTGGTTTAATCCGTTTAATCAATATATCACACATTTCACAAATAAATTTTTTTTATTTATTTACCATATTGCCTAAATTTTGCATAATTCGTATGAGTGGGAAAAAAAAATTAACAAGATTATGTATATCTCTATGTGATAAAAGGTTATTTATTTGTTTTATTATTTTTATTTCATTAAAATAGGAAAAGACGTAGCAAGAAACTAAATATATATATATATATACAGGGTGTCCCGTAAGTCGACGTCAAAATGGAACCGGGTGATAGACCAAATCGTAACAGTTACCAGAAAAATATAAAAAAAATCTAAGTCATGTATTTTTCAAATTATAGGTATTTCTTTTGTTTTCGAGAAAATGTACACCTTGTGATTGTTTATTAGCTCCTGTTGCTACAAATCTTTACTTTTTTCAATTTTATTTTTCTTATGTAATCCCGAATAGTGCTTATGTAACCTGTTGCTTTAAGTTCTAAGACAACTGCTCCAGCTTGGAAGAAAATGTCACATTTTGACGAACCAAGAATATAAAATTAATAATTCGTTGAACTTTAACTGACTGCACTGAAAAAAGCATGTACTACGCCAGTCTGGCAAGTAACTTTAAAAGTTGACGCATTTAATAAGGATTCTAAAATGGATAACACTTGCTACAATATTTCTTAGAATACGGAAAAAAAATTTTTTTCTACAAAAAAACCCAGTTTCGAAAAAAAATTTTCATCTACTAAAAATGAATCCAGTGTACCCAAAGCTTGCCTTAAGGGCGTAACTTTAAGATTCTAGCTTGAGTGAGACGGAGAGGAGTGAGCAAGATAGTGACGCTAGCTCGTCAAATCATTAAGTTTTTACAAATGTGCATCGTCTACTCTCCACAGAGGGACGACTTCCAAACCAAGTACATGGTGAAGGAAGAGTTCCTTATCTTACGAGGACGTAATACTTCAAGCAGTTGAAGAAGATCCAGGTAGTTCCGTAAGTATAATCCAGGAATGTACAGGAGTGCCCAAAAGTATAGCTCACCGAATATTACAAAAACATGAGCTCCACGCATACCATGTACAGCGAGTACAAACCCTGCTACCTCGGGATTATCAACCTCGGGTTGCGTTTTGCCAAACGATGCTACAAAGACAACGGGAAGATCCACGATTCTTTGGGAAAATTTTGTGGTTGGATGAATCGACATTTAAAAAAGACGGTTACGTTAACCTACACAACTTACACGAGTGGCACGTAGAGAACCCGAATTTAATGAGACAAAATAGATCTCAATATCGTTTTAAAATAAACATGTGGACAGGAATTTTAAACGGAAAAATCATAGGACCTTTTGAGTTGCCAGAGATCTTTAATGCTGAAGTTTATTTAGATTTTTTGCAAAACCATTTACCTAATTTACTGGAAGACATGCCACTAAGTATTTACAGAGAGATGTGGTATCAGCAAGACGACTGCCCAGCGCACTATGCCCTTTCAGTTAGAGAATATCTCAATGAAGAATATCCGGACAGATGGGTACGATCTCGTGGCCAGCCCGTTCACCTGATCTAAATCCATTAGATTTATTTTACTGGGGATCTTTTTTAAGAAGATGTCGAGCTTGTATTGCAGCTGAAGGAAGGCAGTTTGAACAACTTTTGTAAATAATAAATCTTAGCATCCAAATAATTGGTGTTTAATTTTAAAATTAAGGAAAATTTGTCCTAAATTTAACAAAAAGTTAGCATCTCTGACACGAAAGCGTGACTATCTGCCTCACTCACACTTCATGGGATGACTCTCCGTCTCACTCAAGCTAGAATCTTAAAGTTACGCTCTTAAGGCAAGGTTTGGGTACACTAGATTCATTTTTAGTAGATGAAAATTTTTTTTTCGAAACTGGGTTTTTTGAAGAAAAAATATTTTTTTTTTCCGTATTCTAAGAAATATTGTAGCAAGTGTTATACCATTTTAGAATCCTTATTAAATGCGTCAACTTTTAAAGTTACTTGCCAGACTGGCGTAGTACATGTTTTTTTCAGTACAGTCAGTTAAAGTTCAACGAATTATTAATTTTATATTCTTGGTTCGTCAAAATGTGACATTTTCTTCCAAGCTGGAGCAGTTGGCTTAGAACTTAAAGCAACAGGTTACATAAGCACTATTCGAGATTACATAAGAAAAATAAAATTGAAAAAAAGCAAAAATTTGTATCAACAGGAGCTAAAAAACCATCACAAGGTGTACATTTTCTCGAAAACAAAAGAAATACCTATAATTTGAAAAATACATGACTTAGATTTTTTTTATATTTTTCTGGTAACTGTTACGATTTGGTCTATCACCCGGTTCCGGCTTGACGTCGACTTACGGGACACCCATATATATATCTATTCGTATATAAATATGACTAAATTAAGTGAGGAAAACTGCTTAATTTAATTATCATCCATTATATACCGATAGAGATGCGTGGAGAAAGATGAATTTCAGATAATTACTTACAACGTCTTTAACAGCATTGTAACCAATGGTATGCGTATGTAACTCCAATATGTGCTTATGTTGTTGTTCTAAGCTTATAGAGAACAAGCTTCCTTCCAATCCGGGATAATTGCGATTAACGCAGAATTTTGCACTTTAATGTGACAAAAATTGTATATCCGGTGCGGGAGTGTTGTTAAGAAAAACAATATGCTTAAAGCACGATTAGCTCGATTAATTATAAAATAAAATGATCCAGCATCACTTGCATCCCATAACCCGTGCCCCCATTTAGTTGCTGTGAAGTGTACTTTGAGTAGCGAATAAAAAACTTTTATAGGATAATTTGGATTTTTCATTTTTTAGAATAATTTGGATTTTTATTTTTTAGAACAATTTGGATATTAATTAAAACTCGACCGCACCGAATTGGATTTTAAATTACACTCACCGAACTTGGTCCTTACCGCTTCGCCAGGCAGCACATTTCCCACACCGAGACGTAACATGAGACGCTTTTAGATAAGGGAATGCTTAGTTTTCATTTCTGCGTTTAAAATTCGAGCACTTGAGAAACAAATAAATTACATTTCTGCCTTTGAAATTTGGACACTTGAGAAAGGAAATATTTGAAAAGTAATTAACACGTAGGCAGAAATGTGATGTTGGTAATTAGGTTATTACGTTTTATGGTGCGTCACATGTGTACGTGATGTGGGGAACATGCTTCACAACAAGAGCATTGACCATGCATGTATCGATAAAGGAGCGAAAGGCAACCAACATTGCGGCGGCGCTCGATTGAGTCGTTTTGATAAGTTATTGCCATATCACCAATGAGCTTGAAGGCTCTCTTTTGGACAATATCCAATGAATCTAAGGCTGTACGACCAGCCCCAGCTCATATATGGGAATTGTATTCCATTCTAGGTCTAGAGGAGCGCTAGATTTGAAGGGCTGAAATATTTCTTACACCTTTTCAGAAATCCAAGACATTTCGATGCTTCTTTGGCAACTGAGAGAATGTGATCTGCCCAGCTTAACTTACTGGAAATATTAATGCCAAGAAAGCATAAAGATGGTGTATCGTAGATCAGTGCTCTATCAAAAGAAACGGGAGTGGATAAATTATGATTTTGTTTTAATGACATGAGACAGCTTTGGAACTTAGATACATTCAATTCGATGCGATTCGCCTTGCCCCAAGCGAGGATATTGGCATCCATCAAGCAACCGGTTTCTCATCGTACAAGGTATTGTTTGGCCTGCAAATGATTGAACATGCAAGCTCATATACCTACCCCAAAAGCTTGGGAACTTTGAGCGAGCCTTTGACAGTAGATGCAGGTGACAAATTGAGATTAATCCGTGCGAGAGCGCAGGAAAACTTAAACCATGCATTCGAATAGGGTGCAAAAACATATAATCTTCGACATAAACCTCTCAACTATAGAGGGGTAAAGTAGTATACATGCGGAATTTTATGTAGAGCAATTTTCAACAGCACATCAGTGCCAAATTGGGACGTAAATTTTTAAAGTGTCGCATTAAGTCTTCCAACGCTTATACCGCTGACGAGGAGCATACCATGGAGTTCTACAATTATAACTTTCAGCTTGCATACTTCCTGAGTGAGCTGAATAATTAACGTTGAAACATTTTCTGAAACATTAGCCTTTACTTCCCTGTGAGAAGGGAAACGAATTCTCTAACGTAATGTTCTGCCTGTCGTAAGAGGCGATTAAAGGAACATGAATACTTGACTGGAGCTATACTGAGTTATTCGGGGCGAGGTCCAGTGAAAGTCTACAAGGTGTTCTGGGCCTTGTAAATAGGGTTGGTGGCGGATGAGTGTTGAGCTGCAGTCGGAGTGAGATGCCAAAAACTTTGCAATAGTTGTTTAGGTTACTGATTGTAGAGGCTTCTCCGACTATCTTTCGATATCGAGACAGATGTCGAGCTCTGGCTAAGGACTTGCATGACCTTGGGGATGCGTGTCTAACTGATCAAGTACAAGCAGAATCTGACAAGCCTTCTTGGCTTTCTTAGAGCTAGCACAGCATCCATTTCAACAAAACGAGTGATCGTGGATCGTGTCACAAAGATGGAGCCTAGCTAGTGGAGAATTTCTCAGTGTCGTCCGATTCACAGGTGAAACATACGACCCTGCTCTGTTATGGTCGGAGGCCCACGCGATGCAGTATGTGGCACTGTCATCTAGCGGCAAACTAGGTTGAACCCACTTGGAGAATGTGCTGCCACTTTTCACTTCAGCTGTGCGATTGCCAGCTGATGGCAGGCATTCAATGAAAAGGCAGACGAGAAAAGGAAAAAGATTGAGAAGAGTGACATGTTTCTGGACGGGACAAAAAGAATAAAATCAGAGTATATACAGGGTGTCCCATACGTACCGAATTTCCTTTATACCCCGGATTACTCACTCAATTTCGAGAAATAAATTGTATGGTAGTAGAGCCGGAAAATGCACGGTGTGGACGGTGGGGGGTTACGAGTTTTAGTACTGTTTCCACTTTACTCCTTGTACATTTCTTGATATACACCCTATCAAGGTGAGATTTATCTCAGGTGATAGCTTTGCAATGAATGTCCAACCAGCCATACTGTCACCTTCAATCTTAAGTTGTAGTACGTCAAACTCCAAAAATTGCAAAAAACATCCTATTTTTTTAAAATTTTAACGATTTTCCCGCCAAAATGCATGATAAATATACAGTTTATTTACAAGAATTAGAGACCCCGGAATGTTATCTTTAATTTGACGTACCTACCTAAATGCAACCGTTTTTGAGATATTCCAGTTTCTATGATTTATAAATTCATGAATTTTTTTGCTAATTTGCGTGGAATTGCATAAATTAGACGCGATTTCTACTGTTATTAACAAAATTAATGAAATTATGCATCATAAAAACGGGAATATCTAAAACACGGTAGCATTTCGGTAGGTAGGATCAAATGAAAGGTAACATTCGGAGGTCTCGAAATCGTGCAGGAAAGTGCTATCCTTATCTTACCTTTTAGCGGGAAAATCGTTGAAATTGAAAAACAAATTGCAAAATTGTCTAATTTTTTTATTTTGACGTCCTGTAACTGCCGACGGAAAAGGAATAGAGAGGTGGTTGGACATTTGTTGGAAACCGTAGAGGGTTTACTATCACCTGAGATGCAAGTCACCTTCATAGGATGTATAACAAGAAAGTTACACGAAAGTTACATGGTATTACGATAGAAAGAACAAAAATCACAAAACCCCCCTACCGCCCTCACCATGCATTTTCCGACTCTCCTCCCATACATCTTTTTTTCTTGAAATTGAGTGAGGAATCCGGTGTATAAAGGAAATGCGGTACGTATGGGACACCCTGTATATTGATGACATCGAGATTTTCCAAACTATTGTTTTTTTTTAAGTAACAAGTGCATAAGTTGCGACATTTCTTGTTCGTATATTTATTTCACAAAATACTTTGCTCCCTCATCTGGGATCTGAATTTAAGGTGGTGGATGACCGATTTCGAGGTTCAAGTCATTGCGCGCCTTAAATACTACTGCGAAAAGTTTATCCGGAGTGCCGAAGTCCGCTTTGATTTAGTATTAAGATTTTGCCGACCACTTGTTGGAGTGATGGACTTGGACGAGATACTAGCATTCATTGCAAAGCTGTTTTACCAAATTAAAGTTGTAGAATTAAGAATGCGCCAGGATTACCGGCTGAAAGAATTTGCCAAAGAAGCTTATTGGAATGGTTGCATTGCAAGAAAAAGAAATAAATTTTTCTGACAAGAATCGAGTTCGGAGGTAATTCGCTCAGGTCATAAATGGCTAAAATAATGGCCTCCTAAAATTTATTCGTCTGAAGAAGTTATTGACGTCCTTCATTAGAATAGTTTTTGCTAACAACACTTGGTTAGTATTACTTTGCTAATAAAAATGAAAGTTCAAAGGTTGGCCAAAAACATTGCCAGCCGGAGTTTGTCAATGAAATTTACTAAAATAATTTTTCTAAAATTTTTGCTTAATAATTAATTAATTAAATAATTTATTAGAATAGTATTTCTATTGAAAATGAAGCCCAAAGCTTTGCTCAGATCATTAGCTGCAGGAAATGCTAAGGAAATTGATTAGAGTAGTTTTGGTAATGAAGGATCAACTACGCCGATATCGACCCGCGACGAAAGTTTGCTTGGAAGTTCGAAGGACTTTCAGTTTTTGGTTGGCATTCTCAACAAATCTGCTGATCTATCAATAGGACCCCCCTGTGTAGTTATACATGTGAGAATAATGTGTTATCTATTTAAACAGCTGTATAAAGAAGCATCTACGGAGGCGCCTCTGCGGTGGACTACAGCACAAAAATGTAAGTGATCGTTTTCTTGTTCTTTCTCTCTATAGATCTGCGACTTTATATGCATTGTTTATAACTTCTATATAGTATGTTTGCGCATGAACTTTTTTCGGTATTTCCGCGTTTAGTAAAGATAATGTCGCCGTATAGATATCGAATTTTCATGTGAACTCCTGGTCAAATAGGCAA
Organism: Dioctria rufipes; assembly: GCA_963924295.1. Lineage (NCBI taxonomy): Eukaryota > Metazoa > Arthropoda > Insecta > Diptera > Asilidae > Dioctria > Dioctria rufipes. The sequence continues at coordinate 278,557,863 of OZ002740.1, read as the reverse complement.
CTTTAATAAACGAAATGAATTTGTACTAAGCAATAAAAGAAAAGTTACAGGAAAAACTCAAAATTTAAGTTTTAAATGTAAAAATTTTGATAATTATCTGAACGCTTAGCCAAGTGGAGGTACGAAGTATCTTTGAGCTTTAATAGAAATATAACTTTACGTACATTACTTTATTGTATTCCAGCCATGGTACGCATTATGTAGATAGACTCATAGTATATAACTATATGGTATTTCAGCATTGTACGTAGTTTATATGTACATTTTTTGGAACTAAAGATCTCTTATAGCGTTATGGCGCATAAAATGCTTTTATTTTTCCTCTCACTCTTCCGGAGCCCTCCTTAGGAAGAAGAGTTGATGTGGTTGACCCCTTCACTGCTATTTCAGATCAAGTTACTACGGACATTGCAAAATATTGTCCGCAATTTCATTCCGTGCATGGGGCAATGGCAAAGAAGACAGTCTATCTGTGTCCTCCTCGTAAGTCAAGGTAAGTGGTGTAAGGGTCCCTTCAGGACCGGATGTGGTGCTTTGCTTTTATTAGGCACGATTTGTTTTTGTTAATTGTGTCGAGACAGCGGCAGTTATTTCATGGTACCTACCCCACACTCTCCGCAAATAGGCGATTTGAGCTAGCGTGCTACTCTGCAGTCTGCACTGAAAACGCTGTTCACAGAATGAGCTGTCAGCTTAGGTCCAAGTCACTCACTCACCTGCTACCATAACATGTGAAGTATGGTCTCAAAATCTTTTCCAATTCTTGTAATTAGATGTTTTCTCATTGACTTCAGAGGTACGTCGTACTGCCGCCTCCTTAAAACTAGCGCCCGGGGCAAGTGCCCCTCGTGTCCCCCCCCCCCCATAGATCCAGCCCTGTACAAAATATCGACCAATTGCGATCAGTTCGATTCTTTCAAAGGTTTTTGAATCTATTATTAATTCAAAATTAATGGAGTATCTAGAAACTGATCATCTCATCAATGATCGCCAATATGGCTTCCGAGCTGGACGCTCATCTGGAGACTTGCTGACCTTTCTTACGGAACGTTGGAACCGTAGCCTTCACAATTTTGGTGAGTTTAAAATCTTTTCCCTGGATATTTCAAAGGCCTTAGATAGAGTCTGGCATCCAGCTAATTTCTGATTCACCGTCACTAAACATTCTTGGCATTAATAAGTTAAACTAGACAGATCACATCTTCTCTGTTGCCAAAGAAGCATCGAAATGTCTTGGATTTCTGAAAAGGTGTAAGAAATATTTCAGCCCATCAAATCTAGCGCTCCTCTACAAGTCCTATATAAGACCTAGAATGGAATACAACTCCCATATATGGGCCGGGGCTGGTCGCACAGCCTTTAGCTTCATTGGATATTGTCCAAAAGAGAGCCTTCAAGCTCATTGGCGATTTGGCAATAACTTGTCATATCGACTCACTTTAGCACTGCCGCAATGTTGAATGCCTTTCGCTTCTTTATCGCTATATGCAAGGTCAAAGTTCTGATGAAATATCTAGTCTAATTTCTTGTAGAATGATTCCTGCACGCAATACTCGCGCTGGAAACCGCGCACATCCTTTAACCCTTCAAATTACTTTCGGCCGCACAGTAAAATTCCATGATGCTTTTTTATCCCGAACAGTGCGAATGTGGAACAGCTTACCATCTTCTGTTTTCCCTCCGGCATACAATCTGCGGAAGTTTAAGGGCGACATACATAGGCACCTCCACCACTCTCCTCATATCCCCTAATCCTTTCCCTATCTCCTTCCTGCCATGCTGTGCTTTGCATCATAGGGTATCCCCTGAGGTTGGCTTAATAATATATATAAAAAAAAAACACACTGTACATACCGTACTATGAGTCGGTGAGAATTATAGTGGCGTAAGTCAATAATTTTCAAGTCCAAATTCTTCATAACCTTCACCCGGTAAGCACCACCATGTAAGTCAAAATTTGTAGGTACAGCTACTGATGGTAATATTTCATTGTCATTTTCAAAAACAGAAGTCCATACTTTTTATGGTCCGAGGAGCGAAACACAATTTACTTGACTTACGCCATACACTATGAGGAATTATATCAGGGCTGGTGGCAGGAATTTGCAAGGGCGGGGGGGGGGGGGGGGGGGGGAATTTGAAAAAATTGGTGAAGAGAACAATATGAAACACAGTTTTAATTAATTTAACGATTCATTGACATAACTACATTTACTGATGAATATACAAGATTAAAAGTTACATTCAAGTCACACGATCATAATTAAAAAATTCACTTAATTAACAACATAAACAAAAATTCTCGCATTTACATGAAAGTAACAAAAAATAAAAATAAAAAATAGACTTTCACAATTCTGATCTTTATTAACATTTTTCTTCTCCTTCTTCTTCTTCTAGCATCAACGCTACGTCGGTTTTCCGATTTTATAATAGAAGTTTTGTAGTACTCGCACTATTGATGATCGTCAAATTTTTGCATCTTTCAAGTTTTAAAATGCTCAGACACCAACGATTTTAACTTTTGAATTCCAATACTACCAGTCCCACAGCTAAATAGCACGCAGATCTTACAGTATGCTGCATCCATTAAATCGGAATATGCCAACCATTTGTACTGATTGAAACTTCAGATTTCGTTTTCCTGTAACTGGAAACTTAAAGGGAGGTTACCGTTCATGACGATGAAAAATTCGATTTTTTTTTTACATAATTATTATCATAAAAGTGTTTAGAACACGTGGGTAAAAGGATATTTTTATATCTAAAGTATTTCAGAATACACAGAAAACAGGTAGCTGAGGCGCTCGGAGCGCGCTTGCTGGGGAGACCTTTTCTCGCTACCTGAAGTACCCTCATTTCGGGAAGCCGTTAACCTTCAGATTCAGCATAATGAGTTCTTGAAGGAAGAAAAAGGGCCACTGTATGATGCTGGAATAGCTGGAGTAAGCTGTCAAAGAGTTTTTATAACGTTATACATTAGGTCTGTCTGTTTACTTTTGAGTAAAAATCTTTGCGTAAAAATCAAGTAAAAACTTTTATGCGGTAGAGGGGATAAATCAAGAAAAGTTACCAGACACTTTTCGAGTAAATTTTGTTTAGCTTGTCATGTGTCAAAAATTTGGCTGCTACCTTTCCGTCTGAAACAGAAAACAATTAATTAATTTGAAATACGTTTTAAAAAATCCACCCTCTTTAATATTTTTTTTTTTTTATTTCGACTCTTTAGATTATCATTTTACATTATTTCGATAACCCAACAAACGGCTTAACCTCAAATTTAATACTTTTGACAGTCAGCTGATTGCATATCAAAGTTACACATCCTCTTGATCATGAGTAAAAATGTGCAACTTTGTGCAAGAGGGGAAACGTATAAATTTACTCGATTTTTACTAGTTAAAAGTAAACAGACGGTTTGTGAGTAAAAATGCGTAAAAGTTTTTACACCGAGTAAAAACTTTCGAGTAAACAGACAGACCTATTATATGAGTTTTTCTGTGAACAATATTTTTCAGCGCGGTGGGCGCTCTACAGCTTCAACTGATGAGCCAATTCACATGAATCTTTGCCAATTGAAAGGAAATTCAATTTGCGGGGCCAACAGGAAGCGATTTTTGCTAAAAATTTATTTACAAATAGTTTTTTCGTCAGGGCAAAAAAAATTTTTTTTTTAAATGGCTAGCATGTTTTTATTCAGAGGTTTTTTTGAAAACGAAAATCGGCAATTCCCCTTAAATTTTATCAAATTTAATCATTTTCAACCCTATTTGTGTCGAATGAATTGGCAGTGCTGTGGAGCGTCCCGCGCAGACCAAAACACGCCGTGCACGGTTTTGTTTGATGGGTGCTGGTGCCGCCATTTTGGATTTTTTTTATAAATCAAATTAGAATTTAACAACAAAATGCGTTACAACCCATTTCAAAAAGTATTTATTTTGTCATGGCTTTCAAGAGGTCATTTGGATTTTCTCTTATATATTTCGAAATATCAATGGTATCGTTATTCGCATTGTCCAGTACTGCACTTTCATATCTCTCCGATGACGTAGACGGTAGCATTTTAGGCTCTACATATGATGTTAGCACATGATCCTCCACTGTTAGGTACTGGTGTACTGTCTCCTATTAATTGCTTTTTCATAAGCTTAAAATGATTCCAATAAGAGGTGTTATTTTGATATTCAAAGAAAAATACCATTTTTTGAGATAAATGATCGGATCTTTATTTCATTATAAAGAGGAAGGTATGCCGTTAATAATGGAAAATAACATCAGTCAAATGACCACCACGACCACGCCTACAGGACCATATCCTTTTCATGAATTGAATTTAGCATTAAAAAACCCCGAAGTTGATATCTGAAAATTTCCTATACTATTCAGCATTGTTAGTGATAACAGAAGTTCAACTCCGTCTAATTCGTTAAAGACATCGAACCAACACATTAAGTCACATCCCGTATCAATGAGAGGCGTCGAGTTTTTTTCTCTGTATAACAATATTTTTCATCACGTTGTTCTTATTATACGCAAAGTTCACTGTTGGTTCTATCTTCGACTTATCTTCATGCATTATTTGTTTTCCACACTCGAAAGATCGATGACCAAATAAAGGGTTTTCCAATCAGAGGTGTTATTTTGATATTCAAAGAAAAATGCCATTTTTGAGATAAATGATCGGATCTTTATTTCATTATAAAGAGGAAGGTATGCCGTTAATAATGGAAACTAACGTCAGCCAAATGACCACCAGGAACACGCCTACAGCACCATATCCTTTTCATGAAAATTTTCCATAACCAAAATGCAAAGTGGCTGCCCTATGTCCTCGATAGCCTCACGAATTCCATCTTTGAGGTCTTGAATCGACGCTGGGCTGTTGGCGTAGATATTCTCTTTCACGTGGCCTCAAAGGAAGAAGTCGCAAGGTGTTAAGTCACAAGATCTCGGTGGCCAATTGTGATCACCTCTTCGAGAGATAACACGGTCCGGAAACTTTTCCCGTAAAAGATCAATGGTTTCGTTGCTTGTATGGCACGTAGCGCCGTCTTGTTGAAAGTAAACGTTGTCCAGATCAATACCATCCAATTCCGGCCATAAAAAATCATTAATCATCTGTCGATAGCGCAATCCATTCACCGAACTGTTGCTCCAGCCTCATTTTCGAAAAAGTAAGGTCCAATGACCCCGCGGGACCATAAACCGCACCAAACAGTCACACGTTGAGGATAGAGAGGCTTTTCAACAATAACTCTTGGGTTTTCTGAGCCCCAGATCCGACAATTTTGCTTGTTGACGAAGCCATGGAGGTGGAAATGGGCCTCATAACTCAAGATGAGTTTTCGATGGAATTCCGGATCATTTTCATGCATTTCAAGGACCCAATCAGCAAAGACTCGACATTGTTGATGATCGGCCGGCTTGAGTTCTTGTGTTAACTGAACTTTACAAGCCTTAAGACCCAAATCTTTATGCAAAATACGGTGTAATGACGTTTGTGGAATGCCTAATTCCAAAGAACGACGAGGAATGGACAAACCTGGGTTTTCTTCAACACTTTCGGCTACAGCAGCAATATTCTCGGCTGTTCTTGAGCGACGTGCACGGGCTTTATTCTTCCCGACAGCTCGAATTTTTCTACCAATTTCTGTATTGCGGTCCGACAAGGTGCTGCAGGACGACCCAAAAATGTTCGAGTTTTACGAACCGTCTCTGCCACATTTTCACCATTTTTATAGTGAATTTTAATAATTTCAATGCGTTGTTGAATCGTGTATCATTCCATTTTTATTAATGGCGTAGTTTCTACTTGTCAAATGTAAAAAAATGACAGCTCCAAAAGTGACATCTACCGAAATAGCGGGCTAATTAAAATAACACCTCTTATTGGAAAACCCTTTATTAAGACGGGGGTAAAAGTTTTAAAAATATTTGAAACACGCAAGACATCAGATCACAAGCATACAAGGCACAATGTTATAATTGCAGTAAATATGGAAATTTTTATACAAATAATGAAAAAGGGTAGGTTTAATATTGGATGGAGTAAGTGCATGGTCTATGAATTACTATATGTGAAGCGTTGTTTTCAATGCTGGGGGTTTAATCACTTAGCCAAAGACTGTAAAAATAAAAAAGCTTGTCAAATGTGTGTAACATCTACCGAAATAGCGGGCTAATTAAAATAACACCTCTTATTGGAAAACCCTTTAGTATGTCTTTTCATTTTATACTAGCCAGTTAAAATAGAGTCCTTTAATATTAACTTTCGTTTACACAACACTACACACTGGAACTTTCTTTCTAATTTTATATTTTTTCAAAGACAAAAGTGAGGTAAGTGTTTCACAAATTAGATTTTCACAACACGACATAAAACACACGAGGATTGTTGGTGCTTCCTCACGTTTATATTAGTTTTTTTGAAATTTATTTTATATCACCGAAAAAGATACAGTCCCTATGTGTCTAACTCAGACTGAGCTTATCAAAGCTAAACCAAATATTTCGCAAAATATCACCAAATACCATACAAAACTTAGTCTTAACAAACGCTTTTATTTTACAATTACAAATTATAATCGGTAAGACTTCTTTAATTCCGTAAATAAAAATCACTTTCGCTTCATTTAAAGGAATCAACTTTAATAACTCAAATTTTTCTTTGGACTTGTTTTTCAAGTCCCATTTGAAAAATGCATATATGTATGTATATGAAATATATAACAATAACCTAATACGAAGAAGGGATATAGGAAATTTTCCTTGTTTTCTAGAAAGAAACCATGATGTCATATACTTTCGTCTTTTGCATGATTGGGGGAAAATACATAACTTGGCTATGCATTATTGTAGTGCAACTGAGAAACGAGGAGTTTAAAACAAAAACCGAGAGAACGTTGGATTACCCGAATGATAAAATCTTATTGAATACCTTCAAAATCCTTCTAAACTATTCATAATAATGTACATCGGGTCACACTACCTCAAGTTTTTAGGAAAAAGAAAAATTTCGCTTTGGCCAAGGTTGTGAAAGGAGATGTAAAATTCCTCTCAAATAAAATTCTCATTTTTCTGGAAAATATCAGAGAATCCAGCATGAATTTCTCCAAGTTAATCTCGTCAGAGCAAAACGAATGTAAATAAAAGCACGTCCATTCAAATATCATATGATTACAGCAACAACTTCGGAACTAATTCTCTCAAATTTCAGAAAAACCTATTTTCACAAAAGCGCGGGAACATTTTATGAGAGTAAAATCTGAAAACTCCACCCCTTCTCATTTATTTAGGAAATAGAATCATTTATCATTCTGTTTCGTTGCATGCAATTTGCGCTTTAACATTTTTTATCTTTATTCATAAAAGTTTTAGAGAGAGTTTGATTTTTTATCTGCATTCTTTCCTATCTTGCCGTATGCATTTTAAATGTAAAACAATCGGAAAACTCATCTGTGTCCTAATTTGTCATTAAGTTAACTTTGGTATAATATTCTCAAAACTAAGGCGGCCATAAAACGTTTTTAGTCTTGTCGGCTGTTTTTTGACGCATTTTATAAAGGTCTTCCTTTTATGGCATGTTAAGTGATGAAACTTTGGCGTCTTTATGTAGGTTACTTGTCACATTTTACACAAGAAGATCCAATAAACTACGACATAATCATATAATTCTCTATGAGTTATTCACACAATGTACAAGGGAAAGTTTGAAGAAAATGTGTAAACGTTGTAACTGTTGGATAGGTCAATTATTTATTTATTTATTTACTATACTAAAACTAAGCACCGGTCATTTTTATCAGCGCATTGAGGAAGTTAATATTATATTTCATTACAACTAAAGAGATATTGAATTTTGTTAAGTTTATTGGTTAGGCGTATTTCATATCGACAATTACTAAAGAAAGAACGGGCCCTGAATTATATTAATGGTTTTTATCTGTATAAAATCTTCTCAACATCCTAAATAAATAAATTATTTGCAATTGAGGAACTTAAGCCTTTTTAAAATTTATTTTGAAGCCATAAGCTTAGCTTTATTTATCTACACAGTAAAAAATTTGGACAAATTGTTGCCACAAATGTTAGGAAAACTCCCCAAAATGTAGGGGCTATTCCCTACATTTTAATGAAAATGTTGGGAATATTCCCTGCATTTTAGGGAATATACCATAAAATGTAGGTTTTCCCCCTAAATTTTAGGGAGTATTCCCTACATTTTAGGGAATAGTCCTAATATTTTTTACAGTGTATGTACATGAGCGCCGACATAAGCTTGATTTGACATGATTACTATAAAAAATAATAATTTATATATTATAACGTCAAAATGAAACCGATTACAAATCCCACTGATTTACGCAATAACGTTCTTGAATTTTGATCATTGGAAAGAAACACAACGACGTGTATACATCAGGCAAATGCGATCATGGAGCATTAGGTTCACTCAAAAATATGCTTATTTTGGAATAAAAGACTTAATTCTATTGTGTCGCCGATGAGCCCACAATCGACCTCTGAGAAGAAGCGTATTTAGGGTTGAGGGAGGGGAAGCAGGAGCGGTAGCCACCTGTCGATGTTTTAGCCTTAATATGGGATAAAATAGAAGCGGAGTTGTTAAATGAAGACGGCAAATAAGAAAATTCTTACTTCTGAATATCCTATGAAATTAAAGCTAGAGCTTCATCGAAACAATTTTTGTAAAATCACTTCTCATTCAATCGCAAATCTTCATAAAGAGTATAAAATTCCCCGTGTCTCTTCCGGTCACATCACTTACTACTATTACATTGGAGTCTGATTATCTACCACTAACCGCCGCTGCTGACAATGACGGATAATGCACCAAACTGACAAAAGAAAGCCAAAGCATATCAGCTGTACACGACTGCAACAACTCCAATATACATTGTGACGTTGTTCGTGGTTGTTGCATATTCCGTCAAACTCAAACTCATGTGCAACTACACCACCAAGTGAATATGAATATAAATGCAATACATGATCCATAAATAAATTAACATACGCGCTTTAATTTCAATGCAGTGCTATAATGCCTCGACGGAATTCCCGGCCACCTTCGAGAGAGATCGAAAAATTTGCGAAGAATTAGAATTTGAATTTAAACGTCCTCGAGTAGTGGCAAAGTAGAGGAAGACCCTCAGATCAAATCATTCGTCTGAAAATTTTGAAGAATTCTTCAGAATATTTATGTTCCTTTCATACTTAGACTCTTTGATTTTATCTTTAAGAGATCGATTCTATACACAATAAAGGATTTATGCTTATGCAACTCCACCCTGAATATATACGAAACTTTGGCAAATCTTCATTTTTAGCAATTGCAGAAGATATACCGAACCTTTACGGAAATATTTTATAGAATTTTATTGCCGAGGCTACCGCGTGGTACGAGATGTGTCAGAAAAATTATGCAAGTGATGAGACCTTAAAGGAATATCTTGAATATGCAGATTTGATTGCTCAAACGATACCTCGTTTTATGCAGATGTATGCAAGGCAATCAAGATTAGACTCTTCCAGCAACAACTTGTAGTATTGAACATTCATTTGATGTTTAGGGCGTCTCAAGACACGGAATCGATCAACGATGGGAAATTCGAGGCTAAGCGCTCTCTCTATGCTCAGTGTTCATTGCGCGCGTTCACTGCCACCGAAATAGTGACTTTTTCTCGACTACGAATCACTGCTAAGCGTTCACTCCGCCAAATTTTGACAGTTAACGGCTTCGCTTGACTACGACTATCGCTTGCTCCGCACTTTGAATGTAACAAATAGTCGGCTACATTCGCCTACGGTCAAAACAATGTATATAGAATACAAGGTATTCTCATTAAAATTTTGACATTAGAGCTCTGACGTGTTTCGTCCTATAACGTATATACATTTCTATTGAAAAAATAGAGGGAGGAGGTAGAATATTGTGTTCTCTATACCGAACTTTCCTACACATTCGGACACAAATGGCGGAACGTGGTTCGTAATGAGAATACCTTGTATTCCTGTACCGTGGGTCAGGAGGATAACGATTATGCTACGCAAAGTGGCAGTGAACGCACTCATTGACAAGGTATTGAATAATTTTGGTGACTTTTTTTTTTACTGAATAAAAAATTAATTGAAAATATATAATAATTTTTTGTGTGAATTGTTTCTACCAAGCCAGGGGGGCGGTGCCAAGGGCAGATCTAGACATTTGCTGCAGGGGGGGGGCGATCGCCTCCATCGCCTCCTACCATCGCCTCCTATAACCGCACGTGCCATCAGTTGTGGACCGCATAACTTTCTCTTTTCTTCTGTATAACTTCTGTATAACTTTCTCTTTTCGTTCCAGCATCAAAATTTCATTAGCATTCAGATAATAAAAGTTTTTGATCCCGTAAGCATAGTAAAATTCAAACTCACATAAAATAGACATTATAAACTTCTTGCTTGTCTTACTGCTGGTATTACTCATATAAAGGTCGCTTGCATTTCGTTCAAACAACATAATTTCCTGGGTTGGAGTGCAATTTCTTGAAAATTAAATAGTTAAACAAATTTTCGGGGAATGCTAATTAGGTAGGGTTAATATATGTATAAAATTAAATTAAATATTTACAGAAAAACTAAATCTGAATTTAATTACCCCGGCTATAATAATTTTCCGAACATACTACTTTTCATCAAAATACCCGGCTTTTGCGAGCTTTCCATCACAAAAAAGTGCAAAAATTTTGCTTGTATTGAAAATATTCCTTAGTGGTATAACTTTAACTTTTTTGAGAATAATTTATGACTAAAAAAGAAGAAATAATAAATATAACAAAGAATTTTTTTATAAACTATCTAGAGTTTTTTGTTTAATTAAATATTAAAATTATATTACATTTGTGTATAAATTTTCATATGTTCATGATACACAAAGAAAGCAAAGTCAAAGCCAAGTAATTTAATTAAGCATTTTGATAAACATTAGGAGTTCCACATTAAATTGTTATTCACTGTAGTGTTAAAACAAAAACTAGCCAGGGGCTATATTCAGCAACTGTGAATAATTTTGCCAGTGCACACGATTTAAAAAACTCACTGTGAGGGAAAGTGCACACCTAAATGCTGAATGAAAATTTTTCTGTCCTGAATGTTGTTTGAGTGAGAAAATAGTCTTTTTGAAGACGTTAAGTTCAGTTATAAGAAATGAGTTACATGAATTCACTAGTATTAAGGCTACTACGGCTTAGAAAAAGGTTAAATAAATAATATAACAAATAATTTTGAAAATAACGCTTGACAAGAACTCACAGGAACCTCTTCAAAATTCACGACCAAAATGGCGGGAAGAAAATATAATTTAAGGTATACAAAATTTTGACAGAAAAACTCAAGGTGGTGCACACGAAATGTTGTGTGCACGCTTAAACTCATAGTGGCGGAATCCGGCTCCAGATCTTGCTTTCTTTGTATACTTCAGAAATTTTAAAATTTATACACAAATGTAATATAATTTTAATATTTAATTAAATGCAAAATGAAGGGAAACTCTAGAGAACTTTTGTGATGTATTCATTAAGTGAAGGGAGAAACCTTTTCTATTTTTTTAATGTGGATTTAGAAGATTTGAAAAGATTTTCTGTTTTTTGTATTTTCCATTTCACTTGATTAGAGTATAAGTTTTATGGGGTGGGGGGGGGGGGGGGCGACCGCCTCGATCGCCCCGCACTGTATCCGCTCTTGGGCGGTGCAAATGCGCTCCATTGCACCCCCCTCCGGCGACCATGTCTATGTTTGTGCCAAAAATTGCGGAGATATTCGAATTCTGTTTGCAGATATAAGTTTTTAAAGGAACCATCCTAAGTAACATAGTAGTGCTCTCATAAAAATATGGGTAAGCTATTTTCAGCTGTGTTCTTTTCTGTACCTTGTACTAGAACTCCAGTATAATGGAGAGAACAAATTGTTCTGTCGATTGAAGCGATCTATTTGTACTGTTCGCTTTATTTATAAATCTTCTATGAAAATGTATGAGGCTTTCTTTTGTGTACCTTTTGCTCTGCCCTGTTCTGAAGACACAAAAGAACACAGCTTCCATTTCCATACTCTTAAAAGTTTTATCTAAAGCGCAAATGGTTTGGTCCAAAATCAATCAAAAGGTATCGTTTTCGTGTGGAATGGACGATAGGAACATAGTGAATAATGAAATGAGGATTTTTTCTTTAGAGCAATAAAAAATCTAAAAATTTAAAACATAACCAATAAAATGAAACTTTATTTTCTTCAATTTAGAATGAAAATTACACAAATATTTTCACTAAACGTCCCAATTATATAGACTCTTCTTAACTTGTATTAATTTAGTGCCTTTTATGATGTTTACATTAACATTTTACGCTCCAATTTTATATATACCATTAACAATAACTGAATTCTTGTTTTTTTTTTAAATTAGAGTATATTTGTATATGTGTATACATGTAGTTGATACATTAAAACAAATTACTTAAGGTAAAAGTGTACCTAATATAGAGAGTATTGCTTTGCTGGTTACATTAGCGCCACAATTTGAAGGTGTAAAACTCTAAATTACATATAGTTATTAGTACTGTTATTTTAAGGAGAGGTTATAATTTTCTATTCTACCTACGATGTTTATATATATGCATATGCATGAGTATGTGCTTTTTATTAATTTTTTTTTTTAATACTAAATATCTTAAAATACATTTAAATTTTCAAAACTTATGAAGTTCTCAATAAAATCACCCTGTTCTATATTTGATATGAAAACTAAGTTATTTGTCTGATTTATTGTTTCTCCGGGACATTTTAAACTCTATTCAGTAAATGATGTGGTTGGCTAATTTACTTATAGTTTACATACATTTTCATAAAATTATGTAAATCATATATATACGAGATTAGGCTTACTAATTCTATAAATAGAAATACTCTCAATTCTATTCCATTTATATGTTGGTGGAAAATTAAAGGATGGTCAGCTTACCAATATCACAGACAACATACAAGTAGATAAGAAAATCTCCATATAAACCCGGATCACTCTTCAACCCATGAAAGCTATCAGTAATAAATGCTGCGAAGAATTTACAGTGGCATAATTTAGCAGAGAGGGATGTATAGAGCTTTCTATTAGCGGGTCATTAGGTGGTTTTAATTCGGACCGCTTCTTTTTGAGGTTTTCATATTCAGATGTAAGTTGTCTCAACTTATACCGTAGACAAACTAATAATGCGTAGATAAGCAATAAGCTTTAATTATTTTTTAGAAATTTACAGAAAATGTTTCGGCAACATTTTTTCAGTAGCGGTGGCCGACAGGAGTTATTTTCATATCTAGACGTTTGCGCTCATAAAAATTGTTAGCGCCCTCCAATAATACATAAAAACTCTAAAGAAAAAATTTCCAGTAAATTTATATGAAAAAATTCAGGCCTTTCCTACATCAGGTCGGGGCACGTTGCATTTATATTGGCGGTATTGCTGGTTATGTTATCAAGTCCAGGTATCGTCTAGGCATTGTTGATTTATATTCGAGGCAGGCGTTACTGGTTTTTGTTCTAAATGACCAATCTTTGTATATTATTAGTTTGCCTATGATATGTAATACCTTTTCATGATAGAAAATAGTATTATTAATAAGAAATAAAAAATAATAATAATGCAAATGTCAATACTTAATGTAATTTAGTTAGCATATACTAATATATTAGACATCACCAAAAAATATGAGCTTTAAGAAATTTTTCGGCAGTTAAAAAATAACACATAAATTTAACAATTATCTCATTCCTTTTTCACAGAATAAGCAGTGACAACATTGCAAGAATTAGATGAGCTGTAGCAGAACCGTGTGATTTCGCTTTCAACGGAAATTGACTAAAATAACAAAAAACCCGCATGTAGGTATTCGAAATTCTTTGATTGGAAACTTATCTCCTACTATAACATCAAATACTTCTTAAACTCGATTTTTATGGAAATAAAATTAAGCAATTTTTGTTTGCTCAATAGTAAGTCGTACTAGTGATAATGTAAGTAATAGCGGTAATAGTAGTAGTAGTATCATAGTCGACCTAAGTGAAATTGATAAATTTCTACCAGAATTTAATCCGGGTAGATTGCATAGCTTAACGGCAACACAGTGGATGGAGAATATGAACAATTTTCAAAATATATGAGTGGGGCTGCAGCACTACATTTTTTTTATGAGGTCAGCTGGTTAGTCCCAGCAAATATTGAGATGAAAAACCATCAACGCGATAATTGAAGGATATCTTCCAGTTATCATCTTCGGAATATTTGAGCAATTCAAATGTTTGAAAATTTTGTTAAGTTGCTTAAGCAATAATTGGATGATCTGATTTCGGTTGCTTCCCATTTCAGTTTTACCTTTTGTTCCTCCAAAAGAGGACGATATTGCTTGCAATTTCAGTTTTACCTGGATGACAAAATGGCAATAAAATAGCAAAAGGAAGTATATGTTTTTCCTCTAGAGGAAAGGAAGACGATAACCAAGAAGAAGATGAGTTACCTGAAAATGGTCTGTTAATTCTCTACATAATATAATATTTTTCTTCTCTCATTTATAAAGTTGTATTTAAATATAATTTAATTTCTTCTATTACCATGGCGATATTATCAAGACGTTTTGGCGATATACCTTTCCTCTCTTCCAGGCAATGCAGGAATGTTCACGATATTATCAATTAACCAATTTTTATCCAAATATTTCGATATTTTTATTTTAGCCGAATCCCGTATTCATTATTTCAATTTCTGCCGATTTTCGGAAGGCAAACCAAAACCGATACGTATTTCTGTCAGCCGATCAGCGTTGGTAACTTTTTTTTGAGATCAGGCTAGATCTACTTAAAAAATCGGCTAAATATCAAATAAAATTTTCTTAAAATCCACTAGATTTTCGGCTAAATTTATGGGGACATTTTAAGGAGGCAACCCACACGCTATAGTTTTATCACAATAATTTTGCTACACTGTATTCCCTTTCCTTCCTTATATGATTACCAGGTTAACTGTGTAAGTGTTCAAACAAGTAACAGTTTTTGATATAAATAATAACTGTAATTCACAGCACCAAATGAGAACTAACTTAATATATTATAACCTCAAATCTCAGTTAAAGAGCTGCACAGCCCTCCGATCAGAAAACTTACAATATTTAAAATGGCCGAAACTATTTGCTTGCACTGGCATTGGTATGTTGCCAGTGCTGCAGTTCGAAACTTGTCATCTCAGAATACTCTCTCTAACGAGTGTTACTCATCGTCATCCTCAAAATGGGGCACAAAGTGAAGTATATGCAATGTATGCTATGTTATTGCAAATTAAATTAAAGGTCTGGCCGAGTGCTATCGAGCGGTGTACTCTTTTCTTGATTCAGAAAACTTTCTCAGAACGTTTTTGTCGCCGGAGAACCCATTTTATGCACTTGGGTCACATACAACCCAGTTACTACACTTCGCATATATTTTTTCCGTTCTTTCTTTCAGGGACATTAGTGCTCTGTTTTGAACATTTTTCTTATGCGAAGTCATTTTCCACGACGCATCGATTTCGTACAATCACGAGCGGAAGAAAGTCCACTTTTTCATCCAACAGAGTCGCTCAAAATACATCCGATCGCCAAAGCTTTCCCCTGATTAATAGGAAGAAAAATTTGTTAATAAAATATGATTTTCTCGGGACGTTTTTGTCGCCGGAAAATCTATTTTTACGCACTTGGGCCACATTCACCCCAGTTACTACATTTCGCATATATTTTTGCTGTTCTGTTTTTCAGGGACATTGATGCTCTATTGTGAATATTTTCTTATAGGAAGTCATTTTCCACAACGCATCGATTTCGCACAATCACGAGCGCCAGAAAGTCCACCTTTTCATCCAAGAAATTCGCTCAAAGTACATCCAATCGCCGAAGCTTTTCCCCGCTTAATAGGAAAAAAAAATTGTTAATAAAATACGCTCAGAGATCATAATGCGTCGTTTAAGATATATAGAGCAGTTTTTAAACAAATTTCAGCCTCAGTTTAGAATTTTTCTAATGTGTACATACAGAAATTTCAAATTTTCAGTTACATGTCTGAAATCCAATATATCGATATTTTCCGTACGATATTATTACTGTGTCGATAACAATTAAAAATATCGTACGATATAGCGGATTTGGCGATATTGGATGACAAGTTATATTTCTAAGGCTATGCTCATTGATACTTCGACGTGATTCCTCAACGATATCTTCCTCTTATCTTCTGCAGGGATTACTTTCGTGTTCCCTAGATGATACGAAAGCAATTCATCAAGAAGTATTGCTTTCGTATTCCCTAGAAGTATTGCATTCGGGACACATTCATTCCCGAAAGGGGTGACTTCCGCAATATAGAAAATGATAATCTTCCGCGATAAAAGTTATAAAAGTTATGGGGTGGGAGGAGCGAAGTTTTGGTACATATACAAGCAAGTCAAAATTAGAACTTGGAAACAGATTAAAAAAGGTAATATAATAAAAAGTTTCCCTTTAAATTAATGAATCCGACGTTCCTAGATGATTAATGAAATGGAGAAGAGACCCTAAGGAATGGGTTGAAAATTATTTTTTTAAATTAAGTAAATTTTAAATTAAATGCCTTTACTACAATTAACTATATCATATCGGGATTAGGCGATAAGATAGCGATAAATATTTTAAAGGCTACAAATTGTCAGAGTCTCTAGGATTTGAATAGAATAAAAAGCATGGAAGACAATAAACACAAAAAAAAAAGTAGGTCTCGATAGTAATTAAATTGATAAAGCAAATTGCAACCTGCAGAACGCCAGGGGATTCATCATTTTAGTATCAGGAGAGCAGGAAGCGACAGTGAGAATGAAGGTAATGAGCTAATTAATGAAGAGGGTTAAGTCAAGAGAGACATTCTTAAACGTATATTATTGATTTATAATTGTATTTTTCATATACATGTTGGTACTCACGTACATACCGTGGTGTAATTTGATTGGGCCATCCCACACGAGAAAAGAGATATCTCTACAGTTTGGAGAGATATCTATTTGCTTCTTCTCACCTCTTGCCCGGAAAACCTGTTTGCATACTGCATCAGGAATAGTCTTGTGGCTTGGCTTATTGATCGGAATCATGTTATTAAATTCCGCACATTGTTGGGCATATATGCTGAAAATTCATAATATTTGTGGAAAATCTTGAAAACCTCTAGATGGTAAAGTTTCGTAATTTCTCTATGGTCCATTAGTAATGCACAGGATACAGACGAAATTGTGTGGAACCGTTGTGACAATCATCTGTGTGGATAGTTTTCGAAAACTCTGTGTGGTACGTTAGCAATGTTCTGCATAGACGAAACTGTGTGGAAGATCTGCGAAGAAAATTCGACTAAGGCTTTGTGGTATATTAAAAACAATTAAAGTGGTCGACACTGAGTAGCTAGTAATAACGAAATCTGTATGGAAGGAAGCATAATACGACTATCGTTGGGGAAGACGATCTTTCAGGAAGGCCGAATGTTAACCTTCGAAAAACTGGCAGGTACAGTCGCATCAACATGTTGCTAACCATCGTAGATGTATATACTATATATAGGATAACGAGTAAAATTAAATGCATATTAAGAAGTAGTTAAGAAATCCCACCTGCTATGGCGCATATAATAAAATCCTGTGGTACATATTGTTATAGGACATCAAGGATTAGGATTTTATCCTTTATCTTTGAATATCCTGGAAGACGTGCTTTTTATTTTGTTCATTTTTTTATATTTTATATTATACACTAAAATATATAAAAATTTCAACTTGGAATCTCAACGAGATCAGGGAGTAAAACATCAAGAAAGTTTCACAAAAATACATTTATAACTACCTACAAATAAAAAAAATTGTTCCTATACAGGGGGCCCCGTATGTGATCTTGAATCCGAATTTTACCCCTGCTTTTAAGTTATGGTTCAACAAATTTAAAATTTCGGATTTATAACTCAGTTTTTTAACTACTATATTTATCAAAAAACTCGTCATGAACACCAATTTTGGATTGGGATTTAAGAAGCCCAAAAGTTTCGCTTTAAAATGACCTATCACACTCTGTACCTAAAACGTAGCTCTTTCTGCGTTTTTTGCACTCTTTCTTAAAAAATTAAAAAAAAAAATAAATTCCAGAAAGTATGCAATTATGTTTTGGGAATGAGCTTTTTGAGCCAGTCGGTGTATATGTTTAAAAAAAGGGCAAACAACGCATAAAAGATTTTGTTTTTGGTACAGTGTGTGATGAATTATTTAAGGGAAACTTTTGAGCTTCTGAAATCCCATATGAAAAATTGGTGTTTTTTGACATATATAGTAGTTAAAAAATAGAGTTAAAAATCCAACGTTAAGAAATTACAGGGTGATATATGAAAACATACCCAAATATTTTTAAATCCTGTTATCTCGAAAACCGTAAGGATTATCCCCCACCTCCGATACAATTTTTTGCTTGTCTAAGCATGGCCTATCCAGCGCCTTCAGATGCAAGACCAGATATGGGACACCCTGTATAGATTGTTTTTTTATTTGTAGGTAGTTATAAATGTATTTTTGTGAAACTTTCTTGCTTTATTACTCCTTGATCTCGTTGAGATCCCAAGTTGAAATTTTAATACGTTTTAGTGGATAACATAAGAAATAAAAAATAAAAATGTACAAAACCAAAAGTACTTCTTCCACGATATGCAAGGATAAAGGATAAAATCCTTATCCTTGATGTTCTTTTTCACATACAATTTATGGCTCTATTTTTCTTAGATAGCTTGAATTCCTATCTTTCAAATAAGCCATATTTTACTGTCCTAGCATAAATAAAAAAATATATACGAATTTTTAAAGAAGACTAGGACAGCATTTTTGCGATATTTTGAGAATGCCATAACTCGCGAAATACGCATTGTAGAAGAAAAATTTTTAAACGGTATTTTTATTTTCACAAACCCTTCAAGTATGTAAAATTAAAAAAAAATTGTTGATGGTCATGTCACACCTGTTGCCTATTTGATATGGAATGACATATAAGGAGCCCGCTGGTATGGTAATTAAGGGATAGGATCATTAACTCAATATTGAACGTATTCTTACATATTGGGGGGTTGTTTTAGTCCACAGTGTGAAGTTAACAATTGATAATTCTTATTTTTATACCCTAAATGAAATCATAGGGTATTCTAAGTTTGTCATTCCGTTGTAGAGAAAAATGGGTTTGACACCCACGCATAATATTAAAAGTAATTTTGATTTTTGCATGTCCGTCTGTCCGTCCTCACAATAACTCGATAACGCATTCATTTAGGGAGCTGAAATTTTGCACACGGGCTCTTTTAAAAAGTTCGAAAATAGCATAAATCAAATAACTCCTTCATAGGGTTGCCATACAAAAATTTCGTTTTTTACTATTACCTGATACCGCGTCAACGTAGAGAGCTGACATTTTGCATACATATATTAAAAAAAAAAAAAATGCAAATTTCAGTTCGAAAATGGGACGAATCGGGCAACTCCTTCGTAGGGTTGCCACATAAAAATTTCGTTTTCACTATATATTTGAGCACTGCCTGAGAACGCGTCGACACAGAGAGTTTAAATTTTGTATACTGTGCTTTCATAGTAAGTAATAGTAAACAAAATTTCGAAAATGGACTAAATCGGGCAACTGCTTCTTACTGTTACCATATAAAATTTTTAGTTTTTTACGCATACTGTAAAAACGATCCGCCCTAAACGTTTTTATTGTACTGAAAAGTTCTTCAGAATATGTAATCCTATGAAATTGGTTATAATTATTTTTATTGTCCGACAAGTCGTTCTAGAAATATTATGCGAAAAATCATTTCAAAAATTAAACTTGCATAGATGGGTGACCATACGAAATTATATACGGGCATTCTTCTAGGCCCTAGGGTATTATAAGAATTGGTTTTAGACCAATTTCAGCTTTTTTACTTGTTTAATTCTTATTTCTCCATGTTGATAACTGTTATTTTGTGAATTGTTGCGATTGTTCCAGAAGATAACTTGTTTAATAAGAGCTCTTCACAGAATACTTGCCTATCGCTGCTCGATTGCACTTGATGAGATAAGTTGACTTGAGTTGAAATGTAATTTTATGGAGGTTGAGAAGTCCAATTGAAATTTGTTTGTTTTTTCGTTGCCGAAATTGTTTTTGTTTATTTGTATATTTGTAGACATTTTTAATATGCTTTCCTTACTAATTGTTGGTTGTTACTAAGAAATTAATGTGATATTCGGGTTATAATAGGATAATACATACTACTACATTCGGGACATATCCTACATGTATGCATTGCTTATTTTATCCCGTTTTTTTTCTGTTGATTTAGTTCTGCAATAGTCTTCTAACCTCGGGCCTTAGTTTACTTAAGTGCCCTAATGTTGCGTTTAGAATAATTAAGAGCGGATTATTCAACGTTTATATATATTATAGGCAATAGACGAAATTTGAATTTGCCCCTAAGTTACATATGTAATATATGCATAGAAATAAGCTAACAATGAACAGAAGTATATTGTCAATGCTAATTAGACCTTCTGGTACTTTACTATGTACATATATATACATACATACATTCATACATATATATATCGATAAATTCCACTTGTTTCTAACTTGAACTGGAAATGCATACTTGACTATTTAATGAGTGCCATCGACTAACAGTCCACCAAATAAATTAAAATCGACATTTACATAAGTATGGAAAGCTTTCATTTCAGAATTAAAACGCATGGAAATTATATTGAAAAGTGTCGACCTATGACAATTACATATTTTGTAATTGAATACTATTTTCTATTTAGTTTTACCAGCAGAGGTACATTGTGGTTTTTAATTTATGACATACTTTCAGTTAAATAGCCATATTAGGTAAACTCAAGTGCTTTTGAGCATTCAAATTGTTAATTGCAATATTTTAGTTGAAAATTATTTGAATTTGTAACTGATGTTAGAGAACCAAGATAATAAAATCGGTGCAAGCTTTGCTACTTCTGGCGGCGGTTTTATCATCATGTATGTACAACACAGGACTCATTTCTACTGTGTAGTTAATCAGTATCAATCGTTTCATCAGTTTCGGTAACGTTACTTTCTTTTAATTTTTACAAAAACTCTAATCTTGAGTTTTCTGAAAAGTACCTGTATCTCCATACTTTAAAAATTGTTTTTTTAATTTTTTCATACCAAATTCCAATTCTTTCATTTCACGAACCTTTATCCACTGAACTGAAAGTTTTATAATGTTATTGATTTGTTTTTAATTGAGAGGAAATAACTGAAGAGCAGAATGATGATAGTAAAATATTTCCTATATGTTTATTAAGAGTATTTCTATTTCAAAAGCGTTCCAGGTGACCACATTTTCACTTTCTGTCCAAATTCAGAGCGAAAGTACCTACCTAATGGAGTTATCCAATTTTGCCTATTGTTGTCAACTCGATTTTATAAGGGTAGTAAAAAACGAAATATTTGTACAGCAACCCTATGACGGAGCTACCCGACTTCGCTAATTTCAAAGTTATATGTAAAATTAGCCCGTGTATACAATAGATACTAATGTAAAAGATTGTAAATCTTACAGTGTCATTTACTATTAAATATATATTATAATAATGATAATATGGAGAAAGAAATTAACAATTGTTGTGATGATTATAAATCATAAGCAAACTGTCAAATGTGGAACAGTCTACCATCTTCTGTCTTTCCTAAAAAACATCAATAAAAACAAAAATCACCGCATCATCCGTGATTCCAACTCGGGGCCTTTCGTTGGCAAAACTTCCCTAAGTTCTAAAACTTTTATAAAAAAGCTGTGAAGACGATTTCAGCTCTAGATTAGCGCGATTTTGAGCTATTGTGCAGATAAGTGGCCGAATATGTAAAAATCAAAATGCCTTTTAATATTACTCGTAGGTATTCAATTCATTTTATGCTTTGCAAACAGAAAAACCAAATTAGCATATTTCACTTTGGATGATGCACAAAAATTCAGATTTTTTCTAAATATTCTACCCTTTCAACTTTATATACTACGATACTGTGTGATGGATCTGCTTCGGAAGTTGGATTATATTTTCAAACAAAGAGTTTCAAATTTTTCTTGCAAAACATTACATGTGGAGACCTTTCACTAACGGATCATTGTATTAAGGTAAACAATATTTTACTCATTATTCTCATGATATTATAATGGCTGATGCCCAATGATATTTTTGATTAAAGTAATAAGATTAAAAATTAGAATTTCAATATTTTCTCATATAATTACGGTCCCTGGTTTTCCTATTAAATATGTTTTTAACTTCAAATATTAAAATAGGCCAAAAAACAGGTAAATTCTTTTCTGACTTTTCAGACTTTTGTTTTTGATCGCCTAAATAAAATGCACACGTTACTCAATCGCTAGGCGCGACTCTAACAGAAACTTGGTGGCTGTCGATAAATTATTAAACTATATTTGCTTTTACCTTTGTCATTTTTACCTTTTTGTCTTTCGAATATAAAATTAAGTTCTTAAATAATTAGGAAGTCAATCGATTCTGTTTTTTTCGTTTTTTAATGTAAAATATTTTGAAATATTTTCTCATAATTACAAAAAAAAAAGAAATATTATCAAAATTATGTGCAAAAAGTATTTAATTGCAATACTCTTCTTCGAACAATTTCTATTAAAATCTCCCATAAGTCTTTTATTTGGCGGGGTATGTGTGATTTCACGAAGATCCTAAATATTGGAAAGGAGGCCTTACACACACGAAGGCTGTGTTTGAACAACTAATATGTATAATCGATCACTAACCACTATATTACTGTATAATATTATATAACTATAATACTGTATCAGCTATTCACAATTGGAAGATTGATTCTCGTAAATGTAGGGTGGGTCTAGGTCCTTTAATATCCTGTAGTGTCAAACAAATCGGGTAACACCAATGGAGGGCAATTATGTGGGCTGCAAGTAACTCGTGGGGCATCATTCTCATTAATTCCCTCGATGCAAATGCATTGCAAGCAATTTCCTGTCTCCTGTGGTAAAATTGTTCCAATTTTGTATGAGACTCCTGAAAAAAGATTAAATTTTGTAATTTAATTTAAAGTTTTTAATTAGTTAATAAAAGTGGTAGTGGCTATAAAGATTGTGATAATTTTAGAACTTTTGGAATTATCAGTTGAACAGTAAACCTAAAGAGTAAATTTCAGAGTTACAATTGTGTTTATCATTATATCACTATACATTAGTAAAACTTAAGTAAACTCAAAAAATTTTGCGATGTTTATTTAAATGTGATAACTAATTTACAGATTTTATAATAACTAGATAACCTTTTTTGAATGTATTTGTTATATAAATGTCTCCAATATGACATAAAAATTGCCTTTATAATTTTGAAGCAATAAGTACCATAATGTAACTGCAATGTTATTAAGGTTAACGTTGAACCATAACTTTCCTCAATTTGTTGTTATGCATATAACTGTGAGGTGAAAAAAAAACCTTAAAGCAGAATTTTCCTTAGTTCCGGTAAGGCATTTTGAAAGTTTATGGAATCAAAACTATTTGATTTTTCCTTATGTTTACTGGGTGGCACGCTCTTTGAATATAGACAGATCATATATTCTTCGTGTACCATAATTTCAGTGGTCAAAACGATACACAGAATTTAATACAACAGGAACGTGCGCAAGCTACGTTTGGTTTACTGCCCTGTTATTATTTTGAAAGTTTTGAACATATAGAATTCATCATCCAGATCAAATTTAAAATATTTCATTCAAATGATTACACACACTATTGGTTAATTTACAACTAGCATAGTTTTTTTAAGATCCTGTTTACATGACATTAAGATTAATGTTACATTAAAACAAATTTAAATTCACACTAGCATTGAAGCGATTGCAAATTGATTTGGTTCAAATTCCATATGCATATGTTGAAAAATTTGATATTTGGCATACACGTCGACGTTTTATAATTTACTTAGAATTAAGGCAAAAATCGTACAACAAACATAATCTACCCATATGATAAGATAAAAGAAATACAAATAGCTAAGTGAGGGAAAGTAGCCTGCATTGAAGGAATATCAGAAAAAGTAAAAGGGATACTTCAGGAGTATGATGTCCAAGCAGCGTCCTTTAAAGGAGAAACCTGAAAAATCTTCTTTTAAATACTAAAATAGAACCCAAATTATAAACCGTAGAGCAGAGTTGGATATATGAAAATAACTGTTCCGGGTTATATATTATAGGAAAAACAAAAAGAATAATCATAACTAGATAAAAAACACCCAACCATAGGACGAATATCAATAACATAAAATTATTACAACAACAGAATGGAGGAATTATTTTGGATAAATACGAACAATTTGAACTAAAAAAAAAACGATATCATTTAACAAACACATTCTCAATGATCAATTAGATGAGTATTCACCCCTAATCCTTTCCCTATCTCCTTTCAGCCATGCTATGCTTTGCATCACACGGTATCCCCTGAGCTTGGCTTAAAAACAAAAATAAAAAATCTGATGATACCTCAGTAGGGCGAAACACTTCTGTTTGTTTGTAAAACTCGGATAAATAAATATTTTTGGAACAATGCAAGTGTTTTTATTTAATTTTTTTTAATTGACTCATGAATTTTCATTTTGACAGAATACTTTGGAGGCCATTATTATGATAAGAATATTTTTATTTTTTATTTGTTATATTAATTACTCATTTGTTGGATGAGGAATTCTTGAAGAAGAATTATATTGCTTTTAAATGTTTTTCTATAATTAATTTGAAGAATGTACTACGATATATAAGTATGTAGTGTTTTGGATGAATATATGTACAGTAAATACTTAAATTACTAAAAAGTAATGTTCCAGTAAATTATTGTGAAAGCTTTACTTTTTTATCCGGCAATAGAAACGTAATTTGAAGAGCTGATAGGCATTATTAGACTGGTGCCAAAGCGAAATTAAAAAAACAAAAGTTATTCACAGGCAAGGACCAGACGGAAAATTTAGTTCAGGTTATAATTAAGAGAGAAAACAAAAAATTAAGCACGAAATAAAGTGAAATTGTGAAATGAAGGGGAGGGGGTTTAAGGGTTGGAAGTGATTTATTGCGATTTCGATTTCCGCGAAAAGTGGATTTCATAAAAGTTATAAATTTAAAAAAAACCTAAAACTTTCATAAAAGGCATTTTTCAAAGTAACCTTAAATTTTCTGAAAAAATAATTGCGAAAAACGATTTTTCGGTTTTTATTTTTTCTCTCGTAAAAATAATTCAATTTACATAAAATTTTGTGAAAGTATACCTATTTTTACATTTAATAAGCATGCTTTTTATGGAAATTGAGAAATAAAATATTTTCGCGATATTTATATTTTTCGAACAAAAAAACCAAAATGGGTTATTTTTCATGAAACCGCTTAAAATTGAGAAAAAACATAAAAATAACTTTTCGAATTACGTATTTTTCAATATTATTTATGATTTTAATTTTTTTTTTAATTATTTTTGTTAACAATTGATTAAATTGTAATGATAGAATTTACTTTAATGTAATATTACTTAAGTTGAATGAATTTAAATAAAGAAAGCGGAGACCATCTTGGAACTTAAGTTTTTCAATGCACCATACCGTATTGAAAGTCGTAAGCCAGCATTAAGACTCGATGGCCCAGTGCGCATTTCTTTTAACGTATATTTTACTATTTTTTCATTAAATAAATAGTAGAACGATGAGTAACCTGTTTTAGGTACATTTTAATAAAATAATTTGAATGCATAATTATTAAGTAGAACAACGTGAGAAATTATAAAATTTTAATGAATTTTAAATTTTTTGCATTGAGGTTGTTCTTTTTCTGCATCAATAAAACTTTCAAATTCCGAAGGATCTTCGAGATTATTGACATCTTCGAGCTCTTCAATTCCAATATCAAGACTCTTTGCTGGCTCTTTATCAATAATCTCTTCTGAGCTACTCTCTATTTAAGCAGTTTTCATGACAATTTTGAACTGTCTGGGATAAAATGGGCATGAGTCTACTTAGATGTTCGTTCCAGCCCCATGGCATAGCTTTTTTGTTATCGGGGTCGTTGTCCAAACACCCAAGCCAAGTTTGCAATTGGTAATCAACTCTATAGCAGTGTTGTGCATCTGCTCCTGCAGTTGGGGGAAATTTTTCCAATTTGAAAGTAGATTTGTTAGTTGCCAGTTGGTAATGCTCAAATCTTAATTGATTTATTGACATATCAATCCTCAACTCTCGACTCTTCAATCTCAACTATCGGCTCTCGAATATCGAATTTCCACTCATATCACACACGTCCCAAATGGGACAATGCGTTACCACCCTCACTGCAAAACCTCTAAAACGTAAGAAAATTTTACCCCATCGGAAAGCTTTCCGTTCACTTATTCTAAATCAAAACACCCCATGTAAATCCGTCCACGTTTATTACCCTAAAACTAGTACTCTCAGGCGCCCAGACACAAAGTTTTTTAGTCGGGGGTTTTTGAGTTGATAAAAGTTATATAAAAAGAGGTATACTTTCACAAAATTTCATGTAAATTGAATTATTTTTACGAGAGAAAAAAATAAAAAATCGATTTCCTGCCATATTTTTGGAAAAATTGAGGTTATGATTAAGAATTTGAAAAGTATCTCGATTACAACCCCAGTAATTCTTAATCAATGGTGTCTTAATATGATCCTCCGGCACTGAAATATAATAAGAATGGACTGATCGTTTTTTCTTCAAAAATGGCACGCATTTTGAACAGACTGTGAAAGCCCTACATTTCGTACAACAGTATACAGATTCATAATATATTATTATTTGTCGATTAGAAACACTAAAATAGTATTACATTAAATCAAAATTGTTTTTATTAACATAAAAATTAATTTTTAATATTACTGAAAAATGTGTTTCTCTGCAGATTTGATGTCAAATATTATTGAGCTTGTAAGAGATAGACGTATATAAGCAATATATTTGTCTGAATTTTTATGTCAATTCTAATGCATTCCAATTAATACAGCCGTACTGGTTCCAAAATTGGTTACAGTTCAGCGTACATTTTGAGCTTGAAAGCGACGAACTGATTTTAATAAAACATTGTGCCATTTTTGACTATAGGAATTAGATAGGATGGCTCAGTCCATTCTTATTATATGTCAGTGGCCTCCGGTCATTATTGACGGAACTACCCCGCTGTAAATAAAGTTAAAAAACTTGGCTTTAAGCCTGAATCAGATTACGAGACAGCGACAGCAACAGCGGTAGCAGCAGCAAAGTAAAAACTAGTTTTGTTGTCGGTTATGTCAGATTGTATGTATTGTAGCAGCGCAAGGCGGCAGACAGGAGATTATGACGTTTCCTATGGGAATAACAGAATTTTCCACGCTGCATATGAAATTTGAGATGACTCGGCACGACAGCACGGACGTTTGTGCTGCTGTCTCTCAATCAACTGACCGTTCTGAACTAACGAAAACAATTTGCTGCTACTGTGTAATTTAATTGAGACTTAATTCAGGCTTAAAGGCACTTTCACATAAAAACCGAAAACCGAAAAACTCAATTTATTCCACTTTAAAACAAGATTTTCGCTCCAATGATTAATAAAATCATGGGAAATAGGATAAACTAATAATTTTACTAATAAAATAGAATATTTATTTCAGATTTTTAAGAAAAACACAACTTTTATCTTTTTTCGGCCGAAAAACGAAATTTCGGTTGCATCTGTCAATTTCATTTCGGTTTCCACAAAAGAATTCTCTCAAGGAACACAAGAAATCTATGGAAACCCGTCTGGACGAGCAAAAGGATGCTTTTGAGGAACAAAAGAATTCTTTGGAATCCCGGTTAGATGAGCAGAAGAAATCTATGGAAACCCGCTTGGACGAACAAAAGAGTTCTCTGGAGAATTGTCTAGAAACTGGTTTAGAAGATCAGAAAAATTTTCTAAAAAGTTCTTTAGAAGAACAAAATTTGAAAATTGAAGGAATTGAGCACGAATTTCAACAAAAGGTTTTGGAAGTTCAACAAAATGTCACCGAGCAACTTGAAAACGTTAAAGCAGATCTGGAAAGATTAAAGCATCGTCAGCCTCTAAACGTAGCAGCTGAAATATCCGGTGCAGGTAGAATGAAGCCTCCAACATTTGATGGACAATTCGAGGCAGCTTCAGAGGTAAATGGATGGAATGAAGAAGACAAAGCTATAGTTCTGGTGTTAGCACTTCGAGGTCCTGCGTCAGAACTCTTACAAACTGTTCCGATTGAAAATCAACGTAATTACTCTTCATTAGTACAGACGATAGAATTACGTTACGGAGATGAACACATGCAGCAAGTATATCGCTTACAGTTACGCAACAGGATGGATTCAAAAACATGGCGAATCACTACAACAACTGCAGGCAGATGTAGAAAGATTAGGTCATCTTTCATACTCCAGCGTGAATGCGGATTTTCTCAATGAAGTGGCGACGGAGGCATTTGTGAACGCTATTGCAGATCAAAATTTACAACAAGCGTTAAGTCTAGCAGGAAAGAAATCAACAGCAGAAGCACTAGCCTATGCATTAGCGTATGAATCCGCCAGACAAGCATCACGGAGTGCAGTACGAGTAAGAGAAATTTCAGTGGAAGAATGTACTTGTAACAGAGTGCAATGATCACAGAGTACGCCTTCACGTGGTGTCCTTCGATGCTGGAATTGTAATAGATCAGGGCACCTTCAAAGAGACTGCAGAAAACGTCGACGATTGGAGTCACCTGAAGAAGAAGGGAAAGAAGAATGCTAAAGATGTCGAGCCAGGGAACAACCTATTCGTGGAGAGACTAGATATCAAGCCGCGACTAGTCGCATCAGCTCAACTGTTGAGCAGTCGAAAACCAACTTTGTAGGGCAGAAGTTGGTTGGTGGAATTGACAGCCCCGAAGTCATCATTCAAGTAGGTCAGTTACAGAGAAATAATAGCAGTCTTGTTATATATGGAAATATAGCAAAAAATGACTGCGCAGTCACTATCGATGCTGGAGCTTCAAGATCAATTATTAGAGCTGATCTTGTTAAGAACAAATGGCTTCACATCACCACCAAATATCTACTAAGAACAGCAACTGGAGCAGCAGCACGGGTGTTTGGAGAGATAACTTTAGATGTTCCACTAGGCGAACTACTATTTCCTCATACTTTCCTGGTTTCAGACATAATGGATGAATGCATTCTTGGAATAGACTTCATGGCCACATACAAAATAAATCTGGATGTCGGAGAGCATATTCTCTTTTATATGGGAACATAGAAATACCTATGAAACTAGGAGAAGGAGCAGATCATCCTGCAAAAGTAAGGACGATGCAACACATCCGAAAATGAGGTACAATTAAAAGAAGTTGCTATAATTGGAAATTGTGAACCCGTTTACCAAATCGTCAATTTGGATAATGGTAATAATGTCAAGGAGACAAACCCTATACCAGCTACTACCCAACAGGTTCAGAAACTTCTTTCGTCCAGTGACTTAAGTGAACAACAACACAACGATGCCAAAGAGGTGATCGATGAATTTTCGGAATTATTTGCAATGAATGATGATGACTATGGTAAAACAAATCTTGTCCAGTATTGGATCGATACAGGAGATTCCAGGCCCATTCGACAGACACCACGAAGATTGCCATTAGCCAACAACCAGAAGTGTCAGACATGATGAACTCCATGAAGAAACATGGAATAATAGAGGAATCCAACAGCCCTTGGACATCGCCGGTTGTTCTGGTTAGGAAGAAGGATGGCAGCACCCGATTTTGTGTAGACTACCGCCAACTAAATAACGTGATGAGAAAAGATAACTATCCACTACCAAGGATTGATGACACGTTGGATACCCTTTCCGGAGCGCAATGGTTTTCCACGTTGGATTTAAAGAGTGGTTAGTGGAAATACATCCCGAGGACCGAGAAAAAACTACTTTCTCAGTTGGCAGTGGTTTATGGCAATTCAAAGTAATGCCATTTGGGTTATGTAATGCTCCAGCCACATTTGAACGACTAATGGAATGTGTTCTACGTGGTTTAACCTGGAAAACATGTCTTGTCTACTTGGATGACATAATAGTAATCGGAAGGACATTCAAGGAACATAAAAACAACTTACGGGACGTACTTCAAAGACTCAAAGATGCGAAATTGAAGCTCAGTGCGAGTAAATGTGCTCTATTCAAAGATGAAGTTAAATATTTAGGGCACATAGTTTCATCACAATGAGTAAGAACCGATCCAAAGAAGATAGAACCCGTCAAAAATTGGCCAGTTTCAAAGGAAAAACATCAATTACGGAGTTTTCTTGGTTCAGCTACCTACTACAGGCGATTCGTGAAAGGTTTTGCAGATATAGCAAGAAGCCTACATTAACTTACAGAAAAGGGAAGGCCGTTCATATGGTCGGATAAATGCAACGAAAGTTTTGAAAATTTGAAGCAACAGCTCTGTGAAGCTCCAGTACTTCACTATCCAAAGCTGGGAAAAACATTTATATTAGACACGGATGCCAGCAATGAAGGTATTGGTGCAGTGCTTTCGCAGGAGGACAATGGTCAAGAAGTTCCAGTAGCTTACTATAACAAAGCACTTTCAAAATCAGAGAAAAATTATTGTGCTACAAGAAAAGAGCTACTTGCCATTGTAAGTTCAACAAAAAATTTTCATAAATATCTCTACGGGAAGAAATTCATCCTTCGCACCGACCATGCAGCACTCAAATGGTTTCTGCAGTTTAAGAACCCTGAGGGACAAGTGGTGAGATGGATAGAGCGACTCCAGTCTTATGATTTTGAAATCCAAGACCGAAGAGGTCGTATCCATGGAAATGCAAACGCCCTTTCACGAGGTCCATGCAAACTTGAATGCAAACATTGCGCCCGGGTGGAAGAAAAAGAAACAACAGCAACTATACAGTTGGTAACCGTGGAACCATCTACAGGTTGGAACAACGAGGACCTGAGAATAGCGCAACGAGAAGATCCGGACCTATTATCGCTTGGAAAGAAGACATGGAAAGATCAGACTGGAAGGATATTTCGGAATGGAGCGAGAAACTGAAAAGTTACTGGGCTCAATGGAACTCTCTTTATGTTGAATGTGGACTCTTCATGAGATAGGTCGAAGTCGAGGTCGGAGTTCTGCTAGTGCATTGTATCTTTTGTAGCTGTATGTAATTTCTCCCTCAATGAATAGATCTTCATATTCGTGTCATTTGCGTCTTTCGCGCTATTCTTTGGCCCTCAACTCGATAATATCTTAGTTTCCTCCCTCGTTGGTTGTTTTCCTCCTGATTTGGCAACTTTTCGTTTCGTTGACTTCTATTTTATGGCTGGAGGTATCCTTGCATAAAGGTTACTTTAACGGCTTCATAAACCACTTCACTTTTCAACTAAGTGGGGGATATTGAGTGCCAGATGGCGAAATAGTACGTGATTGCTGGGGAAAATGTTGTATCTGTCGAAAATTTCAACACGGCAGTATGCTTTGTCATAAATTGACTATCGAATTTTCGATAAATTATCACTATGTATTTTCGCAAACGAATTCTGTCGGAAGCTAAAAAATGTAATTATTATGAAGTAAGATGGATTGAAAAAGGTGTTTATTTTCTTTTATTAAAATTTTCATTACCTTATTAACATGTTCTTGATTATTCGAAAGGTCTGGACCTACTTACAAATATAAAATAAAAAAGAGGCAGCGAACTGATAAATTGGAGTGCAATAAGACAGGAACTGTGCGAAAAGTAAAGGTATTCAGTTCGCTTGAGCGAGTCATTGCTTTGACGAGTATGGTTACAGCAGTTGTTGGTCTTCCAGGGAACGATTTTGGCGTTGAAGAATCTATCACAAGTGATCACCTTACCGATAATATTGGCGATATCACTGTAGATAATATATATAGTAATAAAATCTATCCATTTTATTGCTTTAGACAGCTTTTTTGAATTAATTTTTCATTTATGTAGCCACTTGAGTCTGTTAAGATTTCTGAAAATGTCATATATATATTCGAAAATGCTTGTCGATCGAAAATTCTAGTAGAACATCCTGCCAATGAACATTTTCGATGCGACTGTCGACAGAACTTCATATCGAAAGTGATACAGCAACATCTTGCCCCTGTTATTAATTTAGTAGCAGCTTGGTGTTTATTGATAGTCCGTTTTGAAAGTTTATAATAGGACTGAGGAGATAGTAGGCGTAATTTGCTTTTTAGATGACGGTCTTGCATAATTAATTGAAACGAAGAGTTCATTGAAGCTCATGCCAAAATATTTGGCTTTATGGCAGGGCTTGATTTTGCCTCCTTTTATGTCAAGCTCTGTCGCATTTGCATTGGCGGCCTTATTAGAGGGGTTCTGGATGCAGACAAGTTCGAATTTTTGTGTGGGTATTTTTATTCCCTAGTTTCTTTTTTTAATAGGAATCAAGCTTATTTAGGTGGAGATTTACCTTGCTTGTTGCTGCTTTTGTGCAAATTCACTTAGCGTAAGTTAGGGAGTCATCTCCATAGAGAAGAGTTGTGGAGTTTACGTTTGCCGGTTGGTCCGAAGTGTAGAGCTTAAAGAGAATCTGGCCGAGGATAGAACCTTATGGGAATAGGTTTTGAAGGTGATTGGTGTTTTTCGATCTCTGCATAGAATTTCCTGCAATACAGGAAACTGTAGATTATTTTGTTTATAGGGGTTGGCATTCCGAATTGGATTAATTTCTAGGTTAACCCGTTTTACTAAACTGAGTCGAATGCTATCTTTATGTCTAGGAAGTAGCATACAGTGTATTCTATTTTATTCTGAGCATAGCTAACATCTGTGTGAAATTTCAGTAAAGGATATAGGCTTGAGTGTTGTGACTTGAAGCCGCTCATGCGATAGGAAATTGGTGGTGGCTTTTTGTAATTGAACGAGATTTCTCTTTGGGTTGGAAAGATTTCTGGGGTTCGGTTACACTTTACATATACTTGGAGCTCTCTAAATATTTATCTTGTTCGAAAGCAGTTAATTTTTCTTCATAGAATTGTAAAAAAAATATTACCTTTTTACTTAAATGTCGTCAAATTAGTTTTTCTGCGTACTTCTAGAGATCTAAACATATATTAGTTCTGCAGCTCGGATATTCCACAATGGAAAACTGTTACTTTTCTCGAGTAATATGTTAACGCTTGTGAAATTCTCTTTAGAGTAAACTACAGTATACACTTATATACTATATATAGATCTATTTTTTAAGTTTACCGAAGATTTTCTGCGAATCAAACTAACTGGTTGCGAACAAAATCACGGCGGTCTTAAGACTGAATTTCGTTTTCTTTAGTTCTAAAATTCTGATAATTAAAACTGCTTACCTAATCATAGTTCCCACGTTAAGTTTTGATAAGCTTTTTACTAATTTGGATTTTTCTGTTTACTTTGCAGGTAAGTGTGGGACTGTGGAGAATTTCGTATTGGAATTTTATTTATGTCGGGACTGTCTAGACCTGTAATGGAAGCTCTGTATTCTGTATTAAGATGAGGTAACGTAATTTGCACGGACTTAGTTCGTTATTCAAAACACATTATTTCAGATATCATTCACAAGTTCTTCCTTTATTTCTTTATACTGTTTACTTTTATAAAATTCACAAACAATTATAAAATCAACTCTACTTTAGTTATCGCTTGTACTGTACTGCTAATTATCGCAATCCAAATAGTTTACTACGTTCACTTTACTGTCTGAGATAAGACTTGCCACCTGGCTGTATTAAGTTCCTTATTTTTACCCTACAAATTGTCCTAGAGCCTTCCCAAAAATTCTATTCAAGAAGAATTGGTACTCCGAATCCAAAGTTATTTATTTCCGTACTTTATAGATTTTGCCTGCCCTTTTCTGTAGTACAACTCTCCGAAAGTTGTTTATGTCCGTACTTAATTAGTCATTCCACACGAAGTATATAGATGTCGCTTCCCTTTTCTATACATATGTAGTAATAGTGGGTGCATATAACATATTTTAAGTTTTATTGTACCAGTACCTAGCAAATAAAAAAATTGAATGGAAGAATTTATTCTAGTTTTTCGTAATATTTTGCCTCTGATTATGAAATGTTGCATACTTTTCAAATAAATTTACACAGATAATCTTTTGCTTTGGTGTCTCTTTAATTTTTCGGCATCTCGTTCACCTCACCGTTATCATCATGTATCAAAGAGAGTTATTGCACATAGGTATTCTCTCCACTTGACCATCACCTTTTATACCTTGGTAGGTGGTTGGAAATCTTAATGTGTACAAGGCATTAATAAAAAAATAATTTTTAGATTAAATACGAAGCATTCCTTTGAGGGGTACCCATAATAAATAATGAATAACTTTCATTACATTTTTGACACATTTCCCTCACGCAATAAATATTTAATTTGAAAGGAGCTCAGGCCGTATCTCGAAATTGTGTTTGGAATGCTTTAAATAGTCTAGCACACCCGGTAAACTTGGGAAAAGTTCTTGCTGAAGAAGTCCGTCCAGCCTATAAAAGTGATTTATTATTTTGAATAATTCACAATTTACATTAATATGTGTGTTAAGACATTTGTGTTTTGAATGTAGTAAATATATTACATTTTATTTAATATAAAAAAATAAAAAAATGAAAGAATATAGTATAAAATTAAGTCAAGTTATAATTCTCATATATTTAATATTAAGCTTTGCGAACTATTCAACTGCAACGGGATTAAACAGTACTTATGAGTGTCAATGTCATAGGATATTTTAATCTATTTTAATTGATGGGATTTTATTGAAGGACGTGTGGCAAAAAATTAAAAAAATTGTAGTAAATATTAGAAATGGTGTTCGTAGTTATGAATACAGTTTTCCCTTGAGCACATCTCGTCAGTTTTGTGACGTCGACATTATTTCAATAGAGAATTTTTGTTCCTTAATACCATAACTCGTGCG
Organism: Dioctria rufipes; assembly: GCA_963924295.1. Lineage (NCBI taxonomy): Eukaryota > Metazoa > Arthropoda > Insecta > Diptera > Asilidae > Dioctria > Dioctria rufipes. Next base: position 278,522,744 of record OZ002740.1, on the reverse strand, counting down.
CTAATTTTAAGTACATATAAGGTAAAGAGGGGCGAGAGCATTTGAGTTGTGGGGTGTAGAAATTGCACATGATAATTTACTGCATCATCAGGTTGTAGTACTGAGTCCATCGACATCTCCTTCGATTGTTGAACTTCGACAATCGATAAATACGTGTTGATTACAGTTTTTTTTTACTTTGTTACAGGTTAAAGGGTACGTTATATATTTTTTTCCATATAAACTCTGAAACTCCCTTTCACTCCTTTAGGGGTTCAATTTTAAATATCAGGAAAACCGGTTTTAATAATTTTGTTATTATTATTTATTTTAGTTATTTTATTTCGCTCCTTTATAGCTACATTCGTGTTCAATGCTCTAGTGATTCATATAGTCTGATTCCTTGTAGAGAATAATATTCCTGTATGCAGTACTCGCACTTCAAATCGAGCTCATCTTTACACCCTTCAAATACTTTCGGCCGTACAGTTAAATCCATGCTGCTTTTTTATTCGAATTGTACGAATGTGGAACATTAAACAATCCTCTGTCCTCTGTCCGAAAATAGGCAGTTTTACTATTTTTTTTATTATTTTTGTATAAGTACTCTCCTTTTTAAACTAGTTCCAAGCTTATTTATCATAATCGATATTTGAAAGTATATGTTGCAATTGCAACTCATCAATAACATGCGGTACAATATGTACTAGTCAATACAATTTAGTTTATCGCATTAAACAATTGATTCGAACTGTACTGCCATCCATACCGCTTAAATGCTGCTAATGAAACTTTACTTTAATGATGATTTCGAACGGGAGATCTAGATTTGACCTTGCTTCGAGGCGTGCTTTTACCTCTACTCTAGATATGCTTCGTGTTCTGCTCTCCGATCGGGGAAGATACAATCGAGTTGTGATTGCAAACACTCTTGAAGTCTAGATGTGGTTTTATGTAAGAAGAAGATTATTCTTGTAAAATTTATTTTGTTTTAACTCTGCAAAAATGGAAAGCGAAGATATTGATGGTAAGAATTTAAAATACAATAAGCAAAGCAATTTGCATTATTTTTACCCCAACCATTACCGTCTTTATGTTCCAGGCCATGACACAAAGCGATTTTTTTTTTTTTTTTTTACTTACAAAAGTACGAAATCGTACTACTTTAATACATTCAAAGAATTTGATGTCACGGCCTGGAACATAAAAACGGAAATGCCCCAACTCAATGTGGGAGTCGGTTTTTACAATCTAACAGAGCAACCTCGAATATCACTTCACTTTACAGAGTTGAAAAATGCTCTTTTCGCTCTTTCTGCGATCATTTTTTTTTTCATTCGGTCGGACCATTGCCATCTTTATGTTCCAGGCCGTGACATGAAATTCTTTGAATGTATTACAGTAGTACGATTTCGTATATTTTTGCAAAGCAAAATCACTCTTTGAATGTATTAGAGTAGTATGATTTCGCACATTTGCAAGTAAAAAAAAAAAAACAAAATCGGTTTGTGCCATGGCCTGGAATATAAAGACGGCAATGGTCGGACAGGAGCGTGCTGGAACTTCTAGTACATGTGAAGTGGATTTACTACACCTTATCTCTTAGAATTGTTTACTACACGCCAACTCATTTCTACTACACTTTTGAGAATTATGGAAAATAAGCAATAAATATTTAATTAAATTACCAATCAAGAAATTTTTCGATATATCGTCGCCTGAAAATTACATATACATATAAAATACATAAAATACAAGGTATTCACATTACGAACCACGTTCCGCAATTACTGACGAAATACCGTGAAAATGTATAGGAATGCACGGTACAGAGAACACAATACTCTCTGCGCTCTCCCTGTCTTTCCTATAGAAATGTATATACATACATTAGTCACGAAATTACGTCACAGGACATGTGCCAAAATTTTAATGGGAATACCTTGTCTTTTATATACCTTGGGTTTACCACATCCGCCAAATTTGACATTTTGAGTTACATAAGTACGGTTTTTGAGATTATTACTGAAGTTGAATTAAATGTTTTAATCAGCTTTTCTCTAAGTTATAGGGTTTTCCAATAAGAGGTGTTATTTTAATTAGCCCGCTATTTCGGTAGATGTCACTTTTGGAGCTGTCATATTTTGACATTTGACAAGTAGAAACTACGCGATTAATAAAAATGGAACGATACACAATTCAACAACGCATTGAAATTATTAAAATTCACTATAAAAATGGTGAAAATGTGGCAGAGACGGTTCGTAAAACTCGAAAAATTTTGGGTCGTCGTGAAGCACCTTGTGGTGCCTTATCAAGCCTTCCCCGGCTCCCTCACTAATCAGGGAACTGGGCCGGGTGTCTACTTTCCTGAGGCTGAGTTTGGAATGGAGTATTCACTGGGACCGAAGCCCGCCGTAGGTGTTGCCACCTCGAGTATCGGGTCTCTTATCAAAGCGGATGTTCATAGGAATCATCAGCAGAAAATGGAGAATCTGAGTACTTGTAGGTGTACAAAACTGTTTCTTGATGGGCTCAGTGGGAATACCTTCAATTTTCTCATGGGGCTCGGAAGGAAACAATGAAATGGTTGGCATCATCATCGGCCACAGTTCACTTCATGCTCATCTAACAAGGATGGGAGTTCTTGACAGCCCTGAGTGTCTGTCCTGCCTGGAGGGAGAGCCTGAGACAACTGAACACTTTTTGTGTGAGTGTTCGGCCTTCTCCCGGAGCAGACTGGATACTCTATGGCCTGCCTTCTATCTGTAGATGAGCTGAAAAACTTTCCTCAGCAAGACCTGATGCGCTTCATTAAGAGGACAAGAAGGTTCTGGTGAGTGGGCTTCTAACAGGTCAGCACAATTGGCCGCTATGGTCTCTGTGCTTGGGATGGGTTTCTCCTGTTCCCCTGCCTCTATAAAAAAAAAATCCCAAAATTACCTTTTTACATATAGGGCAAAACAGTATTTAGGCGACGATATATGTTTCATAAAAAAATTCTTAGTTTTTCAAAAGTTTGAAAATTGATGATCATATGATTATCCCGAGCTTTTGTGGGAAAATATTAAAATAAAAATAGTAAGGAAAAATTTGTATGTGAGCCAAAGCAATTTGCAAAAATTGTGATCAGAATGAAATAGACACCTTCAATACAAAGTCCTACGTGTTTCACTACGAATACAGGTATTATTATCCCCACAAAAGTGGTGAGATATTATAATAGCAGGCACATTAAAGATTTAATATAATCTGCTTTGAAATTTTCTTTCCCTAGTGGGAATATGTAATTAAATAAAAGTGTAGATGACTTATGTATACTACATAATTTATTATTAATAGTTCTCATCATTTATTCCTACTAAATTTAATAAAGAATTCTTTTTGGTTAGTTGCAATCAGTTCTGTTTTATTAAAATTACTTAATTTAGCAATGATACGTGAAGTTCGTGTAACTTAAAAGTATAATAAATATTTTAATTTTGTTATTTTTTTTGTTATGAAGATTTATAATTTTATATGTAAACTGGTTTTTGAAATGAAATTTTTCAATAAAATCTCTATTTTTTTAAATATCTATAAATATTTTAATAAAATTTCCTAAAAATTCGTTCAGTTTTCTCATTAGTCGTTAACTGCGATTTAACAATTCAATTTTTCAACAATTAAATGAGTTATCGTTACCAAAATTTGTACTTATCACCTTCTGTTTATGAAATGATCACATCAAGCTAAGAATGATTAATAAAACAGTACTTAGTACCTATCTACAGAAAATTTTCAATTAATCTTAGTGGAAGTCATTTACTACACTTTTACTTACTACACTTTTGTATTCGAATTTACTACACTTTCAACACAATGAGGTTCCAGCACTAAATCTTACAGAGAGGAACTTGAAAATGTCATTCGAACAAAAGTTCTAGAGTTGTCCCTAAATATTGGGTTACAGGTTTATTTCTTACTCTAGCAAATATACTCTTATGTTAGCGACAATAAGATGCTTATGCATATGTATATGATTAAGGTTATGCAGGGGCGTGGCGTGGACTTGGGACGAGGGGAAGCCATCAGATTATAATTTTACCAAAGCGTTAAATAACCAAGCACTCAAATGTTATTGTATCAGTTCTAATAAATTATATATACTCCTATCGATAGCTGCTTTTTAAGAACGCCAGGAATTAATTTTTGAAGAAAATAGGCAACTGCAAAAGTGAACTGCGTTGACTGTGCGAAGAGAAAGATGAAGCCACGAAACATATCATATGTGAGTATCCCGCACTTGCAACTTGGTTGAAAATCATTGGAGAAACATCTTTCCAAATAAGGTTTGCGAGCTAACCCCAAGGGCACGAGCTCGTAAAAGTGATAGATCTAACTTAACCACTCTGGGAGGACACTATAGATCAACTCTGGTCGCTATGTCCGCAGAGTCATAGTGGATTAGTCTCCCCTGCTTAACTCTAAGCTTAAGCACCGACGATCGAGAACGTAAGAGTAGGCATAAATTGTAATTTTTAGCACCTTGCTTTCAAATTAAAATAAAAGGAATTATAGAAATGATTGTAGTAAGATCGCAATGTACCTACTTGAATATGTATTATACACTCTGTTTCAATCAAAGCTGTAAACAAATTAAAAATTTTTCGTTTTCTCGAAAACGAAAACAATGATAAATGGTTTTCACAATTTGGAGAGATACTCAAGAGTATTCTAACGTATTGGGTAAGGTGTCTAGTAATAACGGTATTTGAGCTCTGTAAATGAGATTCACAGAATTTGCAAAATACGAAATGGGAAAATTTCAAATTCGTTTATAACAGAGCGTATTATGAAACAGAGAGTACTAATCGTTGCCTGCACGAAACTGATAATTTAATCTTTTGAGATTTAAGCTCATTCTTGAAAAGAAAAACCGGGAAGATCTTATACATTGGTAAAATAATATAGATAAGATTTTTACAGCATAACAGAATTTAGATTTGATTTTCTTGAGTTACATATGAGTATGGCAGATAAAAATAGCCAAAAAAGCAGATTCGCGATTATAGCATGACGGCGACAAATAAATTCGAAATAAGCTAAATTCAATTATCTATAATTACTCATTTGCTTATTTAGATCCAACTGCTCGATTTTGTAATCAATATCATATTTCAAGCCATCTCTTGCCTAAAGTAATATTCCTCTATCCAACTTGAAATTTCCCCCAAGAATTTACAATTTTCCCTCGCCCGCGCGGGCTAAACATATTTGCCAGCCAACAACCGAAGTACGTCCTAACCGTCCTACCTACATGAAATCGATGGAAGCACAATTAAAAACACCTCCAGGTGAAACAAATATAGCGTTGATCTCTCATAAGAGAAATGTATCGATCCATACGAATGAAATTATCCTAATACATGCTACCAGTATAGCAGTGTTTGTAGGCCCAAAACCCTCGAGAATACTTCACAAGCTATGAAACAGACTCCCTCCTTATCATATGCGAGCCCCTTCGGAGTAAAATGGTAAGGTTACTTTGTAATCAAAACTAATTTATTATTTTGTTAAGTAAGGTATACAGGAAGTGTAGCCTTTGGGAAGGTAAGGAACCAAGCTGGAGGTTACAAGAAAACTATTTTCCTGTATGTAGTTTAGGCTCTATAGCATATATAAAGTCAATGTTTGACATTTTTCCATAAGCATCAATATAGAAAATTTTAGAGAACGGACTCACAACGCATACATATAGATCTCTCTTTCATGGCTTGGGAAGTATTCTCGAGGATTTTGGTAGGCCCCATAGAAGGATTTTTTAATTGCATCCCTTCCTTAGGGTAGGCCATTTCTTATTGAGCGTAGCTACACTGTAAGTGATGGTCGAGTATCAGAGATGTCTGACGTCATAAGTAAACTCCTGACGAGTTCGAATGCCACACATTTTGTTGGAAGTTGTTCGATTGCTGATGGAAGCAGAACTGCAAACCTCCTCCTCACGCAATGGTGTCGATTGCTATATCAATACCAGAGCCCAAATGTGTCCGAATGTTATACTTTTCATTGTATGTTGTTCGACTGCTTTGTTTTTGATTGTTTTATTCAAAGGGAAGTAATTTTATAACGCTTCTCTTCGATAGTTTACAGCGAAAGACATATAAAAAGGATTTAGGGAAAATATTTTTGAATGAAAATATTTTGAAGAAATTTTTTGTCGTAATTTTTTTTTTTAATTTTTATTTATTTTAATTATATGAAATCGGAAAACCTAAGGGAAGCTATGCTTCCCTTGCTTCCAAAGACGCCACACCACTGGTCACGGGCGTTGCCAGGATTTTGTGTAAGATGGTGCATATGAAAATAATTATTTATATCAAAACATGTACCAAAAGTGTTTCACAGTTTCGTTTTTTTTTTTAATGAGAATAGTCAAATATCATTTTCTAAATTATCCCTCTTACAAATCTTACATGACTTCTCTAATTTGCTAATCGTGGAACCCTTAATTATTGGCATTTTAGTTCTGTTCAAGAAAGAATTTTTTGGGATTCTCCGGTATATAGCAAAAGCTAAAAAATGTTCTAATTTATTATTTCATTACACAACCCATTAATTTTTGGTGACAAGTTTCAAGTCTTGGTTTGACTCATCAATAATAATAAATAATATATAAAAAATTGTTTTTTTCTATTTTTCTCAAACTTTTCATTTCTTTCTTCTTTTTTTTAATTTTTTTCATTTGTTTTTCAAATCACCCAATTTCGCTATTTGGGACCTGTTGATGAGTCAAACCAAGACTTGAAACTTGTTACTAAAAACTAATGGATTGTGTGATGAAATAACAAATTAGAACATTTTTTAGCTTTTGCTATATACCGGAGAATCCCAAAAAATTCTTTCTTGAACAAAATTAAGTTTAACCCGGTAAAAAGTACAAAAGAGTAATCTTTTTATTTATTTTAGTTCTGAAAAATATTTTAACTCCTTAAAATTAGTCACGGAATATGTTTTCTACTATAAAATTGACTATCATATATTCTAATTCTAACTTAAATTTGATTTTCAAACCTTAAATTTTTCAGTAATATGTTAATAATTAACTACAAGCAATTAATATCATATATTATTATTTGTAAATACCACAAAGGATATTTTCAAAAAAATATTCCACCAGAAACTAACAAAATTTAAAATCAGTTCAACAAGATTATGCTTTTTTGGAGCTTTTTGGTAAAAATTAATTACATACACCAATTGCAAATATATAAATAAATTGATAATAATAAAATGAAAGCGAAGTAAAAACATACTAAGTGTATGCTTAACTTTACTTATATTATTAGAACTACATAATAATTTACTGAGCTCTTTTTGTAAAGAAATTATTAGAAACGAAACAAAAACCATAATTATCTGTAAATAGAAATTATATATAAAATACGGTACCTAATGTTTGGAAATTGTAATAATTTTCTGCTTTCTAAATGAAAACATGAGAAATATTTATGTAGGGTAGGATGGGGCTGCAAGTGCCACTTTTTGAATTGTCATCCACATATCATAAATTTTTAGGTCAAATTATATGATAATTTTAACATACGGTCTTTAAGGTTTCATGTACCAATTCCAAAAAATATATATGCAATGCAAAAATTTTTTATTATTTTAATTGCGGGTAAAAAGTTCCACCTGTTGCAACCTGGTAAGGAAGAATAAAAAAGCGGAATCTATAACGTTGTTATCGATATTTATTCATAACCTCAAAAATAATCATAAATATTCAATACAGACGGGCATTCCAATTTAATATGATAGTCTAACCTTATTTTAGTTGCATCACTTTAAAATGTTATTTTTATATTTACTTTTTGGAAAATATTTGTAGCCGCATTGCAATTCAGGTTGTTATTAATATTTAACCAGATAACTATAACTTTTAGTCTTTGTTATCTGCCTTATACCTAAAATTTACCCCCACGGTACTTTTTACCCCGAACGGTACAAGAAATGTTTTTAGATAGAAAATAATGACAACAAAACATTTATAGTTTTAAGTAGTATCAGAGTGCTCTAAAGAAAATAGCAATATAAAGGTCCTTACTTGACTTAACCATGATGAGCACATTCAGAAAGAAACTGAAATGTCCGACATGATGTTTTTTTTTCTTTTTGCCAAATTAATAGCACTATTACATGTGCGCTTTTACCTAATGTCTGGCAGCGACTGCCTATGTGGCAAAATTACCCCACGCCAAGTGCATTCATTGCACCCCCCCCCCCCCCCCCCCTTATACTACGAGATATTAAAGATGGCAATTTTTACCCGCGGCACTTTTTACCCGCGGCACTTTTTACCCCACCCAACCCTACATAAAAACAGAAAAAAAACTATGCATATTCGTGAAAGCTCTTTTCAATATTTGTATGAATTTAGTAAAAGCTCTCTTTCATACTTTTCAATCCGTTGCAAAACAGAATAAAATTCTGAATTCACGAAAAAATTTATCACAGTATGTGGCTGATGCTCGGAACTTTTTAAATTTATCTTTTACTTTCATTAAATGTAATCACATCAAATTTACATATAATCCGCGCAACGATAAATGTGCTATCAAGGTCAGGGAAATTTCAGGTTGTCGTTCTATCAATTTAATCTGAGAAATTTTTTTGTAATTTTTCCATTTAATCTAATCAGTTATAAGATGATATTTTTACTGTACCGCTGGAAATACGCTACAGACATTCCTTGGTCTGGTCTTTGATTACACAAAATCCCTGATTAAACTTTATCTTATAACCTTTTGCGATATTACCTACTAATGAAGCTGATTTATTAATTTTTTTTTGAGAAATCATAAAGATTTCCCTTGAAATATTTCTCTAAGACAACAAATCTGAAATCCCAACAAGAGCAAGGGTACACAATCTTTACGTTGCAACAGCTAGTAGTATTTTTATTGTAGCTCCGTACATAGTTCGTCTATACTAGAACTCGTCACTGATCAGTTGCAGGGTATTCAACTTAACCTACAATCTTAAAATGAAGAAATTGGCAACTTAGTAAAACTTTTAAATTGCCATAGGGAAAGTTAGAAGAAGAATTTTCCCTAATTCTTCAGCAAATTTCAACTTGTAGTGACGTATTGAATATTGACCTGGTATTGCTCCGCTTAGTGAAGTGAATGACACACTAGTCAAATCAACGAGTATATTCTGTGGAAGAATATTATAGAAGACCAATATTCATTTCTTCTTTAAATTCAATTATGATATCATTGAATCAACGCTTTTCTGCACTACTGTAGCTTCACTCCCGAAATATGAAATTGCTATTGAAGCAAGAGCTCATAAAAATTGTTTCAAAAATAGAGGACTTATATGGAGCATCTTTGTTGGAAAACTTTATTGATGAAGTCACAATATGGTATGAAAAATGGGCCCAAAAAACTTAGATACATCAAGAATTGAATACATTAATTCATTAGAAAACGCCAAATGTTTTAGCACATTGAGAATAGTGAAAACTTGGACAAGAGTGCGAACAACGATTCTCGGGCTTATGTATGATAAGTCTGTTGTTAATGAAGATTTCTTAAGCCAGCTAGTGTATAAGTAATAAATAATAAAACAAAAAGTTATATCGTTTTAATTTTTAATGCTTCTCTAAATAAATAGATGAACGTTTTTATGAAACACTGCTGGCGACCATGATTAAGGTACATCTCACCGACACCATGCTGCCGAGAGATGCGAAATTCTACGAAGAGATCACCTTTGTCATGGGTGTTTGGGCATCATGGTTTGTTTCCGTTAATAATTTCAAGGCCAGTGTTGTTTTGGCGAACTTGAGCATTCACATCATTCTTTACCAGCAATGCGTTTAAAAATTTGGTTCAATCGCGTCTTGAACTCCTCAGAATTTCTTTCTACTGCTTCTTCAGCTGATGCATAGCATTGTAATATTGTCATGTCATTGTCATTGTAATATTGTCATATCAATGTCATTGTAATATTGTCATATCAATGTCATTGTAATATTGTCAAGTAAGTTATTTATATTAATAATGACCTTATGTTGTTTACAATAAAATGTTTTATGGAAAGATCCTGCCCAAGGCCATGTCCTTAATCGGTGGGTACATAGATCGACAGTGATTACTTAATTATTAGCACGAACATTCAATAAAAAGAAGGTAAATTAAATAGTATAACACTTAAAGTGTTAAGCAGCCACTTAAGTAGGAGGAACAACCGCAATTAAGACTATAAATATACAAAAAAGTTTTTTTTTGCCATAGTATATGTCCCCACCTACGAAAAATTGTTCATCATCATAATGGCATCCTCAGCGCTATATTGTACCATTTAATTTGTCTTAGACCTTAATCCTATTTTGTGTATTGAATATTAAAGTTCTGACATTCCATTATACAGGTCGGGTCCATGTCTGAAAAGTCAAACTCATTAGTGGTTGCAACTTACTTTAATGAAAAAAAGCAGACTTGGGAATGAATATGACCATATTATTGCAGAGAGAGCTCTACAACTGCCTGTGGTAAGTGGTAAACATTTTAGACGTCCAAAACCTTAATCATACAGAGGCAGAAGTCATTAGAGATGGCTTAAGTCTCATGCCGTGAGAAAATATCAGAATTACACCCTTTCCGTACTCCATCATTCTGCAACTAATTAATAAAATTGTTTTAAGTGTGTAGTTTTCTCTCTCGTTTATGCTTAAGTAGGAAGAAAATTGGCTTGTTAAATAGGGAGTTCAGTGAGGATCTTGAATTAAATTCGGATTTCATAATTTCTTTATTACTTGAATTCGTAAAAATGTTTTTTTCAAGAAGTTACACCTTGTTAAACTTAACTGGATTCTTCAGTCGGCAAAAAGTTTTTCTTTTTTATTCAAGAGCGCCTGAATATGTATCTTGAGCTCTTACTCCAGATAATTCTAATTATAGCCCGGTACTATGATTCCCAAAAGGCAGAAAGCGGAAAGTTCGCGAGAAAGACAAAAAAAAAAAATCGTGAATTTTGCATAAGTGTAAAGTGTCGCTAAAAATTTACTCTTGCGATCCTCCGCATGCAGTGATATTCCGTGTACGCCTAACATAAATTAGGCCAAGGAGGTTTCTCTAGACCTCAATTACCGGGGCCCTATTAAAAACGTTTTTAATTTTTCCATTCAAGCCCCAAAGAGAGTAAATTTTTCTTTTCTTAATTAAAGTGCATATTTTCCCAGCACATGAGTTTACCAATGGACTTTGCAGTTTTCACTTTTATCATAAAAGAAAGGCCGCAGTTCGTTTAGCTGAAAAGTAGTTTGTGGCAATGGTGAATCTACAAACTACTAAGTATGTATGTATGTATGTATGTGTATACTAGTGGTTAGGAAAAGAAACCGCTTTAATATTGCACTTACCCATCACGACACACTCTTGTTGCGCCCTATGAGTGGGCTCCGGGCTGGTGTCCACAGTAGTAGCAGTAGTAGCGATTTGTTGAGAAGCCTGGAAAGTTGGAGCTGATTGTGAAGGGAGGGCGTCAGGTACATAGGGCAAATTCGAATGGCCTTGCATCATCAGTTGCGGTGATGAGAGCGGTTTGGATGATTCGTTGTCGGCTTCACTTACTTTTACATTGGAATTGCTGGCCATGATGGTGTCACCCTTAGTGTCATCATCCCCCGCACTCGACGACGATGAACTAACAACTTTGAACTCATTGCGAAACTGGGATAAAACGCTTTCGCTCGCCAAAATATCCGTGTTCTCTATGCTACCAGACGAGGTGATGATATAGTGCTTAGCGAGTGGAACATCAACAAATTGAATTTTTTCAGTTTCTTGTTTTTGTGGGGGCCTGTGCCAGCTCTTATCTTCCACATTCTGCTGAGTATTTGTTCCGCTAGCAATGATGTTATGGTTAGTGGACTGATGTTCCCGTTTTTGCAGCTCATTGTTTGGGTAATTCATTTGGTTTTCGCTTTCAACAAAAGTTCCATTACTATTTATCAACTTCTCCTGTCTGTATAGATTTAGCTCAACATTATCCTCGGCTGGGGCGGGAGGATGCTTTATCTTATTTTTATTCTCCTGGTCTCGGCTTGTCTGATCCTAAAGCGATAAAAAAGAAATTGAGAATTTATGTATACATATCTAGGTACACCTATACTAAACTCATATCCTTATAAAGTAGTAGAGGAGACAAAAATGTTAACTTGTTTTTTTTTTTTGTATGTACATGTTTTTTAGGAGAATACGGTGGATGAAGGAGTTTGAAATATGGCTCCGTAGATACCATTAAACTCTGCTTGGATCCTGGGTGGGTGCATTTAGTTTATTAATGTGAGCTTTTTTGGTGATGGGTTTCTAGGCCAAGAAGATACCAGGGCAAGTAGAGATTTTAAGAAAAATTGTTTTATCCAGGGCTACACCTGCATATTTTACAAATTATTCTGAATGGAGAAGACTGCTTTTGACACATTAAAAAATTGTTTCTCTGAAATATGAAACACCACACAATTTATGGTATATTAATATTTCGAACAAATCACACAGATTTTATATCAATATACAAATGTGTATTTATATTTATGTGGAGGTATATGGTATAACTATTCCATCTGACTTTTGCATGGATTTAAGAAATTTATTCAAAATGGTTTCACTAGGATATTTTGATAGAAGATTGGAAAGGTCGAATAATAAGTAATTAAATTAATTAGAGAGAAAGTTACCAGTAAGATATTAGTTGCGACAAAACACATTTTGTGTATCAATTTGTGTAAAATTTTATCTTGAATCAATTGAGACATTCTTTACTCATCTTACAATTACGTAGTACAGTGTGATAAATAAACTTCTTGGTTCTTTTAAGAGGAGTCAGCCCCAAGATTTGCAAGTTTCGTACTCTTTTCAATGCGAATTTCTGGTAAACTATTTGCAGCATAATAATGATTTATATCTTAAATTAAAGAAGAAGTCTATTAAATAACGTCGGACAAAATAAAAAAAAATGCATTAGAACGGAGATATTAGCTGGGAAACTTGTAAAAAATGGTAAAAATTGAAGTTTTTAAATCAAATTTCTGTTAGTAGGTATTCTCAGTTTTTTAGATTGTGACTATTTGAGAAAAATGAAGCCTAGATCTAGCAAATAACGTCGAGTTTTTTCTTTTTTTATTTGCGATATTTTTAATTATTTGACTCTAATAGTACTTACATTTTTAATACGTTTTCCGGATTAGCCGCGGTATAAATAAATTATTAAATGAGTACTGAAACAAGTACTCACCCCGAACGTTTCGCTTCAAGTTACATTGAGCGTGGTCACCGGGTAACTGCCTGAAATGTTACATACGATTGGAGCTACGCAGATTGTATCGGTGCGTATGCTGTTGCTGTGGTTGATGCATTTGTAGTTATTGTTGTGCAGAGTTTTGCGAACAAACATAACTCACTACGTCACTTTTTAAGCCAAGCTTATTTCGGATTAACCCTGAAGATGTTTTAAGGATGGGATCCCAAGTTCGTGAAAGCTGGAAACTGTTGTCGCGATTGAAATTAAGTCGACGTTTTATTTCAATCGCCTCACGAACAAGACGAGGAGTATAATAAGGCTCGCGAGCCAGGACTTCTTCATCCTCCGACATTAACATTTGGATATTTCAGTTTCTGTAACCAGTTCTATCTACAAAAAGATGGTGTGGCCATGAGTCTGGCTTTAGCGCCTATAGTTGCTGACTTATGGATGGAGCATTTTGAGAAAACAGCTCTAAGCAGTTCACAACAAAAACCTAAAATGTGGCTCAGGTATGTGGATGACACCTTCTGTAATTTAAAAAGATCTGAAATCGAGAGTTTCTTACAACATCTAAACTCTCAACACTCCAAGACCAAGTTTACGTTTGAGCAAGAACAGAACGGATCCCTTGCGTTTTTGGACGTTAAAGTTATACGGAAGGATGATGGCACGTTAGGACACACAGTTCATCGCAAAATAACGCACACTAATCGTTACCTACATGCTACCTCACACCACCACCCGGCAAATTTAAGATCCGTTGTCTCCACACGAGTTCACCGTGCCCACAAAATCTGTGATGATGACCATTTGGCGGCTGAACTTAAGTATGTGGATAATGTTCTCAAATTCAATGGCTACACAAGAAAACAAAGGACTTTAAAGCCTATTTTATCAAGGGAAAGAGACAAAAGCCAGGAGAAGTTAAACCAAAAGAGAGCCTTCCTGCCCTATATGTTAGAGGTGTTACAGATAGAGTGGGAAAAGTTTTGAAGCGACACGGTGTGAAATCCTTCTTTTTACCACCTAAGAAGGTGATAAATCACCTGCAATCACCAAAAGATCGCTTTCCACTCCAAACACCAGGCGTATATGCAGTCCCTTGTAGCTATGGGTCATATTATATTGGGCAAACACAAAGAAGTATTGCTACCCGCCTAAAAGAACATATAAATGCTGTAAGCAAGAACCAGCGGGAAAAACCAGCAATTTGCGAGCATATTCTGGACCATCCAACAGAACATCATTGGATTCATTTTGAAAAGGCAGAAGTCCTGGCTCGCGAGCCTTATTATACTCCTCGTCTTGTTCGTGAGGCGATTGAAATAAAACGTCGACTTAATTTCAATCGCGACAACAGTTTCCAGCTTTCACGAACTTGGGATCCCATCCTTAAAACATCTTCAGGGTTAATCCGAAATAAGCTTGGCTTAAAAAGTGACGTAGTGAGTTATGTTTGTTCGCAAAACTCTGCACAACAACAACTCCAAATGCATCAACCACAGCAACAGCATACGCACCGGTACAATCTGCGTAGCTCCAATCGTATGTAACATTTCAGGCAGTTACCCGGTGACCACGCTCAATGTAACTTGAAGCGAAACGTTCGGGGTGAGTACTTATTTCAGCACTCATTTAATAATTTATTTATACCGCGGCTAATCCGGAAAACGTATTAAAAATGTCAGTAAGCAACCGCGAAAGCCTTAAAAGTTCTAATAGTACTTGTTTTTTCTTTCGATATTTCACCGACGAGAAATTGCAATATTTCATTGAAAGTTGTTGAGATACAAAGCAAAATAATATATTTAACAATTGTGTACAAATAGAAGAGTTAATTCGCTTAACAATTTTTAATTTATTTGAAGTGCAAATATTCATTTTTCGTCTTAAATGGTATAATTTTGTCGGAGGATGGGTTTCTATCTTTTACGTTAGATGTCTCTAATGTGGTCTGTGATCTAGGTCTAAGCTAATTTTATATGAAGTTTTTCAGGACATAAGCGTACGTGTAGTAAATTTTATTGCCTACATGCTCGCTGATATCTAAATTGAAACTTTTGCTCAGCACTGACTCCTCCTAAGGAACTGAACAAAGTTAAATTTGCTCATAAATGTGCACCTTCATTTTCTAGGTTAGAAGTGGGAGCGGATTACTAATGTTGGTGGCCGTGTTTGTCGGTCGTTATGACTTGTGCACTGTAATAAACGTTACCTGGGCCATACAATTTTTTGAGGCCAGCCATTCCCTTTAACTCGTACACGAATGTGTCTATTTGTTTACTATTTTCGACACTCTCGTAGACCCACTTTTCGTCATCACAGCGAGCTGAAATTTGGTACACAGGTTCATGTCGCGTGACAATTGAATATGTCAAAATTTGAACCGGAAATTTCCATGGAAAACCCGGAAAATCGGGAAAAATTATTTGAAAATTTGGTACAAATTTGATTAGTGATAAATCCGTTTCAGGAAAAATGCAGAGTTTTCCGAAAAATTTTCCGGAATTTTCCGACTTTTCCGGAAAATTTTCTAAATTATGCAGGATCAAGTTCTCTATCAACTGGCATCATTACTTTCTCTCCGACAATGGTGAAAACTTGCAGAAAAAAGGAGGAAAATTAATGTAAAACGCTTTTCCGGAGTTTTTCTGACCAAGGAATCGTTTGAGCGTTTTGCAACCTAAGACAAAGTTGTAGAGCGAAATGAGTTGCATAAAGTTACTTTTGTGGAAAACTCCATTGAAAACTCGGAAAAGCGGGAAAATCATCGGAAATATTTTCATCGATATGATTAGTGATAAATCTGTTTCAGGAAAAATGCAGAATTTTCCAATTTAGTTAACGTGAAAAGGCAGAAAATAAAATAAGTAAAAAACGAGTTTTCAAACAAAACTGAGGCCAAGTCGCATGAAAAAGTAGAAAATAAACTTTTCTTCACACACAGAGGTGGACTCAGATTTTATTCGCTGACAATCACTGGGATATATTTCAGTATGATCAGTCAGAGTCCACCTCACATAAACTTTTCTTCACACACAGAGGTGGACTCAGATTTTATTCGCTGACAATCACTGGGATATATTTCAGTATGATCAGTCAGAGGTGGACTCAGATCTTATTCACTAACAATCACCGATCAGTATGATCAATCAGAGGTAATAAGTGATTTGATTCATGAAGAGAAAGAATATTCAAGGGAAATGTCAGAGGTGGACTCAGATTTTTTGATTGAGACATTTCTCTTGAATATTCTTTCTCTTCATGAATCAAATCACTTATTACCTCTGATTGATCATACTGATCGGTGATTGTTAGTGAATAAGATCTGAGTCCACCTCTGACTGATCATACTGAAATATATCCCAGTGATTGTCAGCGAATAAAATCTGAGTCCACCTCTGTGTGTGAAGAAAAGTTTATTTTCTACTTTTTCATGCGACTTGGCCTCAGTGTTGTTTGAAAACTCGTTTTTTACTTATTTTATTACTTGTTTGGGCGAGAAGAATCGTTTGGCTAAATATAGTCATTTTAGCCTGGGACACCCTGTATAGTAGTGATGGGTTGGTCATTATGACCGGGTCAGTACGCTGACTCAAAGGACCTGAGTCACCGTTTCAAAATCATATCGGTCAATCGCTCACTTAGACTCAAGGAGAAAAAAAAACTGCTTTTCTTGACTTATTTGTTAAAGCGAAATTTCCAACCGATCACAAACATTTTATTTACAGGCCCACTTTGAAAAGGAGCGTTCTAAGAAACCGCCGCCAGAAGCGCTTCCCTTCTTTCTTGTTTACATAGGCATGTCCGCAGAGGCAAGCGCTTCACTGCTCTTCTTAAGAACCGCTCTAGGAAGTATGCTAAAGGTTGGGCGAAAAAGTTTTTTATAGAGCTTTTGGAATAATCATTGCAGTTCTTCTTCCTAATAAAAGGCCTGCAAGGCTACTTTCTGGCAACAGTAGTAAGGCGTTTGCGCTTGCTCATGATTATTAGTGGTATTAAATTTCATGAAGTTGATTAAATAAGCCAATATTCTCCATTTTATTCTCACTTTTATTAACCAGAACTTCAGCAGATTACTTCTAACCACTCTGAAATTCACATTGAAAATGAGAAATGCATTACTTTGCACAATAGTTGAAAAATCCAAAGATTCGTGGAAACTTATATGAAATCAGCCTTTGTTGCACTTCTGCTATAGCTCATCAAATGGTCTTCTATAGAGATTCCAAGTGAGGGCTATAGAAGCTCTATACTTACTTGCGCCTTTGGTTATTTTTCTAGATAGATCGGTAAATATTTTTCTAAAGAGCTTTCAAATGATGTCTAGGGAAGCGCTTAAATTGTGCTTCTTTCATAAGAGCTAGTTTTTCGTCCCAATTGGGGGGGGGGGGGCTAATTTACAGAGCAGGCAGCTGGCTTTCTACCTAATATTTTTTCACATTGAAATAACACTTTTTCATCTAGTTCACATTGTATAGGAATATAGCTGGCTTTCTACCTAATATTTTTTCACATTGAAATAACACTTTTGCATCTAGTTCACATTGTATATATTCCTATACAATGTGAACTAGATGAAAAAGTGTTATTTCAATGTGAAAAAATATTAGGTAGAAAGCCAGCTGCCTGCCCTGTAAATTAGCCCCCCCCCCAATTGGGACGAAAAACTAGCTCTTATGAAAGAAGCACAATTGCTTAAGAAGCAACAATAAGTTACTACCAGGCATCTAGAAAGGTATCCATTTGGAATTAGCTTTTATTGATACTAGTTTCTCAACTGCCAACTCTGTTGCCAAATCATAGTTTTGGTGTTTACTTCTCTTCTGCACATGCACAAGGGTGCAAAGGGGTGCCAAGCCAAGTATTTCAGAAACATACTGGATAATCTTTATAGTTTACAATATTATAAATTGAAACAAATACAAATTTCTGCAGCACTGGAGATTGATTGAATGCAGCAATTTTTCATTTGCTAAATGCTTGCTTTGAGGCCAACCGGGCTGCCTTGCCATGCCACATTTCAGCAGTTGAGCATAGTTACAAGGGCACAATTTTGAATGTGATTGCTTAGATGATTATTCCTAACTGACTCAAACGACCCAAATGACCGAATCTTTTACATGAGTCACCTATACCAAAAGACTTGTATGAAGAGTCACTGAAATGACCGAGTTTGCCCATCACTACAGTATAGTAAAAAATGAAATTTTTGTATGGCAACACTACGAAGGAGTTACCTGATTTGTCCCATTTTCTAACATAAATTTCCTTTTTTTTTTAAAAAGTCCGTGCGAAAAATTTCAGCTCCCTAAGTGAACGCGTGCTGTAGTTATCTTGAGGATGGACGTACAGATGGACGAACGGACGGATGGACGGACGGACGGACGGATGGACGGACAGACGGACAAGCAAAAAATAACTTTTAATATTATGCGTTTGTGTCCAAACCATTTTTATACAGTAAATGAAATCTAAAGTGTAAACTAAGTTTGTCATTCCATTTGTAACACCTCGAAATAATGATGGTAGAGCAAAATGGATTGGACACCCAGGCATGATATTAAAAGTTATTTTGATTTTTGCGTGTCCGTCCGGCTGTGCGCACGATAACTCGAGAACCTGTTCACTTAGAAAGCTGAAATTTTGTACACGGACTTTTAAAAAGAAAAGTAAAATTAAGTTCGAAAATGAGACAAATCAGGCAACTTCTTCGTGGGGTTGTCATACAAAAATTTCGTTTTCCACTAAATATTTGAATATTGCCTGAGTACGTGTCGACATAGAGTGCTGAAATTTAGAAAATGGGGTTTTATAGTAAAGAAAAATAAAATTTCAAAAATGGGCTAAATCGGGCAACCCCTTCTTGGTGTTACCATATAAAAATTTAGGGTTTTTACATATACCTTGAAAACGATCAGTCCGAGACATTTTTATTGTACCAAAAACTTCTACAGAATACGAAATCCTATAAAATTGTTTATAATCATTTTTTCTGTCTGACAAACCGTTCTAGAAATATATGCCAAAAACCACTTCAAAAATCAAAATTGCTCAAATGGGTGCCCATACAAAATTTTATACGGGCATTCATCTAGGGTATCATAATAATTGGTCTTAGACCAATTCTAGCTTTTTGACTTGTTCTCTGCTAGCTTTATTTGTAAGTTTTACAAACGGAATGGCAAAGTTAGTATTTCCTTTAGATTTCATCTAGGGTATAACAAGGTTTGCTTTTTATAATTTGTTTTCAACAATGTTCTTTTATATTATTCTTTCTTTCAACTGTGCCCGAAAAATCCGATAGGAGACATTGTTGCAAGTAACTTCGCATTGTCGATTTAATGAGTGTGTAGGAAGAACTACCAAAAAAATTATAATCGAAACCTAACCCAAACTAAATGAGGGAACACTTGATCATTAGGCTAAGATTAAGGGAGTTTAGCGGAGCGAGTAGCCTTTATACTGCAACCATTGACTTATTGTGCACCGCCTTCTTTATACTTCATAGAAATGCAAACTGCAGATTGAAGATACTTAAATATTTATAAATATTGGCGCTAGATGGCACGAAATGTAGTATTATATGGAAGAAAAAACTTCCTAGATGGCCCAAATTTACCAGATAATGTTGTTCATTTAAATATATTTCAAGAAATTATAACAATTTATAATATCGTACTATATGAAATTCTTTCTTGAAAAAAATTTGTTTAAAAAGAGGGTTAAATAAAACTGAATGTAAGTTTAGAAAAAAAATATGTAAATTTTCCATTCTTACAACCACACCTTATCTCATCGCATTAGTTTCGGATTGCTATACATTATTAGAGTTATAAGCTAAAGTTGAAATTACTAAGATCGGTTAATAAATCGTCGTGATAATTAGGTGTAATATAACAAACAAGAGAGAAATTTCTCATCCAAATGATTGAAATTTAAAAATTTGGTTTTCGAATCAGCAACCAGAGAAGTATGGTTAGTATGTTTATAAATACGATCATACGATCTATTCGAAATTTACGTATCGAAAAGATAGTTATGTCAATCAATTTTACTTTTAAAGTACATAAAGGGTTTTCCAATAAGAGGTGTTATTTTGATATTCAAAGAAAAATGCCATTTTTTGAGACAAATGTTCGGATCTTTATTTGATTATAAAGAGGAAGGTATACCGTTAATAATGGAAAATAACATCAGCCAAATGACCACCACGACCACGCCTACAGGACCATATCCTTTTCATGAAATTTTCCATAACCAAATCGCAAAGTGGCTGCCTTATGTCCTCGATACCCTCACGAATTCCATCTTTGAGATCTTGAATCGACGCTGGGCTATTGGTATAGACCTTCTCTTTCACGTGGCCCCAAAGGAAGAAGTCGCAAGGTGTTAAGTTACAAGATCTCGGTGGCCAATTGTGATCACCTCTTCGAGAGATAACACGGTCCGGAAACTTTTCCCGTAAAAGATCAATGGTTTCGTTGCTGGTATGGCACGTAGCGCCGTCTTGTTGAATGTAAACGTTGTCCAGATCAATACCATCCAATTCCGGCTATAAAAAATCATTAATCATCTGTCGATAGCGCAATCCATTCACCGTAACTGTTGCTCCAGCCTCATTTTCGAAAAAGTAAGGTACAATGACCCCGCGGGACCATAAACCGCACCAAACAGTCACACGTTGAGGATAGAGAGGCTTTTCAACAATAACTCTTGGGTTTTCCGAGCCCCAGATGCGACAATTTTGCTTGTTGACAAAACAATCGAGGTGGAAATGGGGCTCATCACTCAAGATGAGTTTTCGATGGAATTCCGGATCATTTTCATGCATTTCAAGGACTGTGTAATGACGTTTGTGGAATGCCTAATTCCAAAGAACGACGACGAATGGACAAACCTGGGTTTTCTTCAACACTTTCGGCTACAGCAGCAATATTCTCGGCTGTTCTTGAGCGACGTGCACGGGTTTTATTCTTCACATCACTAACTTGTCCCGACAGCTCGAATTTTTCTACCAATTTCTCTATTGCGGTCCGACAATATGCTTCACGACGACCCAAAAATGTTCGAGTTTTACGAACCGTCTCTGCCACATTTTCACCATTTTTATAGTGAATTTTAATAATTTCAATGCGTTGTTGAATCGTGTATCGTTCCATTTTCATTAATGGCGTAGTTTCTACTTGTCAAATGTCAAAAAATGACAGCTCTAAAAGTGACATCTACCGCAATAGCGGGCTAATTAAAATAACACCTCTTATTGGAAAACCCTTTACTTTCATTTAAATTCAAATTTTTCTTTCGGGTGGTTGCAATTGTAACTCCACATTTTTGAAATGCATCAGTAGAAAAATGTATTAGATAAATTATAGGGGCTAATTACCTAAGTGAAACTTAAAAGCAGCTGTTTGGTCGAGCGTATTTCTAACATACCTTGATATGTACTTCTAATTGTCGAAAAGACTAGTACTGTTTTAGTGTAAAAGAAGTTTTTTTTTTTATTTTAAAAATTATGGAGAAGTTCAAGTAGGGACAAATCTTAGCACATAGTTAAATGTCTTGATTCTGATTTGAAATGACGAAGCTGTAAGTGATTAATATAAATTAGTGCCCGACATGCTCTAATATTTCTCCACTAATCCAGATCGTGAAACAAGAAAAACGCTATTACATTTAGTAGCTAAATATTTTCTTAAAATTATTTTAAAATAAATTTTATTAGATGCTGTGTTTGGGAAAAGTTTCTTACAAAATTTTTTCAAAATATACTGGGATTGTAAGGAAGAAAATGTTCACTTTTCAATCTCTATCGAAATTGTACCTCACCCCCATGATTGAAACATATTATCAACTACGTTACTCTCTATCGCTTAAGAATAACATTTGACTAATGTGGCTAAACTGTGGACTGCAAGGTGCAACAGCACGAACATGGCCGTCTTTAGCCAAATGGGGGCATTGGGCCTTTTAGGATATGGAGGCCACTACCAGAAATTATTTTCTAAAATACTTTGCCACTTTTTTTCACCACCATCAATTCCATAGGCTCTAACATAAATGCGTGCAATCGCAAGGTGACTTTTTCGTTCCTCTGGCTAGCGCCTTCACGTTTATATGAATGTGCATGCACTATTAACATTTATATCGACGCTTAACTGGCAATTTTGGGAGACGTTGTAAAGCTAGGAAGAAAATGACGCATCCGTTTTTGAAAAATGGTTGCTGCAACGATAGTGTAAAAAGAAGAAGTTCAAATAAGGCCAACCCTATACAACAAAAATTTTAAGGAATACTCTGATGGCAATTTGACGATAAAAATGTGGGGAGAAATATTCAGAAAGTATTTATAGTCCTTAGAGTTAAAGGAAGTCTCTCTTCGGGAAGAATACATACGCAATTAGAAGAGAGGTTACAACATTTAGTTATGCAGCTCTCAATCAAGTTAAAAGACCTACATCAACCAGTTAGTAGTTCACCGCAATCACAGACCATAGTGGCTGCTAACCCAACTAGAATGTTAAAATTACCGAAGATAACTACCTAACTTCGATTTGGATTATTCCAAGTGGCGCCAATTCGTCGATTTATTCACACAAATGGTTTACAATCAACCTATGACTAGCTGCAAAAACATATGCGAAATGTAGTAGCTAGGATGTATGTGACCCAAGTGCATGAAAATGAATGCAAAAATCCAATACAGGATAATACTCGTTGAGACCTTTAATTTGATATGCGACATGCTGTATTGGAGCCACAACCCCCGCCGAGGTTTCCTACCCCCACCTTAAAAGAAGGCAGAGAAAAATTTTCTTCTATGAATTGTAGCTGATAATCATCTGAGGCGATTAGTGAAACACATTTTCTGATCGGACATAACTCTACAAAGTTAGAGCCTATCTAAGGTGCGAAAAATCTAGTACCTCAGTTCGATAAAAAAAGAAGGAAATACTATTATAGGCTATTTAAGCCTCCGTGTATAGCAGTGTGGGTACTCAAACTTCTTCTCAGGGTCTAAGGAATTCGATTCTGTACTATATGTTCCAACATGTACTAGATCAAACTTTGATTCCATTGTCCCCTGCTCAAGGCTTCACAAGCTTAATTGAAATAAACATTGTTATTAAATATGTTCAGAGTATCATCGTTTAAGACATATCTCATTTCTGGATGTGTCGGGCCCTAAAATCGGCATTCCCCTTTGAGAAAGTCAAAGAATATCGGAAAAATAAATTTTATATCTTTTGTTCAAAATGACTGGCTACTATTTGAAGCCAACAATTAGGCACTATTATAAACAGCTGAATAGATTCAAACATAGCTGATAACTTACTTGATAACTTTTTTGAAGGCAGCATAAAAATCGAAAAATTGAGCTATCAACTAGAAAGTTTCTTTTTACGAAAAAAAAACGAAAGTTAAAAAAATAAATTAATCAAATAGTTATTTTTTATTTATCATACCTATTTTAACAATTTCGTTCGGGACGTAGGTTTCTGCTATAACACACTTTTGCGAAACACTAAAATACCTCGATCTTTTGTTTTAGAACCTCCAAATTGATTTAACTATAAATTTACACTGAAATTGCTAATAATAATTTAAAATTCGAACTTTTTCAATGATGTAATTTAAATATAATTTAACCTTCGTATAGTAATTTTTTAACTCGCTGTTCCATTTATATTTTTTCTTTGGATTTAAAATTAGCTTAAACAGAAAATATTAATGAAAGCCAGAACTCTCATGCAGAAGGTCAGCTTATGTGAGTAGTTAGGTTAGATGTCGTTAGATTTGACTGAATTACAGCAATATTTGTGAAAGAAAAACATATTTAAAGTCATTCATATTAGAACGTTAGGATTTGCTGGCCTATTTATGCTAAGTGTAGTTCTTTTAATAAGATCTATTCAGGGAAAGGGAAAGCATTTCAATTAGCGGTATCAAAACTACACCAAATGAGAATCCGTTGAATATCATGAAAGCCATAGCAAGTGTCATTAACCTTGATTTTAATGAAAATGATCTGAGTCATTGTTATCGCCAGCACAGACAAACAACACCATCATCAGCTGGAATAATAGTTGCAAAATTCACTCGCAGGGTCATTAGAGATGATTGGATACGAGCATTCAGAACAGCTGTTAAGATGCATAGCAATGGGCCTGGTATTCGAGCCGAAATTGTAAACAGAACTCTGGGTGATGGACGCTTTTTCATTGGAGAGTATCTAACGGCCCCAACGGCAGCCTTGCTGAAGCAGGTAAAGAGTACGTTAAAGGAAAAAAATTTCAAATACATCTGGGTAAATGAAGGACGGATTTTTGTTACAAGGAAAGATAGCAGTAGACCGTTTCATGTAAGAAATAGTGATGATTTGAATAGTCTTTTGCATCAATAGCGATTAAATTTGCATTAGTTTCTCCCCCTTTTTTTTTCTTTTTTGTAATAATCTAATTCAATGGATGATTTGATAAGCTCTTTAGATATAGAAAGCAGCAGCAGCACTGATATATTACATAATAAAGTAGATTGCCAAAATTTTTTTAATAATAGTGCCACTGCAAATGATTTAAAAATATTCCACATGAATATTAGAAGTCTCTCCAAACATTTTGATGAAACTATTGCCTTGTTTCAGGACCTGGGGATAAATTTTGATATTATAGTGTTTACGGAAACTTGGCTGAGGGAAACTGATTGTTTTAATCTAGAT
Source organism: Dioctria rufipes (assembly GCA_963924295.1). Classification (NCBI taxonomy): domain Eukaryota; kingdom Metazoa; phylum Arthropoda; class Insecta; order Diptera; family Asilidae; genus Dioctria; species Dioctria rufipes. The sequence goes on along the minus strand of OZ002740.1, from coordinate 278,497,753 downwards.
GGATATGAAATGATTAACAACCCTAATTTGCATAAAAATGTGATGGTGTGGTTGTTTTTGTGAATAACCGTTTTATGTTCCGTGTTATAGATCACATTTTACTGGAGTCTAATTGTCTGCATTTAGAATTGACTTTATCAAATCGTGAAAAAATTAATATCACAGCCATTTATAGATCCCCGAGTTTCTTGCCAAATAACTTTATTAATTCTCTCGATGACTTCTTACAGGAAAACATCTCTCTAAAAAATCATTTAATAATTGGCGACATAAATATTAATATTTTAGGTAATAACATAACTGCATTTTCAAATGATTACCTTGATGCACTATATAAGTATGGCTTTAATAGATCTTTAAAAGGTGTAACGAGAGCTACAGCTGGCAACTCTTCTTGCTTGGACCATATTTTTTATAAACGTAATGAAGGCATGATATTTTCACCTGCAATTCTTGAGACCTATATCACGGATCATTTTGCTACTTTAGCGAAGATTAGATTTGATAACGACAAAGCTGTAAATGATTGCGAACATGAGAAAAACTACATCCCATTTGTAAATTATCCGTGTCTCATCCAAAGGATTGAGCATGAAGATTGGTTAGAGGTGTATAATTGCCAATCGGCTGAACAGAGCATGAATATGTTCTATATTATCTTAAATGACCATATAAAAATTTCTATAGTTAAGAAATATGCACGTACTACTAGAGGAATATTGACATCTGTAAATCGTAGAAATAAGCTTGCAAAGACAGTACGTAGACAACCCTTTAACAATAATGCTGGCCTACAATTTAAAAAATATAGGAATAAGCTAAATTCTATAATTAAAGCTTCAAGAGAAATTTATTATAAAGCGGAAATAGGGAAAGTCTTAGTTGACCCTAAGAAGCTATGGGCTAAAATCAATGAATTAACTTACAAGAGTAAACGTGATAGCACTGTAAGGGAAATAAAAACAAATGCATCCATATTAAATAAGCCTCTAGATATAGCCACAGCTTTTAATCTGCATTTTAACTCAGTGGGTGAATATATCTCAAACTCCGGGAATTGTGGAGCTGAAATGGTCATCAATCAAACAATAGCGAATGAAGCGGGTATTGATATCTCCTTCCAATCCTCCCTTATTACAATGATGAAATACTTTACCACATATTGGGGTTGAGGTTAGGTAAAGCTGCTGGATTAGATAATTACACTCCTAAAATCTTAAAAATGTTGGCATGTTATATAAGTTCCCCCTTATGTCACGTTTTCAATTTGTGTCTGTAAACTCAAGACCGCAGTAGTAATACCTATATATAAAACTGATGACAGACTTACTCTCAATAACTATAGACCTATTTCACTTATATCCAACATAGCAAAGTTACTGGAAAAATACATTAAACCCAGACTCATGTCTTACCTTAATAACAATAATATTATAGCTAACAACCAATATGGGTTTAAACATAAGTCTAGCACTAACGATGCCCTTTATGATGTTACCGAATTCATTAACACTGCAATTAATAAAAGTGAGAAAGCTATTTCAATATTCTTAGACCTAAAAGAGGCTTTTGATACGGTGCATCATGGTAAGCTTCTGGACAAACTATCATCAATAGGAATACGAGGTACAGCCCAAGTAACAATTTTCCCAATTTTTGGTGACTGAAGGTGAAGGGTAGTTTTATAAGGGGTATATAATGGTTACTCGGTTATGTAAAAATTTCAGGGGTTATATAAGAGTTTTATAATATTACCAATTGGTGACGTAGTTATATTAGAGTTTTTTAAGGTTACTAATGGTTATCGTGGAAGTAGGTTACTAAAGGTTTTATAACTTGGTGATGGAAAGTTACAATCACCGGTCTATATAAATTAGACTAACCATTACTAGAAGGTATATAAAAAAGTTTTGTAATTGTTTTGATCACCACGTTATATAACTTATTGGTAATAAGGGTTTATTGGGGTATCCGTGGTTACCCTTATATAACTCGACAACTTTCAGTAATTTCGGTGACTTTAATAAAAATTGGGAACTTTCGGTAATACATATACCCACTATAAAATATCGTAAAATTTTTTGGTGGCCCTTTAATAACTACGGTGATCGTTATAAAAACAAATTACTTTTAGTGTCGAATGGAGCCATTATAACACTACACGGCGCGCCCAACAAAACTTATTTTAAGAATAACTTGACACATCCTTCGGTATTACTTTAAGATATATAAAGTTACCAAGGTAACACAATATAACCAAAGGGTATATAAGATCACGAACGTCTGATTTTTGTCACTATAAGATATAAAACATTACCAAAGGTTACATATTATGACTAAAGGGTATATAAGGATCATTTTCGAGGTGTGGTAGTTTCTTCAGTTTATATAATATTTCTAGAAGTTTTATAAGGGTCATTCAGTTTATATAATAGAGACAGAGTTTATATAAAACTACTTGAAGTTTTTTAATGGTAATTAGTTCATTTAGGTACAAGCCGCCATTTTTTTCATCTATGCATTGCAGATAAAAAAGAAAATGTCGGATTAGTCAATTTTTTATATTGCAGATATATGGCTTCCGTTTTATTTTTATATGATTTATTTTTATATGAAGAAAATACATCTTTTTAGGTATATAACATTTCTAAATTATGTTATGTTATTTTTATGAATTAATATCACCTAAGTGAAAATTTTTAATTATGTCATATTTAATTAAAATTATTAAAAATTGCTTATTTTTTGAGGGGGTCTGTATTTTTTAGAAGTATCGATGATGATATTCACAGTAAAATTTCAATTGCAGCTGAATTTCACCACATATATGCCGAAAAATTGTACTTCTGAAATGTAAAAATATTAAACCCTTCCATTATAAAAATGCAATACAAAAAAAAAATCGAAATTCTATGTCAAGATAGGTTTCGTAAATATTTGCATATTATTGTTTTATAAAGGTAACGAAAAATAATTTCCCTAACATTTCAATCACTGAAAGTAATCAGCCTGAGAATTCCAAGCGTTGTGGAAACGTTACCATCACCATTATAAACAAAGTTTATAAAGGTAACCGAAACAATACCGCAACCACTGCTATGACCAAAATAAATTAATCGAGAGCACCTTGGGTTATATAAGGGTTTTATAAGAAGTTATATTAAGGTAACCAGAATATTTTGGTTACTCATTTTATAAAACTTTTAGTTATATAACGTTACCTAAATCAAGTCACGGTAACCTTTATATAATCCTCCATTTAAGCTTTATAAGGGGTTTATAGTGGTTACAAAGAGGTTTCGAGTACTAGTCTATATAACTCAAGTTATATAATTTGGTAATGGAAACCTCACCGTTACTACTATATAAAAAAAGTTGTTTTTTGGGAGAACTATCATTTTTCGTTCTTACTTAAGCGATAGAGTACAAGCCGTGAAAATAGGAAATGCCATAAGTGATCCATTAATAGTTAAATGTGGTATACCCCAAGGAACAGTACTTGGGCCCATACTTTTTATTAACGATCTGTGCAAATTAGAAATCAATGGAATGCAGGGGCATGCTGTAGTTTTTGCCGACGATACCGTCCTCCTGTTTAAAGACAAAAACACAAATACACTATTATCTCTAGCAACTAGTGGCTTCAGACAGGTGTCTAACTGGCTAGCTCAACATAAGCTCGCGTTGAATTTAAACATAACCAATTATTGTTTTTCGGGCAAGGCCAACGAGAGCAAAATGTTGATCAGTATAAATTGGAAGTAGATGGAAAAACACTACAATCTGTTAAATAGGTAAAGTACTTAGGGGTGATTATAGACGACAAATTAAAGTGGGATAAACACTTAACTAATGTCTGCAAGAGAATACGGAAAACCATTTGCAAAATTCTAATAATTAGAAATGTACTAAAAATTTACTACATCAAAATGATATATTATGCAATAGTGCAGTCTCTGTTACAGTATGGGATCATTACCTGGGGATCAACGTTCACGAACACAATCACACCATTATGTAACTTACAGAGTAAAATTGTGAAAATGTGTTTAACGAATTCAAAGTGATGACTATACGTCAGATCTACATATGTATTCACATTGCTTAAATTCATGTTCCGAAAACTTGACAGGTTCCCAAATCACTGCTCTGGGCATCTCACCCGCCGGCAAACAACTCGACCCCTTAATATTGAGTTTTGTACCAAAACAAGTTGTTTAAGGCATAGTAGTATCCTTGGTCCCAAATTATATAATGCGATTCCCCAGGACTTGAAACAACAGTTTAATGAAGAGAATTATAAGAGCCTTCTCAAAGTGCATGTTTTTCTTAGGCCTAATATATTCGATGAAATATTAAAATTTAATCAATAATGTACCTCCTTTGTTAGTTTTGATTAGTTTTTTTCTTTCTTTTTTTTCTTGAAATGAAATATTTGTTAAAATGTCTACATTTTTATATAATGAATTTATAATAATCTTAAGTTTTGTAATGAATTTTCATTTAACCATAATATGTTAGTCAATCTTTTTAAAATATTGTAGCGTAGCTTAGACAGATGGAAAATAAGCATGACTGTTACAACGCTCACTCACAAGCCGTGGCTTATGTGAGCGTTAGCTTAAGACAGCTCTACTAATCATAAGCTATAATTATATTATGTATTTTAAGCTGAATAATAAACACATATATATTAAAAAAAAAAAATTTTGAAATTCGTGCTCAGAAGCTCGGACAGTAAAGCAATTTATTGACCAATAATTTAATTATTTCATTTAATTTAAAAGTATAAAATTACATCTTATTTAAATTACCTCATAAATTTCTGAAAATATTAGTTGCAGCTAGTTTAAACTAACCTGAATAGTAGAATTTCTTGACTTCGCATATGTAACTGCATGAGAACATCGATATATACATATGTATACAGGTATGTAATGTATAATGTACAACTATCAAATTAGTGTCTGAAGAGTTAAGGAAGGTATGTAAGTGCTTAAAAATTACATGACATGGTTAGATTATTGCAGATTTTCTGGGGTATATATTTTCATTTTCAATTCTTAAGGGCGTCATTCTCATATCTAATACAATAATCCCTCCCCATTAAACGTAGATATTTCTCTAGAACTAAGTATACAAGATCCCATAGAGGCTATCAAAGCTTTTCCTCTTTAACTTCAGTGGTGTTCTAATTAGGCGACAGTCGCACTATACCTGGATAATGGTAACGTGTTCATGACTTGACTTAATTAAGCATTCATAAAATGTTATATCCGAGTATGTTATTTCCTTGAAAGACTAGTGAATGTATATTATACTTACTGAATCTGTACTCCGAGTGTCATCAAAAAATTCGTTGTCTGGAATGGAAGGTTCCTGATGATATCTTCTTTCTGTTTTTATTAAATTTTTCCTGTGTGATGTTATTGATGCTGACGAGGCTATCTCCGGTTCTGTTTCGTTTGAATTGTAGTCAAAATGTAGGATGGATGGTAAGTGGTGGGGGAAGCTCAAAACCCTTTTTGGAATAAACTTTATCATTTTGAACTTTTCCGAACTTTTTTTCAACATTTGTCTTCGAACATTGTGGGGAATTTTCTGCCTCTTCTCCTTCTGAATTTCTTTTCTCCATTTTCTGTGCACTGGAAGAATAGAAGAAAAATCAGCAAAAACATCTCTTCCAGACCTAGACGTTTGTATTAAAGGAAAAAATTTTCTGCACTTACCACATTTTTTCCACCAGCAGAATATCTCTCCATCCACACAAAGGCACATCTCGCAAGGGTCGGCTCTCATCACCTGGAATGAACCAGAATAACATTGAAATGAAGTGAAAAAAATAAAGGAAAAACATTAAGCTGACATATATGGAAAGAATCTGAGCGTGAAAAGCATTTTCCTAGCATTGAAATAGTATATGCGATGGGTATGCATACATATACATTCATATATGGCTTGAGCAAACTAAAGCAAATGCTTCTTTTTACTATATGTCTGATTTGAAATTGTGATGAAGCTTTTATGCTCAAGTCCGAGGAAGTAACGTTGAGTCAAGTGTCCAGCACTCGTCAAGATACATGGATACATGGATACATGCCTTTCCGGGGCATTTATATTTGCAAGTGTATACATATTTTGATTTGAATAGTTTTACAAGTGTATAAGTATGGTAATGGAAATATATCTACAGCCAGTCCCTTTTTGTAACGGCTACGAATAATTTTACCTTCTGAAGTGTTATTTGCTTGAGCCGAAATGACTTGGGCAAATCAATTTTTTTCTAACTACTTCGGTTATTCTGGTCTAGATTGAATGTTCATAAATTTATTATTAAAATTGGACATATCTGGGGTGTGTGTGTCAAGTGGCAGTACATGGAATTGAGGATAGTTAGTAATTGATATGACGTATAATATTAGAATATGTATTAATACCTCTTGGTAAAGGTAGACGACAGGCCATCAGTGGCCTATTTCACAGACTTATAAATTGTGAGTTACAAGTGATTTTTAACAAAAATTGTAGCAAAACTGATATTTTTAGTTTCACAAAAGTTTTGTGCTAGAAAATTGTAGTTGTATTCTACAAGAGGAAATATGCAGGAATTTTTTCATTTTTTGTTTCACCAAAAGTTATTTGTACAAATTTGAAGAAATAGAAATTTCTTGTGGATTTTTGTGCCACTAAAGTAATTGGAGTTACAAAATTTGTACAGTAGGTACACGATAATATTTCGCAATTGAAAGGTAATTACTTACAAATTTGTTTCTACTTAAAATAATAACATCATATAAATAAGAATAATCATTGATGAGTCGACGACATAGTAGCTGTGATAGTAGCGGAATTGGCGAATTTGTTTTCATACTTCGAGAAAAAAAGTGAGAAAATGCAAGAAAGTTTTTATGCATGAAGAGAATGTAACCTGATATGCCTGTTGTTTTCATCTTAAGCCAACAAGAATAATTGTTTATATATGCACGCAAATTGGAGGAATGAAAGCCTTATAAGTATGTACTGTGTCCATGCGAAGAGCAAGATGTATGTAGGTATGTAGTATATTCATGTATCGACCTTATGGCCGTAATTTGGGGTATTAGCACCTGAATCACAGCACTTAATAAAATGAGAGGTGGAAAATCTGGTGATCCTGCTTTTTAAAAGTCTGCTCTTTTTGAAGGACCAATTCAATTTTGGCATAGATCAAGAAATCCTAAATATTGAATTCTCTTGCCAGAATAGGCCGCAATCCAACCAACTTCCCTGTCGCCTGAGATGAAGAGATTAACTTAGTTGATGGAGTTAATCTTCAGGGTACTAAAGGCGGATAACTCCTAATATTTCCACAGGCCGAGCTCTACTTCGAATATTGCAACAGAAATTGGAAATTAAAAGACAATAATAGGATCGTGATACAAATTATAAGGACATTGGTTTTTTTAATTCCATGTTACCTCATGTATGTACATGAAGACGTAGCAACTTCTATATGATATTGCATTTGGCCAAGGTCAAAAATAAGAGGAAGTCTTTAATGCAGCAAATCGAGAAAGGTGCTTTACTGAAGTCCAAGACCCTTTACCAATTAGGGTAGAAGTGTCCTCATACTCGAAGGATGCAAATTCCAGTAAAGATATGAAAATGAGTTTCCCGCTGCGATCTATTTCACTTCAGTACTATTTACACTGAATTTATATATTCAGTCAACACGATTTTCGTCATCTATTCTGTTATACAAAATCAAACAACTGATTCACATCGAGAATAAAAATAATCATTATTTTGCTATTTTCTTTTACTATGATATGAATTAAATGACGTAATATTGGATGTCTATCCCTCTTTTATAGCTAGTTCTTTGGCTGTTGCTCTGACGAAATCTCTAGCCTGATCCCTTGTAGAATTCTTCTTATGCGCACCATACGAGCTGTAACTCGAGCTCACCCTCACATCGTTTGAAGTTGGATTCAGTCGTACCGTGAAATTTCGCGAACCCTTCAAAAGCAGAACAGTACGAATGTGGAACAGTTTGTCATCCTTTATTTTTTCCCTCAGCTATGAGCCCCAAACATTGAAGCGTAAAGCCTGAATTACAATTACCACTGATCAGTCGATTACGAGTTTGCCCAAATGGTAAATGTATGTGGCAAAATCCAATGCAACTTCGACTGCGATTGTGACTGAAACTAAACTCTACTCAAAGTGCAAAGTTGGTGTTGGCTGCGGCCAACTTCAGTTCAATCACAGTAGTTTGGACATCTGTTTTGTTCAAGCAGTTGAAGCTTTAGGATGTGTGCCAAACGAGCATTGCAGTTTGCATTGGAAATTCAGCCAGCTAATTCCAGGGCTGTGCCAATCTAAAGTGGAATTTAGTCAATTGTTCAGCTGTCACTTTCATTTCTATTAAGCAAGGCAATTGTGTGGCGTTTATTAAACTTACTTACAACGGTCATAGCCACTACCTCTTGGATTTCGTTCATACATTGTGAAATATTTTCACACTTATAAATTAAAAAAAACAACAGAACTTGTCAAATATAAACAGACGAAGAAGAAGAAGTAGTAAGCTCAAAATTTAATAAATGAAAAAGTAATAGATTTAGCCAGCATTTATCGTTTGGCACACATCCTTAATTTAATTACAAATGTCACCGCAGCGTCGACTTCGACTTAAAATCATGTCGCAGTGGACAGATCAGTCGTAATTGTTCAGGCCTAATACATACAGGTACCTCTTTGGTTCAGCCTGAGACAACTTACATCTAGATATGAAAACTTCAAAAAGAAGCGGTCTGAATTAAAACCACCTAATGGTTCCCTAATAGAAAGCTCTATACATCCTCTCTGCTGTATTATGCCACATTAATTCTTCGCAACATTCATTACTGATAGCTATCTTTTCTTTGAATATAAAGTTAAAGAGCTTTGAAAAAGTGATCCGGTTTTATATTGAGATTTTCTTATCGTCCAAATCCGATCTTTCCTCATTAATTGGATGAAGTCCATATTTCCCATTTAAAACGTTATTCGTCACAACCCATCAGTACTACTATCATCACTATCACTTCTTTACAAACATTTCAATTTAGGATTTATTTATTATAAATAAAAACTCGTTCAAAAGACAGTAAATTTTAGTTAGTTAGTTAGTTTTGGTTAGCTGATTAATCAGCTGAAAAGTCATCTAAACTGCGAATTAAATCAGCTCATTATATTTGTACCCTTAGGGCAGTGACATACGAGTAGGTTTTCCCCGCCCGGTTAACCATCTGTGGTTTTTACGGTCAGTGAAGTCGTTTCAGTAATATTGAACTTGTAATTATTTTACTTTTAATTGAAGATGAAGAAGAAAGGAAAAAAATATTACATATAACGTAGATTTTCAGTACATGTGATATGAGTGATATTTCAATGGAACGGATCAGCAGCACTGTAGAAGAGCAGACATTATGGGCCGTAAACACCAACCAGAATAATCCATATTCGCGTATAATGCACAAGCACCAACCAAGATTACTCGAGATTTAGTTCATCGTATTACACAGGTGTAATATTTTATTCCAAATTTGTCTGGCATATAATTTCTGTTCGGGGATTATTCTGAACGACAGATGAGCCAAATTTGAATTTAAGTAACAATGACAGGAAACAACAAAGAATGGCACGTTTCCGTGGCTACGAGATGCTCCAGATTTTGATTTTTTCCTACTTAAATATTAAATTAATTTTCAATTAATTTTTAATTAAATTAATTTTCTTCAATATATTGCTTATTCAAATTTGTTTTTTTAAAGCATAATACTAATTTATTTCGACATACCGAAAATGTTCGGAGGTAAGGCCACCTAAGCAAAAAACCAGGGATGTAAAGGACTCAAATTTTGACTTAACTCATCGCTCAACTCAAGCAGTGAGTCCGCTCAATCATTGAGTCCGCTCGATCATTGAGTCCGCTCAATCATTGAGTCCGCTCAACAGTTGAGAGGTGGTTCATCGTTCTAAATTTGAGCGGACTCAATCTTGAGCGGACTCACTGCTTGAGTTGGACTTGAGCGGACTCACTGCTTAAGCTGACTCATCATTTGAGTTGAGCGGACTCAATGAATGAAAACTGAAATTGAAATTTCAATCAAATAAGAAAAGCTCACAAAAATGCCATTCATAATATTATATTAATTTAGCTTTTTCTAATTTTCTTAGCCAACATTTCTCTTCCTCTCAACAACTTGTAAAACCTGTAATGACAATACCATACTTGAAAATGTTATAATTCAATTCAAGGAAATTGTACTTACATTTTTCCATAGAATCAGCGTCTTAGTTTATATTTTTTCCATTGATATATAGCATCTCTTGCATTTCAAAATTTCCGTCTTTTAGACGGCATCTATTAGGAGTGAACGTTAGTTTTCCTATGCTAAATAATCTTTCTACCGAAGCACTACTAGGCAGTGCTGTGTTGTGGTGTTGGTGAAAAGACTTTTTATTGCCGAAAAACGATTGTTTTCAAATACGCTCGAGGTTTTGTCTGTGAAAAAATTATACTCCAAGAACAATTTCTGACCCTCCATTGAATTTTGGTCATTTTCACAATCTGACTCCCAAAATGGCGTAGCGTAGAAGAAATGTTGGCTAAGAAAATTTGCAAAATTAGCAAAAGCTAAATTAATATAATATAATGAATGACTCTTTTGTGAGCTTTACTTATTTGATTGAAATTTCAGTTTCAGTATCAATTTTAAATAAATCAGATTCTTCTTATGTTAGTTAAAACATGATTTGAGTCCGCTCAACTTAAATGATGAGTCCGCTAAAGTAGTCAGTCCGCTCAAGATTTGAGTCCGCTCGAACCACTCAAGCAGTGAGTCCGCTCAAGATTAAGTCCGCTCAAGTTTCGAGCGGTAAACCATCGCTTAAGTGTTGAGCGGATTCAAGTCCCGAGTTGAGCGATGAGCTATTATGACAAACGGGTTCGCTGATTTACAACCCTGCAAAAAACACATGGTTTTACACGAGTTGGTATTTACATTCAAAGCAAGTAGGGTTATTCTATGATAGAAATAATTTTTACACGTATTATCCTCGTTGGTGTTGACGGGCCTAAGAGATAAATTTGTTGATTATTTTATCTCACCATAAGGTGGGGTTCCTTTGTAGTATCACATCATTAATTAACTGCTGTTCAACTGAATCATGAGTTATAACCTAACAATCTACTTGTAATTATGGACTTAAAGTAAAAAATTTGCCTATCCTGATTCGATTTTTCTTCATTCCCGTCTTTCGGGAAGATTTCTTCATACATATCCTCCCAAGCATTTTGTCTTCGTTTTCATCCCTCCTCGTATAGCTTTAACTATTCACTTGCCATATACATGGTCATTTATTACCTCCAAAGATGTGCGTTAACCATTTTACAATACTATAAAAAAACTCTCAAATTATTTTAAATATCGTACGCGCACTAAAAAAAAACTATCAAATTCTTTTATTAAATGTACATGTCACACACGCGCTCAAATACTCTCGTTGCTCCTGTGCTACTGCACTAAATTTCAACATACAGTCCATGAAAACCTAATTGTTTGTCACGTCTCATTGCACTCAATGAGTTTTGCATTGCATTCGGCAGCAAATCGTATGAATCAGCCGAAGTTAAACCGTGGCCAGCCACGATTGCTTTCAGGTTCTAAAACCGGTTCGGTTTTTACCTGGTCGTATGTCGCCGCCATGCTAATCACTTGGAATTCATTTGGAGCGGAAAAAAACGTCCGGGCAAAACCTAATTGTATGTCGCTTAAGGCGCACATAACAAACATTCCCCAAATGTTTGATAAACATTTGTCAAATATTTGTCAAACGTTTGTCAAACATTTTCAAACATTTGTGGAATGTTTGATGGGTGTGGACGTAAATTTTATAGCTATTTGGATGTTTAAAAGCTTCCAATTTAATCCAAATGGAATGGAAAACAATAGATGTTTGTTAAAGTTTGTACAGTACCTGCAGTCAGATTTCAACAGCTGTGGATAATGAAAGTTCATTTTGGAATTTTTGAATAAAAAAATTTTAATCTTGTGAATGAGAAATGCGTAAAAATAAATATTATAAAATTAATTGAATTATTAGATTCTTGCGAAATTTCGCAAACCGGAAAGATTATCAATTTATCATTCAATAAATCACGACCACTGTACTGTAATTTTCTGTCTAAAAAATTTCTCTTCCATCATCTCTTTTATCGAAAATTTTCCTCTAACGTTGAGGTAAATACGACAAAAGATGTTGCAATGCACGTAACTTTACTCGGAGAATACATGATTAAAACGAAAGAATTGGAGATCATTTTTCACACAAATATCCTATCAGATGTTTGACAAATGTTTGACAAACATATGACAAATATTTATCAAATATTTGACAACTGCGCATAAATTGTTTGCTAAATATTTGACAAATGTTTTTTTCCAATGTGATACACCTTTATGGTTAGACGAAGACGAAACGGATCTAATAACGATTTTCATTGATATTTCAAGAAAAGTGCACGTCAATCAATGGAGCAAATTTTTAAGCGATTAGAATGCGGTAGTAGCTCATATCCGTGTAATTTATCAGGTTGAAATTTTCTTGGAAAACAATATCACGAATAACGTAAGAATGATGGAAAATTATAATTTGGCAGATTTTGGCGGGCTTGGGGATGAATTTGGTGAAGTAATAGCTGAAGATTGATATGTGATGCTCCATAACATTTAACAGTCACATTTATCATGTGCGTTCTTCAGTCTAGTCCCGCCGATCTTTCGAATGTAACATTACGGTCATTTTGATGTGCACTTTTTCTGGCAGTGCACATCAATGCAACCATTTCAATGTGCCACTTTAAGAAAAGTTTAACACTTCTACTAGAAAACAAGTTAAATGGAAATCGGCATAGCCTGTGTGAATTCGTGTGTTTAGCTTAATATTTGATGCTTGTGTTGTTTTACAAGATATTTGCATTTCATAATTAATCAAATTGAAAACAAATTGAAATGCAATATGTGCTAGGGTTATATTCACAAAGCAGTCATATAACTCTTGACCATCATAAATGCAGTCAAAAAATAATAAATTTTTGGCGAAATGTATACTACGACATGAGCCACGAGTTGTGACTGCTTTAGGAATATGAGCCTAATACTTGTGGTTTTAAAAGAATTAAAGGAGGAAGAGCCTGCGCAATATTTTCACTTAATTTTTTCAGCGTTCACTATTTTTCCATCAAGCTCAAGACGGAACTAAGCTGGCTTGCTTGGCTTGATTCGACAGCCCCAGCGAACAAACATTACCTGACACTATGTTATGAATAAGTTAGCTCAATTCTTGACTATGCGACCAAGCTAACCCGATGTTTGAACTGTTATACAAAGTAGTACACTTCGGTGGCGTAGACACAAATTCGGAAAGAGCTTGACTCGGTGTTACATCACTAGTTGTTATAGCAAAACGAGAAAGAACTTTAGGATATAGTTATGTAAATGCATGGCAATTTGTTTATCTCATATAGTCTCCTCTTCAAACGTATAGCTATCGGTATACTAATGGATAAAGAAGGAATGAATATACTGAAGAATGAACTAATTAATAACATAATTCAAATTAGAATATGTTCCTGTGATATCAATTTTATATCCTTTAGAATACGTTCTGAATATGTTCTTTCGGATACGCACCGATAATCACACGATAATTTTTGACCGACGTCTGAAGATTTCGCTCGGCAGGGCGGACATGAGTCTTATAAAAAGCATATGGAAAGATCATGTTTTTTGATATTAATACGTGTAGTCAGAGAACATGTTCTCATATCCTGTGGAATATATCAAGAAGATGATCAGAGCACGTTCTGTGTTATCTGGGAAATAGTCTGGTTTATGGACGGGCAGAAAGCGAAACCACGTCTTTTTCCATATAATCTGAAATCTGAAGCAATTAACTGATATATTGTACTAATTTTGCAACTTTCTATAATAGTAAGTAGGTATTACCATATAATATGGTAGAAAATGGTTGATATGAATATGAATGTTGTAATAAGCGTGGAATATAGAGGTAAGAAAATGTAAAGGAATATAATAGTTACCGGGATGTTTTTATGCGAAAAGATCAACTTATAATCACTAGAAGTAAACGAAAGTCAGTAGTTCTAAGGATAGTGTGTAAAAAGTATAAAACAAAAATGTGAAAAATAAGTTAATTAAGGAAGTAAAGATTAAATTGTGAAAAGTTAAAAATAATAGTTTATAAATCAGTTAGTTTTAAAACAATGAATTTAAAATTTATTTACCTTTTGACCATGCTCATATTTGCTATGTGATGTAAAGCATGGAGTAGAGCGTTTTTCCGGTGATGAGCGATGATCTTGCAGTGCTTTGGAAAGTAGTCGGGAGTCATATCGGGCCTGTGATTGTTCCGTATCAAAATCATAGGTCAACTCATGCTCCAAACCCATGTCATATTCTGGTGGCACTGTAAGAAATAATAAAATCTTATCATATTTAGATTTTGATTTGATCTGCAACTAATTGTGTATGTGTGTATTATTACATTGTTATTAATATGTGTCGCAGTGACTAGATCTGCGACCTCTGAGATCCTTTGAGATATTAGAATCGCTCTGATTAAACATTGATGACTTTTGGTTTTCGTATATAAGGATACGAATCAGATATATTAAATGGAGTTATATATGAACAGTAAGCAAAGAAAATAGAAATTTGGATGAATTTCACAAAGAAATAAATTTTTAAAACTTGCGCGGTAATATATTCCGGGAAATACTAGTTTAGCTAGTATGTTATGATGTCAACGTAGTATTCGAGGAACTGCAGGTTAGCCTTTAGCTAAAGAATGCTGATGGTGTACCTAGTATGACGGATGTTAAAGTAGTTGCTGAATTCTTGGAATTCAGTCTTGAGCTAATAGCCGCTTGCTAGTGCCAATTGTAACCATACGGCTTGAGGTTATCGAAGTATCTGTGAGGTCGAAGGTCCTTCTTTAACCGAATGCGGTGTATGCGTTCCAAAAAAAAGTGTAAACCTGGACTAATTGCGATGGCGTGATGAGTATACCAAAACCTTCAATTACCCGAACGAGATTGATCCCGGAACTTCCAATAACGTTCGACCTAAGCTACGTCGTGTGGACGGTACTGGCGAAATGGTAACTGGCATCATCACTAAGTACGGCAGAGCTGAAAAAAATCGAACGACTGTGGTACTTAACTGGCTTTCATAGTAGCTACAAGTGACTCTTTTTTCTGCTGGTCCTGCCAGACTGAAGCCTGAAACAAAATTGGAGCTTTTCAGCCAGCTTTATCGTCAGCTTTCTTCTAAAGCTGAGTGAAAAAGGCAAATTGAACACAACTGGTGTTATGACATTTGCAACTTGAACTCGTTTATGGTGAGAGCTTGTCTTAAGAAACGGCAGTAATGCATCCAATTTTCGAAAATTCCAAAAAAATCATGTCTTTTTGGATAGTTTTCGAGGTGTACAAATTATATGTAAACATAATACTGAGTTTCTTTTTTATGTTTCACAGGAACTGCTTATCTTTCACCAACTCTATACGTTTTCTTCCATTTTAATATTTTGGTAGCTGTTTACTTCTAAATTGTCTAAAAAAAATTTGTCAACAAAAACCATTCACATCTGATATTCATACAGTTGGCAACATTAAAAATTCCCTCAAGTTGGACTTGAAATTTTCAATTTGATCAAATCTCAAGTCAGCTGGAAGCTGGCAAAAAAGCTAAAGCTCCAATTGTGTTCTTCTACACTGATTTACATTGTCAACAGGCCTGCGTTACCAGAAGATTAAGCTGATCCTATGTCCACTTGATAACTGGTCCAATATCAACTGGGAATTGAGTTGAGGGTATATCAAGCGTCCATGTATCAATTCAAGGGGAACTGATGTTGACTTGAGCGCATGGGACGACCAGCAGTAGCTCCGTAGACCTGGGGCACTCACTCGATTCTTCCAGTCAGCCAGCTGAGACAATTTACAATTAGATAAGAAAATCTCCATATAAACCCGGATCACTTTTTGAAAGCTCTTTAACTCTTTATTCAACCAAAGAAAGCTATCACCACGAAGAATTTATGTGAGAGAGAAAGTGTAGAGCTTTTCATTAGAGGGCCATTAGCTCGTTTTAGTTGGACCGCGTTTTTGTGAGGTTTTGGACATCTAGATGTAAGTTGTTTCAGCGGCTAGTGAGCACAGGTTACCTGATAGGAATTCTGTAATTTAACGTCTATTTAATTTGGCATAAGAGGGTCATCGATGTATCTTGTTCTAGGACCATGGTAGCTGTAGAGGTTGATCGTGTGATTTGCCGTTAGCCGTATAGGTGACAGGTATCTATTCCGGACCACTTAGGCTCTACTCTTTAATCGATTGAAAGATTTAGGCCGCTGTAATCTTACAAAAACGCAATTTTTATTCTTTTTACATTCATTTTCTAACTTAAATTCCTACCGCGGAAATGCCTATTGCTTTTATGTACACTAAATTAACAAATTTAATACATAGTTATCTACTGAGGAAATTGTATAACACACACTAAATCACAAAGCTTAATACATTACTACTACACTTATGGAAAGTTAGCTGACCCTCGTTGGAAAGATCTTCAAGGAATCGATAGTTCCCGCGCCGTTTGATTGATAATGCTCGTTCGCGCAATTCAACCTTGCACGTTAGCCTCAGTTTCTGGCTGCAGTTTTCTGCGTTCAAATTCTTTTTGTAGGGGTAATCCTCTCTTTTATTTATTCATGCCCACGTGGAGCGCGTCAGGGACTTCCTGGCTTTCCCAGGTCCATATTGATTTTACAATAACTTTTTTACTACATTTGGTTCTGTCTAGTTTAGTATACATGTTTTGGTTTTCTAATTATACCCTAGATGAAATCATTGTTAGAGTATACTAAGTTTGTCATTCCCTTTGTAGCACCTAGAAATAACTATGGCAGAGCAAAATGGATTGGATACCCACGCAAGATATTAAAAGTTATTTTGATTTTTGCATGTCCGTCTGTCCGCCCTCACGATAACTCGAAAACGTGTGAACTTCGAGAGCTGAAGTTAACCACCTGTGTTGTGGTCTGAGTGCTGTGCTGGGGGCGGAGAGCCCACAACCTTTCTTACACAGATCGATTAGAGACTTTGCTAGAAAAACTCCCTCTTTGTTTTAAAATTTACTAGTTTTTATTAAATATTTTTTCAGTTACTAGCATTAGTAAAAATTTGTTTAATATACTATAGTATTAATTTTTAACATTATCTCCAATAATTTATGAAAATTGTTTGACGTAATATAGAGTTAATTATTACACACTTTCTCCGATAATTTAACTTCACAAAATTTACTTCGGACTGCCCTGTTCGACGTTTTGAAAAAGAACTCTTCAAGGATCGGGCTTGCTGGTAACCATGATATTTTCAACAGGTTTTTTAATTTGTTTTATTGTTTTCTCATGACGTTGAAAACTTGTTCGTGAGAAAATGCAAAAAGTTTTCATGAATTTTAAGTTGCATCATGAAAAGTATAATCTGATATGCAGTTGTGCCCATCTTGCGATATAAATTTTAAATGTGCGAGAATAATTGTATGCACGTATGTACCTGCATACAATTAGATTGGAAGAATTAAGAACATGCAAATATTGTGGACGAAATGAGGTGAGATATACTTTGTGCTGCATGTAGGTAAGTATGCATACCGTGTGAACGGAATATGCGTCTGATAACAAGATGCAATTTGTGCTAAATTGCATTTTTTTATAACATGGGAATTGGGTCAAATTTGCAATACATCAATATATTGTATAGGAAAATATATTGATTGACCATATGTTACGCTCCCGAAATTCATATGGTGGTGGACCAATAAATGTTTGTGTATGTCCTCTTTTGAACTCGCGATACTACTAGAATTCCTTAATTATAATTACAGAACCTGACATAACGCTATCGATGAGGAAAAGAAAAGAGGTCCGCAAAGAATATACAAAATGATCGATAAATTATTCACCAAACTTCGAAGGAGTCAGTACATCATAGAATCAATAGAGCTACGGATCAGTCATGCACATGTACTTCTTTTTACGTATATATATTCATCTTTATTCATCCCTACGGGGAACGCAGTTATTATACGCCCAGCTAGCCAAGCACTCGTATCCTATTTTAGGACGGAAGACGCCGTTTCTACGAAATTACATAGTTTAGATCTTTTTTTTTATTACAAGTTAGTTATAATTTCCTTTCTGATCTGTTTATAGTACCACATAAGTAATAATTAGAAGTTATCACTATCCCTGAATTTCTTTAAATTTAAAATCATATGAAACTATGATCGATTGTTTAATCACCATATTTAGCTTAAAGTATGAAATCTAGAAAATTTGTGGAGAATTGAGTTAGTTGTACACGTACAAAATATATATATTGTTCTCGCTGAACCATCTAGCCATCCTAGAATAATAAATAATTTTCATAGAGGCGTTGATATTCATGAGCCTTTCTTCCACGCTAACAGATTTTATAATCGCGAAGTATGTTGTCATATGGACAAAACAAGTCCAAGTTCCTTTGACTGAACCAATAATAAAACAAAACGATGATGGTAAAACAAAACGATAATAATAAAACAAAACAAAATTAATAATTAACCACAACATTAATAATAAACAACAAAAATTAAATAAAAGTATCCAGAGGGCACACTGAGCCATACAATTGAGACCTCAAAAATTTTAATAAGCTCTACTGCGTCGTAAGCCTCAAATTTTAATGGAAAAAAAAAGGAAAATAGACACTACTAAACGCATAACAAAAAAAATATTCAAGACATGTAAAATATTATTATAAATTTATAAAATGGGCAAAGTGATTATTAATTACACCCAGTGGAAACATGCCTTAATCAAAGTGTACTATTCTTCGTTATTAGAACACTTTCGAAAATCATGGAATGCACTCCCTCAAGCGGATGTGCGAAAATATTCTTTTTTTATCGAAAAATAGACGAGGGACGAATCGATCTCTTTCGTCGTTGAGCTGTGAAGTAGTGAAGAGGAACTCAGTTTCAGTAATTAACGTACAAGCACATAAAATGAGATAAAAGATTTTTTTTTAATAAAGAACTAAGTTTGTGGATAAAAGTCCAAAAGTTGAAAGTGAATAAGTTAAAAAAAAAAGATTAACAAATAAAGGCAAAAGAAGAGAAAGGATAAGTGAGCATGGACTTCGCGTGAAGAACGGAAAGGTTTTATTTATTCTACTGCAACGTGGCAGGAAGAGCCATGAAAGTTGAGTACCTATTTGAAATTTAGGACATATTGAATATTTTTCTTGTCTTTAAATAATATAAAAGCAATATTTTTTTTTACTATATGGTGGCTTAGTGGCGGTAGCGATTCGCTCCATCCTTTTGGATTATCTAAGTTTTATAACGTTTTATTAAAAGCATATCGCATACAATCACGTTTTTGTTTTTTGTTTTGTGACCTAGGTTTCGTGATCTACCCTGTGTGAAACAAAAGATCACGTGGCGCCCAATTACTTTATCTTTTTCAGCTTTGAACCTACTCCCATCTACTGAGCTAGAAGATACGCACTTTGGAGTGCATATCACATATGGTTGTCATTCGGGACAAAAGGTACCTGACTCACAACACATGAGCTTTTTTAAAAAACAAAGTAAAATTAAGTTCGAAAACGAGACAAATCGGGTAACTCCTTCGTAGGTTTGCCATACAAAAATTTATGATTTTTAGGTATACTGTGAAAATGACCAGTCCTAGGTGGTTTTAATGTACGGAAAAGTTCTTCGGAATATGAAATCCTATAAAATCAGTTTTTCTGTTCGACGAACCGTTATAGAAATTTATGCGAAAAAAAAACTTCAAAATTCAAACTTGCCCAGATCGGTCACCCATCGAGTATTCATCTAAGATATCATAAGAATAGGTCTTAGCTTTTATACTTGTTTTATTTTACTTATTGTCTATCCTGAAATTTTGCGCGGCGGCAAAATTTAAATTATATTAAGCGCGGGTGGGTAGCACAAAATTTGAAAACGTTGTGCTATCCTGATTTGAGTTTTTATATCGGTAGGTATCCCAGAGATAATCAGACACCAATAAATCCTTCTTAATGACTTGTAGGAGGTACAGAAAAGTAGATGAAAAAAAAATGAAAGTATCGCGATTGTCAAGAAAGTGTAAAATTGTCATCCTTATACATTAATTTGAGTTGTGTTTTTTTTTAAATACTAATTTTTATAAAAGAGTGGTCCGCTGTTTTCTATAAGTGGTTTTAGTGTCTTATCTTGTGTAAGAACGGGGTTAGAGGTTGGTGATTTTCCTCTGAATTTCTTTGTTGCTATCGGATTTGGTGGTTCTACTGATAGTACTGCTCTGCCAGATTGGTGTTTCTTCTGGCAATATTAAAGAGCTCTCTATCCACTGGATTCGGTTCTTCTGTCAGTGAAGAGTTTTCGTTGCTGGATTTGGTGTTCCTACCAGTGACCGGCACGTTCACCTCAATACTTGATTTTGTGTTTCCAAATGGCATCCACTTACTATTATTTTTTGTCAGTTCAGTTCTTCATCGAATCCCCAAGGAATGCTCATTTGTTTTCGTACATTTCAGATTGGTTCGCGCTAGGAATAAAGGACGTAAGTATTGTGTCATTCTATTAATGTAATACACTCATTTAACTGTATTAAAAAGTTTATTTAAATCGTTTTTTTTCCTTTCTTATAGATTTGATTATCTTTATTGATCCAATATTGTGGAACTCTTTTCAAATCCAAAATTATTTTTAATTCGAAAACGAGTAATTCCGTTGACACTGCGAATGTTTACAATTGCGATTACAGCAGTTTTTTCAATCTATCGAATCTGTTTACGTACAACAAAATAAAATAATAAAATAAAATAGTAATGTATAAAAACCTTTCTAATTGCCAAAAATCATAAGACATAGATAAAAAAAATCAAATGCAGCACTGTCGCAAAAGATTAATGCCACATTTGGCAAAGAATTTATGTATTGATACTTTGTCGAGCTGATTTCCAGCCGCACGGTTTCGAGGGGATCATAAACTGTTGGCCTGGAGGCAAGGTCAGTATAACGCGCTTAATTACGTTAACGCCACATGAGGGGAGGACCTTGCCCAAAACCGTCCGTACGTGACGAAGAGTTACATCCTAGAGGTGTTCCTGCAGAAGCAGTTGGCAGGCATCCTCTGGGGCGCAGCTGGTTGCCTGACAGAATATAGCAGATCTAGAGCGGAAAACTCGATAAAACCCGCAATCCCAGGTGTAAACAATCATGACTCCGGATACCAGGCGACCTCCGGTTTCAACCCTAACCTTATCTCGGCATGCCGGCTCTGCTGAGATGAAACAACCTTTCCGAGCATACTCCTGGGAACAAAATTGAAAAGCCCATAAATTCTTAAGGAAGTGTACCTCTAAATGTACCAAAAGCCCAAACCAGGGTTCTTACCGACCCCTACGATATCCCGGACATTACAAGTCCTGCATCTGATGGCGATGGGATGGATATACTCTCCCTAGATGGGGAGGACCTTTTTAGGTCATCAGAACATAGCCAACAGAATAGCAGGAATACTGAAGTTCCCACTTGCAAATAGCGCAAGCCAAAGCTCTCTGGCGCGGCCAAAAATGGTTTAAATGGATTTTAAAACACGGTCACACAAAAGCAGAGGCTAGAAGGATTGGAGCATTTCAGATAGATCGGTGGAATGAGGAGAGTCTTAAATGACGGACGCGCTCTGACTCTTCTTCTTCTAAAGTGGAGCAAGCTAGTGCTAAACGCAGTAAGGCAGCAACAGAGAATGCTACAAAGAAGCACGTCTCTCTGCCTTCGCGTAAGCATCCTTCTTATAAAGAGGTTGCAGAGAGCGTTGGGGTGGGTATTCTTTCCGTTTGTTATCCTATCGGGAGCTGGGGATGGCCCAAGTTAGAATAAAACTCTGGCTGACGGTCGTCAGCCTTCGACATCAGGAGTCAGCAGGCCTAAACTCTTGGTCAAAGCAGAAGCGAACCCTGTAAAAGCGCGACTGCAGAATCCAACTCGGGGTCTTCCGAAAAGAAGTCTATAGAGACCAAGGAGAAGCCCCACTTCTCAATGCCAAGCCGGGAAAAAGCAAAGATCCTTAAAAAATCCACTACCAAGGCTGAGAGCGGCCAAAGGAAGTCATCTTAGTCTTGGCTAGTGATCATCTAAGTTGGCTTCAGATAAATTTCCATCATGCTAAAGTGGCATCAGAGGTGCACAGCAAGAGATTTATCTCGGAGAAACTTAATCTGGCACTCATTCAGGAGCCGTGGGTATATCAAGACCACATCAAAGGACCTCCCACAAAATCATGTAAGTTAATTTATAATAATGAACATGAATATTCTAGGGCAGCATTACTGTTCAACATTAATTTAAACTTTATTCTTCTTTCACAGTTCATCTCGAGGGATGTAGTTACAGCAGCTGTCGAGGTACCAACTTCTGGACGTAGCCACAGGGTAGTAGTTACCTTAGCCTACTTCTCCGGAGAAGCGGATACATTGCCTCCCCCAGAGCTAAAATGGCTCATTAACTACTGCAAACGTAGAGGAATCAATTGATCATCATACGCTATGGGGCTGCACGTCAGGTGTAAGTACCCTTACGATTTTATATTGTCTAAAAATTTAGATACACTAAATCGAGGTAATAAGTCAACCTTTATAAACAATATTAGACAAGACGTCCTGGACCTACCATTTGCCAGTATGTTCATAAGTACAAAAATAAGCAGATGGGATGTATCGAACGAGATTTCCATGTCATATCACAGACATATCAGGTTCGATATAGGCGCCACACTCAACACATGCCAAGAGTACCGAATCCCTAATCTAATTAACTGGGAACCCTATCGACAACACTTTAAGGCTGCAGTTGACCCTCCTTGCAGTAGCATTAGAACAATGGAAGAGTTACACTCAGCCCTAAATGGCTGTAAGAAAAAGACCTGCAATCGGGAGGTACCTTGGTGGAACAGGGAACTGAGCTTGAAAAGAAAAGAAGTCAGGAAACTGTTCAACAGAGCTAAACTCTCTGGCATCTGGGGGAATATAGAAAGGTTCTAACGGAATACAATGTAGAATTAAGGAGATCCCAAAGAAGAACCTGCGGACCTTCTGCGATGGCATAGAACAATTGTTCGCAGTTACCAGCAACCATGAGGTATTTTTGATGGATCATACGGATGGTATAGGATCACTTCAAAAAGAAGATGGGAACTACACCGAGAGTTGCGAAGAAACAGTGATATTCTTATTATAAACACACTTTCCCGACTCTCTTACTACCGATCAAGGAATAGCACAGGGTCTCTAATAGTAGCAAGAGCCTTGCGGGTAGTATCTTCAATCCTAACAAGGTTAGATGGGCCATTGGCACATTTAAGCCTTTTCTACAGCTAGTGGTTGAAGAAATATTCCTTCCACTGCAAAAAATTTGTCGAGCCAGTTACGCTCTAGGGTACGTTCTCCTATGTTGGATAGACGTCAGGGTGGTATTAATGCCCAAAGTAGAAAAAAGAGCCAGATCTCTAGCCAAATCGCTCCGACCCATCAGCCACTCTTACTTGCATAAGACCATGGAAAAAATCCTAGGCTTACACCGTCGAAGTGAAATTCTGATTAAATCACCACTTCATTCTAAGTAGTTCGCTTATAGAGCTGGAAAGTCTACCGATACTGCCATTCGCACATTAGTCAGAGACCTCGAAAATGTTCTCGAAGCAAAAGAGTTAGCCTTATGTGCATTTGCGGACATAGGAGCCTTTGATAATACCTCCGTCTATGCAAGTAAGTCAGCTGCTCAAGATAAAGGCTTTGTGCCCTACACGGTAAACTGGATAGACTCCTTGCTTAGAAGCAGGAGGATAACCACAACTCTAGGGAACTATTCAGTCAGGATCACCGCAGCAAAAGACTACCCACAAGGAGTTCTCTTTTACTCTTATGGTCGATCGTGATTGATGATGTGCTAGTGAAATTGACCAGTTCGGGTTTCAATGTACAAGGCTACACTGATGACCTAGTAGTGACAATACGGGGCAAGCATGATCAAGTCATATCCGATCTCCAAAACCCCTCTCCAAAGTCCGCCAGGCGAGCAAAAAACAAAAAAAAAAACGTCCAACGCCGGTTCGCATGGCCACCGCAATACCTACTGCAGTACTTGCTGCAGTACTTGGAACTAGGAAATCCGCATTAAGCGGTGCGGATGATGTGTCTTTTTTAGTATACTTTTTTTTTACAAAAACTTATTTTTTTAATAGAATAGGGTGCAAACTGCAGGAGTCATTCAAACCCAACTTTTCTCAGTTTTACGAGTTTTGCACACTGGCATATATAATATGGACTGCTCGATATGCTATTTCATGCGGGTACAATTTTTTGTGTCAAAAATAGTTCATACGTCGGTGCCAACATTGAAAAATCCATTGGCGGAAAGTTGAAAAGTGAAACCTCTCGAATTTCTATTAACTCAAATAATTAATTTAAAAACATTTACTTCGACAAACCCACTTATTTATTTATTGTTTACAGCCCTTTCTCAGTTCGCACGTTACGTAGGAAAGTGACCAACTCAAAAAATGCAACTTTTCAGGAGAGCGAAAAAACGAAAAGCTGTACATAGAATTAATTCTAGCTTAACGTAGTAATTGTTTGCTAAAAATAGTCTGAACTCTTAAATTTGTTAGTAAATATATTTCTGAAGATTTATATAAAAGAAATTTTAAGATTTTGTTACCGCAGTTGGCGAGGTTAGCTGTTAATCCCGCATCCTCTTAAGTTGTGTCGCTTTTCTTTGTTGCGAAATAAATATTTTTAAAAGTTTTTTAAGTGACACAACTCAAAATACGATTTTTAAGAATTAAATTCCGTACTTTGAACTTTGTGGAAAAATGTCATAACTCATAATATAATTTGTAAGAAATAATTGCTGTTTTGTGGAAAAGTGACACAATTTGAAATAATACTGTTAAAATGTCGAAAACATATTTACGTTTGTTATAAAGATCGTCACAAGTCAAAAAGTGACACTGACACACTGTTCTATGAAGAATATCTCTGTTCTTAAGTAACAGAAAAGTGATACTATCTCTATCTAGCGGAAAAAACAATCAGATAGAAATATGCCAATTTCATGGTGTAATTAACTCAAAAACGACAAATTTTGAGTTAGGTCATATTTCTATGTGACGTGCGAATTAGTAGTTGGTGCTTAGATCGAAAGAGAACGCTATATAGACATGAGCCCACTTTCTGCAGTGTATTTCTATGGACGTAGTCAGTCCATATTTTAAATGACAGTGGTTTTACATAAGAACGCTGCAAATATTTTAGAATATTAGGAGTGTTAGAGTGTGTGAAATTGCCATCAGCAATTGATTCAAATTCCTCATTTAAAAACAAAAAGTATTTCCCATAGAACGACTTGGGACAATTAAAAGTTTTAAATTTCAACCGAAGTCGTTTCAATAGAAAAAAGCCTTCAGTAAGATTTGTCGAAAATAAAAATACGATATGTGTGTACATATATACCTACATACATATCGGGCGCATAAAATTTACTCGGTGAAGATTTAAACGATCAAGTCTTCACCAAAAAGCCTCCTTTCAGCAAATTGTCGCGAGCGGAATACATTCTGGGTGCAACAATGTATGCACGATAGCAAGACGATGGTTTGATATTTATGAAAATATCAAATTTCATTTCAACCATCGTCCGCCGCGGTAGGCTGAACACTAATTGTAAACAGGTAAAGAAAATAGAAGTTGCGATAAGAAAAAAAAAATAAACGATTTGTGAAAATACCCATAAGAGGAAGTTTGTGAAAGAAAAAGTTTGTGAACAAAGCAAAAGTAAAAAAAAATATAAATAAATAAAATAAAAGTGTGCGAGTTGTCTTAATCATAGCTTCCTGAAACGGCGTAGAGTGATTGCCTTCGACTAAGCTAAGCCCCGAAATATAACAGGAGTTAGGACTAAGTTAAGTTAGGGCTTTGATGTGGTAGCGAGGGAGTCTGTTTCGTGGCTTGGGAAGTGTTTCTCTGAGGTCCGAAACCCAAATTCCGAGAAAAACCTATACACATACATCACATGCATACAATAGCATTCATTGAAATAAGTTTTTATTTTTTCAAGTTTCGGAATAAAGTTTTTTTTTAAGTTGAATTATATAAATAAAAAAAGTATAAAATAAAAAAAAAATATTTTTTCAAATAACTCAATTAATTAAATATTTTTTCTCAAATTTAGGGGGGTCATGACCCCCACGACCCCCCCCCATAAACCCCAACGAAACGGTTATCGTTCCGTTCACGAGAAGATCGAAGCTTTCACAAACGGCTCCTTTTCTTGATAACACGGAATTAATATTTTCAGATAAAGTCACATATTTGGCGGTAACTCTAGATAAGAAAGTGATCTGGAATTCAAATCTGTCCAGAGTAATGGATAGAGTGGTACGATTTCTCTACACGTGTCGTTGCTTTATTGGCAGAACATGGGATCTGAAGACAAAAATGATGTTCTGGATGTACAGCACGGTTGCTAGACCCATAGTCGCCATTGCGGCTTTCGCATGGCGGCCAAAACTAACCAAAACACGGCTGAGACTCTGTTTCAAAGAACCCATGAGCTTACCCTGTCTAGGAATAACGGGTGCCATGAGAATCTGTTCTAAAGCAGCCAACATTTTCATACTTTTGTTGATTAATGTTCTCACATCTTGGAATACCTCCAACATCTTACCTAAATGCTCCCCACCCGCAACCCCAGCCGACTTTATACCGATTATTCCTCTCTAAGATTCTGGAGAATTAAAAATGTCTACTAGCAAATTCTAGAATACATATATGAAAATACTATAATCCGGTAATGTCAATCAGACCTTTGCTCGCATCACTACTGCCAAACGGCTCAACTGAAAGTAACAACTTTTTTTCAATTTTCGAAAGTAGTTGAAAGCGTTTGTCACGAGAGGCTCTTATTGAAACTATTACCCTGATTTGTTCTTTTTCGCTCTGTCATTCTTTTAATTAAAAATGTTTTGTTCTGTAGATTACAATGTGTTACATGGAATAATGGTGATTCCTCAGTTCTTTTGTTCTTTTCTGTGGGGTGCTTCAGGGCTCTATTCAGTTTATTCATAAATTACCTTGCTCAGGTAACTCGTGATATGAAAGTTTTCTTGTATGCGGATTTTGTCCAGCTTTATTGGAGTCATTCCATAGATCTCTACATTAGCAGGTGGGCAATGGTCTAATGGAAGAAAATGTAAACCGTATGTGAGCTTCAAAGGATTTACTGCTCGTAAATGGACTATGTTCTTAGTCTTAATCATAATAAATTCCAGCGCATTGCATGCTACCATAAATGGCACAAGGACTAGATATCGCAGATAGATATACCAGAGTATAGTATACAGATTGTGAAACGGGTGGTACATTCCAGTATGGACCACAAAATTTTTAGAGCGTGTTGAGAGAAAATGTTGCTTTAATAGCAGTTTTGAATATATTTGATCGATCTTCTTAATACAAGAGATGTGAAAAAATATGAATAGCTCGAGGTATCTACCATCTTAAATGTTGTGGTCCATGCCGGAATGTACCAACAACCATATAAAATTTGTATACTCTGCTCTGACATCGCATGCGAGATCAAGTTCTAGTGACATCTATATCTCCAACGACTAATTTATTCGTCTTTACTGCCAGAAGACTACTTTAGCGTATGAAATCCTATAAAATCGGTTATAATCATTTCTTCTGTCCAACTAACTGTTCTAGAAATATATGTACAAAACCACTGCAAAAATCAAAATTTCTCAAATGGGTGACCATAAGAAATTTCATACGGGCATTCATGAAAGGTATCGTAAAAATTGGTCTTAGACTAATTCTAGCTTTTTTACTTATTCTTTATAAAAAAATCGCAATTGACCAAGCCTCGTTATATTGTTGAATTTTCGCAACTCTTGCTTTCCGTTAGGGGTCGAAAACTTATGCTCAGTTGTACTTATGTCCTCCATTTAGACGTGATATTTATTCATTGATATTCATTTGTATATTTAATTGTACTTCATGTATTTCTTTACTTTATGTATATTTTCAAAACTTCTTACTAATATTTATTTTGGTTTCTTTTTTCCTGGTAGACATATTAAATTTTTTTCTTTTCCTTAATGATTTTTATTTTAAATTTGAATTTGTAATTTTTAATATTATTTTTTTTCTCTCGTAGATCTACTCATTTTAAGGTGATATAATTTAGTATTTTAAGTATACTAAACAATTTTCTACATTTAATACTGCTAAAATTGAAATATATAATTGAATTGAATTCAATATTTTATTGATTGCTTACGAATTGGAAGTACATATTAAAGGTATATATATTTCAGTTAATAGTAGTTGATTTAAAATGCTCGTTACTAATTGAAGTTAAAATATTTCTAAATTGTACTAAAGTCAATGACTACTATAGAATATATTTGATGTCATAATTGTGGCCATGAATAATGTTCATTTGTTTTTCAGTTTTGTAAGCAAAAAACAAAAAGGCCCAGGTAGTATTGATTATCTGGTCCATATTTTCCTCCACATTTTCGAGAGGGTAACTTATTTCAGGTTTTGTGTTGCTTTATTTTCAGTTTTATTTAAAAAATGTGAATATGTACGTACTAGGTGGTCCATATTTACCTCACATATTGTATACGTACTATAGCATGAAAATAAGTTTGTTTTAAAGTTACATTTTCTCGTGTTTACTTAAAAAACTTGTTGTTCTTTCAATTCTCTCATTTTTTTTCCAAAGTATAATCCACTCTTGCGCTACTGGAACACGTAACCATACCTGTAAACATAAAGGAAATGTTTCATCAATTTCCGACAAAGTGTATTTTACTGCCGTGCCGTTTTAAAAATTTAGTATAATTTAGATCCAGAAACAACTTTAATTAATGTTCTGTCTCGTTATATGATAGGCTTTTTTTCCAATTTATTCTTACTACAAACGAAATTCTGCAGTTTCGATTTCTTCGAGTGGAAAATGTCTATGAAGTACGTGAAATGATCACTCCGAATTCATAATGCGTGAAATATTTCGTCGACACAATAAATAATAAAGTTCGTTGGGAGAGCAATACCCCCCTTAATTTGAACAAACATGAAAACATGAATAACTACCTACTATCCTGACGACCTGTTATAATGTTGAAATTTGGGAAAATTCTACAAAGAGCAGCCCGTTTTCAGCCTTAAATGATGGGTTTTTATATATGTACATATGTACGAGGGTTAGCGTTAAAAAATATTTACTCACAAGCGGTAGGCACCCACATAATTTGCTTCCACAGCACTTAATTCTTAAAACCACTCCAACTTCGAGTTTTGGTGTAATTTATTACGTCCTATGTACGAAGTTGAATTTGTTCTAGTAGAAGTGGCAGGTCGGTTTCTCTTCTTAATATCTGTCAAAAGTGACAAATTGTTACCTCGATATGTGATTGTTATTTCACCCAAGAATAATATCCCAACTTGTATGTATGTAAGTAATTATGTACTATACATCCATAGAATGAGTTATTTCATTTGGGATATAAAAATGTGGTACCTACTTACAAACAAACTGGCAGTATTATATTCATCTATCTTCTAGGTCTTTTTTCAAGTTAGCGGTTGCTTTAAACCTTCTAGATTAAAATATCTAGTGAATGTCCGAAATGGCTATGCCTTCGTTAAGCACAGCCCTGTTGATCTTGGCTGCAGAGTAATAACCTTGAGTAAGTATTTCATGGGCAGTTTTGAGAATTTGACGGATACTTGAATTTTGCTGGTCTAGTGAGTACTTTGCACAGTTTTGGCAACAGTATACAGAAGGCTCGTGGCAGGAATCTTGGAGACGAATCCCAGAGTCCCGGAGTCTTAAAGTGGCAAGGTCCCAGAATGCAAAGTTTCGGAGTCCAAAATTCTGGAACATAAAATCCCAGAATACAAGATCTCGGATAACGAAATCCCAGAGATTAGGCTCTTAGAAAGACAAGGCGTAAAAATCAAATTTTCAAAACATGAAAATCAAAATTGTTATTTAATATGTACAAAGCTTTAATTCTCTTTATTTACCAAGCCTCGTTTTTGTTCTAGATTTTTGAATAAATTACTTTTACTTCCTAACAGAGTATGAACATCATCCAATCTTCTATTTTTTCGATTAGCATGACTTCAAAGGGAAAAGCCAATTTTAGGCACGACACCTCCCCCAACAAATATTTTAAGACTTGTCGAATCTATAGAACGTCATTTTTTAACTAAAAATAAAATAAGTAAAAAACGGGTTTTCAAACAAAACTGAGGCCAAGTCGCAAGAAAAAGTAGAAAATAAACTTTTCTTCACACACAGATTTTATGTTCACACACAGAGGTGGACTCAGATTTTTTGATTGGGACATTTCTCTTGAATATTCTTTCTCTTCATGAATCAAATCACTTATTACCTCTGATTAATCTTACTGAAATATATCGGTGATTGTCAGCGAATAAAATCTGAATCCACCTCTGTGTGTGAAGAAAAGTTTATTTTCTACTTTTTCATGCGACTTGGCCTCAGTTTTGTTTGAAAACTTGATTTTTACTCATTTTATTTTCTGCCTTTTTTACGTTAACTAAATTGGAAAATTCTGCATTTTTCCTGAAACAGATTTACCACTAATCATATCGATGAAAATTTTTCCGATGATTTTCCCGCTTTTTCGGGTTTTCCATGGAGTTTTCCACAAAAGCAACTTTATGCAACTCATTTCGCTCTACAACTTTCTCTTAGGTTGCAAAACGCTCAAACGCTTCCTTGGTCGGAAAAACTCCGGAAAAGCGTTTTACATGAATTTTCCTCGATTTTTTCTGCAAGTTTTCACCATTGTCGGAGAGAAAGTAATGATGCCAGTTGATAGGGAACTTGATCCTGCATAATTTAGAAAACGTTTTTACCGGAAAATTTTCCGGAAAAGTCGGAAAATTCCGGAAAATTTTTCGGAAAAATTTTCAAATGATTTTTCCCGATTTTCCGGGTTTTCCATGGAAATTTCCGGTTCAAATTTTGTCAGATTGAATTGTCACGCGACATGAACCTGTGTACCAAATTTCAGCTCGCTGTGATGACGAAAAGTGGGTCTACGAGAGTGTCGAAAATAGTAAAGAAATAGACAAATTCGCGTACGAGTTAAAGAAATGGCTGGCCTCAAAAAAAGATTATGAATTCCTTGCTCATTTTGACGTCATTTAGACATAAGTTTTCTACGAAACTAGGACAAGTTCATTGAATTTTCGTTTATTATTGACTTATTATTGACCCCTTTCCAGCGACGTCCTTTTTAAGTCAATATTAGATATTTTAAGACCAGCGCGTTTAGTTTCCGTCAAATGTAGACTTCGTTTTGACTGACACTTTTTTAAGTCGACATATGACGTCTTTCAGGAGTTCAAGTTGGTATAACTTTAAATAATGTAATCGGAATTTGATAACAAAATGACCGACCATGCATGTGATATACAGAAATATATGAAAGAACGTCATTTGATTACTCAAAATAGACCCTAGATTTAACAGCGTTTTGCCGTCTTTTAGACGTAATCCTAACCCTCTAGAGCCTAATAAGACAAATTTTTCCATGGGTTTTTATCCTCTTTTTGATATCTTACTTTTGCCGTCTTTTTGTCGTCATTTTGTGCTATTGCATAGGCACGTGTGCATTCAAAACTTGCATTAGTCTTGTTCAAGCAGCAGTACGGACAAGAATTGTTTTGTGAGTGCTTTCATATACTTCCTAAGTTTCCACTAACTTTATCGCAGGATCTCTCTAAATTGGAGACAGATTTGATTAACGGAATTAGGAAACAACAATTGATAAGATAAAGTAAAACTTTTAAAATTATGACTAACATTTTAATTCACATTTAAAGGTGGAAAACCTGCGAAAATCGGGGGCAAGGGAGTCGGATGGTCCATTAGGAAATGTATGAAGCAGCTAGCAACTGAGGAGGTACCAGAGGAATTCTCGGATGGGCGTCCAAAAGAATTTGAAGTTCGCAGACTGTGTAAACATTTTGGATGCGGTTTATGACTTCATCATAAGACATAATTCGGAAGCTATTCAGACGGACATCAATGAGCAAATTCAAACGTAGCTGAAACATTCCCATGAAAGGATTCAAAATAAAATCGATAAGCAATAAGCTTATTAATAATACAATATATTATAATATAATAATACCTACAGAAATAAAATTTTTTCTAGCACTTGAAAACTCGTACATCAATATGATGCTATTTGCACCATTATTTTAATGTACTTTGAATTACAGTGTGTAGCATACAGTGATAAAACACACGAACATGATATGTTTCGAAAGGCATGGGGAAAATGGAATTTTCAGCTCGTGTCGAAGAAGTATTCCATTTTTTCAAATTTTCTCGCCACATATTAAGTCTATGAGATTTACTTAACGCTATGTCCTGGAAACTCATATTTTTAGTTGGTACATGGAAAGACGAAAACGCTGAATGTAATCTCACTTTTCCAAACCTTTCACCAGCGAATATTTACAATCAAACTTATACTAAAATGGGGGAAAAATTCTTATCATTTAATTTTTCGCAAGAAATTCTTGATTTCTTACATGTTTCTCGAGAGAATTTCATTTCAATGTTTTTGTGAACGAAAATTCAACGAAAACTTTGAAAAATGCTTTTCTCGATAAATAACGTAAAAAATTAACACTTTTTTCTGAATAATAAAAAAACAAGAATTTTCCAACCTTTTAGTTTAAGTTCTATTGGATATATCATTCCAGGGTGAAAAAGTGAGTTTTATAAACTAGACGTCATTTTGTATTAATAATTGGTGGCTAATATGACGACTTTATTTCCGTCTGAAGACGTGTTTCAGGTGCTACATTGTCGACAGGTCGACGTCAAAAAGTTGTTCGATTTAACCAAGTTTTGATTTTGACTACTTTTCAATTTCAGTACAAAGGACGTTATACATACCTACTACTCAAGGAAATTCGACACGTAATTTTAACTTAAATAACTTAAAATTATGGCAATTACACATTTGTAATAAATTCAGTTTCTGCTTAACTATTTCTAACTATTCTGATTTACCAATTCACCGAAAAAAAAAAACTATTAACTATTTATTCGTACTGAATTTTATCTCCCTTCCATTACATTGACATATCATGTAAGTTAAAACAATAGAGGCATATATTTACACAATGTCAAAACTGATTGAGGTTGATAAAATTCAATAGCTTATATAAAAAAAAAATGCTGTAAGAATAAAAATTTATTAGCTTGATTAATTTTCAATTTGCTTAGGTTATTTAGCATCACATGTAACCATAACCCTTA
Source organism: Dioctria rufipes (assembly GCA_963924295.1). Classification (NCBI taxonomy): domain Eukaryota; kingdom Metazoa; phylum Arthropoda; class Insecta; order Diptera; family Asilidae; genus Dioctria; species Dioctria rufipes. The sequence continues at coordinate 278,464,196 of OZ002740.1, read as the reverse complement.
TGGCATGCACTTACACAATGCACCATAACCTCAAATTGACCAAAAAAATTAGAAAATTATACATTTCTATTCTTGATAATTAACAAACGTTATCAAATTTTAATCCTTTCAACCCTTTAAATTCGTGGATCCTTAAACTTGAGCACAATCTTGATGACAGATACTTATTCCAAAAAAATTATAAGTTCTACTAATGAAGCTTATTCCGCCAATTTCTAAGTTTTTACCACTGATGAATGTTAAGAAAACGGTGAGAAAATTGCATGAAAAAATAGACTATGACTTGGCATATGTCTGTTCTATGACAACTCGATGAAAAAAAGAGACCGAGTGAAGGAATGACACGTCTTTTATTGAAAAATTTGTTTGGATTTCACTATCTATAATTTGAAATTTTCGAAATTATACCCTTTTACGACCTTATTAGAAATTTTTCATTTATGCGAAGATGGATTTTACATTTTTTGGCATCCTTCCCATAAGGATTTATTATTAAATTTATTGATTTTAATTGATTTTTCGGTAATTTGGTCGTTTTAATAAATTCCTCTTATTAATTTGTGCTATTTCTATCCTTTTTACACAATGGCTCTCTTTCGCACTCGTTTGTGTGAGTGGAAATTACAAAAATCGAGAATTACACGAATGGCGCGAAAAATATCGCGAACGAACGCGTCCATTAGAATCGCGCGACAATTTCACCCCGTGGGAACATGAAGTTTCGCCGTGTTTTTGTAAGCTCGAAATGTCAAACGCGCGCGCGAAGTGATTTTGTTAGATTTATTAATTTTAATAGTGTATTATGTAGTGTTTTCTGGTATTTTCATCGAGGGATGTCATAATATTTAGGTAATTATGATAAGTTTATGGATTATGTTACATTTTGTGTTAGTTTTTTAAAGTTGGGGGACACCTTCAAGGGTTAGTTCATTTTGGGTGCTTCTCACCTTAACTATTCACCAATTTTCAATAAGCATCTTGTAATTGACTTACTGATTTTGTTTTATTGTGTTGATTGTGTTGTAGCAGTTAATTCAATAGTACTTCCCTGTATTCGATGTTATTTGTTTTGGTGTTGTTAATGTGTAATGAAAAAACCTTGCATGCTATATTGCCTTTAATTTATTTGTTTATTAGTCCATTTGTTACACTGTTTATTCTAATAGTTCAAATTTTATATGTATTTCATTTGTTTTAATTTATTTCCTTTTCTCGTTTATGTCATCAAGTGACTTTCGCACCTGTGGCCCACTCCAGGTGTAGGTAAGATGCCTTGTTTTAATTTGGTTTTCAATATGGTACATTCGTTTCATTCCTTTTCAGGTTCGTCGAACAATCATCAATATTTTTATAATTTTTAATATTCTGTTGTAAAAAATATCTGAGATTATATATATATTACATTGAGTAAATAGATAAATAAATAATAAAAATGACATGACATAAAAGAAAACTAATGCTTTTAATATCATTATAAGAAAATTAAATAAATCTACATAAAACTAAGAAAAAAAAGGATATTATGTTGCAATTTTAATGCAATTTTGGCAAATAAATGAAGCTTTGTTGGTTTCATTTATACATCGGTCATGGGCCCATTCATTGCACAGCAAACATTGCATCCAATGTTCTCCTGGCCTACTCTTTGAAAAAGCTTCATGCGATACGATACAATAGTATTCTGCATTAGCTTTACTTTCTTCGCTCATCTTTTCTTGTAAAACTTTTCTTTTTGTTGCGGTTACTTTTTTGTTTTATTTTGCTTTATATTTTCATTTATCTTTTCCTTTAGTACGTATATTTCTTCACTCTTTTATATTGTTCTTCTGCTAAGACGTCTTACGTCTTTATCGGGACTATGGGTTAAAATAGCGGACTTACGAGCTTGACGCCACCTCTTCGGATCTCTCGGTGGTGCTTTATGAAAAGGTCTGACAAATCCTGGGCTAAATGTCGTCTTTTCTATCAAGTCACTGGGGAGATCAGTTAATGAATTAATAGTTATATTAACAATGTGCCTGCTATTTGAAAGGCCTGGAACAGATTTGTCCACTTGAGATATTCCTGATACAAGTTCCTCTTCTTTGAGGAATTCGTTATTATTATTATTAATTGGCACTGTATCACTAAGTATGGGCTATCGATCAGTAATAAGAGAAAGTGCAAAATCTTCGTCATTAAAAATGTTCTGATTGAATGGATATATACCGGTCTTTTGGAAGCCGTTTTGAATGTTCCTTGGTGTCGATGCCAGTGGCTCCGCATATTTAACAATCTCTGGAAGTTCATATATAGACATAGTTTTTCGGGCATTGCTCCTCATTCAATTGTCCTATGCCACGGAGCAATAGTGTTTAAACGATCCATATACGTCTACATCAAGTGGTCGTAAGCGGTGGGTGAAGTGAGGTGGAAATGAGAGCATAATTATTCCATTCGATTTTGCTTTTTCGATAACCTTAATAACAATATGAGACGAATGGTTATCTAACAATAGCAATATAAGTTCAGAAATTGTTGGCTTAATGAACTTAATAAAATAGTTCATATAAATCAACAATTCAGTTACCGTCATCCAACCTGAACTATTTCCTGCGCTTATTGATTCCGGGGGGCCATCTCTGATAAACAAAGCTTTATATTTCAAACGTGGAAACACAAAAATTGGTGGAATACTGTTGCCGGTAGCATTCATCGCCATTTCGACGGTGGCCAGGGTTCCCCTTTCTGCAGCGGTAATGGTTCCAACCTAGTTTATCCCTTTTTGAGCCAGCACCTTTTTAGGACTCTGAACTATCAGAGCACCAGTCTCGTCATGGTTCCAGATTCTAGACGGGGTACTTCATGTTTAAGCATGACCTCTCCCAGCTTAGAAAAGAACTTTCGAACATTGCTTCTATTAAATGAGGTATCACGACTGAGACGCGTTATTTCCGGTGACCATATAGAAAAACTTTGGTTTCTTTTTATAAAAGCATTTAACCAGTCTGGTCTGGTTACAGCGTAACGACATACCTCATGTTGGGTTAACTTTGAACCCCAATATTTACGTGATAACCTTTTTATGTTTCCTTATTCACGTAAAAATGCTTAATTACATAAGTTGCTTAGACTATTAACAAGTAACCTCAAACCTTATTACTGCTAATTTCATCTGAATGTTGGAAGTAAAACCAAACAAAACCTGACACGTAAGACTATACTGACGCGGTGCTATTGCAGCACTTCGAAAACATCTGAACTCTCGAACGACTCAGGCGCAACTGACTGGCAGGCCCCTTGCTCCTCTACTTGTTTGCAGAAATGTTCAGAACTTAGAACACAGAACAAAAACAATGAAGAATACTTGGGGAATGTTGTTTTACTTGACATGCATCAATCCAGTCATTTAAATCTATACGTATATGTATATTACAGAGATCAAGTAAAGACAAGTGCTTGAACAATGCAATGTCCTTAACCCTAGCCGTGCGTTTCCAAAGCAATACGTATTCTCTTTATAGGCGTGCGCTTCACAAACTTATGCTTGGGCGCTTCGCAAATACATCCAAATAATAAAAGGATAGATAGGTGACTCAAAAGAGGACCGGTCTTAATAATTCTTAAGAACAAATTTTAGATATACATATATATGCAGATAGCAGGCACTTCCTATCCTATTTCCTAGAACAATTGAAAAATATTATGTAAAAAAAATCCCATCGTATTCATATTAATGTAAATAAATATTCGGAAAGAAATGGTGGCTAGATTCGCACTTTCCAGTAACAGGTCTGAGTTCAGTCGGTGTTTTTATTCTCGTTTTTTGAACTAATAAAAGTTTGAAATAATATTAGGCCTATTATGAAGTACCTTCTCGGGTGCTTAAAAGTAAACTGGATCCATAAAAAGTATATATTAAAATGCTACGAGCTTTTGTCTACTAATCTAATCTACTAATAATTTTAATATACAGACACACACACATAACTAGTAGCGATTATATAAATTACATAAAATATCCAATAATAATTCAATATGCTAGACTCGAGAGCTTATACTGTTTTTCCAGAAGATTTATTGACTTTTCGTGATTTTGCTAAAATTCTAAAATCTATAAAAATCCAGTTCAAATTCAATCCAAAACAGTGATTTGCATCACAAATACTCTTACAGTATATATTATTATAAATCCAGGTTAGTATGAGTACAACCTCCGGGTGAACAACTTACTTTCAGGAGAAACAATAGAAGCAATTTGCCCTTTTATCGTATAAGATTTGCCAGAAAGGATTATATGGAGCACCTCAATAGCTATGTGCGACACACGTATGAGCAAACATTAGATATTCATAGAAATTTCTGAGAGAAAATTTTGTTATGTAGCGAAAATTATCAGGGATTGGATGAATGAACAGGGTAGGTACGTATAGAACCCTTTTCAAAGGAAATTATTACTTTGGAACTATAAGTAATACATTTCTTACAAATGGCGGTGTGCCATCAGAGTAAAGGACCACCAGCATTAAATTATCTAGAATTCAAAGGGATGATCATACAGGAGATTATCGGGCGTGGATTATTTTGTGAATGAACATTGAACATAACTGAAGGGAACTGTCTTTGTATAGAGCTACACTTCTTATATCCTTGCCAGTTATCGGAGAGTGAAATTATTATTCAGAAAAATATTCTCCAACATTTTTGGGACATCGAGGCGTTTTTGATGATTTCTTGATAAAATATAATCTTAAAAAATTCCCAAATTTGTTTTTATTACCTGAATAAGTACGTACAAGGGATCAGATATAAAAACGTAATCCTATTTAATGGCTGAGGGTTATGATTCGCTTCTTGTTTCAATACAGCAGATCACATCAGATGGCAATTTTGGTTCTTTGTCATAAAAATGATGTAACAAATTGAAAAAAGCTGTAAATTTTTTATGCAAACAATATTAGGTTTTAGGGCTTCATATAGAAAATTTGTAGTCTTAATAATTATAGGTTTTTGCATTTTTTTCGGGTGGGAAAACGCAAATCGATATCAATTCTCTTTAAGGCTGGGTCGCTGTCATGGACAGCTCGGTGCACAATTCCCAAGGTGGGGCGGGGTGTTAAGATTTCTGAATAAATCGCAAATTGATTTATTTAAACACCTAAGGCAACAAAATAACGTTTTCTAATTTTTAAAGTTGTCCCCCAATTTTTATTGAAAATGATTTAAATATGAAAGTTCAATGATTTTTTTTTTAATTTCTCTGGTTTGCGGAGCGGGGCTGCCACAAATTTGAACTAAATTAAATAAATTTTTAATATAAGCTTTTTGAAGTTAATAAGCAGAAAATAAAGTTTTCCGATTTTTAAAATTTTACTTATTTTTATGAAAATTTGATGCAATAGATTGCTTTCTTAATGGATAAAATGCAGGTAAAGCAATCTATTACGTCAAATTGTCGAAGATATAAGTAGATTTTTAAAAATCGAAAAACGTTATTTTCTGCTTATTAACTTCAAAAAGCTTATGTTAAAAATTTATTTAATTTAGTTCAAATTTGTGGCAGCCCCGCTCCGCAAACCAGACAAATTACAAATCATTGAATTTTCATTAAAAATTGGGGGACAAATTTAAAAATTAGAAAACGTTATTCTGTTGCCTTAGGTATTTGAATAAATATTCCATTAATCAATTTACGATTTATTCAAAAATCTAAACGCCCTGCCCTATCTTGGGAACTTTGCAACGAGCTGTCCTATTTATGACAGCGACCCATAGCTGTATTTGATTGCTTAAGGTTTAACTAATAATTTTACTTAAATAAAAAGTGTTATGAATTATTCTTCTAAATTATTGCAGTTTCTAAAAAACGTTTTGTTATAATTGTTAAAGCGATTTTATTAAATTTTATGGTTTTTAATACTTCATATGAATTCCACCGAAAAAAATTTGCAACTAGGTAACTTAAGAGGCATAAAAGGTGATGCATGCGTTCAGGGCCGTAGCTAGGGGTGGACATAGAAGGGCAATTCTCTACCTTAAAATGACAATGCCCTACCTTAAATATTGCCAACTTAATTCGCATTCTGCGTCGACGTCATAAAAGTCATCGCGGTGAGTCTGTACGATCGGCAACACTGATCAGTTAGCCACTAATCGGCCATATTTGCGTTTGATTATCTCCCACCTGTTCCTGCCGTGTATGAACGTAAGACGATTGGTCGACTACTTGAACAGCTTTGGTCAGGACATTTGGCGGTTACAAGAGTCGTATATGAAAATTATTCTCTGATTTTGAAAACATCAGATAAAATGAAAAATAGAAAATTCAATAGTGATGATATTGCAAAAAGTGTTGACATCAAAGGTGTTAAACATGAAAATTCGATTGGCAAAGATAGTAGCAAAAAAGTATAGTGTATTCTGCAACCGGCTGATACTGTTACAGGCTTTACAGGGTCGAAGCAGAGGATTGAAGGATGCCATATCAATAATAAAATGAGTCCAGGAAGAAATTGAGGTCAGAAGAGATGTATGCGACAATTTTGAAAGAAGCCCATATTTTAGAAAAGAATCTTAGAAAAAATTCTCGTTAAAAAACTGCAGGCATAATTTAAGTTCCGCCATTTAAAGCGGAATATTATGAAACTGTAGACATAAAACAGCTGAGATGAAAAGAAGATATGTAGACAATGAGGATCTAAACGATTCAATTTTGTGTCTTGATAAGTTGGACAAAGTTTAAATCTGCTCAACATTTAAATATATAATTGCTGTGGGGAAATTAATGAAAAAAAAAAAAAAAACAAATCTGTAGCAATTATTTTTCCGGTATTAAAATTCCTTCCAAAGAAGAGGCTACTATTGTGAAAAGGTACTTGAATGAGTTGAATGGTCGAGGAGATCAGAGCGAATATAGAAGTTCTATGCCGACGAAGAGAATCCTTCAGAGATATGTATGAATTATTTGCATCAGTCGCAACAGCCGGTTGTATTACTGCTGCGTGCGAATCAACCTTTTCGACACTACTTGCTATCAATAAGCCTCAAAGAATGTCAATGGTTAACGAGAAAATGGTAGGTTTGGTGTTTCTTGCATTTGAACGGAAAAAAACAAAAAAAAATATTGACGAAGTGCTACGACAATTCCAAAATATGGTAAATCGAAGACTGTAATTATCTTGAATATTATTACCAAGTTGTGTTTCTTGTTTGGTCCATTTATTTCTTTTTATTGTAGATACCTGTTTTAGGTCTCGTGTAAAAAACAATGTAATAAAATGAGGGCTGTAGAGGCTTACTTTTTCAAAAAGATGTCCCTTCACCTGAACAGATGTATCTCAAATGCACCAAAAATTTCAAATTTCTGATGCCCCACCTTTAATTTGGTTCTAGCTACTGGCCTGCATAGATTTAATTTAATTAATTTTTCATGCGGTTATGCATTATCACTTGTATTATCACTTGCAGTCTTGCACTGAGATGCTTCTGTTTCTGATTGATATCTGTACCTAATTTCTTCAGCATCTAAATAAATTAGCGATTGCTTTTTTTATATATGTCGGATATGGAATTCCAGTGAAATTTCAAGAAGAACAAATCTTCCTCTGTTAAGTCCAATTGGAAATCAGCTTGGAAGCTCCTAGTTCTGCGACGAATTCTCGGTTTTAGTAATACCCAGATAGTGTTTATACGCTAGATGATGAAATCATAGGGTATATTAAGTTTGTCATTCCACTAGTAACGTATAGAAACAATGCTGGTAGAGCGAAATGGGTTCGACAACCACGCGAAATATTAGAAGTTTTCTTGATGTCCCCCTGTCCGTCCATCCATCTGTCTGTCCGTCCATCCGTCTATCCGTCTGTCTATCCGTACGCCCGTACGTCCATTTGTCCGTCCATTTGTCCTTTTGTCCGTCCATTTGTCCTTTTGTCCGTCCATTTGTCCTTTTGTCCGTTCATTCCTCCGTTTATCCGTCCATTCGTCCGTTTGTCCGTCCATCGTCCGTCTGTCCGTTTGTTCGTCTGTCCATTTGTTCATCCGTTTATCCGTCTGTCCGTTTGTTTGTCTGTCCATTTGTTCATCCGTTTGTCCGTCGTCTCTATAACTCTAGAGAACGTGTTTGTACAGAGAGTTGAAATTTTGCACACGGGCCTTTAAAAAAAACGTAGTAAGTTCGAAAATAGGACAAATCGGACTACCATACAAATATTTCGTTTTTCACTATGTAATATTTGAGCACTGTCTCAGAACGCGCGACAAACATAGTTGAAATTTTGTACACGGTATTTTCATAATATCGGTAAATATAATTTGTAAAATGAATTAAATCGAGCAACCCCTTCTTGGTATTGCTATACAAAGCTTTGGTTTTCCACTCTATTTAAATTTTATTCTTGTTCTAAAGCAATTATCTTGTTTTTTCTATTAAATCTGTGCTAATAAATCTCGTGTTATTATATGCTTTACTATAATAAGTGTTTCTGAAATAATTTTGTGTATGTACATATGTATGGATATGCTAACTACATATTCCCTAATAAGTATTGTTATCTGTACACTTATGTAGTGGGCCATTCTCTCAGTTTTCTCCAAAATGTAAAAGAAATCCAGATTTCTCCCAAAGTTAAAATCAAATGTATTCATTTTCATAAGTAATATTCTGAACGCTGCATTTCCAAATTCATTTATTCTATGCCTACCTTTAGTAATAATATAACACACTTTTCATGCCTTTTCGTAGAAGACGTAGAGATAAAACGAAACCCAATTTAAAGTGAAAATTTATCAACCAACACGTTTGGTATTCGAAAAAAGTTTATGCCATTTATATAAAATGCATGTCACCGTATCGGTTTTGTGATTTATACTTGCTCTGGAAAGTTCGTAGGGTAACCAGGAAGCGATATGGCTCAACATGGAGAATTTATTGCTGATATAGTAAAACTATAGCCATAAAGTAGGATAACAATGATGCTATAGCTTTGGTCAAAAGCATAGCAAAGCTCTTTACAAAACTACTGACTGACTAACACTACATTAAGCAAGTTATACTTGGAAGCATAGTCGGGAAATGCTGTCCTCAGGCCTCACTTGCTAAAACCAATTACATTTCCATCTATTTTTCGAAACCATTACATTCAAAAATGGTACGTGCGAAGAACGATAACAAATTCCTAAAGTCCACTCTAATCACTCAAACTAAATGCTCCATTTAAGCTAACAAATAATTTAAGCGGCTTTTCGTAACTACATAAGTACTTACTTTCACCATTAAGTTTTAATGAGAATAGTTTAATTGACTAATACACACCTCAAATTATATGAAAAACTTCGAACAGTTGAGAAAGAAAATTCTTCAATAAACTTTGATTTATTGCCAGCTAACTTGTCAGTGTCTCTTATGAAGTAGGAGATATATTAAATTGAAGTGGGAGTTTTTAAAGCCGTAACAGATTTGTTCAAATGACGGGTCTTCCCCCAGGTATGTGGAAAGGGCTCAATAAAATATATTTTCACGTTTATGCCCATCAAAGTCGGAATATCTACCCAAAACTGAATTCGGAATGATTAATGAGTTTGGAGCGAAATGTAAATTTAATTTTCAATTTTTAAGGGAAAATCGCTTCGGAAAATGTTTGGCTGCTGAATACTGGTATATGTTGAAGTTATACATATTTATAATGTTTTTGTATCCTTTATATTACTTGAAAATATTATAAAACTCTGCAGGGTAGCGATGTAAGTTAATAAAGACAGAGATGTATACGTATTTACCAGGGAAGCATCACAGAAACTGAAGGTTTCCAAATAGAATTAAGGTTTTTTGCTTAAGCATACAGTTTTGTGATAATCAAAATTCATATATTTACCTATGTATGCGGTATGTAACATTTCTTATTTATAATGCATGTATGAGCATAATTGGAATAAGCTGATTTATGCTAATGATATAGGAACATTAAACTGAAAAATTGCTTTGAGTTTGTGAACAAAATCATATTGGATTAAGTAAATGTTTGCTCCCATAACGAGAGTATCTAAACCTGAAGTTATGGCAGATTTCCAGGAATTTATACTAGTATCTTTTTTAATTTTTAAATTATAATATTAAGTTGTAAGGTGTGGAAGTACGTAGGAAAATGTGTAACTTATAGTAGGTAGTTTAATGTTGCTGTATTAACAAGCTAAGTTTTAGACAAAATAAATTATGTAACAGATTTAGTCAATAAAATAAGTAAAAAACGAGTTTTCAAACAAAACTGAGGCCAAGCCGCATGAAAAAGTACAAAATAAACTTTTCTTCACACACAGAGGTGGACTCAGATTTTATTCGCTGACAATCATCGATATACATATTTCAGTATGATCAATCAGAGGTAATAAGTGATTTGATTCATGAAGAGAAAGAATATTCAAGAGAAAGAGAAAGAATATTCAAGAGCGAATAAAATCTGAGTCCACCTCTGTGTGTAGAGAAAAGTTTATTTTGTACTTTTTCATGCGGCTTGGCCTCAGTTTTGTTTGAAAACTCGTTTTTTACTTCTTTTATTTTCTGCCTTTTTCACGTTAACTAAATTGGAAAATTCTGCATTTTTCCTGAAACAGATTTATCACTAATCATAATGATGAAAATTTTTCCGATGATTTTCCCGCTTTTCCGGGTTTTCCATAGAGTTTTCCACAAAAGCAACTTTATGGAACTCATTTCGCTCTACAACTTTGTCTTAGGTTGCAAAACGCTCAAACGCTTCCTTGGTCGGAAAAACTCCGGAAAAGCGTTTTACATGAGTTTTCCTTGATTTTTTCTGCAAGTTTTCACCATTGTCGGAGAGAAAGTAATGATGCCAGTTGATAGGGAACTTGATCCTGCATAATTTAGAAAACTTTTTTACCGGAAAAGTCGGAAAATTCCGGAAAATTTTTCTGAAAAATCGGTAAACTCTGCATTTTTTCTGAAACGGATTTATCACTAATCAAATTTGTACCAAATTTTCAAATGATTTTTCCCGATTTTCCGGGTTTTCCATGGAAATTTCCGGTTCAAATTTTGACAGATTCAATTGTCACGCGACATGAACGTGTGTACCAAATTTCAGCTCGCTGTGATGACGAAAAGTGGGTCTACGAGAGTGTCGAAAATAGTAACGAAATAGACAAATTCGTGTACGAGTTAAAGGGAATGGCTAGCTTCAAAAAACAAAATATCCAAATAATTTTGACCAGACTTCACACCGCTGCGATAGCGTTTGTAATAACGTAGCGATAGCGATAACGAAGCGACAGCGATATATCGCTACACATAGCTTTCAATGTAAACGCTCATATCAACGTGACAGATCTCAGCGGCACAAAGAATTTCTGCAGCGTTTGACCAGCGATTCAAATGTCTATCGCAGCATGCACAATTTTAGTCATCTATCGCGAGCTGTGAGATCAAAATGGATTAGTGCAAATTCAAGTGGGTGTTGAAAAATGAATTAAAATTATACATAGGACTACCCAATTTAATATGATCTGAATTTAAAATATTGTACTGCACGTTGTTAGAACGTAGAATTTATTGAAACTGAAATGAATGCACTGTTAAACTTTGATCAGCATCAGTGGTCGACTCTCTTATCAAAACAAACACTGTTCACTTCCTTTTAACCTACAATAAACTGTCACACTTATTTTTTAGAATATACCACTAATTATATTAAAATCAGATTATGTATATAAGTTATTAGGTGAGAGACCCATACACACTAGATAACACTGTAAGTAATGTTAAGCCCTATGATCTTGGTTAGAACAGTGCTTTATTTCCGTCGGGACCAGAAATAAAGTGTTAGTGTTAGTAATAATATCTCAGTCGAGACCCGAGATAATATTTTTTAAGTCAGTCGAGACCCGGCTTAAGGTGTTATCTTAAATTCAGTCGAGACCCGAAATAAGATTCTTTATCTCCGGCGAGACCAGAAATAAAGTGTTTATTAGTAAAATATTATCTCAGTCGAGACCCAAGATAATATTTTTTAAGTCAGTTGAGACTCGGATTAAAGTGTTATCTTAACTTCAGTCGAGACCCGAAGTAAGATTCTTTATTTCTGTCGAGACCAGAAATAAAGTGTTTGTTAGTAAAATATTATCTCAGTAGAGACCTAAGATAATATTCTTTAAGTCAGTCGAGGCCAGGCTTACAGAGTTATCTTAAGTTCAGTCAAGACCCGAAGTAAGATTCTTTATCTCTGTCGAGACCAGAAATAAAGCGTTTGTTAGTAAAATATTATCTCAGGCGATACCCGAGATAATATTCTTTAAGTCAGTCGAGGCCCGGCTTACAGAGTTATCTTAAGTTCAGTCGAGACCCGAAGTAAGACTTTTTATTTCTCAGTCGAGACCCGAGATAATATTTTTTAAGTCAGTCGAGGCCCGGCTTAAAGAGTTATCTTAAGTTCAGTCGAGACTCGAAGGAAGATTATTTATTTCCGTCGAGGCAGGAATTAAAGTGTTAGTGTTAGAAATATTATCTCAGTAGAGACCCAAGATAATATTCTTTAAGTCAGTCAAGACCCGAAGTAAGAGTCGTTATCTCTGTCGAGACCAGAAGTAAAGTGTTTGTTAGTAAAATATTATCTCAGTCGATACGCGAGATAATATTCTTTAAGTCAGTGGAGGCCAGACTCAAAGAATTATCTTAACTTCAGCCGAGACCCGAAGTAAGATCCTTTATTTCCGTCGAGACCAGAAATAAAGTGTTTGTTAGTAAAATATTATCTCAGTCGAGATCCGATATAATACAGTGCGCTGTGCTGGACGTGAACGGACGTATTTTATAATTGCTCCATGAGGATTTTTTACTTTTTAGTATTGCTTTGTCATTTGCGCTCATTTGATTTCGTGATTAACAAGTTTTGCTTGTTGCAATCATGGATAAGAATATGTGCGGTAAATGTAATGATCGTATCTCTGATAAAAAATTCGTGCGGTGTTGTTTTTGTGCTAATTTATTTCACAGACTGAGCTTTAAACTTGAAGAGAATCGTGTTAAGCTTATTGAGACCTACAATTCGATCTTTTGGAAGTGCGATTCATCCATCTTACACCCTTTTTGCAGATTTTGCAGTTGCCTTTATCAATCTGAAGAATGAATTGACAAAGGAACTTTCTGATATAAGATCTTCATTAGAAAAAAAAAGATCAATTAAGTAACAATAGTGCATCTGGCTCTGTAGTGCTACCATCCAATCCAAAATCAACTATATGAAGTACTACATCTAAACGCAATCCGTCCACAGTACCAATAGCTTCTGCTAGTCATCGAGCCAGTTCAGTATCATCTATCAGTGGGGTATTGTGTGAAACTGATAATAATTATAGCTCAACCAAAGGAAATTTATCTAATGGAATGGTCGGGAGTGCAGGTCAACCATTACATATTGATCTAGTTGGTACAGACGCTGCCGATAAATCTGATCAGTGCAATAACACCAACGCCATTACTTGTATTCCTACAGCTATAACAGATGCTGCAGATAAGTCTGATCAGTGCAATAACTTCAACGATATTGCTGGTAACAAAGCCTCTCACTGAATTGAGTCATAGGCAGATATCGTCTGCTGATATTGATGCTAGTGATGGCGATATTCGTAATTCCAACTGGACTACTATTCAGAAAAGATCTCACCATAATAATAAAAAAATTGTTGGCACAACCGCCGTCGTCGGTGACTTTTCTGCATTAAACATGATCAGACATTTGCACTTATCACGTATACGTCCTGATGCTACACCTGATAAAATAAAAAATTATGTTGCCAATATGATTAGTATTTCAAGCAAGCAAATTACATACCACTATGGAAAAAGGATGCAGATTTAAATAAATTCAGATCTGTGTCATTCAAATTAGGCGTACCCGAGCACTTTATATCTAGATTGCTTGTGCCTGATATCTGGCTATCCGATACGTGTGTCAGGAGATTCATCAAATCATCAAAAAACGAGCTGGTTTCGAATCGACCTCAAATCAAGTCTTAATTGATAATTCGATGGAAACCGATTCGCCGGAATTGCCTGATATTATTTCCAATCTTGACCTCTGTACAATAAATATTTTAAGCGTTGATAATTAAGAGAATGGGTTGAAATGCTATTGTCAAAATGTTCGTGGCTTAAGAAAGAAATTGAGAGATTTCTATCACGCAATAATTGAAAATTACTTTGACATCATCGTCATCACGGAAACTTGGTTGAATGATAGCATATCAAATAGTGAGATTGTTGATGAGAGCTGCTACACAATCTATAGGAAAGATCGTTGTCCTCTCGCATCTGGATTTTCACGTGGAGGCGGTGTTATAATTGCAGTACGTACTTCTATGATAAGCGAACAAATTCACTTACCCAATGAGTCGGAAATCATTGAACAACTTTGTGTTCGCGTGAGAAACTTCAATACATCTAATTTCCTGGATATATGCATCAGTTATATTCCTCCATCCTCTCCACTTCAGGTTTTCAAGGAGCACATACTTAATATTACTAGTTTATCTGATAATATCAAGGATCACCACTTATGCTATATAGGTAACGTTAATCCAAGTAATTTACGTTGGACCTGGAATGCTGATGACGCGATGCTAATACCTATTGATGCATCTTCTGAAGCAGAAAGTTTTGTAATAGATAATTTATTAGGCTTAGATTTAATTCAATTAAACAATAATATTTTTGGCAGAATTCTAGATTTGATATTCGTTATCCCTGATTTAGTAGTAGACAATAGTGAGGTTAAAAGTCCGTTGACGCCAATTGATTTACATCATAATGCCATTAGCTTTAATATTTATCTCTATGATTTTGCTGGTTTACAGAATGCTAAGGCAAAGGCACACAACAATATAGAGCTACTGGCTGCAGCGCTGATGAGGCGTTGTTTCATAGACTTAGGAAGGAATACGAAGTCCTGCATAGGTATCTGTATGGTCAATACGTGTGTTCAATTGAAAACAGCATTATTAGTAAGGCATTTTTAAGCCTTTATTAAATCCAAGCGTACGACTTCTTCTTTTGCTAAGGTTTTAAATTACGGTTTTAATAAGTCATTCGATTTGCACACCAGTTGCAATATTTTTGCCTATTACTTCAAATCTGTTTATAGTAACGAATCTTTTAGTGAATCGGAACATGAATAGCCCGTTAACACTCATACATCTCCTTTAGATGTTGGTCATTTATCGATTAATGTTGATGATGTCTTGAAGGGTCTCAATGATCTCGATTCCACCACAAGACCAGATTCTGATGGGTTATGTTATTCGCTACTGAAAAATTAGGCTGTTTTTTTTTTGGCCGATCCTTTGTGCAAAATTTTTAACCTATTCTTAAGTACCGGTACTTTTCTTGATGAGTGGAAAATTTCATTAATCACTCCTATATTTAAAGCAGGTATTAAAAGCACTATAGAGAATTACAGACCATTATTTGTTATGAAAGTCGTACCTAAATTACTAGATTATATAGTTAACACTAAGCTTAGTTCTCTAGTTAAGGAATATGTAGTCCCTGAGCAACATGGCTTTATTACGGGGAGGTCATGTGTGACTAATCTTACATTATTTTCGAACTATACTATAAGTGCTTTTGAAGATCGTGTTCAAGTAGATACTATTTTTACAAATTTCTCGAAGGCATTTGATAAGATCAGCATACATCTTCTCATTCATAAATTGAAAAATATAGGCTTCTACTCCTCTTTTCTAAGCTGGATTGTTTCCTATTTATACAAGGTGTTTCATAATTGGTGCACCTAGCTCAAGGGTTTGATAGCTGAGGTGGAGACAAGCAAAAAATTATAGGGTGAAGGGGGGGGGGGATAAGACGCGTCGTTTCGGCGATAGGGGGGTTTAATATTTTTAGTACTTTTTCCACCTTACACCCTGTAACTATCTTGATATACACTCTATCATCTCAAACCATCTAAGATTTCCAATGAATGCCCAATCAGCCTTCCTGTTACCTTCCGTCGGAAGTAGTAGGACGTCAAAGTCAAAAAATTGGAAAAAAAATCCTAATTTTTTCAAATTTTAACGATTTTCCCGCCAAAATGCATGATAACTATATAGTTTTATTACAAGATTTAGAAACCCCGGAAAATTGCGTTTAATTTGCCTAAGCACATGTACCTGCCTAAATGCAACCGTTTTTTGAGATATTCACGTTTGTATGATTCATAATTTTATTCAGTTTGCTACAGACAATAGAAATCGCGCGTAATTCTACGCAAAATTAGCAAAATTATTGAAATTATGAATCATAGAAACGGGAATATCTCAAAAACGGTTGCACTTAGGTAGGAGCATGTGCATAGTCAAATTAAATGTAACATTCCGGGGTTTCTAAATCTTGTAAAAAACCTGTACAGTTATCATGCATTTTGGCAGGAAAATAGTTAAAATTTGAAATAATAAGGAATTTTTTCCCAATTTTTTGACTTTGACGTCCTACTGCTTCCGACGGCAGGTGACATGTAGGCTGATTGGGCATTCATTGGAAAGCTTAGACGGTTTTCTATCACCTGAGATAAATCCCACCTTGATAGGGTGTATATCAAGATAGGTACACCTTATAATTTTTTGCTTGTCTCTACCTCAGCTATCAAACCCTTGAGCTAGGTGCACCAATTATGAAACACCCTATATAACCGCAAACAATACGTAAGGATTGGCAATATTATATCTGATGTAATAACGGTCACCTCAGGAGTTCCTCAGGGTAGTCACTTAGGTCCTCTATTGGTTCTGCTTTTCATTAACGATATATCAACTTCTTTTGTTTTTGCCAAATGCCTAATATTTGCGGATGATTTAAAACTATTCGTTAGAATAAACTCTCTAAACGAATGCTTACTACTGCAGAATGATCTCACTAAACTTTTTGATTGGTGCTCTAAAAATAAGTTACATCTTAACATATCAAAATGTAAAATTGTTACTTTTCATCGCATCTCTTGTCCTTTCTTGTTTGATTATAAAATTAATCATGCAATAGATTCTCGTACAAATGATATTAAGGACTTAGGTGTTATTTTTGACACTATATTGGCGTTTACCCCGCATATTCATACTATTATAATTAATTCAAGACGTTGTTTAGGTTTCCTTAAGCGGAACTCCAAAGACTTTCATAACATTCAGACCTTCAAGACATTATACTTTTCGATCGTAAGATCCATTGTTGAATATGCATCCATTGTTTGGTGTCCATATTATAACGTACATATTGAATGTATTGAATCCATTCAAAAAGCATTTACGAGATTTGTTCTGCGGAAAATAAATTACCAAAATGACGACTTACCATCATACACTGTGAGATGTAAACTACTTGGTCTGTCTAGTCTGAAATTTCATCGCGAAGTTCCCTGTGCCTTATTTGTCAAAGATATACTTTCGTTCAAAATAAAATCGTTCGAATTGCTTTTATTAATTAATATATATGCTCCTGAAAGACCAATACGTTCAAGGGATTTGTTGTACGCTCTTCAGCATAGAACCAATTATGGCTATCATGGACCAATATCTACATAATTGTGTATTTAATTACAATTCTTTCTCATCACTTGTAGATATTTGTATATCTAGAGGAAAAGTTTAAAAGTATAATTTTCGAAAGTGCTTTGGTTTTACAAAATTATTAGTTCTTCTATGATAATTAATTTTATTTGATAAAAGTAGATTATTAAGACAATAATGAACAATCTTTGTTTACGTTAAATGCTATCCTAGTCTGTACGATTATTATATTCGGTAGACTTCCGTCGAGACCAGAAATAAAATGTTTGTTAATAATTAATATATCAGTCGATGCCCGATATAAATATTAGTCCCTAACTAGCCAATCTACCTCAAGTGATTCCAAGCACAAAAAGAGGTCGAGACAAGTCTGCTTATGGTTTATGTAGTCCTTGCTTGCACACGACACCAATGATAGAGTAGCAGAGGCGAATGATAACATGAATTGGCATTCCATCTGTGATTTTACGGTACTAGCGATAAAATTTGCATAGCAACGAACTAAAATGCATAGGAACAAGAAATTTAGAGCAACACTTGCTGCTGTGTTAAATTGAATTATATTTGCAAAAAATGTTCTCTCTATCACGTAGAGAAGAAATTCCCGTTCGATGGTACTTGTAATGATGATAATGATTTTAATTTGATCTGCTCGATGAGGCTATACTCTTGTATTGCATTTGTGCAATGTGTTGTATAGATGACACATGCATGACTTTGCTGGGTTGTGTACCTGTTTTGTAATTAAGAGTAATCCAATTAGATTTAATTTAACTAAAAGTTTTGATGTTTTGTTTTCAGGATGTTTTCTTTTCACAAGTTGTCTGTTAATAAAAATATATTCGAATTGATTTACTTCGAACAAATATTATAAAAATAGTAGAAAAAAGAACAAAGTGGGGGTCGATATTGCCAAGCAGTTGAATATAGGGTGGGCTAGCTCAAGATTATTGGTAGTCACTGGGACCATGCGGACACCACGACCAGAGTTGATTTATTGTGTTCTTTAGAGTCTAATTCTAGCCTGAATAAATGTGGGAAATGTTAAACGTTGTTGGATTTGGAAAATTTCTTCCTTTGGGCTTCTTCTAACTTCAAAATTTATTAAACCCTCTCATTTTTTATTAAGTCGGCTCTAAATGTTGAGTGTAATAATTCTCATTCTCATTCGCGGTTTGTAAAAAAATATGAAGAGCGCATGGGCCTTGAACAATTTTAATAGTTGTTTCGGGCTGTGTTGCAGTAGGATTCACAAAAATTCTCAATTTTTAAACGCGTTTTCAATTATCTACTTCTAAGACTGTTTAAATTTAAGTATTGTACTGAATTCTCCGACGGGAATGTCTTGCTGTTAAAGGACGCATCAAGTAAAATTTTATAATCCTTAAATATACGGTATGAGGTCTTCTTTGATATTGATCAGGCAAATATTTGGTGGTATTCTTCGAACAAACGGTATTCAAATTCAAAGCAAGGGGAAGGACATTCCTATCCTTTCGGATAGTCAGACAGCCTTGATGGCCCTAAGTGGATAAGTTGTGCATCCAAGAAACGGTGCCCCTTCTGTGCGTTCCTGGTCACATGGGGATCATGAGAATGATAGGGCTGACCTTTTAGCTAGGGCTCTGTTCCTCGGACCAGAACCCGCCGTAGGCGTTGCCACCTCGAGTATCGACTCGTTTATCAAAGCGGATGTTCATAAAAAGCATCAGTAGAGATGGGCGAACCTGAGTTATTGCAGGTGTACCAAATTGTTTCTTGATGGATCCAATGGGAATATCTCCGATTTTCTCTGGGGTTCGGAAGGAAACAATGTAGAAATGTGGTTGGCGTCATCACCGGTCGCAGCTCACTTCACGTTTATCTAACAAGGATGGGAGTTGTTGTTTACAGCCCTGAGTGTCTGTCCTACCTGGAGGGCGAGCCTGAGACAACCAAACACCTTTTGTGTGCTTGTCCGGCCATCGCCTGATGCAGGCTGGATACTCTAGGGTCTGCCCTTCTGTATCTGTGGATGAGCTGAAAACTTTCCTCACCAAGACCTGATGCGCTTCATTAAGAGGACAGGAAGGTTTTTGTGCACGGGTTTCAAGCAGGACAAGACAATGGGATGCTATGACCTCCGTGCTTGGGATGGGATCTCCTGTTCCCCTGTATAAAAAAAAATGCTAAAGTCGCACGACGGCAATCCTAGATAGCTGACGCCCGCGTAAAATGGCTCCTACTGTATGAAAGTTCTAATTCTTGGAAATGTATTTTTAAATTTTATGGGAAAAGTATTTATGTATGTACATAAGTCATAGTTATAAGTTTGAGTACAAAAATTAATTTTCAAAACATATTATGATAAAAATGTAAATCAATGTGTAGTATTTGTACATGTAATCATATTGTTTGCTTATTTAAAATAATGAAAACCTTTATAACTTACTTACAAACGCCCCACAGTAGATAATAATTCCATTAATTTTTTACAATTCACAATTTATGTACTTAGAGCAAGAATTTCCCCTTTTTTGAATAAATAACCAAATAATTCCATTAAATTCGATGGAGTTTTTTTTATTTTCTCCCTATTTTTCCCCCAGGCTAATTTCGAAATTAACCTTCAGTCGGTTATATATTTAGGACGAAAATTGAATTTTACCTGCACTCATTCGCACACATTTGTTTTTTTGTGGAGAGCGTTTCGTAGACAAAAAATGTAGAAATAATGACAACACTTAAATTGAAATCCTGATAAATTTGACGAATGTCAACAAAAAAAAAAGGTAAATCCTTTCAAAGTTTTGTAATCAGTTTTAAAATACGTGCGACATATACCTACTAGTCGAAACTGCTCATTACAACGAAGGCGCGTCTGTGAACCATTCACAGCCTCATTCAAGAAATTTAATTAAATCTGAAGTGATGAAATGGTGTCACAAATTTTATTTTAAAGTAAAAAAGGGCACCATGGAAAAATTAATTGAAAAGTGGGTTTCAAGAGGATTCTGGAAAAGGTTTTTGTGTAGTTTTGATGCCAATCAATTTAGCGATGGAAGAAGTTTTTCAATCCTTAATTATGGTATAGAGGAGGTATTATGCTTTGGTTAATGTTTGGTAGTATGATGTAATGTCATTTTCAGTAAAAATGATATTTTACTAATCTGTTCGTACTTTAAAACATGTAATATTACACATTTTTTTAGAGGCAATAACAATTTTAAAAAGGATAATAGATGAATAAAAGTTTGAAATAATTGCTACTTTAGTTAATTTTCCCGGACGGGAATTGAACCCACACTTGTTAGAATCGGTCAAAGACGGAGAAATAGAAGAGTTTTAAGAACTTTTTATTTTTAACGATTCTAAATCAAATCATAAATACAAGAGGAAAAAACAACTACCTCGTCCGGGGTTTGAAACCGGGATCTTCAGCTTGCCGGGCTACTGCTCTTACCACTGAGCTAACGAGACAAATTGAATTTGCAATTTATTTGTGCGCTTTCATCGTTATTTGTTAATGCGAGCTGCAAGCAAACATGGCTTAGTAGGCTAGATACAAATTAAGAAATGCAAGAGAGAAAATAATAATAATCTGTAATAAGATCAGAGAGGCGGAATTTATTGAGACTTACGATACTCTACGAAGCTTTAAAGAATTCCAAGAATTGAAAAAATTCATTCATTCCAACTAGGCTTCACGAAATTTTCAATTGGTTAATAGCTTATAGCTCCTAAGGGGTTTCTCCTAGGTGGCGGGTGTATGTCGAATGTTAAAACATTTGTTTGGTGTTTTGAATCATTCCTAATGAGAGTTTATTTGCACTAGTACATATTCAGAAATGGCTAAGATTCTCTCTAGCTTTCCACGCTAGCATCTGATTAGGCTCCCCTGTTTTTAACTCCGGTGAATACGTGATGCCGAGAGCAGTTTACAGCTCTATATCTATACAACTGAAAAGGGTGTTTGTTCTATCGAGCCAAATTGATCTCTATTACGAGCCCTGTTGGATAATTTTTATTAAAATATTCCATATGTCAGTGAATTGAGCCTGACTATTTATTAAAAAGGTTAGATTGAATATTTTTACATGCTTTACGCCAATTACATAGCGATAAATGTAGGCAATGTAGGCATCAGACTCAGTTTGAAGGAAGTGTTAAATAAAACTACCGACTCAACCTTACATGAAAGTTTCAAATACCAGGTCATACTAATATCCCATGAAGCTGCAAACAGCATGTCGAAAGAAGTGTCAAATTCTCAGATAGAATCTCACTACACCCAGAAAAATGTGTCTTCGTTATTTAATAATTTTTCCACTATTGTTTTAATGTGGCGAAAATTAATAGGAATTCCTATATAATCAATTAGAAAAGGATTGTTTTAATATGTTTTCCTATATATCTTCAATAGGACGAAAACTATTACTTATCTATAAGGCAACCTTTTATTTTAATATGATATATTATTAAAAATATACACATACATACAAACTATTTTATATGTTGTACCATTTAAAGATAATAGTGCGTCCCATTAGAAATTAATAACTTTAAACTATTGAAATAACACATTAAATTAATAGGCTATCTAATAAAAGAAAAAGGTCTGTTTTAAAATTAATTTGAAGTCATATTAAATCTATGGGGTATCAGCTAAAAACAATAATATTTAACCTAAATAATGTGCTATCACATAACCTTAACCTGGCAGCACTTTAAAGTAAAACAAGCAAGATCAAGAATGTTGCTTCATTCTGCCAGCGGCTGTCATAGTTTATGCATGCGCAGTGTACTTGTGCTTTGAAGAATTTTTGGATAATTTAGTGTATAACAAAAGAAAAAAATGGAAACAAGTAATTGTGTTATTATTAGTGATCTGGAGAACTTATTATCCGAAAGCAATGAAATTGAATTTGTGTGTGGTTCAGAAGTACAAAGCTGCAGTAAATCATACGAATTGCTGGTAAACAACGACCAGGACGAATTAAAAGAAATTGTGTGTACAAACTTTGGATTCGATATCAATATCTACAACAGGTTGAAATGTAAGTAAACAGAAGTTTTTTTTATATATGTAGGTTCTAGCCAAATTTTACGGAGCAATTGATTGGAATTTTCAATGTTTGCTAATTTTGTGGTTGGGGCGTTGACTTTGTCCTATTTTCTATAACATTATCAAAAGTTCGATTTCTTTATTTATTAGAACCTGTGTTTCTTTGTGCAAACATAAGGAAAAGTTCTTAAAATTGTTTTATACGCATAATTATTGTTCCACTTGATCTGAGATATTTGGCTACTTTATTTATTATATTTATATTTTATTTCATTGCATGAGACTATAGTCAGCCTAGTTTAGGAAGAAAATTGTGATTCTTTATTTTAGCTTGCGGAATGAATGTGGAGAGTTTGAAAGTCATAACGGATTCGGATGTTAATGAATTATTCCCAGTTACACAGCTAGGAACAAGAGCATTATTTAAATTCCAATTAAAAAAATGGAGGATGGAAACAGTAAACAATTCTGATATTTTTTATATATAAATGAGTTCTTAATATGAGCATTCATACGTACATTCTAGGCAGATACATTATCTGTTAATAGTTACTGCCGAAATTGGGTTGCAAATAGTTCATCTGCGGTAACCTCTCCATCAGATTCCGCTATCAGTGAAGGATTAATGTGCAGTCAAAAGTCAATTTTAGCGGAGCTTTTGAGAACACCTGTTGGTAAAAGAATAACCGAATTTTATGAAAGTAATGGGTCATTGGATAAAACTAACCGGGATCTTCTAATTAATATGATTGTTGCCTTTTTCACGGAACGGAATCGAAAAATACATATGAAAGACATTCAAGAATTCAGCAAAGCAATTCAAGCTAATTTTACAACTGAAAATATTGTAAGTTTAATACAGGATAGTCAATATCATTATTGTCATAATAACTTGAACAACCACTTAAATGAAATGCATGTAAATCTATAATTTCTATAGGAATATTATTACATGAACAGAGGTCCGGGAAAAAATCCCACGGGAAAATTGCACGACAAAGCCGTAAATGCTCGAGTAAAAATAGCTAAGCGTAAATCCAGCTTAAAGCAGGTTTCTAACACATTACAACCTTCGTTGTCATCTGACATTGCTGAGGATACTTTTGAGCCAAGTTTGAGTAATTCGACTTATCGTGTTTATGACCACTTACATGTGAGGAATTATGAGAACTAAGAACTAAACTATTTAGTTATCCAATTATTATTTCATTAAAAAACAAACAAATATCCCAATTATAAAAACACCGCATTACTTCTTTTAAACAAATGTTCGTAGTTATATATCGCAAAGATTTGTTATTTTTTTTTCTAAAATAGTGTAATATTATAGTGTCAATAGTTTTCATTTTTCCTTTCATTTCAAATTTATTTCTACCATTTTCAATTTTTACTTTTCGTGCATGACTCATTTGCTTTCACACTTAGCTGAGGACGAACTTGAAAATGAGTTGTGGCTAAAACACAACAATGAACCCTGGGATACTGTTCTAGAAAAATGGGAAAAGGTTTTTAATCTTAGGCATACTTATATTAAGAAAAACGGCAAGGACATATTTAAGAAATGGCCACTGTATAAGCATAGTAGTGGACATTCTCTAGTAACTCTAGAACTTTTTATTGACTCCTTTTTATTACATTTTTTTAAAATTTTTGTGAAGTATGAAAACGCTTATAAGTAAAATCGTAAGAATCTACTTTAAAGTTCTTCCATCTTCATTTTGTTTACACTATTTTATAATTTTAAAATTCACAAAATATGGTTAATTGCATGTTGTGAATATAGACAAAAGCTTAAACTGGAAGGAAATACTGTAATAAAAGATATTTTTTACAGATTGAAATTGATTACAAGTATATACATCCAGGCACAGAATACCACCTTTTAAAAAAGTGGGATTCATTCTCTCGAAATATCATTCCCTTTTACAAAGAGAACATAAAGGACTCTGCTTCTCGTAAACTTCTCAATGTTCTTAGCAGTGACATTGATAATGGTATGCATCAACATGTTTATTATTCATTTATGATATAACAAAATTATTTTTTCACTATTATAGACTCACGTGACTGTATCCTATTTTTATTACTACATGCAGTTCTAAAACCATCAGCAGTAGTTATTTCAAGAAGTAACAACAAACGATCTCGGTGGAAGCCATCTATTATCGATGCTCAGCAATCAACTTTATTACATTCTCCGACAGTTAACGACTACGGAGGACGGCTCGAAAAACTTCGTGAAAAATATTTAGAGAAAGGTTTGACTTTACAGCCGCTAATACTTGTAACTGGCGAGGAAATAAGTAAGCTTAATTCCTTTTATAGCGCGTACGATGGAATTTTATACAAATTCAATTCTTTTTTAAAATCTCTGGACTGTACTTTTAAATGCTTCCAAGTGTTGAATTTTAAATACCCTGATGAGGGCAAAAATGTTTATATTTTCATTCAAAAATTTTTTTTCTCTATTAAAACAGAATTTGATGAACTAAACCCAAACATAACGAACTTGATAAGTTTCTTACAAAAAGTAAGCCAAGATTAATTCGTAAATTATTTATATCTGCATTAACCAAGTATATATAAATACATTAATATAATTTAACATGTTTTATTGCTCTTTGTGTGAGGAAAAGTTTGCGTTTTCAAACTTGCTTATAAAGCATATGAGAACACATCATATTTTAAAAAACTTACCATATTATGAATGTGCCCAGAAAGAATGTTTTCAAAAATTTCAAAATATTTATTTACTCAAAAGACACTTGGATCGAGTTCATACTAAATCTATTTCCACAAATACAACTAAGAGATGTGAAAAATATACAGATAAATCTAATTTAAATCCAGCTTTCGAGAATAAAATCGTCTCATCAGGAGACAATATTTGCAATTATAACGAAGAACATGTGCAAAACCAATCTGATTTTGGACTAAAATTTGCTCTTTCTTTACATAGCAAGTCTAATTTAAATAGAAAGGATGTAACTGACATTATATCGAATATCAATACATTTATTACGGAACCAATAGCAAATGTAGTAAGGACATCTGTAATATCACAAATTGAAGATTCTGTTATAAAAGAATGTGCTGAAAATATTGTTGAAAGATTTTCGAACTCTATGAATACTATTAGAACAGAATACCGATTTTTTCAAGAACTAGAAAGAAAAGGTATATATAAACATCCAAGAGCATACACTATTAATAATGAAGTTTCTGAAGTTATCGTTAACTATACCCCCACTTTAGAGCCTAATAAAGTTCAAGGAATTATTATGCCTATTTCTTTTCAAATTAAAAAGTTTTTCGAATGTAAAAATGTATTAAAATTTACTTTAGAAAATACGAGACACTTAAAATGTCAAAAAAATGAACTTCACAATATTATTAATGGAGAAGTATGGAAGAAAAAAATGACCATGTTCGGCGAGAATAACATAATTATTCCTTATATATTGTATTCCGATGATTTTGGTGTGGATAATCCACTAGGCTCACATTGTAAAGAGCATTCTATATGCGGACTATACTATACTTTTCCAACAATACCAAAGCATTACTTATCAAAGCTTAACAACATATTTGTCGCTGGATTATTCAAAACAAAAGATAGAACGAACTTCGGTAATTTATTAACTCTTAAGCCATTTATTGAAGAAATAAAACGAATGGAGGAGAGCGGTATAATTATTGAAGTAGATGGGGTGCAAAAATGCATTTACTTTGTCTTGGCCTTGATTGTTGGTGACAATCTTGGCCTTAATTCTATTTTAGGCTTTACTAGCAGTTTCAATTCAAATTATTACTGCCGTTCTTGTAAGCAACCTAAAATGTTCATGCAAAAAGATACAAAAGAATGTAAAATTAGCCTACGAAATCGGGAAAATTATGATTCTGATGTTGCTTTGCAGGACGAAAAACTGACAGGAATCCATGAAAATTGCGTATTTAATTCAATTCAATCATTTCATGTTGTTGATAATATTTGCTTTGACATCATGCACGACCTCTTTGAAGGAATTTGCAGATACGATTTGTCTAAAATTTTACTCCATTTTATAACATCTTGCAAGTATTTTTCCATTGATGAATTAAATTATCGCAAGCAAATGTTTTGTTACGGTGAAACAGAAATAGGAAACATTTCTCCACCATTGCAGATAAATTTTTTAAAATCTAATACATTTAAAATGACAGCCCGCGAAATGATGACGTTTGTTAATTTTATGCCATTAATGATTGGCGATTTGATACCCGAAAATGATAAAGTTTGGCATTTTTTTTTAATTTTACTAAAAGTAATTGATATTCTTATGTTACCAGTTATAACTCATTCTGATATAAAAAATCTTAATTATCTGATATCTGAGCATAACGCTCTTTATATTAAGCTTTTTAATGACACGCTTAAGCCAAAGTTCCATTTTCTTCTCCATTATTGTACAGCTATCAGCAATTTCGGTCCCCTTAGAAATTTATGGTGTTTGCGTTTTGAAGCCGTTCACAAGGCATATAAAGAATATGCCAGGGCAACTTATTCTCGGCTTAATATACAGTTATCTCTCAGTATTAAAGCAAGTCTGAAATTTGCTGCATTATTGTCTTCAGACTCTTTTTTTGCAAATGATTTGTTCTTTGAAAATAAAAATATATTTTGTTCTAATCTTAGTATTAAATACGAGTTAAGACAATGTGAAATTAACTTATCCGAAGTTTTATGTACCAGTAAGGCTATATTTAGAGGAGTAGTGTATAAAAAAAACTTTTTCTTGACCATATCTCTCAACGATCATTTAAAGCTTTTTGAAATTGAAGAACTAGTTATAAGTGAATCAAATTTATATGTTGTTTGCTGCGAATGGAATATTCTGTATTTTTATGAACATTTGCAATCTTATGTTGTAGGAAGGAAGTCAACTAATTACTGTTTAAAGAATGTTATATGTTTTGATGGACCCCCAATACACATATATTGTACGAATAGCGATAAGAAATGCATTAGAGTTAAGAAATTCTGAGGAATATTTATGCATTAAATCTTTAATATTCATATTACTAGTGTATTTTATTTCCACTTCATATATATGTAGATATGAATAAGATCATGCATAAAACAGATCCATTATTCTACTTGCAATAAAATTATATTATACAGCTGAACGCGGTTTTTTCCATATCCCCGCAATAATGATAATGCTTTGCTTTTATATATTAATATGTGCAGTTCAGTTAATCCCAATTTGAATATTGATTGACATGATTTGTAAAATACCTGAGTTGCTGAAAACCTAAATAGAATTCACTCCTCGTTCTATAATAAGAATCTACTATTAAATTATCCATTCCGATGAACCGGTGAATCCGATGTGCTTAAAATCAAAGTCGAAAACTCCGAGCAACGAGTTCGAGCAGATCGAAATTAATCTTTTCAATTCGTTCGAATTCACTAGTTCGGAACTATCGAGTTTGATTCGAAGTTCATCCGATTCACCAGTTCATCGGAATAGATAATTTAATGGT
The DNA here is from genome assembly GCA_963924295.1 of Dioctria rufipes. Lineage (NCBI taxonomy): Eukaryota > Metazoa > Arthropoda > Insecta > Diptera > Asilidae > Dioctria > Dioctria rufipes. The sequence continues at coordinate 278,436,085 of OZ002740.1, read as the reverse complement.
TTTCTCCAATAAATTTAAAAGGATAACCCATAGATTCAATATGGAACAGCATATTGATTTAATTAGATATAATTTTAATTCAATGTGCTATTCCTTTGCTTTTAATAGGCAGATATTGTAGAAATAATAGGACGAACTGTTGTAATAATATTATTCACACTACTAAATTGATAATCTCATCATATTATTCTAATAGTGGAACTAATTAAAGTAATAGTTCAAACTTAATATTATGTCATTTAACATTAAACGGAGGATCACATTAAAAATTAACTATACATCACATTGTTTTAATATGAGGACTGTATAATTCTAATGTGATGACCATCATATTGTTCTAATTATGCGGACTATTACTTATTAATGGTATAAATCCTATTGACCAAAATTAATGGGAATAACTATTAAAAAACTATTGATTTTAAGTGATTTTTCTCTGAGTGTATGTGAAAAATGTGACAAAATAAAAGACTAGCTAGCCAAACAATTTCCTTTTAATACGTTGCACATGAGTATAGCCACCAAAGCAAAAGACGAATATAATGAGATGGGAAGGGATGAAATTAAAAAAATGTTCGAACGGGACAAAGCGAACTAACCGTGGGCGTAGTCAGGGTTTTGTTGTGGGGTGGGCCTAGTAGGGGCCAGTTTGACACAAAAATTGAAAAAGAATATTCTTCAATCAAGTATTGTTTTTCAAAAATGTGTAAAAGTTTCTAAGACGTTAATCAGTGTTAACACCAAGTTTCCTTACAACAAGCGAATTATTTTATTGATTACCGTTGTTTTTTAGATCGAATACAAAATACATATGATTTTTTTTTTAAATCTACTAGCATTACGATTTCTACAGGAGTGAGAAAACTTTCATAGAAAGAAGAAAAGTCCTTTTAAGGGCAATAAAACCGTACATCTAATAGAAACCAAATTTAATTAATATGCGTAGGGATACGAGAAATTTTTTTTATTATTATAAGAAAATTAGCACTTATACAACGAAACTGACTCGCCACAACAAAGAACATCTTACATGAAGTCAGCATAATATATACTATACCTACTTTAATTTGGAAAATTAAAAAAAAAATCTTTTTCTAGAAAAACGAATAGTAGACTACATTTAAGCAATTCTATTCTTAGGATATATAACCTTTTCTCATATTCTGTAATAAAATTTTCTGTTATTATCATAATCGGAGATAATTGAGAAAATATATTTACATTCATTTGAATAAGACGAAGCAATTTATTTTCTTACATCCAGGAAATGTCTGCTAAGATCAAAATCGCACCTAACTTTCCTTGATACACATGGAACAGAATTTATTCTCAGTGAAAATTTCTCTCAGTGCATTATCGTTTAATTTGAATTCGTCACCATCCATCACTACCTTCTAAATTAATATCGTCATAATCATAACAAAAACACCCAAAAAACAATTAAATAAGCATTAGTTTACTATTTTTTCTGCAAATCGGCTCAACACCTTTTCAGCTGTAAGTTTTTTTTAACAATGGCATTCATTGTGTTGAGCAATAACATGCGTGACATGCGAGAGAATCGTTCTTGAAGCATTGTGCTTCTATGCAACGTTTTTATCCGCCTCATAGCAGAAAAAGTTCTCTCACAGCCGGCAGAGTTCACTGGGAGTAATATTGCCGCTTTAGAAAGTTTATACTCTTCTTTAATATTTTTTCTCAAATTTTCTGCATTTATCTCATAATTTTTTAATTTAAGCATGTTTTACATGACCATCGCTTCAGCTTCCAAGGCTGAATCAATTTTTAACATTTTTTTTATAATTAGTGATGAATTTAAGAAATTTTTCATCATATTTACAAGAAAATTAAGGAATTTTCAAGAAATTACCTTCTCTGCTAATTTTTTCCAGTTGTTAAAGCTGCTGTGAGGTTACGTTTTCCAATTACAGCAAGGACTGTGGGTGCTTTTATGCAAGAAGTTAGATCTCTTTCTTAACGTTTTGAATTGCTAAACTCAGAATTTAAGTTTTTCTTATTACGTTGTTTTTTTTTTTGACTTACTGACTTAACATTTGTTTAGATACTCCCTAACTTTCCTTTTTGTTGTGTTGTACAACTCCGGATATTTTCGTGTGCTTTATTTTATGTATATAATTGGAAATGCTTATTTTTTTTTTTTAATTTTTGAATTCTTCTTTTTTTTATACCATATTAAACAGTACAAATAAATCTAATAAATATGATTTCTTAAAATCTTTTTTAAGCTGTAAATTATTTTTCTGCCTAAAGTTTCTGGGGGGGGGGGGACGAGTACCGTTTCGGGTTCACTGAGATGGGCCGTGCCCATCCGTACGCACATGGAACTAACACACAGTTATTAAATGTCAAGGTTGCTGTAGTCCCTATAAACTCGTTAAGCCACTAACAAATCCCCATTTATCAAACACAGCACCAGAATTACCAATGGAAGTTTTCAACGAAATTATCATGATCACCACTATCTAAATATTTAGTATGCAATTTTTAAATACATATTTACTTATAATAACAGTGGGTATGTCACCTAAACAACAATCTTCCCAGCAAACATTTGGATGAAAAATCTTCAGGGCGATATGTGGATGATATTGCCAATGGATCTGTCACGTGAAATTAAACCAAATACACTGAAATGATTTCGTCCTTAGCAGATGACAAGGAGATTGTTTGTATAGCGAAGGAACTCTTTTGTTCTCCGCTAGAGTACAAGTTCTTGTACTTGGACTCTTGTCGTAGTTTAGATATGGCACTGGTTCATGGACCAGTACCTTGAGGAATTGTGCAAGGGTTCCTGGACCGTTACACTGTTTGAACTGCTGATTACACTGCCTATAATTAGCGCGGTGTATGAAATAGAGACAAAAGTAGAAACACAATTTTCTATTGAAAATCAAAACTTAATGAATTATTTATTTTCCATTATCGGCTTTTTATATGATTAATTTGCTGATTATTACAAATAAGCGAATGATTGTACATTTTTAGTCGCGCCGGAAAGAATTTCCAGACGAAATTTAATACTGCTAAAAATTTATTTGTGCGAAAAAATGCTGACATTTCCAAATCGAGTGAATTGAACTTATTTACAATTAATGAAATATTTTTTATAACTGCTGAATATACAAAATTATTGTGATACTTTGAATTGAAGAAATGCAAGAATGCAAGAAATTGGACAAATTATGACTAAATTATATGGAATAAAAGCGTTGTTGTATGTATGTATGTTATGCTGCCTGAACAGAGATGAAATTACAAACAATTTTGTTTTCTGATTTTCAATGTAGAAGCAGCACGACAATAGTTTCGCTTATTTGTCATCTCTAGAGTAACACGAATTTATTATTTCGAAGAACGCGTCATCAGACTCCATGACAGTGATTCATTTGTGAGTTCATTAGTGATAAATTAAAGTGTTTTAAAAGATTATTTTGGTAAGTATTTTGTATTATCGGTGATATATTATTCAATTTAATATATAATTAATATTATTATCGTGAAAAAGTGGAAGATTAAAAATAAAATGTCACGGTGCGTTCAGTTAGCATCTAGGAAAAGAGAAGCATTAAGGTTTGTTCATAGTGCTTTTGAAAATTCATTATTTGGTATGAGGCAGATGTTAGAACTAGTCGTCCCTTCAAGCAAAGTGATAATGAAACGTTTACTAGTACTAAAGATAGTATGCAAAATGATTTAGAATTTTTGTTAGATATTAATAATGCTGTAGATAATATACAAAGTACTTCATTCATTGATGAGAACATTATTAAAAAATTTGAATCTTCGGCAGTGTTAGTTCTCATAATCATTTTAGTTTTGTGGAATATCTCCCCCATTGGGCTGTGAAATATTAAATTAGTAATGAAGCTGTTACTGAACTATTGCTACTTTTAAGAAAAATAAATATTGATGTGCCAAAAGATGTACGAAACCTCAACGGAACACCAAGGAATATCTGTACGTTTCAAATGACGTCGGGAAGTTATATATATTATTGGTTAATGGATGCACTGACGGATTTTTTCATACTAATAAATATAATACAGAGAAAATTTCACTGGATTTAAATATTGCTAGCTTACCAATATCTAAAAGTTCCAATAAGCAAATATGGCCAATTTTGTGCATTTTCGGAATGTCTGAGGTGTTATTGATTGGAGTCCATGAAGGATACGTTAAACCTGCAAGTGTAAATGAATTTCTGACCCCGCTAATGGCAGAATTAATCACCTTAATCGACGAAAGATTTCATTATAAACATTTCACGATAAAAGGTATATCAAAAATAATATAACATAAAGATGTCGCATGACCATGCTTCGGTTGTACCCGAAAAATAGCGCTCTGGGATTTGTTAGCAGAACCCGTGTGAACCCTTCTCAGACATTAACAACGCCGCTGCACATATCGCTCTCGGTTTTCAATTTCTCTGAGAATTTTATTTTATTCACTTTAGAATATCCTGAAATAAGAAAAAGTGCATTACTCGTACTTGTATTGTGTTGCAACTCCCGGAATATAATACAAGCCATGAAGTCGCCGAAGGCACCGACACAACCATGCATTGTTTACGTCAGATATGATTTTCGTGGCTGATATAATATGTATGAAGTATAGGTGAATGAAGTAAGCATACACATGTATGTATTTATATTTCAAATGAACATTATTGGTACAAAGAGAAAATTTTTCGGAAATTAGAATTATTGGATTAGGTAGACATGCATAATCAAGATTTGAATAAGACCTTGAATCGTCGCACAGGTATGGAACATCGGGTCACAAAAGTAATTGTATGGCACTAGATTTAATCACGCGAATTAGGGTAAAAAAATTTATAGCAGAATTCATGACTAATTATGACTGTCCTTATGAGTCAATAGAACGTATCAGGGCAAAATTATTAATTGTTAATTTTCGGATTTCAGATAAAAAATAATAATTATTTTTAATTTTAATTTTTTTAGTCGAGGATAATTACGAGTATTTTTGATTTTAATTTTTTTTTCTGATATTTTCGGGAAAAATGAGAATTTCATTTGAGAGGAATTTTACATCTCCTTTCAGCATCTGGGCCAAAGCGAAAATTATCTTTTTCTTAAAAATGGGAGGTCGTGTGACCTAATGTATACATTATTATGAATAGCTTGAAAGGATTTTGAGGGATTCAATAAGATTTTGTCGTTCGGGTAATCTTACGTTCTCCCGATTTTTGTTTTTAACACGTTGTCTCAGTTACACTATAATAATGCATAGCCAAGTTCTTTTTCCCCATTCGTGCAAAAGACGAAAGTATACATACCACTGACTTATAACAATGGACTGCGCGATTTGCTATTTCATGTGGCACAAAAAATTTTGTGTTTCTATATATCACCGTTAGAGCACCCTTTAAAACGTGTACTACACAAAAATATGTAAAACTCAACCAATCAGATGAAACTTTACACCCGTAAATCGAATTAAATTAAAAATATATATTTTCTTGTGTCCAAGTGATATTTTAATCGCTTAGAAGCACTCTTCTAAGAAATTAAACTAATTCTGACTTTAATTTTCAAAAGTTGTTCTTAACTGAATCCTGCGTATGAACAAGAGAGACGGCGCATGGTAAACACTATCTTTACCTTAATCTTTCTGCGGTGATTCCATCTGCAGCCAACATAAATACATCAAATTGCATAAGTAAACGTTCAGTAAGCAATATTTTGTGTTGGTAGCTCCAACTCTGCCATAGGGCGAAAGAGAGAACTGTAAAATATGTGCCATTCTTTCCTATAGGAAAATGGCAATACGCTCAGTCATTGTCGTCTTTATGTTCCAGGCCATGACACAAAACGATTTTGCTACTTGCAAAAGTATTAGAGTGGTACGATTTCGTACTTCTCTTAGCATTTGTTCTTATGGAAAAATGCATTACTATCAACTTCAACCTCCTGCACAATGTAAATAAGCCTCCGTACTAAAAGTTTTATTCAGGAATTTTGTTATTTAATTTCTTGTGCATTTACCAGTATATAAATCTAAGTACTTTCTTTAAGAAAATTCTTTATATTTTATTACTCAAACATAACACTACACATAAAAATGAGAAAATGCATTCAATTCTGTTGCCTTCATACACATCTGCATTCTGCCTTCCATACCTACACTTCTCTGTATGCTAAAAGCTGTGTGCCAAAACCCTCGAGAATACTTCCCAAGCCGTGAAACAGAAATCTATATGTGTGCGTTCGGAGTCCGTTTTCTAAAATGTTCTATATTGATACTTATAGAAAAATGCTAAACATTGGCTTTATGTATGCCACAGAGCCTAAACTACTATCCATATAGGAAAATAGTCTTCTAGTAACTTACAGCTTGATTCCTTATCTTCCCAAAGGCTACACTTTCTATATACCTTACTTAACAAAATAATAAAATAGTTTTGATTACAAAGTAACCTTACCATTTAACGCTCAATACCTCTCAGCTGAGTGATAATTGCATGTGTGTATGTGCAGCCGGAGTCCGAATCTGTAGGCAGCTACATTCGAAATCATCAGCCCACGGCATGCCATGACGGCACAGCGGCATTAAAATGATTACTCAGCTGAGAATTTTTGTTTGAGAAATCGTAGTCATTTGGTTAAGATTAATTTTTTTAAATAATTTTGTTAGGAAAGGTATGAAAATTTTTTTACGGTTCGGAAGATAAGAAAGCAAGCTTAAGATTATCGGAACATCATTTTTCTGTATGAAGAGTAGTTTAGAGCGGGGGAGCTATTCAAATCAAACTTTTGTCAGTTTTACATAAGAGCACGGCAAATATTTTATAATGTAAGGACTACGTCAGGCCTCGCATGTGGTAGGGAGGGAGTCTGTTTCATGGCTTGTGAAGTATTCTCGAGGGTTTTGTGTGTGCGCATGCATACATATATAGATATAAGGACTTGCGAAGAGATGAGAAATGAAAACAATTCCAAAGAGCTGGCAAAGCTGAGAACCACGTATTCAGTGGCGTTGGTATTTTTTAAAATAGGGGAATTTGGGTTCCACTAATAAAACCCGAACACAATTTTCTTCGTCCAACTTTAGCACAGGCGTAGCATGCGCTGTGCGATATCTTTATGTTATATTATATTTGGTTATATGCTTCATATTTGATGCACCTGCAAAATCATTTGTTCTAGGGACAAAGGGACATACAGGCTATTACTCCTGTATTCAAATTCAAACTTTATTCAATGTAGACAACAAGATGAACTTTTAACTATTTATACGAAAATAGAAAATGGTGAGAATTAAATTAAAAAGAAAAAAAAATTAAGGTATCTTACAACTTTGTGGAATCAAAATAATATAAAGATGAGAAGAGAAGAATAAGAGAAAGAAAAGAAAAGAAAGATAATGATAAAATAAACAAATCTGCCTAAAATTGTTATCAGGAGCTGACCCACCTCATGCATTCGCGACCTCAACTAATCTCAGTGGATACTATGTATTGAATTTATTTCTCTCTGAAAATCCTCGTTGAGCTTACCGTTCTAATGTCATTGGGAAGAGAGTTCCATTTACGTGCAATGTGGACAAAGTAATAGCGTTGCTCAACTAATGTTAGGAATCGAGGTATAAGTAGACTCAAGTGGCGGTGCGAGTGCAAGAAACTAAGGTATTCGAATAAGTATATTGATGAACGCGTATTTATTAGACGATGTAGGAAACTTAGGGCGGTAACATGACGGTAAGCATTCAACGAACATCCCAGAACTGAGGGAATATATTGTAACACATGATCAAAGCGACGTAGTCTATAAACAAAACGCACACAATCGTTGAATGCTACATTTAGTTTACGATTACAAGTTGCGTCGAGGGAAGAGAAGATAGTGCTGCAGTAAACCAAATGAGAGACAAGCAGAGCTTTAACCAGTTTGGGCCACAGTTCGCTTGATAATAACCTCCCTGGGACCCATAACCTGCGGAGGCCACCATAGATTTTGCTGACTATACCACAATCTTGAGCGCAGCAGGTTCGTTTGCTATTAAGGACAACTCAAAGGCTGGTAACCTTTTCGTAGAAAGGTAATATATCATTATTCAGCAGTATGAGAGGTAGTTGTCGCGTGTCTATAGACCCACTATAAAAGGCCAAGCAAGTTGATTTCTTAGGATTGAGCAAGAGCCGGTTAGATTCAGCCCAAGCGGATATTCGGGTTAGATCGCTATTAATGCGAGCAACACAGTCTTCCTGTAATTCAATAGGTCTAGAGAAATAGATCTGCACGTCTTCAGTGTATATATACAAATTTGCATCCATTACAACATGCGGAACGTCATTTATAAACAAGGTAAAGAGTGAAGGACCCATAGTAGAACCTTGTAAGACCCCAGAATTGATTGGAAGGAAGTTGGATTTAACTCCATCAACTAAGACTTGTTGGAAGCGATTGAATAGAAATTTGCCGATCATCTTAATTGCAGTTCGGGAGAAAAAGAATTTGTCATACAATTTCTGTAGAAGAAGTGTATGGTCAACGCTGTCGAATGCTTTGAAAAAATCAAACAGAACTAAGATGGATAGATGATTATTATCTAGCGCCTCTAGAGCAGTCTCGCAGCCATACCCAGAACGAATCCCAGACTGCAATCTAAAGAACAAGTCATTGCGCTCGACAAATTTAGTTATTTGCGAAACCATCAACCTCTCTAATACTTTCCCTAGGAAGCATAGTATACTTAACGGACGAAAATCGCTTGGATCATTAGAAGCAGAGCACTATAGAATTTTTCCACTTATGAGGAAACTGAGAATACGTAAGGCATGCATTTTATATATATAACAGGGAACTACATATTACTGCGAGGAGATGTACATAGAGATGTGAATTCTATAATAACCGCCTAGTTTTTCCTATGGATGGGAAACCTATTTCGGGAACAAATGAATCATTTAGAGCAAGATCTCAACGTGAGTTTCATAGCCAAGTAAAGTGCACAGATCTTAAACGATTACCAACACACATAATAAAGCAAAAAGCATTAGATTATATACACATAATATGTCTGGGAGTCATGAGAACTCTATTGAATTCCTGGATCAAGAAGAAGTGAGAAAATTATTTACTTTCTAGCTGGAAACAAAAGCATTAATGTAATTAAAAGACGGCATTTCTCGTGAGTTCAACAGGCGTTCGCGGAAACTGAAAGAACTGAAAGTTGGAGAATGAAAAAAAAAAATAACAACAACAACAACAACAACAATGAAATGTAGTGATATTTGGCCCGTATCAAACAAATTTGCTACCCCATTTCCCCCTTACTTCGAATGAGCAGTCGAAGCAATTTGAATGTGATCTGCTAAATAACGAAGAAATGCTTGACCAATTTGTAAGTATACAAACTGTGGTACTGAATACCAATACTTAAAACCGCTTTTTTGATTTTGCAGAAACGACTAATTTTACGTCAGGGAGGAGAGAACTAACCAAATTTTATTAAGTCCTCTTCCTTTATTAGGAAAATAGTATCCGACACTTGGCAACGAATTATACGTGAAGAGGAACCGCGTCGAAGCCAGCTATAGGAACTTCCAAAAGGTATTGTCCTTCAGATTTTAAATACCTACTTTAGATAAGCAATTTGTTAATAACAGTGTGTATTATTTAATGAAATACGTGAAATACAGATATGTACAAGTATGTTATTAAATTTGAATAACAAATAACTTTCTAATTAGTAGCTAATTTTTCGATAGAAAGAAATAACATTGTCATACAGATTTTACTTTTACAGAAGAAAAAGGAAGGGGGGGGGGGGGGAAGCTGGTTTTTTCACTTCTTATTTACAACCTTTATAACAAGTGTTGTAATTACATTGTGAAATTAGTATTTGTGATGCTAAGGTTAGTATTTTGTTTAATAAAATTATATTTTAGAGATAAGACCGCAGCCATACAGCGGTATAAAATAATATAATAAGTAGCAGAAATCTATAGTTTGCCACCCTGCATGCATGAAAATATTAATCTGTGAAAATTGTGTACCACTTACCCCAACAAATTATATGACAGTATATTATTATACTGATGAAACCAGTATTGTAATGCTAATTAAATTTACGTTATTTTAAGTTAGCAAGCTATGCCGCTTTGTATTTAGAGTATAGAACTAGGAATAGATTTTAATATAAATTTTAAAAAAGCTGATATGAAATGCAGCCATTGAAACAGATACAAACTTCCCAGCAAATTAGAACTTCTGCATAAGGATAATATTAATTGTTTTTATTATTTTAAATCAATTGTTCATCAGCGCTCCTGGATTTACTTCCGAAACATGTGTCTGCCTAAGAAGCGAGAGAAGAAACTGAACAATAATTGTAATAATAATACATCTAATTAAATATTTTAATTCCACAAATTTATATTAAAAAAAATTTAAATAAAATTATTATCTCATACAGCACAAAATTACCCAGGAACATCCCATTCTTGTTCCACAGATAGCTTTCCCGGAATAAACAGGAAGTATTCAGTATTTACTTAGGATCTCATTTCTAGGAGTCATTAGAATTTTGCAATAAGTTATTCCCTGGGATATCCCACAACTATTCTATATGGGAATATTCTCAGTATTACAGACAAATATATATGGGATGTGCAGGACAATTTTGGAACAAACATGGGAAAATCGTTTTTCCCCTTCCAGAAATTATTCGGCATATTCTTTGATTCTCGTGGTTCACGTGGCTCCCGGTGAGACCAGTAATTTGTAGCTTGGTGTGCTTCCGTGTACCGTTTTTGAGGAACAAAAACATAACAACAAAGTATGTTTTGAAAGAAGCCATATGAGAACTGCGTTGTTTAAGCCAGCTACAGATAAAGCTGATTTTTTAGTAATTTTGTCATAGGAATGCAATTTGCGTGTGTTAAAAATACTTATGTTTTGTGCAAGTGTATACACGTCTGGCATATACTTTCCAGCCATAATTTTAATCTTTGTTTATCTTTTTGTGAAAATGCCTACCCATTAAAAATAAATTTTACAATCCCAGAAAATCTCAAACAATATCCTCCAATATTCCCCAGTACATCCTGCCAACAAACTAGGAGATCCGTAAGACGTCCTATATACGCTTGCAGTAGGAATATTACATTATTGAATGTGTTATCTGTCCCTAAGTATACCCATAAGTAATCCTGTGGGAAGTACATGGGATCTATCAGGGACATCCCAACCCCTGACGTTCGTCACTCCCAAGGATGTCCTGAGATATTAACTGGGACCGGACGGGATTTCCCATGGACAATTTATATATCCTAACAGAATTTCCCAGTAATATGCCATGGACACATTTGTGCTGTGTGAGATATAGCTACTTTAAAGAAATGTCTTCTTTATTTCCTTACCATAAATTTCAAAGGATTTATTTGGACGATTCTTGATGATAAGAAAGCGAATCATCTTGAAGAAACGAATGCATTTCTTATACGTAGATAATAGGGGTTTTCCTGTTGGAAGCTAAGAATGCAATGATTATCATCCACGATTTTATCGCCCAGGTAATAAGAAAGTGAATCTTCTGCGTTTCGCCATGTTTGATAGGCTGTGCCTTGCTAAATGGGTTCAACCCTATTATCTACGTACTTCAATAATCTAACGAAAGAATAATAAAGAAGATATTTGTTTAAAGTAGGTATAGATTTATTTATTTAATTTTTCTTTTTTTAATATGGATTGGTGGAATTAAAATCACTAGGGAACTCACAAATTAATTACTGTCATGGAGTCTAATGACGCGTCCTTCCAAATGATAAATTTGTGTATCATAGAGATGACAAATAAGCGAAACTATTGTCCACATTTAAAATCAGAAAACAAAATTGTTTATGATTTCATCTTTTTTTGGTCTACGCAAGACAAGGAAGAAATCATTTCACAGTACATATTTGCTTTAGTTTCGCGTGGAAGATATTTTGGCAATATCATCCACATATCGCCCCGAAGATTTTTCATCCAAATGTTTGCTGGGTATAGTTCATCTATTTATACATTGACAGTTTTAAGCTCAGCCTACCTACTTAAAAATGTTTGTTTTTTAACTTGTGAAAAGTGTGGTTGATGTTGCCGTGCATTATAGTTTTGATCAATTAGCGACATATCATCATCATTTCGTTCCAACTATAGAAAGCTGGATCTAATTTCTAGCAAAACTACAATATTTAATTTTAACTATAATTTAATAAACTTATCTTTAAAAATTCAGTTAAGAACATTTATTAGCTCTAAATTGTTGGAATTTTCTTTAGCTTTTTCTACAACTTACTTGTAATACACTTGCTAGGAAATCTTTGGCGAAATAAATAAATATTAAAATGTCAGAGTTTTGTTTTACAACATTTAAAATAACTCCTCGCCAGTTTCAAACAATTTGTTTTTGATTATATTGAAATTTATGCCTTGAATATCCTACAATTTTCCAACAAAGAAGTTGACCCTTCCTCCGGAAATACCCTGAATTGTTTGTGAAAATACCATGCAAGTACTAAATATGTGCATGTTTAAGGTGAAAATGTTACTTTCAAAGCAATTCAATTGTCCCCGTCGTAGAAACCTCACAAAATGAACTTTTCAGAACTTTCACCATGAATGGAAATATTGACATGGAAATGTAGTTACCTTTCGACTTCTGTACGAGGAAAGTTTTCGGAAAATTAAATAAAATTGCAATAATGCAATAAAAGTATATTAGAAAATAGAAAGTTGTTTGAAAATTCAGTAAATGCAAACTAATTTTGAATATAGTGTATGTAGGTGGACAGGAAAACGTAATATGGGGTAGGATTATATTATGGCTTTATGTGAAAAAGCTCTTGTTTCTTTTACAAAAAGCAAATTAAATTAATATTCTGTTTATTTATTAAACCACTTTTCAGTACACTTCTTTGAAAAACTTCTTCGATTTCAATGGATTACTATGAGTTTTAAATGTCTGCATTTATACTTATATAATTTTTCCAAGAAGTACGCTAATATTGGATTTTGATTTCTTCGTTACAATATGTATACCTCAATACTGTTTCTTATAATCTTATGCAACTTAGGTATACATGTAAAATATAAGTTGAAATTGAACAAATATGGCTAAACACTATGCAGAAATAAAACAAAAAGTTTTAGTTTCGTCACAGTAGGAAGAAAGATTCTAGGAATCTATTTAGCTCGATCCCAATTTTACAAGTATCGGAAATATTTACAGAGCTCATTCCAAAGAGGGATGCATTTATAATAGCAAAGAACATCCAACTGAAATTGAAAAGCTTTACATGGCGGGTCGTCTTATTACGACCCGCTCTCACAAATTTTTGACGAAAACTCTCTGCTTTTTAACGACCCGCCGCTCACCACGGTGGCGAGTGGCGGATGGTCAATACAACAGCACGAGAACCAGTGTCTGCATTCCGTATCATGTCATGTCATTACGTGTTCTCTTTGATTCTTTTACCTCTCTTCTAGGAAACCAGTTTCATCAAGAATACTTTGTTTGGGAGAATTTTTATTTACATTGCATTGCATTGCAGTGCAGTAGAACAGAGGGAGAATAGTAAGATGAGCGAATGGGATACGTATTGGTGGCCGATCGCTGACAAGTCCCCTGACACACGATGATACACACTCAAGACTAGAAACTCCGTAAAAACCAGTTTTTGTATTGTGTGTATCAGCCCATGGTACACGTAGTTTATACACGGTTGATACACGTTCTTGAAACAGCAAAGAAAATTGATTATTTCCATATGATCCATACGCACACAAACTGAATACACGCATACATATGTAATAAAACACTCGTGCATCATCCGAGTCTAGCCCTCTGCCAAAACTCTCGAAAATACTTCCCAAGCCATGAAACAGAAATCTATATGTATGCGTTGTGAGTCCGTTTTCTAAAATGTTCTATATTGATACTTATGGAAAAGTGAAAAACATTGACTTTATATATGCTATTGAGCCTAAACTACTATCCATACAGGAAAATAGTCTTTTAGTAATTTAAAGCTTGGTTCCTTGCCTTCTCAAGGGCTACACTCCCTATATACCTTACTTAACAAAATAATAAAATAGTTTTGATTACAAAGTAACCTTACCATTTTACGCTCAATACTTCTCAGTTGAGTGATAATTGCATGTGTGTATGTGCAGCCGGAGTCCGAATCTGTAGTAAGCTACATTCGATTTCATCAGCAACAGCATGCCATGACGGCACAGCCGCATGGGTTTTCCAATAAGAGGTGAAATTTTAATTAGCCCGCTATTTTGGTAGATATCACTTTTGGAGCTGTCATTTTTTGACAAGTAGAAACTACGCCATTAATAAAAATGGAATGATACACGATTCAACAATGCATTGAAATTATTAAAATTCTCTATAAAAATGGTGAAAATGTGGCAGAGACGGTTCGTAAAACTCGAACATTTTTGGGTCGTCGTGAAGCACCTTGTCGGACAGCAATACAGAAATTGGTAGAAAAATTCGAGCTGTCGGGACAAGTTAGTAATGTGAAGAATAAAACCCGTGCACGTTGCTCAAGAACAGCCGAGAATATTGCTGCTGTAGCCGAAAGTGTTGAAGAAAACCCAAGTTTGTCTATTCCTCGTCGTTCTTTGGAATTAGGCATTCCACAAACGTCATTACACCGTATTTTGCATAAAGGTTTGGGTCTTAAGGCTTATAAAGTTCAGTTAACACAAGAACTCAAGCCGGCCGATCATCAAAAACGTCGAGTCTTTGCTGATTGGGTCCTTGAAATGAATGAATATGATCCGGAATTCCATCGAAAACTCATCTTGAGTGATGAGGCCCATTTCCACCTCGATGGCTTCGTCAACAAGCAAAATTGTCGCATCTGGGGCTCGGAAAACCCAAAGTTATTGTTGAAAAGCCTCTCTATCCTCAACGTGTGACTGTTTGGTGCGGTTTATGGTCCCGCGGGGTCATTGGACCTTAATTTTTCGAAAATGAGGCTGGAGCAACAGTTACGGTGAATGGATTGCGCTATCGACAGATGATTAATGATTTTTTATGGCCGGAATTGGATGGTATTGATCTGGACAACGTTTACTTTCAACAAGACGGCGCTACGTGCCACACAAGCAACGAAACCATTGATCTTTTACGGGAAAAGTTTCCGGACCGTGTTATCTCTCGAAGAGGTGATCACAATTGGCCACCGAGATCTTGTGACTTAGTACCTTGCGACTTCTTCCTTTGAGGCCACGTGAAAGAGAAGGTATACGCCAACAGCCCAGCGTCGATTCAAGACCTCAAAGATGGAATTCGTGAGGCTATCGAGGACATAGGTCAGCCAGTTGCGATTTGGTTATGGAAAATTTCATGAAAAGGATATGGTCCTGTAGGCGTGGTCGTCGTGGTCATTTGGCTGATGTTATTTTCCATCATTAACGGCATACCTTCCTCTTTACAATGAAATAAAGATCCGATCATTTGTCTCAAAAAATGGTATTTTTCTTTGAATATCAAAATAACACCTCTTATTGGAAAGCCCTTTACAATGATTAATCAGCTGACAGTTTTTGTTTTAGAAATCGTAGTCATTGGCTAAGATAAATTTTTTTAAATAATTTTGTTAGGAAAGGTATGCAAATTTTATTACGGTTCGGAAGATAAGAAAACAAGCTTAAGATTATTATAACACCATTTTTCTGTATGAATAGTAGTTTAGTGCGGACGAGCTATTCACATCAAACTTTTGTCAGTTTTACATAAGAACACTGCAAATATTTTAGAAAGTAAGGACTACGTTTGGCCTCGCATGTGGTAAGGAGGGAGTCTGTTTCATGGCTTGAGACAAAACCCTCGAGAATACTTCCCAAGCCATGAAACAGAAATCTATAAGTGTGCGTGCTTAGTCCGTTTTCTAAAATGTTCTATATTGATACTTATGGAAAATTGCCAAACATTGACTTTATATATGCTATAGAGCCTAAACTACTATCCATACAGGAAAATAGTCTTCTAGTAATTTAAAGCTTGGTGTCTTACCTTCCCAAAGGTTACACTTCCTATATACCTTACTTAACAAAATAATAAAATAGTTTTGATTACAAAGTAACCTTACCATTTTATGCTCAATACCTCTCAGCTGAGTGATAATTGCATGTGTGTATGTGCAGCCGTAGTCCGAATCTGTAGGCAGCTACATTCGATATCATCAGCCCACGGCATGCCATGACCGCTGTGCCGTCATACAATGCATACAATGATGACTCAGCTGAGCATTTTTGTTTGAGAAATCGTAGTCATTTGGTTAAGATAAATTTTTTTAAATAATTTTGTTAGGAAAGGTATGACAATTTTACTACGGTTCGGAAGATAAGAAAGCAAGCTTAAGATTATCAGAACACAATTTTTTTGTATTAATAATAGTTTAGGGCGGAGGAGCTATTCAAATCAAACTTTTGTCACTATTACATAAGAACACTGCAAATATTTTAGAATGTAAGGACTACGTTGGGCCTCGCATGTGGTAGGGAGGGAGTCTGTTTCATGGCTTGTGAAGTATTCTCGAGGGTTTTGCTTGAGAAGTATTCTCGAGGGTTTTGCCTCTGCTCTAAATTGGGCTATATACATACAAAAATGTTCTAAAATAGTGCTAGAAAACCAGTTTTAGTACGGTGTATCGATTTTGTATCTTCGTGTGTCACCGGACCAAGCAATCAGGCAGCAAAGTGAATCATTAAATTATGTGAATAGCTGGTAGTACCGTGTGTGCATGTAGGTACAGCTATGGGGTGGCGGAGATAGAGATAACAGAGAAACATTCTCTTAGTCTCAAATCTTCGGTTCTTATCATCTTTTACCTCCCGACCGCATCAATTAATAAGCGTACAACTTGTGCATCTTTATATTCTAGATGAAATCTATAGGGTATATTAAGGGCCCGTCCGAATCCATGTCTTCGTCTTCGCCTTATTATTAAAGCTAATGACGTAACACAAGAAACTCAGCTATTATAATAGTTAGACGAAGACGAAGCTAACCCGTCCGAATTCGTGTGCTTAGCTCGATATTTGACGTTTTGTTAAAAGCTTGCGCTCTTTTCCTGGTTGCTTGTACCTATGCCTCCCGCCGTGCATTAATCAATTTGAAAATAAGTTTTCTTGTCTATGAAATAATAAATAAGTTATATTTATACGGTAGTCATATATTTCTTGACCCTCATAAATGCAGTCAAATTCACCAAAAAATTATAAATTTTGGCGTCATGATTTATATTGTATCTACTTACTACGATAAGCTATAATGCAAAAAATAAAGATTAATTTTATTAGCCAGAAAAAATTACTCCTTTATGAACGTTTATATCCATTAATAATTTTGTTTTTAAAGGAATTAAAACAGTAAAAAGCCTACGCAATATTTATGCTTCATTTTATCAGCGTTCGTTTTCCATCAAGCTAACCCGGGGGTTACACCTGCAAGTACAGCTTGCATGCAAGCTTCACTGCCATACTTCTTGCACGTGTAACCTCTACTGCCATGCTGGCAGTACAGCTTTCAGCGAACTTGCATGATGAAAAACCATGGAAGCTGAGGTGATAGTAATTTGAAATTATGCAGTTTTCAAGATGGCGGAAACGAAATGCTTGAGAGAATTTGTTAAATTTATTCTGGAAAATGAGATTTTCTGGGATCATTTGCATTACATCATTTACCAACACCTTTGTCTTAACTTTTTCTTTGGTATTTATCATTCTGCTACTTCCTTTATTGCTATAATTTTCCAATATGCGCATGACTTTACGCCTCAACGCCATTTTTTTAATGAACTTGCATGCAAGATGATAAGACATCAACTGAACTGCCTTCTGCTGTCAAGTTGAAAATCGCGTTGGAAGGGAGGCTTGCATGCAAGCTGTACTATCTCGTGTACCCCCGGATAAAGACGAAGCTAGACTGTCCGAATTCGTTTACTTAGCTTGATCTCGACAGCCAGTGAATAAACATAACCTCAAAATATGTTGTCTATGTAAATTAGTCTGACTCGATGATCAAGCTATCCAGATATCTAAACTGTTATACAAAGTAGCAAAGCTCGGTGGCATAGACATGAATTCGGATAGAGCTTGATTCGATGTTACGTCACTAGCTGTAATAACAAGACGAAGACGAGGACTTGGATTCGGACAGGCCATAAGTTTGTCATTCCGTTTGTAGCGCACAGAAATACTGATGGTAGAGCAAAATTGATTGGACACCCACCCATAATATTTAGAGTTATTTTGATTTTTGCATGTCATTCCGTCCGTTCTTCTGTCTGCCTGCCTATGTGCACGATAACTCAAAAACGCGTATACTTAGAGAGCTGAAATTTTGACGGATTTAAAAAAAAGGTAAAATTTAACCGTTGCAGATAACACATAGGGTATAATAGGTCAAATGAAAGAGGAGAGTCTATAGTTTATAACTTTTATAAAAAAAGGTTATGTTAACGACCGTTTTGTAAAAAAAGAAAATAGAGGTTACAAAAAAAAGTAAAAAAACTCGATTTTTTTTGTTTAGACCTTCGTAATTCCTTAGAGAAGAGGGGTGCGGCGCTAGGTGAGCAGTTGTTGGAAAAGTTCTGAAGTTTTGCATACAATGTGATCGTATGCCCTGTAGTTTTAAGATACGGGGTGTTTTGTGAAAAACTAGCTTTTTCTTAATCACCCTGTAACTCCTAAACGGTTGATATGCCCTTCTCCCCCTGTCATACAATCTCTGGTTTGTCTAGGTACAGGTAAGTAATACTCTGATTCGGAAACCAATGTTAAAAATCTGCTTCTCATGCATCAGCCATGATGTATATATCAACCGACCTTAGCTTTTAGCAAAGGTAAAAGCTCTCAACATTAACCAGCCTAGTTTCAGCCTGCACTTGAAAAATAAAAAAAAAATTGTAAAAACTATAGAAGTTTTGTCAATATATTCAAACGCTTTAGCAAAAACTTTAACCAAAAATAATGTACAAAAATCTTTGAAGATGTAACTACATACGGGGCATGAAATGACTCTCTGGGTATTAAGTACTTATCTCTAGTCTAGGTGAGACTATCACCGCCTGCTCTATTGACCTCCTAGGGGGAAATACCCTGCATGTACACATATTATATTGGCTGAAAAACATGATGAATTGTGCAATGTTAAAAAAAGCAATACCCAATTAGAAAGAGTTATTAATTTAGTACCTCTTTTTAGAAAAACAAAGTAATATCCAGAGACTATACTGAAATTGGTGAGAACGATTGGAATTGAGACGAGCAAAATATTCATGATGCGGTACGTACCTTCTTTACCTTTATACCATGGTTTTGAGTAATAAATGATAATTTTTTTTTTTTTAAGAATTTGTGAAATTAATTTCTTAGTAGTATATTAGCATAGACGGCGCAAGAACTAGATGTCGCATGCAGTATCAAAAAAGTATATAAAATTTATATGGCTGGGTGGTCTATTCCGGAATGGACCACAACATGTGAAATAATAGGGGATTTCGGCAAGCACTGTCTCAGTGAGACAACTGAGACAAAACTTTGAGCAACCATCTCAGTTGTCTCAGTTCAAACCAATCAGCTGATTTGCCAATTTTGACATTTAAATAATTTTAAACACAGAAAATGGATAGTAATAAATAGACGAAAGTGTTTTTAGTTTATTCAAACAGCTCACTAAACTTTAATTAGTAATTAAAATCACAAAATAAAGAAACTGAGTCAACTGAGACAAGAAAATTCAGTTTCACTTGTCTCAGTTGCTCAATGGTTCCGTTCGATTTTTGTAGCTCAATATGGAACAAAGACAGTTCACCGAAAGTGCAGTCTCAGTGAGCCAACTGAGAATATCTCACTTGTCGCACTGAGAATGTGGTTACCGAAAGTGCCTAATGTATACGTCGAATGATTCATATATTTAGGTATCTGAAGTATTGAGCAAGTCGATCAAAAGTATACAAAACTGCTATTATAAAAATATTTGCTTTCGGCACGCTCTAAAACATGTTATGGTCCATTCCAGAATGCAATACCCATTTCAAAATCTGTGTACGCTGTTCTGGTATGCCATGCGACATCTAGTTCTTGAGCTATCTATGATATTAGTCAATGGAACCAATTAGTCAATGTCAAATTTTTTGCTAACCTGGTTCCCTGTTCTTTAGGTTTGTCAAGTTAAGTTAAAACGTAGAGAAGATATTTTTGGAAATCAGAAACGTAAATTCTAGGGGAGATTGCATTTTTTCTTTTCTTTCTTTTTGTAATTTATAGCCTAAAATATGCACATATTACGGTTAAAAAGTAACAGAAAGTTATGAGTCTATAAACTAAAGCTAAATTGAAATTCTGTGCATAATTGGAATACATAAATTTTTACTGGTAATACATATGTACCTACAAACTTATCTGCAAATGTACAATTTTGTGTCGCAGTTCCGTTTAAATTATATGCAGTTAAAGTAGCAAAGAAAACTCAGAAATAGACTCCAAATTTAATGCTGCAAAAGACTCATCGTATACACCCTTGCAATGCAATTCATCCCCTTCTGGGTGGTTGGTGTTGAATAGTAGAACCGAAATGGAAAAGCGAACTCCTACATATTTCTGAGAATCTGCATAGTTTCTTTGAAAGAGCTTCGTTTTCACAATGCCGAGCACATTAAGAAAATTTCTTCTTTGCATGACTTTGGTATATGCTAGCGCCATGCAAATTCTTTGAAAGTAAAAAAATCCTCGTTTTTGGATGTATTTCCTGGTTTTTTCTTCGGCTTGTACATACATACGTCTATTGTATTCCCTGGTAGACACATACTTATTGAACGGAGGGAAATGAATGAAAATGCAAAAACGAAAAATGAAAACAATATACCGTCTCGTCGTCGCCTAGAGCTATGGAATGTTTTGTATTAACTCGATTGTAAAGTAATTACTTTTTCGGAATGGAAATGATCAATTTCGAAAATTCAGATGCTTTTATTGTCTTTTAACTGTCCTTAAAATAATAAGAGAGCAGTCAGTACCAAGATTTGCAAGTTTCATGCACATTTCAGTGCGAATTTTTTGCAAACTATTTGTAACAAAAAGTCTAGTAAAAAAAAGTGTATTGGAATGGAGTAATATCTCCTCGGAATCTTGTAAAAAATGGTAAAAATCAAATTCCTGTATTCTCATTTATTTAGATTGTGACTATCTTGGAAAGATAAAGCCTAGATCTAGCAAGTGATGTCGAATGACACTTTTTTTTAAATATTTGACTCTAATAATATTTCTTTTTTCCCCAAATATTATAACATGTTTGGTCGTCGTGTCACGTGATGCAACAATGTCGCTTGTCGTCAAGGTTGGCCACTTTGTGTAGTATTGGTTGGCCCGCTGTGATTGTGTGCTTGGATAATGTCCAAAAAAGTTCAGCATCAATCCCACTGAAGTCCGTGAATAAAACACTAGCTAAAGGAAGTTGCTCGCAAAAACGCACAGAAAAAACCCTCTTCGAACAATGCCAGAGAGAAGTGCATTTGAAGTGCGCCAATATAACGACATTTTCCAGAAATGGGATTTCGAATAATGTGCCATTCAAATTTTCCTAAAAAACAGAACAATGCAACAAATTCAGCTTTTTATTTCATTCAATTAATTTTTCCAGGTAATTTTCAATCATTTCCGTACATTTTTTGTGGACTGGCAAACCTAGATAACACTGGCCAACCTTGACAGCATTTCACTTTTTTTTTAAATTTCTATATTTTTTTCATTTTTCACCCAATGAATTTGCAATGTTCAGCAAGGATTGACAAAATTCTTTCTGAAACAGAAGTTATAGGAAAAAGTCAAAAGGGTGTCCAACTCTGACGACACTCTTCTATGTTTAACAATTATGCGAAAAAAAAATTTAGGAGTTAATTCTCGTTAAAAGTTTTCAATTTATTTGAACTGCAAATATTAATTTTACGTCTGAAATGTAGGATTATAATTTTGTTTGGTTTCTGTCTCTTACGCTAGATGTCTCTAATGTGATCTGTGTTCTAGGTCTAGGCTAATTTTATATGAATTTTCTCATTTTCAGGACACAAACCAAATAGTAAATTTTATTGCCTACAGGCTCGCTGGTATCTAAATTGCAACTTTTGCTGAGTAATGACTCCTCTTAAAAGCAGAGGTTGTTAGTGTGCCTTACTATGCACTTTTTCAAAAATAAACTGCTACGGCTTTCACTTTTCAATATTTTCTTCCGCAATATGGGGGAATCCATTATTAATTGATTTGCTCCAGTCCTTTTTGCACAATTCTTACGTCGAACTAAATCTAGGATTAACAGCGCTGCTTTTCTTCTTCCAATGATGATTGCTATGAAAATGTAAGGTAACATATTCTATTATCTTTAATACTGTTGTACCAGATAAATCCAGTGATTTGCTGTGTGTGGGTTTACATTGGTATATTTATTATTTATATGTTTTAAGTTGTAAAACATAAAGTTTATTAGGCTTTGCACAGTGTTATTGTTTGCATGCATTTTTTGTGACTGGTGCAGTAAGGTAGATGTAGCAGTAGTTGACACTATAAGGAATTTTTCGCATATTTATTCACATAACTCTGACTAAGTTCACTTTATGGAAAGTTTATGATTATTCTTCTATTATATTACAACAAGTTTTAACTTTTTTTTTCTAAAAGTAAAATTTGGTTTATTAGTTACCCAGCGAAATCAAAAAATTTAGTTGTTGACATCCATTTGTTTCAGTAGTTGACATAGGGAGAAAATCATTTAATAAACTGGTCTTGGTAATGTATGAATACCGAAATGTATCAATCATTTTATTAAGAAAGAAAAAGCCCTTGTTATGGATTATTGCTAGGTTCAAAGGGAAGATTTATAGCTTCCGGGTTCCAAGGATAAAGTCCACACTTTCTCAACCCATTTTTTAGAACACTTGGACTTACGACATCATCAATCACTTCTTATAAAACTTTTGGGAACCATTTTTTCTTTAATACAGATTTGACAACCTCCAAGTATGAACCCTCCTCTTCCATAGCTCTTTTAAAGGTCTAAAAATCGCAGCATCCAACGGCTGAAGGAGATGGGTACCGTGGGGGTAAAGGGCAATGTGGATTATCCCACTTTCTTCACAGAACTGGCTTACTTGTAAGCTTAAATGAGACGCGTGTCCAGCAACAAAAAGTATGACTGGCAAACGAATACTTTTTTTTATAACCACGGGTGGAAAATATTCGCCACAAGCTCGAAAAATGCTTCGCAGGTCATCCACTCTGAATCAGTCTTATGCAGGCCTCATTCTTCAGGAAAATTATCGAAAATTTCCTGCGGGATTCTTTAATATTTATACAAAACTGTTAGTGGGGGTACAGCACCTGCAAACACTGCCTGTGACCAGGACCGTTAGGCATTTCTTTTCGTTAGGATTAACTTGCTGATATATCGTTTTGTCCCCCTTTTTCGCCAAAACCTTACCTATTCTGGTGGGATCCTTTAAAATATCGTCGTTTCCACTTTGAGTAATGTATGTCCGTACTTCATTAAACTAATTTAAAACGTTTTCCTTGCAAACGCTAGCCCTTGTTTTTGTGAGGTTTTGAGACATCCTACCGGAAATCTCAGGATGATTTTTTATAAAACCTTTAACCGACGACTTTCATGGACGATCGTCTTTAAAGGGGTTGGGTCGGTCCAAGTCTTTAATAATGCATTGCACACTAAAGGTAACCTATTCTGTTGTCACAGGAAAACCTGCCCGGGCCACCTTCGGTCAAAACTCTGGCTGGACCCATTTTTTTTTGAAAATAACTAGACAAAATTAACTTCAGCAGGTGCATGTGTAAAGTTGTATAGGTACGGTAAGTATATGTCATTCCAAGGTCTTAGCTTTTCTGTTAGCCAATAGCAGGTATCTAACTTCCGTACTAAGTCACCATTCAGGAACTTCGAAATTTAAGTACTTAATGATAACATTACCTTTTAATTGGATGTTTGCTTTTTTACTTTACTTTACTTTAGCGTCACTCTAGAAACATTAAATTTCCTAGCTGCCGTTTTATATGGAGTTTTATGGAGCCGGATATCCGGCTTTCGTATAATTTCTAAAATTATCCTTCGTAGGCGGCATCTAAAAATTGAAGGCGGAATAAAGTCAGTAGTTGACACTTACTAATTTAATAGTTGACATCCCATGTCAACTACTGAATAATAGACAATTACAAGTTTCAATAGTTGACATGGGTGAATTTATTGCAGTTTGGATTCTTTGTTGCGAATTTTAATAAATAAACCGCTTTTTAAGTTTCAAACAACATGAGCGAATGCCTTTTTTATTCACAATGATTAACAGGTCACCATAACATTTCTTAATTGTGGGTAATGCGCAGTAGTTTCCAATTCAGATGCTGAAGGGCGACATTATATACAGATTAATAAAGTTCGATGTATTCCAACTTGCGCTTTCCTTATTATTTATTTACATTTAGTGGAAAGTGTCAAGTACTGGTACAGTGTAAACTAGTGGTGTTTTTACCTTACTATACAAAGGAGAGTTTGTTGTTTTGTGTCTTTTTATTCATTTTGTATGAACTTTCAATATATTCCTTTACATTCATTTTTGTTAATTTTTATGCATTAAATGAAGGACAAGTATTTTTATCCTCGGCGTATTCTTTTTTTTTCAGCTGTATTAAATTAAATTTAGTCTGCTTCCAGTTGTTAACCCTTGTGTCAATATCTACATACCTGGGTATGCTTGCAATATTGAGTATGAAAAAACTTTATCTACTCTTTGAAATATTTTATCCATCACTTTAGTTATCGTCAAGGGCTCTATTTGTAGCTAATATATGCTATAAAATTTCTAAAAGTATTCTATGGTTCCTCAGAAAATAGATCTAAATTATAAACGAGAAGGAACCTCGGGCAGCGTTTGTACTAATTGATGATTTAAAGGGTCACATTTGAACATGAAACTTCTGCGACTAAAAAATAAAAAAAAAAAGAAAACAAAAAAAAAAAAAG
Organism: Dioctria rufipes; assembly: GCA_963924295.1. Taxonomy (NCBI): domain Eukaryota; kingdom Metazoa; phylum Arthropoda; class Insecta; order Diptera; family Asilidae; genus Dioctria; species Dioctria rufipes. The sequence goes on along the minus strand of OZ002740.1, from coordinate 278,411,011 downwards.
CAATCAAAACTCTCACTTAAAATTTGTACTTTGCAATTGATATCAGTTAGATAAGGTTGAGTCTTCATTGACGAAAAAAGGTTTCTGTTAGATAATCCTGATGGATTTTTCTTTATACCGACAGAACAATGTTTTTTAGCCCATCACTATAGCCAATATGGTTCCATAATATACCATGACTCAAACCTTCTTCTACCACAAGCCCTGCGGGTCGATTTGTTGAACTCTTCTGTGAATCGTTTAATTTTCAATAGGTAGTGGATGCATTTACGCGAATTCATGATGCAGCTGGAGATAGATCTAATTTATTAAACCTGTTTCTGACATCTCATCCGAACAAATACTCCATCTCAGTCGGTTCTCCTCTTGGTAACTCAGACAACTGCTTAATCACGGCTAAACTTACCACCTCTAATCTGTGCCGCCCTATTTCACCACCTACAAGTAGGCTTCTATGGCCCTATAAAAATGTTAATTGGGAAAGACTTAAACAGTATATTAGTGAAATTGAGTGGTCGGTCCGTTTTGCTTCGAGGGATGTTGATTAATGCACATCAGAACTTAATAACATTCTAAATTTTGGCATGCATGAATACATTCTGTATTTCTACAGCAGATTTCAATAACAGCAAAATCGCTCATGGGCTAATAATAAGTGAAACCAATCAATAAAAACGAAAGAGTCTGCTTTTCACGCCTATCAAATACATCCATGTCTAGAACTGAGGTATTAAAAGTTTCTAGTCCCTGGTAAAAACCATCAAGAACATCTTCAGCAGTTCTTTTATACTTTCAACCCGTAATAATGGTAAAGTGATTGTTGACTCCTTGGAAAAACCAATATTTTGGCTGCTAGATTCGCTTCAAATTGTCGTCTTCCACCCACTTCATAGACACCTGTTTTGCATCTCCCATGTGGAGCCAATATACAAAGTTCCAAGTCCTTAAGAGGATCGACGTCTCCAAAGCCGCAGATCCTGATGGTTTCTCACCCCCGTTAATTAAAAGCTGTGTCTCATCCCTGGTTAAACCTCTGAGCAAACTATTCTACTTGTCTTATTTGACAGGAAAATTTCCAACTGCTTGGATACTAGCTCATGTCCAGCCTGTTCCCAAGAAAAGAGAGGGTAGCGATCTCTCAAACTATCAACCAATTGCAATCACTTCGATTCTTTCAAAGGTCTTTGAATCTATAATTAACTCCAAATTAATGAAGTATCTGGAAACTAATCATCTCATCAACGATCGCCAATATGGCTTCCGAACTGGATACTCATCTGGAGACTTGCTGACTTTTCTTACGGAACGTTGGAACCGTGGTCTTTACAATTTTGGTGAGTCCAAAATCGTCGCCCTAGATATTTTAAGGACGTTGGATTGAATATAGAATCTAGCCCTTTTAGTCAAAATTAAAGTACTTGGTCTCTCCAATCCTCTTCTTTTATGGATTCACAGTTTCTTATCCGATCGCCTAATGCGAGTTGTGCGAGATGGCGTTTCATCTAAACCTTATCCTATAAATGCTGGTGTGCTTCAGGGCTCTATTATCTCTCCACCTCTTTTCTTAATTTTCATTAATGATCTGCTATGCCTTACTTTTAATCCCATCCTTAGGTTCGTTGATGACAGTACCCTTGAATTTGCTTGCTCCTTTGACACTCTTAGATCATTGAATAACGATCTTGGCAATATCCTCGCTTGGGATAAAGTGAATTGTCAAATTGAATGCATCTAAGTCCCAAAGCTATCTCATCTAATTAAAATAAGATAATAATTTTTCGACTCCCGTTTCTTTTGATAGAGCACTGATTTACGATACACCATATTTATACATTCTAGGCATTAATATTTCCAGTAAGATAAGCTGGACAGATCATAACTTTTCAGTTGCTAAAGAATCATTAAAATATCTCGGATTTCTGAAAAGTGTACGCAATATTTTAGCCCGTCAAATCTATAGGGATTCTCTACAAGTCCTATATTAAACCTAGAATGGAATTCCCATATCTGGGCTGGGGCTGGTCGAACAGCCCTAGATATTGTCCGAAAGAGAGCCTTCAAGTTCATTGGCGATTTGGCAATAACTTGTCATATCGACTCACTCGAGCACTGCCGTAATGTTGGAAGCCTTTTGCTCCTTTATCGCTACATGCATGGTTAATGCGCACATCCTTTTACCCTTCAAATTACTTTCGGCCATACAATAGTAATGCTTTTTTATCCCGAACAGTGCGCATGTGGAACAGTTTACCATCTTCATTTTTCCTCCGGTATACAATCTGCGAAATTTTAAGAGTGAAATACATCAGCACCTCCGCCGCTCTCTTCGCATTCCCTAAGTCCTTTCCCTATCCACTTCCTGCCATGCTGTGCTTTGCATCATAGGGTATCACCTGAGCTTGACTTAATAATACAAAAAAGAAAAGAAAAAATAACGGAATCTTAGACTTTCAGATATTAAGAGGAAAACAAGACGCTGTAAAGTATGTCGAACTTCTCAGACGAGCACCCATTGATATAGATGAAGTTCTCAGATCGATGTTATGGATTTTCCTGGAACTATCAAGCTTTTTACCGGATTAGAACATTATGGAATATGAAAACGTCAAGCTCTTCAAGGAGAGTGTCTTGGCTGCCTTGAATAAAATACCACTAACCTTTATTAAGGACACCGGAGGCCCAAAACATTATCAAAAGAAGTAATAATAACGCTAATAATTTCGTAGATTAAAACAATTTATGTTAATAGTAAAATGTGATGTAAATAAATATAATATTTTGTATGAAGGATATATACTTAACATATTTCAAACGCATTTTTTGTATTGTATTTCTAGTTCTATTTTTCAAAACCGAGTACGTAATCAAGTGCTCTGTAGAATATGATTTTATAACCGTCCATGGGTTTGAAATTCTCATTGAATATTAATTACAGTAAGCTCCGCAATATTACATTACGCTGAATAGTTTCTGGAAAAACAATTTTCAAAACATGGGAAATTCAGATTTAACCTAAAAGCTGTTTTTCTTTACTAAAAGTGCTATCGGTAGCTTAATGTAGAGTTTCACTGTACCTTGATGTAAATTTCTGTCAATGGAATAAAGTTGTAATTGTAAGTTGCTGTAATTTTATATAATGAGAGACATATCAGACCGACTTTCTATGACTGGTCACAACAATTGGAAGCGGCGGAGAAATCCTTCATCATCAGAATATCAGTAAAAATCAAAAAGTCATGATAATTTGAAAGTTGGTGTGCATAAAAGCTTAGTAAAGCAAACAACTTAATAGACGAATTGAATTATTCATTATTACCATTCAATGAAAGCATAAGTTAAAGTTGTAATAAATTGTTCTGTTCTGTCTAGCATATAATCAAAATACTATAACATATGGATATCGTATAGCTTATGGTATACCTGTGTTAAAGTTGGACGAGAAAATTTGTGTTTGGGCTTTTTAGTAGAACCCAGATTCTCCCATATAAAAAATACCAATCCTACTGAATATATAGTTCTCAACTTTGCCAGCTCTCTAGATTTGTCTTCTTATCTAATCTCTTTGAAAGTCAATATATCCATTTCTAAGTATTGTTTTTCCACAGATTATGTATTATGTAAATACCGATCGCTAGGTACTAAAAGTATAAGAAATACACAAAAAGAAACAGTTCGCGTATCTTTTGAAAACTAATTAGCTTTTATTTTTAGGCAAAGCTCTATAAAATTCCAATCGCAAATTATGAGTAAACTGAACAGAATCACTACATATCAGCTATTAAATACAAACTGTCACAGCTAATCATAGTTCTAGTTATTTCAAGTACTACGCATAAGCAAATTTGGGTAATATTTCATTTTCTTATTCTCATAAAAGTTCTCAAAGCTTTTATATTTGGAAAATGCTCAAATTTGAGTTTTACCGTCATCGCTTTTTTTTTATTCTTTATATTATTAAGCTAAGCTCAGAAGGAGATAGCTAAAGGATTAGGGGATGTGAGGAGAGTGCCGGAGATGTCGATGTATATCGCTCTTAAACTTTCGCATATTATATGCTGAAGGGATAAAAACGTATCACGGAATTTTACTGTATGGCTGAAAGTAATTTGAATGGTAAAAGGATGTGCCAGTCAATATGACAAGTAATTGTCATATCGCCCAAGAGCCTGAAGGCTCTTTTCTGGGAAATATCTATTGAAGTTAAATCTATGTGACCAGCTCCGGCCCATATATGAGAATTGTATTCCATTCTAGGTCTGATGTAAAACTTTTAGAGGAGCGCTAGATTTTACTGGCTGAAATATTTTTTTAAACCTTTTCAGAAATCCAAGATATTTCGATGCTTCTTTGGCAACAGAGAAGATATGATCTGTCAAGCTTGACTTATAGTAACTATTAATCTTAGGAATCAGTACAATGAGCCACTCTGGCCTCCGTGCTTGGGATGGGTCTGCTGTCCCAATGCCATAAAATAATGCCAGGAATGCTTAGTGACAGTGAATCAGAAATTAATGCTCGATCAAACAAAACGCGAGTGGTTAAATATTGATCTTGTTTCAATGAGATGTGATACCTTTGGATCTTAGATGCATATAAACTCGACGCGATTCGCTTTACCCGAAGCGAGAATCTTGTCAGGATTATTATTCAATGATCTAATCAGGCAATCTCGTTTGACAGATGTGGCATTCTGTATTTGTCGACTAGATAAAAAACTTTCAGTCAATAATAAAGGAGGAGGGGAGAGACCAAGTGCTGTAAGTTTGGCGGGCTGGATATTAGACTCTGTCAAATGCCTTGAAATATCCAGGGCAACGATTTTGGACTAACCAAAATTGTGAAGACTACGTTCCGTAAGCGAGGTCAGCAAGTCTTCAGATGAGCGTCCAGCTCGGAAGTCATATTTTAACATATTTGCGCAGAAAAATTAAATTTTTTGTGTCAATTTTAAGGAAATATTTTCTAAACTGTACGATTTTTCCATTAATTTTGTAAGTACGGGGAGACAAAATTATTCAATTCTTTCTTTTTAAATTTTTTCAGGAATCTTTTAACATCCAGCGGAGTGTGGGTATAAGAGCCGTGCATATGAAAAACTGTGACATATATAATATGGACTGCTCTATATGCTATTTCAGGTTAGTTATAATTTTGTGTGTCAAAAATAGTGCTTACGTCACATTGAAAAAATCATGGCAAGAAGTTGAAAAAGTGAGCACGCAGCTCGAATAGTGATTTTAATAAAATTTGTCTAATTTTTGCTGCGTATCTAATAAATATATTGCCTCTGGTAAAACACGTTTTATTAGTAATAACCCAAATAATTACTTTAAAAATATTTATTTCGACAAACAAATTTATTTATTTGTTGTTTACTATTCTCTCTCATTTGGTACTTGGTGCTTAGGTCTTAGCAGGAAATATGTCAAGCGCTTGTAAAGGAAAGCGCTTCCATAAAATAGCCAGAAAATATTCTTTACAATCGCGAAGGAATTTTTGTGGAAGCAGATCTCTTCTTTGAGTTTAAGCTTATTCATAACTTATTTGGTTTTTGTTGTGAAAATATGACTTATATGCATCTGCAAACATAGTCATTTGAAGTGTGCGGTTAATTAAAATTTTATAAAACTGGAATTTTTAATATAGCCCTTATTTTAATTCCCTCTGTATTTCTTATAAGCCAGTGAAGAGTACTACCTTGAGAGCTACCCTATCGATAAGGATACGATGGGGAAGCGCTGCGAGCTTCTAAAGAAACGCCCTTGCTTTCGTCTCGTCTTTGAGCGCTTCCATTTCCCGGTGGGGTAAAACAAAAACTGGAAACGCCCCAGTCGGTCAGTAAAATCGACGATGTCTCGACTTGATGACGTAACCAAAGGGTAAGCCAGACATCGCTCACTTCAATATAAAATCAACGATATTATCTACGATAGACGATACGAAGTTGCCATATGTTCAAGTCTGCCTAGAGAAAACTGAGACTTTTTCTGAATCGTCAGTGTGCTTTCTATACACGTGTTAATATAAATTTTTGAATATATATTTCTGATAAAAAAAATTAAATATGGTGATCTGCTCTCTAATTAGATGCTGATGAATAAAATTCACTTAAGGAGAATTTATGTAGATCTTGATAACATTTTCATTTATATTTCAACCAAGGATAATATCAATAAAAGTTCCGAATTTTATTTTTATTCATTATAATATATCACCTATTTTATTGCAATTCTTTTGCAATTCATTTATTTTTTTAAGAATTTGCCATTCCTTGAAGTAAACTTAAAAACATTTTTAGTTTGTAGTCGTCCAATTCAAAAAGTTCAAAATAATGTCTTTATTAACTGCATTGATTTTATACATATAGATATGCCACCAAATCTGTTACCTCTTCTCGACAGATGGACTTACATGTACCAAATTAGAAAACAGAGGCGAAAATTTTTACGAATGGATGAAATCATGTTTACAGATGGCGCCATCTATTAGATTTTTTTTAAATATGAGGATATTAAGTTATCTTCGATAACAAATACTTTTTTCTGCTTCCCTATCTAACAATGTCGAGGAATGTGGAAAAAATGTAATAAAAGAATTGAAAGGAATTTCAGATTTTTTCTCAATCAATTTGCTTTTTATGAGATATATGTATATTAGAGAAGTTCTTCGTAAGAGATCTCTTTGTTGAATTTTGTATTCCTTCTGTTCTAAAGAAATTATTATTTAAATTAATGCATATGTAATTTAATATTTAATTCATTTGACACATTATTTCAGTAACTTATATATATTATAGGTACCTTAGGTAAATAAATAAATTATTTTCTAATTAGGAATGGTTTATTTTAATTTCAAAATCGCGTCAATTTTGCAATGCCTCCTTTCAGCCAACGCGTTAACAGTTTCGTTTCGCAGTAGCCTGTTGCAGATCATTAAAAATTCTTACATATAGTATGAGTGCTAGCAGCGTCACCATCTCAATAGGCATGCGGCCCATATGTTTGGTGAGAAGGGTTTCATTTACCTGTGTACATTCCGTTCCACAGGCAAACAAAGCAGTTTTCAAAATGATTTTAGTTCGATTTTTTTTTCTTTTTTATTAGTTTTTATAAACATATAAACAATGAATAATATAATTTCGTTATTCCCAGACAGTTTCTTTGCTGCTAGTACGTGTCAGATGCTGTTTTTTTCCGATAAAAATAATTTGTAATTTTTATACGATCTGGTTTAATTATCGCAGGAACAACATGAAATTAATTTGTCAGGCAGAAATTCGGTTGATTGTCAATAGCCAAATCGATTGGAGTGTGATAGGGAATAAATGTGTAGAGGTACGGACTGGAGGGTATAGACTGTATGAATTCCATTTCGGATCCTTTCCTGGCTAGTTGGCCCCCTATCCCGTCGTCTGCGATATTGCTGTGTAAAGGCACCCATATTAGTGCAAATAAATTGGAGTGGGTTAATTTAATTAACTCCAGCAGCAGTCCCAAATCAGTTTGGAGTTGAATATATTTGATTGAAGAGCCAGTAATGCACCTCTGCAGTCAGAAAAGATATAATAGATATTTTTGTTCCTGTGGATTCTCTTGATTTTTCCTAATTTATAGCTCAATATGTCGATCTAAGGTCTTGAACCATATGCTCCTGCTCCAACTCCCTCAGTTGTTTTGGAGTCGTCCGTAAATCAAAAGAATGTTCTATCTAGGCGAGCACCCGAATCAATTCAACTTTATTACTTTTGTTTAAGAGGAGTCAGTACTCAGCAAAAATTTCAATTTAGATACCAGCGAGCCTGTAGGCAATAAAACTTACTATACGTTGGTTTGTGTCCTGAAAGTATGAAAATTCATATAAAATTAGCATAGACCTAGACCACAAGTCACATTAGAGACATCTAGCATAAAAGACAGAAACCCAACATGCGACAATTTAAGACGAAAATGAAAATTTGCAGTTCAAAGAAATTGAAAATTTTTAACGAGAATGAACTCTCCTAAATTTTATTTTGCACATAGTAGTTAAATATACTATCTTGCTTTATATTTCTACAACGTTCAACGAAATATTGCAATTTCTCATCGGTGAAAAATCGAGCTAAAAAGCAAGTACTATTAGAGTTAAACAATTAAAAAGAGCGCCACTAAAAATGAAAAAACTCGACGTTATTTGCTAGATTTAGGCCTTATCTCTCTAAAATAGTCATAATCTAAAGAAATGAGAGTACCTACTAACAGGAATTTGATTTGAAAAAAATCAATTTTTACCATTTTTTACAAGTTTCCGAGCTAATATCTCCATTCCAATAGAATTATTTTTATTTTTCTCGACGTTATTTACTAGATATCTTCGCTACCTGTTATTTAAAATATAAATCATTATTCTGCTACAAATAGTTCGCCAGAAATTCGCATTGAAAAATGTATGAAACTTGCAAATCTTGGTACTGACTCCTCTTAAAAGCTCGTGTGCAAAATTTCAGTTTTCTAAGTACACGTGCTCTCGAGTTGTCGTGAGGACGAACAGACAGACGAACAAGCAAAAACTAAAATAACTTTTAATTTTATGCATGGATCCAATCCATTTTGCTCTAGCATCATTATTTCTATGTGTTACAAACGGAATGAGTATACCCTTTAAGGTATAAAAAAAAAAATGTTCACGCTCATAATTGCTTTCTGTATACCGCGATCCGAACCAAAAATTCTACGAAATTTCATCAAATGAGACAAATTGTTTGGCGGAAAATATTTCAAACTATTCACGAAAAATCAATGTACCAGTCAACAACCAGATGTGAACAGGCAGATCGCAGAAATTCTATCGAAAATTCGATCGAAAAATTTCTTGGAAGCCAGCAGTGCCTAGATAAGGCCGGGCGCCCACTGGAGTGGTGTGTGAACAATATGGCAGTGGCGTGGTTTTGGCGTGCGATGTGGCAACTAAGTGGTGTGGCAGTAGAATGGTGGCGGATTGGTATTAATATTATTAAGCGCGCATCAAAATGGCAAGCAGCGTATCGATTAAGTAATTCAACATCAACAGTAATAACTAAGGAGAAGTGGCATCCACTGCCACTTACCACTCGAAAATTAAACTTGTCGGAGACTAGTGGCAATCAAGTGGTGCCACGCCACTTGTCAAATGCCACGTCATCGCCACTCTATTTCAATGTGCGTATTCATTTGTTTTTACGGGACTAAATTTTTTCACTTACCATTTAATCGCCACGCCACTGCCACATTGCTCACACACCACTCCAGTGGGCGCCCGGCCTAAGAGTTTTGTCTGTTCTGCAACTTTCTGGTGCGAAAGCGAAGCATGAAATTCTTTTCACTTAAATCACGTATCATACACAGTTGCCAAATCCTTCAAATCATCTTGATACTAATCAAGGCATGCCTTTAAATTTCTTTATTACAGATTTTTTCACATTTCTACACATCATTAGATAAAGGAAGACGGAAAAAACAAAATTAGATTAGATTCTTTGCTGTGATATGGCGCTATTTATTACCGAAGACAACTTATTATCCTCATATTCGTCAAGTTTTGCTAACAGATGGCGGCCGTTTTGTGAGCAGATGATAAAGTACTACAGTGGCGACTCAGTGAGAAGAGGTAACAACATATTTTGCCCGACGGTGGCATATCTATATGTATAAAATCAATGGTAACTGTAATCATTCAAGACATATTAAAGTACAAATTAAAAAAAAAGTGAAAATTAGTACTTTTTATTACAATATTCTAATTTAGTAAGATCCACACCGTGTTAAGAGTAACTTAAATTCTGAGTTGCTGGAAATTGAAAAAAAAAAAAAAAAAAAAAAAATACCTTTTTACACTTCCTTTGATAAACCCAAAAACTAAGGGAGCATAGACTGGTGTTCGAATTGATGATTTACTACTAAAAATTCAACTGTTGCATGAAATTCGCAAAATACAAACGTCATTTTCCAATAAAAAAACGTTTTATCATTAAATACGGAAAATATGCAAGAATATTCAGAAATTGAAATTGATCAAAGAATGGAATCTCTTTAATTTCAATTCATATGATTTTCAAGTAGAGTTTCTTCAAGAATTTCAAATAGGGCGAATAAAAGTCTCTTTGGGAATTGAATGTTTATTTAGGATGTCCCAAAAACTCGGGCAAATATTTCGAAGGATAAAAGTTAAATAAATGTTTGTATGTATGTAAATATTCAGACAAAATACTGATTTGGCATTATACTTTTGGTTACCTTGGGATTCGGATTAGAGAAATATCATAGCACCACACCTTTCTTAGCTTTGCCGTTAGTTCAGAATAATTATTGACATAGAATCTTTTAAATTTAAAGCTGAGTAAAGTAAGATGCAAAAATGTTGCCACATTCTTCATGACATCGTAACAGATTAGTTGATAGCCATTCTGAGGAGATTATAAATGACATTAATTTGATAAAAGTCCGTCCTTACTCAACCATTTAGGTAAATTAATTAAAAATATTCTGCCTTTTCTAAAAATATTCATACTTTTGATTGTCATATAAGTAAGCATACGTAATCATGGTGTTGCGATATTTGCTCTAAATGAAAGAAAAGAGAAAAAGTTGAACGAGACCGAGTGTGATTGGTTTAGTTTACAAATTGGTAAATATGTATAAACGAGGCCAGGAGAAAACCCCCATTGACCATTTATCTCCTTTGGTTTTACCGTTAAATTTAATAAGGGTGGGAAATGAAGAGAACACCGAAATTGTATTAGTGCCCTTTGGTAAGCTTTGTCTCATTGAGACAATTAATGAAAATTTTGAAGCAATATTTCAGATGTCTTAGAATAAATCCGTAAGCTGCTTTTGATACTGCCTATATCATACATTAATCTATACTTAAGGCAATAAAAATAATTTTGTGATAGAAATTAAGTCGGTTATTATTGATTTATTTGTTTAAATTGTTACGTACGCTAAATCCCAGATGATATCAGCTGAAGAACCAATAAAAATTCAAAATGAAGGTTAAAGTGCTAAAGTACTTCCTTCCTATTACTATGAAAATGAGATAGTTCATCGAAAGCAATCTAGCTCAGAAAATCTCCCTTCCATTCCCTGAGACGGGTACCACACGCGCCACTGCGCAATAAGAAGAAATTAGTAGATATATTAAATATTAATAAATACTATATATATACGCGAAATTAATGAACGGAATAAAGAAAGCAAAATTTAAATAATGAGAAAGATACAAAATTTCCTTTAAATGTCTTTAAAAGAACCAAAAATTGTTTTTAAAAAAAATGTTCAGATTTGCGTGACTTCTTTTTTTTTTCATATTATTAAGCCAAGCTCAGGAGATATCCTATGAACTATGATGCAAAGCACAGGATGGTTAGAAGGTGATAAAGGAAGGAATTAGGAGATGTGAGGAGAGTGGCGAAGCTGCCGATGTATGTCACCCTTGAACTTTCACAGATTGCATGCCGGAGGAAAGACAGAAGATGGTAGTCTGTTCCATGTTCGTACAGTTCTGGATAAAAAATCATCACGGAATTTTACTCTACGGCCGAAAGTAATTTGAAGGGTTAACGGCTGTGCGCGACTTGCAGTGCGAGTATTACATGCAGAAATCAGGGATCAGACTAGATATTTCATCAGAACATTGACCATGCATGTAGTAGGAGCGAAACGTGACCAACATTGCGACGGTGATCGAGTGAGTCCATATGACAAGTGTTTAACACATCGCCAATAAGCTGAAGGCTCTCTTCTAGACAATATCCAATGACCAACCCCGGCCTACATATGGAAATTGTATACTATTTTAGGTCTGATGTAGGACTTGTAGAATCGATGGGCTGAAATATTTCTTACGCCTTTTCAGAATTTCAAGATATATCGATGCTTATTTGGCAACAGAGTAGTTGTGAGCTGTTCAGATTAACATACTGCAAATATTAATGTCAAGAATACATAAAGACGGTGTATCGTCAAGGAGTGCTCAATAGGAACGGGAGTGTTTTAAAGAGATGGGACAGCTTCGGAACTTAGATGTATTGAATTCGATGCGATTCGGTTTGCTCCAAGCGAGGATATTATCAAAGTGGTTATTCAAGGATACTGTCATTGGCAAAACAATGGATGGGATTGAAAGTAAGGGAAAGCAGATCATTAATGAAAGTTGAGAAGAGAGATGGAGAGATAACAGAGCCCTGAGGCACCCCGGCATTTATTGGCTGAGATTATGATGTAACGCCATCTAATATAATCCGTATTAAGCGACCATAGATAAAACACTTTACATTCATAATAGAAGAGGACGAGAGAGGCCAAGTACTTTAAGTTTGGCTTAAAGGGCTGAATTCCAGACACTATGATAGACCTTTGAAATATCTAGCACAACTATTTTGGACTCACCAAAATTGAAAAGGCTACGGCTTCAGTGTTCCATAAGAAAAGTCAGAAAAAGGAAAGCCATATTTGCGATCTCGGTCGTTGTGGGTTTCATTAGTTTCTAGATACTTCATTAATTTGGAGTTAGTGATAGATTCAAAAACCTTTTAAAAAATCGAAGTGATTGTAATTGGTCGATAATTTGAGGGATCGCTACCCTTTCCTTTCTTGGGAATAGGCCGAACGTGAGGTAGTTTCCAAGCAATTAGAAATTCTCCTGTCGAATAAGACAAGTAGAATAGTTTTCGCAGAGCTTTAGCCAAGAACGAGGCACAGGTTTTATTTAACGAGGGCTTGAAGCTATCAGGACCTGCGGCTACGGATGCTTGAAATTATCAGGATCTGCAGCTACGGAGGCGTTGATCTCTTTAAGGACCTTGAGCATATCTCTCGTATGGATGTGTATTAGCTCTTGTACAAATCTACAAGGGAGATGTAAAGTGGTTGAAAAAGGAGAATTTGAAGTGAATATAATAGTCTAAATATTAGTTTTATTTAGGGAGTCAACAATCACCCCACTATAAAGTAGTGACCTTTGCTGCCTTTGCGTCTTGCCAAGATTCTAACATTCTGATCGAAAAGAAATTTTTCTCCTTGGATAGTGTTTCAGTTTCGAACATGGATGCAATTGATAGGGGCGAAAGCAGACTATTTCGCTCTTATTGCTTGGTTGCACTTATCGTTAAACCAAGAGAGATTTTGCTGTTCTTAAGAACTGCAGTTTAAATACTGAATGCGTTTACGCATGTAAAAACTAAGAGTTTTACTAAATTCAAATGTGCATTCATCAACATCTCTTGAAGCAAAACGGACCGTGCAAGCAAAATTCACTGGGATACTCATTGAGACTTTCCCAATCTGCAGATTTATTTTGTTTTTATTTAACGTTTGGGCTAAGTATTCTATAAAAATTATTACATTTTACGAAATAATAAAAAAGATTATTTAAAAATTAATCTCATGCTTCAAATGTAATAACACTCACTACAATAATGCACAATGACTTGTTCACCGTTGTGCAGTTTCGCTGAATTTCTCCAATTACGAGTTATACATGTTTCTTTAAATGCTTGTTTTGCCACGCCGCGCCGATAATGTTCTAAGAAGCCGTCTTTACATGGAAGGCTCATCAAAGACCTGTTTCAAACACCTCGAGCAAAGCGACACTAGTGTACAGGTATCAACGTTTCCTGTTTTCTCTATAGGCTTCAACAACCATGACCGAAGGCCAAGGTGCTAGCTAGTGCCTACGTTCCTAAATATATCATATTGAACACTTCCAGAAATTGTTACGTGTTTTACAAAAGGTGCAGTAGAATAGATTTACTGTGTAGTGAATCATTTTGTTAGGAAAGATTCAGAAGATCTACTGCAATTTTTTGGGAGAGGGGGCGCAACCCGTGCCCTCTAGCTGGATCCGCCCCTGAATTTAAGAAGATATCTAGTAAAAGAAGAAATGGCCGAGCAAGAAGACATCCAACTTTTTCCAGCAACTACAGGAGCAACACCAAAGGGAAATTGCATTCATAATGCAACAAATCGCTCAACTAGGAGGACAGTTGTTCTATCTTACGGCTGATCAGGTAGTCTTGATTAAAGTTCAACACATCAGAACCTCCTATGGGAAAGACGTACTTTTACGACATAATCTGCAAATGGTGGTTAAAGAGAAAATCCAAGGTGTAGCTAAGCGGTGCATCCAACATCTTGGAGCAGATCTAACCTGGGAACGAGTAACAGCAGAGCTGAAGATACAATTTAGGCCGAGGAAAAGTTACAAAAAATTGAAGGAAGAAAGTCAGAACATCAAGGTAGGCAATTTAAGAGAGCTTTTTCATTTTATTCGATCAATAAATTTTCAATTAAACGAATTATAAGAGTATGATGATAATAGACCCATGAATTATAGTCCAGAATATAATGACAAAAACTTAGTAGATTTTTTTGACAGGAATTTATCGGGTTAATATAAGAACTGAGATGACATTAAATGAAATATTCAATATTTTTGATGATTTAGGATTATTAGACGAAAGCGATGTGATCCATTATAATTATAAAAAAAATATCTCAAATCCGCGAAATAAAAACTTATATCGTAGAAACTTTAAAACGCGATAATAGTGAACGGCAAATGCACAATTTCAGAAATAATAACGATTATAGAAATGTTGTGCAACACTTAGGCAATTTCTCGGGACAATATAGACGAAAACAGCGATATTCCCAACAACAATCGATTAGGACCGTACAGACAATACCCTGTTGAGCAAAGACTAATCAATAACGGACACAATTTCAATAATTATTTAGGACAATTCAGGCAAAGACAAAATAATAACAACAACAACCCTGTCAAAATGAAAATTGAGAACATTCAACAATTTGACGTAAATTTTCAAAACCAGCCTTGGAACAAAGATTACCAATAATTACTCTAACTATTGATAAAACATAATTAACATGCTTGATCAATACTGGATCAGAAACGAGCATTCTGAAACCCGGAATTCTCGCAAATTACCCCGAAGAAAAATTAGAAAAACCCGTCTTCTTCTCGATTATTAATGGAATATCAAAAGTAACAAATAGGTTAGTCACCCCTATTCCATACGAATTTAACTCATATGGTACTTTATCTTGGAAACTTATGCACTTATCAAGACGTAGGTATGATGCAATAATAGGCCAACACTTTTTAATTCACTTAAGACGGAAAATCGATTTAGGACAAAAGTTTATCTAAGTGAATGGTAACAAAATTTATTTTAAAACTGATGATCGTTATTTAATTATAAACGAAATTTGTAATTTTGAAGAAGGTAACATTCAAATGTTACATCTCGATCATTTGAATCCTGAAGAAAAACGAGGAGCTACGAGAATTTTGAAAAAATACGAAAACTTATTCTATAAAGAGAGAGAAAAACTTACAACGATCCATGAAATTCAGCACGAAATTTTTACGACTATAATTAATCCCATATATGCAAAATTTATCGTTACCACGTGTTCATGAAGAAGAAAGGCAAATTAGGGAAATGCTAGAACAAAGCATTATATAACCTAGTAACTCCATATATAACAGTCCCTTATGGATAGTTCCTAAGAAGCTAGACAATTCGGGCGAACGAAAATGGCGAAAATGTCATCGAAAACTTAACGAAGTCACCGTTAGCGATAATTTTCTGATACCAAACATTGAAAGTATTCTTGACAAACTGGTAAGAGCCCAATATCTTACAATACTAGATCTGTCGAAGGGTTTTCACCAGATACTGGTCAGACACGAAGCCAGAAAGAAAACTGACTTTTCAACCCCATACGACGATTACGAATATCTGAGAATGCCATTTGGCATGAAAAACTCCCCGGCTACCTTCCAAAGAATGATAAATCATGTACTAAGAGGACTTATAAACAAGGTTTGCGTTGTATACTTGGATGATGTTCTCATCTACAGTACATCATTAGAAGAACATATCACAAATATTTAAAAAGTATTTGAAAGAATAAAGGAAGCAGATTTAAAAATCCAAATCGATAAATGTATTTTTTGAAAAAGGAAGCGGAATTCTTGGGGCATATCCTAACATCAAAAGGAATTAAACCGAATCCAAATAAAATCAAATACATCCAAGAACTAAAATTTCCGACTACCGCAAAACAGATCAAGAGATTTTTGGGGATAACTGTGTTGTACTTCTTGTACAACAAAGGTTCAGGAGATAGTCTAGTTAGACTATCGGGACCTTGTATTAAAACACTAGCACTGAAGACTTTTAAATTAAAATACTTTTTATTTGCTTTTGACTTTAAGAGGAGTCAGTACTCAGCAAAAATTTCAATTTAGATACCAGCGAGCCTGTAGGCAATAAAACTTACTATACGTAGGTTTGTGTCCTGAAAGTATGAAAATGCATATAAAATTAGCCGAGACCTAGACCACAAGTCACATTAGAGACATCTAGGGTAAAAGACAGAAACCCAATATGCGAAAATTTAAGACGAAAATAAAAATTCGCAGTTCAAAGAAATTGAAAATTTTTAAAGAGATTTAACTCTCCTAAATTTTATTTTGCACATAATTGCTAAATATACTATTTTGCTTTATATTTCTAAAACTTTCAACGAAATATTGCAATTTCTCGTTGGTGAAATATCGAGAGAAAAAACAAGTACTATTAGAGTTAAACCATTAAAAAATGCGCAACTAAAAATGAAAAAAACTCGACGTTATTTGCTAGATCTAGGCTTTATCTCTCTAAAATAGTCACAATATAAAGAAATGAGAATACCTACTAAGAGGAATTTGATTTGAAAAAAATCAGTTTTTACCATTTTTTACAAGTTTCCGAGCTAATATCTCCATTCCAATACATATTTTTATATTTTTCTCGACATTATTTACTAGACCTCTTCGTTACCTTTAATTTAAAATATAAATCATTTTTCTGCTACAAATAGTTTGCTAGAAATTCGCATTGAAAAATGTATGAAACTTGCAAATCTTGGTACTGACTCCTCTTTAACACATATTACACTTATGTACTTTTTTTGAAAACTTTCACTAGAGGCCTTACCTTTGGTAGGGGGACTCTCTAGTAACATCTCTTCTGACTTGTAAGAAACTTCTCGAATGTAAAAATACTTCTGCCTGCCCTATATCGATACTCCCCTTTTTATTTAAAGTTTTAGCATAGGAAAGTACTCCCTTCCACATAAAATCGATTTTCCCAGAGTAGGCAAAAATAATTTATTTGAACAAATGTCCAAAATTCTGGGGCTTGCAGTTTATCGATTTTGATCAGAAATGCATAGTTTACATTTCCTTGTTATTATTGATCAATATCGTCAACAGAGTACCCATATAGGTACCCACATAAATTACAAAGTTTATTGCCATCAGTCAATGACGAAAAAATTGGGAATTTCTTTGGGTCACACGGTGGACTTTGGTCATCACAATCAATCGCTAATTATAAACACCGTACAGGCGTCAAATTGCACAAGATGCAATAATAATTATGAGTGACCGAGGAAAGGTAATTGAAATTATTATATAAGTAGCGATGTACATATGTTTTTTATTGTAGTTATTGAGGCTGGGTAATGATGTACATATGTTTGTCATTTTTGTGGCTACAAGAAGGTAGGTATGGGAATTGAGATTATCGTTGCGATTTAATTAGCGCCAGTAATGATTATTATGTGGTAGTTGAGTTTTATGGATTTTAGGTACGGTTATGATGTGCAGATTCATAACAACTAGGTATTAGAGAAAGTTTACTAAGGATTATGCCAACGTAGCTCACCCCATAACAAGGTACTGAAATAAGAGAATGACTGTTAATTCAAACGACCCGAACGACATTGGTGCCTTCGAAATTCGAGATTCAAGTTAGTAACGGAAAGCAACTTTGCTCTCGGATTAGTTCTAACCCAAGACGAACATCCAGTGTGTTATGAATTTAGAATTCTAAATAATCACGAGAAGAACTACTCGACAATAGAGAAGAAAGTGCTGGCAATCGTCTGGGGATGTAAATATTTCAGGTCTTATCTATTTGGTAAAGAATTCGATTTACATACTGACCACCAAGCAATCAAATGGTTCTCAGCAAAGTATTCAGGTAAGGATATCAACCCGAGACTAACAAGTTGGCTCATATATTTAGGTGAATATAACATCAAAATAAATTACATTAAATGGAAAGATAATGTGATCGCAGACTTCTTGAGTAGGATCAATTCTGAGAAGAAGGAAATAAATTTAATAAGCTACAGACTCAAACAAACTATCTGAAACATATGAAGAGTTGACGGATAGTAAGAGCATTAATATTTTAGAAACTGGAAATCTGCGTTTCGATTTAAACGAAATATTTCGTGGTAATAATGATTGTGAAATTAAAATGGATAGCGAAGTAAATGTAAGTAAACAAAACAAAAAGCAAGAGGTCTTAGGAAAAGATAATACAACATAAGACCAACGTAGAAAAACTTATTTGAACAGGGTGAGATAAATGTTCTAAGTGAATCTTTAGAAAACCAAACTGCTCACTCTTAAGAGGAGAACTGCGATGATCATATACCAATATTAGAAACAATCGTCAATAGATTTAGAACTTAAAGAATCTAGAGAAAAAGAATTTGAAAACATATTTAGAAATAGAAGAATTTTCGTCGATTCACGGGACATAGAAAATGAGAACATTAATGACATCTTACGAAGGTATACAGAAAAAGGGAAAGTTGGTATATTTTCAGAACTTAACGACCACGGGTATAAAAAGTTACAACAAGTAATAATTACTCTTTTTTCTCTCGAAACAGTGGCATGAAGTTCGTTAAGTGTAGCTTTCTTGCCACAGATATTGAAAACGACCAGGAACTTAACAAGGAAATATCACTTTTTCACAAAAATGAGCTAGGCCATTTAGGAATAATAATATAATCCGACCCTAAAAGCAGCAGTCCATAGAACAATCATTAATTGTGACATTTGTGCTGCAAGTAAATATGACAGGAATCCAATTAAAAAGAAGTTCCATCTAACAGAAACCTTTTCGACGACTAACGAAGTCATCTATGAAGACACCACATATGTAAATAGCAAACATTGCTTCATAAACTTCATTGATTGCAAACATGTCACTAGCTTTTATTTAGAAGATCGTAACAGTCAAACACTTATTGAAAAACTTGGACAATATCAATGGCGTAGCCAGCGTTTTGTTTTGGGGTGGGCAGTAGGGGGCAGACTGACACAATATTGAAGAACAATATTCTTCAAGCAAGTATTGTTTTTCAAAAATGTGTATAACTTTCTAAAACGTTAAACAGTGTTAAAACCAAGTTTCCTTACATGAAGCAAACTATTTCATTGATTACCGTTGTTTTTTTCAACCAATGTATGTTTAAATTAAACAACAATAAGAATATTTTCTAAAAACAGGAATAAAATAAGAATAATTTACTAACATATAATTATATGGTTTTCTAAAAAAAGTTATTTCAAATTCATGGTTCTAATAAATTGTGAATGTATCCCAATAATAGTCCTGAAATTAGAAAATTTGATTTTTGAAGTAGTTTTTCGCATATATTTCTAAAACGGTTTGTCGGACAGTAAAAATTATTGTAACCAATTTCATAGGATTTCATAGTCTGAAGAACTTTTCAGTACAATAAAAACATCTCGGACTGATCGTCTTCGCAGTACCTGTACATAAAAATCCCAAATTTTTATATGGCAACATCAAGTAGGGGTTGCGGGATTTATCCTATTTTTGAAATTATACTAATCATTTTTATGAAGATGCCGTGTACAAAATTTCAGCTCTCTACGTCGACTCGTTCTCAAGCGGTGTCTAAATATATAGTGGAAAACCAAAGTTTTGTATGGCAAGGCAATTCAACGAAGGAGTTGCCTGATTTATTCCATTTCCGGACTTAAATTTCCTTTTTTCTTGAAAAGCTCGTGTGAAAAATTTCAGCTTTCTAAGTAAATTCGTTCTGGAGCTATCGTGAGGACGAAGAGACATGCAAAAATTAAAATAAGTTTTAATATTATGCTTGGGTGTCCAATCCATTTAGCTATACCTTCATTATTTCTATGTATCACAAACTCAGTTTACCCAATAGATTTCATTTAGGGTATAATATTCAGTAAAGAGTCCAGAATGAAGCGATGCGAAGTACACTGTTGTAGTGTGCAAGATATTCCTCTGTTAAGTGGTTGTTAGATACGCTTAAGTGGATGAAGATACAGCAACGAATTGATTTAAATGTACTTTTATTCATTTTTAAAATAAAGAAGAAATATTACTAGAGATACATATTTACATATCCATTTTCTTTATATAAATGACGTACAAAAAAAAACTTTAAACAGATTTAAATTCTTCTTGCAGAATCTATCGCTGTTCAAACATATTCAACAATTCTTCAATAAGTTAATAGTGCTAACTTCAAAGTTCAATTTCTTAAATTCATACAAAATTCGCAAATAATTAATATTCCCAGTGAGATAGACGAGATTTAAGCAGATCTGTATTAAATCATTAAACGCCATATCTATCGAAATATTTATTCGATTCAATTAATGAAACATATCCATTACCAGTTACCACCCCATTAAAATTAGTGGGGCATCTTTTTAGGTTGCAGAACTGCTGAATCAGCTCTTTATCTTCAGATTTACAAGGAATGGTATTATTTTCTTGATATTCGGCATTCTAGGGCTATTATTCTTGGATCTTCCAATTGAAAATACATGTACGTACCACTCTGCCGGTTCAATATATTTTCCATTTCTAAATTTTCAAGCATAACTGCATTAAAATCTAATTCGGCACTGAAATATTCTTGCACTTCAGCAGAGCTTGCTACTCGTCCTCCAACTCCAATAGGATAAACAGGGCCTCCAATTTTTGCTAACAGCATACCTAAAAAGAATAACTATAATATCTAAAACTCTCATAAGATATATAAGTTTAAGTAGGGTAAAATCACCAATTGTCGGACAATGTTAAAATGTTCTGTAGATAAAGGAGCCACGCTGATTATCCTCAGCTAATCTTAAAATGTGTGTATACAATGGATTGACTTCTTTTTTCTTGTGGGAGTAAATGGCTTATAAAGATATTCCGTTACATTAAAAATACACATTTGTATAATTCTACGTTATTTTTCTACGTACCAATTTGCGGAAAAATTGAAAGGTTTTACAAATTATAGTTACTGTACTATAGCAATAGAATGATTTATATTCAGAAAAAAAAGGATCGCATAAAATTCATATATATCCATCCATTAATGAACTTAATACCATTTTATGGGCCAACCAATGATACAAAGATTAACATGTTATGGCCGAATTAGCTGTCAATTGGTTGCTTGCCTGCTTTAGCAACAATTGTCACAAATTTGTTCGTCTCAATTTCAATCCAAAAATTTCTTTGCTTTCTCACTAGCACTTAATTAATTACTTTTGCCGTAGTGAATTAAACGAAGAAACTAATGGTTAGATAAATATTATAATATATTCAAAACGTATTTCAGTCAGTAAAATACGAAAAACTCAAAACAAATTCGCTGGAAATGACATTGTCACCTCATAACGTAGCAACACAAAATTTCTTTCGAATTGGCCATAGCTTGTTATCTCTGTGTCATGGGCCAACCTACACATATTAATCACGATCATTCTGCTACACTTGTGCCCAGATGTATGTCATCAGAAAAATTTTGATCAACTTACAGTTATTGATATAAATAATAATTGTATCTCAAATTCGTAGCATATAATGAGAATTGAATTATTATATTATCATATCGGTTAAGTCTACAATCGAGTTTTGGCCAAATAAAATTTTACACAGTCTCCAAATACATATTTCACATTAAAATTGCTGGTAAAATTTTGTCATATCTAAGAGCCAGATTTTGCGTAATGAATTTCTGGTTGTGTTGGTTTACATGTATTTACCCGCCATCCCTATTCTAAGGAAATTGTCAATTTGCAAAAAGTAAACAAACGTTTTGTGCGGAGCATCTGTGGTAAAAAATGTTCTTTTTCTACTTTATTTTGAAATAATTCACATAATTAATTTATATAAATCTTGTTTCTATTAACAAAAAAGATAATTTAGATAGTGCAGTTGCCTCAAACAGGATTTCCGTAGTTTATAATCCAATTAATATTTGCAAGCACTGACCGAACACTTCATTTCTGTTCTTTTAATTGATATGAAGATTTTAACAGGCAGTAAAACTTTGCACTAAATAAAGTTCAAAGATAAATAGTTTTGAAAAGAATTGATTCGGTACTTGTGTTAAATTTCGCAAAAGAATTTTATGTTGACTAAATCTGCTCACAAAACAAAATCACATTTGAAAATTCTGCACCCAGGCTTTGACAAATCTTTCCTGCAGCATCTCACTTACTCTTATGTATAATCTCCTGCTCTTGACAAATTACGCTCATGTACACGAATTTTACACGATTAAACCATTCCTGTTTGCTCTATATTCTAAGATCTGGCTTATCACCATTCCTGTTTGCTATACTATATTCTAAGGAGTGAGCTATTACTGCACGGCTGTAGCCGGCCCGTCAAGGCCTTTTAATTTCCAGTTTTTATTATGTCGCCTTCTGGTTTGAACAATAAAGACAAAAAATGTGATATCGCAGATTTACATGCAACGAAAAAGGGCGGCAAATTGATTAATTTTCACAAATAAATGATAATGCCAAGTGGCGGAATTTTCAGATTTCATGTAATACCGCGCTTTTGTGAAAGCACTTTTTTCTGAGATATTGAAAGAGGTCACCAAAGTTTGTTCCAAAGTTGTTGCTGTATAATCCTATGTTATTTGAACAGAACGTGCTTCTGTTTACACGCTTTGCTCTAAAGAGTGTGGGTGTTATCAGTATTGGGAGATCGTGGGAATTCCATATTCTCGCAATTTCTGCCATTAAGATATTGAAAAGTAGGAAATTAATATGTAGTAGCACTGATTACTTTGCGCCTAGTTGCTAATGTACTTTTATAGATATCTCTCCTATATCAATAAAAATTACGTGAACTGAACTATTCCTTTTGGTGTATTTCTTATGCTTTTGGTACCTAGGATAAAAATGTTCGGAATTCGCATAATATAATAATTTGTGGGAAAAGTCGCCATTAATCTCCATTTTTGAGAGAATTTTACCCGCAACAATCTCCCAACGCTTCTGTAACTCATTCTCTGATGGGCTTGGGAAAAATGAGAATTTTATTTGACTGATAGACATTTAAAATCTTCTTTCAGCACATTGGCCAAAACCGCATTTGTCTTCTTCTTAAAAAATTGAGGTAGAGTAGATGTACGAAAAATTCATTATTATGAATAATTTGAAAAGATTTTGAAGTTATTCAAAATTTTGCAAATAATTGAATAAAATCAATTATGCTTGTATGTATATCTTACTACATGAAAGAAGAATGAATGCAAGAAAAAATTGCAAATTATTAGTAATAATTACAAAGAGCCTACACGGGCTTCTCTGGGCGGGGGGGGGGGGGCATTGCCCACCCGTGCCCCTACGCGCTTGGACAATATCTATCAATTAAGGGAAAGATAAAGAAGTTTGTGTTTGATAATGAATTTAACACTGGGAATGTTACGGAATTTTCTATGCGAGTCGGCATTGAATATCATGCCACTAAATCAAATAGTCACACAGGCAACTCTGACATCGAACGTTTTAATAATACTCTTAACGAACGAATTAGGACCCTGAATCTAAAAGAAAGTCTGCCGATTTGAACAGAAATGCTAAAAGCGGTTAAACTTTATAATAACATTTTTAATTCAACCATCAAAGCAACACCGATAGATGTAAAGGAAACAAAAAGAGAGAACATTATACGGAAGAAAGGAAAGAAGGGTTTATTAGGAACTACAAGTCAGTTAGGCCTAAAGAGGTACCAAAATTTAGAAAACATAAAGTCGATAGGGTCCATGAAGGTAATATTAAAAGATCATTTAAATTTTCAGGTACTACTGGCCATAGGAATATTTAACTATATTTAATTAACGAACTCGTTGACGCGCCCCATGCGAAATCACATTTCGCATGTACTATCACTACACTTCACTTATTACCTGTCTTCCTTCTCGAAGGAGTAATAATGACTAACTAATGATCTTTTCTTTAAAATAGAAGGTGCAAGTAACAGGGATGCGAACAGTATTTCGCAACGACGACGAGCAGCCAGGTAGTAGGAATATTATGACTACTTTTCAAAGGGGGTTTGTGCTACTTAAGCTTACAGAATCATAATGCTGATGTTACAGCCTAGTCATCAAACACTCATAATAGACAAGATTTATTCAGAGGTAGGGTACGCAAAAGTCCACATAGGGGAAGTAGAAATCGTTAGAAAATCCGATATTGTTTTGCATAATATTAACCCTAATGAAATATTGAAACTAGCTCAGGCGCGGATCTAGCGTTAAAATTAGGGGGGTCATGGTCATCTTACTCCAAAATAAAAATACAATTGCAAGGTGCTTAATTTACCAAAAACGAGTATGTATTTCAACATTTATATAACAGATATGTATTTTTATAACATTTAAATAATATGGTTACGTGCCATAGTGCAATAGAAAAGAACACATTTATTGGAAATGGATACTTTGATTGAAAGATTAATTAAGAACGGACATAAACAACTTTCGGAAAAAGAAAGGCAACATTATGGGGAAATATTTTGGCTTTCATCTGAACACTTCCCAAATTTTGCGAAATACTCATGGGCCAACCAACACACTTCACTTCTAGGGAAGGAAGGAATTTGCTGGCCTTGTGCAGAGACGTGTCACCACATTAGTTTTGCTACACTATATTCTTTATATAATTACCAGGTTAACTGTGTAAACGTTCAAACAAGTAACAATTTTTGATATATAAATAATAAGTGTATCACAAATTCACAGCACATAATGAGAATTTTATTATAAATATTATCACCTCAAATCGGATGTCAGCCAGGGCCAACACGCGGGTGATTATAGGCAGTTTTTACGGGTGAGAAGTATTCGGAGGTAGGACAAATTCCGAAATGCTAAATTTTGATTGGGAGGACGGGCAGTACACCAATAATACTACAGAAAAGGAAATTGATTCGGTTATTTTAAAATTGCGAAATTTCTTATCGATCCGTTGTATAGTTGTTTACCTGCGATTTGAGGTGATAATATAATAATTAAATTATCATTACATGCTGTGAATTTGTGATACAGTTGTTGTTTATCTCAAAATCTCTATATATTTGATGGAATCTTTCGTGACCGATTCGTGAAACATTATTAAAAGAAATTAAAGAGTATTCTACTTGTTTTTACATTTATTTCACAAACAATTTTTCTTCTCGTTATAAATTTACTTACAGCTGTTTCGATCTCTATCGGATCATCCTCAGAGGAGTAGCACGTGTTTACTCCTCTGAGGATGATCCGATAGGGATCGAAACAGCACTTGTTTACTCGTCTGAGGATGATCCGATAGGGATCAAAACAGCTGTCAGTAAATTTATAACGAGAAGAAAATTTTTTTGTGAAATAAATGTAAAAACAAATAGAATACTGTTTAATTTCTTTCAAAAACTCTAACTTAATTGAACACGCAAACAATTAATTTTGTCAATCATATATGGACTACGCGTAACAAAATTATTGTGCTGGTATGTCTAAGCACAAGGGGAG
This sequence comes from Dioctria rufipes, assembly GCA_963924295.1. Taxonomy (NCBI): domain Eukaryota; kingdom Metazoa; phylum Arthropoda; class Insecta; order Diptera; family Asilidae; genus Dioctria; species Dioctria rufipes. The sequence goes on along the minus strand of OZ002740.1, from coordinate 278,385,311 downwards.
GAAAATCCTCCTATTGACCGTAAAATAATAAGATTAAGATTACAAGTATATTTGTGCTCGATTACTGTCTCTGATATCGACAGATAAGAAATACAAATAACCTGATATCGACGGCTGCACTACTATAGGCCTGTTCGCATATTTTTTTCAAATAAAAACATGAAAAACGTCAAATTATATAATAGGGAGAGAAACTGCGAGTGACACTCGCAAAGTACGCGAAAGGCTCCGAGTAAAAACTTGTGTAACGTCAAATAATTAAAGTGGATTACCTGATTTATTATTTAAATTATTGAGTTATTGTGCTCCTATTTGAAATAAATATGCATCCCGGAACTTTCTATAGTACAAGTACAATAAACAAATTTAATTTACCACTTTGAATACGTAAAATGTTTTTGTAGAACATTCTACTTCCACTGGAGGAGGAATAGCAGGTTTATCCATTTCTTTTAAAGTAAACTAAAAACTTGAAAAATAGCTAAAAACTCAAAAATAACTAAAAACTAGTGGGAGCTGTCAAATCTGACAGTTTTGAAGTTTTTACTTGACGATTTTTCTCTAGTCAAATCAAGTATTAAATTGAACGGAAGGGAAAAGTGATGTCAACAATTTCTCTCTCAATTTTCGAGTACGCAAACGCCTTCGAGTAAGAACTTACAAAACGATTTGAGGGTAGTATGCGAACAAATCTAAAGTTTATGAGTATACTGCACGCACTTTTGTGCCTAGACGTGTCAATGTCATCAATAGAAACGAAATAGTTCCGGAAATTTTGAAATTGTGAAATTTCTGATCGGACGGCTTATTTAGGGCCAACCCACACGAGAAGTTTTTATGGAAGGAAGAATTTTCCTCCTCTTGTGCTGAGACGTACCAGCACAATAATTTTGCTACGCGGAGCTCCGTATATGATTACCGAAATTAATTCAGTGCGCGTTCAATTAAGTTACAGTTTTTGATATAAACCTAAAGAGAACGCCATATAGAAGTGAATTCACTTTCTGCAGGGTCTTTCTATGGACATTAGTCATTATACATGTCAGTAGTTTTATATAAGAACGCTGCAAATATTTTAGAATGTTAGGAGTTAGGATTAAGTTAGGGCTCTGATGTGGTAGTGAGGGAGTCTGTTTTGTGGCTTAGAAAGTGGGGTCCCAAACTGAAATTCGGAGAAGAACTTAAACACATACATCACATGCACACAATAATATTCATTTAAATAAATTTTGGTTTTTTTAAGTTTGGGAATAAAATTATTTTTTGAAGTTGAAAAATATAAATAAAAAAATACGAAATAATAAATATTTTTTTTCAAATAACTCAATTAATTAAATATTTTGTTCTTCAAATTTAGGGGGGGAGTGATGACCCCCCCCCCCTCCCCCTGGATCCGGCTAATGAACTAGCTGATAAAATAGAAGAAACCATTAACACACTTGATCTTGGTATTAATACAGAAATCGCAATACTTGAAATCAAAAGCATTAGAAGCCAAGTTAGGACACTCATTGCATTTAGATATAAACGAGGACTTGTTAATTTAGTAATTTAGGCGGGACAGTTGTAAAGTGGCTATTCGGGACCATGGACGACTAAGAAAGAGAAGATAAGATATCAAAGAAAATTTAGACACCATCGACAAAATCAACCACTAAGCAAGTAATAAAGACAGTCAATCAGCATATAAAAATCAACAACAATTTTAACAAAATATTTACATTAATTAAAAATGCAATTAAAGCGAACCGACTTAAAATTACAAATAAATTGAATGAACTTGAAAATCGAACCTATACAGAGGGCCTATTTCTAGAACAAATAATTAAAATCGATTTTATTAAAAGACAAGTTGAGAATATACAAGACAATTTTGCATCGGCTAGGTTAGGAATTTTACATCCAAGCATCTTAACGGACGATGAAATCAGAATTTATTACATCGACTCGAGAAAACTAACGCAAACTAGATTTGGAGTATCTAGTTACTATAATGAATCTATGATTTTCGCAATCAAAATTCCTACAGAATTTTAGAAATTTAGTAAAAACCTTTTAATCCCAATCTCAAACCCGAATAACAAACAAATTGATCAAGATAACGAATTTGTGATTGAAGCAAATAACAAAACCTAAACATATGAAAATGGAAAAAATTAAAAGAACTAATTATCAGCAAGAATTGTATTTTCAGAATTATTGCAAATTTAATGTAAGTCATGAAGAAGAATATGCCGAAATTGACGATGATATCTTGATTTTAAATAAGGTAGAAATAAAAATTTCAATAGTTTTTGTGACGATAGGAAAATAATCTTAAATGGAAATTATTTCATAAATTTTCAGAATTGTTCAGTACAAAACAATAAAATCTGTAGTTCACAAAGAAATTAGAAAATTAATTGTTCCCATAGAAAACACTTTTGATTCAAATAAGACAGATGTAACTTTTGAAGATATTGTTCTAAAACAAGAAAGTAATATAAAAGAAATAAGGGAATCTAGGAATAGTATCGTTGTCGATTTAATAATTATAATTTAATATTTTTATTTTTAAAACAAAACCATCCAAAAGTAAAAGTAATTAATAGGATTCAGGAGAATCCTCAATCGAACGGGGGAGGAGTTACATTACCTCACCTTAATACTGGAAACAGAGATCCGATTACTAGTCTAGACAGTCTCCACATAAACAAAATTCCAATATGAACCTGGTCCATTCCTCCAAGCTAAATTTACCATATTTTTCCACATTCTCACACTTACCTGCAAAGTAAACAGAAAAAACCAAATTAGTAAAAAGCTTATCAAAACTTAACGTGTGAACAATGTTTTATTAAGCAGAATTTAAGAATTAAAGAGACCAAAAGTCAGTCTTAAGACCGCCGTGATTTAGTTCGCAACCAGTTTGTTTGATTCGTAGAAAAAGCTTCGGTACATTTAAAGAATAGATATTATGTTTGTGTATTGTGTGGTTTACTTTAAAGAGAAACCAAAGTTATATAATAATTAAAAATTACATACTATATATATGGTATATGCCATTGCGGTCTTTATGTTCCAAGCCCTGACATCGAATTCTTTGAATGTATTAGAGTGGTACGATTTCGTACTTCTCTTACCATTTGTTCTTATGGAAAAATGCATTACTTTCAACTTCAACCTTCTGCACAATGTAAATAAGCCTCCGTAGTTTTAATCAGGACTTTTGTTATTTAATTCCTTGTGCATTTACCAGCATAAAAATCTAAGTAATTTATTTAAGAAAATTGTTTATATTTTATTACTCAAACATAACACTACACATAAAAATGAGAAAATGCGTTGAATTCTGTTGCCTTCATACCACAAATCACACTGGAAAGCAATTAAAGCTGTGTGCTTGTCAATTGAGTTATATGAAAAAAAAAAAGAAAACAGAGATGGGCATTTTTTATTCGAATAAAAATAAAAGATAAAAAACCGAATAAAAATTTATTTGATTACAAATATTATTCGTTATTTGGTGAATTATTCGCAAACAATTATTTGTTATTTGGTGCAAATTATTTGAGTTTCAAATAATTATTTTTTATTCAATCGTGCGTTATTTGATGAATTATTTGTGATTTCTTATTATTGTGATGGTCATTATTTGAATTTCAAACAATTATTTGTCATTCGATTATGGATATATGTTTTCTGGTGTCCATTAGTTCCAATTTCAAATAATTAATTCTTGGCACAAGCATTTCTTTCCGCAAGATATCTCGTTGCTTAATTTAAAGTTTAAGAGGAATTTAATAATTTTGTTCAATTAAGTATTTGTGAAGCTTTAGAAATAAATTAATTGGGTTTGATTATACAGAATAATCTTAGAGTCAATTAAATAAAAAACAAGTGAGTTTGTGCTTAAGACAATACGATTGAAGTGAAAACTTTACTTCAAGCCAGACCTACTTATTTAATACTTGAGTTGTGACGTCACGACATCACAACGCATATGAAGAATTCAGAAAAATTATTTGGTAACTGTGTTGGCAAATTACAATAGATAATATTATAGTAAAAAATATCAATATTTTTGAAAATTTATGATGATCTGGCAGTTAAATGCTCTTTTCGCAAGCCACAATATTAAGCCATTTACTCTTTTTTAAAATCATTAAATGGTTGGTATACATGCCTAATATAGCTTCCCATTGAACATATTAAAAGTCCTCGCCAAAATCTCTTGCGCTCGAGTCGCCATCTTGGAAAACAGGTCGCTTTTTCAGGTTTTTGCTTATATCTATATCTCAATAGCTATAACTGATAGGAAAAAATAGTTCAGATAAAAAATTAAGTTTATTAAATTGCCCACAAAAAGCATATCAACATATTTTGGAAATGTCCAATACCTGTAATCCGACGTTGAATAGCAAAATTATTGATATTTTTGGCCTCGTTTTGTCTTTTTTACAAACGGTAAAATATATTTTTTGAAGTTTATTGGCAAAGAGAGAGAGAGAGAGAGAGAGAGAGCGAGAGAGAGAGAGAGAGAGAGAGAGAGGGAGAGAGAGAGAGAGAGAGAGTGAGAGTGAGAGAGAGAGAGAGAGAAATGAGAGGCATTATATGGCGCGTCAGAATGCGCTTATGGACAATTAAAAATTGGTTAATTTTATTACATCAAAAATCGAGCGTCGTCGTGGTATAAGGCATTCAAGCGCTGATATAAACTTCGATGCTACTATGATCGCTACATTAACATAAGAAAAACTTTTGGTTAATGACAATGATTGATTTCAATGTTATCGGAGATATTTCGAAATGCAGAGTTTGAGGTCAGACAAGATCAAGACGATGCTGATACCGTTATCGCCGAAACAACAATAGAATTATCTCCGTCTCCAAATGTGGTCATTGTTGGTGAAGATATTGATCTCCTCGATCTACTAACTGCAATGGCTCCGCAGGAAATAAATATTAACTTCACGAAACCAGGAAAGGGAAAAACTGAGATTAATCTACTCTTCGCGTCTCTTGCAATCACCTGAAGGGATTCAGGATTATATTTTCTTTGCAAATGCCTTCACTGGATGTGACACCACATCATATTATTTCCAAAAAGGTAAACGAAAATGTTTAAAATTGTTGGAGTAATCAAATGAATTGCAAGATATCGTAAGAATTTTCAATGACGCTAATGACACTCACAATGAAATTGCTCACGCTGGAGAACGTTTTCTTTTTATCTGTATATAATGCGCCTGCTAGTGAGAGATCTTTAAACCGAAATAGGTATCACACCCTCAGAAAATTCGCGTGCAACCCTCGTGGGGTTGGAGGAAAGTCTACGATTACCTTGACCCTGTTCGGACACTGAAGGCTCCTGCTCTAGACTCTGTGCTCTCATTACTCTCGTTTAATTGTAAAAAGGGACGCTCCTTATCTTGTGGATGCCGGAAAGCCGGACTTAGATGCGAAGCGATTTGTGGACATTGCAAAGGTGTCGCGTGGTTGAACTCGACCAGAAATTTTAACAATAAAGATGAGAGTTCTATTGAAACGGAGCTCTATGAGGAACCTTTCAACGCACCTCATAGGCTACGTGAGTACGACGGCTTCGACGATGTCAACCCCGATGAGCAACTTCCACCACACGTTTGGGTTTCAAACAGTGCTACACCTAGTACGAGTAGCATGCAACGATTTTAATTTTCACATATCTAAGAAACACTAGGACGATTTTTAATGAATTTAATGTTTTGTCATTTGTTAGGTCATGAAGCTGCAAAAAACATGCACAATAGTTTCAAGAGGTCAGGAGACTTTCTTCTCTATTCAACGTTGGATTACAGCTAAGGTATTGGATATACAAAAAATTGTTGATATGCCTTTTTATGGACAATCCAATAAACTTTATTTTTTATCCGAACTATTTTTTCGTATCAGTTATAGGCAAAAAACTTAAAAAGTGCACATGTAACCCGTAATAAGCATGTACACTAAAATGCAGACATTTACCATAATGTTCGTATTTTTTCTTTTGACTGGGCTTGATACTTTGTTTGAAAATTTTGTTGTCAAGTTCAAATAAATCCCACAGTCTACTTTCAGTAGCTAAACTCAAACAGCTAAATTAACTTGTAATAAATTTCCTTAATGGTTGGAGTATTGGTCATCAATTGGTCAACTATTGCAGGGGCTAGGGGTCCCATGGATCGAGTGGCCCTGGGCCTGCGTAATGATGGAACTAGAACGAGTTCAGGAGGAAAAATTGTATTCGCCCTTCTTGAGAGAATCCATTCAATTATCCGTGCTGGCAGTCAAGTAAAATGTATATATGAAGAGTGAACTCGTGTACTTAAGTAGTCGCAGACTTATTGATAAAGTGTTATCAGGAATTATTTATAGGGCTTAGCAAATTGAAACTGCATTTAATGCAGAAAGCAAGTCGCTTTACCCAGTGATACTAGGGGCCACATGAATGATTCATCCGAGGAAATGAAAATTTAATCCACTGGAAATCAAGATGGGGAACCTTTTCCAAAATGGCGGCTGCCATATTTAAAAAAAATTATAGACTCAAAACGGCTGAACGGATTTTAGTGATTGGGATGTCAAATAATTCGTATTGAATCTTTTAATCAAAAGAAATATACCGTTTAAGAAATCAAAGATGGCGGCCGAATATTAAGAAAATTGTGAAATATTCAAATAAATTTTTTCGGTCTAATGAAAATAATTGGTAAATATCCTACGATATGGACACATACTATTTAATTTAAGTAATACCTGATAATATTATCTACAAAAAAAAAAATCCTTGACAATCCGTCGGGTATTTATACCCATTTCAAAACGTGCACCACTGCCGGCCGAAGCTGCGTGAAGCGATACGCGCGAGAGGACATCGCCCGCCAGCGCCCGCGCCTGGCACGACCCAAATGATTGAACGAAGCGAATGAATGAATGCTAGACAGATTGACCAGTGATGCCAGTGATGAACTTCATTCAATCTAGCATTCGTTTGTGACGAGGTAGCACGTGTTTTATTTGCTCTAACCCGGTAAATCGCAATAAAAACAAAAGATTTCAGTGATGTTATAATCCTCGATAGTAAATTGATCTTTTCTTCGGTAGGTAAGTCATATTGTGATTTCTTAGTTCGTTTACTTCGCTTCAATTTTATATTATGGTGTGGTTAAAAAATTTTGCGTCGAAGCATGTAAAAGTAGCGTCAACTTCCGTTTTGGGTCCTGTTTGTATGGACTGGTCACGCTGTCAAAATACAGACACCAAAAATCTCATTTGCCCAAGTAAAAATCTAGTTTCAAAAGACTTGAATTCCGGTTACAGAACTTTAGATTCTGTATTTGAAGAACTTAACAATTTAAATTATACTTTGCCGTGTGGTCAAACAATTGCAAAGTTAAACAAAGGTGATAGCATTATCCAGGCTTTAATTACTAATCAAGCTAAGCGGCTATGCATGTTATAAGGGTGCAAGTTTAGACCGAATAAAGAAGAACTCAAAAAAGGGTAGTGACAGCAGCATAGACCCTTCAAATTCAGTACTTGTAATCATCACTACCTTTAGCTTCCGCTAAAGAAGAGTTATGTTTTCTTTGTATGAAACCAAAGCACTATAATGAACCCCTCCACAATTTGGCAACTACTAATATGATTCACCGTATAGAATCTTATGCTATGCAAGATTATAAACTCCTTGCGATCTTGAGCGCAGGTGATCTCGTGGCACAAGACGCAAAATATCATAAGATTTGCCTGACCCGTCTGTATACAAAAATGCGGAGCAAAATGCCCAATACACATATTGAAAACACAGGTAAAAGTATTTGCGAAGGAATGGCGTTTGCTAAAATAAATGGTGAAACTGATTAGTACCTTCAAAGTTACCCGCCTCTACCAAAAAGGTTCTCAGAACTTCTATATGAGCCAATAGATAATTTATTTTTTATTTTAGAGAAAAGCTATTAATTTACGTGTCGGAATTGAAGGAGATATTCTCTGCATTTTAGGGAATTTTCCGTATATTTTGGGTATATTCCCTCTAATTTAAAGAATATTCCCTACATTTGAGGGAATATTCTCTGCATTTTAGGTAATATTCCCTCTATTTTATAGTATATTCCCAATATTTTAGAGGATATTCCCCTCATTTTAGGAAATATTTTCTTATTTTAGGGAATATTCCTTATATGTATGTAAATTTCGGGAGTAATCCTCTACATTTCAGGGAATATTCGCTAAATTTAAAGGGAATACTTTCTGCATTCTAGGGAATATTCCCTCTATTTTAGAATATATTCCTTACATTTTAGGGAATAATCCCCGCATTTTAGGAGATACTTCTTATTTTAGCGAATATTCCTTACACGTATGTAAATTACGGGAATAATCCTCTACATCTTAGGGAATATTCCCTAAAATTTGAGGAATATTTTCTGCATTTTAGGGAATATTCCCTATTTTTAGAGAACATTCCCTACATTTTAGGGAATATTCCCTAAATCTTAAAGAATATACCCTACATTTTAGGGAATATTCCCCGCCTTTTAGGAAATACTTCATATTTTAGGGAATAAGTATATAGATTTCGGAAACAAACCTCTACATTTTAGGGAATATTCCCTAAATTTTGAGGGAATATTCTATGCATTTTAGGGAATATTCCCTGAATTTTAGGAAATACTTCTTATTTTAGGAAATATTTCTTACATGTACGTAAATTTCGGGAATTATCATCTACATTTCAGGGAATATTCCCAACATTTTATAAAATATTCCCTACATTTTGCGGAATATTCCTTACATTTGAGAGAATATGTAAATATACGGCATAATCATCTGAATTTTATGGAATATTGTCTACATTTTAGGGAATATGCAATACATTTTAGGGAATAATCCTTACATGTATGGAAATAATGGGACTACATTTTAGGGAATATTCCCCGAATTTTAGGAGATACTCCTTACTTTAGGGAATATTCCTTACATACGTGTAAATGTGGTGAATATTCCAAAAAAATTTAGGGGATATTCTCTACATTTTCGGGAATATTCCTTGCATTTTAGAAAATATTTCTTATTTTAGGGAATAATCTTGATATGTGTATAAATTTCGGGAGTAATCCTCTACATTTCAGGGAATATTTCCTAAATTGTAGAGAATATTCCCTACATTTTAGGGAATGTTCCACGCATTTTAGGAAATTCTTCTAATTTTAGGGAATATTCCTTACAAGTATATAAATTTCGGGAATAATCCTCTAAATTTTAGGGAATACTGCCTACATGCGTGTAAATGTAGTGAATATTCCAATAAATTTTGGGGAATATTCCCTACATTTAGAGATTATTCCCTATATTTTGGAGCACATTCCTTTCATTTAGGGAATATTCTCTACACTTTCAGGAATATTCCTTCCATTTTACGAAATATTTCTTATTTTAGGGAATAATTTTGACATGTATATATAAATTTCGGGAGTAATCCTCTACATTTTAGGGAATATTCCCTAAACTTTGAGGGAATATGCTCTGCATTTTAGGGAATATTCCCTACATATTAGGGAATATACCTTCTATTTTATAGAATAATCCCTACATTTTATGGATATTCCCCGCATTTTAGGAAATCCTTCTTATTTTAGGGAATATTCCTTACATGTATGTAAATTTCGTGAGTAATTCTCTACATTTTAGGGAATATTCCTTAAATTTTGAGGGAGTATTCTCTGCATTTTAGGGAATATTCCCTCTATTTTATATATTTATTTATTTATTTATTTTAATTAATTGCAATTTACATAGTTCTTAACCTAAGCCTATGTTAATTTACAATTAATGTTTGGGCCCACGGCTACAAGGCCATCTGGGCAGCTATCTGCTGGTTTGCCGTACTAGGTTTATTAACTACATTTTATAAAAGTATGTTTAACAGAGTTATGAACTAAGTGATTTGATTTTACCAGTGTTTTGTTTTCTTACTTTTAGGACTGATGCGAGAAGGATGTCTCATCTAATCTATGCTATCTAAGAGAGAGCTGAAAGCAAGGAAGGCTGTGTGACAATCTGCTGTGGAAAAGAAGTGTATGCTAGGGAAGTAGATTCTGTTTTTATTTATCTACTTTTACATGTGGAGAATACTACTAATTATAGACATTTTTCTTTTTAGGTAATAAGCTTGCACAGCTCTGATAGCTTGGTGAAAGCCGCCTAAGGAAGGAAGCTTTTGTTACTTAACTTGAGACGATCTGTGTTACGCTGTAAGGTTACGTCCTGAAGGGACTTTGCGATTTCAATTTTAATTAATTATGGTACTCGTGGAAAAGAAGTATATGCTAGGGAAGTAGCTTTTGTTTTTATTTTTTTTTCCTACTTTTACCTGTGGAGAATACTACTAACTATGTACTTTATCTTTTTTAGGTATCAAGCTTGCGCGATCAGATAGCTTGGTGAAAGCAGCCAAAAAAGAAGCTTTCATTGCATAAGATTGAGGCATTCTGTGATACTCCGCAAAAAATGCGTCCTGAAGGGACTTGCGATTCAAATAACAAATAGTTAAGTGACTTACGATAAAGGGAATAATTCTAATACAAATAAGTTTTGTTGTACTTATGCTAGCTAAACAAAAATGTGTATGCTTAAAATAGTTATACTTAAAGCTGATTGTAAAGAATAAGGAGTCTACTTTCTATTCTAAGTGAAAAATTCATGTATTAATTCCGAAGCTCTTAAATGTAATTATTATTTCAATTTCTTCCTTTTTTCTTATTATTACTTCTTCCGTTTTCTAAGATTCTTTGTATTTCATACTGTATTATATTTATTACTGTTTATATATTGTATTTTATATTTAAATGTATATATTTTCTTTTATCTTCTTATTCTAGGTGTTTTTTTTTTCCTTTTTCAATTTTTCTATATATATATATATATATTTTATTTTTTTTTTATATGTAAAACAGTATGCCTGTTAGAGTCTAGTGTGTAGATGTCCGTCTTGTAGGTATGTCCTTAGTGCGTGTAGTAGTGTGTCCGTGTCTTCCTCCCTGTATGTTAGGAGTTCTGTCGGTGATTTTCTCATTTCGCGTTCGTTTAGAAGCCTCTGTAGCTCGCTGCATTGTTGCAGTATATGCGCCGTCGTTAAGGTGACATTACGACAGTAGGAACAGGTGGGGGCAGGTTCTTTGGTGAAGATATGTTTCTTCACCGGAAGAATATGACCAAGTCTTAGCCTCGCGATCGAAATCATTCTATTTCTAGGAGCGTCGGGCATGCAGATTTTGTCAGCTGTTCAGATTTTGTCAGCTGACATCATGTTGGAGCTTACGAGCATGCGCCCTGGCAGCTTTGTAGCTAGGTGGAGAGATTTCTCTGCTTTCGCCGCGTAATGCATTTTTAGCTAGTGTGTCCGCTTTTTCATTCCCCGGAATTCCAACATGGGCTGGGCACCATGCTAGGGTAATCTTGCCAGCGCGTAGAGATTTCCTGATGTTGGATGCCAGAGGGTTTTTATTCTTAATGTTTTCGATGGCCTTCAACGAGGAAAGGCAATCAGAGAAGATTGTGCTAGTGCCTTCCTGCTTGGCAGCCCACCTTACAGCCTCCCAGATAGCTGTGAGTTCGGCCGAGAAGACGTCTGTCCAAGTTGGCAATATAAATGTGAGGGAGAGTTCCTCTCTCTCTTTATTCGTGCAGATGGCAATTCCGACTTGCTCTTCATTTTTAGAAGCATCAGTATAGATATTTCTGTAAGAGTTTATGCGTCTGTATGTGTCTGTGTGGAGTCTAATTTTGCATGTGTTGTCTAGGTGTTCGTAGATTTTTTCGTCTGTGATTATTCTCTCCGTAGGCACTCTCCAGGGTGGGAGGTTTACCACAGGGTTAACTTTTTCAGGGTCAAAGGGGAAGGTTCGGAGGGTGTCAGGGATGCTAGCAATCGCACGTGTCAGGCTGGCACAGGTGCGTCTGGTGGGGATAGGGTTTGAGGATAGGATGTCCGATACTAGGAGATAAAGTGAGGATTTGGGATTATGTAGGATCTTCTGGAAGAGGTTACTGGAAAGTTCCTCTCTTCTCTGGAGTAAGGTTGGGAGTCCTGACTCGACTAACAGACTTTGGATAGGTGTAGTGCGTAGCGCGCCGAGAGCCAATCTGGCCGTGGCATTGAGTGATGACTGGATTTTGCGAACATTTTTTTATTGGTATAGCCGTAGATGGTGAGGCAATAGTCTACCTTGCCAATGATCAATTGTTTGGCGATCCTAATGGCTGTCTCCAGAGGTGGGCCGGAGTTCCTTCTGCATATAGTCTTCAGCAGATTGTTTCGACTCTTAACAGAGTCAGCAACGATCGCTGCTTGTTTGGACCAGTTTAGATTGTGCGTAAAGACCAACCCCAGGATTTTCAGACTCTTTTGGAGAGGGACAGAAGATATGTCTCCTTCGAAGGCGCTCTCAGCACATTTCCGTCTGCGAAAGACGTGAAGTGCTTCCAACTTATCGTAGGCGATTTTAGCCCCGTTTGTGTCGGCCCAAACTGAGATTGCTCTCATTGCTCTGTTGAGCACGTTCTTTACAAACGGAACTTCACCTGAAGCATAGCAGATAATGTTGTCAGCGTAAAAGTGGAAAAAGAGATTCGGGATTTATATAATATTCCCTACATTTTAGGGAATATTACCCGCATTTTAGGAGATACTTCTTATTTTATGGAATATTCCTTACATGTAAGTAAATTTCGGGAGTAATTCTCTAAATTGCAGGGAATATTCCCTAAACTTTGAGGAAATAATCTCTGCATTTTAGGGAATAATCCCTCTATTTTAGAGTATATGCACTACATTTTATGGAATAATCCCCGCATTCTAGGAGATACTTTTTATTTTAGGGATTATTCCTTACATGTATGTAAATTTCAGGAATAATCCTCTACATCTAAGGGAATATTCCTTAAATTATGTGGAATATTTTCTGCATTTTAGGCTATATTCCCTATTTTTAGAGAATATTCCCTACATTTTAGGGAATATTCCCTACATTTTATGGAAAACTACCCGCATTTTAGGAAATACTTCTTATTTTAGGGAATATTCCTTACATGTATGTAAATTTCGGGAATAATCCTCTACATTTTAGGGAATATTGTCTACATGCGTGTAAATAATGTGAATATTCCAATAAATTTTAGGGGATATTATCTACATTTTCGGGAATATTCCTTGCGTTTTAGGAAATATTTCTTATTTTAGGGAATAATCTTGACATGTATATAAATTTCCCTAACCCTTGATGGAATATTCTCTGCATTTTAGGGAATATTTCCTACATTTTGGGTATATTCCCTCTATTTTAAAGAATTTTCCCTACATTTGAGGGACTATTCCATGCTTTTTAGGGAATATTCCCTCTATTTTATAGTATATTCCCTATATTTTAAAAGATATTCCCCTAATTTTAGGACATACTTCTTATTTTAGGGAATATTCCTTACGTGTATGTAAATTTCGGGAGTAATCCTTTACATTTTATGGAATATGCCCTAACCTTTGAGGGAACATTCTCTGCATTTTAGGGAATATTCCCCGCATTTTAGGAGATACTTCTTATTTCAAGGAATATTCCTTACATGTAAGTAAATTTCGGGAGTAATTCTCTACATTGCAGGGAATATTCCCTAAACTTTGAGGAAATACTCTCTGCATTTTAGGGAATATTCCCTCTATTTTAGAGTATATTCCAAACATTTTAGGGAATAATTCCTGCATTTTAGGAGATACTTTCTATTTTAGGGAATATTCCTTACATGTATGTAAATTTAGGGAATAATCCTCTACATCTAAGGGCATATTCCCTAAATTTTGAGGAATATTTCCTGCATTTTAGGGAATATTCCCTATTCTTAGAGAATATTCCCTACATTTTAGGGAATATTCCCTACATTTTAGAGAATATTCCCTACATTTTAGGGAATATTCCACGCCTTTTAGGAAATACTTCATATCTTAGGGAATAAGTATATAAATTTCGGGAACAAACCTCTACATGTCAGGGAATATTCCATAAATTTTGAGGGAATATTCTATGAATTTTAGGGAATATTCCCTGAATTTTAGGAAATACTTCTTATTTTAGGGAGTATTCCTTACATGTCTGTAAATTTCGGGAATAATCCTCTACATTTGAGGGAATACTGCATACATGCGTGTAAATGTAGTGAATATTCCAATAAAATTTAGGGAATATTCCCTACATTTAGAGAATATTCCCTAAATTTTGGAGAATATTTCCTACATTTAGGGAATATTCTCAACATTTTCGGGAATATTCCTTGAATTGTAGGAAATATTTCTTATTTTAAGGAATATTCCTTACATTTACATAAATTTCGGGAGTAATTCTCTACATGTTAGGGAATATTCCCTAAATTTTGAGGGAATATTCCCTACATTTTAGAGAATATTCCCTACATTTTAGGGAATATTCCCCGCCTTTTAGGAAATACTTCATATTTTAGGGAATATTCCTTACATGTTTATATATTACGGGAATAAACCTCTACATTTCAGGGAATATTCCCTAAATTTTGAGGGAATATTCTATAAAATGTAGGGAATATTCCCCGCCTTTTAGGAAATACTTCATATTTTAGGGAATATTCCTTACATGTATATAAATTGCGGGAATAAGCCTCTACATTTCAGGGAATATTCCATAAATTTTGAGGGAATATTCTATGAATTTTAGGGAATATTCCCTGAATTTTAGGAAATACTTGTTATTTTAGGGAGTATTCCTTACATGTCTGTAAAATTCGGGAATAATCCTCTACATTTTTGAGGTAATACTGCCTACATGCGTGTAAATGTAGTGAATATTCCAATAAAATTGAGGGAATATTCCCTACATTTAGAGAATATTCCCTAAATTTTGGAGAATATTTCCTACATTTAGGGAATATTCTCCACATTTTCGGGAATATTCCTTGATTTGTAGGAAATATTTCTTATTTTAAGGAATATTCCTTACATTTAATACATTTCGGGAGTAATTCTCTACATGTTAGGGAATATTCCCTAAATTTTGAGGGAATATTCTCTGCATTTTAGGGAATATTCCCTACATTTTTGGGAATATTCCCTCTATTGTAGATAATGTTCCCACATTTTAGGGAATATGCCCCCCATTTTTGGAAATACTTCTTTTTTTAGGGAATATTCCTTACATGTATGTATTCTCTGCATTTTAGGGAATATTCCCTCTATTTTACATAATATTCCCTACATTTTAGGGATAATTCCCCGCATTTTAGGAATATTTCCTATTTTAGGGAATATTCCTTACATTTATGTAAATTTCGGGTGTAATCTTCTACATTTTAGGGAACAGTCCCTAACCTTTGAGGGAATATTCTCTGCATTTTAGGGAATATTCCCTTTATTTTAGAGAATATTCCCTACATTTTGAGAATATCTCCCGAATTTTAGGAGATACTTCTTATGTTAGGTAATATTCCTTACATTTATGTAAATTTCGTGAGTAATCCTCTACATTTTAGGGAATATTCCCTAACCTCTGACGAAATACTCTCTGTATTTTAGGGAATATTCCCTCTATTTTAGAGTATATTCCCTACATTTTAGGGAATATTCCCCGCATTTTAAGAAATACTTCTTATTTTAGGGAATATTCCTTACATGTATGTAGATTTCGGGAGTAATTATCTACATTTTAGGGAATATTCCTTACATTTTATGGAATATTCCCCGCCTTTTAGGAAATACTTCATATTTTAGGGAATATTCCTTACATGTATATAAATTTCGGGAATAAACGTCTACATTTCACTGAATATTCCCTAAATTTTGAGGGAATATTCTATGAAATTTAGGGAATATTCCCTGAATTTTAGGAAAAAATTCTTATTTTAGGGAATATTCCTTACATGTCTGTAAATTTCGGGAATAATCCTCTACATTTGGGGGAAATACTGCCTACATGCGTGTAAATGTAGTGAATATTCCAATAAATTTTAGGGAATATTCCCTACATTTAGAGAATATTCCCTAAATTTTGGAGAATATTTCCTACATTTAGGGAATATTCTCTACATTTTCGGGAATATTCCTTGAGTTGTAGGAAATATTTCTTATTTTAAGGAATTTTCCTTACATTTACATAAATTTCGGGAGTAATTATCTACATGTTAGGGAATATTCTCTAAATTTTGAGGGAATATTCTCTGCATTTTAGGGAATATTCCCTACATTTTATATATTATCTGCATTTTATATAATATTCCCCACATTTTAGGGAATATTCTATGAATTTTAGGGAATATTGCCTGAATTTCAGGAAATACTTCTCATTTTAGGCAGTATTCCTTACATATCTGTAAATTTCGGGAATAATCCTCTACATTTGAGGGAATACTGTCTACATGCGTTTAAATGTAGTGAATAGTCCAATAAATTTTAGGGAATATTCCCTACATTTTGAGAATATTCCCTACATTTTGGAGAATATTTCTTACATTTAGGGAATATTCTCTACATTTTCGGGAATGTTCCTTGAATTTTAGGAGATACTTTTTAGTTTAGGGAATATTCCTTACATGTATGTAAATTTCAGGAATAATCCTCTACATGTAAGGGAATATTCCCTAAATTTTCAGGAATATTTTCTGCATTTTAGGGAATATTCCCTATTTTTAGAGAATATTTCCTACATTTTAGGGAATATTCCCTACATTTTAGGGAATATTCCCCGCCTTTTAGGAAATACTTCATATTTTAGGGAATATTCCTTACATGTATATAAATTTCGGGAATAAACCTCTATATTTCAGGGAATATTCCCTAAATTTTGAGGGAATATTCTACGAAATTTAGGGAATATTCCCTGAATTTTAAAAAATACTTCTTATTTTAGGGAATATTCCTTACATGTCTGTAAATTTCTGGAATAATCCTCTACATTTGAGGGAATACTGCCTACATGCGTGTAAATGTAGTTAATATTCCAATGAATTTTAGGGAATATTCCCTATATTTAGAGAATATTCCCTACATTTTGGAGAATATGTCTCACATTTAGGGAATATTCTCTACATTTTCGGGAATATTCCTTGAATTTTAGGAGATACTTTTTATTTTAGGGAATATTCCTTACATGTATATAAATTTAGGGAATAATCCTCTACATCTAAGGGAATATTCCCTAAATTTTGAGGAATTGTTTCTGCATTTTAGGGAATATTCCCTATTTTTAGAGAATATTTCCTACATTTTCGGGAATATTCCCTACATTTTAGGGAATATTCCCCGCCTTTTAGGAAATACTTCATATTTTAGGGAATATTCCTTATATGTATATAAATTTCGGCAATAAACCTCTATATTTCAGGGAATATTCTCTAAATTTTGAGGGAATATTCTATGAAATTTAGGGAATATTCCCTGAATTTTAGGAAATACTTCTTATTTTAGGCAGTATTCCTTACATATCTGTAAATTTCGGGAATAATCCTCTACATTTGAGGGTATACTGCCTACATGCGTGTAAATGTAGTGAATATTCCAATAAATTTTAAGGAATATTCCCTACATTTAGAGAATATTCCCTACATTATGGAGAATATTTCTTACATTTAGGGAATATTCTCTACATTTTCGGGAATGTGCTTGAATTTTAGGAGATAATTTTTATTTTAGGGAATATTCCTTACATGTATGTAAATTTAGGGAATAATCCTCTACATGTAAGGGAATATTCCCTAAATTTTGAGGAATAGTTTCTGCATTTTAGGGAATATTCCCTATTTTTAGAGAATATTTCCTACATTTTAGGAAATATTCCATACATTTTAGGGAATATTCCCCGCCTTTTAGGAAATACTTCATATTTTAGGGAATATTCCTTACATGTGTATAAATTTCGGGATTAAACCTCTACATTTCAGGGAATATTCCCTAAATTTTGAGGGAATATTCTATGAAATTTAGGGAATTTTCCCTGAATTTTAGGAAATACTTCTTATTTTAGGGAATATTCCTTACATGTCTGTAAATTTAGGGATTAATCCTCTACATCTAAGGGAATATTCCCTAAATTTTGAGGAAGACTTTCTGCATTTTAGGGAATATTCCCTATTTGTAGAGAATATTTCCCACAATTTAGGGAATATTCCCTACATTTTAGAGAATATTCCCTACATGTTAGGGAATATTCCCCGCCTTTTAGGAAATAGATCATATTTTAGGGAATATTCCTTACATGTATATAAATTTCGGGAATAAACCTCTACATTTCAGGGAATATTCCCTAAATTTTGAGGGAATATTCTATGAAATTTAGGGAATATTCCCTGAATTTTAGGAAATACTTCTTATTTTAGGGAATATTCCTTACATGTCTGTAAATTTCGGGAATAAACCTCTACATATCAGGGAATACTCCCTAAATTTTGAGGGAATATTCTATGAAATATAGGGAATATTCCCTGAATTTTAGGAAATACTTCTTATTTTAGGGAATATTCCTTACATGTCTGTAAATGTCGGGAATAAACCTCTACATTTCAGGGAATACTGCCTACATGCGTTTAAATGTAGTTAATATTCCCATGAATTTTAGGGAATATTTCCTATATTTAGAGAATATTCCCTACATTTTGGAGAATATTTCTCACATTTAGGGAATATTCTCTACATTTTCGGGAATATTCCTTGAATTTTAGGAGATACTTTTTATTTTAGGGAATATTCCTTACAAGTATGTAAATTTAGGGATTAATCCTCTACATCTAAGGGAATATTCCCTAAATTTTGAGGAAGACTTTCTGCATTTTAGGGAATATTCCCTATTTGTAGAGAATAATTCCCACAATTTAGGGAATATTCCCTACATTTTAGAGAATATTCCCTACATGTTAGGGAATATTCCCCGCCTTTTAGGAAATAGATCATATTTTAGGGAATATTCCTTACATGTATATAAATTTCGGGAATAAACCTCTACATTTCAGGGAATATTCCCTAAATTTTGAGGGAATATTCTATGAAATTTAGGGAATATTCCCTGAATTTTAGGAAATACTTCTTATTTTAGGGAATATTCCTTACATGTCTGTAAATTTCGGGAATAATCCTCTACATTTGAGGGAATACTGCCTGCATGCGTGTAAATGTAGTGAATATTCCAATAAATTTTACGGAATATTCCCTACATTTAGAGAATATTCCCTAAATTTTGGAGAATATTTCCTACATTTAGGGAATATTCTCCACATTTTCGGGAATATTCCTTGAATTGTAGGAAATATTTCTTATTTTAAGGAATATTCCTTACATTTACATAAATTTCGGGAGTAATTCTATACATGTTAGGGAATATTCCCTAAATTTTGAGGGAATATTCTCTGCATTTCAGGGAATATTCCCTACATTTTAGGGAATATTTCCTCTATTGTAGAGAATATTCCCTGCATTTTAGGGAATATTCCCTACATTTTAGGGAATATTCGCTAGATTTTAGGGAATATGCCCCCCATTTTTGGAAATACTTCTTATTTTAGGGAATATTGTTTATATGTATGTATCTTTCGGGAATAATTCTCTCCATTTTAGGGAATATTCCTTACATGTGTATAAATTTCGGTAATAAACCTCTACATTTCAGGGAATATTCCCTAAATTTGAGGGAATATTCTATGAAATTTAGGGAATTTTCCCTGAATTTTAGGAAATACTTCTTATTTTAGGGAATATCCTTACATGTCTGTAAATTTCGGGAATAATCCTCTACATTTCAGGGAATATTCCCTAAATTTTGAGGGAATATTCTATGAAATTTAGGGAATATTCCCTGAATTTTAGGAAATACTTCTTATTTTAGGGAATATTCCTTACATGTCTGTAAATTTCGGGAATAATCCTCTACGCTTGAGGGAATACTGCCTACATGCGTGTAAATGTAGTGAATATTCCAATAAATTTTAGGGAATATTCCCTATATTTAGAGAATATTCCCTAAATTTTGGAGAATATTTCCTACATTTAGGGAATATTCTCCACATTTTCGGGAATATTCCTTGAATTGTAGGAAACATTTCTTATTTTAAATAATATTCCTTACATTTACATAAATTTCGGGAGTAATTCTCTACATGTTAGGGAATATTCCCTAAATTTTGAGGGAATATTCTCTGCATTTCAGGGATTATTCCCTACATTTTAGGGAATATTCGCTACATTTTAGGGAATATGCGCCCCATTTTTGGAAATTCTTCTTATTTTAGGGAATATTGTTTATATGTATGTATTTTCGGGAATAATTCTCTACATTTTAGGGAATATTCCTTACATGTGTATAAATTTCGGGAATAAACCTGTACATTTCAGGGAATATTCCCTAAATTTTGAGGGAATATTCTATGAAATTTAGGGAATTTTCCCTGAATTTTAGGAAATACTTCTTATTTTAGGGAATATTCCTAACATGTCTGTAAATTTCGGGAATAATCCTCTACATTTGAGGGAATACTGCCTACAGTCGTGTAAATGAGTGAATATTCCAATAAATTTTAGGGAATATTCCCTATATTTATAGAATATTCCCTAAATTTTGGAGAATATTTCCTACATTTAGGGAATATTCTCCACATTTTCGGGAATATTCCTTGAATTGTAGGAAATATTTCTTATTTTAAGGAATTTTCCTTACATTTACATAAATTTCGAGAGTAATTCTCTACATGTTAGGGAATATTCCCCAAATTTTGAGGGAATATTCTCTGCATTTTAGGGAATATTCCCTAAATTTTAGGGAATATTTCCTCTATTGTAGAGAATATTCGCCACATTTTAGGGAATATGCCCCCATTTTTGGAAATACTTTTTATTTTAGGGAATATTCCTTACATGTATATAAATTTCGGGAATAAACCTCTACATTTCAGGGAATATTCCCTAAATTTTGAGGGAATATTCTATGAAATTTAGGGAATATTCCCTCAATTTTAGGAAATACTTCTTATTTTAGGCAGTATTCCTTACATGTCTGTAAATTTCGGGAATAATCCTCTACATTTGAGGGAATACTGCCTGCATGCGTGTAAATGTAGTGAATATTCCAATAAATTTTACGGAATATTCCCTACATTTAGAGAATATTCCCTAAATTTTGGAGAATATTTCCTACATTTAGGGAATATTCTCCACATTTTCGGGAATATTCCTTGAATTGTAGGAAATATTTCTTATTTTAAGGAATATTCCTTACATTTACATAAATTTCGGGAGTAATTCTCTACATGTTAGGGAATATTCCCTAAATTTTGAGGGAATATTCTCTGCATTTTAGGGAATATTCCCTACATTTTAGGGAATATTCCCTACATTTTAGGGAATATTCCCTACATTTTAGGGAATATTTCCTCTATCGTAGAGAATATTCCCTGCATTTTAGGGAATATTCCCTACATTTTAGGGAATATTCGCTAGATTTTAGGGAATATGCCCCCCATTTTTGGAAATACTTCTTATTTTAGGGAATATTGTTTATATGTATGTATCTTTCGGGAATAATTCTCTACATTTTAGGGAATATTCCTTACATGTGTATAAATTTCGGGAATAAACCTCTACATTTCAGGGAATATTCCCTAAATTTGAGGGAATATTCTATGAAATTTAGGGAATTTTCCCTGAATTTTATGAAATACTTCTTATTTTAGGGAATATTCCTTACATGTCTGTAAATTTCGGGAATAATCCTCTACATTTGAGGGAATACTGCCTACATGCGTGTAAATGTAGTTAATATTCCAATAAATTTTAGGGAATATTCCCTAAATTTTGGAGAATATTTCCTACATTTAGGGAATATTCTCCACATTTTCGGGAATATTCCTTGAATTGTAGGATATATTTCTTATTTTAAGGAATTTTCCTTACATTTACATAAATTTCGGGAGTAATTCCCTACATGTTAGGGAATATTCCCTAAATTTTGAGGGAATATTCTCTGCATTTTAGGGAATATTCCCTACATTTTAGGGAATATTTCCTCTATTGTAGAGAATATTCGCCACATTTTAGGGAATATGCCCCCATTTTTGGAAATACTTTTTATTTTAGGGAATATTCCTTACATGTATATAAATTTCGGGAATAAATCTCCACATTTCAGGGAATATTCCCTAAATTTTGAGGGAATATTCTACGAAATTTAGGGAATATTCCCTGAATTTTAGGAAATACTTCTTATTTTAGGTAATATTCCTTACATGTCTGTAAATTTCGGGAATAATCCTCTACATTTGAGGAAATACTGCCTACATGCGTGTAAATGTAGTGAATATTCCAATAAATTTTACGGAATATTCCCTACATTTAGAGAATATTCCCTAAATTTTGGAGAATATTTCCTACATTTAGGGAATATTCTCCACATTTTCGGGAATATTCCTTGAATTTTAGGAAATATTTCTTATTTTAAGGAATATTCCTTACATTTACATAAATTTCGGGAGTAATTCTCTACATGTTAGGGAATATTCCCTAAATTTTGAGGGAATATTCTCTGCATTTCAGGGAATATTCCCTACATTTTAGGGAATATTCCCTACATTTTAGGGAATATTTCCTCTATTGTAGAGAATATTCCCTGCATTTTAGGGAATATTCCCTACATTTTAGGGAATATTCGCTAGATTTTAGGGAATATGCCATCCATTTTTGGAAATACTTCTTATTTTAGGGAATATTGTTTATATGTATGTATCTTTCGGGAATAATTTTCTCCATTTTAGGGAATATTCCTTACATGTGTATAAATTTCGGGAATAAACCTCTACATTTCAGGGAATATTCCCTAAAATTGAGGGAATATTCTATGAAATTTAGGGAATTTTCCCTGAATTTTAGCAAAATACTTCTTATTTTAGGGAATATTCCTTACATGTCTGTAAATTTCGGGAATAATCCTCTACATTTGAGGGAATACTGCCTACATGCGTGTAAATGTAGTTAATATTCCAATAAATTTTAGGGAATATTCCCTAAATTTTGGAGAATATTTCCTACATGTAGGGAATATTCTCCACATTTTCGGGAATATTCCTTGAATTGTAGGATATATTTCTTATTTTAAGGAATTTTCCTTACATTTACATAAATTTCGGGAGTAATTCTCTACATGTTAGGGAATATTCCCTAAATTTTGAGGGAATATTCTCTGCATTTCAGGGAATATTCCCTACATTTTAGGGAATATTCCCTACATTTTACTGAATATTTCCTCTATTGTAGAGAATATTCCCTGCATTTTAGGGAATATTCCCTACATTTTAGGGAATATTCGCTACATTTTAGGGAATATGCCCCCCATTTTTGGAAATACTTCTTATTTTAGGGAATATTGTTTATATGTATGTATATTTCGGGAATAATTCTCTATATTTTAGGGAATATTCCTTACATGTGTATAAATTTCGGGAATAAACCTCTACATTTCAGGGAATATTCCCGAAATTTTGAGGGAATATTCTATGAAATTTAGGGAATTTTCCCTGAATTTTAGGAAATACTTCTTATTTTAGGGAATATTCCTTACATGTCTGTAAATTTCGGGAATAAACCTCTACATTTCAGGGAATATTCCCTAAATTTTGAGGGAATATTCTATGAAATTTAGGGAATATTCCCTGAATTTTAGGAAATACTTCTTATTTTAGGGAATATTCCTTACATGTCTGTAAATTTCGGTAATAATCCTCTACGTTTGAGGGAATACTACCTACATGCGTGTAAATGTAGTGAATATTCCAATAAATTTTAGGGAATATTCCCTATATTTAGAGAATATTCCCTAAATTTTGGAGAATATTTCCTACATTTAGGGAATATTCTCCACATTTTCGGGAATATTCCTTGAATTGTAGGAAACATTTCTTATTTTAAATAATATTCCTTACATTTACATAAATTTCGGGAGTAATTCTCTACATGTTAGGGAATATTCCCTAAATTTTGAGGGAATATTCTCTGCATTTTAGGGATTATTCCCTACATTTTAGGGAATATTCGCTACATTTTAGGGAATATGCCCCCCATTTTTGGAAATACTTCTTATTTTAGGGAATATTGTTTATATGTATGTATTTTCGGGAATAATTCTCTACATTTTAGGGAATATTCCTTACATGTGTATAAATTTCGGGAATAAACCTGTACATTTCAGGGAATATTCCCTAAATTTTGAGGGAATATTCTATGAAATTTAGGGAATTTTCCCTGAATTTTAGGAAATACTTCTTATTTTAGGGAATATTCCTTACATGTCTGTAAATTTCGGGAATAATCCTCTACATTTGAGGGAATACTGCCTACAGTCGTGTAAATGAGTGAATATTCCAATAAATTTTAGGGAATATTCCCTAAATTTTGGAGAATATTTCCTACATTTAGGGAATATTCTCCACATTTTCGGGAATATTCCTTGAATTGTAGGAAATATTTCTTATTTTAAGGAATTTTCCTTACATTTACATAAATTTCGGGAGTAATTCTCTACATGTTAGGGAATATTCCCTAAATTTTGAGGGAATATTCTCTGCATTTTAGGGAATATTCCCTACATTTTAGGGAATATTTCCTCTATTGTAGAGAATATTCGCCACATTTTAGGGAATATGCCCCCATTTTTGGAAATACTTTTTATTTTAGGGAATATTCCTTACATGTATATAAATTTCGGGAATAAACCTCTACATTTCAGGGAATATTCCCTAAATTTTGAGGGACTATTCTATGAAATTTAGGGAATATTCCCTCAATTTTAGGGAATATTCCTTACATGTCTGTAAATTTCGGGAATAATCCTCTACATTTGAGGGAATACAGCCTGCATGCGTGTAAATGTAGTGAATATTCCAATAAATTTTACGGAATATTCCCTACATTTAGAGAATATTCCCTAAATTTTGGAGAATATTTCCTACATTTAGGGAATATTCTCCACATTTTCGGGAATATTCCTTGAATTGTAGGAAATATTTCTTATTTTAAGGAATATTCCTTACATTTACATAAATTTCGGGAATAATTCTCTACATGTTAGGGAATATTCCCTAAATTTTGAGGGAATATTCTCTGAATTTTAGGGAATATTCCCTACATTTTAGGGAATATTCCCTACATTTTAGGGAATATTCCCTACATTTTAGGGAATATTCCCTACATTTTAGGGAATATTTCCTCTACCGTAGAGAATATTCCCTGCATTTTAGGGAATATTCCCTACATTTTAGGGAATATTCGCTAGATTTTAGGGAATATGCCCCCCATTTTTGGAAATACTTCTTATTTTAGGGAATATTGTTTATATGTATGTATCTTTCGGGAATAATTCTCTACATTTTAGGGAATATTCCTTACATGTGTATAAATTTCGGGAATAAACCTCTACATTTCAGGGAATATTCCCTAAATTTGAGGGAATATTCTATGAAATTTAGGGAATTTTCCCTGAATTTTATGAAATACTTCTTATTTTAGGGAATATTCCTTACATGTCTGTAAATTTCGGGAATAATCCTCTACATTTGAGGGAATACTGCCTACATGCGTGTAAATGTAGTTAATATTCCAATAAATTTTAGGGAATATTCCCTAAATTTTGGAGAATATTTCCTACATTTAGGGAATATTCTCCACATTTTCGGGAATATTCCTTGAATTGTAGGATATATTTCTTATTTTAAGGAATTTTCCTTACATTTACATAAATTTCGGGAGTAATTCCCTACATGTTAGGGAATATTCCCTAAATTTTGAGGGAATATTCTCTGCATTTTAGGGAATATTCCCTACATTTTAGGGAATATTCCCTACATTTTAGGGAATATTCCCTACATTTTAGGGAATATTTCCTCTATTGTAGGGAATATTCGCCACATTTTAGGGAATATGCCCCCATTTTTGGGAATACTTCTTATTTTAGGGAATATTCCTTACATGTATATAAATTTCGGGAATAAACCTCTACATTTCAGGGAATATTCCCTAAATTTTGAGGGAATATTCTATGAAATTTAGGGAATATTCCCTGAATTTTAGGAAATACTTCTTATTTTAGGCAGTATTCCTTACATGTCTGTAAATTTCGGGAATAATCCTCTACATTTGAGGGAATACTGCCTACATGCGTGTAAATGTAGTGAATACTCCATTAAATTTTAGGGAATATTCCCTACATTTAGAGAATATTCCCTACATTATGGAGAATACTTCTTACATTTAGGGAATATTTTCTACATTTTCGGGAATGTTCCTTGAATTTTAGGAGATACCTTTTATTTTAGGGAATATTCCTTACATGTATGTAAATTTAGGGAATAATCCTCTACATCTAAGGGAATATTCCCTAAATTTTGAGAAATAGTTTCTGCATTGTAGGGAATATTCCCTATTTTTAGAGAATATTTCCTACATTTTAGGGAATATTCCCTACATTTTAGGGAATATTCCCCGCCTTGTAGGAAATACTTCATATTTTAGGGAATATTCCTTACATGTATATAAATTCCTTACATGTATATAAATTTCGGGAATAAACCTCTACATTTCAAGGAATATTCCCCAAATTTTGAGGGAATATTCTATGAAATTGAGGGATTATTCCCTGAATTTTAAGAAATACTTCTTATTTTAGGGAATATTCCTTACATGTCTGTAAATTTCGGGAATAGTCCTCTACATTTTAGGGAATACTGCCTACATGCGTGTAAATGTATTGAATATTCCAATCAATTTTAGGGAATATTTCCTACATTTAGAGAATATTCCCTAAATTTTGGAGCATATTTCCTACATTTAGGGAATATTCTCCACATTTTCGGGAATATTCCTTGAATTGTAGGAAACATTTCTTATTTTAAATAATATTCCTTACATTTACATAAATTTCGGGAGTAATTCTCTACATGTTAGGGAATATTCCCTAAATTTTGAGGGAATATTCTCTGCATTTTAGGGAATATTCGCTACATTTTAGGGAATATTCGCTACATTTTAGGGAATATTCGCTACATTTTAGGGAATATTCGCTAGATTTTAGGGAATATGCCCCCCATTTTTGGAAATACTTCTTATTTTAGGGAATATTGTTTATATGTATGTATCTTTCGGGAATAATTCTCTACATTTTAGGGAATATTCCTTACATGTGTATAAATTTCGGGAATAAACCTCTACATTTCAGGGAATATTCCCTAAATTTGAGGGAATATTCTATGAAATTTAGGGAATTTTCCCTGAATTTTATGAAATACTTCTTATTTTAGGGAATATTCCTTACATGTCTGTAAATTTCGGGAATAATCCTCTACATTTGAGGGAATACTGCCTACATGCGTGTAAATGTAGTTAATATTCCAATAAATTTTAGGGAATATTCCCTAAATTTTGGAGAATATTTCCTACATTTAGGGAATATTCTCCACATTTTCGGGAATATTCCTTGAATTGTAGGATATATTTCTTATTTTAAGGAATTTTCCTTACATTTACATAAATTTCGGGAGTAATTCCCTACATGTTAGGGAATATTCCCTAAATTTTGAGGGAATATTCTCTGCATTTTAGGGAATATTCCCTACATTTTAGGGAATATTCCCTACATTTTAGGGAATATTCCCTACATTTTAGGGAATATTTCCTCTATTGTAGGGAATATTCGCCACATTTTAGGGAATATGCCCCCATTTTTGGGAATACTTCTTATTTTAGGGAATATTCCTTACATGTATATAAATTTCGGGAATAAACCTCTACATTTCAGGGAATATTCCCTAAATTTTGAGGGAATATTCTATGAAATTTAGGGAATATTCCCTGAATTTTAGGAAATACTTCTTATTTTAGGCAGTATTCCTTACATGTCTGTAAATTTCGGGAATAATCCTCTACATTTGAGGGAATACTGCCTACATGCGTGTAAATGTAGTGAATACTCCATTAAATTTTAGGGAATATTCCCTACATTTAGAGAATATTCCCTACATTATGGAGAATACTTCTTACATTTAGGGAATATTTTCTACATTTTCGGGAATGTTCCTTGAATTTTAGGAGATACCTTTTATTTTAGGGAATATTCCTTACATGTATGTAAATTTAGGGAATAATCCTCTACATCTAAGGGAATATTCCCTAAATTTTGAGAAATAGTTTCTGCATTGTAGGGAATATTCCCTATTTTTAGAGAATATTTCCTACATTTTAGGGAATATTCCCTACATTTTAGGGAATATTCCCCGCCTTGTAGGAAATACTTCATATTTTAGGGAATATTCCTTACATGTATATAAATTCCTTACATGTATATAAATTTCGGGAATAAACCTCTACATTTCAAGGAATATTCCCCAAATTTTGAGGGAATATTCTATGAAATTGAGGGATTATTCCCTGAATTTTAAGAAATACTTCTTATTTTAGGGAATATTCCTTACATGTCTGTAAATTTCGGGAATAGTCCTCTACATTTTAGGGAATACTGCCTACATGCGTGTAAATGTATTGAATATTCCAATCAATTTTAGGGAATATTTCCTACATTTAGAGAATATTCCCTAAATTTTGGAGCATATTTCCTACATTTAGGGAATATTCTCCACATTTTCGGGAATATTCCTTGAATTGTAGGAAACATTTCTTATTTTAAATAATATTCCTTACATTTACATAAATTTCGGGAGTAATTCTCTACATGTTAGGGAATATTCCCTAAATTTTGAGGGAATATTCTCTGCATTTTAGGGAATATTCGCTACATTTTAGGGAATATTCGCTACATTTTAGGGAATATTCGCTACATTTTAGGGAATATTCGCTACATTTTAGGGAATATGCCCCCCATTTTTGGAAATACTTCTTATTTTAGGGAATATTGTTTATATGTATGTATCTTTCGGGAATAATTCTCTACATTTTAGGGAATATTCCTTACATGTGTATAAATTTCGGGAATAAACCTCTACATTTCAGGGAATATTCCCTAAATTTGAGGGAATATTCTATGAAATTTAGGGAATATTCCCTGAATTTTAGGAAATACTTCTTATTTTGGGCAGTATTCCTTACATGTCTGTAAATTTCGGGAATAATCCTCTTCATTTGAGGGAATACTGCCTACATGCGTGTAAATGTAGTGAATACTCCATTAAATTTTAGGGAATATTCCCTACATTTAGAGAATAATCCCTACATTATGGAGAATATTTCTTACATTTAGGGAATATTCTCTACATTTTCGGGAATGTTCCTTGAATTTTAGGAGATACCTTTTATTTTAGGGAATATTCCTTACATGTATGTAAATTTAGGGAATAATCCTCTACATCTAAGGGAGTATTCCCTAAATTTTGAGAAATAGTTTCTGCATTTTAGGGAATATTCCCTATTTTTAGAGAATATTTCCTACATTTTAGGGAATATTCCCCGCCTTGTAGGAAATACTTCATATTTTAGGGAATATTCCTTACATGTATATAAATTTCGGGAATAAACCTCTATATTTCAGGGAATATTCCCTAAATTTTGAGGGAATATTCTATGAAATTTAGGGATTATTCCCTGAATTTTAAGAAATACTTCTTATTTTATGGAATATTCTTTACATGTCTGTAAATTACGGGAATAATCCTCTACATTTAAGGGAATACTGCCTACATGCGTGTAAATGTAGTGAATATTCCAATCAATTTTAGGGAATATTCCCTACATTTAGAGAATATTCCCTAAATTTTGGAGTATGTTTCCTACATTTAGGGAATATACTCCACATTTTCGGGAATATTCCTTGAATTGTAGGAAACATTTCTTATTTTAAATAATATTCCTTACATTTACATAAATTTCGGGAGTAATTCTCTACATGTTAGGGAATATTCCCTAAATTTTGAGGGAATATTCTCTGCATTTTAGGGAATATTCGCTACATTTTAGGGAATATTCGCTACATTTTAGGGAATATGCCCCTCCATTTTTGGAAATACTTCTTATTTTAGGGAATATTGTTTATATGTATGTATTTTTCGGGAATAATTCTCTACATTTTAGGGAATATTCCTTACATGTGTATAAATTTCGGGAATAAACCTCTACATTTCAGGGAATATTCCCTAAATTTGAGGGAATATTCTATGAAATTTAGGGAATTTTCCTGAATTTTAGGAAATACTTCTTATTTTAGGGAATATTCCTTACATGTCTGTAAATTTCGGGAATAAACGTCTACATTTCAGGGAATATTCCCTAAATTTTGAGGGAATATTCTAGGAAATTTAAGGAATATTCCCTGAATTTTAGGAAATACTTCTTATTTTAGGGAATATTCCTTACATGTCTGTAAATTTCGGGAATAATCCTCTACGTTTGAGGGAATACTGCCTACATGCGTGTACATCTTGTGTACTTAATTTGCTTAATAAATGAATATGAATGAATATGAATATGAAATGTAGTGAATATTCCAATAAATTTTAGGGAATATTCCCTACATTTAGAGAATATTCCCAAAATTTTGGAGAATATTTCCTACATTTAGGGAATATTCTACATTCCTACATTTAGGGAATATTCTCCACATTTTCGGGAATATTCCTTGAATTGTAGGAAACATTTATTATTTTAAATAATATTCCTTACATTTACATAAATTTCGGGAGTAATTCTCTACATGTTAGGGAATATTCCCTAAATTTTGAGGGAATATTCTCTGCATTTTAGGGAATATTCCCTACATTTTAGGGAATATTCGCTACATTTTAGGGAATATGCCCCCCATTTTTGGAAATACTTGTTATTTTAGGGAATATTGTTTATATGTATGTATTTTTCGGGAATAATTCTCTACATTTTAGGGAATATTCCTTACATGTGTATAAATTTCGGGAATAAACCTCTACATTTCAGGGAATATTCCCTAAAATTAAAGGGAACATTCTATGAAATTTAGGGAATTTTCCCTGAATTTTAGGAAATACTTCTTATTTTAGGGAATATTCCTTACATGCCTGTAAATTTCGGGAATAATCCTCTACATTTGAGGGAATACTGCCTACATGCGTGTAAATGTAGTGAATATTCCAATAAATTTTAGGGAATATTCCCTATATTTAGAGAATATTCCCTAAATTTTGGAGTATATTTCCTACATTTAGGGAATATTCTCCACATTTTCGGGAATATTCCTTGAATTGCAGGAAATATTTCTTATTTTAAGGAATTTTCCTTACATTTACATAAATTTCGGGAGTAATTCTCTACATGTTAGTGAATATTCCCTAAATTTTGAGGGAATATTCTCTGCATTTTAGGGAATATTCCCTACATTTGAGGGAATATTTCCTCTATTGTAGAGAATATTCGCCACATTTTAGGGAATATGCCCCCATATTTGGAAATACTTCTTATTTTAGGGAATATTCCTTACATCTATATAAATTTCGGGAATAAACCTCTACATTACAGGGAATATTCCCTAAATTTTGAGGGAATATTCTATGAAATTTAGGGAATATTCCCTGAATTTTAGGAAATACTTCTTATTTTAGGCAGTATTCCTTACATGTCTGTAAATTTCGGGAATAATCCTCTACATTTGAGGGAATACTGCCTACATGCGTGTAAATGTAGTGAATATTCCAATAAATTTTAGGGAATATTCCCTACATTTAGAGAATATTCCCTATATAATGGAGAATATTTCTTACATTTATGGAATATTCTTTACATTTTCGGGAATGTTCCTTGAATTTTAGGAGATACTTTTTATTTTAGGGAATATTCCTTACATGTATGTAAATTTAGGGAATAATCCCCTACATCTAAGGGAATATTCCCGAAATTTTGAGGAATAGTTTCTGCATTTTAGGGAATATTCCCTATTTTTAGAGAATAGTTCCTACATTTTAGGGAATATTCCCTACATTTTAGGGAATATTCCCCGCCTTTTAGAAAATACTTCATATTTTAGGGAATATTCCTTACATGTATATAAATTTCGGGAATAAACCTCTATATTTCAGGGAATATTCCCTAAATGTTGAGGGAATATTCTATGAAATTTAGGGAATATTCCCTGAATTTTAAGAAATACTTCTTATTTTAGGGAATATTCCTTACATGTCTGTAAATTTCGGGAATAATCCTCTACATTTGAGGGAATACTGCCTACATGCGTGTAAATGTAGTGAATATTCCAAGAAATTTTAGGGAATATTCCCTACATTTTGAGAATATTCCCTACATTTTGGAGAATATTTCTCACATTTAGGGAATATTCTCTACATTTTCGGGAATATTCCTTGAGTTTTAGGAGATACTTTTTATTTTAGGGAATATTCCTTACATGTATGTAAATTTAGGGAATAATCCTCTACATCTAAGGGAATATTCCCTAAATTTTGAGGAAGATTTTCTGCATTTTAGGGAATATTCCCTATTTGTAGAGAATATTTCCTACAATTTAGGGAATATTCCCTACATTTTAGGGAATATTCCATACATTTTAGGGAATATTCCCCGCCTTTTAGGAAATACTTCATATTTTAGGGAATATTCCTTACATGTATATAAATTTCGGGAATAAACCTCTATATTTCAGGGAATATTCCCTAAATTTTTAGGGAATATTCTATGAAATTTAGGGAATATTCCCTGAATTTTAGGAAATACTTCTTATTTTAGGCAGTATTCCTTACATGTCTGTAAATTTCGGGAATAATCCTCTACATTTGAGGGAATACTGCCTACACGCGTGTAAATGTAGTGAATATTCCAATAAATTTTAAGGAATATTCCCTACATTTAGAGAATATTCCCTATATAATGGAGAATATTTCTTACATTTATGGAATATTCTTTACATTTTCGGGAATGTTCCTTGAATTTTAGGAGATACTTTTTATTTTAGGGAATATTCCTTACATGTATGTAAAATTAGGGAATAATCCCCTACATCTAAGGGAATATTCCCGAAATTTTGAGGAATAGTTTCTGCATTTTAGGGAATATTCCCTATTTTTAGAGAATAGTTCCTACATTTTAGGGAATATTCCCTACATTTTAGGGAATATTCCCCGCCTTTTAGCAAATACTTCATATTTTAGGGAATATCCCTTACATGTATATAAATTTCGGGAATACACCTCTATATTTCAGGGAATATTCCCTAAATCTTGAGGGAATATTCTATGAAATTTAGGGAATATTCCCTGAATTTTAAGAAATACTTCTTATTTTAGGGAATATTCCTTACATGTCTGTAAATTTCGGGAATAATCCTCTACATTTGAGGGAATACTGCCTACATGCGTGTAAATGTAGTGAATATTCTAAGAAATTTTAGGGAATATTCCCTACATTTTGAGAATATTCCCTACATTTTGGAGAATATTTCTCACATTTAGGGAATATTCTCTACATTTTCGGGAATATTCCTTGAGTTTTAGGAGATACTTTTTATTTTAGGGAATATTCCTTACATGTATGTAAATTTAGGGAATAATCCTCTACATCTAAGGGAATATTCCCTAAATTTTGAGGAAGATTTTCTGCATTTTAGGGAATATTCCCTATTTGTAGAGAATATTTCCTACAATTTAGGGAATATTCCCTACATTTTATAGAATATTCCCTACATTTTAGGGAATATTCCCCGCCTTTTAGGAAATACTTCATATTTTAGGGAATATTCCTTACATGTATATAAATTTCGGGAATAAACCTCTACATTTCAGGGAATATTCCCTAAATTTTGAGGGAATATTCTATGAAATTTAGGGAATATTCCCTGAATTTTAGAAAACACTTCTTATTTTAGGGAATATTCCTTACATGTCTGTAAATTTCGGGAATAAACCTCTACATTTCAGGGAATATTCCCTAAATTTTGAGGGAATATTCTATGAAATTTAGGGAATATTCCCTGAATTTTAGGAAATACTTCTTATTTTAGGGAATACTCCTTACATGTCTGTAAATTTCGGGAATAATCCTCTACATTACAGGGAATATTCCCTAACTTTTGAGGGAATAATCTATGAAATTTAGGGAATATTCCCTGAATTTTAGGAAATACTTCTTATTTTAGGCAGTATTCCTTACATGTCTGTAAATTTCGGGAATAATCCTCTACATTTGAGGGAATACTGCCTACATGCGTGTAAATGTAGTGAATATTCCAATAAATTTTAGGGAATATTCCCTACATTTAGAAAATATTCCCTACATTTTGGAGAATATTTCTCACATTTAGGGAATATTCTCTACATTTTCGGGAATATTCCTTGAATTTTAGGAGATACTTTTTATTTTAGGGAATATTCCTTACATTTATGTAAATTTAGGGAATAATCCTCTACATCTAAGGGAATATTCCCTAAATTTTGAGGAAGATTTTCTGCATTTTAGGGAATATTCCCTATTTGTAGAGAATATTCCCTACAATTTAGGGAATATTCCCTACATTTTAGAGAATATTCCCTACATTTTAGGGAATATTCCCCGCCTTTTAGGGAATACTACATATTTCAGCATATTTTAGGGAATATTCCTTACATGTATATAAATTTCGGGAATAAAACTCTATATTTCAGGGAATATTCCCTAAATGTTGAGGGAATATTCTATGAAATTTAGGGAATATTCCCTGAATTTTAAGAAATACTTCTTATTTTAGGGAATATTCCTTACATGTCTGTAAATTTCGGGAATAATCCTCTACATTTGAGGGAATACTGCCTACATGCGTGTAAATGTAGTGAATATTCCAAGAAATTTTAGGGAATATTCCCTACATTTAGAGAATATTCCCTACATTTTGGAGAATATTTCTCACATTTAGGGAATATTCTCTACATTTTCGGGAATATTCCTTGAGTTTTAGGAGATACTTTTTATTTTAGGGAATACTCCTTACATGTATGTAAATTTAGGGAATAATCCTCTACATCTAAGGGAATATTCCCTAAATTTTGAGGAAGATTTTCTGCATTTTAGGGAATATTCCCTATTTGTAGAGAATATTTCCTACAATTTAGGGAATATTCCCTACATTTTAGGGAATATTCCCTACATTTTAGGGAATATTCCCCGCCTTTTAGGAAATACTTCATATTTTAGGGAATATTCCTTACATGTATATAAATTTCGGGAATAAACCTCTATATTTCAGGGAATATTCCCTAAATTTTTAGGGAATATTCTATGAAATTTAGGGAATATTCCCTGAATTTTAGGAAATACTTCTTATTTTAGGCAGTATTCCTTACATGTCTGTAAATTTCGGGAATAATCCTCTACATTTGAGGGAATACTGCCTACACGCGTGTAAATGTAGTGAATATTCCAATAAATTTTAGGGAATATTCCCTACATTTAGAGAATATTCCCTATATAATGGAGAATATTTCCTACATTTATGGAATATTCTTTACATTGTCGGGAATGTTCCTTGAATTTTAGGAGATACTTTTTATTTTAGGGAATATTCCTTACATGTATGTAAATTTAGGGAATAATCCCCTACATCTAAGGGAATATTCCCGAAATTTTGAGGAATAGTTTCTGCATTTTAGGGAATATTCCCTATTTTTAGAGAATAGTCCCTACATTTTAGGGAATATTCCCTACATTTTAGGGAATATTCCCCGCCTTTTAGGAAATACTTCATATTTTAGGGAATATTCCTTACATGTATATAAATTTCGGGAATAAACCTCTATATTTCAGGGAATATTCCCTAAATGTTGAGGGAATATTCTATGAAATTTAGGGAATATTCCCTGAATTTTAAGAAATACTTCTTATTTTAGGGAATATTCCTTACATGTCTGTAAATTTCGGGAATAATCCTCTACATTTGAGGGAATACTGCCTACATGCGTGTAAATGTAGTGAATATTCCAAGAAATTTTAGGGAATATTCCCTACATTTAGAGAATATTCCCTACATTTTGGAGAATATTTCTCGCATTTAGGGAATATTCCTTACATGTATGTAAATTTAGGGAATAATCCTCTACATCTAAGGGAATATTCCCTAAATTTTGAGGAAGATTTTCTGCATTTTAGGGAATATTCCCTATTTGTAGAGAATATTTCCTACAATTTAGGGAATATTCCCTACATTTTATAGAATATTCCCTACATTTTAGGGAATATTCCCCGCCTTTTAGGAAATACTTCATATTTTAGGGAATATTCCTTACATGTATATAAATTTCGGGAATAAACCTCTACATTTCAGGGAATATTCCCTAAATTTTGAGGGAATATTCTATGAAATTTAGGGATTATTCCCTGAATTTTAAGAAATACTTCTTATTTTATGGAATATTCTTTACATGTCTGTAAATTACGGGAATAATCCTCTACATTTAAGGGAATACTGCCTACATGCGTGTAAATGTAGTGAATATTCCAATCAATTTTAGGGAATATTCCCTACATTTAGAGAATATTCCCTAAATTTTGGAGTATGTTTCCTACATTTAGGGAATATACTCCACATTTTCGGGAATATTCCTTGAATTGTAGGAAACATTTCTTATTTTAAATAATATTCCTTACATTTACATAAATTTCGGGAGTAATTCTCTACATGTTAGGGAATATTCCCTAAATTTTGAGGGAATATTCTCTGCATTTTAGGGAATATTCGCTACATTTTAGGGAATATTCGCTACATTTTAGGGAATATGCCCCTCCATTTTTGGAAATACTTCTTATTTTAGGGAATATTGTTTATATGTATGTATCTTTCGGGAATAATTCTCTACATTTTAGGGAATATTCCTTACATGTGTATAAATTTCGGGAATAAACCTCTACATTTCAGGGAATATTCCCTAAATTTGAGGGAATATTCTATGAAATTTAGGGAATTTTCCTGAATTTTAGGAAATACTTCTTATTTTAGGGAATATTCCTTACATGTCTGTAAATTTCGGGAATAAACGTCTACATTTCAGGGAATATTCCCTAAATTTTGAGGGAATATTCTAGGAAATTTAAGGAATATTCCCTGAATTTTAGGAAATACTTCTTATTTTAGGGAATATTCCTTACATGTCTGTAAATTTCGGGAATAATCCTCTACGTTTGAGGGAATACTGCCTACATGCGTGTACATCTTGTGTACTTAATTTGCTTAATAAATGAATATGAATGAATATGAATATGAAATGTAGTGAATATTCCAATAAATTTTAGGGAATATTCCCTACATTTAGAGAATATTCCCTAAATTTTGGAGAATATTTCCTACATTTAGGGAATATTCTCCACATTTTCGGGAATATTCCTTGAATTGTAGGAAACATTTATTATTTTAAATAATATTCCTTACATTTACATAAATTTCGGGAGTAATTCTCTACATGTTAGGGAATATTCCCTAAATTTTGAGGGAATATTCTCTGCATTTTAGGGAATATTCCCTACATTTTAAGGAATATTCGCTACATTTTAGGGAATATGCCCCCCATTTTTGGAAATACTTGTTATTTTAGGGAATATTGTTTATATGTATGTATTTTCGGGAATAATTCTCTACATTTTAGGGAATATTCCTTACATGTGTATAAATTTCGGGAATAAACCTCTACATTTCAGGGAATATTCCCTAAATTTGAGGGAATATTCTATGAAATTTAGGGAATTTTCCTGAATTTTAGGAAATACTTCTTATTTTAGGGAATATTCCTTACATGTCTGTAAATTTCGGGAATAAACGTCTACATTTCAGGGAATATTCCCTAAATTTTGAGGGAATATTCTAGGAAATTTAAGGAATATTCCCTGAATTTTAGGAAATACTTCTTATTTTAGGGAATATTCCTTACATGCCTGTAAATTTCGGGAATATTCCTCTACATTTGAGGGAATACTGCCTACATGCGTGTAAATGTAGTGAATATTCCAATAAATTTTAGGGAATATTCCCTATATTTAGAGAATATTCCCTAAATTTTGGAGTATATTTCCTACATTTAGGGAATATTCTCCACATTTTCGGGAATATTCCTTGAATTGCAGGAAATATTTCTTATTTTAAGGAATTTTCCTTACATTTACATAAATTTCGGGAGTAATTCTCTACATGTTAGTGAATATTCCCTAAATTTTGAGGGAATATTCTCTGCATTTTAGGGAATATTCCCTACATTTGAGGGAATATTTCCTCTATTGTAGAGAATATTCGCCACATTTTAGGGAATATGCCCCCATATTTGGAAATACTTCTTATTTTAGGGAATATTCCTTACATCTATATAAATTTCGGGAATAAACCTCTACATTACAGGGAATATTCCCTAAATTTTGAGGGAATATTCTATGAAATTTAGGGAATATTCCCTGAATTTTAGGAAATACTTCTTATTTTAGGCAGTATTCCTTACATGTCTGTAAATTTCGGGAATAATCCTCTACATTTGAGGGAATACTGCCTACATGCGTGTAAATGTAGTGAATATTCCAATAAATTTTAGGGAATATTCCCTACATTTAGAGAATATTCCCTATATAATGGAGAATATTTCTTACATTTATGGAATATTCTTTACATTTTCGGGAATGTTCCTTGAATTTTAGGAGATACTTTTTATTTTAGGGAATATTCCTTACATGTATGTAAATTTAGGGAATAATCCCCTACATCTAAGGGAATATTCCCGAAATTTTGAGGAATAGTTTCTGCATTTTAGGGAATATTCCCTATTTTTAGAGAATAGTTCCTACATTTTAGGGAATATTCCCTACATTTTAGGGAATATTCCCCGCCTTTTAGAAAATACTTCATATTTTAGGGAATATTCCTTACATGTATATAAATTTCGGGAATAAACCTCTATATTTCAGGGAATATTCCCTAAATGTTGAGGGAATATTCTATGAAATTTAGGGAATATTCCCTGAATTTTAAGAAATACTTCTTATTTTAGGGAATATTCCTTACATGTCTGTAAATTTCGGGAATAATCCTCTACATTTGAGGGAATACTGCCTACATGCGTGTAAATGTAGTGAATATTCCAAGAAATTTTAGGGAATATTCCCTACATTTTGAGAATATTCCCTACATTTTGGAGAATATTTCTCACATTTAGGGAATATTCTCTACATTTTCGGGAATATTCCTTGAGTTTTAGGAGATACTTTTTATTTTAGGGAATATTCCTTACATGTATGTAAATTTAGGGAATAATCCTCTACATCTAAGGGAATATTCCCTAAATTTTGAGGAAGATTTTCTGCATTTTAGGGAATATTCCCTATTTGTAGAGAATATTTCCTACAATTTAGGGAATATTCCCTACATTGTAGGGAATATTCCATACATTTTAGGGAATATTCCCCGCCTTTTAGGAAATACTTCATATTTTAGGGAATATTCCTTACATGTATATAAATTTCGGGAATAAACCTCTATATTTCAGGGAATATTCCCTAAATTTTTAGGGAATATTCTATGAAATTTAGGGAATATTCCCTGAATTTTAGGAAATACTTCTTATTTTAGGCAGTATTCCTTACATGTCTGTAAATTTCGGGAATAATCCTCTACATTTGAGGGAATACTGCCTACACGCGTGTAAATGTAGTGAATATTCCAATAAATTTTAGGGAATATTCCCTACATTTAGAGAATATTCCCTATATAATGGAGAATATTTCTTACATTTATGGAATATTCTTTACATTTTCGGGAATGTTCCTTGAATTTTAGGAGATACTTTTTATTTTAGGGAATATTCCTTACATGTATGTAAAATTAGGGAATAATCCCCTACATCTAAGGGAATATTCCCGAAATTTTGAGGAATAGTTTCTGCATTTTAGGGAATATTCCCTATTTTTAGAGAATAGTTCCTACATTTTAGGGAATATTCCCTACATTTTAGGGAATATTCCCCGCCTTTTAGGAAATACTTCATATTTTAGGGAATATTCCTTACATGTATATAAATTTCGGGAATACAACTCTATATTTCAGGGAATATTCCCTAAATGTTGAGGGAATATTCTATGAAATTTAGGGAATATTCCCTGAATTTTAAGAAATACTTCTTATTTTAGGGAATATTCCTTACATGTCTGTAAATTTCGGGAATAATCCTCTACATTTGAGGGAATACTGCCTACATGCGTGGAAATGTAGTGAATATTCCAAGAAATTTTAGGGAATATTCCCTACATTTTGAGAATATTCCCTACATTTTGGAGAATATTTCTCACATTTAGGGAATATTCTCTACATTTTCGGGAATATTCCTTGAGTTTTAGGAGATACTTTTTATTTTAGGGAATATTCCTTACATGTATGTAAATTTAGGGAATAATCCTCTACATCTAAGGGAATATTCCCTAAATTTTGAGGAAGATTTTCTGCATTTTAGGGAATATTCCCTATTTGTAGAGAATATTTCCTACAATTTAGGGAATATTCCCTACATTTTATAGAATATTCCCTACATTTTAGGGAATATTCCCCGCCTTTTAGGAAATACTTCATATTTTAGGGAATAT
Organism: Dioctria rufipes; assembly: GCA_963924295.1. Classification (NCBI taxonomy): domain Eukaryota; kingdom Metazoa; phylum Arthropoda; class Insecta; order Diptera; family Asilidae; genus Dioctria; species Dioctria rufipes. The sequence continues at coordinate 278,344,720 of OZ002740.1, read as the reverse complement.
TCCTTACATGTATATAAATTTCGGGAATAAACCTCTACATTTCAGGGAATATTCCCTAAATTTTGAGGGAATATTCTATGAAATTTAGGGAATATTCCCTGAATTTTAGAAAACACTTCTTATTTTAGGGAATATTCCTTACATGTCTGTAAATTTCGGGAATAAACCTCTACATTTCAGGGAATATTCCCTAAATTTTGAGGGAATATTCTATGAAATTTAGGGAATATTCCCTGAATTTTAGGAAATACTTCTTATTTTAGGGAATACTCCTTACATGTCTGTAAATTTCGGGAATAATCCTCTACATTACAGGGAATATTCCCTAAATTTTGAGGGAATAATCTATGAAATTTAGGGAATATTCCCTGAATTTTAGGAAATACTTCTTATTTTAGGCAGTATTCCTTACATGTCTGTAAATTTCGGGAATAATCCTCTACATTTGACGGAATACTGCCTACATGCGTGTAAATGTAGTGAATATTCCAATAAATTTTAGGGAATATTCCCTACATTTAGAAAATATTCCCTACATTTTGGAGAATATTTCTCACATTTAGGGAATATTCTCTACATTTTCGGGAATATTCCTTGAATTTTAGGAGATACTTTTTATTTTAGGGAATATTCCTTACATGTATGTAAATTTAGGGAATAATCCTCTACATCTAAGGGAATATTCCCTAAATTTTGAGAAAGATTTTCTGCATTTTAGGGAATATTCCCTATTTGTAGAGAATATTCCCTACAATTTAGGGAATATTCCCTACATTTTAGAGAATATTCCCTACATTTTAGGGAATATTCCCCGCCTTTTAGGAAATACTACATATTTTAGCATATTTTAGGGAATATTCCTTACATGTATATAAATTTCGGGAATAAACCTCTATATTTCAGGGAATATTCCCTAAATGTTGAGGGAATATTCTATGAAATTTAGGGAATATTCCCTGAATTTTAAGAAATACTTCTTATTTTAGGGAATATTCCTTACATGTCTGTAAATTTCGGGAATAATCCTCTACATTTGAGGGAATACTGCCTACATGCGTGTAAATGTAGTGAATATTCCAAGAAATTTTAGGGAATATTCCCTACATTTAGAGAATATTCCCTACATTTTGGAGAATATTTCTCACATTTAGGGAATATTCTCTACATTTTCGGGAATATTCCTTGAGTTTTAGGAGATACTTTTTATTTTAGGGAATACTCCTTACATGTATGTAAATTTAGGGAATAATCCTCTACATCTAAGGGAATATTCCCTAAATTTTGAGGAAGATTTTCTGCATTTTAGGGAATATTCCCTATTTGTAGAGAATATTTCCTACAATTTAGGGAATATTCCCTACATTTTAGGGAATATTCCCTACATTTTAGGGAATATTCCCCGCCTTTTAGGAAATACTTCATATTTTAGGGAATATTCCTTACATGTATATAAATTTCGGGAATAAACCTCTATATTTCAGGGAATATTCCCTAAATTTTTAGGGAATATTCTATGAAATTTAGGGAATATTCCCTGAATTTTAGGAAATACTTCTTATTTTAGGCAGTATTCCTTACATGTCTGTAAATTTCGGGAATAATCCTCTACATTTGAGGGAATACTGCCTACACGCGTGTAAATGTAGTGAATATTCCAATAAATTTTAGGGAACATTCCCTACATTTAGAGAATATTCCCTATATAATGGAGAATATTTCCTACATTTATGGAATATTCTTTACATTGTCGGGAATGTTCCTTGAATTTTAGGAGATACTTTTTATTTTAGGGAATATTCCTTACATGTATGTAAATTTAGGGAATAATCCCCTACATCTAAGGGAATATTCCCGAAATTTTGAGGAATAGTTTCTGCATTTTAGGGAATATTCCCTATTTTTAGAGAATAGTTCCTACATTTTAGGGAATATTCCCTACATTTTAGGGAATATTCCCCGCCTTTTAGGAAATACTTCATATTTTAGGGAATATTCCTTACATGTATATAAATTTCGGGAATAAACCTCTATATTTCAGGGAATATTCCCTAAATGTTGAGGGAATATTCTATGAAATTTAGGGAATATTCCCTGAATTTTAAGAAATACTTCTTATTTTAGGGAATATTCCTTACATGTCTGTAAATTTCGGGAATAATCCTCTACATTTGAGGGAATACTGCCTACATGCGTGTAAATGTAGTGAATATTCCAAGAAATTTTAGGGAATATTCCCTACATTTAGAGAATATTCCCTACATTTTGGAGAATATTTCTCGCATTTAGGGAATATTCCTTACATGTATGTAAATTTAGGGAATAATCCTCTACATCTAAGGGAATATTCCCTAAATTTTGAGGAAGATTTTCTGCATTTTAGGGAATATTCCCTATTTGTAGAGAATATTTCCTACAATTTAGGGAATATTCCCTACATTTTATAGAATATTCCCTACATTTTAGGGAATATTCCCCGCCTTTTAGGAAATACTTCATATTTTAGGGAATATTCCTTACATGTATATAAATTTCGGGAATAAACCTCTACATTTCAGGGAATATTCCCTAAATTTTGAGGGAATATTCTATGAAATTTAGGGAATATTCCCTGAATTTTAGAAAATACTTCTTATTTTAGGGAATATTCCTTACATGTCTGTAATTTTCGGGAATAAACCTCTACATTTCAGGGAATATTCCATAAATTTTGAGGGAATATTCTATGAAATTTAGGGAATATTCCCTGAATTTTAGGAAATACTTCTTATTTTAGGGAATACTCCTTACATGTCTGTAAATTTCGGGAATAATCCTCTACATTACAGGGAATATTCCCTAAATTTTGAGGGAATAATCTATGAAATTTAGGGAATATTCCCTGTATTTTAGGAATTACTTCTTATTTTAAGCAGTATTCCTTACATGTCTGTAAATTTCGGGAATAATCCTCTACATTTGAGGGAATACTGCCTACATGCGTGTAAATGTAGTGAATATTCCAATAAATTTTAGGGAATATTCCCTACATTTAGAGAATATTCCCTACATTTTGGAGAATATTTCTCACATTTAGGGAATATTCTCTACATTTTCGGGAATATTCCTTGAATTTTAGGAGATACTTTTTATTTTAGGGAATATTCCTTACATGTATGTAAATTTAGGGAATAATCCTCTACATCTAAGGGAATATTCCCTAAATTTTGAGGAAGATTTTCTGCATTTTAGGGAATATTCCCTGTTTGTAGAGAATATTCCCTACAATTTAGGGAATATTCCCCGCCTTTTATGAAATACTTCATATTTTAGGGAATATTCCTTACATGTATATAAATTTCGGGAATAAACCTCTACATTTCAGGGAATATTCCGTAAATTTTGAGGGAATATTCTATGAAATTTAGGGAATATTCCCTGAATTTTAGGAAATACTTGTTATTTTAGGGAATATTCCTTACATGTCTGTAAATTTCGGGAATAATCCTGTACATGTGAGGGAATACTGCCTACATGCGTGTAAATGTAGTGGATATTCCAATAAATTTTACGGAATATTCCCTACATTTAGAGAATATTCCCTAAATTTTGAAGAATATTTCCTACATTTAGGGAATATTCTCCACATTTTCGGGAATATTCCTTGAATTGTAGGAAATATTTCTTATTTTAAGGAATATTCCTTACATTTACATAAATTTCGGGAGTAATTCTCTACATGTTAGGGAATATTCCCTAAATTTTGAGGGAATATTTTCTGCATTTTAGGGAATATTCCCTACATTTTAGGGAATATTCGCTAGATTTTAGGGAATATGCCCCCCATTTTTGGAAATACTTCTTATTTTAGGGAATATTGTTTATATGTATGTATCTTTCGGGAATAATTCTCTACATTTTAGGGAATATTCCTTAAATTTTGATGGAATATTATCTGCATTTTAGGGAATATACCCTCCATTTTATATAATATTCCCCACATTTTAGGGAATATTCTATGAATTATAGGGAATATTCCCTGAATTTTAGGAAATTCTTCTTATTTTAGGGAGTATTCCTTACATATCTGTAAATTTCGGGAATAATCCTCTACATTTGAGGGAATACTGCCTACATGCGTGTAAATGTAGTGAATATTCCAAGAAATTTTAGGGAATATTCCCTACATTTAGAGAAAATTCCCTACATTTTGGAGAATATTTCTCACATTTAGGGAATATTCTCTACTTTTTCGGGAATATTCCTTGAATTTTAGGAGATACTTTTTATTTTAGGGAATATTCCTTACATGTATGTAAACTTAGGGAATAATCCTCTACATCTAAGGCAATATTCCCTAAATTTTGAGGAAGATTTTCTGCATTTTAGGGAATATTCTCTATTTGTAGAGAATATTTCCTACAACTTAGGGAATATTCCCTACATTTTAGAGAATATTCCCTACATTTTAGGGAATATTCCCCGCCTTTTAGGAAATACTTCATATTTTAGGGAATATTCCTTACATGTATATAAATTTGGGGAATAAACCTCTACATTTCAGGGAATATTCCCTAAATTTTGAGGGAATATTCTATGAAATTTAGGGAATATTCCCTGAATTTTAAGAAATACTTCTTATTTTAGGGAATATTCCTTACATGTCTGTAAATTTCGGGAATAATCCTCTACATTTGAGGGAATACTGCCTACATGCGTGTAAATGTAGTGAATATTCCAATAAATTTTAGGAAATATTCCCTATTTTTAGAGAATATTCCCTACATTTTGGAGTATTTTCTCACATTTAGGGAATATTCTCTACATTTTCGGGAATATTCCTTAAATTTTGATGGAATATTATCTGCATTTTAGGGAATATACCCTCCATTTTATATAATATTCCCCACATTTTAGGGAATATTCTATGAATTATAGGGAATATTCCCTGAATTTTAGGAAATTCTTCTTATTTTAGGGAGTATTCCTTACATATCTGTAAATTTCGGGAATAATCCTCTACATTTGAGGGAATACTGCCTACATGCGTGTAAATGTAGTGAATATTCCAAGAAATTTTAGGGAATATTCCCTACATTTAGAGAAAATTCCCTACATTTTGGAGAATATTTCTCACATTTAGGGAATATTCTCTACTTTTTCGGGAATATTCCTTGAATTTTAGGAGATACTTTTTATTTTAGGGAATATTCCTTACATGTATGTAAACTTAGGGAATAATCCTCTACATCTAAGGCAATATTCCCTAAATTTTGAGGAAGATTTTCTGCATTTTAGGGAATATTCTCTATTTGTAGAGAATATTTCCTACAACTTAGGGAATATTCCCTACATTTTAGAGAATATTCCCTACATTTTAGGGAATATTCCCCGCCTTTTAGGAAATACTTCATATTTTAGGGAATATTCCTTACATGTATATAAATTTGGGGAATAAACCTCTACATTTCAGGGAATATTCCCTAAATTTTGAGGGAATATTCTATGAAATTTAGGGAATATTCCCTGAATTTTAGAAAATACTTCTTATTTTAGGGAATATTCCTTACATGTCTGTAAATTTCGGGAATAAACCCTCTACATTTCATGGAATATTCGCTAAATTTTGAGGGAATATTCTATGAAATTTAGGGAATATTCCCTGAATTTTAGAAAATACTTGTTATTTTAGGGAATACTCCTTACATGTCTGTAAATTTCGGGAATAATCCTCTACATTACAGGGAATATTCCCTAAATTTTGAGGGAATATTCTATGAAATTTAGGGAATATTCCCTGAATTTTAGGAAATACTTCTTATTTTAGGCAGTATTCCTTACATGTCTGTAAATTTCGGGAATAATCCTCTACATTTGAGGGAATACTGCCTACATGCGTGTAAATGTAGTGAATATTCCAATAAATTTTAGGGAATATTCCCTATTTTTAGAGAATATTCCCTACATTTTGGAGTATTTTCTCACATTTAGGGAATATTCTCTACATTTTCGGGAATATTCCTTGAATTTTAGGAGATACTTTTTATTTTAGGGAATATTCCTTACATGTATGTAAATATAGGGAATAATCCTCTACATCTAAGGGAATATTCCCTAAATTTTGAGGAAGATTTTCTGCATTTTAGGGAATATTCCCTATTTGTAGAGAATATTCCCTACAATTTAGGGAATATTCCCTACATTTTAGAGAATATTCCCTACATTTTAGGGAATATTCCCCGCCTTTTAGGAAATACTTCATATTTTAGGGAATATTCCTTACATGTGTATAAATTTCGGGAATAAACCTCTGCATTTCAGGGAATATTCCCTAAATTTTGAGGGAATATTCTATGAAATTTAGGGAATATTCCCTGAATTTTAAGAAATACTTCTTATTTTAGGGAATATTCCTTACATGTCTGTAAATTTCGGGAATAATCCTCTACATTTGAGGGAATACTGCCTACATGCGTGTAAATGTAGTGAATATTCCAATAAATTTTAGGAAATATTCCCTACATTTAGAGAATATTCCCTACATTTTTGAGAATATTTCTCACATTTAGGGAATATTCTCGAAATTTTCGGGAACATTCCTTGAATTTTAGGAGATACTTTTTATTTTAGGGAATATTCCTTACATGTATGTAAATTTAAGGAATAATCCTCTACATCTAAGGGAATATTCCCTAAATTTTGAGGAAGATTTTCTGCATTTTAGGGAATATTCCCTATTTGTAGAGAATATTTCCGACAATTTCAGGAATATTCCCTACATTTTAGAGAATATTCCCTACATTTTTTAGGAAATACTTCATATTTTAGGGAATATTCCTTACATGTATATAAATTTCGGGAATAAACGTCTACATTTCAGGGAATATTCCCTAAATTTTGAGGGAATATTCTATGAATTTTAGGGAATATTCCCTGAATTTTAGGAAATTCTTCTTATTTTAGGGGGTATTATTTACATGTCTGTAAATTTCGGGAATAATCCTCTACATTTGAGGGAATACTGCCTACACGCGTGTAAATGTAGTGAATATTCCAATAAATTTTAGGGAATATTCCCTACATTTAGAGAATATTCCCTACATTATTGAGAATATTTCTTACATTTTGGGAATATTCTCTACATTTTCGGGAATGTTCCTTGAATTTTAGGAGATACTTTTTACTTTAGGGAATATTCCTTAGATGTATGTAAATTTTGGGAATAATCCTCTACATCTAAGGGAATATTCCCTAAATTTTGAGGAATATTTTCTGCATTTTAGGGAATATTCCCTATTTTTAGAGAATATTTCCTACATTTCAGGGAATATTACCTACATTTTAGGGAATATTCCCCGCCTTTTAGGAAATACTTCATATTTTAGGGAATATTCCTTACATGTGTATAAATTTCGGGAATAAACCTCTACATTTCAGGGAATATTCCCTAAATTTTGAGGGAATATTCTATGAAATTTAGGGAATATTCCCTGAATTTTAAGAAATACTTCTTATTTTAGGGAATATTCCTTACTGTCTGTAAATTTCGGGAATAATCCTCTACATTTGAGGGAATACTGCCTACATGCGTGTAAATGTAGTGAATATTCCAATAAATTTTAGGGAATATTCCCTACATTTAGAGAATATTCCCTAAATTTTGGAAAATATTTCCTACATTTAGGGAATATTCTCCACATTTTCGGGAATATTCCTTGAATTGTAGGAAATATTTCTTATTTTAAATAATATTCCTTACATTTACATAAATTTCGGGAGTAATTCTCTACATGTTAGGGAATATTCCCTAAAATTTGAGGGAATATTCTCTACATTTTAGGGAATATTCGCTACATTTTAGGGAATGTGCCCCCCATTTTTGGAAACACTTCTTATTTTAGGGAATATTGTTTATATGTATGTATCTTTCGGGAATAATTCTCTACATTTTAGGGAATATTCCTAAAATTTTGATCTGCATTTTAGGGAATATACCCTCTATTTTATATAATATTCCCCACATTTTAGGGAATATTCTATGAATTATAGGGAATATTCCCTGAATTTTAGGAAATTCTTTTTATTTTAGGGAGTATTCCTTACATGTCTGTAAATTTCGGGAATAATCCTCTACATTTCAGGGAATACTGCCTACACGCGTGTAAATGTAGTGAATATTCCAATAAATTTTAGGGAATATTCCCTACATTTATAGAATATTCCCTATATAATGGAGAATATTTCTTACATTTAGGGAATATTCTTTACATTTTCGGGAATGTTCCTTGAATTTTAGGAGATACTTTTTATTTTAGGGAATATTCCTTACACGTATTTAAATTTAGGGAATAATCCCCTACATCTAAAGGAATATTCCCGAAATTTTGAGGAATAGTTTCTGGATTTGAGGGAATATTCCCTATTTTTAGAGAATAGTTTCTGCATTTTAGGGAATATTCCCTACATTTTAGGGAATATTCCCCGCCTTTTAGGGAATATTCCTTACATGTATATAAATTTCGGGAATAAACCTCTATATTTCAGGGAATATTCCCTAAATGTTGAGGGAATATTCTATTAAATTTAGGGAATATTCCCTTATTTTAAGAAATACTTCTTATTTTAGGGAATATTCCTTACATGTCTGTAAATTTCGGGAATAATCCTCTACATTTGAGGGAATACTGCCTACATGCGTGTAAATGTAGTGAATATTCCAAGAAATTTTAGGGAATATTCCCTACATTAAGAGAATATTCCCTACATTTTGGAGAATATTTCTCACATTTAGGGAATATTCTCTACATTTTCGGGAATATTCCTTGAATTTTAGGAGATACTTTTTATTTTAGGGAATATTCCTTACATGTATGTAAATTTAGGGAATAATCCTCTACATCTAAGCGAATATTCCCTAAATTTTGAGGAAGATTTTCTGCATTTTAGGGAATATTCCCTATTTGTAGAGAATATTTCCTACAATTTAGGGAATATTCCCTACATTTTATAGAATATTCCCTACATTTTAGGGAATATTCCCCGCCTTTTAGGAAATACTTCATATTTTAGGGAATATTCCTTACATGTATATACATTTCGGGAATAAACCTCTACATTTCAGGGAATATTCCCTAAATTTTGAGGGAATATTCTATGAAATTTAGGGAATATTCCCTGAATTTTAGAAAATACTTCTTATTTTAGGCAGTATTCCTTACATGTCTGTAAATTTCGGGAATAATCCTCTACATTTGAGGGAATACTGCCTAAATGCGTGTAAATGTAGTGAATATTCCAATAAATTTTAGGGAATATTCCTTACATTTAGAGAATATTCCCTACATTTTGGAGAATATTTCTCACATTTAGGGAATATTCTCTACATTTTCGGGAATATTCCTTGAATTTTAGGAGATACTTTTTATTTTAGGGAATATTCCTTACATGTATGTAAATTAAGGGAATAATCCTCTACATCTAAGGGAATATTCCCTAAATTTTGAGGTAGATTTTCTGCATTTTAGGGAATATTCCCTATTTGTAGAGAATATTTCCTACAATTTAGGGAATATTCCCTACATTTTAGAGAATATTCCCTACATTTTAGGGAATATTCCCCGCCTTTTAGGAAAAACTTCATATTTTAGGGAATATTCCTTACATGTATATAAATTTCGGGAATAAACCTCTATATTTCAGGGAATATTTCCTAAATGTTGAGGGAATATTCTATGAAATTTAGGGAATATTCCCTGAATTTTAGGAAATACTTCTTATTTTAGGGAATATTCCTTACATGTCTGTAAATTTCGGGAATAATCCTCTACATTTGAGGGAATACTGCCTACATGCGTGTAAATGTAGTGAATATTCCAAGAAATTTTAGGGAATATTCCCTACATTTAGAGAATATTCCCTACATTTTGGAGAACATTTCTCACATTTAGGGAATATTCTCTAAATTTTCGGGAATATTCCTTGTATTTTAGGAGATACTTTTTATTTTAGGGAATATTCCTTACATGTATGTAAATTTAGGGAATAATCCTCTACATCTAAGGGAATATTCCTTAAATTTTGAGGAAGATTTTCTGCATTTTAGGGAATATTCCCTATTTGTAGAGAATATTTCCTACAAGATAGGGAATATTCCCTACATTTTAGAGAATATTCCCTACATTTTAGGGAATATTCCCCGCCTTTTAGGAAATACTTCATATTTTAGGGAATATTCCTTACATGTATATAAATTTCGGGAATAAACCTCTACATTTCAGGGAATATTCCCTAAATTTTGAGGGAATATTCTATGAAATTTAGGGAATATTCGCTGAATTTTAGGAAATACTTCTTATTTTAGGGAATATTCCTTACATGTCTGTAAATTTCGGGAATAATCCTCTACATTTGAGGGAATACTGCCTACATGCGCGTAAATATAGTGGATATTCCAATAAATTTTACGGAATATTCCCTACATTTAGAGAATGTTCCCTAAATTTTGGAGAATATTTCCTACATTTAGGGAATATTCTCCATATTTTCGGGAATATTCCTTGAATTGTAGGAAATATTTCTTATTTTAAGGAATTTTCTTTACATTTACATAAATTTCGGGAGTAATTCTCTACATGTTAGGGAATATTCCCTAAATATTGAGGGAATATTCTCTGCATTTAAGGGAATATTCCCTACATTTTAGGGAATATTTCCTCTATTGTAGAGAATATTCGCCACATTTTAGGGAATATGCCCCCATTTTTGGAAATACTTCTTATTTTAGGGAATATTCCTTACATGTATATAAATTTCGGGAATAAACCTCTACATTACAGGGAATATTCCCTAAATTTTGAGGGAATATTCTATGAAATTTAGGGAATATTCCCTGAATTTTAGGAAATACTTCTTATTTTAGGCAGTATTCCTTACATGTCTGTAAATTTCGGGTATAATCCTCTACATTTGAGGGAATACTGCCTACATGCGTGTAAATGTAGTGAATATTCCAATAAATTTTATGGAATATTCCCTAAATTTAGAGAATATTTCCTACATTTTGGAGAATATTACTCACATTTAGGGAATATTCTCTACATTTTCGGGAATATTCCTTGAATTTTAGGAGATCCTTTTTATTTTAGGGAATATTCCTTATATGTATGTAAATTTAGGGAATAATCCTCTACATCTAAGGGAATATTCCCTAAATTTTGAGGAAGATTTTCTGCATTTTAGGGAATATTCCCAATTTGTAGAGAATATGTCCTACAAGATAGGGAATATTCCCTACATTTTAGAGAATATTCCCTACATTTTAGGGAATATTCTCTGCCTTTCAGGAAATACTTCATATTTTAGGGAATATTCCTTACATGTATATAAATTTCGGGAATAAACCTCTACATTTCAGGGAATATTCCCTAAATTTTGAGGGAATATTCTATGAAATTTAGGGAATATTCGCTGAATTTTAGGAAATACTTCTTATTTTAGGGAATATTCCTTACATGTCTGTAAATTTCGGGAATAATCCTCTACATTTGAGGGAATACTGCCTACATGCGTGTAAATGTAGTGGATATTCCAATAAATTTTACGGAATATTCCCTACATTTAGAGAATATTCCCTAAATTTTGGAGAATATTTCCTACATTTAGGGAATATTCTCCACATTTTCGGGAATATTCCTAGAATTGTAGGAAATATTTCTTATTTTAACGAATTTTCCTTACATTTACATAAATTTCGGGAGTAATTCTCTACATGTTAGGGAATATCCCCTAAATTTTGAGGGAATATTCGCTGCATTTTAGGGTATATTCCCTACATTTTAGGCAATATTCACTAGATTTTAGAGGGAATATGCCCCCCATTTTTGGAAATACTTCTTATTTTAGGGAATATTGTTTATATGTATGCATCTTTCGGGAATAATTCTCTACATTTTAGGGAATATTCCTTAAATTTTGATGGAATGTTATCTGCATTTTAGGGAATATACCCTCTATTTTATATAATATTCCCCACATTTTAGGGAATATTCTATGAATTTTAGGGAATATTCCCTGAATTTTAGGAAATTCTTCTTATTTTAGGGAGTATTCCTTACATGTCTGTAAATTTCGGGAATAATCCTCTACATTTGAGGGAATACTGCCTACACGCGTGTAAATGTAGTGAATATTCCAATAAATTTTAGGGAATATTCCCTACATTTAGAGAATATTCCTTACATTATGGAGAATATTTCTTACATTTAGGGAATATTCTCTACATTTTCGGGAATGTTCCTTGAATTTTAGGAGATACTTTTTACTTTAGGGAATATTCCTTAGATGTATGTAAATTTAGGGAATAATCCTCTACATCTAAGGGAATATTCCCTAAATTTTGAGGAATATTTTCTGCATTTTAGGGAATATTCCCTATTTTTAGAGAATATTTCCTACATTTCAGGGAATATTACCTACATTTTAGGGAATATTCCCCGCCTTTTAGGAAATACTTCATATTTTAGGGAATATTCCTTACATGTGTCTAAATTTCGGGAATAAACATTTCAGGGAATATTCCCTAAATTTTGAGGGAATATTCTATGAAATTTAGGGAATATTCCCTGAATTTTAAGAAATACTTCTTATTTTAGGGAATATTACTTACATGTCTGTAAATTTCGGGAATAATCCTCTACATTTGAGGGAATACTGCCTACATGCGTGTAAATGTAGTGAACATTCCAAGAAATTTTAGGGAATATTCCCTGCATTTAGAGAATATTCCCTACATTTTGGAGAATATTTCTCACATTTAGGGAATATTCTCTAAATTTTCGGGAATATTCCTTGAATTTTAGGAGATACTTTTTATTTTAGGGAATATTCCTTACATGTATGTAAATTTAGGGAATAATCCTCTACATCTAAGGGAATATTCCCTAAATTTTGAGGAAGATTTTCTGCATTTTAGGGAATATTCCCTATTTGTAGAGAATATTTCCTACAATTTAGGGAATATTCCCTACATTTTAGAGAATATTCCCTACATTTTCGGGAATATTCCCCGCCTTTTAGGAAATACTTCATATTTTAGGGAATATTCCTTATATGTATATAAATTTCGGGAATAAACCTCTACATTTCAGGGAATATTCCCTAAATTATGAGGGAATATTCTATGAATTTTAGGTAATATTCCCTGAATTTTAGGAAATTCTTTTTATTTTAGGGAGTATTCTTTACATGTCTGTAAATTTCGGGAATAATCGTCTACATTTGAGGGAATACTGCCTACACGCGTGTAAATGTAGTGAATATTCCAATAAATTTTAGGGAATATTCCCTGCATTTAGAGAATATTCCCTACATTATTGAGAATATTTCTTACATTTAGGGAATATTCTCTATATTTTCGGGAATGTTCCTTGAATTTTAGGAGATACTTTTTATTTTAGGGAATATTCCTTAGATGTATGTAAATTTAGGGAATAACCCTCTACATCTAAGGGAATATTCTCTAAATTTTGAGGAATATTTTCTGCATTTTAGGGAATATTCCCTATTTTTAGAGAATATTTCCTACATTTCAGGGAATATTACCTACATTTTAGGGAATATTCCCCGCTTTTAGGAAATACTTCATATTTTAGGGAATATTCCTTACATGTGTATAAATTTCGGGAATAAACCTCTACATTTCAGGGAATCTTCCCTAAATTTTGAGGGAATATTCTATGAAATTTAGGGAATATTCCCTGAATTTTAAGAAATACTTCTTATTTTTGGGAATATTCCTTACATGTCTGTAAATTTCGGGAATAATCCTTTACATTTGCGGGAATACTGCCTACATGCGTGTAAATGTAGTGAATATTCCAATAAATTTTAGGGAATATTCCCTACATTTAGAGAATATTCCTTAAATTTTGGAGAATATTTCCTACATGTAGGGAATATTCTCCACATTTTCGGGAATATTCCTTGAATTGTAGGAAATATTTCTTATTTTAAATAATATTCCTTACATTTACATAAATTTCGGGAGTAATTCTCTACATGTTAGGGAATATTCCCTAAAATTTGAGGGAATATTCTCTACATTTTAGGGAATATTCCCTACATTTTAGGGAATATTCGCTACATTTTAGGGAATATGCCCCCCATTTTTGGAAACACTTCTTATTTTAGGGAATATTGTTTATATGTATGTATCTTTCGGGAATAATTCTCTACATTTTAGGGAATATTCCTTACATGTGTATAAATTTCGGGAATAAACCTCTACATTTCAGGGAATATTCCCTAAATTTTGAGGGAATATTCTATGAAATTTAGGGAATATTCCCTGAATTTTAGGAAATACTTCTTATTTTAGGGAATATTCCTTACATGTCTGTAAATTTCGGGAATAATCCTCTACATTTGAGGGAATACTGCCTACATGCGTGTAAATGTAGTGAATATTCCAATAAATTTTAGGGAATATTCCCTATATTTAGAGAATATTCCCTAAATTTTGGAGAATATTTCCTACATTTAGGGAATATTCTCCACATTTTCGGGAATATTCCTTGAATTGTAGGGAATATTCCCTAAATTTTGAGGGAATATTCTCTGCATTTTAGGGAATATTCCCTACATTTTAGGGAATATTTCCTCTATTGTAGAGAATATTCGCCACATTTTAGGGAATATGCCCCCATTTTTGGAAATACTTCTATTTGAGGGAATATTCCTTACATGTATATAAATTTCGGGAATAAACCTCTACATTACAGGGAATATTCCCTAAATTTTGAGGGAATATTCTATGAAATTTAGGGAATATTCCCTGAATTTTAGGAAATACTTCTTATTTTAGGCAGTATTCCTTACATGTCTGTAAATTTCGGGAATAATCCTCTACATTTGAGGGAATACTGCCTACATGCGTGTAAATGTAGTGAATATTCCAATAAATATTAGGGCATATTCCCTACATTTAGAGAATATTCCCTACATTTTGGAGAATATTTCTCACATTTAGGGAATATTCTCTACATTTTCGGGAATATTCCTTGAATTTTAGGAGATACTTTTTATTTTAGGGAATATTCCTTACATGTATGTAAATTTAGGGAATAATCCTCTACATCCAAGGGAATATTCCCTAAATTTTGAGGAAGATTTTCTGCATTTTAGGGAATATTCCCTACATTTTAGAGAATATTCCCTACATTTTAGGGAATATTCCCCGCCTTTCAGGAAAAACTTCATATTTTAGGGAATATTCCTTACATGTATATAAATTTCGGGAGTAAACCTCTATATTTCAGGGAATATTCCCTAAATGTTGAGGGAATATTCTATGAAATTTAGGGAATATTCATTGAATTTTAAGAAATACTTCTTATTTTAGGGAATATTCCTTACATGTCTGTAAATTTCGGGAATAATCCTCTACATTTGAGGGAATACTGCCTACATGCGTGTAAATGTAGTGAGTATTCCAAGAAATTTTAGGGAATATTCCCTACATTTAGAGAATATTCCCTACATTTTGGAGAACATTTCTCACATTTAGGGAATATTCTCTAAATTTTCGGGAATATTCTTTGTATTTTAGGAGATACTTTTTATTTTAGGGAATATTCCTTATATGTATGTAAATTTAGGGAATAATCCTCTACATCTAAGGGAATATTCCCTAAATTTTGAGGAAGATTTTCTGCATTTTAGGGAATATTCCCTATTTGTAGAGAATATTTCCTACATTTTAGGGAATATTTCCTCTATTGTAGAGAATATTCGCCACATTTTAGGGAATATGCCCCCATTTTTGGAAATACTTCTTATTTTAGGGAATATTCCTTACATGTATATAAATTTCGGGAATAAACCTCTACATTACAGGAAATATTCCCTAAATTTTGAGGGAATATTCTATGAAATTCAGGGAATATTCCCTGAATTTTAGGAAATACTTCTTATTTTAGGCAGCATTCCTTACATGTCTGTAAATTTCGGGAATAATCCTCTACAATTGAGGGAATACTGCCTACATGCGTGTAAATGTAGTGAATATTCCAATAAATTTTAGGGAATATTCCCTAAATTTAGAGAATATTCCCTACATTTTGGAGAATATTTCTCACATTTGGGGAATATTCTCTACATTTTCGGGAATATTCCTTGAATTTTAGGAGATCCTCTTTATTTTAGGGAATATTCCTTACATGTATGTAAATTTAGGGAATAATCCTCTACATCTAAGGGAATATTCCCTAAATTTTGAGGAAGATTTTCTGCATTTTAGGGAATATTCCCTAATTGTAGAGAATATTTCCTACAAGATAGGGAATATTCCCTACATTTTAGAGAATATTCCCTACATTTTAGGGAATATTCCCCGCCTTTTAGGAAATACTTCATATTTTAGGGAATATTCTTTACATGTATATAAATTTCGGGAATAAACCTCTACATTTCAGGGAATATTCCCTAAATTTTGAGGGAATATTCTATGAAATTTAGGGAATATTCGCTGAATTTTAGGAAATACTTCTTATTTCAGGGAATATTCCTTACATGTCTGTAAATTTCGGGAATAATCCTCTACATTTGAGGGAATACTGCCTACATGCGTGTAAATGTAGTGGATATTCCAATAAATTTTACGGAATATTCCCTACATTTAGAGAATATTCCCTAAATTTTGGAGAATATTCCTAGAATTGTAGGAAATATTTCTTATTTTAACGAATTTTCCTTACATTTACATAAATTTCGGGAGTAGTTCTCTACATGTTAGGGAATATCCCCTAAATTTTGAGGGAATATTCTCTGCATTTTAGGGAATATTCCCTACATTTTAGGGAATATTCGCTAGATTTTAGGGAATATGCCCCCCATTTTTGGAAATACTTCTTATTTTAGGGAATATTGTTTATATGTATGTATCTTTCGGGAATAATTCTCTACATTTGAGGGAATATTCCTTAAATTTTGATGGAATATTATCTGCATTTTAGGGAATATACCCTCTATTTTATATAATATTCCCCACATTTTAGGGAATATTCTATGAATTTTAGGGAATATTCCCTGAATTTTAGGAAATTCTTCTTATTTTAGGAAGTATTCCTTACATGTCTGTAAATTTCGGGAATAATCCTCTACTTTTGAGGGAATACTGCCTACATGCGTGTAAATGTAGTGAATATTTCAAGAAATTTTAGGGAATATTCCCTACATTTAGAGAATATTCCCTACATTTTGGAGAATATTTCTCACATTTAGGGAATATTCTCTAAATTTTCGGGAATATTCCTTGAATTTTAGGAGATACGTTTTATTTTAGGGAATATTCCTTACATGTATGTAAATTTAGGGAATAATCCTCTGCATCTAAGGGAATATTCCCTAAATTTTGAGGAATAGTTTCTGCATTTTAGGGAATATTCCCTATTTTTAGAGAATAGTTCCTACATTTTAGGGAATATTCCCCGCCTTTTAGGAAATACTTCATATTTTAGGGAATATTCCTTATATGTATATAAATTTCGGGAATAAACCTCTACATTTCAGGGAATATTCCCTAAATTATGAGGGAATATTCTATGAATTTTAGGGAATATTCCCTGAATTTTAGGAAAATCTTCTTATTTTAGGGAGTATTCTTTACATGTCTGTAAATTTCGGGAATAATCCTCTACATTTGAGGGAATACTGCCTACACGCGTGTAAATGTAGTGAATATTCCAATAAATTTTAGGGAATATTCCCTAAATTTAGAGAATATTCCCTACATTATTGAGAATATTTCTTACATTTAGGGAATATTCCCTATTTTTAGAGAATATTTCCTACATTTCAGGGAATATTCCCTACATTTTAGGGAATATTCCCCGCCTTTTAGGAAATACTTCATATTTTAGGGAATATTCCTTACATGTATATAAATTTCGGGAATAAACCTCTACATTTCAGGGAATATTCCCTAAATTTTGAGGGAATATTCTATGAAATTTAGGGAATATTCCCTGAATTTTAAGAAATACTTCTTATTTTAGGGAATATTCCTTACATGTCTGTAAATTTCGGGAATAATCCTCTACATTTGAGGGAATACTGCCTACATGCGTGTAAATGTAGTGAATATTCCAATAAATTTTAGGGAATATTCCCTACATTTAGAGAATATTCCCTAAATTTTGGAGAATATTTCCTACATTTAGGGAATATTCTCCACATTTTCGGGAATATTCCTTGAATTGTAGGAAATATTTCTTATTTTAAATAATATTCCTTACATTTACATAAATTTTGGGAGTAATTCTCTACATGTTAGGGAATATTCCCTAAAATTTGAGGGAATATTCTCTACATTTTAGGCAATATTCCCTACATTTTAGGGAACATTCGCTACATTTTAGGGAATATGCCCCCCATTTTTGGTAACACTTCTTATTTTAGGGAATATTGTTTTTATGTATGTATCTTTCGGGAAGAATTCTCTACATATTAGGGAATATTCCTTACATGTGTATAGATTTCGGGAATAAACCTCTACATTTCAGGGAATATTCCCTAAATTTTGAGGGAATATTCTATGAAATTTATGGAATTTTCCCTGTATTTTAGGAAATACTTCTTATTTTAGGGAATATTCCTTACATGTCTGTAAATTTCGGGAATAATCCTCTACATTTGAGGGAATACTGCCTACATGCGTGTAATTGTAGTGAATATTCCAATAAATTTTAGGGAATATTCCCTATATTTAGAGAATATTCCCTAAATTTTGGAGAATATTTCCTACATTTAGGGAATATTCTCCACATTTGTAGGAAATATTTCTTATTTTAAATAATATTCCTTACATTTTTATAAGTTTCGGGAGTAATTCTCTACATGTTAGGGAATATTCCCGAAATTTTTAGGGAATATTCTCTGCATTTTAGGGAATATTCCCTCTATTGTAGAGAATATTCCCTACATTTTAGGGAATATTCTCCCCATTTCTGGAAATACTTCTTATTTTAGGGAATATTCCTTACATTTTTGTAAATTTCTGGAGTAATCCTCTACATTTTAGGGAATATTTCCTAACTTTTGAGGGAATATTCTCTGCATTTTCGGAAATATTCCATCTATTTTAGAGAATATTCCCTACATTTTACGGAATATTTCCCGAATTTTAGGAGATACTCCTTATTTTAGGGAATATTCCTTACATGTATGTAAATTTCGGGAATATTCCTCTACATTTTAGGGAATATTGTCTACATACGTGTAAATGTAGTGAATATTCCAATAAATTTTAGGGGATATTCTCTATATTTTCGGGAATATTCCTTGCATTTTAGGAAATATTTTTTATTTTAGGGAATAATCTTGACATGTATATAAAATTCGGGAGTAATCCTCTACATTTTATGGAACATTCCCTAATCTTTGAGGGAATATTCTCTGCATTTTAGGGAAAATTTCCTACATTTTAGGGAATACTTCCCCTATTTTAAATAATATTCCCTATATGTTAGGGTATATTCCAAGCATTTTAGGAAAAAATTCCCTCAAAATTTAGGGAATATTCCTTACATGTAGATAAATTTCGGGAATAATCCTCCACATTTTAGGGAATATTGTCTACATGCGTGTAAATAATGTGAATATTCCAACAAATTTCAGGGGATATTTTAGGAATTATTTCTTATTTTAGGGAATAATCTTGACATGTATATAAATTCCCTATCCTTTCAGGGAATATTCTCTGCATTTTAGGGAATTATGCACACATTTTTGGTACATTCCCTCTATTTTAAATGTTCCCTACATTTCTGGGAATATTCTCTGCTTGTTATAGAATATTCCCTCTATTTTATGGTATATTCCGTATATTTTAGAGGATATTCCCCTCATTTTAGGAAATACTTCTTATTTTAGGGAATATTACTTACATGTATGTAAATTTCGGGAGTAATTCTCTACACTTCAGGGGATATTCCCTACATTTTGAGGAAATATTTTCTGGATTTTAGGGAATTTTCCCTCTATTTTAGAGCACATTCCCTATATTTTAGGGAATATTCCCCGCATTTTAAGAGATACTTCTTATTTTAGGGAATATTCCTTACATGTAAGTAAATTTCGCGAATAATCCTCTATATTTTATGGAATATTCCCTAAATTTTGAGGGAATATTCTCTGCTTTTTAGGGAATATGCCATATATTTTGGAGAATATTCCATACATTTTAGGGAACATTCCCCGCATCTTAGGAGATACTTCTTATTTTAAGGAATATTCCTTAGATGTATGTAAATTTCGGGAGTAATTCTCTAAATTGCAGGAAATATTCCCTAAACTTTGAGGAAATACTCTCTGCATTTTAGGGAATATTCCCTCTATTTTAGAGTATATTCCCTATATTTTCGGGAATAATCCCCGCATTTTAGGAGATACTTCTTATTTTAGGGAATATTCCTTACATGTATGTAAATTTCGGGAAGAATCCTCTACATCTAAGGGAATATTCCCTAAATTTTGAGGAATATTTTCTGCATTTTAGGGAATATTCCCTATTTTTAGAGAATATTCCCTACATTTTAGGGAATAATCCCCGCATTTTAGGAGATCCTTTTTAATTTAGGCAATATTCCTTACATGTTTGTCAATTTCGGGAATAATCCTCTACATGTAAGGGAATATTCCCTCAATTTTGAGGGAATTTTTTCTGCATTTTAGGGAATATTCCCTATTTGTAGCGAATATTTCCTACAATTTAGGGAATATTCCCTACATTTTAGAGAATATTCCCTACATTTTAGGGAATATTCCCCGCCTTTTAGGAAATACTTCATATTTTAGGGAATATTCCTTACATGTATATAAATTTCGGGAGTAAACCTCTATATTTCAGGGAATATTCCCTAAATTTTGAGGGAATATTCTATGAAATTTAGGGAATATTCCCTGAATTTTAAGAAATACTTCTTATTTTAGGGAATATCCTTACATGCCTGTAAATTTGGGAGTAATATTCCCTATATTTTAGGGAATATTCCCTACATTTTAGGGAATATTTCCCGAATTTTAGGAGATACTCCTTATTTTAGGGAATATTCCTTATATGCATGCAAATTTCGGGAATAAAACTCTGCATTTTAGAGCATAGTGTCTACATACGTGTTAATGTTGTGAATATTCCAGTAAATTTAAAGGGATATTCTCTACATTTTCGGGAATATTCCTTGCATTTTAGGAAATATTTCTTATTTTAGGGAATAATCTTGACATGTTTATAAATTTCGGGAGTAATGCTCTACATTTTAGGGAACATTCCCTAATCTTTGAGGGAATATTCTCTGCATTTTAGGGAAAATTCCCTACCTTTTCGGAATATTCCCCCTATTTTAAATAATATTCCTTAAATTGTAGGGAATATTCCAAGCATCTTAGGAAAGTATGCTTGGAAAGAAAAGGTCAGATGATTGCACCTCCTCCACGGTGGGTCATCTCAGTATCTTGGAGCAGGTTAACATTAACGACCTAGAAGCTCCAAAAGATACTATGGCCAGGAGACTCTCTTTTGAAAGAGGTTACAAGGTAACCATTAATGAAAGAAGCCAGATACTAGACAGAGGACTCCAGCTCCCGCAACGGGCCCAAGTCTGGTATACTGACGGATCCCGGAAGGACGGGAAAACAGGCGCAGGGGTGATTGGTCCATAAGTGGAACTATCCATTCTGCTTGGTGTCTCACCTTCCATTTTCCAGGTGGAAGTCTATGCTATAGAGGTTGGAGCTCAGGAAAGCCTAAATAAGTGCTATAAGAACTCCAACATCTACATCTGTTCAGACAGCCAAGCTGCGCTCCTAGCTCTTTCCTCTCAAGCCTTTGAGTCGAAATTAGTTTGGAGCTGCTACTCGAAACTCCAATTACTGTCTAGGGACAACCAAGTAACTTTGGTTTGGGTCCCTGGATACAAAGGAGTGGACGGTAATGAAAAAGCGGATGAACTGGCTAAAACCGGAGCTGATTGTACGTATATTGGTCCCTATCCGGCATTTGGCCTACCAAAAAGCCACTTTAGGGGGGAACTGCTTAAGTGGGAAAGCAGGCAACTGGATCTCCTTTGGCGTAGCGCGCCCGATATGAGGCAGGCGAAGAAATTCGTCAATCCTTCTCATTTCCTGTCGCGTCAATTTACTGGACTTAGCAGACAGTCGCTTAGACTATTTGCTAACGCACTTCCTGAAGAAGATAGGCAAATGCGACAGTGAACTGTGTCGACTGTGCGAAGAGGAAGATGAAACCTCGATGCACGTTATATACGAGTGCCCAGCACTTGCAGGTCTAAGGATGCAAATCACTGGAAGAGAACTTATCTCTCCAGATAATGTCTGCAATCTAACTCCGAAAGCAATAATCGAGCTCGTTAAAAGACTCGATTTTGCCTAATCACTATAGGGAAAGGCACAATAGATCAACTATGGTCGCGGTGTCCGCAAGGTCCTGGAGGCCTAGTCGCCCCTACTCTTAACATTAACATTAACTCAATACCTTTATCTTGGGTAGAGACTGAGATAAAAGTTGTTATTCTGGGTAGCGACTAGAATAACACAGACCAACTCAAACCTTTATCTTGAGTCTACACTGAGATAAAGATATTTATTCTGGGTACCGACTAGAATAAACACTACTAATACACTTTTAGTTTGGGTCTCGACTGAAGTAAAGTATCTTGTTCCGGAGAACGACTAGAACAAGATAATGACTAACTATTTAATTACCAACGCCATAAAGTCGATTCCATAGTTTATATTGGTAGTACATTTTTTTTTATTGATCATATACTATATTTTATACTGATTAGTATATTTATATATAGTATATATACATATATATATTGCCATTGTTCAAAGTTGACAGTATTGTGTTGAAATTGAAATTAGAAACATAAGTAAAAGTAGTGAGCAAGGGACTTATTAAATCAATTTACATAATTGTAGTTTAATACTTAATTGTCGTTATTCAAATAAAGTGTATCTAATATAAGTGAAAGTGAATTCTATTAAATTTAGTTTTAGTTGGAATTTTATGCAGAAGTTTAACGTATGTGTCCAATAAACCACTGACTTTAAAATATTCCCCGGCATTCTTAGTTACAGTCCACATCCTTATTTATATTTTTCTTGAGTGTTCTCATTGGGCAGAACATTCCCTAAATTTTGAGGGAATATTCTCTGCATTTTAGGCAATATTCCTCTATTTGCGAAAATATTCCTTACATTTTAGGGAATATTCTCCGCATTTTAGGAAATACCTCTTATTTTAGGGAATATTCCTTACATTTATGTAAATCTCGGGTGTAATCCTCTGCATTTTAGGGAATATTCCCTAACTTTTGAGGGAATATTCCCTGCATTTTCGGAAATATTCCCTCTATTTTAGAGAATATTCCCTACTCAGGAGAAATTCTATACATTTTAGGGAATATTTCCTAAATTTTGAGGGAATATTCACTACATCTGTGTATATGTAAGGCAAAATTCTCTACAGTTTAGGGAACATTCTCTGAATTTGAATAAATATTTCTTATTGTATGGAAAATTCCTTACATGTATGTAAAATCCGGGAATATTCCCTACATTTTATTGAATATTCCCAATATTTTAGGTAATATCACCTACATGTGTGTAAATGTAAGGAATATTTCCCAAAATTTTAGGGGATATTATCTGCATTTTAGGGAATATTCCCTACATTTTAGAGAATGCTCCCCACATACACGGGAATATTTCTTACAATTTAGGGAATACGCAAATGTAGGGAATAATCCCCCAAATTTAGGGAATTTTCCCAACATGTAGGTAAATTAAGGGAATATTCCTTAAAAGTTAGGTAAAATTCCTTACGTTTTAGGGAAATTTTCCTGCACGTTAGAAAATAATTCTTATTTTATGGAATATTTCCCACATGCATGTAAATGTAGTGAAGACTCCCCTATATGTTTTGGGTATTCTCTACATTTTAGGGAATATCCCCTGCATTTTAGAAAATAATTCTTACATTTTCGGGAATATTCCTTACATTTTAGGGAATATTCCCTATATTTTAGGAAATATTTCTTTTTCTCGTAATATGCCTTACAGTATGTAAATTAAGGTAATATTTTCTACATTTGAGGGAATATTGCCTACATGTTTGTAAGTGTTAGTGTACTAAATTTTAGGGGATATGCTCCACATTTTAGGTAAAATCGCCTACAATTTAAAGAATATTTCCTACATTTTCGGCAATATTCTTCAGATTTTAATGAATATTCCCAACAGATTTGGAAATATTTCATATTTTCGGGAATATTCCTTACAGTATGTTAATGAAGGGAATAGTATCTACATTTTAGCGAATATTGCCTACATGCGTTCAATATAGTTAATATTCCAATAAATTTTACATTTTAGAGAATATTCCTTACATTTAGGGAATATCCTCTACATTTTCGGGAATATTCCTTGAGTTTTCGGAAATTTTCCTTATTTTAGGGAATAATCTTCACATGTATATACATTTTGGAAGTAATACTCTACATTTTAGGCAATATTCCCTAAACTTTTAGGGAATATTCCACGCATTTTAGGATATATTTCTCATTTTGGGGAATAATGCTGACATGTATATAAATCTCGGGAGTAATCCTCTACATTTCAGGGAATATTCCCTCTATTTTATATAATATTCCCTATATTTTAGAGATTATTACCGACATCTTAGGGAATATTCCCTAGATTTTAGGGAATATTCCTCGCATTTTATAAATGTTTCTTATTTTATGGAATATTGCTTACATGTATGTACATTTCGGGAGTAATACTCTACATTTTAGGGAATATTCCCTAAATTTCGAGGAAATATTCTCTGAATTTTAGGAAATATTCCCTCTATTTTATATAATATTCCCTACACTTTAGGGAATATTCCCCGCATTTTAGGAGATACCTTTTATTTTAGCGAGTATTCCTTACATGTATGTAAATTTCGAGAATAATCCTCTTCATTTTAGGGAATATTGCCTACATACATGTAAATGTATTGAATATTCCAATAAAATTTAGGGGATACTCCCTGAATTTTAGGGAATATTCCTTACATTTTATGAAATATTTTTTATTTTAGGGTATATTTCTTACTCGTAGGTAAATTTTGGGAATAATCCCCTACAATGTAGGGAATATTCCCTAAATTTATGTAAATGTGGGGAATATTGCCCTAAATTTTACGCAATATACCGCAAATTTTGAGAGAAAATTTGCTAAATTTTAGGGAATATTCTCTGCATTTGGAGAATATTCCCTACATTTTGGAGAATATTCCTTACATTTGTGTAATATTCTGTACATTTTCTGGAATATTCTTTACATTTTAGAATATATTTGTTATTTTAGGGTATAATTCTGAGATGTATGTATATAAATTTCTGGAATAATGCTCTACAATTTAGGGAATATTCCCTAAATTTTGAGGGAATATCCTCTTCATTTTAGGGTTCTATTTTAGAGAATATTCCCTACATTTTAGGTTATATTCCCTGCATTTTAGGAAATACTTCTTATTTTAGGAAATATTCCTTACATATATGTAAATTTCGGGAGTAATCCTGTACATTTTATAGAATATTCCCTACATTTTCGGGAATATTCCTCTCATTTTAGGTAATTAATAAATGTACGGATTAGTGCTTTAAATTTTAGGGAATATTCCCTAAATTTTAGGGGATATTTTCTACAAGTTAGAGAATATTCTCTACATTTTAGGAAATATTACCTATATGCGTGTAAATGTAGTGAATATTCCAATAAATTTTAGGGTATATTATCTACATTTTAGGGAAGACTCCCTATATTTTAGGAAATATTTCTTATTTTGTGGAATATTCCTTACATGTATGTGAATTTCGGGAATAATCCTCTACATGTTAGGGAGTACTCCCTAAATTTTTAGGGACTATTCTCTGCATTTTAGGGAATATTCCCTATATTTTAGGGAATGTTCCTTATATTTTGGGGATAGTCCCTACATTTTCCGGAATATTCTCTACACGTACATAAATGTAGTGAATATTCCCCTAAATGTTAGGGAATTTCTCTGCATTTTAGGGAATATTCCTTACATTTTAGGGAATATGCTCTACTATTTCGGGAATATTTCTTAAATTTTAGGGAATATTCTCTGCATTTTAGGAAATGTTTTTTACTTTAAGGATTATTACATGTATTTATGCAAATGTAAGGAATAATTCTCTAAATTCTAGGGAATATTCTCTAAGTTTTCGGAAGTACTCGTATTCTTCACATTTTAGGCAATACATAGGGAATGTTTCCTTAATTTTGAGGGAATATTCTGTACATTTTGTGGAAAGTTTAGGCAATATACATACACGACATTTACACACATGTGCACGATATTCCCTACCGTGAAGAATATATTCCCTAAAATTTAGAGGAAAATTTCTTACATTTACATACATGTAGGGAATATTCCCTATAATGTAGGGAGTATTCCCTAAAATGTAGGAAGTGTTCCCTAAAATATTGAGCATTACTCCCTTCATTTACATACTGTAAGAAATATAACCGAAAATAAGAAATATTTGCTAAATATGTGGAATAATCCCTAAAATGTAAGGAATATGTAGGGAGTATTCTCTAATATATAGGAAATATTCCCTAAAATTTGGAGAATACTCCCTAAAATTTATAGGATGATTCCCTACATTTACATACAAGTAAGGAATATATCCAAAAATTTGGAAATATTTCCTAAAATATAGGGCAAATTCCCTAAATTTTAAGGAATATTTCTGAAAATGTAGGGAATATTCTCAAAAATGTAGGGAATATTCCCTAAAATTTGTGGAATATTCCGTTAAATTTATGGGATTATTCCTTACATTTACAAATATGTAATGAATATTCCCTAAAATAAGATATGTTTTATAATATGTAGTGAATATTCCCTAAAATGTAGGTAATATTCCCTAAAATGTAGGGAATATTCCTTAAAATATAGTATTATTCCCAAACATATAGGGAATAATCCCTAAAATTTAGGGAATTATTCCTTACATGTACAGAAATATACCTAAATTGTAGGGAATATTCCCTAAAATTTAAGGAATATTCCCGAAAATGTGGGGAATATTCATTAAAATGTAGGGAATATTCCATATAATGTAGAAAATATCCCCTGACCTTTAGGGGAATATTTCCTGCATTTACATACATGTGTGGAATATTTCCTAAAATATAGGGATTATTCCTTTCATTTACATACTGTAAGGCATATTCCCGAAAATAAGAAATATTTCCTAAAATGTAGGGAATATTCCCTAGAATGTAAGGAATATTCCCTAAAATTTACGGCATATTCTCTAAAATTTAAGGGATATTCCCTAAAATATAGAGAATATCTCCTAAAATTTAGGGAATATTCCCACAAATGTAAGAAGGTTTCCATAAAATAAATATTTCCTAAAAGGTAGGGAATATTTCCTAAAATGTAGAGAATATTCCCTAAAAGTGAGAGGAATGTTCCATACAATTAATACATATAAGGAATATTCCCTACCATATTGGGAATATCCCCTAAAATTTGGAGAATAATCTCTAAAATTTAGGGGAGTATTCCCTAAACTTACTTCCATGTAGGGAATGTTCCCTAAATGTAGAGAATATTCCCTAAAATGTAGAAAATATTTCTCAAAATTCAGATAATATTCCTTAAAATATTAAATATTTCCTAAATTGTAAGGAAGATTTTCGAAAATGCTGGGAATATTCTCTAAAATCTAGGGAATATTCCATAATATGAAGAAAATATCCCCTAAACTTTACGGGAATATTCCTTACATTTACAGACATGTAGGGAATATTCCCTAAAATATGGAGAATATTTCCTAAAATATAGGGCATTATTCCCTTTATTTACATACTCTAAGGAATAATCCCGGTAATAAGAAATATTTCCTAAGATTTAGGGAATATTCCCTAAAATGTAAGGAATATTGGCGAAAATGTAGGGAATATTCTCTAAAATGTAGGAGATATTCTCTAAAATGTAGAGAGCATACCCAAACATTTAGAGGAATATTTACTACTTTTACCTACATGTAGGCAATATTCCACAAAATGTGAAGGATTCTTCATTTACATAACGTAAAAAATATTCCCGCAAATAAGAAATATTTTAATGGGTATTTCATAATATGTAGAGAATATTCCCTAAAATTGAGCGAATAATCCCTAAAATTTAAAAGGTAAGGAATATTCCTTAAAATGTTGAAAAAATTTCATAAAATGTAGGAAATATTTATTAAAATGTGGAGAATATTCCCTTAAATAGGTACATACATACAAGGAATATTCACTACCATTTCGGTAATATTTCCTGAAAGAAGGAACTTTTCTTATAATGTAGGGAATTTTCCCTAAAATGTAGAGAATATTTTTTATATTATTTTTAAGGGGATGTTCCCTAAAAATTAGAGGAGATTCCCTACATTTACACACATGTAAGGAAATTCCCTACATTTTATGATATATTCATTATTTTAGGAAATATTCCTTATGTATTAGGGAATGTTCCCTAAATTTTAAGGAATATTTCCCACTTTAAAATGTAGGGAATATTCCCTACATGCATGTAAATGCGGTAAATATTCCCTTAAATTTTTGTGAAGATATTCTTCATTTTAGGGAGTACTCGCTACACTTTGGGAAATATTCCACATTCATGTAAATGTGGGGAATATTCCCCTAAATTTTTGTGAATATTCTCTACATTTTAGGGAATACTCTGTACACTTTGAGGAATATTTCCTACATGCATGTAAATGTCGGGAATATTCCCATTGAATTTAGGGAATATTCTCTACATTTTTTACTGTGCAGATTGGTGTTCATCGCGAAGTTTGAGACCATTCTTCTCGCAAAAGCAAAAAAGAAGATACGTTTTCGGGATCTATGTAGGTGGACTGTGTAGAATTTATGATCTTTCGTATGCTTCATGAATTTTGCCTGGATTTGTGTGCAACACGCTGTTTCAGGCGGTTTTCACGTAAAAGCAGAAAAAATCATTTTCGGGATCTAGGCTTTATGAATTTTGTCTGGATTCTAGTTCATCGCACTGTCTGAGGGCGTTTAAAAGATTATAATATTACAGTCGAGATAAATAGAGGCGTGATAAGGCATTACCTATGTTCATAAAGTGCATACTTACCAGATTTCAGGGTTATTAACTAAAACATATAAAAACAGCCATTTTTGTTTTATATACTATAGAAACATAATACGCAATTAAAAATAAGGGTTCACTTTGCAGGGGGAGGAGCACTATAATTTTTACGGAATTGAATGGCACCGTCGAAAATATTATATATTTATTTAAAAAAAAAAGACAATTTCTACCACCCATAGTTATCGAAATATTCCAGGTGGTAATTTTAAGTGGGGTCCCTTTAGAAATGCTTTGTAATACTGAAGTCGAAATATGCTATTTTTAGAAAGAAGAAAAATGAAAAATCTAATTTATCGAATTTATTTGAAAAATTGAATATTTGAAGAAAATTGTGTATAAAGCATATTTCCGAACTCATCGTTGGTTTGTATACCTTAAGACTTTTTAAAAGATGTATTCCTCACAAATCAGTGGCCACATTTCATCTCCGATGACTAACGAAATTCATACAATCCTTTAGAACCGCTTTATATTTATACTTTTGTGATGTAATCTAAACTAGCGTACTACTTGCTATACTAAAGCTTTAGAACAGATGAATTTTTGAATTTTTGTACTACAAGCCAACCCGTTAATGTAACTTCCTATTTAACAAATTTATTATGAATAATCTGGCTTTATACTGACATAAATTCTTTGGCATTCAACTTTAGGCGTAATCCGATTAAATGCATGGCTATGATAAATTTACATTTTTCTTTGTTTATTTTGGTTTTCTGAAGGCCGAGGGTACATATGTATACCCGGTTATTAATTAGCAGCGTGTTCCGGGAAGGGAAGTAGAGTAATGAAAATAAGGCAAGAACCATTCGGAGCTGGTAAAACTCATAGTCTGTCACTTTTATCAATATAGTGAATTGGACCCACAACAATTAGGTAATGTCTAATTGGCACTAATTAGCAGTTACATGTGCATTTTATAAAGAAAAATATTTTTATCCAGAATTGCACGTGCGATGATTTCAAATTTTTGTAGTTGCAGTTTTACCAATTTGATCATAACTACCTAATTCAAATCGTAATTTAACTTTACTTATGATAATTACTGTATATTTAAACTCTGAGTAGTCACACTTGACCAATGGTGATTTGTTTTTTGAAAACTAGTTATTTTGTATAGTTCAGGCACCTATCATCTATCTTTGCACCGCCCGTTATAATGATAAGTGCAGTAATGCAATATGTATATGCGTAATTAGGGATCACCGTTTGATCCCATAGGAGATGATATAGTTCAAATGAAAGTTAATTATCTTTTGTTTTGGGGACCATGCAAACTTTCGGTTTGAAAGTTAAAATTGCAAAACCTTTCGAATTGGTCATATACTATAAATATGTTCTGTGATTTCTAAACTTGGTTATTCAATATTAATCAACTTACACCACGCAGGGATAAGGATACGCTATTGTGAAGAAAACGGTATACTTTTTATTTACTGGCACATCAACCACGGGATAAAAAAAGTAAAAAAAAATGAAACTATAAATATTAAAGGCTTAAAAAATGCTTAGCTCGGTGCAATCCACTTTCCCTGTTTGAAAGAAACTCTTGTTTGACATAAAAAATTGCTCTTTCCAATATTTGTTCTCGTTCCTCTTTTTTTACATACCTAGATGAAATCTATAAGTGTGTTATTCCATTTATTATGCGTAGAAATAATTATGGTGGAGCATAATGGATTGCAAATCCACACATAATATTAAAAGTTATTTTGATTTCCGTCCGTCTGTCTGTCTGTCTTCACGATAACGCGAGAATGCGTTCACTTAGAGTGCTGAAATTTTGCACAAGGGCTTTTTAAAGTAAATTTATGTTCGAAAATGGAATCGATCGGGCAACTCTTTCGTATAGTGCCAAGATGCCAATGTTATTTCTTAAAAAAAAATGCTAATTAGCTCGAATGCTCTGTTGCCGGACCGGGTGAATCAGTAACTCTACCCTTTTCATCACACTCGAACTAGCCGCGTACCAGGAGGTAGCAGTGTATTACTAACCACATTCATGCAAAGAAGAGCACAGGGTTTACGCACTCTCATTCATATATCATTCATTCTGTTAGGACTTGAGGTTTTCCTCACTAGAGCTATTGTTAGTATTGCTAAACTATTTTTATTTTGCATATAATTTCTAATTTTTCATGCTTCAAAACTACATTCGGCCATCCGACGTATCATCGACCTTGATGCTAATTCTACCTAAGTAATCCGTTCCTATTTGCATGCCTTCCAGTAAACCTATTCCATTCAGTCATCCATTCATAGCTTGTTCCATTTATCTCAGATGTACATCACGAGAAGCTCCCGGATCTCAGCCGGCAGGGTCAGGATACACCCTAAATCAATTTATCTTACACAGGTATTCATCACAAGAAATTCCTGGATCTTAAACAGCAGGGTCTGGATGCAAACTAAATCAATTTATCTATCACAGGCGTGCATCACAAGAAACTCCTGGGATTTTAACCAGTAGTATCCGGATACACCTTAAAAGTTGACTAACAACTTCTTAGTATCAGTTTTAGTTAGATTTGGTATACACTATTGGATCATAACCAATAGCGCGTCTGTTGTAAACTTTCAGGATGAGTAGCAGACGAGGCTCGTATTCAACTATGAATTTGTGAATGTAATTAAACATATTCTACTAAACTACAAAATAAAG
Organism: Dioctria rufipes; assembly: GCA_963924295.1. Lineage (NCBI taxonomy): Eukaryota > Metazoa > Arthropoda > Insecta > Diptera > Asilidae > Dioctria > Dioctria rufipes. The sequence continues at coordinate 278,312,801 of OZ002740.1, read as the reverse complement.
AAATATTCGATAATTTTAAGAATATTTATTGATTTTAATTTTCAGTTTCATTTTCTTTGTACACTGCAGTTTCTTATTCGTCTGAGCTTATTTCTTTAAGAGCGATGCCATCGAATTCGCACCAGGGTTTTGGGCTTATCTGCGGCATAAGTGCATTAGAATGATTTCCTGGTGACTCTCGTCGTATCCGTATCAATAATCTTATATCTGTCGTTAGGGAATAACCTTGCAATCTGGTAAGGACGTGGGAGCAACTTTCGATATTATCCCGTGAATAAAAGCAGAACGAGATCTCCTTTCCTATATTTTGGAGGTTTCCGATGACGTTCATTGTGCTTATCCGCGTTTTTAGATTGGAATTCTGTCTCTCGCTCTGACGCCTTCCTTCTTATTTCTTCAATTGGTTCTACTATCACATCTTCATCCAGTTCTTGGAGAGCTAAAGCCAATTTGCTTCCGATTATATATCTGAGCTTATAAGCAAAACGAAGTTCATATTGCCTTCTACCTGTAACACGATGCTGCAGGTTCTTCATTCCCCGTTGGAGGGTAGTAATGTGCGTATTCTAGTCCTTACCACTAGTGTCGGCTGTCACGGTGGATAATGCCGAGTTTATCGTGCGAAAGCACCGCTCTATTTGTCCATTGGCTCTCGGAGTTGGAACTATTACTGCGATCTGGACAATACTGTTTTCCGTACAGAAAGTTGAGAGAGTTGAACGTAGATCCCCGATCACTAATAATTCGTGCTGGCATTCCAAAAATCTGTCATATATCCGCCATCATTTTGATTACGCTTTGGAACTGGTATTTCTAGCTGGTCATTGAATAATATACTTCGTAAAGGCGTCAACTACACAAAATAAATAATAATTTTATTACTTGCTGCAAGTGAAATGGAACACAGACTTTCTCAATGGGATGTATGTGAAATCTTGATTCGTCTTTTCCTCTTTTGTTGTACAAACACTCGAGGCAACTATTTATATATTTTTGTACAGTTTTCCTCATTCGCGGGAACCAATAGTTTTGCTTCAGGTATATAATTGTTCGTTCCGATCTTCCATGTCCGAAATCTACATGAGCTGTTTTTATAATGCGCCAACGTAATCCTTTTGGAACGTAGAATCTCGGTCCGTCTTCAGTTCGTCGATAGATACGCCCACGTTTGAGCGTGAATTGGTTTGCGAAGTTCTCTTTGTCTTTAGTTGAAATGATGTTTCTTTCGAGAATATTCCGAATTTCAAGAAGTTCAAGGTCCTTTGTTTGGATAGTCGAGATCCAGTCATCGTCGTAGATTCCTGTGGCCATCATTCCTTGCCCTACTACTTCACAATCCTTTGGTTCCCCTATTGGTTAACGACTATGGGCGTAGGCGTGTGCCATTTGACGTCCAGCTTTGTAGACAAGGCCAAAATTATGTTCTTGGATCTTCAGGCACCAACTGGCTAGTTTTGGTATAAGATTTCTTTTGGTATGACTGAGCTTCAGTGAATTACAATCCGTGACAATGATAAACTTCTTATTAATTAAATAATATTTAAACCGCTCGAGTTCTTCAAAAACCGCCTGAGCTTCTAACACATAGCTATACCATTTTGATTTTTGTTCAGCAAGCGCGGCTGAAATACGCTACGGGGTTTTTACTGTTGTTCGTTCATTCAAATCTCGCATGTTTCCATAACAATCTGTTTAATGACGTCGCTATTCGGGCATACTCCGGAACGAATCGCCGGAAATATCCAGAAAGTCCTAAAAACTGTCTAACTTCCTTAAGCGTATTTGGGGTGGGAAGGTCTCTAACAGCTTTTAATTTATCATGTCCTGGTCTAATGCTGTCTTATGAAATCTCATGACCAAGGTAGTTTATAGCTGATGAGAAAAATGTACATTTTTTAAAATCTAATGTCAAGCCTGCCTGAAGTAGTAGGGTTGCCATAGAAAAATTTGGGCTTTCACTATATATTGGAACACTGCCTGAGAGCGCGTCGACATGAAGAGCTAACATTTTGTGCACGCCGTTTTTATAAAAGTTGCAAATATAGGTTCAAAAATGGATACAATGGGCATTTTCGTCGTGTTGCCATACAAAGCTCTGGATTTTGTCTATATATTTATATATACTGCATGAGAACTCTTCGACTTTGAAAGCTGAAATTTTTTGCACAACGTTTTCATAAAAAGAGTAAAGAAAATTTGAAAAAAGTTCTGAATCGCGCAACGCCTTCTTGATGTTACCATACAAAACTTTTGGTTTTCACACTTTTTTTAACTTCTATTTTCATCTAGAGTATAATATTATTGGTCTTAGACTATTTATAACTTTTTCTCTTGTTTACTATATACTTGGATATTAGTAAATTTGCACATACGAAATTACGTACGCCAAAGGACGCCTCTTTGTTGAAAGCGAAGGTAGCACTGCTTCTATTGATAACATTAAAAAGAGTTTGCGTTAAAATATTCTCAGATTTTAATATTCTGACAAAAAGAGAAATTGTATAAAATTCAAGAATTTGTCCTCTACTGGCAACACTAGATACAAGCGGAAACTTTTTGTATGAAACGCCCCATTTTATGTCCCAAATTATAAACTACCTATCAAAGTCTTTATACTGCTGCTATATTGACGCTGAACAAAATCTAGAGTTTTCCCCATCCACCACCATACCGCCCAACTCCACATTTAAGCTAACCCAGGGGTTACACGAGATAGTATAGCTTGCATGCAACTTGCATTGTCATACTTCTTGCACATGTAATCCCTACTGACAAGTACGCAGCTCAGCTTTCATCGAGCTTGCATGATGAAAAATTATGTTAGCTGAGGTGATTTGATATTATACAGTTTTCAAGATGGCGGAAAAGAAATGTTTGAGAGAAATTGATAAATTTATATGGGGAAAATGAGATTTTCTGGGATCATTTGCATTAAAAGATCTAATGCAGCATCACCTTCCTCTTCCTTTTTATATCCTAGATGAAACCTATATACTAAGTTTGTCATTCCATTTGTAACACGTCGAAATAATGATGGTAGAGCAAAATAGATTGAACATCCACGCATAATACTAAAAGTTATTTTGATTTTTGCATGGCTGTCCGTCTGTCCGTCCGTCTGTGCGCACGATAACTCGAGAACGCGTATACTTAGAGAGCACGGACTTTAAAAAAAAAGTAAAATTAAGTTAGAAAATGAGACAAATCGGGCAACTCCTTCGTGGGGTTGCCATACAAAACTTTTGTTTTCCACTATATATATGGACACTGCATGAAAACGCATCGACATAGAGAGCTGAAATTTGGTACATGGTATTTTCATAATAATAGCACTTCAAATTTCAAAAATGAACTAAAGCGGGCAACCACTTCTTGGTGTTGCCATATAAAAATTTAGGTTTTTACATATACTGTGAAAACGATCAATCTTTGACATTTTTTATTGTACTAAGCACTTTCAGAATACGAAATCTTAAGAAATTACTTATAATCATTTTTTCCGTCCGACGAACCGTTTTAGAAATATATGCGAAAACAAACTTGCACAGAAGGGTGACAATACGAAAGTTCATACGGGCATTCATCTAGGGTATCATAAGAATTGGTCTTAGACCAATTCTAGCTTTTTTACTTGTTTCTTCTGGTTTTCCAAATCTGCTTGTTCATTTATTGCTAAAATTTCCGACTACATATATAAGACTTTACGTCTCAATGAAATTTTTGAAATAAACTTGCATGGAACATGATGATAAGATATCAAGCCAACTGCCTTTTGCTGTCAAATTTAAAATCACGTTGGAAGAGATGCTTGCATGTAAGCTATAATCCAGTGGTTGGATGGATTTGCGTTCGACTCAAACGTCCTCTAGCACAGTCACATGCCAGAGGTGTTGAAAAATTTTCCGCGTCTATACTATCGAATACCACGTCTAAACTCCGATTCGGTTCGCCCAGAAAAATTCATATAATCGAGCGGTTTGAATGGCAGAGCTTTCATCTCAAACATACTATAGCACATTCACTCCACAAAGAGGCAGACATTTTAGCAACGGCATTCCAACAATAAAGTCAACGAAAAGATTTAAGTACAATTGCGTGGTATAGGCTTATAATGGTGTTCGTTTATCTTTAATTGTGAGAAGACAATTTTGGTTGACGATTTTGTCTGGCGAACGAGTGGGATGGACTGAATATGCATGGTAACCCAGTTGCATTTTTGATGTATAATAGTGCCCTATGTCATACCTTCTAAGAGAGCCTAAGGTAGTAGTTTTTTTCTTAATTATAACCCACATTACCTTTACACTGCGACGGGACTGGAGGTCAAGTATATACTTCCGAGCTCGCTTCTCGAAGATGTACTCAAAGAAGGCATCGCTTTATAGCACATTATGGAAGATATGCTTCTATGTTGCCTTATTGAAGGGGTGTTTTTATATAAGTTTATAGAACACGTGGTAGGATAAGTAATTTTATAAGAACTTTGCGCCAGTCTGAATTTTCAGGTACAATATTTCCCTTTTTCATACCTTCTAAGGGATCCGGTAGTAGTTCTTGTTTTAATTATAATCCGCATTACATTTACATTACGGTGGGAGTGGAGGTCAAGCATATATTTTCCAACTCGCTTCTTGAAGATGTTCTTGAAGAAGTCATATTTTACATCGCCCTATGGAAACTGTGCTTTTGCATCTCCTTACAGAGCGCATGGTAGAAGAAGTAGTTTTGTAAGAACTTCATTGTGCTTCATATATGCATGAGTATACAAAAATTAATTTGAACACACACATACATAAATATATTTTTAAATACATGCCTTACCGGTATAAATTTATTGTTTTGATGCATTTTGCCCTTTATTATTTTTGTTTTGTAAACATGTTTTCTTTATAATCATTATCTTTGTTTTGCTTAAAAGCGAAATATGCCTTTACGATCTCAAAACCATAAATGATCGGATTCTAGTGCTCGTCCGAGAGTTAACAAATGAGTACAATTCATACGCCATTCATTTTATGTTCTTTTTAATACAAATGTTACAAATACATGTTTATAGAATGTACGAAAAATTACGGAATGGGAAGTATAAATCTCGTCGGTAGGGTAAAATTGCTACACCCTTGAATTAAGACAATGGGATAACAATTGAGAAATTTTGATAAGATAACCATTGTGCGCATTTCCTTTATACCCCGGATTACCCACTCAATTCCGAGAAATAAATGGTAGGAGAGCTGGAAAATGCACGGTGTGGGCGGTAGGGGGGTTTACGATTTTTAGTACTGTTTCCACTTTACTCCTTGTAAATTTCTTGATATACACCCTATCAAGGCGAGATTTATCTCAGGTGATAGAAAACTATCTAAGCTTTGCAATAAATGTCCAACCAGCCCTACTGTCACCTTCAGTCTTAAGTTGTATAACGTCAAATTCCAAAAATTAGAAAAGCATCCTATTTTTTTCAAATTTTAACGATTTTCCCCCCAAAATACATGATAAATATACAGTTTATTTACAAGATTTAGAGACCCCGGAATGTTATCTTTAATTTGACTATGCACACGTACCTACCTAAATGCAACCGTTTTTGAGATATTCCCGTTTCTATGATTCATAAATTCATGAATTTTTTGATAATTTGCGTGGAATTGCATAAATTAGACGCGATTTCTATTGTTATTAGCAAAATTAATGAAATTATGCATCATAAAAACGGGAATATCTCAAAACCGGTAGCAGGATCAAATGAAAGGTAACATTCGAAGGTCTCGAAATCGTGCAAGAAAGTGCTATCCTTATCTTGCCTTTTAGCGGGAAAACCATTGAAATTGAAAAAGAAATTGCAAAATTTTCCAATTTTTAGAATTTGACGTCCTGTAACTGCTGACGGAAAAGGAATAGAGAGGTGGTTGGCCATTTTTTGGAAACCATAGAGGGTTTACTATCACCTGAGATGCAAGTCACCTTCATAGGATGTATAACAAGAAAGTTACACGAAAGTTACATTACATGGTATTAGGATAGAAAGAACAAAAATCACAAAACCCCCCTACCGCCCTCACGGTGCATTTTCCGACTCTCCTCCCATACAACTTAGTGAGGAATCCGGTGTATAAAGGAAATGCGGTACGTATGGGACACCCTGTATATAGAATAGTAATCAATTAAGTTTTACTGGAACGAATATCAAAGTATTTCAGTATAACGCATGCATACATTTAGAGAAAATCATTTAAAATTTCCGGCTTTTAAGAACATAAGAATATAATTGACCTTCTTACCATTTTTTCTCACAATTTATTGAAATAAAATTTTTAGTATAAGTGGTAGCACCAATCGAGTACAAGGACCAACAGACATTCGCTACGACAGGAACAGAAAGAACTTAACAATTGCATCTGGTTAAAAATTGTAATGTTCTGGAATTTTTCAAATTAATATGAATTTCATACTTATTGAGAAAACAAGAAATATCTTCTATAGACAGCTCAGGGTGGATTTTGTGTCTGATGTTGATGGTAGTAAATATCTACGAGCTCAAGGCACCTCTTCTCTTAATGCATATTAAAACTTCTACATAGAAGTACCTTTTAAAAGGTTCAGCTAAAGTTTTTCTGAATGGGCCCATTAACCATTGTATTATTTAGCTTACTCTAACAAGAATAAGATATGCAAAAAAAAGGACTACATCAGAACAAAACAGGACAATAAAAACAGGAACAAAAATAAGCGAGAAGTATTCGAAGAAATAAAAAGAAAAAGTTGAAGTTGGGAAAGAATGGGAAAAAGTAAAACGAAGTGGGTAAAACAAGGGTCTGTTCCCAAGTCGTCCCTTAAAATACAGTTGAGTCTATAAGAAATAGTTTTTTTTTTACACAACATTTGAAGTTTCTAGGCGTATCATGCGTAGGTACATGAAACTTTGGACGAGATTTCTATAAGAATTTTAGTCTGCAATTAAGTTAACACAAATTGAACCTTTAAATCAATATTTTAACAAGAACTGAAATTGTATTGAGAGTATGTACTAAACTATTACTAACTAACTTTAACACAGACTCTGACTCCGCCAACGGCTCTGTATCTTCTATGCCTGAAGTTGTTGAGCAAGTGGAAAACAACGTGAAGTGTGTGAATATTAATCAGAAGAATCATTCCGTTGAATATTTACTTATCTGGGTATAGGGAAACGAGCACAATAGAAAAATTAAATAATTAGAAGATGATAATTTTGCCCTGTTATGGTGAGACTAAATATATTGAAAAGCGAACGTTAATTTGTTTTATAGAAGCAATAAACATGAATTTTTAGAGAAAGTGTGTCAGCGGCTTTTGAAATTAATAACGAATTATGATAGAAAATATTGGAATGCAGGTCGTCGATGGTGTAATGCATAGAACAGTGGGTTGTGGCAGTTGAACCATGAAACGATTAATCTGAGTTGTTTCATTGATTATAAAGTATATAGATATGCCAATTCGTAGTAATTAGTAATGTCTGGTCTTCTCAGAAGGTGTCGTATGTGTCGTAATTCTCATGTTATCAAGCAACATATCCAAGACACTTTTTTAGGTTTAAAAACATAACGAAGCTGGGAATGACTTGTTATACTGAAAACTAACTAGACAGCGGTGACGCGAAGGGGTAATTATACCATTGATGAAATATATAAGGTATACTAAGTTTGTTATTCTGTTTGTAACGCATACAAATAATGATGGTAGAGCAAAATGGATTAGACACCCACGTATAATATCAAAATTAACTTTGATTTTTGCATGTCCGCCCGTCCATCCGTCCGTCCGACTGTCCATATGTCCGTCTCTCCGTCTGTCTATTTGTCCATGCGCATGATATCTCGAGAACGCGTTCACTTAGAAAGCTGACATTTCGCATACGAACTTTTAAAAAAAAAGTAAAATTAGGTTCGAAAATGAGACAAATCGGGCAGCTCTTTAATTGGGTTGCCATACAAAACTATCGTTTCCACTATATATTTGGACACTGCCTGGAGAACGCGTTGACATAGTGAACTGAAATTTGGTACATGATGTTTTTATAGTAATAGTAAAAGAAATTTCAAAAATGGACTAAATCGGGCAACCTCTTCTTGGTGCTGCCAAATAAAAATTTAGTTTTTTTACAAATCCTGTGAAAGAGATCAGTCCTAAACATTTTGATTGTACTAGAAACTTCTTCAGAATATGACTTCCTATAAAATTGGTGATAATCATTTTTCTGTCCGACGAACCGTTCTAGAAATATATGCGAAAAACCACTTCAAAAATCAAACTTGCATATTAGATCGGTGACCATACGAAATTGTATACGGGCATTCATCTACTAGGGTATCATAAGAATTGGTCTTAGACTAGTTCTAGCTTTTTTACTTGTTTTACTTATTTCCGAGAAATTTTTCCTAGAAATTGAAAGAAAAATGACGAGTTTTTGTTCACTGATTTATTCTCGGATATTTATTCGTGATTTGAGGTTTGAATGTTTTTCAGTAATTTGCAAGTTTTTTGTCACTTTGACTTTAAAGAAATAAATGAATTGTTTTGAAATTTACATATTTGATTTAAAATCCATTGATAGTATTTAATATGTTTGTTTTGTGATATGCTTATTTCTTTAAGAACTTTATTGTGTATTAAGTTTTAGATTTATATGTATATAAGGATGTAATATATACAGTTGAAAATTTCTTTAAATAAAAATAATTAAGTTCTTAGTCTTCAAAATTGACTTTTTTCTAGGTACTGGTTTTTAGATGTACTTAGATTTTGTGTTTTTTTCTTATTGATATTTTGTGTTTAATAAATAAAGTCAGTTAGAGATTAAGATTCTAAAAAAATTTTGTGTTTTATGAAGCAACTTGAATAGGAGAGATGGGACATTTTTCCAAAGGAGAGATGGGACAACTTGTTTCCTAAAATTTACATTTATTAAAGTTTTCAGTTCTTTGTATTTAATAAAATAACTAACTTTTCGACTTCAGATTATACTCTTGTTTTTTAAGCACTTAATTAATATAGGTTTTAAAGTAGTAATATCGACAAAGTACATTCGAAAGTCTGCTTTGAGGGGAAATTGGAGCGAGTATAATTTTCTGGAGGTTATTGCTCAAGTCCAGGATAGCAAAGAGAAGCAGCACTTGGTCCAAGCTGTACACTAGGTGAAGAGAATGAGATGAAGATTGTGCGACACATAAGAAAACTTTAAAACGACGGACTCGCTCCCTCGCGGGATATATTGAGGACAATGGCATTTAACTTGGCAGAACAACTCGGGATTCCGCACAAATTCGACAGGCAAAGTGGAATGGCAGGATACCGCTGGCTGATCTCGTTTTTAAGACGAAACTAGCAATTATCTGTTAAAATATCCTGACACAGAAGATTGGTTACAATCTGTTGTTTGTAAATTTTGGTAACACGAATTTTGTTTTAAATATGCGAACACCTGTGAAAGCTACGCTAAAACAAGCATTTACGATTATAAATGACATCATTTGGACGTGTCCTATCTGACATCTTTCACTGTACCAACTCACCTCAAGATGCTAGGTGAGATGGGACATTTGCATTTTTTTATTTTTTTTTGTTATTCTTGCAACTTAATTGTATATTTTTTATTTTTGTTATGAAATAACGTTAAGGCTCGTTCGTTATTTAATTTGTTAAAAAATTTTTGTCAAAAGTTATTCAGATTTAAAAAATATTGTACCATCTCACCTCGAATTACCCTATTAGAACAGTTTTCGGTGGAATTCGTTATAAAAGACGACATAGCTGAGTTCTCCGAACTGATTCCGAATAAAATTTGATTAGGTAATACAGCTCATATAAATTTCTGTTCAATTATTATGAAGGTATATTTAGGAGCAGATATAGTCGGAATATTCGATGAAGAGCGACATTTGCGCGTTATTGCTCCAATTGAAGAGTAGTCAGAAGTACAAATGAGCTACCCCGTTGATACGTAAAATTTAAATTTATCGGAAAGGAAAAGTGTGAACTGGCGCCGTGGTTCCTTTACTATAGCTGAAGAAGATAAATCTATCTGTAGCCAACAATCATGATGTAAAATTCCTACTAGAATATTTAAAAAAATACTTATCGGAGGATATTTTGAAAATATGGTGGAAAAATGCAATATTTATGCGCTGTAAAGCGGTATTTCGATGAAACCTACGAATTTAAATGGAATATTAAAAATCTAATAGTGCTACACTTATATATTGGTATGGGTACTCTGCAATATCCTCGTACTCATCTTTAGTGGAATACAAATTTAAAATTTGACATAATTTCCAAAGGCATGACCAGAAATAGATTTTATGAACTTAGGCAGTATTGACATATAATTAACAATTTAAAATAAGGGACCGATGTTTACAACTAAAACGGTGTACTCATCTGTGCATTGCCGAACAAATGGTTCCCTTTAAGGGTAGGTTAGCTTTTAAGCAATACATAAACGATAAACCCAATCCTTGGGGGAATAAAATGGTCTCATTCAAGGTTTTCTCATTTATCAAGGCAATAATAAGGAAATTAAACCAGACATACTCAAAAATGTATGGCTTAGGAGATGGTGTTGTGCTCTACTTATCCCGTAGCATACTTCCATCTATGTAGTCACAGGTTGAAAGTTGATAATTTCTTTACAACCTATAAGTTGTTAGAAAATTTGAAAATTTTTGGCAATAGGCACAGCCAGAATTAATCGCTTCAACAGGAAAACAAATGCGTGCGAAAGTAAAAGGATATTTTGAAGAAGTCGTCAGCAAAGCAATGACGGGAAGATTGTTTTGACGAAATGGTATGGCAATGAAAAAGCCTCACTTGCATAAAACTTTGTTAAACAAAGATGGGATAAGAAGGATAAGAAATATGTAAAAGTTGATCGTCCTGAGGTTACAAAACTTTTCAATTATTAAATGGGAGGTATTGATACGCTCGATCAATTTATGAGCTATTATAGAATTCACATAAAGTCAAATAAGTGGACACTAAGTATGATTTTCCAAGTTATAGACTTAGCAGTAACGAACTATTGGATAGAATACCACCAAGACTGCGTGAAAGCTGGGCTTAGAACAAAAGAGGAACTAGATTTAGTGGATTTCCAAATAAGAGTGACTGACGCTCTTCTATTTTTAAATCGAGACGGCTGCTTATCTAAAGTAAAGCGCGTAAGGCCATTTACCTCGAAACAGTCTGATGAAAATACACGAAACGAATCAAGCATGAGATTCGTCCGCCTCCTGAAATCGCAGAGGATTCGTATTGACATTTTCCAGAAACGATGACAATAAAGGGGTTTCCCGATGCAAACAAAAGATTGTAAAAAAAAGCTCGTGTATATTGCAAGAAGTGCAAAATACACATTTGTCATGTTAAAAATAGAAACTGCTTTTTCGCTTTTCATAAAATCGATTAAGAGCTTTTATTGTTTAAGCACTTCGTTATATTGAAGTGCACATGTATTTGTTATATCCTTAATTGGTTTTTTTTTTGTACTTTTTATAATGTTTTGAATAATTTTTTTTGTGTTACATTCCATTTTCTTTACTAAAGTTTATATTCTTTTTATTGTTTCATATATATAACTATATAAAATTTCTTTCCATAGAGTTGTTGTCTATTATACTGGACATTTTTTAAATATAGTATTATTAAGAATGAGTGGTATATTCTCGTAGCCATTTTAATCATTTACCCCAAGGAACATATTTATAAGGGAACATTTTTTCTTTGGATTGCTGGAAAAAGATCGGGACTGAAAGGGTTAAGCCACAGTTTCTTTCATCTGGAGTTTTAACTCAGGTGCCCAATGCCCCGAATCACAACAATGAGGTCAATACATGAATATATTGCCCCTATATTGATATATCATAATTTTACCCTAAAAATGAAAAATATTTTAAATCACATTTAAAATATTCCCTCATTATAATAAAATGCAAGTAAGCATAAATAATAAAATTATCATGCACATATTCCATTCTGACGATATGCACACTTAGCGGTATACAATGTCTTCTTCTTTTCTCTTTTTGTATGTACATTATTTAATTTCTAATTTTATTGTAGTACATACAACTGCATATCGCATTACAATTTTCTTGGTGCACTTGCATTGCAGCAAGACTTTTTTTTGGCACTTTCTCACGTACGTTTTTTCCAACACCGAGAGAAAGCAATAAAACAATTACAACGGTTTTAAAAAAAATGTCATGGGTACCTAGCCCAATCCTCAAGAAGTCCGTTTTTAAAATACGTTAAGAGAAATCGTCGCCGAAGAACTTGTTTTGTTTGAGAGTTGGAATTCATTTTTCATATTGTAGCACGCCACTGGATTTCCCTTAGCTACCCAGGAAGCAAATGGTTTCCAATCATCCCCACCATATCGCAGAAATTGTATTCCAGACCTTTTCTACAAAAACAGAATAAAATGTGCAAACTTTGTCAGATATTTTTATAAAATTGATGATAGGAGAATTATAGTAATATATTATTTAAAAAATATTCTATCTTTACTCTACAATTGGCGCCCTACTCGTGGTTCGATACACGACATAGTAGTATACGGAAGGTTGTTGTCGTTTGTTTACATCCGCGTTGTTAGGAAAGTTTACTTCCGAATATTGGTGCATAAAAGACCAATGGTTGGTCTGGCGAGGGCCGTTCAATTATCAATCATCGCGATATTAAAATACCGTTCGGTTCGGGTTAGATTGTTTTTAAATTATTAACTTAGGTCAGTTCGCGATAAATAAAGAATTATTCTGTGTTACAAGAAATTCGAGTGTTATTTTTATGAAGTTTTATTTTAATTAATTGGTTTATTTATTCGATTGCTTTTGAAACATGACACACTAACCATTTGACAGCAGCTGCTGTCCATTCTCCAGTGACATTTTTCATACAACTGACCGCAGTATACAGTAGACAGAATGAGAAATATATGACAGCGTGTACGCCCAGGTCATTTATATGCAGCATCTGTTGTACATATCCCAAGCGACATACCATGCAGTACACGGCAACGTACGCTTATGGTTCACTTTCAATTCCCAATATTTGTCTATAATTTCTTATCTGACAGACAGTTTTTCGTTGAACTAAATGGAACATCTTCAACCCTACATACCATCTTGGCAGGAGTACCGCAAGGCTCCGTTCTCGGGCCGCAAGATTTGTCTATAATTTCTTATTTGACAGACACGTTTTTGTTGAACTAAATGGAACTTCTTCAACCCTACATCTCATCTTGGCAGAAGTATCGCAAGGCTCCGTTCTCAGCCCACTCCTCTTCAACATCTTTACATCAGATCAGCCAGCTAATGACTCAACGAAAACCACTCTATGTCGTGATTCTATTACATATTCATCCACCCCTAACTCAACTTATGCAATTCTTAGCGTCAAGAAAAAGTTAATGGACGTGGTGAACTATTACACTAGGTGGACATTCAAGATAAACCTTGATAAAACAGACTTCATCCTCTTTTGTAAGCCCGCATCCAATTCAAGGACTGTCCGAATCTCAAGACCCTTTGCAAGAAAGCTTCCTTAACCCTCAATAGTTTCGATATCAAACCGAAAGACTCGATAAAGTATCTTGGATTTAGATTCAACAAAATCTTCAAATTCAGGGAATATGCAGAAGGCGGAATTAAGAAAACAAAAGTAGCCTATGGTCCTATTAGTCCCCTCATGTGAAGATCTTCCGGCCTGTCCAGTAAAGTTAAGTTCCTATTATACAAGTAATTAATCAGTCCGGTAATATCCTATGCCTTCCCCTTTTGGTTCACTATTAACAAAACAACATTAGGCAGAATACTAACCCTTGAGAGGAAAATTATAAGAGCATGTAGTGGTAAGTTTTTTAAAAGTCGTTTCAGGATGTTTGGCAACATGGAGCTATATGAAGCAGTGAGAGAAGCCGGAAAATTGTCTTCTCTGAACGAGTTCCTTATCGGGCAAGCCCAGGAAACCATCAGAAGAATTTAGCATCATTCTAATCCGTTAATGGTACAACTGGCAGCAGCCAACCAAAGTATGGATGCAGCAAATGAGTACCTTCATGAGCATGAAGACTTTTTTGTGATCATCCAGGATGATATCCTCTTCTACCAAACTGGACTGGAACAAAATTCTCATAGAAGATAGCTAAGTTATAAATAAGTTCGTCTGTCAAAGGTATAAGTTAGATTTAATCATGTGTAATTTTACTGTTTTTGTTAGGATTAACATTTTGAATTACATAGTTATAGGTAGCTTTATCGCACAGCTAAATAATAAGATCGTTCATGTTAAAAATAAATAATAGATATTTCATAGGTAATAGATAAGGAACTACAGTTCAATCATCTCACTCAGTGCCAAATTTTATACTAGCTCGTAAGTATATCATTTATAGTTAGAGTTAAACTTTAATACTTAAGAACACATTTAAGAAAGTATTAATAGTCGCTAAAATAAATTATTCTTATTCTTCTTATGCTTCTAGAAAAATCAGTCGAGTTCTGACTGAGCAACAGCATAGATCGGCAGTTACATTGAAACTGCTGAGGTCTTGCTAACAAACCACGGGAAGTATATGAATCGCTTATAACTAACCCCCTTTTTTTATCAAATTTAATAATATTTAAATTTAAATTTTTCCAACAGGGGGAGTATTCGCTGGAGTCATTTCACATATGAACAGTTCTATGATGCTTATTATATCAATCTAACCCTGCCTTTTTAGGCTTTATTCTCTCTACATTACAGATTGAGAAATAAAATCGCCAGTGGAGGCAAAAATAATTGGATTTTTATTAAATTTATATGACGTGGTTTTGGAGATAGAGTAAAAAATGAATTATAAATTGAATGAATTAATTTTAAAAATTAAATCAAAGTACGTAAATTGTTTAGTTTGTAAGACAAATTTGTGATTATTAAATTGTTGAATTTCGTCATCTGAAACTCTTCAGTCTGATAATTTTTCAAACCGGTACTTCCCCATTTGATGATTAAGCCCACATTAGGACTCAACAGTCGCGGTTTCAAACTCCGGACGGGGCGGTTGTTTTTTTCTCTTGTATTATTAAAATTCTTCTATTTTCCATCTATGATAGATTGTAAAAATTGTGAGTTCGATTCCAGCATGGGAAAAATAAATTTAGCTTAATTTAGAATCAATAATTACGAACATACAAAATACAAGTCCATTCAATACATTTATTCCACAAATACAATCACAAAATATTCAGATAAAAATTAGTTTAAAGTTTTGTAAATAAAACCATAACAAAATAAAATGCGTTGTTGACTATTTGTAAGCTAATTTATAAATTATGGAGCAAAATATTTTATTTTTCTGTAATCAGCACCGATATAAAAATTATTATTTTCTAAATGTTAAAGTTTATCTTGGCAAGAGTTAAATTAAAAAATATAACTTATCAGATGTACATATATGATATAGTGAGAATCTATAAAAGTATTGGGTCACCGGTGAGATTCGAACCTCCATGTATCACAAATATGTATGAGTCTACTGCTATCCACTGTAGCACCAGCAAATTGTGTAAATTTCCGGTTATTTTTTCACTTGTTGGAGAAGCTCGACTTCACAACTCGGTGTTCAAATGCTCATCATTTACATTTTTCTTACGTTTTTTAATTATCGGTGAGCTACTAAACGTCATTAGAAGTTGGAGTATTCCATTTGAAACATTCCAGCATTGCAATAGTTTAAGATAATTGTAATAAGCGAATAATATTTATTTTGAAATAAAGCACCTTATAATCTCATTTAGAGTTTACTCAGTTACAAACTTCTTCTGCTATTTATAAAAGTTGGGAAAAAGAAGTGGAAAGTTTTATATTTTTCTCTTGGGACACCATAAAACAGTTTCCAGTTCTCATTTGGATTTATGAACATCCTTTTCAGACCTTTGGCTATCTAATCGGAAAACCCCTCATATAAAAGCAAGCACATTTATGTAAGTCCTTTTACAAAAGCTTTCGACACAAAGCAGCTCCTTAAGTTAAATAGTTTTTGCTCCTAACTACGTATGTAAGTCAATCGCAATCAAGAAGAAATTATATGGATTAACCCAGAGAAAAAAAACGAATTGTTTATTCTCCAGATGCTTTTTGCAAAGCTTACCCATTAATCACTGGTCTGAGAATGTTCCCTTCTCCTTGTTAGCCCCTTAACCGCATTAGATATAGGAGAGTTCGTGATTCCATTCACTATGATTGGTTGATAATTAATTCTTCCAGTGTTTTGGGCATTGGTCGAAAATTGATGAGCAAGCTCCGAATCTTATCAAAAGATTTGCTACAAGTTTGGATTACTAATTTATGTATAAGGCTACCCGCAAGGATGTAATGTCGATTCCAATTTTACTGATAAATTAGTTTGCATCTATTACGGATATCGAGTGATGAATGTTAATTTATGTTTCAAAAATGAATACTTAATTAAATACTTATGTACAGACTAGCATTTGAGTGTGTTGAAGAACCTATAAGGTAGATTACATATTTGTGGAAAATATAAGAATTTTGCTAGATTCGTTACTCTAGCAAAATATATTAAATTTGGAGAGGTAAATCTGAATGGGATTTCCTAATATTCTATCGGACTGTAAGGTATTTTTAGATATTTTAAAATAGATTTAATATAATTTTAAAATAGACTTAATATACTTATACTTAAAAAACCATTAAATTTTAAATTTATGTTTTATCTTTGTATAATCTATATCTTAATATAGAGAAATGCAAAATTTTAAGCTTTAGTTAACGAATAGTATAGTCAAAAATCTTGGAATAAATTTTACACTTTTTTGGATTGCATATATGACCACACCAAAAATGTATTAAAATTCAATATATAATAATAATAATATATTCAAAAAAAAAAAAAAATTTCATGAGTACACAAGATCTACAATCTTATATTCGTACAACTAAATAAGCTGATGTAAAATTGCGACTGCGCATTGAAGAAAAAAAACTAAAACTAAATACAAAATAAAAAGGGTAACTATTCATAGTAGACTAAAACAAGAAAGAGAAAGAGAAAAAAAATTAATAATAAGCATACAAATTAACATGAAAACCTGTATAAAGTAAGAAAAAAAAATAAAAGAAATGGGTCATGAGAGAGTAAGAAAAATCAAACAAAAATTAATCTAAATTGTGCCAACCGAAGGAAGAACTGAGAAGCGATCCTTGAACAACCTCTTGAACATGTGCAGGGAACCAGCGTTTTGAAGATTTGTTGGTAAATTATTCCACAATCTAGTAGCCTGAACAAAGTAAGAACATTCATAAGCAGCTGTACGGAAACGAGGCAAGAGAATTTTGCGTTTCTAGCAGAACGTAGATTTTGTATATGTGTAAACAAATAGCCTGGGGTTTTTGATTTTAGCAGATTATATAGAAAAATTAGTAAATTGAATTCAAGATATTTGAGTATGGAGAAGCCGAGAAAACGATGATTGAAAGGAGAGATGTGGTCAAACCTTCGAAGGCCATAGATAAATCTGACGCAATCATTGAATGCGACGTTAAGTTTACGGGAGCAGGTACTATCCAATTTCGGATATATTACATTTCCAAATGTAAAGTGAGGTATCAATAGAGTTTTCACCAATTTTGACCTTATCTCTCTAGATAAAAACGAAGCGGTTAGCCACAGTTGCCTGAGTCCTCCGTAGATCTTACCAAGGATTGAGCTAACAAGATCGCAGCATTTCAGAGATGAATTTATAGTTATACCTAGATTTTTAACAGACCGTACCAAAGACAGAGGAGAATCGTTAAGTAAAATGTCGGGGAATTCAGCAATATTCAGCTTCCTGTTATTGATAATATTGTAGTGAGATTTACTTGGATTGAGAGTCAGATGGTTGGATTGTGCCCCTTGTTGTATCTTATTTAGGTTACTATTTACTCGAGAAAAGCAATCCTAAATCAGACCGATAAGTCTGCTGCAGTAAATCTGCATGTCATCAGCATACAAATGAATATTTACGTCCTCCACAATTTCAGGCAGATCATTTATGAACATACTGAAAAGCAGCGGTCCCAATATTGATCCCTGCGGAACACCACAAGACAGTGGAAGGAGGCCTGAGAAAGTATTGTTTACCTTTAATTGTTGATATCTTTCTGACAAGAAACTTTGAATTCGCTGAACAGCCGTAGAGGAGAACCCAAAATGAGTAGATAATTTCTGCAGAAGCATCATGTGATTGACGCAGTCGAAAGCCCTGGAAAAGTCCAGAAGGCCCAAGATACTGATACAACCGTCATCGAGAGCAGCTCTCAAGTCATTAGTAACTTTTAACAAAGCTGAAGTGCAGCTGTGCTTTGCGCGGAAACCTGATGGCTTAAAAGTGTATTTTCTTCTAAGAATTTTGACATCTGGGTGTACAGTAGCCTTTCCAGAACTTTGGAGAGAAAGGACAGAATGCTTATCGGGCGGAAACCACTCATGTCAGTAGGAGAAGATTTTTTCAGTAGAGTCAGCACTGTTGCAATTTTCCATCTATTAGGAAAAATAGAACGAGTCAAACACGAATTAAACAGAAAAACCAAATAATCAATAATCAAAGGGAGGATAACTTTAAGAAAGCGAGGGTGAATTTCGTCGGGACCCACTGATTCAGAACGTATCGAACGAATAGCACAGATGAGTTCTATTGAGCTAACACACCGGAATGCGAAAGGCGACGTTGAGATTAATCTATTTGATACGACTGTGTTATTGGTGATATCCTACATTGCTACTATTTCCTGTCCTTGCTGTAAAAAGTGACTATTTAAATCATCGGGGTCGAACTCGGAAAAGTTGAAATTTTTCACTTTACCGCCGCAGCCGAGTTTCCTTAAATTATTCCATATTGTTTTAGGCGTACGACTAGGATTTAGCCTTACCATAAAGTATCTTCTTTTCGCTTTCCTCAACTCGAGAGTAACACGATTTCGTGCCGTTTTATAGAGTTTCTTGGTATTTTGTGATTTGAAACGCCGATTAAGCTGATAGAAATACTCCCGTTCTGAAATTAGAGCAGATATGGTAGCAGTAAACCAGGGACATCCACTTGATCTAATCCTCTAGCGAATTAATGGAATGTGCCGGTTGTATAAGTAATTGACAAAATCATTTAAAATAGCCACTTGCTGGTTTGCATCTGCACATTCGTAGAAGTCTCATTATACTATATTTTCGTTTTAATATTTTTATGTATTAAAATTCAATTCGTGAGAAATAAAAAAGTTCAATTTGCGAATATTATAATTAAACTCATATTTTTATTAAAAATTTATACACATGTATTGAAACGTAATCCATCAAAGTGGGCAATATTTAAATCCAACCTTTGGGTTAAAAATTAATTCACGGTGGGAAAATGTGGGATGTAATTCATAAAAATATAACAGTAAATTTTTAATAATTAAAATTTTATTTTTGTAGTTATATTTTTAATATTTTTATGCGATGAGGAAAAACACGTAAAAAAATTATACAAAGTATCGTAAAATTTTATGTTGAATAGCTACGTAAAATGTTTGTTGTTTGGCCCAACAGCAATGACGAATAGTTGATTTTCCTGGATGTTGTACTGCTCCTTAGGAGTTTTGCACTAAACAACCAAAATAATTAGGATTATATTGAATGGGAAGAATTAGAGCAATAACACATTTTCAAACATAATTAACTTTTGCAGAAAAGCTTTAAAATTTCTACGTTTTACTTTTTTGCACTTAGAGCCCCTAGCTGTCGCAGGAAATAACTTTAAAAGGAACAAGAAAGGTTTGTGTGTAAATTCCAACCTAAAAACCAGCAGCATTAGAAAAGATTACTCATTTATAAGACCTGAACGTACTTTCAAAATCCCCTGATTGTAATGCAGATGGTATGGTTTCATTTAGAATAATCTCTGCCACGTCCGTATAATAATTCCAATTGTTAAGAAAGTTGCCAGTATTTTCTTGGTATCAGAGCTCAAAATCGTAGAGTACCTTTAAAATGTATGTACGTTAAGAAGTTTTGCTTTAAAATATTTTAATGACTATAAATTACCAGAGTTGGATTGAAATAAACAATGGAAATTTTCTTAGTTCGATATTTATTTTGTAACATTTGATTCATGGAATTTTATTTTGACTAATAATCCCGGTACACATTCACTTTCCATAATTCCTTTTAATGCAGTACAAAAACACTTAAAGAATTACTTTTTAAAATTAAGAATGACGCCCGTTCACACTGAATTATTACAACACAGTGATTTATAAAATTAAGGCGCAATATGCCTCCGTTAGGCAGCAACACATTTGTGGAAACAAGAATGCAGTCAATTCACATTAAATATTAAACCGGCGAGGAGTTATTTCTAATCAATTTTGAGTAATTAAAAAGAATGTTTGTGTTATATTTTAATCTAAATCTGAATCCAATGCTAATTAATATATTGTTCTATTGTTAAATACACATTTAGTTGTATTTCTTAATATAAAGTAGCTTAGATTTTAATCCATAAGGATACTTTTTAATACGAGAAATATTATCAACTAATCCATGAAGAATAAGAAAGTTACTAAAAAAATATATAAATTTGAATAAGTGGGAAGATTGAACGGACTTTTTAAGTTAAAAGTATTAAAATTGAATAAAAATGTGTTAAATGCATTTGTTTCAATAACTAAAACTTAATTTCTATTCCTACATTTATTTAATATTTTAGTAATATTTAAGAAAGATTGAAATTTAACATATGCCAGTGTAAAATATTGCTTTAATCCATAAGAAAGATTAAAAAATATCCGCAAATTTTTGACCATTATGGACCATATTTTCTTAAAACATAAGTAGCATTTCTTTACCTAGAGCCATCACAAACAAAAGATTTGGAAGCTCCCCTTTTGACTATGAAATGAATTTTAGGTCTCATCTTGATAAATTTATTAATAGTAAGGCTAAGTAAGGCTTCGTTGGGCGATGGTCTCGAGAATTTAGCGATATTTTGTACTTTGTTCGATCCATTTTGGAGTATGCCAGCTTGGTCTGAGGCCGGATTCTGTACTCGGAGAGTTTGGGAGTTTGGGAGATGAGTTTTTTCAAATTCCCAGATTAAAACTCCATAACTCTCCATTCGAGATTCTCTAACATACTTGGGGAGTTAAAGAAAACGTGAGAAGTATCGAAATATTGAAAGATGGCTAACTCTATGTGGGAGGGTCGTAGAGCATAGGAGTTTTTTTTCTATGGATTTAACGTCTAGAATACAACAATATAGGTGAACAATTACTTGGGGAGGATTTTTGGGTATGTGGGGTCATACCACCACCAATTCTGGGCTGTCCAAAACACGACATGTTTGGCATAAAATTAAATACGGAGAAGCCGGTAATGGAGTGGTGTATCTTTTTTTTATCATTTTAACTTCATAACTGACTTTTTACCGCCGAAAGACGGATTTTTTGCACTTGGGTCATATACACCCCAGTTCCTATACTTTGCATATATTTCTTCCGTTCTTTCTTTCACATCCATTAGTACTCTGTTATGAACATTTTTCTCATAGAAAGTGAATTTCCACGATTCACCAGTTCTTCATAATGATGAGTTGAAAATATGTCCATTTTTGAACCAAAAAACGGCCATTTTTCATCTTAAGAAGGACTGATTCATTTCTTTTGCAGTTATCTCCAAAACTATATACCGGACTCAAAATCTAATTACATATCTAATTAGTGGACATGTAGATGTGATTTCATCCTACATACAAGCTTTAACGTGCATATTTACAATTTTTATAGCATCTCTTCTTTACTGGAAGACGACCAAATTGACAATTTTCTCGTGAATTACAATCTTTAGCGGGTACCTTGAGACACCAAAATCTTTATTTCTCTGTAAGTATTACAAGGATGTCCATAATTTGTTTTTGTAAACATAGCCAGGATATGCAGTGAATCCACAACTAAATTTGAAAATCCTAGGTACATTGGTACCTAAGACAATAAAAGCAGAGACAATACTGTCAGTTGAGAAATATTTTTCTTACTTCTCCACAACTAACACAGCCGAGAGTTTTGCCGAGTTGAATAGAGAGTTTGGTAAATCTCAATACAAATTCCACGAGATACGGAATTCCGAGTGGAGAGTTAAGTTGCAAAAGAGCTCTCATCTTCACAACTGAATTCGGCCCACTGACAAATAATAAGAATGGACTGAGCCATCCCATCTAATTTCTGTAGTCAAGTATGGCACAAATTTTGGCAAAAATCGTTTTGTCTCTTTCAAGCTCAAAATGTACACTGAACTGCAACCAATTTGGGAAACAGTATGGCTGTATTAATTGGAATGCATTGGAATTGACATCAAAATTGAGACAAATATATTGCTTATATACGTCTATCTCTTACACGCTCAATAAAGTTTGACATCAAATCTGCAGAGAAGCACATTTTTCAGTAACATTAAAAATAAATTTTTGTGTTAATTAAAACAATTTTAACTTCCTAAATAATTTTTATATAATGTAATACTATTTTTCAACATCTTTAATGTTTCTAATCGACAAATAATAATAAATTATGAATCGGTGTACAATTGTACGCCATTTGTGCCATTTTTGAAGCTAGAATGCTCAGTACATTCTTATTATATGTCACTGATCTGGCCCCTGTAGTCAATCCTGATATCTAGCATGAGCATCGAACGTTTAGAATCTGTTCAACGAAGGTTTTTGCATTTTGAGCCTCGGTTCAACCCTGGGTCGATCCTATTCATCATATCACCACAGGTTGAAACTTATTTCTGAGAAACACTCGAGAGGAGCTGAGTCTGTGTTTCAAGTATTGCAGAGTATAATTGATTCACCGTATATACTTGCTAAGATACCTATTGCTTAACCAAGCCGGGTTTTAAAAGCTGGATCTTTTTTTTTGTTTTTCATCCGTATCATCATTGTACCAATTATGGCCGTTATGAATGTATCACTGCCAAGTACAGATCATTCAATCACAACTTCGATTATGTAGATTTAAGAAACTATTGCTGCTCGGTCCACCACCGAACCACACTTGACTCCCACAAACAGTTCCATACTGTCTCGAAGATATCCACAAGATAAAAGTAACAAAATATTAGTAAAAAACTATAAAAATAAACATATTAACAACAAACTTACCTAAAATCTTAGATCATATAACGAAAAGGATAGGCTATGAGGACGAAAAACTTAAGCTTTTTTCTTCATGTAGTAGAATCGCATCGATATGTTTGTTTAGTCGGAAGTCGTAAACTATACGATATTTTCTGAGCGGGCACACAATTTAGTGGTTGAAACTTTAACAAGTATTGAACAAGTTTTATAATTTCCTGTCACCGCGATTCGTATAATTTTTAAGTTTATAATTTTTTTAAAACTTTTTTACATTTTTAAGAAATTTCCTAATGTCCCATTTACTTTGCGATAATATTTCATGGCGTTGCCTTTGTATGGCGGATATCATACAGACAACATGTAAGTGACCACTGGCAATTTAATTGTAATGAAACAAACCGGCATTGGAAAAAGTTGAATGTTTTATAACTAATTGCACTTATATTTTATTTAAAACGCCATAATTTATTATTGAAACAAATAAACTCGCCTGAAAAACGACTTCGGACGACAATAACTACGGTTGTTTCTGCAGCACAGCACAGCGCACTTCAATACCATAATTTCTGGAGTCTCGATTATATCAAATCTCTTGCACCAAAAAATTTCTACAGGTTTTCACTATTACAAAATTATTAATCACTTTTAGTAATGTTTACACTCACAAAATCACTAAAACAACACCCGAACTAAGAAATGACAAATGAGAAATGTAAGAAATATCGAACTGACAAAAACTAAAAACCGAACCCTCTTGTTACTTCCCTCCTGTGTCCACAAAAAAAAAAATGCTTATCACACGTACACGAATTTTATACAAGCAACCTATCCTTTCGTTATAATCTAAGCCTAAAATACATGTCCCTCCGTATATATTTACATATCAATTAGTCATCAAAATGACATTACGTCAAACAGATGATTTTGCAACAGCAATTGGTATAACGTTGCTAGGACAAGACCACGAGGAGTACATCACATAATCAACCTCGGCAGCTATAAAAAGGCGGCAAGCCATAGTGAAACAACCCATTTCCAAATCAGAGTTGATCTGATAAAGTACTAAGCCTTGAAGTCTGTTCTGAACAAAATCCCAATCCAAATGAGAAGTTAATTCTGAATTTCAATATAGAAGTTAATTCTAAATCCATTACTTGAGGTTGACTCAATCCTAAAACTGACGGTTATTCAGGCTATCCAAAATATTGACGTTGACTCAATACAAAAACAGAAGTTAATTCTGGCTATCCAAATATTTGAAGTTAACTCAATCCATATACAGAAGTTGATTCTAGACATATTAAAATTGAGGTTGGCTAAAATTATCTCGACTAGGAGTTAATCCTAAGTATAGCACAAAGTGAGCTGAACTCAAATAATTTTACACAGGAGTTGATCCTGAACATATAAAAATTTAGGTTAACCTTAAACAAAGGTTAGATCTGGTTTTATAACAGAGGTTGACTCTGCGACATTAAATCCAGAAGTTAATTCTGACTAAATTGGAAATTATTTAATCCCACATGTAACAGCAATCCAATTATCTACTACTAGAAGAGCATAAGACAAAACTTCACAAGTGCCATTATTGCAATCCCATACGCAGCAGCATTCTAATTTGCTGCACCTAAAGGTACCCACACGACAAACGTCATAAGTGCTGCTACCTCCATACCCTCATGCAACAGCACATCAAAACACTTCACGCTTTTAAGGCAATTTTGATTTACATCTTCGAGGAGGGAACTAAAGGAGGCGACATGTGATGAAGAAAGCGTAGCAACTATCGTTCTTCTTCTTGTTTTGTCGAGGTGCCAGAGGCGGCTTTAAAAATTGTTGATGCCTTATATATCACAACAAATTAATGGCGTGAAAATTCAAACACATTTCTTAGAAACTCTGCACAATTTTCCGCACCACCCCCTGACATGCATATAAATGGACTGACTGATCTCCTGTTTCATGTGGCACCAGTTTTGATTTCAGCAAGTATGGTCTCACTGACGATATATTTAAATTATTTGCGAATTTACTTATATATGCATGTCAGTGGGATTTACCGAATTTACCACAAAAGTATTTTAAAAGTATTTTCCTCAACACGGCTTGTTGTATCTAAATCTTCGAGCATATATAACTCCTTTTTGTATTACTATCACTTAGTCCAATAGCCATTAACCATTTCCTAAAAAAAGCAAATTATCCCTTTTGTAACTACGTCTCTGCACCAAACAAACTTCGCGGCTCTTTGTTTACAATAAAGTGACAGTCAAACACCCTGCCAAAATCAAGATGGCGAAAATTTTTGGCTATGCTACCATACATATACTTTACTATGGGATGTCTTCTCCTTTAGCTCTCTCCTCAGAGATTTACATACGTTCTTCTTCTTCTTCACAGGAGTAAAAAATATCAAAGGGGAAGCAAGGGACCCGCAACTACCCTGCCACAATTTTATTCTACAATATATAAATATGTACTTTTGAAGTATCTAGTTATAAGTTGTATTATGAATTATATTAGACTTAAGAACTTGAATTAGTACAGAAATAATTAAAATTTTATGTTTTTGAACTGACCAGATTGAGTTGTCTATTAAAACCGGAAGCCCTCCTCACGTAAACTAGTGCACAGAATTTTCAACTGCGTAATCGCTAATTGTTTAATTTTTCTCTTATTTTATTTTGTTTTTGTTGTTACAGCATTAGGGATAACGTGTTGATGATTAAATAATAAATACATATAATTAAGGAAGTAAATAGCTAAGAAAATTCATCTCCAATGCTAAGCATAAACTAAAACAGTTCATTGCATCTAGGAAAAACCTTAATTAATTATAGGACTATAATAGATGTTCTTAAGTATTTCTATGTAGTATCAGAGATGTCTGTACTGGTCTTTTGCTTGTTATTTCAGGAGTTAAAATTTTTAATTAAAGAATTTTCAACGAGTGGAAAATATATTCGCTTTGATTTTTACTAATGCAATTTAAAAGATTTTATTTTGAATTACACTTTTATGTTATACGTGGACATGATTCTGGTGATATCTGTTACTGTCTATAATTAAGGGTAAACTTTAGTTTTCATTATATCAAATTTTGTAATAAGTGAATCCTGCTGCACTTTATTATAAGTTTACATTACCTCCGATTCCTTTAATTTACCTACCATGCATTTGTGATTTGCCTAGATGAAACCAAAGGGTAGTACACTAAGTTTGCCACTCGCATTTCTATTGGATTGGATTGAAACGCGGTTCATATCCTTAATACAGTAATGAAATCATTGCGTTTTTTCCAACATTTTTCTCAATAGGAAAGTAAATTAAAAATGTATGCCGCTATCGATATATGTATGAAACGTGCGAATACTGGTTAACAGAAAATACTAAATTTCTTAGATACAAAAGTTTAATTTGACATATTTTACACGTTAATTTTCTACGTTTATAAAGAAGTATAATTATCGTAAATTCGTTATTATTAAAAAAAAAAACAATGTTGATGAGAAATTTCAAAAAAAATATGGTGCATTATTATTTTATACATAGAAGGAGAACATAAATTTCAAAGTTAAAAAGCCTAACCTATCAGTCATTTCAAATAATAAAACAAATTTAAATCTAACTGCTGCGTTCCTTTTCTCGTTCTGAATGAATCTGTATGAATCGACAGAACTATGTCATAATTTAATTCTGTGCTCGTAGAAAAGGAACGAAACAGAACCATTTCAAGTTTTTGACATTTCTTCCATTTGATAAAAGAAAGTAAAAATTCGTAAAAATTGTTGTTTATGAAAAAGCCATTTTCCAATAAATAAAACATAAATTCAACTATTATCAACTCGTCCAAATTGTAAACAACACATTCACGAATATAAATTAAAATCGTTCTGCTCGAATCCAGGAAAAACTCAGGTGCATTCAGAACGATTCGGAGTCCGAAAAAAGCGATGACAGATTCAAACTAAATCGTTCGGCCCGAGAAAAAGAACGACACGGATTGAAAAAACTCATTCTGAACGAGAAAAGGAACGCAGTAAACAATATAAAATAGAATTCAAAATAAACTCCAAGAGAAAAGGTCGATACAAAAATCAATGACTAGCAACATATAATTCAATATGAAATTCTGTTTCCAGTCGTTTTCTCGTTCGTTAATTTATTATTGCTGAAAGAAGAAGAGGAATGTTCTTGATTTCATTGGAATTATATTTCTACCATTAATATTTAATATAAAACAGAATAAAACTCTGTATATGTAGCAGTTTTGTAAGAATTACACTTTATTTTCACTTTACTATGCGTGCTGCAGTGGAGCAGAATTAAACTGCTGCTACAGTGGGTGCTACAGTTGCACCAGAACTAAAGTTCTGCTACTGTATGCGCTGCACTGGCAGCAGAATTAAACTTCTGCTACATTATGTGCTACAGTTGTAGTAGAATTAGACTTTTGCTAATGTGCGTGCTGCAATAGCAGGAGAATTAGACTTCTGTAGCAGAATTAAATTTCTGCTTCAGTGTGTGCTACAAAGGTAGAAGAATTATACTTCAGCAATTTAAGGGACAGAACTGAACTACTAGTAGATCTCGATTTTTATGGAATTAGACTTCTATATCGTTAGAATTAAACTTGTATGCACGAGGAAACAAAATTAGACTTTTGTATATAGGATGGGAAAACCTCAGATTAGACTCTGGGAAGATGCTTATATTTTCTTTCCTACATACGGAAGGACGTGGATTTCTTCAAATTCTTTGTGTGTCTGTTTTTGTCTTTTTAAGTAGGTGGAATTACCATTAC
Source organism: Dioctria rufipes (assembly GCA_963924295.1). Classification (NCBI taxonomy): domain Eukaryota; kingdom Metazoa; phylum Arthropoda; class Insecta; order Diptera; family Asilidae; genus Dioctria; species Dioctria rufipes. The sequence goes on along the minus strand of OZ002740.1, from coordinate 278,284,802 downwards.
AGGAGGAAAAGGATATATTTCATGGAATCGGTTCCAAACTCTATTGATATAGAAATCTAATATAAAGCTATTTCACTATAGGAAAATTCATACTCCTACATATTATAAAAGATCAAGAGGCTGTGTCTACTTAGTTTAAGAAGCGCACTTAGGTGAACTAGCACTTGGGATCTTCAGGTTATCCTTAACATACACCCAATACAAATGTATATCAAGACGGAGGCGTCAATCGCAGAACTAGGCCTGCATCTCAACTAGAGCTGAATTCACTTTGGAACAACAGTTCCACATACAATTTATGCTGACTTGATTGTGCTCCTTGAGAGTATGTTAAAAGGCAACTTCAACTTGAGAATCACATCTAGGGTAGAATGGGAAACACAATCTGTGCTTCAACTATTTACACAACCTATTATCTGCACAGACGACTTCAAATAAAAAAAATGTACCGGAGTAAGCGTTTTCCGCGGGGACTCTCATGTGGAAATGGCAAACACCTTGATAACCACATCACGGTTTTCTAGGTTGAAATCAAGCCTATAATTGAAGCGGAAAGGTAGGTACCTTCTCAACTCAGACAATAAGAAAAAGGAGATTGCTATCTGCTAGAATAGCCAAGCTGATGTCAAGGCCCTGTAAAATCTCTTTACAATCTCCAAACTGGTTTTGGAGTTAAAACCACTCTGAATTGTCTTTCTCGAGATAATGAGGTTTTCATACTGTGGATACTAGATCATATTGATATTATCGGAAACGAAAAGGCATACGAGCTTGCTCTACTTGATGTTGCCTCGGAAGCATCCCCTTTCACAATCGGAATTACACCAAAATACTTTACCTCTAATATTTTGGCTTGGGCGACTACCAACATAGTCGTCATTGGTTAGATAACTCATAGAGTAGAGCTAGAATGGGACTGTGTGTAAATTTAACGAAAAATGTTCTGGGATATAACAAGTCAACCCTGAGAGTTCTAGTGGCAATTATTACTGGACACTTATTTTTCAGGTGGTAACCTCTATAGGATGGGAGTTTTTGACAATTCTGATGCAGAGGATGTGGTGAGGAATCCGAAATTGTGAATTAGTTTTTTTTTCACTGTCCGGCCAGGTCGGTAAGCATTAAAGATTCCTTGGATCACACCTCCTAGACGAACTGCATTTAACGGGAGGGTGAAAAATGGATCTTGTTGTGGCCTAAACTCTAGAGATCGCTGATTTTCTGAAACTCTTTTCAATTCCTACATCCACAGAATTTATATTAACTTTTAAAAAGATTTATATAAATATACGCAGGGTGTCCAATGCAACATGTTCCCTGGTGATTTTGTTTTTGCAAATCTGCGGAGATATCGAAAAAGTTCTAATAATAAAACTTAGGTAGCATTAGTACAGTTATCCTTCAGCATATCCCTTCAAAAGCCCTTAAAGAAATGTCTGGAAAAACGTCCTTTTCATCCTTATTAAGAACTCTCATGCTGTATCCAGCAAAGTGGCAACCATTTCGAACATTTATTAGCTTAATAAATAGTTTTTAATTTAATATTTATTCGAATATTTATTTCTCATCATGAATTTCGTAACTGATATTGAATGGGGACGAAAAGCCGGTCGATAACTTTTATCTCAGAAATTAGCAGAGCACATACCTTTTAAATCATTCACCTCCCTATGGCGAGCAAGCATTTTCAGTAAGTATATCACTTTCTTTCTAATTTCTTCGTTTCTACGTTTTGGCCACATTGAATAATGGCAATGTGGCCAAACCGTATTCTCAGTAAGGACGAAAAAGACATAATTGAAAAAATTCCCTTTTTTGGTATGCCTCTTTTTCAATATAAAAATTTCGTGTTAATTTTATTTTCAGAATTCTTTCTTTACAGCAACATAAGACTTATGTTATTAGATTCATTTATATATTCGAATATACATGGTAAAATATTCAGTGGCTCAAGTAATGGAAAAAGTATTTTTTCGCTCACTGGTCTAAAAGAACAAAGGACACACATGTCTTCATAATATTTTTATTATTTTAATAAAGCGAGCTTATTATAGTTATATAGTAAAATTTACTGAATATTAATAATAATACATACAGATACGTATGCAATGTAAATTTGTTATTTATATAATTAATAGTGATCGTTAAGAACCAACCAACCCACCCAAAATACCAATGTGAGCACAATTACAGATTGTTAATTGTTCGACTTCCGGTCAAGCGTGAACAATAATGGTTTAAGGCATGTCTCCCGTTTAAGATTGTATCAACTAAAATATAATGATGTTCTGTATACTGTATATACTACATGGAGCTGTACGCTGCACTGAAGCTAGCAGCAGTATGCTACATAAACCCACATGGCGATTGTGCTGCCACTTTCGCATGGTTGCACGTTTGACATCTGATGGCGGGCCACTCGCTAGAAGCTTTAAAAAAAATAAGAACAAGAGAAGAAAAATTCGTGATAGGAGAAGAATGAAAAGAATAAAAACTTTATGCTGCTGGTACTAAAAGGGAAATTAAGAAAAAATACGAACGGCATCTGTGAGTAATCATCCTGAAATATAGAACGAGCTACGATTTGAGCTGCAAGAAGAAAAGTTACCTACAACGAGATAGTGCGATTCTTTTTGCTGCAAGCGCTAGCGGTCTTTGGCACCAAGCATTTGGCCAGCTTAAACGGATACGGAACTGAAAATTTAAAAAAATGGAGAAAACGATAGTTATCACACACGATCATTACACGTCTTGTGCGATTTGGGAATTAGTGCTCTGAACAGAAAAGGCTGAACCAGGAGCATCTGTATGCTTGGAATTCCTTAATTATAAGGTACTCTTAATTTTTCATAACGAAGTTTCTTCTTAATATCCTCATTTGGGGAAATTTTCTACACGACCATTAAATTATGTCACACATTGGAGCCCGTGGATCTCGTCTGACAGACTACATATTAAATCAGAGCAAAAAGTCGGATATACCAATGGCGACTGGATAAGTCAATGAGATACGGCGTTATTTGAATCCACTGGAGCCCTAATCTGCTGGCATTTGTCATCTTGAAGGTTTCGAAAGTTGCCCCTAGCGGTATTCTATATTGTAATGAGTTCCTAACCTAAGAAGAGAGACGTCCCTACGGAATCGCAGTGACCACGTACCTCGACGAGCTGTCTCGAAACATAGGTACATGTGTAACCTATCTAATTGGGACACCACGCTCGCCTCAGTTGAGAGATTTATATTAAGATTTAGTCAGTTCAAGTAATAAATCAATAGTGTAGTTCTATCCTGTTCTTTCCTGTAATTTTTTTAATTTTGAGTTCATAGCAATTCGAGTATAACTTTTGCTTAGATTAAGGTAGTCTTTGATATTCACGGCGGCCTCTGCGATGGACCACGATAACAAAACCACTGTAAGTTGTTGCCTTATTATAATATCAATTAATATTGCTTACAATATAGAAATATAATATTACTTTTCCATAGTTATACTATGTTCTTATACATTATATTGATTTTTCATAGTTATGATTTTTACTTTTCATAAGCTACAATTTTTTATATATATTCATAGTGTTGCATTTTTTATAGTCAAAACATTTATTCGTATATAATATAATATATACTTATGTAGAATAATAACATCCAGGTATGGAAATTATGAAAAGTGTGCACAGTGTTGAGAAAGGATTTTATTAGTCAATATCAGATATTAGTCTCCCTGTTCGGACTCATATGACTTAATGATAACTGATATATATTAAATTTCTTTGAAATCATTATAATAGTAATGTGCGTGGTGCGAAGGAGCTTGATAAATTTTAATAAAGGGGGCGATAGTCCCTAGAGGTAATTAGACTCGGAAACGTCGTTTTTTTTTGTCTTTTAGTCATACTGCGAGTCACACTTGGTGACCGGAGTGCATCCTTATAGAGAGAACTGTTACATTAGTTACCTGTGTGAGTAAATAAGCGAATATCATTTGTAATAGGCATATGATCAGATCAATCATTTTATACCGTAATGATGCGTTGATAGTCTTTGTTTTTTCCTCTCACTCTCCTGATGTGAAGGTTGGCCAAGTCTGCTACACCACTTTCTTCCAGGTCAATGTATCAATCGTCAAATGTCATATGGATGGATGGCGCAATGGCAGTGAAGGCGGAACATCTACGCCTTCACGAAAGTAATGGTAAGCGGTGTAAAGGTCCCTTTTGGACCGGATGTGTTGCGACTGGGATTTTTAAGCACGATATCTTTTCGTATTTGGCAGGTGACAGTCGCAGGTTTTGTGGAGCTTCCCCACACTATCCGGAAATAACCGAGGCGAGCTAGCGTGCCGCCCTGCACTTCAACGCTTTCCACCGAGTGATCTGTCAACTCATCCTGGCAGTCTGGACTTCACGTCCAATACAATCACTCAACATAGTTACATAACAAATACGTATATTTTTCATAAATAATGTACATATGTGTCTTGCCACAGCTGATGTGTCAATTCCAATAATTGACATCTACGAAAAAACTGCGTTCGAAAGGTACAATTTAATGAAATTAGTCAATTCCTATAATTGACTTTCGAACAAACTGCAGTTACAAACGAGAATTTACGTATGCTGAAATAAAATATTCTGGTGGAGTGTAGTGGTTAAATAAAAAGAACGAACTTGTCACTCAATTTTATTGCAGGAAAAATATTATTTAGTGGACAAATTCTAATATTATCCAAAAATCAATTACGTTAACTCAATTCAATTAGTTCCTTTAAGTTGTAAATTTTACGTCAAATGACTTACACTAGTACGTTTATAAACTTCAATTTCAGCTAAATGGTTTAAATTATGTCTACTGTAAAAATAAAGGAAAATTAATTATACTAAAAAAATATGTTTTACTCGAATTTTTCTTTTTCAATTTTGACGTTTTTACGTTTAAATTTGATAGTTTACAGGTAAAAAAAAGATATACGCAATTAATGAAAGCTTTCTTAAAAAACAAAATCTTTTTGCTGAATTTTTCTGTCACGCTAAGTTCCTTGGCTGCAAAAACTCTAAAGTATAGCTGATGTCGCTGAAGAAAAATTGTAAATGAGTGGGAGAAATGCTACTACATATGCTCGCACCTTGACAATTTGAAAAAGAAGAAGACTGAATGAAGGATGAACTCCCTTTTTATAGAGAATTTTGTTCCGATTTCGCATATCATAAAAATGAATTCTTGAATTTTCAGGCTTAATTTGACTACAATATATGATTTTGTTGTTGTCAATTGATGTCAAATTACAAATTGCATTTTTTTACATCTTTCCCATAGAATTCAGTATTAATTTCGAATAATTATGATAAATTTTTCTAAATCTTGTCATAATTTATCGTTTCGCCATGTTTAATTTCAATTTAAGAAATTCCTCTCAGAATTCATTTTTGTTCATTTTCATCCTTGTTCCTTTCATACCTTTGTGCCTCTTTCGCACTCATTGGTGAAAAGGTAATTTCGAAAATTCGTGATTATTCCGTAAACCGTGAAAAATATCGCGACATGAACGCGCCGATTCGATTCTTCGTCGCTTTTTACTCCGGGATGACATGTCAAATGTCGCGAGAGTATGGAATTTGACGTGTTGTTTATTCGAATGTCAGCCACGCGAGAGTTTTATATTTGTTAAATTTTTGTGGTAAAGTTCTGTGATTATGTGATTTATAGGTATTCATCGAGGGACTCATTTATCCTTGCACAGGTTGGTATATAAATTTCTTTAATTTATATGTTAATTGTGTTTAATTTTCTGCCTTTTATAAATGGCATAGATACCTGTCAAGGTGAATTTATTTCGCGAAGTCTCACCTAAGGAATCTGTGCATTCTTTTTAGAAGGTAATGAAATTATGTATCCGTACCTAGTACGTTATTATTTATATAATTTTATGTTGTGTACCATGAAGTTTATTTAGATTTGCATGCTTCTTATTGTTTGCCTGTATTGTGTGGTAGCTAACCTATTATCATAAAAAACATTTCATTGCTTAAGTCTATAAATTAATTAATTAATTCATTTTGTTTATTTCAGGTCGTCGTGGGACTCTTGCATCTGTGTCTTCCCAGATGCTGGTAAGATTTTTTTTACAATAGATATTAATCTAATTTTTCTTTTATTTGTAGGTTCGTCGAACATATGTCAAATACAAAATATTCATACATTATGAGCCGTGCACAGAGGATAGTTCAGAGGAATATGAGGGACGACTTGGATCCGTTTGCTATTTCTGATGCAGTATTCATAAAGTTCAGAATGCAAAAAGTTTTGCTTTTAACGTATTTGAAATGACATAGCCTTGCGATAATCTTATCGCATGTCATTTCAATCACTTTAAAGGCAAAAAGTTTTGCATTCTGAACTTTATGAATACAGCAACAGAAATAGCAAACGGATCCAAGTCGTCCCTCATATTCCTCATGACTATCCTCTGTGCATACATACATGTAGATACATTAGTCGACATTCGACAATGGTATCCTCGTTTTGGCTACAATTAATATTTTTGCTACAGTGGAATTCTTTGCCTGCAATTTAGGTGATAAAATAATAACTTTATTATCATTACATGCTGTGAATTTATCGTGCAATAAACAATAATTGTAGCTTGATAAAAGACGCAGACAATTAACCTCGATAATCATATAAGGAACTACAGCGTAGAAAAATTATTGTGATGATAAGTCTGGGCACAAGTGTAGCATAATGAGCGTGCCCTATTGCCATCATCGCCGCGCCAAAAATTTCTTCTTCCTTCAAATGGAGTATTCAGATTCTCCAAAGCCTTTTAACCTCTTAAAACTAAAGTTTGTCCAAAAAAATGTATATACATAGAATACTAATTCTACCAGAATCTCTTACTTGCTAAATTTAATAGGATGATAGATCAGTATGGTTATCTCTAAATACTTACCACAGAAGTTCGATGTAGAGGTGAAGAAAGCTCGATTTTTTTTGCATTCTCAATACATTTTGCAAATTCATTGAAATTATTTTCAGTTAATTTCAGTCTACTATTGACGATAAATTGCCCAACCTTTATTTTTATAAGCAATTCACCAAAAATTTTGAATGTTTTATTGGAATCCTTGAAAGTAGCCCTTTCAAACGATAGTCCACATGATACAAAGAACAAAACTCACCCCATTAAAAATTAAAAAAAAAAAAAGAATTTCATTATCTTTGTCTGTCGAAATATGTGCGAATAACAAAGAACTAACATTCTGCAAATTTCAAATCCCTACGTCACGTAGTTTTCGAGAAAAACGTCTGTGACAGACAGACAGATATACGCACAAGTGAGCTTATAAGGGCTCCGTTTTTTCTCTTGTTTTACGGTACCCTAAAATTTTTCCATCCCATATATAATCCTTTTTGAGATGTGAAAGAAGTGTTATATGGCAAACACTTTCTTTGGCATTTCTGCATTATTTTTTTTAAAGTTTGGATATTTTCGAGCTTGTGTAGATAGAGAAGGTTCTCTAAATATAGAGTGAATTGTTTTAAAAGTGGAAACTAATCAATAAATGTTCTTAGTAATGTAAAGTTGGAGTTGGCGAAACTTAAGGAACTGCAAAGAAAACTAACTCAATTTAATTAATACATTTCTACTAAAAATCTGGGAACTTGATATATTGAAGAATTCCCAGAGATTTACTCTGGGATTTTCCCATTGGTCTAAGTACATATTTATTGTATTAAAAGAAACTATCGATTGAAAGCACAAATAGTCGAATGAGACACGCTATTGCAGAAATGTGTAACCTGCTGTGACCTGGCGATACCTGTGCAAGTTATTAGAGTAAAACAATAACCGAGTTTATACCATTCTTGCATATTAAAATTCAGGCGCTACCCAATCAGAATCAGACTTCATTCAATATGAGAATTGTTTTTGTATTATTCTATTTTTTATATATTATTAATGCAAGGTCATACCTATGATGCTAGCACAGCATGGCAGGAAGGAGATAGGCAGAGGATTAGGGGACATGAGGAGAGTGTCAGAGGTGTCGGTGTATGTCACCCTTAAACTTGCGTAGATTGTAGGCCGGAGGAAAAACAGAAGATGGTTAACTGTTCCATATTCGCACTGTTCGGGAAAAAAGGCATCATGAAATTTTACTGTACGAAAGTAATTTGAAGGGTAAAAGGATGTGTGCAGTTTGCATCGCGAATATTGCGTGCAGGAATTATTCTAAAAGGGTTTAGACTAGATATTTCATCACAACATTGACCATCCATGGAGCTATAAGTGAGCGAAAGGCATAAAACATTGCAGCAGTGCTCGAGTGAGTTGAGTTGAGTTGTTATTGCCATATTACCAATGAGCTTGAAGGCTGTCTTCTGGACAATGTCTAATGAAGCTAAGGCTGTGCGATCAGACCCAGCCCATATATGGGAATTTTATTCCATTCTAGGTCTAATGTAGGACTTGTAGAGGAGCGGTAGATCTGACGGGCTGAAATATTTCTTACACCTTTTCAGAAACCCAAGACATTTCGGCGCTTCTTTCTCAATAGAGGAGATGTGATTTGTCCAGTTTAACTTTCTAGAAATATTAATGCCAAAAATGCTTAGTGACAGTTATGGTCTTGTTTTCATGAGCTGAGACAGCTTATGGGCTTTAAATGCATTCAACTAGACGCGATTTGCTTTGCTTCAAGCCAGGAGATTGTTAGGTTCGTTATTCAATGATCTAATCATCCAATCTCGTTTAACACATACGGCATTCCCCTGGAGTCCGCAAGAGTGTTAAAGGTGTAAGCGAAATCAAGGGTACTGCCATCAGCGAAACTACGGATGGGATTGAAAGTAAGGGAAAGTAGGTCATTAATGAAAATTAAAAAGAGAGTTGGAGAGATAACAGAGCCTTGAGGCACACCAGCATTTATGGGATGCGGTTCAGATGTAACGATATCTAATACAACACGTATTTGGCGACTAGATAGGAAACTTTAAATCCATAATAAAGGAGGAGGAGAGAGACCATGTTCTTTTAAGTTTGGCTAAAAGGGCTGAATGCTAGACTTTGTCAAAGGCCTTTGAAATAACTAGGGCATCAATTTTGAACTCACCAAAATTGTGAAGACTACGGTTCCAACGATCCGTAAAAAAAGTCAGCAAGTTTCCAGATGAGCGTCCAGCTCAGAACCCTCTCCTTTCTTGAGAATAGGCTGAACGTGAGCTAGCTTCCAAGCAGTTGGCAATTTTTCTGTCAAATAAGACAAGTAGAATAGTTTGCGCAGAAGTTTAGACAAGGGTGAGGCACGGTTTTTAATTAACAGTGGTGAGAAACCATCAGAGCCTGCGGCTTTGGAGACGTTTATACCCTTAAGGGGTAACACCACTGTAAATTTTTCAGAAAATCATTTTTTTTGTTATTGGCTTAAAAGATGCGTTGAACCTTCTAGAATATGAGGCATAAAACTTTATATCTGAAAGGAATTTTCGTCATTGAAATTTTAGGCTCCTCCCCGAGCCCGTCGGTCTGCTCCGAAATGACTACCTGCGTCAAATAAACCCTACTGGAAATGTGCTTTTTTACCTTACTGACACTAACACAGTAACATGTGTTGTTAGGAAGTGTTTATGTTCAGTTAAAATCATTTCCAAGCAAAGTACGTTAGTTTAGAGTCAGCACATGTAAAATTTAAAAAGTCCAATTTTTCATGTCAATAACTCATTTCAAAACTTTAAACGTGTTTTTCTCGAAACACGATTTTTCAAAACGGCACGCAGCATAACTCCAACAATATTCATTCCTTTCATTTGAATTTTTAACAATATCTTTAAAATAACATTTTGAAGTGAAATACGTACGGGATTTTCGATACGTCCTTTTAGACATTATTTATGTCGAAAATTGAACGATTTCATTTAAGTATCCGTCGTACGTACTTCACTAGCTATGAGCATGTAGACTAAGTGGTTTTTTTTTTTTCTCCAAATTCAAAATTGCACCAGCTACTCTGCGTGCCGCAGACTGCTTTAAATTCGACAAGCCTTGCGAGAATGGCTCTGGTGTCACCGTTTATTAATATTTTTTTTTTTATATTTTTTGTCTTGTTTACTTAAATATATGCTTAATAATTTCCATGAATATTTTTATTCTATTACCTTTTTTTATATAAAAAAAAATTGTCCAAAAAACGCTGTTTCTAAGGCTATTACAGTGGTTTGACCCCTTAAGGACCCTGAACACATCTCTCGTACGGATGTGTATTGGCTCTTGTATACACCCACAAGGGGGTACAAGACAGGTGTTTGCGAAGTGGGTGGAAGACGAGAATTGAAGCGAATCTAGTAGCTAAAATATTAGCTTTATCCAGGGAGTCAACAATCACTTTACCATTATTAAATAGTGAAAGTATAGTGAAACTGGTGAAGTTGTTCTGGATTGTTTTGACCAGGGACCAGAAACTTTGCTACTTTTACAGCTTGCCAAGATTCTTTGTCCAATATTCTGGTCAAAAAGAAATTTTTCTGTTTGGATAATGGGCTTACAGGTGTTCCGTACAGTCGACTTGTAGACTTGTTTCAGCTCCGGACATGGATGCAATTGATAGGCGCCTAAAGCAGATTCTTTCGCTTTTATAGCTTGGTTGCACTTATTGTTAAACCAAGAACGATTTTGAAGTTGTTGTAATCTGCTGTAAGAATGTGGAATATATTCACATATGCCAAGACTTGATATGGCATAATAATATTTTTCCGGCAACTCTGTGCTTATGCCTACTGTCTTATAATCTGTCCACATTCGAGATAGGATTGGTGTATGATACAAAGATGACAAAGTATGGCTGATTCGAGAGGAAGTTTTTGCGTAATTACGTCATTTTGGAAACAATTGTCATTTCCAGAGAATTTTTTTGAGCTTTCGTATTATATTTACTGAAGTACGTTTCGAATATATTAAAATATTTAACAAATTATTAATTTCTTCGTTTAAATCACTTCGAGAAAAGTAATTAAATATGTGCTAGTGGGAAAGCAAAGAAATTTCTAAAAAGAAAATTTGTGACATTTGTCCCCAAATGAAGCAAGCAACAATTTAACAGATAATCCAATCATACCTTGTTAATATTTCTATCATGGAATTGGTGTATGATGGGAACATAGGATCGCCAGGCACCTCAGTACATTTGTACAATTTTTGAACTCATTCGATATATGATACAAAGGTACAATTTCAGAATTTAGCGGAATTTTTTATTTAATTGTCTTATAGAGGCTTACAGACTATATTGACTATATAACTATAAACACAATTTAAAGTATGCTTTCAGCAAAGGAGCTTTTAGATTCCGGAAGGTGGATTGAAGTGTGAAGTATGGAAAAAAATTGTCTAATTCTTCTAATTAGATTTTTTCTTATTTAGTTATGAATTCAGAAGTCCATAGTATTTCCGCTCCTTTAAAACTAGCGCCCTGACCAAATGCCCCGCGTGTCCCCTCCCCCCATAGATCCGGCTATGGATATGCAAAAATCAAAATAACTTTTAACATTATGCGTGGGTGTCCAATTCATTTTACTCTACCATCATTATTTCTATGTGTTACAAATTGAATGACAAACTTAGTATACCCTATGATTTCATCTAGGGAATAAAAATCCTTAAGGTCTAAATGTTATCGTTATGTAAATTTACGGCATACATCATAAATTATACAATAATATTGGTATCATTTAAATAAGTAATGAATGGGCGGTATTCTGTATTCCATGTTATTACCACCGGCTGAGCTAATTTCCGTGAGCTTGTCATATTGCCTCAGTAATGAAATGCAATATTGTCTGAAAACAATACTACTATCCTAATACCATTCCTGTAGGTCATCAATATAAGCTTCTCATTTGTCATGGGCTGTAATATCTGCAAATAGAATTATTGCAGCCTCTCAGTTCCTGATTTCATAATGTCTATCTTTATCCTTTAAAATAGTTCTGTCATACATATTCTGGAACTGGCAGGGAATTTATAATATTGCTGGGCGCAAGCAATACATTTCCGAAATCAACTTTGAGCTGTTAGGATGGGGAGAAAGTACAGCCAGAAATTGTGCATGAAACTGCAGTTATTACACCACCTTTTCGCCTGTCTGTTCAAATTTACGGGAGTTCTATGGAGTATGGAGCTGTAAAAACTTTAGGCTATTTTAAATTGTGTTAAGTACCAAAAAATACTTATACTTCATTTACATTCGTTGCAGATATACATACATGATATGATTGAATTGTGGTCATGATCTTCTTTGCACACATCAGTTAATGTCTTTAAAATGTTTGATTGTGCATATATTGGAGCGGTTCCAATCATATCCTGACAGCTTTGCAGTTTTCTCCAAATTTTTTTGATTTTTATGTATACTCTTTCAAAAGTGTTAGTCGAATTTCAAAATTTATATACTGGTAGTATCAATACTACATATGAAAAACCATATGGAATTCGTTACGAGTTTATGACTGAATTTTATTAAAAGAACTAAAACCTTTCATCATGGTAAATAAAAAATCTAATCGATGCTTTCCGTCTTAAAAACTAATTCAGCACCTACAGCAACAAACTATGAAATTATATAAAATTTTAATTTTTAAGGAATTCACCTAAGGATAATCGAGACTTTTGTCATATAATTGTATTAAAAAAGTGTAGGTATCTGTAAAATATGATTCTAAACAATTCTTGTGGTAATAAAAAGCCCAAGAAGACTGTGAAAAAATAAAACATCAAAATTTTAATTGGCGATAATGGAACAAGAAAGAAAATTAAAAAGAGAGCTGATATGTATAATATCAACTAAAATCGCTTATACAGGATCTTTTCATCTAGGTGGTCCATAGAGCAGGAGGTGATTGTACTCGCTGAGACTAACAAAAAATTGTATGGCATATCCATATCAATAGTTTCGGAGTTACAAGGTGATTCAGAAAATAATATAGTTTTTCACAAAACACCCTCTATCTTAAAAACCACAGGGGCTACGGTCACCGTCTAAAGCCACAGAATGTCATGGTCTTTCCAACGACTACTCAACTAGCCCTGTAGTACTCTCCTCACAGGAGTTATGGCGGTCTAAACGAAATATTTCGGATTTTCTTACCTTGTTTTTACAAAACTTTTATTATAAATACTGTAAACTGCAGAACATCCTCTTTAATTTAACCTATCTGCTATATGTTAATCTGCTAACTGTATCCGTTAAAGAGTTAGTAGCTAATTACCATTCAGGTCATACCAAAATTAAACAATTTTATTTTTTAAATTACGTGTTTTCAGTCACTAAGGGAACAAATTATATTTAAAAATAGGTTTGAGAATAGTTTTGAGAACAGATTAAAGCTAATAACTCTTTAACTGCTGCAGATAGCACATAGGTGTAGTTACTCATATTAAAGAGTCTGCAGTTTTTGTAAAAAGGAAAAAAAGAGATCAAATTATAAAAAAAAAGGTAAGAAAATCCGAAATATTTAGTTTAGACCTCCTAAACTACTGAGAGGAGAGGAATATGTGGCTGGTTGAGCAGTAGTTGGAAAGACCATGAAGTTTTGTATACAGTAATCATCTTTGGTGAAAAACTAGATTTTTTCTTAAGCACTCTGTAACTCCATAACAGTTGATACGGACGCCACCCCTGCCATACAATTTTTTGTACTATCACTACCTGCTCTATAGACCACCTAGGTGGAAATACCTTATATAAAGGATTTTCTATGAATATTTGCCAATAGGCCATTTATTGATAGGTCCAAATGAGACAACTGAGGTGGTAGGTGTCTAAGTCTTAGGACTTCTTATAAGCGATGCTAGTGGCTTTCAAATTTACACACTATAATGATGTTTTAAGAGGTTTTTTAAATAAAAAATTGTTGGAGCTTTTCAATTACCTATAATGTAGTTTCCAGTCTTCAGACCTTCAGCATTCTTCATTTAACTACCAAGTTTTTTTTATTTTTCAAAAAAGCTGTAATCAATACTAATATTTCATTTCGAATCTAAGAAGTATTGCCTATTTTGAAAATATTGGCATTCAAATTTTATTTGCTAAAATCTCGACATAAACCATAAAGTGGGTATCACAACAGGAGTGGCGAGATAACGGAGTTTTGCTGTTGTCTCTGCGCGATTGCTATTGCAAAATTTAATCTACAGGGTGGGCCAAAAGTCACCATGGGGTTTAAAAATTAAATTGGTAACATATGGTAGGATGAAAAAAAGGAGCGGTAAGGTGGGGTGGGGAAACATGTTTACCTATGAAGAACAGACAGTTGGCTATCATGTAAAAAAGGAATGAAGAGAAACGGTCAACAGGGTGTGGAGCAATGTACAAACGAAAAAGTTAGTTATTTTTAAACCCCATGGTGACTTTTGGCCCACCCTGTATAAGCTATACCAGGAGCGACACGGCGCAGCAAAATAATTGCCGCGCGGCAATTTTTGAGATGACTCTGAAATACGTGCCGCACCACGCTCGGAGTGAATCCGGCTAAAAGCCACTTTTTTTTTATCTTTATTTATATTGCGATGATTTTTCCGCACAAGCAATCTACCCAAAGTCTTACTCTGTGCAGCGTGCAGGTTGTTGATTAGGGACTTAGGAGCAGAACCTTTGCTTTTGTTGATAATATGCCTAGATACAATTTCTATGCACAATGCTAGAGACCGGAAATTAAAACTTTCACCTTTTCGGATTATAAATAACGGCTGAGAGTTAATTGCCATTCGTTTACACATTTATAATAAATAAAATTGCTAAATAATCAAATTCTCAATACATAATAAAAAGCTTAAACCAAAATTACCTGTTTATCGCCTGAATTGAATTCCGTTTTAATTTTATGAAAGAAATTTTGCATTTACTTTGGATTGCAATTTGATAATAAATATTTACAATTTCTCACTGACTTGCAGGTATGTTTACGGGAAATTGAGAAATTGTGTTACGATATTCCTAAATTCTAATTTAGATAATTATGCCTTTAGGTTTGAACAATCTTCAACAAATTAATGATAAATTCATTAACAATGAAACTCATTTATTTATTTATTAATCCATGCAATTTGTGCTGTTTTTGCATAACTTTAAAAAGATACCTAAGGCCGATGTACAAATCAGTGATTTGGTCATGTGGTGCGGCTACGGTGACGCAGTGGCATGCGAAAATTTAATACATCCAAAAACATTTGAAATTATTCTATTTCTATTCTAGTATATTCTTTGTCCCAGTAGAACTCAGAGCTTTGAATTACAGCACCGATGCGGTGCCGTAGGAATCTGTGGACGCAACATGGGCGTCAATGCACGCAATATGAACGTCCGGTGCCGCAATATCGCCGGAGGTATGGATCATTCCATATCAAATTGGCGACATGTGTGATATGACCATTACGATTTTTGTTAATATTTTACAAGTAGGTGAAGGGATTGTGAAAACATAAATACGATTTTGAGTTCCTATACAATGCGTATTTTGCAAGTTATATCATTTTAAAATTTCAAAGCAATGCTGTTCTGGTCTACTAAAAAAGTTTAAATATTTTGCTATTCATGCTAGAATAAAAAAATATGGCTCATTTGAAACTTGAGATTTCGAGTTATCGAAGAAAAATTCAATCTCAGTAATATATGCGAAAAGGCATATCAAGGATATGGATTATATCCGTTATCCTTGAATATCCTGGAAGACGCATACTTATAAATTTATTATTAGTTTTTTTTTTATCTTATATTATCCATTAAAATATATAAAAATTTCCACTAGGGATCTTAAAAAGATGAAGAAGTCAAAAATCACTAATCATACATAATAAATTCTTAGTTTCTTGAAAATTTCATCAAAGTTAGTAAGTAACTATCTGTGAAAATTCTGCGAGTAAAAAACTGACACCTTTGGGGGGACTAAGCTCATTTGTCCCCTCTCGGTTCCACTGTTCCCACCAGGGACACTTTATGACTAGAACTAAATGTAATAATATAATATTTGAATTTAATCTGATTTTGTTTTTAGTATTTCTAATGTGGTTGCGTCAATTTTGTCATTTTAGGAAATCTCAGTTGGTGTTTAATATCAAATAAAATACAAATAACCATACAACATATTTTTGTAATTTACACTCCACGACAAAAAGATACGACAACCATGACATTTTTCCGAATCTAAGAACTGATGAAACTTGTAGCAAAATTTGTTTGTCTGTTGTAAAAATCCTTTATTTAGAAATCTATATGAATGATAATTTTACCAATTGATTACTTTTTCTATGAATTTTTCTACATTTATTGAAAAACTGGTACGACAAAAAGATACAACAGGGTAGAAAATTTCCAAGTGACTTATAAAAAAATATGGAAAAAATTTATTTAATTAATATTGTTTTTTGTTATTTCTAATATTCGGTTAGGTAAAGACGTATACAGAATTTTTTTATATATACGAGGAAGTAACACCCGACCAGTTGTAATTGCTTTTTCCATCTCAACCACTGTTGTATATTGTTTGTTACCTGAACATACTGCCCGTGCTAATTATCCCCAGGAATTTTTAATGATGTTGAAGGGATTTTGCCGGCCAGTCGAGGATGCTTATATTTTTTCCGACGAAAAAGTCCTTTACTGCATGTGCTCGTAAGGTACGAAGAGTGAACACTTTTTGACTCGCTCACGAATTAATCAAATTCGTGTGAACTGAATTTTTCAATCACTCATGAAGTTAATGTTTCAGGTCGCGAACTTATAAATTTCAACTCACGAGTCATTTAAAAAGTCTCAGAGTCAAAAATTTAATTCGCTCATGAGTCGAGTCGAAAAGAACGATTCGTGAATCAAGTAAAACAATATGATATGTTGAGGAAATTCTACACCAAGAAATGTACATAAAACACATACGATTCATTATTATTTAGTATAATGTATATTTCTTACTCTAAAGATATTTGGTTAAGAAAATTAGAGTTTAATTTAACTAACAAAATATTATTAATAGTGTCTTTGGATAACTTAGCTCTTTGTTTTGGTATTATCGTCGATAAGGCACTAAAAGCACGCTCAACTGATACTTGGGTAGATGGTACAGCTAATGCAGTTTGAACTAATTTCCCTAGTTCCTGATCTTTGTGGTGCAAATTTCTCCAATTTTCTAAGATATTGGTATCGAAAGAAACCCGTCGATATATTTGGTGAATTCGTACTAGCTCCAATTAACGAATGTAGTATATTTTCTAATTTTGAAAATAACCCGCCTGAAACCAAATTGGAGTTAGATGGTTCTTGGCCACTCAAATCCTCCACCATCAATGTTCCTGTCAGTCGTTTCATTATGGCATTTGTATTAAGTAAATGGCGCTAGAAAATATTCCGGAGTTAGTTTAAAACAAGAATATTTGAAAAAAATACTTACTATAGCAATATTCTTTTGCTCGTCATTCAAAAATGGTGTATTTAAAAAACTAAACCGGGGATCCAAATAAATGGCAGCGATAAATGCTTCATTTTGTAAGAGGCTTTCTTTGCGTGACTTTAACGATGTAAGCAATCGCTCGGCATAAATATTTCGTCCTCCTGAAATTTCTTCCAGTTCAATTTCACATGAAAGCCAATAACGGTAAAAGTCACCCATAACATACTCCTCTTTTTGAAATTTCTGAGTACATACCGATAAGGGCTTAAAAGCTTTTATAAAATTTGTAATAAACGCCCAATTAATATCCGGACTTTATTTTGAGTAAAGAATTCAACATTTCATACGTAGAATTTATCTATTGTTGGCATTTGAATATTTTCAATGTATTGATTCCCACGAATAATTGAAAAAAGCGTGTTTACCATTTTCCTACACTCTTCCACATGTGTTTCGACAGTTTTAACGACATCATGGGCGGCAAGTTGAATTGTATGTGCAGCACATCTGACAACAGCTAGAACTGATGTAAGCCGGCTGTGAATTTCTTCGAATTCGTCGTCACTCTCAACTGAGATCAGTTCGTCGTTATTGTTTTCACTTAGTCCCTAATAAACATTTTTTTAATCTATTGATATTTTGGGCAAAGATAACCTAATAAGAAGATAGGACACAGCCGAACAAAATTGGAAAATTTTCGTGTTTTTTAGACCAAAACAAGTAATGCCATATACTTTCGTCTTTTGCATTAATCGGGGAAAAGAACTTGGCTATACACTATTGTAGTGCAACTGAGACGAGGAGCTAGAAACAAAAAGCGAGAGAACGTAGGATTACCCGAACGACAAAATCTTATTGAATCCCTCAAAATCATATTAAACTATTCATAATAATGTACTTCGGGTCACATTACCTCCCATTTTTAAGAAAAAGCTAATGTAAAACAATCGGAAAATTTTTCTGTGTCCTAACTTGTCATTAAGTTAACTTTGATCTTGGGTATGCATTACCCAGGTAAGCTACATACATACATCCACTCCCATTTTTATATGTAATGACATACCTTACTTCGCATGCGGGATGCCAAGCCAGGTAATGTATTGCATTTTAGGCGGGAAAAATATACATACTTGCATTTCATCTTGAAGCTCTCGTAATAATTTGGATGCTTTAAGAATGTTTGCTCCCTTATCGGTTATTCGTTATCCATATTATATTCGCGAAGACAATTCAAAATTTCTTGTCACAAAAAATCGCCTGTATGCCTTCTTTTTATTTGAATCATGCCCAACGTATTTATACATATTTTGTAGTCTTTAATATATAGAACATTTATTCCTAAAATATGCTTTTCCATACGTGTTGCAATATCCACTTTTAAACTTGTCATTCTTTTATCAACATTTTTCTTAATGATTTGTTTAATTTTATTTGCACCTTGTGCCACTGCCTGGGCAACATTTTTTGAATTTAAATTGATTTTAAATTGTTCTTCGTATGGCCCTCTACTTGCAAACAACGAGAGCTACATAAACTTTGCAAATTCCAAAGAAATCATATCATTAATAAAAGGAAGGAACAACAAAAAAACTGCAGGTTATGATAACGTCTCAAATTTTTTGCTTAAAAGATCGCCTCCTTGTCTATATACCTTTTTAACGTTACTTTTTAATCACATTTTTAATATTGGATATTTTCGAGATAAGTGGAAACAAGCCATTGTTATTCCAATCCCTAAACCTAATAAGAACCCATTACTAGTATCTAGCTATAGACCAATTTCGCTTCTTTCCTGCATCAGCAAAATCTATGAAGCTTTCGTTTTGAATAAAGTTAAATCACATTGTGAAGACAACAACGTTATTCCGAATCACCAATTTGGCTTTAAATACCAACACTCAACAACACATGCCCTCACAGTACTAATGGAAAGCGTGAGCTCTAACCTGAACAGCAAAAGAGCAACATTAGCCTGTGCATTAGACATTGAAAAGGCCTTCGACACTGTTTGGACAACAGGACTGATATATAAGATAAGATGTCAATTCGGTTTTCACAAACACATCTGTACAATCATATATAACTACCTATCAAATAGATCATTCAGGGTCAGAATAAAGGACACCATCTCCGAGAGTTTCCAAATTGATGCAGGGGTACCTCAATACTCACTATTAGGTCCCATTCTATACAGTATTTACACCTCGGATATCCCCAAACCTGATCAAAGCGATTGTAGAGTAGGGATCATATGTTTTGCTGATGATATTCTCCTGTACACATCGCATCTCAATAAGGCCATAATGAGAACTCGTGTTAACAACTACTTAAAGATCTTATCGAGCTATATGTCAAAATGGAAAATAAAAGTTAACACCAGTAAGTGCGAATGCATTTTATTCAAGGGTAGCCGGAGAAATACCCCCAGAAATAATTGGAGACACTTGGATCGCTTTAGTTTAAATTTTAACAATACTGATATTCATTTGAAAAACAAAATTAAATACCTCGGCATAATCTTCACGGACAATCTACTATTTTACCGGCATATTGACTATATTTTAAAAAAGGCAAAGAATTGTTACTCCAGCCTATACAAAGTCCTGAAAGCAAATTCAAAATTAACTGTTAAATTAAAATTAGTCCTCTACAAACAAATGTTAAGACCGATATTGGGATACGCTTTCCCCATCTGGTTCAGTATCAGCTCTGCACAGATGGAAAGGCTCAGAGTATTTGAGAGAAAGGTACTACGCAACTGTACTAATTACCAGAGATGTAGAGGCTCATACACTTGGATGAGTAACCAACGAGTATATAATAAAGCCAAAACTGCCAGAATTGACTGCTTCCTTATAAAAACAGCGACTAAGTTTTTGGAAAAGCTGAATTACGTTGAAAACCCGTTAGTGCAAGAACCAACTACAAAATCCTTACACTAACATTAAATACCACCCTCCTTCCCATCTAAAATGGATAATTGCCAATGATCTACTATTTTCACAAGACAACCTCCTGCATTATCACAGGGGCTACCGAAATATTGACAGCATAGTTTATAACACCTCACAATACATCAAATCATCGTAATCACAAATAACACTAACATCATCCACAACAGTACCAACTACAAATACATACATACAAACTCCTACAAACCTAGGAATAAGTTACCCTCTAAGCTAATTGTAAATATTTTTAAATTAGTAAATAATTGCAAATATGTTTTACCTTTTTTACAAATTAAGCTAATCTAAGCTAAGCTTAGTTAATTTTTAACTACACATACTACACGCACACACATTAATCATAGCTCGTTTTTAAGCCATTTTTTAGAGCACTTTAAATAGTAATTTAGAAATTTCAAATTTAACTGAATCTATAACTTGTTAGACTAACGATTAATAAAAAAGTTTTTTGGTAAAGGCTATTCTAGTCTGTAAAAAACAGTATAATTTGATTTTAGTACGTAAGCACCAGTTTTTGTAATTATTTATCTAAAAGGCATTAAAAATTTGTTTCTAAAAAAAAAAAAAAAAATTTGTTTCTTCGTATGGGTTTATTAATTGTTTGAAATATTCTTTGTAATCGAAAATCCGGAATGGAATATTTTTTACTGTCACTAATCCAATGCAGCAATTGAGGAATTTAGTTTTGTCCATTGTTAAATATATTTGATTTTTCTTTCTTTTTGGTCCGGATCTATTCAACTCTACTTCACTATCACTTTCGTCTAAATTTTTGTTATGAACTAATTTGTAATGTCTTTTAATATGCATTCCTCATTCCTTTTAATTGTTTGTCACAAATTAAACACACAGAAGTATCACTTTCCTGGTTATACAATAGATACTTTGAAGAATTAAAGTCCTTATGACGTCCCATTTTATAAATTTGTGAAAATTAATTCAAACCAAGTCAGCAAGAATCACAGAAACCAATATATGTACAACTACACGGAAAAACATAAAGTGACTACGAGATCTTTACTGTACGAAATGAAAGAATAAAAATGACTCTTTTCGGTTCTTACTCACTCACGAATCGTAAATACAGAGAGCTATATAATTCCGCTCACTCGCGAGTGATTTAAACGAAAAATGAGAATTAACTCTCGCTCGGAACTGAATCAAACATTTTAAGACGCAGAGCTGAAACATTGTCTCACGAGCTGAAAGCAATTTTGTTCATTCATGAACTGAAAAATATGAGCGAGCTAAATTTTTTTCGTTCGTGAACGGAAAAATTCCGTTAGTATACTTCTGGATTATCTTGTTGGAAAATATAATTTATTCTGAAAATACTCTCCGCATTGTTCGAAATATCCAACTTCAATAATTGATAGTATTCTTTGCTGTTCATTTTCCCCTTTATTAACAGTATATTTATTTTTCCATTGCAAATAATAGCCCAAGTCATTACACCATCACCTCCCATTTTTCTTCGTTTATTATAGAGTTCATCTTTCCGTAAATCATGGAATTAATAACTCCATCCATCTGGTCCATCTAATGTAAATCTCTTTTCATCGTGAAAAGTTACATATCTCCACCGCATTTTCAATCTATGCAATATGTTGACTTATCACAGAATTGACCCTGAAAATCAAAATTATTTAATTCAATTTCAATCCCATTCAATATTCATACTCCCATATTATAATAAAATGCAATTAAGCATAAATTGCATTTTATTATCGTTTTAGTATGTACTCTGTATATACGCATATTATTTAATTCTTTAAACCTAAATGCATGCACATACATACATACAATTATTCTCGCCCTGTTAAAATTAATATCTTAAGATGGGTACAACTGCATATCAGATTACAGTTTTTCGATGCATCAAGGCTTTTTTGCATTTTCTCATGTACGATTTTCAATGGCGTGAGAAAGTAATAAGGTAATAAAAAAGCCTTTTTATGGGTACCTTGGGGCAGCAAGCCCAAACTTCGAGGAGCAGTTTGTTTATACCGTCGATATTACACTTCGCGAAGTTTAGTGAGAATATAAAAGGAATTTTTAGTTGAAAAATATAAAAAGAAGTTTTGTCAAAAAGTTTATAAGCCGTTTTAAAAAAAATCCAAGATATTATAAAAGTTTTATCGAAAAAATATTAAAAGAAGTTTCGTTGGAAATTAAATTAATAAAAACTAAAATTCTTGGAAGTATGAATCAGTTGGTAAAACGTAAAAGGATCACTCATATAGATTTCTTAATAAAAGTTCCTTTCAACAGGCAAACGAATTTTACAACATGATTCATTCGTTCAGGGAATCGGAAAATCCTTATCCATGCAATCTTTTAAGATGGAACAACTTCGAGAAAATCCGAGTGCCATATGGTGAAAGAGAATAGTAGAAAAGTGCAGAAAATACAAAAAGGGCTACATCTATGGTACAAAATAATAAGGTGATTTCATTAAACTGAAAACTTTGAGCTTTTTAAATTTTATGTCATATGCTGGTATTGATGACGACTTTTTTGAAAGAAAAATGAACATCAGCACAGCAGTCTTTACAAGTTGGGTGGAGTAAGTATTTCTCTTTCAATTTTAGAAAAAATCTATAACTCAATTTCCTGAGTGCCTCAAAGTTTCACCATTATTTATGCTTGGATTCCTATTGTAGGTAATATGTATATACCTACGTTCTTGTTCATCGCTTTCGTCCAAAGTCTTTAAACCGGATTTACTTCATCACTGTCTCTTTCAGCTCCAAAAATATATTTATCATTATTTCCGTCATCTTGTTCAAACAATATTTAAGATACCGACATTCATTAATATTTGTATGTATGTAAACCTGTAAAGTCACAGTAGGGAACGTGAAAATGATTTAATATTAATAATTACGCAAAAGACACACATGGGTTTTTAACGCAATAAAAACTTCTTACGGTTATTTCTTAAACAAGATTCAAACAATTTTATCTGTTTGGCAGCTAAATGTTAGCTATGCGTTGTAAAATAAATTTACATGAGTTTTACTTTACGCTATTTTTGTTATGGACCTAAATACTTCAACATTTAATTTTGTCTGGTTATACTGCACCCATGAGTACATTTTAAGGGTTAACAGATGGCATCTTTTGCAGCTTTCATTTTGTTCAGTATTGTATTTTAAATTATTTGATTGATGGATATGAGAAATTTTATTAGGATTTAGTATAATAATCAAAAACAAATCAATCGAATAACTTGCAATGAATAGTAGAGAATTCGAACACATCTGGGCTCTGTCTCTGATATCACAACCTACACCACAGCCTGCAGAATGGAGGAGGTGTTTTTATTTTTGCTTCCATCAACAATCGAGCAGCACTCAACAAATTGAAAGGCATTCGAACACTTCTTGGGTATACCTATGACCTACAAACACTTCTATACCGGTAGCATGTACTGCAGTTAATTTCATTCATATTTCTCGGGTTTTCGCATTAGCGAGAAATTCTCGAAGAGCAACACTTCGATAATTTTTCGGTTTTACGAATTTTTCTCGACACATGGCTTTCAGGTTCAAGTCTTCCAAAACAATTATCAGTAAATGATTTTTCAGATTGTGCATGACAATGCAAGCGTGCCAACAGAAGTCTTTCCATGTATTCGGCCGAAAAAAAGTGAAGTGAGTGCTGAGAAATTATAATTTGCAATTGGTAAATGCTTCCCAAAGCTTGGTTGTTTATTTTCAATTGCATATCGAGTAGTTTTCACGAATCAGAGTTTACTCGTTTATCCAATTCGAAATTGAATAGTGTTTACGAAGAAATCTCAATACATATGACTCTTATACAGGGTGTTTACCCTTAGGAGGTCCATAGAGCGGGAGGTGATAGTACTCACCTAGACGAACCAAAAATTGTATAGCAGGGGGGGGGGGGCAATATCAACCGTTTAGGAGTTACAGGGTGATTCATAAAAAAGCTAGGTTTTCACAAAACACCCTTCATGTCATACCGAAATTAGCCGATATTTGTGTAAAATTACATGTTTTCAGTCAGTAAGGGAACAAATTTGGGTTTGAGAATAGCTTTCAATATAGGTTTTGAGCTAATAACTCTTTAACGGATACAGATAGCTCATAGGGTATAATAGGTCAAATTAAAGAGGAGGCTCCACAGTTTACCGTTTTTATAAAAAAAACGACCTTTCTGCAAAAATAATAGAGGTCAAAGTAAAAAAAAAGGAAAGAAAATCCGAAATTTTTAGTTTAGACCTTCATAACTTCTTAGGGGAGAGGGGGGGAGAGGGGTACGGGGCTGATTGAGCTGTCGTTGGAAAGGCCATGAAGTTCTGCATACAGTGAGCCCTTAACTTTGACCATACGCTCTGTAGTTTTTAAGATACAGGGTGTTTGTGAAAACCTAGCTTTTTTTATGAATCAGCCTGTAACTCCTAAACGGTTGATATTGCCCCCCCCCTCCTGCCATAAAATTTTTGGTTCGTCTAGGTGAGTACTATCACCTCCCGCTCTATGAACCTGCTAAGGGGAAACACCCTGTATATAGCACCACTACACAAAAAATCTTCAATATAG
Source organism: Dioctria rufipes (assembly GCA_963924295.1). Taxonomy (NCBI): domain Eukaryota; kingdom Metazoa; phylum Arthropoda; class Insecta; order Diptera; family Asilidae; genus Dioctria; species Dioctria rufipes. The sequence continues at coordinate 278,259,834 of OZ002740.1, read as the reverse complement.
TCTCGATAAAATGAATCGTTATCGAGTCGTTATTTCAATTCGAATTAGCGTTCCTTTTCCTTAATTTTCGGCTCGAGTTCGATTCTAGAACGACTTCGAGATCAAAGCTAAACGTCGATTGAGCGGGTCGATTCTGATTCGATCTCCAATCGTATTGTTTGCTTGGTCTTTCTTATGATAGATCAACGCTGTATTTATTTCAATTGTAGGTGATTTGTATTTGTGCTGCCATCAATTTCATGTCGGTAGAAGCATTGTCGGACGACTATGGCCAATTATCTTCATTTTATACTTTTAAAAAATCATTTGATATTATTTTTATAATAAAAAGAGATAAAATGATATTTATTGATCTATGTAGCTATGTATGAAGTTATATCGCTTCGCACAAATAAGACATCATATTTAATAAGAAACAAATATTTAATATACAAGCAAAAATGCTAGAATTGGTCTAATATCAATTCTTATGACACCCCAGATGAATTCTGGAATGTCATTTCATATGGTCACCCATCTGTGCAAATTTGATTTTTGAAGTGATTTTTTGCATATATTTCTAGAACACTTCGTCAGACAGAAAAAATGATTATAAACAATTTTATAGGATTGTATATTCTAAAGAACTTTTCAGTACATTAGAATGGTCAGGACTTATCGTTTTCACAGTATAAGTGAAAATCCTAAATTTTTATATGGCGACACCAAGAAAGGTTGCCGGACTTAGTTTATTTTTGATATTATATTTACTATGTATTGCTACACATTATGTACAAAATTTCAGCTATCCACGTTGACGCGCTCTCCGGTAGTGTCCAAACATGTAGTGAAAAACGAAATTTTTGTATAGCAACCCTACGAAGGAGCTACCCGATTTGACTCATTTTTGAAATTAATTTTACTTTTTTTTTTTTTTTAAAGGCCATATGCAAAGTTTCACCTCTCTAGGTACACGGGTTCTCGAGTTACAGTGAAGGACGAACGGACGGACGAACATGCATCAAAATAACCTTCAATTTTAGTCATGAGTTTCTAATCCATTTCGCTCTATCATCATTATTTCTAGGTCTTATAAATGAAATTACAAACTTAGTATACTCTTCAGCCCAGCAAACAATTTCTGGAAGTTTTGATTTTGCGAAGAATTCTCGAAGAAGTAAAGAGTAAAAAAGAAATAATACTCGGAAGTAAATAAAAATCCATCATTTGAGAATACTTCGCTTTGCCAAGATGAACTCGAACTCAAACTCGAATTCAACTTAAAACAATTTGCCTGATCTACTTTTTCGATAATTTTTCGTTTTAACTAAATATGCTCGAAGTTTTACCTACTAAGAGTCAAGTAGAACTGTAAGTTCTGAGAATTTAATTCGTTGCGATATTCATGCACAATTCAGAAAATTCTTGCATTTCTGGCTGACTCTCGTCGAAAGTGGTGCTTGTTGTCAGAGGGTATTTTATAAGTGCAGTTAAGTGATAATTTAAAATAATAAAAGTTGAAGTAGTTATTCTTGGTAAGTCAAAATTTAATATATAATTTTAATAATAATTTAATTACAAGTATAGGGTGGGGTGCAGTCGTTGCCGAACAAGGTACCTACCAGTACCCGGGTATTCCATATTAATCTAAATAAATTATTTTTTAAACTTTGGAGAGTAGAGATCGACGTCATCTCAGAAATTTAAAACAAAAAATTTTGTATAAAACTAATATAGAATAGATTTCTGAGATGTTCGGGATACTGGTACCTGTCCGAAAACTAGTGCACTTACCTAGCAAAATAAGGATAAAATTTGATATATCTAAATTTATCGTTTTTATTCTGATTCAAGAATCACAAGTGCAGCCTAGAAATTTATTTCAGTAGAGATGGATAGATCTAAAAGAATTCGTAGAGAAGCTGAAGATACATTAAAATCAGTAATTGATAACAGTGCAATATGTGAAGTTCCTTCATCCAGTCACTCATTATCCCGAAACACCCCACCTCATGATAGTTATTCAGTCTGCAGTAATTCTTTTTCTTCATCCTCTAATAATTCATTTTCTCAGAATTCTCATGTTTGCTCTCCTCCATCTAGTTCCGATATTACTTCTAAGTTGAGAAATTGGGCGACTAAGAATCGAGTAGGGTATAATGCTTTAAAAGAGCTACTGGAAATTCTTTATGAAAAAATCAGTGAGCTGCCCAAAGATCCAAGAAGCTTAAAACAAACCCCAAAAGAGACCGTATCAATTCCGCTCGATAATGGCGAATATTTCCACTATGGAATAAAGGATGGACTTACCGATTTTTTAATTTCAAACAGTTATGACAAGGATATTATCATCCTATATTTTAATGTAGATGGCCTTCCAATTGCAAAAAGCTCACGTTCGCAGGTGTGGCCTATACTCTCGAATATCTTTGGAACTGAATATGTTTTTTTAGTAGAATGCTATGGTGGCAATAGTAAACTACATAATTCCGATGAATTTTTAGCTCCTTTTGTGTCAGAATTAATTAATATCAGCACAAATTATTTTATTCATAATAATAAAGAATACTCAGTAGTTATAGGAAGATTCATTTTTGACGCACCAGCTAAATCATTTGTTTTGAAGAGCAAAGGTCACACGGGCTATTATCCGTGTATTAAATGTACGCAAAAAGGCCCTCTTTTAGGTCGCAAAGTAACGTTTCCATATGAGGAAAGTGACCTAACAACCAATGAATCTTATCGTTCGAGATCTCAATCAGAACATCATCATCAAATGGGGCCAGTGGCATTAGAATCTTTAAATTTCGATTGCGTTAAGCAAGTGACTTTTGATTATATGCATGTTGTCTGTTTGGGAGTTACAAAAACTTTGTTGCAAGCTTGGACTAAGTGTACCGGAAACAATTTTTCCCTTCCATCATGGAAAAAGGCACAATTTAATAACTTACTACGTGATCTAAAATCTCATATTACTTTTGAGTTCTGCAGACATCCGAGGGATTTATGTGATTTAGATCGTTGGAAAGCTACAGAACTCCGCCAGTTTCTGCTTTACACGGGTCCATTTATTTTAAAATTTATCTTAGATCGTGACAGATATAAACATTTCTTACACTTAAGTATAGCAATTCGAATACTTCTCAGTAAAGAAGACTGCCTTATAAATAATGCATGTGCTCACAATCTATTGGTAAGATTTATAAAGAATATTCCACACTTGTACGGCCCACAATTTCTCACTTTTAATTTCCACTGCCTATCTCACTTAGCTGGTGATGCACGCAACCATGGATCCTTAGAATATTTCAGCGCATTTAAATATGAAAACTTACAACAGTTGAAGAAAGATGTTAAAGAGAGGGCTTTTATCTGCAGTCCGATTTATAACCGCTTGGTTGAAAGAAGTCTCAGTAATAATTCTTCCATTAAACAAATTAACTTTCCAATATTTAAAAAATTCAATGGAATTTCCTTTGAAGTAGTATTAACGGAAAAGTTCAAATTTAGCATACATACTCCAAACAATTTGTATATGACTCGTGAAAACAAAATTTACAGAATACGAAAGATATCTGAGAAAAACAGTGAGCCATTCTTTGAGAGTTACCTTATTGAGGAAAATTTTTCTCCATTTTTCGAAGCACCAATTAATTCAATACTATTAGATATATTTTTTGTAAACAAAACTAATTTGAAATTATCTATAAATCCAGAATATCATAAATTAGATAATATTCACAAGAAAGTAGCAGTATTACAAAGTCGAGGTAACATCAGTTCCTGTATCATATCATTGATTCATTCCTAAACCTAACCCTATCAATTCTTAACTATTAGCTACATTTTTTACAAAATGACAGATGAAACTCTAGTAGATGACATTTTTAATTACAAAGCAACACATTATTCAGATAATAAAATGATTTATCAGATATTTCTGCAGTATTTTAAGTACTTTAAAGTTACAGAAATACACAATGAAAACCGTGAAATATCTGAAACGCCTTCACATCCATCAGCAGATGAGTCTACAAAGAGCTACTTACATTTGCAGAACGTTTCAGTTAATAGTATGTATTACAAAGCTTTCTTAATTTGTACATAAATTTATGCATATGTACATATTTAAATACACTTGGTTATAGCACCCGAAACCATAAACACCACTCCACACTCTTCACGCTGCAACTGCCAAGATGAAGTTTTGAAAGCCAATGAGGAATTAAAGAATAATTTTACTGAATTGATGACTCAAATGACTCAAATTATTATTCAGCTGAGGAAGGAAGTTCGTACGCTTAAAATTAAAAGAAGTCTTGAAGACCCCTTATATAAGGAGCCCAAATTACCATTAACTTCCGTCCAGGAATTTTTAAACTTTGAGAAGAAGATATCTGATGATCTCAGTAATTTTGAAAAGTTGGTATGTATCATATACTATATAATTTACAATTATAAATTGGTGCCTACTAAAAAAATAATATTTCAGCAAGTGGCTTTTTTTAAAAGAGGATATTCTGATCCCAACAAATTCGTAAAAAATTCTTTACGTATGATATTTTCCGATGAAATTGCCAGAGAATTTTGTTTTTTGAACTAGGAATAATGTTATAATTTTATAAATGAACTCATTTCATTATATTGTCTTTAAGTGTGTCGATTATGAACTGTGAAGAATGTGATAATTTTATAAATGAACTCATTTTATGTGCTTCTGATCAGACAATCATAACAGACAATGACCCCACAACATACCAATCATCAATTCTGCATACCATTGCTGCATTCCACAAAAAATAATCCGCATGAAAATGCAACTCGCGCAAATACTGCAGCTAGCGCAATTCAACTGTATACAGCAATAAATGCAAGTAAAGCAAAGTCGTTCACCTTTGCTTAAAATAAAATGGAAAAACATAATATTTAGGCGTAAGCAATTAATATGTATAAATTAATCGATATTTTATAATAAAGTAGAGTTTTTAATTATACGCCAAAATAGTAGTTACCTTTTTTTAGAACTTTGCTACGCCCCCACCAGTGGTAAGCGTACTTCTAGCATTACACCGACGCCCCCACAAGTGGTAAGCGTTAATTAACCTTTCGGTTCCCCTACCGAACATTGGTCCTTCGAGCCTTTTTACAGCATATCCTATTAGAAGGAAGGAAGTCTAGTAGCTGATCTTAGCTTCAACAAAAGTTCACGGCGATTTCTATTAGAAGGAAGGAAGTCTAGTAGCTGATCTTAGCTTCAACAAAAATTCACGGCGATTTCTATCAGAAGGAAGGAAGTCTACTAGCTGGTCTTATCTTTAGCCACCATTCACTGCGCTGGACAATTTCCATTAGAAGGAAGACACTAACAATCCAGAAGGAAACTTAAAAGAAGATCCAACTTCAGCATGGATGAAGCGGCACTATTGCAAACGGAATGCCTAGAAGACATTCTTAAAATTAAAACTAATTTTAAAAAAGACGGTGATGAGCGCAAAACAAAAATATACCTACAGGCAAGACTTGACCGACTTGAAGGTTTGTGGGCTGAATTTTTAAAAAGAGATACGGAAATAAGGGAATTAAAGAGTACAAATCCCAAGCATCAGTATTTCGAGAAGCAATTCTTCAAAGAATCAGAAAAACATTACGACGCGATTTCTGTATTATTGCTGAATAAACTGGAAGAAGTATTGGAAGAGGAAAAATCCATGGTTGAACATGATACCAGCAAAGTGGATGATCACATGAAACTTTTCCGTGTTCAGCAAGAAACAATCCAATTGTTTAAAAGATTAGTGGAATCTATAAAAGGTGAAGCAGAGAACGTGCACTCCAATTTTTATTACCAACATAAGCTAAACACCATTAAAGCTTACTGGGATAATATAGCGCTAAATCATACTAATATGATAGCTAGTCCAACTGAGATATACAAAGAGTACAATGAAAACAAGGTGTTTCAGGCCACTGAAGACATCTACCAAGATATTGTCATCTTTTTGCAAGAAAAAATAGGTACCTTCCAAAGAAGCGATGATGACATCAAGCTACCTAGATTAGCAATACCTATGTTCGATGGAGACTATCAAAGCTGGACATCATTTCATGATATATTCATCAGGCTGATCCACAACAACAGCAGGCTGGGAGAGGCTGAGAAGATGCAGTACTTAAAAACTCATATGAAGAGAGAAGCCGCCAGTCTATTACAACACCTCACAATTTCAGATGCCAATTACAAGACTGCATGGCAGTTACTCAATGATAGATACAATAATAAAAGGAAGCTCTTCTCAGTTCAAGTACAGGTACTACTAGCCCAACCCAAGCTAGACCACGAGACGGCTGTTGGTATTCGCAAGCTTCACGATACAACAAAAGAATGCTTACACGCAATATCCAATCTTGGTATAGATACTACCGACTGGGCTCCACTAATAGCTCATCTAGTAATTCAGAAATTAGACCTCGAAAGCCACAAGTTGTATGAGCAAGGTCTAGAAAAGCCTCGAGAGCTTCCAACGTATGACGTTCTATTTCGCTTCTTGGAAAATAGATTTCAATCGTTGGAATCACTAAAGGATTCTAAAAAGAAAGAGCTCATGCCACAGAAAATTATGCGGCCCCCTAAAAACCAAGAATGGTCCCGCTTCAAGGCATATCACTCTACTACAAATGCGGCTAAATGCCAGTACTGTCATCAACCGCACAAAATATACATGTGTCAAGCATTTAAAGCTTTATCAATTTATGAGAGAAAACGATATATTGAGAACAACAAATTGTGTGGTAACTGTTTAACCCACAAAAACGATGAGAAATGTCACAGCAAGTTCAAATGCAGTATGTGCAAACAACCACACCACACGCTCCTACATCAAGAACATAAAATGCAAACATTGAATCATATATCAACGAATGAAGCCGAGCAAGTACAAGCACTTCTAACGAAATATCATCCATCCACATTGCTAGCAACAGCTAGTATTAAAGCAAGAACCGTAGATGGAAGACTGGAAAATTTAAGAGCGTTGATCGATCCAGGATCACAAGCATCCTTTGCATCCGAATCAGCAGCACAAATACTTGGCCTACCAAGATATAAAGCACACGCGGAGATTTCTGGACTTGGAATGGCTGAATCCGGAATAGCTCGAAACAAAATAACAATTGAGTTATGCCCACACTTCGCTTCAAACTTTTCAATAAATATTGAAGCACTCATCCTGCCACGCCTCACAAAATTACTTCCAAGCAGACAAGTAATAAATTGTAATAACACGGACATCTGGCGAAATACATTATTAGCTGATCCTACGTACGACAAACCAGGACCCATCGACCTTATAATTGGAGCTGACTTTTACCGCTATATCATGATAGACGGCATCAAAAAATACAATGGTCTGATAGCACAGAACACAGAGTTTGGATGGATCTTATCTGGCCAAACAGATGACGTTCCAAGTACTTCAATCACTTGCATGGTCTCTTATGCGGAGCTTGACAATACACTCAAAAGGTTTTGGGAGATAGAGAGTGTAGATAACCCTATAGAGGAGTTTTCCCAAGAAAATAGACTCTGCGAAGAACATTTTCAGAAAACACACCAACGCAATACAGATGGTACATATACAGTGAGAATCCCCTTCAAAAACAATATAGAAAAGCTAGGAGAATCAAAACGGAGAGCTACAGCGAGACTACTACAAAATGAGAAAAAATTTTCCAAGAATAAAGAGCTGGAGAAAGATTACAAAATGTTTATGCACGACTACATAACTCTTAATCACATGATGCCCTGTACCAATAAATTTACAAATGGTTACTATCTACCTCATCAAGCGATCATCAAGGAAGACAGCAAAACCACGAAACTGAGGGTAGTATTTGATGCCTCGACGAAAACCACTAGTGGTATCAGTCTTAATGATACCATGCATGTTGGACCAAAATTACAAAGAGACCTCTCCGAAATACTACTAAGATGGCGTAAATATCGATATGTTTTTACTGCCGATATTGAAAAAATGTATCGGCAGATAAAGATACACAACGATGACATAGAATACCAAAAAATTCTTTGGAGAATCTCCGATAGTCAGCCTATCAAAGAATACTGCTTGACAACGGTCACATATGGAACAGCAGCAGCACCATATTTGGCTCTACGTACGCTTCAGCAATTGGCACTAGATGAAAAAGAGGCATATAGTCGAGCTTCACAGATTTTATTAACTGATTTTTATGTAGACGACCTCATGACGGGAGCTAACACTCGCCACGATGCTAAAATGATTCAAAATGAGCTCACCAGTCTCCTTTCAGCCGGAGGATTCAAACTGCGCAAGTGGACTACCAACCACCAAGATTTATTGGAAGCAATACCAGAGGATTATAGAGAAAAGGGTACACAGGAAATAAGCGATGAAGACACCATCAAAACTCTTGGCATACGCTGGTGCCCATCAAGTGACTGTTTTCAATTTAAAGTCAGGCTATCTCCAGCAGACCAGATAGCAACAAAACGATCAGTTCTATCAGACATCGCCAAGATCTTTGATCCACTAGGATGGCTATCACCTGTCATCATACAAGCCAAGATACTTATGCAGGAACTCTGGGTAACAAAACTGTCCTGGAATGCAGTACTTCCACCTGAATTACTGGCGAAATGGACAAGATTTAAAAATGAATTGACATCCGTCCAGACAATAAAAATATACCGTTGGATAAAATACACCCATTCGAGTAATGGAATGGAGATACATGGATTTTGCGACGCGTCCGAAAAAGCATACGCTGCAGTGATATATAGCAGAGTTGAGAATTCACTCGGAGAAATTTCAGTTACAATGCTCACTGCCAAAACTAAGGTCGCACCAATTCGAAAAGAATGCACCCTTCCTAGACTAGAGCTATGCGCAGCAGTTCTCTTAACACAACTTCTAAAAAAGGTGGCCAAGGCATTAGACATTTCGGAAACTGCTCTGTATGCATGGACCGATTCCTCAATCACCTTAGCATGGATAAAAGGTGATCCTAGCAGATGGAATACGTTTGTAGCTAATCGAGTGGTTGAAATAAAAAGATTTATCAGACCAGAACAGTGGCAGCATATAAAAACTGACGAAAATCCAGCTGACTGTGCATCAAGAGGAATACATCCAACACTGCTAAAAACACATCCTCTATGGTGGAGCGGGCCTAAATGGCTATCATTATCAAAAAATAAATGGCCTACATTGTTAAACAATAATTACAGAACTAGTACAGAAATCCGGGAACACCATCTAGTATTACATGTCAATACAAAGACAACTGACATACTGGAAAGATTTTCAAATCTATCCCGAATGATACGTGTTCTGACATACTGCAAACGATTTGCCACCTGCTGTAAGAAAAAGGAGCCGCTTACAAACGAATTGACTACCGAAGAACTCCATACCACACTTACCAACATAATTAAAACGGTTCAACAGGAATATTTTCATCACGAAATGCACCAACTGGAAACGCAGCAAAGTTTGAACAAATCCAGCAAATTACTCACACTCTCGCCGTTCCTGGATAAAAAGGGATTATTGAGAGTAGGGGGAAGACTGGAAAACTCTCTACTCCCCTATGATGAGAAACATCCCTTCATACTTCCCCATAATCATCACTTTACTACACTTGTGGTCCGAGACGCGCATGAAAAGACACTACACGGAGGAAACCAGAACACACATGCATATGTACTTCGCCGGTATTGGATAATCGATGCCAAAACAGCGATAAGACGTTTCATACACAACTGTACGACCTGCTGCCGTTATAGAGCAACAACAGCCAGACAACTTATGGGTACCTTACCAGGCCCCAGAGTCATACCATCACAGCCCTTTAGCCACACTGGAATGGACTATGCAGGTCCATTTAACATTCGATTATCGCCAGGACGAGGCACTAAAGTGTACAAAGGATATATCGTAATCTTCGTATGCCTCTCTACAAAAGCATTGCACTTAGAGGCAGTTAGTAATATGACTACAGAAGGGTTTCTTGCCGCCTTCAAACGTTTCACATCCAGAAGAGGCCTTTGTACAAATCTATACAGTGACAACGGTACCACCTTCGTAGGAGCCAAAAACGAGCTAGATAAGCAGTTCAACCTCGCCGTTAAAGAAATTCACAATCAATCATCCAAGAAGCTTATTACTAACGGAACTCAATGGCACTTCATACCACCAGCAGCACCACACTTCGGCGGACTGTGGGAAGCCGGTGTAAAATCAGTGAAATATCATCTCAAACGAATTGCAGGAGAGATAAATTTCACTTTTGAAGAATTCTCAACGCTACTATGCCAAATTGAAGCGTGTTTAAATTCGCGTCCATTGTGCCCACTCAGTAACGAGCCTAGTGAGTTGACAGCAATCACACCGGGACACTTCCTAATTGGAAGCTCCATAATTGTACCTCCTGAACCAACTCCCCCGGAAAAACAAATACACTGCTTGAAAAAATTTGAGCTCATAACCAAGCTAAAAAACGACTTTTGGAAAGTGTGGTCCACAGAATATCTGTCGAGATTACAGCAAAGACCTAAATGGACTAAACAACAGAATAACATTCAGGAAGGAGACTTAGTCCTTATAACTGATGAATCCGTACCCCCAGCACGATGGCCGTTGGGAAGAGTAATTCAGGTACATCCAGGGAAAGACGGACTAGTACGCGTAGTTCATGTTCGTACAGCAAAAACTACGTTAGAACGACCAATAGCAAAACTGTGCAAATTGCCGTACGACAAAGAAGAACTGCCAAACACTGACAATAATCAGTCATCAAAAAATCCACTAAACAACAAGTGTATGGCTTCCAAACAGCAGTCCAGAAAACGACCACGCATTCATCCGACCAATATTCCCATCAGACCATCAATAGAAGAACTTAAAAGGACATGCCTCCATTCAAAACAAGGCAAAAGATTTGCATCCGGCACCATCACGTCATTACTACTACTAAACTGCGTACTACCAATCTTCACGACAACAATATTACCAACGATGGAAAACCTCAGAAAGATCACAGAGAAACAACGTATAGACATTCAAGAGTTCGAACACAATCCAGGAATTTATTTTGAAGACCTAGGAAATCTTCATATGGTCAACAATGAATGGAACACGATAGTCTATTACAATCTGAGTACATACTATCAGCAGTTAGAGGGATTCGAGCTGTGTTTAAAGAAACTGGAAGAGTTGTGCGACCAGATGATAACATACCGTTACTTCTGCAACGCCATCTTTATAGAGGTGTCGCATAAAGTACAAGAAATGAAACACAATAATCTCATCCTTCACACCAGAAATGGAAATGAAAAAGGCATAAGAAGACAACGTAGAGCTCCACTAGAAATCATAGGGGCACTCCAAAATAGTTTGTTTGGAGTACTGGATCAAAACTATGCTACTTATATTGAAGACGAAATACATAAACTCAAAGACAATGAGGATTACCTTTTAGATCTCGCCAAGAATCAAACATCAGTAATAGAGGTCACTACAAACGTGCTAAAAAAGACTACCGAACAAATACAACGTCAATTCGAAGCTTTCAACGAACACATTACAGCAAACTTTGAAACCCTCCGGCGAGGAGTAGAAGACAACAAAGGGATACAGACCTTCACCGCTATGACCTCTTACCTCAATTTACTTATAACCACATATGAGAGGACGCAAAATGAATTTATAAACTTATTAGTGGACTCTCATAGCGGCAAAATTAGTCCCTTTTTGCTAACTCCGATGCAATTGCGAGATCAAATTAAGTTCATAAGAGAGCACATAACATCATCTCTCATAATTCCAGGCGAAGGTAGCTCAGAAGATCTATTGAATCTATATAAAATAATAACTGTCAGAAGTAGGATCACAACTGACTACATCATTTTTAAAATTCGCATACCTCTCCCGAGCGAAGGCCTCTACCAATTATTTCGAATATATCCCGTCCCTACAAGACACCAATCAGAGTTCATCTACATAGAACCATCATCAGACTACTTGGCTACAACACTTCATAGAGACCTTTTTTACCCCATGACTACAAATGAAATCAAGGATTGCATTACAACCGAAAAACTGGGATTATTATGCCAACAGCACCATCCGATCTACTCAGTACACTCATCTCTTAACCAGTGTGAAATGCGGCTCCTCAATCATCAAGCAGTAAAACCAGATATATGTAAAATCAAAAAGACAACTCCCTCTCAATATTGGGTCCAGCTAGAGCACAGAAACCACTGGATATACGTTGTCAACAACGAGACCACAATTAATGTAGTATGTGGAAAAAGGGTCGCTATAAAAACATTAAGTAGAAGCGGAATCATCAGGTTAGGGGAAGACTGTACCATAAAACATCAGACAATGAGCATTAGCGCACAATCCATTATTACGGAATATACAAAATCATCATTCCTCCCATCAACTAATCTCGCTGACATACTTCCGGAATTAAACATAAATCACCAGATATCACTGCAGACAGTCCCACTAACTCACCTAGATACAAATACGTTAAATACCTTGAATATCAACAAGAAATATTTGGACCTAAAACCGCTAGACACCCATCATGTACATCATTATGTAAGCACATACATAATTGTACTCATCATAGTAGCAGCTTTCCTTTGGGTCACATATCAACGTTTGCGACCATGTAAAAAAACAACTGTAACATCATTTGAAGTCCAGCCGGTTACTCCACAACCTGCGAAACGAAAGACGACACCAATTCCGCCCGTGGCAGAATGATCAGACAATCATAACAGACAATGACCCCACAACATACCAATCATCAATTCTGCATACCATTGCTGCATTCCACAAAAAATAATCCGCATGAAAATGCAACTCGCGCAAATACTGCAGCTAGCGCAATTCAACTGTATACAGCAATAAATGCAAGTAAAGCAAAGTCGTTCACCTTTGCTTAAAATAAAATGGAAAAACATAATATTTAGGCGTAAGCAATTAATATGTATAAATTAATCGATATTTTATAATAAAGTAGAGTTTTTAATTATACGCCAAAATAGTAGTTACCTTTTTTTAGAACTTTGCTACGCCCCCACCAGTGGTAAGCGTACTTCTAGCATTACACCGACGCCCCCACAAGTGGTAAGCGTTAATTAACCTTTCGGTTCCCCTACCGAACAGCTTCCTTTAAGTACTTGCATTATGAAGACTGATTTTTTTTAGACTATAAATCATTCGAAAAAAAACATTATAAATTATTATCACCTTAGTAATCTCTCGTATGACCTTTAGTGAAGACAGAAGCTCTCTGTATAATCCTAATCCATAATGTTTTTCTTGTAGCGCATCAATAACCAAATGCGTTCCTACATTATCATCGTGGAGAAGTTCCTTCAATTGATTTTGAGTTGAAGATATTTTCGAAATGTATAAAGGGCATCAATGAGAATCTGCGCGCTTATTGATCGACAGGTACAATTGATGTGAACTGGCCAGAATCGTTAATTTTTAAAACCAACTAGTTTTACGCCCTGTAGCAACCTGCAAAATGATTTCATTTCCTGCCTTCTACCGTAAAAGTAAATGATATTATATTTGTCAGCAAAAGTCATGCTATCTCTGTCAAAGACAACAACAACAACTTCCTTAAATTTTACTTCAAGAAGATAAATGAAATCAGTATGAATTTATTCTATTTAAGGTGTGTAACAGGTAATAACTCGTTTACCCGTTTCGATATCGATTCATTTTTTCGAAGAAAACTCGAGTATATAAGGCTATTATATGCAACCAAAATACATTCAAAAATTTCGACATAATTTCGATAAAACGACTCGGAATCTAATTGTTTTTACGACTCGATATAGCATTCCTTTTTTTTTCGAATCGATATCGAATCGAAAACGACTTCGAGATCGAAGTCTTAGTTCACCTTAACGAATCGTGTTCGATTCGATATCGATTTCATCTAGGGTATCCCTGCAAACATTGCGGTTAAAAATAGAATCGAATTCGAAGTAAGTCAATTCGACTAGGTGAAGTTAAGCTTCGAAATCGAATTCGATTGAGATGTGCTTGCATATTGCAAGAGAAAAAACGGAACACGATATCGAATCGTATTGGCGACCCAACAGTGGTTCGCTATCTCGACTTTCTTTCGAAGGTCTTGTAAGTATTGGTAGTTCGTTTTGGATTCGATGTTTTTTAACAGTACGATCTGGTATCGACCTCTCTTGCAAGGCATTTTGCAAATACTAAGTAATTACGTTACCGAATAAATAAATAATAAATATTCACTGTAGTAAAACTTCACTTTGTACTTCACACAATAAAATCTCAACTTAGAATGCCTGCGAAAAAAAAAATTTCATGAATAGAAAATTTTGCTTTAACGACTTCCTCGGAAAATGGCATGAGCCGTATCGTAACTTCTATACATAGCAAACAAATCGAAGAAATTTCGAACTATAAGCGATGCAGCTATTTCGAATACTCATAAATTTCGGTATGCTTGAAAACGTCGTTTAAGTTAAAAAAAAAAAATCGAAGAGATTTCGAGCTACGAGCGTTTCCTATATTTCGAATTCATTTCTCTACGTCGGAATTTCGTGCAATTGTTTGCAGGGATAACATATATCATGAACCCTTATGTATGTGTGTAAAATTCATTTTTATAACAGTATGCTTATATCCATATACTAAACTTTTTATTAAATTTCAGACCGAAAGACGAACTACCAACTACCCTTTATATATGATGGTACAGCAAACTGAATTGGACACCCATGCATAAAATTGAAAATTATATGGATTTTTGCATATCCGTCTGTCCGTCCGTCCATCTGTCCGTCCGTCCATCTGTCCGTCCGTCCATCTGTCCGTCCGTCCGTCTGTCCGTGTTATCTTAGAGAGCTGAAATTTTTCTTTTGGGCTTTTAAAAACAAAAATAAAATTAAGTTCGAAAATGGGACAAATCGGGTAACTCATTTGTAGGGTTGCCATACAAGAATTTCGTTTTTCACTACATTTTTGGACACTGCCTGAGAACGCGACAACATAGAAAGCTGAAATTTGGTACGTGATATTTTCGTAGTAATGGAAAATAATATTCCAAAAATGGACTAAATCGGGCAACCCTTCTTAGTGGTGCCATATAAAAAAAATGATCTTAAGCCAATTCTAGCTTTTTACGTGTTTATAATCTCGTTTATTGCTTTGCAATTGACTTGCAAACCTTATTTGGAGAGATGTGTCTCCGGAGAATTTCAACCTTAACTACGGAAGCGGTGGACAATCACATATGATATCCTTTAAGATCTCATCTTCCTAGTCTCACAGTCGACACAGTTCATTGTTACAGTTGCTTATTTAATTCAAAAAATAACTACTGGGTAAGAAGCAGCCAATAAGAGGGATATAGATAATTTATTAGTATCACTGCAATAAATTTTGAGCGCATGGTAATTTAGCGCTTTTGTAAAATTAAAAGCTGATTGCTATCCATTGCATCAAGTCCACTCTACGCCACTGAGTATAACCATCTAGTGAATACATATATATATGATAAGACTATGTAATATTTATAGGAAAAATCCTCTTGTGTTTAGTTCTAGATAATATCATGAGAAGACAGAAGATGATGCATAAAATTGAAACTTGTGTAAACATATCTTCATCTTTAAATTGAACAGCTACTACATTATTATTTAAATTCCAAGTAATTCATATAATTGAGAAAATCATATCAGAACATTAATCAAAAACAGAAATCTTAAAATACTGTTAATCAGAAGATAATTTAATTATACAGTTCGAATAGCACACGTACATGAACTTTTCCAATATTTCTCTAATCTCAGTCATTTCTCCCGATTTCACAATAAATTTATGGAAGTCTGTATAAAATATTAAAATATCCGCCCTTCCATATGCAAATGAAAGCACTTAATGTACTTGAAATTTTGAATAAATGAGGGGTGCTCATAATATTACCTTTGGAAAGTATACATATGTATATATAAATTATTTCCTACATATTTGGGCATGCATATTATTATATGTACATATAAGCAGGATTGCCAGCAACGTTTCTGAAATTTTCATAAATCTATAAAAATTGGTGATGTAAAAAATCTCTCAATGTTGGATTGGAACTGAAAATTTGTACTTATATATGAAACCAAAATATTCCCATGTGTTAAAAGCCATAAGGGAGAATATGTGTGACATGTGTTTAATGCTGGTTCCCCACATAACACAAAAGCCACCGCAATAACAGGATGCCCGGGTGTACAGGGAGCATAACAGGGGAAGCAAATTGAAAAGAAAATCTTCATATTCTGAAGAATGAATTCAGTTTGGGAAACTTCTTTGCTTATGATCCTAAAAAGAAATCCGTTCTGCCATCAACGAATATACATTATTAAGCAATAAGCAACTTCGTGTCAACAAAAGAAACCCCTGACGACATGTGTGATTGATATAAGCGATAAAAGCCAAATACGCTTACATTGTGTTGAATGTCTTATCGGAGAGCACTATATTGGATAATTTCCGAATTCAGAAGAGGAATTTTCATAGAAGTACCGCACCCGCTTCCACATAAATCCTATTCAGTAAAACCTCTTTGATACGATTATTAATTCTTTTAGCATGTTTGCCTCTTCAGATATTCCCACATTCCCCAAAAATTGTTTCACGTACTCATAATATAGAGGTACATATATGTGTATGTACGCTTCGGTGAAATTCTCTGAACTCTGATGTTATTTCGTTCAAATTGAAACTAAATGTATAGAAGTCGCAAATGTTAAGACTAATTAAGAAGCATTGGAAAATGGGAAGGACAGGGGAGGGGGTTGTTGAGTTTCATTTTATCCGCATTCAACGTAAATTCATGGAGGGAGTTAAATGTTTTCTATGAATATACTTTCAGCCAAAGACTAAAGTTGAGCATAAATGAGTTTCTCTAAATTAAAAATTCCACCCGAAATATTTCTACAATGTAATTTGAATATAATCGTAAAAATAAAGTCTAAAGTTGAAGATCTTTGGCTTTGCTCCCCCGCACAATAATTTGAATAGTTAATTTACAATGAATTGTGATTTTGAATTACAATCGGTTCACTCTTCGCCATGTCTGTACTATCATTATCATTTCGAGTTGTAGCGATTACAGTTTCAAATTTAATATTCTCCATAAACAACCCTTTTTGCTATTGAAATTGAGAACTCCAAAATATGTATCTCCCTTTCAATATGAATTTCTGACAGACTATTTGTAGCAGAATAATGATTTATATCTTAAATTAAAGGTAATGAAGAAGTCTAGTAAATAACGTCGGCTCGGAAACTTGTAAAAAATGGTAGAAATTGAAGTCTTTTAAATCACATTCTTGTGGGGAGGTAATCTCATTTCTTTAAATTGTGACTGTTTTAGAAAGATAAGGCCTAGATCCAAGAAATAACGTCGAGTTTTTTTCATTTTTAGTGGCGCTTTTTATAATTATTTGACTCTAATTGTAGGTACTTGTCTTTTCTCCCTACATTTCACCGACGATAAATTGAAATATTTATTTGAAAGTAGTTTAAATACAAAGCAAAATAGCATAAGCGCAAAAAAAGAATTATTATATATAATCAATTTATGTGATCTGCAAATTTTCATTTTCCGTCTTAAATTATATGGTTTTGTCGGATGTTGGGTTTCTGTCTTTTGCGGCAGATGTCCCTGATGTGCTCTATGGTCTAGGTCTAGACTAATTTTATATGAATTTTCTCACTTTCAGGACACAAACCTACGTATAGTAAATTTTATTACCTACAGGTTCGCTGGTAACTAAATTGAAAATTTTGCTGAGTACTGACTCCTCTTAATTATCTATCCTTTAAGTAATGCTATCGAGTATGTAACTAATCACGAGTTATTTGTAATTTTCTTGGGTAAAGTTTAGGGAAAGTTTCATAAACAAAGAAGTTGCCCTTATTTAAGCAATTTTTTCTACAATTCTTGCAGGGATATTATAAATCCATCTGAAAGGGTTTTATTTATAGCAGAACTGTGCATAGTCGAATTATAGGGAAGGCTTTGAGTTTCTAAATTTCAAGAATGTTTTATCAACACATGATATAAAGAAAACAAGGTATGACCGATTCTAGATGAACGTTTTCCGTTCCTACATCATTTGGAACACATGTCATTTCCAGCGAATTTGTTTTGAGTTTCTCTGATTGAAATATGTTTTGAGTATATTAAAATATTTAACAAAACATTAGTTTCTTTGATTAAATCACTTCGGAAAATGTAATTATGTTCTAGTGGGAAGGCAAATAAATTTCCAAATTGAATACTTTTTTCATTCTGATAAGAACGATTGAAATTGAGATGAACAAATTTGTGACATTTTGTCCCCAAATGAGGCAAACAACCAATTGACATATCACTGAAACCGTTACATGTAGTTGGCCCAGTTTCTGCCATATAAATGTTTTGTTTGAAAGTATCAGTTTTATCTCAGAATAATAATTATATTATAGGTATACTATTACTTGTTTCAGTGTTACTGTTTAACTCTGAAACACCTATTGATGGTTGGTAGTTAGTTAAATATTATTATTTCTAGTTGACTCCTGAATACCAACATCAATGTATTTTGAGATTTCTTTCACAGAAATCAACTTGAGTAAGTTTTGATTTTTTTTTTGTTCATTTACATGAAACAAAAATATAAAGATTTTATTAGATAGAGATTTATTTAAAATATCTATGAAATAATAAAATGAATTTGTTCTTTTTATTTATAAGTGATAACAATTTTTTTTTGGTTAGTTTAATCTTTTTTTTATTTTTATATTTTTTTTTTATCATTTAAAAATATTTATAAAATTTTATTACGATACTTTTGTATCGTATTATACTTTTTGCAGTCTTAATTCTAAGAATTCTTCAATACTACTAAATATTTATATCTGACATTTTTGTAGGTACTTATTCTATGCATACTCAGATGCTTCATACATTTTTACTATACCTAAAATTCTAATACTCTAAGTGTATGTATACTTGATTTAAATTTTTACATGTATTGTTTATAGTGTAATTCCTTAGGCTACTTCGTAATGAAATATTCAATTCTTTTCCAAATTTGCCGTTCTACATTTCAAAATTTTATTAATAACTTTAATTATTTATGGATATGTAAATATTAATATGTAGGTTCGTATTTTGGACGCTACATTCACTCCCCTCCCAGTATTCAACGAAAACGTAAATAACGAACTTTAAAGATAAAATAAAAATTTTTTTTTATTGTTTTTTTTTATTGTTTTTTAAATAATTATAAACTGAATGTAACCTTTTTTTGTTGTTTTTTATTTGTCGTGATCTTTTGTTCGGGTATTTTCTCTAAGAATGCTGGCTTCAAACGGTCGATAGAGACTTTAAGTGATTTGCCGTTGACATCGACGATAAAATTTTTGTCACCTCCTTCCATTACCTTGAAAGGACCTTCGTATGGTGATTGAAGACTTGGTTTTATTTTGTCGTTGCGAATAAAAACGAATTCGCAATCTTTCAGTGTTTTTGGACCGTAGAATGTAGTACTAGACTTCCTAGAATCCGTTGGTGACACATTTTTAAAAAAAATTGTGTAAAATTTTTAACATATCGCTGGATTCTGTTATGTTGTCATTCGTTTTTACGGAAAATTCGCCTGGAACTCTTATTGCTTGTCCGTATACTAAATTTGCTGGAGAGCATTGCAAATCCTCTTTAATCGTGGTACGTATAACTAAAAGAATTGTGTGTAAATGAGAGGACCAATTAATTGTGTCTTTCGTAGCTCTAATGGCAGCCTTTAATTGTCGGTGTAACCTTTCGATTATTCCGTTAGATTGTGGGTGGTAAGCAGTTGTCCGAATTTTGTGACAACCTAGGAAATTAGCTAATTCGTGGAATAATTTCGCTTCGAATTGAGCTCCTTGATCGGTTGTCATTTGTAAAGGAACTCCGAAACGACAAACGTATTGTTGATAAAAAGTTTTGGCTATGTTTTCTGCGGTGATGTCGTTGATAGGGTAAGCTTCTGGCCATCATGTGTATCTGTCGATGATTGTCAGTATGTGTGTAAATGTATTCGACTGAGGTAGTGGTCCTACAATGTCTAAATGCACATGAACGAATCTACTTTTTGGTATTTCCAAATTTCCAAATGGTGATTTTGTGTGTCTGTGTATCTTAGATTGTTGACACGGTAAGCATGTCTTGGCCCATTGCTTATTCATATTTGGCCAGAAATATTTGTTACTAATTTTTCTCAGTTTTGTTGGTAAGTAAGGGCGAGCGTTTTTTTTTGACACTTCGCACCACAGTTTATAGTTGGTTTCCGGAATATCCAAGTTTATTAGTCTGTATTTTGATTTCGTATTTTGTGTTGTTGTTCGATAAGGTGTGTTAACTTTTTTTCGTCTGTTTGTGCTAAGCTAATTATGTGTAGATCAATTTTATGCTTATTTTCAATTTCATTGCAATCCTCGTGACTGCCTGGTATGCGTGACAAAGCATCAGCTACCACGTTATCTTTTCCTTTGATGTGTTGTATGTCTGATGTGAACTGTGTTATATAGTCCAGTTGTCTGGTTTATCTTGGATTTCTCTCCGTTTTGGTCCAAATAGCATTTGTCAGTGGTTTGTGATCTGTAAAAATTACGAATTTACGACCTTCTAGTATGTGTCGTAAATGTTTGATTGATAAATAGACTGCTAGAAGTTCTCTATCGAAAGCGGAGTATTTTTCTTCTGGCTTTGTTAGTTTTTTTGAATGAAAAGCTGGTTCCCAACAATTGTTGTGGAACTGTTGTAGAACTGCACCTATTGCCAGAGATGAAGCGTCTACCGTTAGATTAAAAGTAGTATCTTCAATGGGATGTATTACCAGTGTTGCTGTCGCAAGTGCTTCTTTTATACGTCAGAGGTTGTCTTCACAAGATTGTGGCCACAAAAATTTTTTAGTATTTTTTGTTTTCTTTAATAAAAGTGTTAAGTTACTGTATATAGGGCTTAGTAATTCTGCTAATTTCGGTATGAAACGGTGATAGTAGTTTACCATTCCTATAAATTGCTGTATGTGTTTGACAGATGAAGGAGAAGGAAAATTTTGAATAATTTTTACTCTATCAGGAGAAGGAAGTATTCCATCCTTATTTATTAAATGGCTTGAGAAATTTAGGGAAGTAGAACCAAAAATACATTTCGCCACATTTCCATTTATTCCATATATTGCTAGTCTTTCGAATAGTGCTTTTAAATGTTTTTTATGATCTTCTTCGTTTTGGCTTGCTATCAATATGTCATCAATTTATGTAAACACATAGTCCAAACCTTTTGTTACTTTGTTCGTAAATCTCTGAAAGGTTTGTGCCGCGTTTCGTATACCAAAGGGCATTCGTGTAAATTCATAAAGTCCAAAAGGTGTTGTAATTGCCGTTTTGTATATGTCTTCTGGAGCTACTGGGATATGATGGTACGCTCTGACTAGGTCTATTTTAGAAAATATTTTGCAATTTCTAAGATTTAAAGAAAAATTTTGTATGTGAGGGATTGGGTATCTATCTGGGATAGTGATAGTGTTTAACTGTCTGTAATCCCCACAAGGATGCCAATCTAAACTATTCTTCTTTGCCACTAAATGTAGTGCTGAAGCTGTTGACGATGATGATGGTTGGCAAAGACCTAATTGTAACATATGGTCAAACTCCATTTTTGCCATTTTGAATTTTTCTCTATCTAGTCTGCGTGGTCTAGTAAAAGGAAGTTGTCCTTTCGTTGTAATGTGATGTACAACGTTGTGTTTAACAGGTTCTCCATATCGAGGAGGTTTTGTTAGCGATGGAAATTGCTTTAAAATGTTTCCGTATTCATTTTCAATAGTGAATTTGGTGATGGTGTGTTTACTTTTATGGTTAAACCATTGACCGATAAATTTGTGTTACCATCTATCAGACGTTTGTTTTTCAAATCTACTAATAGATTGAATTTGGTTAAAAAGTCTGCTCCTATAATTGGGCGGTTTACTTCGGCAATTACAAATGGAAATGTGAAGTCCCTTCTCTGGCCAAAATTGGTTTTAAATAACCTTGTACCGAAGGTTTGAATTGTAGAACCATTTGCTGCTACTAGAGTTAAAGAACCGTCTTTTTTGTATCTGCTACAAAAAGTGGTAGGTATGACTGAAAGGTCTGCTCCAGTATCCATTAAAAATTTAAATTTGTTTTCTTTGTCGAAAATAAATAAACGTTTAAAATTATTATTAAAAGAACATGAATACGTCGAGGGGTTAACTAGTTTTTTGGATTCTGAGTTTTTTTAAAAAAATAAGGTGGTATACATTTCGTTGCTCTATCTGCAAATTTACTGTGGTACCAACAGATCGTAGTAAATCTAGTACCACTTGAACGACTTCTGAAACTTGAACATTTTTTTTTATTATGAAAAGTTACATTTTTAATTAATTGTTCCAATGTGTCTATTTTCTTCTCTAAGTTATCAATTCTATTTATTAAGTCAAGATTGCTGTTGTAATTATTTGAAGTGAATGCTGAAATATTTTGGGTTTTCGCTATTTCGTGAATTCTGTCAGCTAATTTAAGAAGATCGTCTATGCCATTATTCCCTGCGGTTGTTAGGACTATGTTTATATTTGTTGGCAATTTTCGCATCCATAGTTTTTTTATAAAGCTTTCAGAAAATTCTGAACTTGGACCTGCTAGGATTTTCATTTTTCTGAAAAATTCTGAAGGTCTTCTATCACCCATTTCGGTGTCTGAAAGGAGGAGTTCTAAATTTTTCTCTTCAGTCTCGGCAAATCGCTGTATTAACGCGTTTTTAAGAGTATTCTATTTTTCTAATGTTGGAGGTGTTTGCACTAAATCCAAAACTTTCATTATTATGTCCACTGGTAGTGCTTGTACTATGTATTCGTACTTTGTTTGATCCTGAGAAATACCTTTTGTAGCGAACTGAATTTCTACTTGGATGAACCATGCTTGTGGGCAAGGTGTCCAAAATGGTGGCAATTTTACTGCTACTGTATTTAGAACTGCTCTATCATTATTATCTCCTCTATTTTCGTCAGGCATTTTCACAAAACAACAAAACACACACAAAATTGAGAAAAAAAAGTATTATATATCACTCGTGTAATTACTTTCGCGAAACTTTCTTTTTGCCGTTTTCTTAAAATACCAAGAGCAGGGAATGTTTAATGGTGAAAGTTATTTTTTTTTGTCGTTGAACCCATGTATACATATATATATATATAAATGTATTGTTGTGTGCTGTCAATGTTTATGTGAAAGAAAAAAATTTGGAAACAAAATTTTGACATAGGAAAAAAAAAATATATAATTGAAGAACCTTATTCCTTTATTCTTATTTTTTTCTTGTTATTTAATATTCCTTGTTTCTTCGTTGCTTGTTCTGTTGTTTTTGTGGTGTCATTAATCTTTGATGATTGATGTTTTCAATATTGAACTTCTTATTCGGGGTGTCACTAATATAACGAAAATATATGCTGACGAATATAGATTCTGATGTGCTCGTAATTGTTGTCGGGGTCACCAATATTGATGGTTGGTAGTTAAATACTATTATTTCTTGTTGACTCCTGAATACCAACATCAATGAATTTTGAGATTTCTTTCACAGAAATCAACTTGAGCAAGTTTTGATTTTTTTTGTTCACTTACATGAAACAAAAAAATAAAGATTTTATTAGATAGAGATTTATTTAAAATATCTATGAAATAATAAAATGAATTTGTTCTTTTTATTTATAAGTGATAACAATTTTTTTTTTGGTTAGTTTAATCTTTTTTTATTTTTATATTTTTTTTATCATTTAAAAATATTTATATAATTTTATTACGATACTTTTGTATCGTATTATACTTGTCGCAGTCTTAACTCTAAGAATTCTTCAATACTACTAAATATTTATATCTGACATTTTTGTATGTACTTATTCTATGCATACTTGCTTCATACATTTTTACTATACCTAAAATTCTAATACTCTAAGTGTATGTATACTTGATTTAAATTTTTACATTTATTGTTCATAGTGTAATTCCTTAACCTACTTCGAAATGAAATATTCAATTCTTTTCCAAATTTGCCGTTCTACATTTTAAAATTTTATTTATAATTTTGTTTATTTATAGATATGTAAATATTAATATGTAGGTTCGTATTTTGGACGCTACCCACCCACTGCACTATAGCGGAGAAGAAAGTATTCATTTAAGGCCATTGTTACCGATTTCTGGTTAGAATTAATATCTTTAAGAATTTCTTCTTAACTTTTAGAGTTCGATTCTTGTAAAAAGTTATGTTCAACAATGATTAACACTATTTTCCACCAGGGTTAAGTGTTGTTTGCAACTTTTTTTCATATTGTCGGTGACCGTACATATTATAATTTTCTAGATACATGAAGTTTTGTGAAAACCTACCAATTTTTTTAATCACCCTGTAAATCTGAAACAGTTGAAATGGATCCTCTCCCCCCTCCCTGCCATACAGTTACATAATTTTTCGTTTGGCTAGGTGAGTACTATCATCTCCTGCTCTATGAACCACCTGTGTGAAAACACTGTGTATTGTGAAAAACCAAAGTTTTGAAGGGGTTGGTCGATTTAGTCCAGTTTTGAAATTTTATTTACTATATGAAAACAACTGTACAAATTTCAGCTCTACGTCAACGTGTGCTCGGGCAATGCCCAAATATATGGTAAGAAATTAAATTTTTATATAGTAATTTTTTATATAGCACGGTTAAAAAAATTGATATAAACAATCTACATATTTTATACCTACTTTCGATATTATTAGTTCCTTGAATCCAATTTTTCATATAAAATCTAATAAATATACCGATATCGGCATCTTTAATACTAAAAAAGTATCAAATCTTATCCGAATTTAGCACAAAAGCATAATGCAAACAATCAAAGGGTAGACTGTATGCATTTAAATATAAGGATCAATTAGGTTCAGTATAAGACTAATTTATTAACTGGATATTTGAGAGCCTGATACTATTTGGGTGTAAAATCTATCCTTTCAGTAATATTAAAACCATTCAAATTATTTGTATCAATAGAAATAGTTAGAAATATGTCTTATGAATAGAAGCAAGCCACGCATAACTGAAAACTTGTCACTGGCCGGTACACTTACGCAGTATGTAGTTTTGCTTCATTCCGCATATGGACGTTTTTGCATAAGACTGCCTGGCTGAGGACTGTTAGTGTATGGGCACTATATAGTACAGTAGGTTTGTTAAAACGATAGTTTTTTTTTTTTAATAAATATTTAGAATGTTTCATAAAATTAACAATTATTTTTCTAATTAAAAATGTTTTGAGTTCTATGTGATCAGGGTGTGGGGGGTCATTTTTGGCTAGAATTCAAATGGATAATTATAGTTTTCTGTCTAATAAGTATTCCAAGATGCTTATAGAAAACTACGATTACCTGCTTGAATTCGAATCAATTCGATTGATCCAATTCACCAATAAGGTCTAAACAATGTATAGTGTATGTATACTGCATTGTACAGAATAGTATACAATCAGTATAAACGTTTATTCACTAAATGAGATAAATTTAATATAACAGAGATGTGTGTGTGTGTGTGTGTGTGTGTGTATGGGGATGTGTGTGGGTGTGTGTGTGTGGCTAAGTATGCGGGGAGGGGTGTCACTGATCAGGATGCCCCCCCCCTTTTCACCTATTGCGTATACATACTGTATGTATAAATAGCCACATCCTTAATAAACATCAAGGTTTAATGGCAAGAGATTTCAATTGTAACGCAAATTTTTCTAATAGCAACCAGTCAGCTCTAGATTTAACTAATTAATTCTATTTTTAACTGTGTTATATTAGTTAAAACTAGAATTATCGAGAGTGCTTTGTGAGAACTAGGATTTCCTAGTAAAATCGGGTTTTGACGAATTTCTTGTTTTGACTGTAACATATATAACTCTTGTGGTTGTGAAACAGGGTTTTCTGTTTAGCTGTGGATTGCAGCATATGTACTTAAAAGTTTAAAATATTTGAATTTATTCTTTAAGATCCGCTTTTTAAAACTACATATTTAAGCAATAGCGCGGCATTTACAAAGAACCAAGTAAACAGTCTATGCACAATACTATAACTATTGATCCATGACCCCCTAAAATTCAAAGGAGAATCCGAAATGGATTAGTTAGTGCAAGTCTCTGTTTTACTCAATTTTCTTCACTTATTTATACAGGAATTCTTTTGCTTTGCATAGACGAAATTTTATTTAACATACATACATCCCACTACCAAAAATGATTGCATAAGAACTTTTACAAAATTATGTTTATCTCATAATAAAAATGAAATGTTCTTCGTTGGTAATCACATCTCTTGAGAACGGCTGGAGCGATTTCGCTAATTCTTGTTTTTAAATGTTCGTAATAGTCCGAACAAGGTTCTTATTGAAAGAAAACTTGGAATCGGTAGCCCCTGCTTGGTGTTGCCACACATAAATTTGGTTTTTCACTATACGTTTTAAAAAAAATGTTAATTTAATTAAAAAATAAGACCAATCGTGTAACTCCTTCGTAGGGTTGCCGCACAAAAATTTCGTTTTTAACTGTATATTTGGGTACTGCCTGAGAGCACGTCGACGTAGAGAGCTAAAATTTGGTACATGGTGTTTTCATAGCAATGGTAAATAAAATTCCAAAAATGGATTAATCGGGTTACCCGTTCTTCGTGTTGCCATACAAAACCCTGGTGGTTCTCGATATACTTGGATGTTGCCTGAGAAGGCGTCGACGTGGAGAACTCATATTTTGTACATGGCGTTGTCATAAAAATTGCAATTATAAGTCCGAAAGTGGAGCAAATTGGGCAACTCTTTCTTGTCGTTGCCACACAAAACTTTTGTTTTTTGACACTGCTTCACGCGTCGACGTAAAGGGCTGGAATTTTCTACATGGGCCAATTTAAAAAAAAAGGGAAATTTAAGTTCGAAAATGGGAACAATAGGGCAACTTCTTCGTACGGTTGTTATACAAAAATTTCGAGTTTTGCTATATTTGGGAACGCGTCGAAATACACTCTCTCACGAATTCGAATGTACACACACAACCCCACCCGCACGCACACGCGCACACACACGCAGATACACACATGCAGAGTGAAATTCTAGAATACGGAATCGCGTGTGGTTATTTATTGGTTGACCCATATTGGTTTTCATTTGTTTATGTATGAGCATATGTCTATTGAGTGTTTTTAAATTTAGCACTAAACGTAACAAGCGGGGTAAATGACTCTTTTCAAAATTTACTTTAAAGTCGTACATTCATTTTTATTTCTTTCGCTCATCTGACTTTATGTAAATTTGTATATTATCCGATTATGCATTTTCTCACTTTCCGTTTTCTCTAAGCTTATTTTTTACAGAGAAATTTTTTTGCATGCCTTATGTACCGCATAGGGTCATTTGACCCCTTATGTAATTTACGTATATTTCTGCAGTTCTCCAACTGGAACCTTAGTTCTAGACTCCGATACACTTCTCAAGTTATAGTTTCATTTATCTGAATGTGATATGTCAGTTTGGTTTCGACGTGAGCACTTGAACGAACTGGTCGATTCCATTCGACGTAACGCATAAACAGAAAGGACTCCTATCGGAGATTTAGAAGAAAACCTCCCTCCTATGAGCTCTCTATAGCTAGATGAAATAGCACAGACAATAAATACCCAGGTGTTGACGATATCGACGATACCTCGACCATGCCAGCAATGCCTCACTCCAATACAAAATAAACGATACCTCGAACTGATGGGAAGTCCTCAAGTTCTTCTTAGAAATATACAGAACATGTTCCGACAAAAATTCTATCCGATCTAAACACTCTAAGCAGCCCAAGCAATAATTGCCAATAACGAAGAAAACGCCAAATGAGATTGTGCACAAGTAATCAAAATACTTAAACTTACATAATTTGCAAAATATTTGTCTGCAGAAAATGCATGAAGTAGAAAGACACCAGTCATATGTAAAAAGTGTATTTTATTTATAAAAATAAAAATATACGTTTCATTGTTTTATTAGAAATTAATTAGAAGTTATGCTGCAAAATATTTCCATTAATAAATTAAGAATTTCTTTCTAAAAATCAATGTTTATTTCACAAGGGGTGAAATGACCCCTTATGGTAAGAATAGGTATATGTAAATTTCCGGTACATTTAGTGTAAATTTATGTAACCGAAGGAAATGTAATTTATAGGGTTGTGTGTAATATGTGTGCAATCTAGAAAATAAGATGTAAGGCGATGATATGTGAACTACACATCATATAACAAATAGTTTTAAAGAGTAAAATGTGTTCTCATAAACATTTATTTAAGGTACACGCGTAATATTACGTAACCGTAGTGTGAACTCTCCATCATAATATTTTTTCTCTATATTAATATTTATATGCCCTTAAGATGCCAAAAAAAGGAAACCGACATAAAAGCTTTTAAGGACCAAAGGAACGTTTATGGTCGCAACACTCAGAGTTATACCGTTAAGTACCATTTTATTTCAGGGCAAGGTCTTATAAATTTTTTATAATTTCTTCTCCACAAATCGAAATTGGCAGGAAAGCAGCGAATATCGATATTTTTATCAAATAATTGTTCTCTCTACTTTGCGATTTAAATTTTCATAACTGAGATATATTTTTCTATTAATTTTTTCTATCTCTTTTAAATCATGGATTATAATTAGCCTAAAAATGAGCGGAACGAACCAAAGGGTAACAATTTCAGTATACTTTTATATACATAAATTTATTAAAATTCTTTTATTACGAGTGGTTACTTATATACAATTAATTGTTAGCAAACTAATTGGATTTCCTGCCGTAGGGAGAGTAACTGATAAAATATATTTTCATATTAATAACTTTGCTTTGAACTTTATTTAAAAATCTCTCTCTACCACAGTCTCAAACATTTTTTAATTGCCTTATCCTAGTTTCGTGGAATAGGAGTAGAATTCTTCATAAAATGGGGGAACAGGAAATGGAAATGCTTTGCTTAAAACAGCGTTTGAATCCCGCGAAATTATTTCTTCCCTATTGTTTAAGCTTCAGCTACAAGATATGCACGCTAAGTAAATTTATTACTTTAAAAGTGCTCTTACTTTGCAAGTGAAATATCTTCACTGATAAAAACTTCTCAGAGGAGAATTCGCAGTTCCCCTTTTGATTTTGACAACAATAATAATGGAAAGCTTAATGGCTGCACTTAATTCTTACAAAGCCAAAAGTTTTCAATGAACTCGACTGATTTATTGAGTTTTACGAGTTAGTTTTTCCCAGAAAATATCGAATTTGAACTTTTGTTTGCAAAGTTGAATTCAAACAAAATTCGTAGTGTAAACAGGAAATTTTTTAATTAGATTTAAGGATCTCTGTACTTTACGCCTAGAAATTAAAATAGGAAACATTCCCCCGGTAATTGATAGAAGCATAGAAAAGCTCGGTGAAATTTATGGGAAATATTTTCGTAAAGTGTAATAATATAATTAATTGCAAATTCGCCTATATATTTTATTATGACGTTACATGTTATTGTGTAAGCATAGTGGTATTCCAAACTTTTAATTATTGTGATATCATGTACATAGCGGTGGTGAAGCGTGCATATTTCGATCGGTTGTTCAATGAATTAATTAGTAGGGTAAAGCAGGGCTATATGATAGGCGGAACAATAAATATTACAAAATCTTGCTATTTCTGTACAAATGGCAAATACAACAACAAACATATTTTACCACACAATGCAAACCTTTAGAATTTAGTTACTTTTGCTCGACTGTAGCCTACACTTTACACTATTGTTACTGAAAAAAATTGAAAAAACAATATGATCAATCAAATTTTTAGAGCTTGAAAATTTTCTTTATATTTTTTCTTTACAGAACTATTAGTGCATTACAAAATCTCTTGTAATAAATTTTTGTAAATTGTTGTATTTTGCTCTTGCTATTATCCACTCTGATTCTTTTTTGTTATTGAAACTTCCTTGCCTGAAAAGTTTTCTGTGTCCTGATTTGAAATTTTCTTATTTTCGAAGATTATATTTGTACATATGTACATACCTCTGACCTATTTAACATAAATATGCTTTTTCATGTGAGAAAAATTTCATTTCATAGCTGCATTCTGCATATGGGTGAAGGTCGTCGATTATTCTTATTACGGCCTATTAGAAATGATCTTCGGCCAACTTTAAACTATAAAATGACATATTCGTTTTCAGACCAATTTTCGTGATGTAGTTCATACTCTGAGGGAGAAATCATTTCAAAAACGTGTGCCATTGTTTTTTATAAGAAATTGCTTCAGACTCAGTCGTAACTCCCAGAATATAACACAAAAGTTTGTCATTAACACATTTATATAGACTAGTGAACCGATTTGCTGCACTGATTTTATATATATAAATAGATGTGCCCAAACTGGAATAAAATGTTGGACGGCTTCCATGTTTGGCGGCGCTACCGTCGTAAATAATGGTTGCAGTCACAAATAGCAGCACTTCTAGCCGCAAACCTGAAGTGATGCATTGCGCGTGTACATTTTCTGAATGGAATTAGATTACAATAATGTTTGAGTGACTCATCGTACTCACGAAATACGCGAGCTGCGGGCCAATAAATACAAAACGCTATGATTTTATGCACATACGCAAAATGGATATTAGAAGTTAATCGTTACATTTAAAATAGGCTCTTTTCTACTCAAAGGGTGTTAATTTTCTGCGTTGTTTGGTTTCAATGATTTTCATTTGAAATTCAATTCAATTCTTTGGACACTGAATTCGGCCTTTTTATATTTTATTGGAGTAATAACGTTATTATTTGATTTTTTCCCTCAATTTCGGTTAAATTGCATTATTTGGTTTGCTTTTTCATTGGACGTAATTTTTAATTTCTGACTAATTGAATTACTCATTAAATTTTTTTATTTTTCATGTATTTCTGTGGTGTGCGTAGATTTAGGTAGAGTTTTTGCTATGAATTCTTTCAGGCGTGAGAAGAAAGTTTTATATTGTACTTTTAGAGTCTAGGTGGGATTAAATTTAAATGTTCATAATAATTTTGAACAAAAACGAATTTTTCCTGCAGTTATAAAAACTGCAAAAATAAACATACACTAGGCGATTTTCTCCCGTTTTTCCGAGTTCCCAATGATTACCGGAGAGAAATTTGGTTAAAGCATTCTGGTGAATATACCTTCAAATTGACAAGATATCCTCCCGAAGTATAAATTTATGTGAAAATCACTTTAAAGACAAAGATATTAAGGAATATTCAAGTAAAAAAATATTCGCTGTTGATAGTATTCCGAAGTCGTTTGACCCTCTTATTTGTTCTTATTCTGAAAATAGAACTGATCATTTTTGTCAATTATATTTGCAAAGCTCTAGACTGCAAACTATTAAAAACCCTTTAAGAAATACTGCCCAATGACCGCGTACGTGTAATTCTCATGAAATTTAATACTAGTGCAAATTTTATTGAAGTCTCTCCAATTGATTCTTATCAATCTGGAGATGAATTAATAGTTACGAAGGGACAAAATGATCGCACTTATCTAAAAAATTATAAGATTCCTAAAACACCTGAAATGGATGAAATACATCAGTGGCAGTTTCCTTCATCCCAAAGGGAAGTACAATTGAAAAGAGAATATGAAGGGCCGAGGGGCCATTTGGGCTAATACATTTTATTTCCCTTCGGCTTCCACGTATAGAGTTGCTCTTACTCCTGCTTGGTCGAATATTTCTCCTTGTAAGCAAAACATATCAAGAAGCACCAAAAGTAAAAATCGAAGGAACCGGAATTAGATGATGTTGAAGGTGATAATACCGTCTCATTCCATTCTACTTCCAATTCATTATGCATTAATTTGGATATTTTGTGACCAAAAGAGCCCTCACTGTTCTGCTATAATGAGCAGGAGCCCCATCGAACTGGAACTACATGTCTCTCCTTGTAGGTCTATCTTCAATTGAATTCAGGACGGCGATAAGAAATTCTAAAATACGAATACATCTTATATTACATTACTAAAATAATACAGCGGACCCATTTAATAATATTAAGTTTGATGCTCGCATTGTCGCACTAAATAAATTTCTGTGCAAAATTCTTTATTTTTAAAATCAATCAATATAAT
The DNA here is from genome assembly GCA_963924295.1 of Dioctria rufipes. Classification (NCBI taxonomy): domain Eukaryota; kingdom Metazoa; phylum Arthropoda; class Insecta; order Diptera; family Asilidae; genus Dioctria; species Dioctria rufipes. Next base: position 278,227,526 of record OZ002740.1, on the reverse strand, counting down.
CTAAAACTCATTTTGACTTTAATTTTACATCCATCATACTGTAATTTTTTTTAAAATCAAAGATAATAATAAACAATATAAAAGCTAGAAATCGATAAGACGAATTTCTATGATACCCTAGATGGACGCCCGTATGGTCTCCTCCCTGTGAAAATTTGATTGCGGTTTTTCGCATATATTTCTAGAACGCTTCGTCGGACAGAAAAATGATTCCGACCAATTTCATATGATTTCATATTCCGAAGAACTTTCTAGCACAATAAAAACATCTAGGATTGATCATTTTTATCACAGTATACGTAAAAAACTAAAATTGTTATATGGGAACACCTAGAATGGGTTACCCGATTTAATCCATTTTTGAATTTACATTTACAATTTCTATGAAAACGCTGTGTACAAAATTTCACCTCTCTACGTTGACGCGTTCTAAGGCAGTGTCCAAGTATATAGTGAAATGCAAAATTTTTGTATGGCAACCCCACGAAGGAGTTACCCGATTTGTCCCATTCTCGAATTTAAATTGACTCTTTTTTTGTTTTTAAAATGTTCGTGCGCAAAAGTTCAGCACTCTAAGTGAACGCGAACTCGAGGACGGCAGACAAGCAGACAGACGAACAGACGGACGGACGGACAAATGGACATGCAAAAATCAAAATAAGTTTTAATAATATGCGTGGGTGTCCAATCTCCATTTTGCTATATCATGGTATTTCTATGAGTTAAAAACGAAATGACAAAATAATAAAATCATCTAGGCTAGGGTATAATAATGGAAGCGGAGAAATGAGTTTAAAAGTTATTATTAAATGAATAACGCAGGAAACTTAATTTTATTTATGTAATTTTACTCCAAAATTCATGTATGCAGATACACAATATTGTGCATAACACATAATAATAATTAACAAACTTATCACTAAAATTTCCTAATCTAGTATTACAATAAATTCTCTAACCGAAAGTAAAATATTCGCTACGTCGAAGAATGTAAGTATAAAATCTTGAATTTTCTCTATTTTGCTCATCTGTTCAAAACGGTACATAGTGCGGCATCTATTGAGAAATCCGTGCACATTTTTGGACACATCTATTTATATATAAAATCAATGTTTGCTGTCTTTGGGATCCATATAGCTAGCTCCTCATTTGCAGTGAGACCCTGATTTGATTTGATTTATTTATGTTTTCACCCGATTTCTTTCTTATTTTGAATTGTATTTTTAAATTTCTTACTATATTTGAATCCGCCCTTAATGGCGCTCGTTCGATTTAGGAGTAAGTTGGCTAGGTTACAATACATATGGAAATTTTCTGTTACCCTAGTACAAGCTAGTGCAAAGATTCGGGGAAACTAGAGAGACAAAATGCCAATGCTTTCTTTGATTCTTTTTTTTACTCAAAACGAAACTTTTATTATTTCAAAGTGCTTATTTAAGACTTAAAAACTAAAAAGGTAACAAACAGAAAGCAACATTGGCAGACAATTTTGTACCGAAAAATCTAGAAAATCTCTAACTAAGGATATTTCACTGTGAGAACAACTACGGATTTTGCTGTAATTATAAATGATCCATATAAAAATATTTTGTTATTTATTTTTATGGCATTACTATTTAACTTATTATCAAGGTAAATTTAAATTATTTGTTACAATTTTTCTTCTATTGATGAAGCAGGCCCCCACAATTTATCAAAATGTATTCGAATGCCACCAAAAATAACTTTCTAAGGATGGGTCTACATATTCATAAGTTTGTCCAAGGATAAGGTACGGTGATATGGCCGCTAATAGGAAAACATATTTTATTTTACTTTTCCTTATTTAATGGAAATCAAATTCACTTTTTCGTATCAACATTTTGTGATTGAATTACCAATGGCAGCACACATTTATAGTGTACTCTCCGATTTTATCCCCACATTATCATAAAAAACTATTTCACATTTACTGCGTATAGCTGCTTCACTTCCTATATTAAACCCAGTTTAATGCCGGGAATGATAAATTACGTCGAATTTAATAACTCCCACTCAATAAAAAAAGGCGTAATACACATTCTGGGATCACTCTCTACAAAGTAATTAAGAGCAGATGTAGCTCTCTCCATAAATGAATAGGGTAAGGCGCATTTTTTCTGTTGATGTTATACACCGTAAAAAGGTGCACAGTAAATGTATATTTGGTTTAGATTCTGTCGAATAAGAAATGAGGAAGAGTAAATTGTGTTCTCGTAATTTGTATGGAGTCGTTACGTAGCTACATAGGTAAGGTATTATGAAAGAACGAAGGAGCTAGTAACATAATTCGTTCTAATTAGAAGGTTATAATTCGTCAAGAACTCTGCTACAATGACCTTGTACTTCACACATTTTTTTAAGAGCACCTAGATTCTGGAGAACAGATGCAAGTTGTTAAAATGCCTGATAACAGAGAGAATACGGCTTTGCTGGGATTCTCGGAATTTAATGAGAAACATTATTTAGGAAATGTGTGGAATTTCAAAAATGGAAGATTTCAACCCAATCTTAGAGAGAATTCACTTTTACTGTGAAACATATTATTTGTTTGAAGGAAGTTCATTTTATTTCAAGGCCTGTGTACGACATTTGAAATGTTATATTAGAACATAGCTTCTAACGGTAGAATAGTAATATTATCTTTATATATATGAACAATTTAAAGCAAGTAAGTGCCATCCTACAATAAACTTTTGATGACGCTGTAGCAGTAACATCAAATCTTATAATTTTAAATAGATTAAATAGAACGATATGTAAAACGATTGCTTTTCGCTTTAAAATGGGATTAAGATGATAGTGCAGTAACAAATTTAGGCGGCGAGGCGTGAACATATTAAAAACAAATCGAATGCAATGGTTAAAAGCAACATTTATTTTGTGATGACATTAGCCATATAATTTTGGAAATTAAAGCTGCCATAAAAAAAATAAGAAAAACAAGAATTTGTACCAATTGTGCTTTAGACCCAGGTCCGTTATTACATCAATAAATAGTGGTGCGTCCTTGAACCTTAAGACGCTGAGGAAGTAAGCATACTTCTCATGGGCTATATTGTAGTATGAATTGAGACTCAAATTGAGAATTGAATTGAATTCATGAAATATTTGGAGTACGGTTTCATCATTTTCCAGATTACCTAAAAGTGGGCTACCAAAAAATTGCCAGATATCTATGACACTTGACGTAACTTAACACTATGTTAATTAAGTTGGGACCGCCATTTCATGGTAGAAAAGTTTTGAATACGTCAAAATTAAAGGCTTATGTCTGGGGGTATCGGGCCTAAAATAGGAATTCCCCTTTCGCCGTTTCACCCAGCAAAGGTTAACCGTTGATTCATGGTTTGTTAGCTTATATGTTGGAGATTAGCAATAATACTATAGAAAAAAGTCCAATTAATAATATTTTCTTTACATTTTTATAGATAGGGCTTTACTATCCTGTATCAATCCGGAAGGGTTTAGAGTATTCCATTGATTTCCTCCAGTATTATTTGTTAATCACAGATTTGAATGCTATTAAAAAACACAAAAATATTATAATTTAATGTAAGCCCAAGCTCGATGGAGCATTTTGTTTTTAAATTTTTATATTCATGTTTTCTTGGCCACGATTACTTTTTTACTTTCGGGGAAGAGTCATTAAATTAGCCGTAGTTATGCCCTAAAATATTAAGCAGTACTACAAACTATTGTGACAATACTATTTAACCTATTTTCAGTGGTGGTGGTCTTAACTCTTAATAAAGTTAAATTATCCATGGTTTTTTGTAAAAAATACTGGAGCATTAAATTCGGGAAAGTAGCATTAAATTAGTTCTAATTGAGCCCTAAATTTTGACGTATTCAAAACTTTTCTACCATGAAATGGTGATCCCAACTTAATTGACGTCTTAGCACTTCATGAAAAGTCTAAGGCACTTCATGAAATGTAGGCAGATAGTGTAACATTTTGCGCTTAATTATTTTTTACATGATGACATCATTGTGTCTAAATTTTTTTGTCACTTCATGGAGTGCTACAAGCCTTTACACCGATAGTGTAATACCAACAAATATAATGGAAAGTGGGAGATGAGCAGTGAAGAGGAAGGTCACGCACAACTTGCGGACCATTTCAGTGATGCACTTTTTTTGGCAGCGGAGAACTGGGAGCACTGAAGTCCATCGAACATATTTCTGTCATATTCGTTGTATTTATATTATATACACGGAACTGTCAAACGTAATAAATGTTCTTTATTGATATATAAAAACAAATTTCTTCTTAACTTTATGCTAATTACTCAAATAAAATCTTTTAATTCATTTAACTCCAAAATTTCACAAATAATCGCGACAGTACACATTCACAGAGCAGATGACAATTCAACTTGAATATGTATTTGTAACACCGACAAAATATCCAGTGCAAAGTACGGGAAGTCAGTGCTAACCTCGTGTTGCACTTCTGTTATAAAAATTGTCCCATCGAACATTTTCAGTGTTGAACTGCTGGAAAAAGTGCACTGAAGTCCTATCGAAATCGACATTAGTATTAGTGTAAAAAGTCGTTAGACGCAAATTGTTACACTATCTGCCTACATTTCATGAAGTGCTAAGTTATGTCAAATGTCTACGATATAAATTAAAAATTATGAGATATCTAGACCTTAAGGGCCTGGCAGAATCCATGGCATAGACATGGATTTGGACAGAGCTTGACTCTGTTGTCATAAGCTGTTATAACAGGATAAAGACGAAGACGAAGACATGAATTCGGATAGGACTTAAGAATATTAAAACTTAACTCTATATATAACTCCCATACTAGCGCACTCACTAAACTTATGCCTAACTCGAGGCATTTTATAATTTATTTAGAAAATATATTGAAATATGCCATAGTTGCGTCCCAATACATAAGGCAAAGACAAACACGATCCAGGCAATTATGGACCCATTTCAATGCATTAAAATGAAATCTAGATGAATATAATAAGTCCCACTGCAAGTATTCAGTACAGCTCTGACAATAAATGTAGCATGAGTGTCACAAAAAACATAAGAAATTTTATCAACTCGTCAGATACTTAGATATTATATATGAGAAGGTTGTAGCGGTATTTTTAAATCTAGGAAAAGCATTTGATACGGTAAATCATGAACTTCTATAAGTCCATAGGAATGAAGGACACTGTTACGCTCAACCTGTGGAAAAATGCCCGAGCGCGATGGATTGAATATATTTTAGTTGCACTAAAATATTTTTCGCCACATAGCTTTCAAGTTTACAAACCCTTGGTTTTATACTGTCACTTGTCAAAGAAAAATCCAAAGTTTTACTTTATGTTATAATTCTTATTACTCCAGCTATTCTACATTATCAAAAGCACAATCAATATAAATAAATATCTGTGTAGTATATGTATTCAGCTAATAAAAAATAAGGGATAATATAAAGATGAGGCAAAACTTGTTATTTTACTGCACTATCAAATCCATGAAATTTGCTTCAAATCAGTTATTTCCCGGTACTGTTTTGTTCGCCTCTCCTTTTCTCTATTTATGAAATATTAGAACTCCTATTTTTTGCTTTAAAGCTCACCTCAATTAGATTTTTGCTGCTCTCTACTTTTTGCTGCTCTTTTTCCAAATTTCTTTGTATGCCTTCACTTTTCCTCTTGCATACAGAAACTTCTAATTTGTATCTATACATTGTATAACTCCAAGATTTCTCCTGAGTTTCAACTTTGCTCTATTTTGGAATTTTCAACATCTGCATCAAAATTCCATCGGCTTTCTCGATTCGATACGGTTCTAATTATTAATTTATGCTAAATTAATTTTTGTATCCAACATTCTTCTTTGAACTATAAATTATTGAAGGATAGTTTGAAAAATTCTTAAAATAATCTAAATAAGTATGTAAACTTTTAGAAAAAATTTTCTTTCGTTTACCGCGAATATACCTAATTCAAACAAAACTGTATCTCTACATTTTTAGAAATCATAATGTTTTGGGCTTCAAGCAGTCCCTTTCTACACAAAATGGAATTCAGGTGGAAATTTTGGAGTTTGTTGTTGAGATCATGAGACTCGAAAAATAAACTTTAGTAGTCTAAGGCCGACGCTAGCCTAAATGTCATATCGAAGTATGTATTCGATTATTTTTCATTAAAGTAGTTCTTTTCTGATACCTTAAGGATTATTTTTATACCCTAGATGAAATCTAAAGGGTATACTAAGTTTGTCATTCCGTTTGTAACACCTCGAAATAATGATGGTAGAGCAAAATGGATTGGACACCCATTCATAATATTAAAAGTTATTTCGATTTTTGCATGTCCATCCGTCCGTCCGTCCGTCCATCCGTCCGTCCGTCCGTCCGTCTGTGCGCACGATAAATTTTGTACACGGACTTTAAAAAAAAAAGTAAAATTAAGTTCGAAAATGAGACAAATCGGGCAACTACTTCGTGGGGTTGCCATATAAAAATTTCGTTTTCCGCTATATATTTGGACACTGCCTGAGAACGCATCAACGTAGAGAGCTGAAATTTCGTACATGATGTTTTTACTACATTAGCAAATAAAATGTCAAAAATGGACTAAATCGGGCAACTCCTTCTTGGTGTTGCCATATAAAAATTTCGGTTTTTTACGTATACTTTGAAAACGATCAGTCCAAGACATTTTTATTGTACTAAGAACTTGTGCAGAATACGAAATCCTATAAAATTGGTTATTACCATTTTTTCTGTGCGACAAACTGTTCTAGAAATATATGCGAAAAACAACTTCAAAATCAATACTTGAATAGATCGGTGACCATACGAAATTTAATACAGGCATTCATCTAGGGTATCATAAGAATTGGTCTTAGACCAATTCTAGCTTTTTTACTTGTTTATATAGGCGAATCAGTACATTTACATCGGCTGCTTAACATAATCTTTACAATCTATTCGTGTAAGTATAATTAAAAATAAAATTTGTTGACTAATGGTTAATTGTTTGGTTTCGTTGCTCACTATTAACTCCATCAACGGCTTAACTTCTTCTAATCTAATGAGAGATAATGCCGGTGGTGTTCTACTGCTGACAGCGTTCTACTTTTCCAGAGGTGACGGTCCTATATGCTTAGCTTTTATTCTTAAATTGCAGTCCCTATCTATAAAAACTTGAAGTTGAGTTTCGCTTCATTTTGGTCCTTTCAATTGCATATTAGTATTGCCGTATTTAGTTTCAGGCTACTTCAAGACCCTACGTAGAGTGCTATTTTTAGAGAAATATCCATTCACTTCGTCCTTTTTAGATCATCGCATGTAAGTATGCATTATTTCGGGTCACGTAACCACTCTATGGCTGAGTGTGTTCAATTATTCAAGCAGTTAAGAAAGTATGTTATTTAGTGGTGATAAGTGCCACTTGATTTATCACTTGTATTGTTAGATTTTTTCTGATTTTCGTCAATCAGTAACATATTTATATTTACATGTCAAAGTTTATTATAAGTGGATTATATTGGGCCATTGAATAAATAACTAATAAGGAAACGGCATTTTCAGTTAATATTTCTTGGCGTTACCTTTGATAATTTAATGCCTTTGTCACAATTCAATTGTAACCAAACAGATCGGCATTGTAAAATGTTAAATTTTTTGACATTACTGGTTACTTTTATAAAAATTTCACTTTTATTTTACTTAAAACATTGTAATTTATTAGTAAAACTATTAAGATTGCTTGAAAAATCCTTTCCCAAGACACAAACTACAGTTGTTTCTGCAAACACAGCACAGCGCATTCCAATGCACAGCTCCTTCACCCCTCCTGACTGTCATTGAATTGTTTAAACACGTACACTGTATTCGCACGATACCGTGTTGCCTTATTAGTTATGATTAGTTATTTATTCAATGTATTGGGCTTACATAAATTTAATATCTTGGCCTTTACTGTAAAACTAGCGTTGAGCATCCATTCTTAATGTCTATCAGTTTTCTATTGCATAAGTTTACATATTCATATATATCGTTACGTGCAATATAAAAGGACAAGCGACATCTATTGGAAATGACTAACTAAGTTCGGACACAAACTACTTTCGGAGAATCGTATTACGTGCAAAGGGAAGGACGACCGACATCTATAAGTAACGAACATAAATAACTTAAGGTTCGGAGAATCGATGTTTCTAGAATGGAATCTTCCGGAATATTCCGGACAATTTGTGGAGTATAATTATAGAAATTATCACCGCCAGGAACGAGTCTTGTCTCAGACAGTGAAGTGAACGTATTAAACAGACGAATATATTGGATCGCAATAATTAGAAGTAGAGCACTTGCGTTAGTTAAAGTAGATTTGATTTGTGATTGTTTGTAAATTTTATAAAAGTAAATGGTAGAGTGTAATAAAGAGAACTTATTAATTATATTTGTAATTTTGCGTTTTGAATAACGGATGAAGGCCACGTTCGTAACAATATATTGCTCTATTCCTACTGCATTTTTGCAACTACTGTAATTCCCAGTGGTGTATTTATAGGGGGTATAGGGGCTTGCTCCCTCACTCTATTAACTTCTTTTATTAATAATAACACAGATGACATTTATAATAATTATTTTAATATTTAATATTTTCTCGTAACATAAAAACAATAACATTATAAACAACGTGAAAGCCAGGCAGACTTTGTTCCATTTAAAGATTTTTAAGATAATAACTCTTTAATGCATACAAATAGCACATAAAGTGTAATAGATCAAAGTAAAAATGATAGTCTGCAGTCTTTTTTAAAAAAAAGGAGTTTATGTTAATAACCTTTTTGCAAAAAAAATAGAGGTCAAATTAAAAAAAAAAGGTAGGAAAATTCGAAATTTTTAGCTTAGACCACCATAAATTTTGAGATGAGAAGAGTACAGGGCTGGGGTTGAGCAGTGGTTGGAAAGGCCATTTAGTTCTACATATACTGAGCTTTTAACTAGATTTTTTTCTTAATCAGCCTATAACTCCTAAAGGGATGATAAGGCCCCGCCCCCCTGCGATACAATTTTTTGTGAGTACTATCACCTCCTACTCTATTGACTTTCTGAAACTCCATCATATGCTATAAACAAAAATGTTTTTTCTTTGTCAATTCATCACAGGGCCTGCGTCATAAGAACCCTGCTCTGTTTAGTTCAGTCAGAAAAAATTTTTTTGCAAAAGATAGACAAGATACATAAAGATTAAACAAAAAAATAGCTAAATTTTTTAATTGATTTTGACAGGAGATGGCTCCAAAGAAGCGGAAGGATCACAAATGTAAAATATTTCCCAAAAGGACTCTTATAGTTGCCGAAGGAATCGCAGAACGGCAATAGATAACTAACTAAAAGTTCAAGGTTCGTCTTCTGGCACTTTGTTGGGAAAATGTGGATCCTTTTCGAAAATTTCTTCAGATATATTTTAGTTTAAAGGTCCTGTGTCATAAGAATTCTGCTCTGTTTAGTTAGGGATCTCCTCAAAGTTCTTACTTGTAAACCTGGCCCAAAACGCTGCCGCCCAACATTAAAAAGTCACACAAAAAATAAAATAGAAACTTTTTATACCAGAGACCCCAAAAAAGATTTGTTTTTTAATTTTCTCATTACCATTATATTTTTTACTGTTGTTTGAAGCTTGGATGTTATTTGAGAATGCATAGATTCACCCTCAAAAACGAACGAAGATTCGTTACTATACAATAAACAAATATTTAATAAAAACTATGGTACCAATTAAAAACGAGCTCATACATAGACCTCATATTTTGTGTACTGTAATTAAAGTGTTAATACAGGAACCATTTTTAATTGAGCTAAATCAAGCAAACTCTCCGGGTACGGTTCCAACCATTTTAATGGGAATAATATTCGGATAGTGAAAACCATTTTTATCGTCAGACTAAATATAAAAATATAAGAAAAGCCCTGACTCTGTCTGTAACGCGGACGAAACCCAGCATGTTTTTTTTTAAAGAAAAATATATTTAAAAAATAATAAAATATTAAAAAAGTAAAAATTAAGTAAAAAAAAATAAAAAATAAAGTTAAAAAAAATTAAAATTAAATAAACGAACAAAATAAAATTAAAAATAAAAATAAATTAAAAAAATAAAGAAAATTAAAAATTAAAAAAAAACAAAAACAAAATTATCCCGTTCTAAGAACGGGTAACTTTAGCTTATAGTTCTAGTAATAAGTGTGAAAAGCTTTATTGATATAACGATTAAATTTTTAAATTGTGTGCATTAAAAGCGTACATACTCATGAGTTGTATATAATTTTTTTGTGAATTTCACTTGACGTACACGAAGTATGCGCATTTCTAGAGCTGGTGTGCGCACATGAGTGTGTAATTCAAAATAAGAAAATGCGCACTCTCACACGAAATTTCTCATCAGTGCTGTCGTTTGGAAAATTTCAAGAGTAGAATAATTTGCTTCTACAGCGGGGTACACTACTAACGAAATTTAATGAATTCAAATTAATTAGAACAGCATGCCCAGAAATCATGAATAAAACCCATTTTCCTTAAAATGATTCATAGTTAGATTTTTATTACCAATTGCTTAGGTGTGTGAGTTTACTATAGTGAATATACAGGGTGTTTCCTCCATGGTAGTCTATAGAGCGAGAGGTGATAGTACTCACCTAAAAAAACAAAAAAATTGTATGGCAGGGGGGTGAGCTAATAACTGTTTACCGGCTGCAGATAGCACATAGGGTGTAATATGTCCAATTAAAGAGGAGAATCTACTGTTTATAGTTTTTATAAAAAAAAGTTATGTTACTGATCTTTTTGCAAAAAAAATAAAGATCAAATTAAAAGAAATAACTCCCAACGGGACTATTTGAGTAGTCGTTGGAAAGGCCATGAAGTTCTGTATACAATCAGCTTTATACATAATAATTTCTTAATCACCCTGTACTTCCGAAAAGGTTGATATGCCCCCCCCCCCGCGGCCATACAATTTTTTTCTTGTCTTAATAAGTACTATCACTCCCGCTCTATGGACCACCATGGAGGAAACACCCTATATATATGTATATAAAATAAACTGTCAAAATTTTTTAATAAAATATTAATTTTTGGCCTTAAGCCAGTAAACTGACAGAGACAGTAGTACCACGGTACCTACAAAATAAAAATCAATTATGGATTTGTACCATTTTCTCACGCTTTTGAGATTGCAAAGTCAGTTTCAGGATAAGATATTTTAAATTATTTAGATATTATCAAAAAAAAAAAAAATGACAAAGATGCCAAAATGCAGACATATCCATAATAAATTAAAATGTAGCACATTAAAAGAAGCTGAAGTCTTAAAGTTTTCACAAAACTTTTATAATTCGCGTATTAAAGTCACTAAGAATCTTTTTGGTTAACTGCATCGAAAAACCGCTACCGATCGGCGTAAAGAAGGAAAACCTAGAGCATGTACTTTTTTAACGCATGGCAAATTAGAAATAATTAAATATTGGAAAGGAGTATATTCAGAAAGTGTGTAATCATCAATGTGTAACCATCATTTGGTTTCCGGACCGACTGAGAACCATGGTGGAGACTTACTGCAAGAAAAAACGAACATTTATCAATTAACAAAATATGTCGTATTTGCGATAAAGAAAGTTGGATATTTAATATCTAATCTGTAATAATTTTAAAATGCATTAGTTCATACATATCATATTTTTGTGGTTATTACACGTATAATTACATTTTTTTTTATATAGAGGCAACTGGTTTTTATTTTTAGATTTTCCAACGATTTGTTTTTTCAGCAACAAGAATTTCTTAAGTTTTAAATTTATAATTGACGGTTGTTGATTTAAAAAATTAATTAGTTAATCAATTAATTAATCAATAGCTTTGCTTCAGCTTATCGTAAAAGCATGAAGTAAAAAGGAACTGTCATGAAAAGCTATTCTTAAGAAAAGCATAAAGCAAATTAATATAGGATGTGTACTAAAAAAATACACAAATTCTATCATTCATTTTCTTAATCTATACGTTTTATTCCTTTTATTAGCAAAAAAAAAAAAATTCATAAACATGTAAATAATTCACTTATATTAATCTTTCAATGTTTAATTCAGGTCATCATGTCGCTTGAATTGGGCTTAAAGATTTTCTGAATATAATAAAGATAACATCAATATGAACTTTCAACATCTCTTGTTTGACTCTATTAATTAATACTCACAGTAAGAAAATATGACCCTTTGCATTTAGATTAATTTACTTGAATTTAGTTGAATCAAGAATATGTTTTCTAGAATATAATAAAAATTTACTTGGTATTTATTTATTCGATATTTATCAACCTTTTCTTAATATCAGTATTTCTTCTTTTGATTCTAATGGAGACAACCTTTTTGTTTTTCTATAATATTTTTTTATGAGATGCGCACAAAGTCTTAGTAATCTATTCAATCACTAATAAAATTTACCCAGTAGCTCTTAAAAATTGCTTCATTATGCCTATTTATAAGTCTGGTGACTCTAAACTCGTCATTAACTATAGATCCATTTGCATCTCTAACGCTCTTGCACTTATCTTTGAAAAAGTCGTTTACCATCAGCTCCTATTCCAAGTCATTTATTTCTGAAAAACAGCATGAATTTCGATCTACGATCACCAACTTATCTTTATTCACAGACAAAATCGCATCCGCTCTCGATGAAAATACACTAATAGATTCTATCGACACTGCCTTCGCCAATGCATTCGATAAGATTAATTATAAACGCCGTCTTTCAAAGATGACGGTAATGGGGTTCCAAACAGACACTATAACTTGGTTCCAGTCCTATTGAACCAACAGAGATAATCTCGTTGTATTTCATGGCCATCAATCCTCATCGTTCAAACAAATTTCTGGAGTACTCAAAGGTACAATACTTGGACCATTAATTTTTCTCATTTATATCAACGACATGCCTTCCTGTTTTATATCTGATTGTTTGTTATACGCTGATGATGCCAAGATTTTTAGGAAAATTAATAACGTGACGGGATTGTGTTCATCTTCAAAGGGATATAGTTACTACGGCTAGAAAAATGGTGCCATGATAACTGTATTGAAATCAACGTAAGCAAACGCAAATGTATCTCGTTTATGGCAACAAAAACTCTATATTCTTTGACTACACTATTCACGACACTACTTTCTCTCGTGTCAATGTGATAAAAGATTTAGGTGTAATATTTGACCAAAAGCTCCTCTTTATTCCACACATAAACTTTATTACCTCCAGATCATTTCGTTTATTAGGCTTTATCTTTTGCACTTTCAAATCATTTAGGTCAGCATCCTCTTATATCGGTTTTTTCTTCTATAGTAAGGAGCACTCTTGGATATGTTAGTCAGGTTTGGAGTCCTTTTTATTCCACTTATAGTGCACAAATTGAGGCTGTCCAGCGCAAACTCACCAGAGTTCTATTGCTCAGATTGGAGCATACCTATCTAGAGTATCATGAAAGGCTAGCAAAATATAACTTAATGACACTAGAAAATAGCAGAATCTACTTGAATAGTACGTTTTTATACAACATATTAAATGGTAAAGTACATTGTGATGCATTAGTGTCTAATATTGATTTGCATTTCCCTTCGCTTAGCTCGCGATCCCAGACCCTCTTCAGATTACTGATTTTAACGAGAAACTGCAATTTACATTTGAAAGGGAGTCAGAAAATAGATTACCATTTCTGGATGTGTGCCTAATTAGGAAAGAAGATGGCTGCTTAGATATTGATTGGTATATGAAACCCATAAGTTCTGGTAGAATATTGAATTTTCTCTCGGATTGTCTTCTACATCAAAAACGAAACGTGATTTGGAATATGTTGAGTAAGATTTATAATATACGCTCGCAATATTATATAATAAAGAATATTATAAAAATTAAGTCAATTCTACTGATGAACAACTACCCCAAATTGTTCATTAATAGAGTAATTAATCAATATGATGCAACGAATACTAATATCCATAACGTTGATACAACTAATGGTCTACCGATTCAAAATAATACATATACTAGACTACCGTTTATGACACCGATATCTTACAAATTGAAAGGCTTAATGTCCTCATATTCTAAGAATATCCAGGTAGTTTTCTATACGAAGAAAGTTCATAATCTATTCACCAGACTTAAAGATCGGGATCAACATGAATTACAGTCTAATGTAGTATATAAAATTAATTGCAAGTCATGTGAACCATGTTATATTGGCTAGACTAAACAATTGTTAAAGGAAAGACTATACCAACACGGGTCTGATTGCAACTGTCACATAAAAGAGATGATAGCCCTAGCCAAGCATTATTTCGAAGAGGGAGACCATGTCTTTGATTTTGATTATACAAACATCGTGGACTATGAAAGTAATCGGTACAAACGGAATATTAGTGAAATGGTATACATACAGCTCAATGACAAAAACACTAATTTTCGGACTGATACTTTAAACCTAAATCCAGTCTATAGGACACTATGAAACTCATACAAAAACATTTTAATGAGTTATAATAAAAGAGATTGATGTTATTCTAGTTTTAATAAGGTCTTACTCCCACTTTGTTATACTAGTACTAGACTATCTGTTTTCCTGTATTTTTATATAGGATGCTATCTGACAGCCGTAAAATTGTTTATATTTTTTGGATGCTCCTTATAATTTGTTTAATTTTTTTAATGTGTAATTTTAATAATAATTATTATAATTCCTATTTATAATTTCTTAATGTCAAATGAATTCTTTGTTATGTATTTTTATAGCCCTGAAGAAGCGATGAAATATAACGCGAAACGTTGGTGAAAAGAAGAAAACTTGTTTTAATATCCCACACCAGCTTACATTTAAATTATTAAACTCAGCGATACTATAATTCCTCATATGTAGTTTTGTACTTTTTTCTTCTTTTTTATATTTTCTTTCTATTATACAGGGTGTCCCATATGTATCGCATTTCCTTTATACCCCGGATTACTCACTCAATTTCGAGAAATAAATTGTATGTAGAAGAGCCGGAAAATGCACGGTGTTTGGCGGTAGGGGGGGTTTACGATTTTTAGTACTATTTCCAATTTACACCTTGTAAATTTCTTGATATACACCCTATCAAGATAGCAAACCATCTAAGCTTTGCAATGAATGTCCAACCAGCTCTACTGTCACCTTCAATCTTAAGTTGTAGTACGTCAAAGTCCAAAAATTGGAAAAAAAACATCCTATTTTTTTCAAATTTTAACGATTTTCCCGCCAAAATACATGATAAATATACAGTTTATTTACAAGATTTAGAGACCCCGGAATGTTATCTTTAATTTGACTATGAACACGTACCTACCTAAATGCATCCGTTTTTGAGATATTACCGTTTCTATGATTCATAAATTCATGAATTTTTTGCTAATTTGGGTGGAATTGCATAAATTAGACGCGATTTTTATTGTTATTAGCAAAATTAATGAAATTATGCATAATAAAAACGGGAATATCTCAAAAACGGTAGCATTTAGGTAGGTACATATGTAGGATTAAATGAAAGGTAACATTCGGAGGTCTCCAAATCGTGCAAGAAAGTGCTATCCTTATCTTGCCTTTTAGCGGGAAAATCGTTGATATTGAAAAACAAATTGCAAAATTTTCTAATTTTTTTATTTTGACGTCCTATAACTGCCGACGGAAAAGGAATAGAGAGGTGGTTGGACATTTCTTGGAAACCATAGAGGGTTTACTATCACCTGAGATGCAAGTCACCTTCATAGGGTGTATAACAAGAAAGTTACACGAAAGTTACATGGTATTAAGATACAAAGAACAAAAATCACAAAACCCCTATACCGCCCTCACCTTGCATTTTCCGATTCTCCTCCCATACAACTTTTTTCTCGAAATTGAGTGAGGAATCCGGTGTATAAAGGAAATGCGGTACGTATGGGACACCCTGTATAGCTCCTTTTCACATTTTTCTCTTAATTTTACTGCTTTAGGTATAATTTATTTTTTGTAGTTATACCTCAACATTCTTTTTACTTTTTGCTTTTGAATTATTCTTTAACTTCTTCTTTTGTTTTGTTTATGTAAATCTATTAGCTCTCTAAATTACATGTACTATAAGGTAGTATATTATTGGAAAGCTTTCTGTTTACTGTCTTTATAAACTTTAAAGTAAATAAATAAATAAAAATAAATAAATTATAAAATGTTTGTGCTCTCAGTCAAAATATTTGGTATATATGTATTTATATAAGTTGCTACATATATTTCTTTTTGGGTTTTTTATCACAAAAAAAAATAAAAAAATACAAAAATCAAAATATTATTGCATATTCCTTTTAAGCTATTGCCAAAATGTAGTTTACAAATTTTACTTTTATTTATTGTATTTATTTATAATGGAATTCACAGTTTCTACTTTAAAAGAATTTCTAGTTTTAGTTTTAATAAGATTAACCTGCGAGAAGCTTCACATAAGACAACTAATAAATTTTTCAAATTGGGAAACATTTTGTCACGTAAGGCATTTTTATACCCTAGATGAAATCTAAACGGTATACTAAGTTTGTCATTCCGTTTGTAACACCTCGAAATAATGATGGTGGAGCAAAATAGATTGAACACCCACGCATAATACTAAAAGTTATTTTGATTTTTGCATGTCCGTCTGTCCATCCGTCTATGCGCACGATAACTCGAGAACGCGTATACTTTGAGAGCTAAAATTTTGAACACCTGACTTTAAAAAAAAAGGTAATATTAAGTTCGAAAAAGAGACAAATCGGGCAACTCCTTCGTGGGGTTGCCATACAAAAATTTCGTTTTCCACTATATATTCGGGCACTACCTGAGAATGCGTCGACCTAGAGTGCTGAAATTTGGTATGTGGTGTTCTCATTATACTAGTAAATAAAATTTGAAAAATAGACTAAATCGGGCAATTCCTTCTTGGTGTTTACATGTAAAAATTTAGGTTTTTTACGTATACTGTGAAAACGATCTGTCCAAGACATTTTTATTGTACTAAAAACTTCTTCAGAATACAAAATCCTATAAAATTGCTTATAATCATTTTTTCTGCCCGACAAATCGTTCGAGAAATATATGCGAAAAACAACTTCAAAAATCAAACGTGCATAGATTGTTGACCATACAAAATTTAATACGGGCATTCATCTAGGGTATCATAATAATTGGTCTTAGACCAATTCTAGCTGCTGTTTTACTTGTTTACATTTAAAATAGAGTTCCAATATTCTTCAAATACAAATGATAGGCTCAAATAGATCAGATTACACTTCAGTGCGTGGCGCGAAAACGCTGCAAAAGATTAAGCCACATGGATATGTTAGCTCTTAGATTTCTTTTGGATTTTTTGCTAACAAAAAAATACAGGATTTTTAAGTACGAAGAAATGGAAAACGGAATTCTTTTATACTCTTGAATAACAAACAGAATTGTTTCTCATTGCTCATTACTCAAGAGTGAGTAATTCAAGGGAAGAAAACGCATTCGAAATTTCCCACTGCTCATTACTCCTGAATGAGTACCTAATTAAGAGTAAGAACGCGCACATACATTTTCTCACTGCTTAAACTAACTCGTGCGGGAATTTGTTCAGATAATAGAAAGTATGACGAGCATTTTTAAAAGATTCAGAATTAATAAAAGTTAGTCTTGGAGTGTGTAGAGTATTTTAGGTGACAATCATTCCTTCACTATTCATTTAATTGCCGACCACAACCAGACCAATTTGTTAGTCGACAGTTTTTATAAATTGTAACTTATCTTAACAAATGGCAAAATATATTTGTGAAATTTCCTTATTAAACCCCTCAGCCTTGTTGATGAAGCGAATTAACAATTAAATATTAAATATCGTAGTTTTTTTTTTATGAAATGGATATCATAAATGAAATTGCGCAGACTAGCAGAGAGAAATTTCGGGTGCGCACGCGAGTATAGGCATTCTTATTTTGAATAATGGGCGAGTACGTTAATAACAATGGAAAAAACTCACGCATGCGCACACGAATTTTTGAGAACTGAACGCACACATGAATCGTAAATTACTCATGAGTGCACGGACGGGTCTGTCCTGATAATTTGTACTTATGTCATAAAATCTTGATCTTTAATGATAACAAGAAAAATCAGAAAATTTAAAATAATTATAAAATATTAAATATTTAAGAAGTCATAGAAAGTTTAACTGTTTCATCCAAATATTTTTATTTGTGGTACTAAATAATATCATAAAATAGCCAAAAGGGTTACAGACTTGCAAACATCTAGAACCGGCCTTATTTAACACACTTGGTAGTATTAAAGATAACGTGGACATATTATAAGTACATATATTTTATTATTGTACTAAAGTAAATATTATTTTGCAGCAATTAACATATTTTTGCACACTTAGTATTTTCTCTATTCGTATATTCATCAAGAGTTACCTCAGAATTGCCCTAAATAACTGGAAGAATAAACAAAAATCCCTGTCCTGTATTGGGAAAGGCTACAAGGAAGAAGAAGAACTCCTTCTACTTAGAAGATCAGAGCTCAAAATAATTACTGAGCTCTTCTCAAGCCATTGCCGCTTGAGGTATCTAAAGGTGTTATTTTAAATAGCCCTCTATTTCGGTAGATGTCACTTTTGGAGCTGTCATTTTTTGACATTTGACAAGTAGAAACTACTCCATTAATAGAAACGGAACGATACACGATTCAACAACGCATTGAAATTATTAAAATTCACTATAAAAATGGTGAAAATGTGGCAGAGACGGTTCGTAAAACTCGAACATTTTTGGGTCGTCGTGAAGCACCTTGTCGGACCGCAATACAGAAATTGGTAGAAAAATTCGAGCTGTCGGGACAAGTTAGTGATGTGAAGAATAAAACCCGTGCACGTCGCTCAAGAACAGCCGAGAATATTGCTGCTGTAGCCGAAAGTGTTGAAGAAAACCCAGGTTTGTCCATTCCTCGTCGTTCTTTGGAATTAGGCATTCCACAAACGTCATTACACCGTATTTTGCATAAAGATTTGGGTCTTAAAGCTTATAAAGTTCAGTTAACACAAGAACTCAAGCCGGCCGATCATCAACAACGTCGAGTCTTTGCTGATTGGGTAATTGAAATGCATGAAAATGATCCGGAATTCCATCGAAAACTCATCTTGAGTGATGAGGCCCATTTCCACCTCGATGGCTTCGTCAACAAGCGAAATTGTCGCATCTGGGGCTCGGAAAACCCAAGAGTTATTGTTGAAAAGCCTCTCTATCCTCAGTGACTGTTTGGTGAGGTTTATGGTCCCGCGGGGTCATTGGACCTTACTTTTTCGAAAATGAGGCTGGACAACAGTTACGGTGAATGGATTGCGCTATCGACAGATGATTAATGATTGTTTATGGCCGGAATTGGATGGTATTGATCTGGACAACGTTTACTTTCAACAATGCGGCGCTACGTGCCATACAAGCAACGAAACCATTGATCTTTTACGGCAAAAGTTTCCGGACCGTGTTATCTCTCGAAGAGGTGATCACAATTGGCCACCGAGATCTTGTGACTTAACACCTTGCGACTTCTTCCTTTGAGGCCACGTGAAAGAGAAGGTCTATGCCAACAGCCAGCGTCGATTCAAGACCTCCAAGATGGAATTCGTGAGGCTATCGAGGACATAGGGCAGCCACTTTGCGATTTGGTTATGGAAAATTTCATGAAAAGGATATGGTCCTGCAGGCGTGGTCGTGGTGGTCATTTGGCTGATGTTATTTTCCTTTATTAACGGCATACCTTTCTCTTTATAATGAAATAAAGATCCGATCAGTTATCTCAAAAAATGGCACTTTTCTTTGAATATCAAAATAACACCTCTTATTGGAAAACCCTTTACGAAACCAGCTAGGCTTGGGTGAGTCTTCATCCTGCACATGTTCTGCAACTGCGAAGCATTGGCCAGGCGGAGACTACTCCACCTCGAACATGCAACCTCAATCCCAGAATGGTTCTAGACTTTATTAACAGTCTGAACCTAGAAAGGGAATAAATTCAACGGATATTCTCAGTAGATCTTTCAGGTCGAAGTGATTCATAAATCTAATCTAATTCATTAAGAATATCAGTTGTGGCGAAATGGCGATTTCCCGTCGATTCTATAGATCTTCGTCAGCTAGTCAAAATGTACCTGTACAAAAGGCAAACGAGTTGCATACGGCCAACATTGCCATTTTAAATAAAACTTGAATATGCATCCTGAGTATTTTTTTTAATAGAATTACTTGAGACAGTTGAGGCGATTTCTTTTTTAAGTTTGGTGTAAATATCACACAAAAAAAAATGTTAACAGAAAAGGATAAGGGATAAGATGTCCTCTGAATCTTTCGTAAGTATTTGTATTGTATAAAATTTACCATAATAGTTAAGTGGTAAAATGTGGTTTTCCATTTAAGGGGTTTTGTCTAATTTCTTTTTTCGGACATTAGTAAAGTCTCGACAATAATTGAAAGACATCAATGAGTTGAATCTAATAAATTAGACATACCAAAATATCTTATGCCCAATCTCACAATCCAGGATTAACCCAGAGCTTAGCTAAGCCATGGGTGTAGCTTAAGCTCCGAGCTTAAGCCTACTCTATTTTACGGTACTCTGTAAGCTGAGGTTTAGTTAAGTGGCAGATGAAAAATTTTAAATTGTCAACACTGCGGTAATTGAAAATTTTTTTATGGCAAATTACCATTGTGGATTAAAGGCTAAGCGAAAAGAATAAGAACTTTTTATTTACCAGTTTGTTGAGGTTTTTATCTAGGGCGATATCAAATCCAAAATCATTATTTCAGAATGTTTCGACAACGTAAGCCATCATAGACGCATGTTTCGACAGTCGGAACCGAGAATACAAATCAACGTCATCCCATTTCTCGAAATGTTGAGGACGCTTTATAATTTTTTCACGGGTCACATTTTGCGATATTTTATTATGCGTTTTTCATAGCTTATATCACCTGCATTAGATGAATAATTCGTTTTTGTCTCAAACTGTTTGCTCTCTTTCTAAAAACGTCGAATGGAATGTTAAAACTAGCTATCTGACAGCACTGAAAACTGGTAACTAGAGAACTATTTTTGACTTGGAAAATTTCAATTTAGTTTTTAAATATAATTATATAGGGTCCGCCATCTAACGTTTTTTTTCAACTAGTGCTTATTTCGTGAATGGTAACACTTAGCTCATGTCTGATTAGACAGATAATTAGTTTTATTCTTCCGCTGAACGAATATGGTTGTGTATACGCTTGAACAACGCTGGGAAATATTGCGACATTACTTTGAAAATCATGGTAATGTTGCAGAATGTGTGCGAAAATTGCGTACGGATTTTGGAAGAAGAGAAGCACCGTCAGCTCCGTATGTTCGTTATCTTGTGAAAAAAGTGAAAGAAACTGGCATCCTCATCGATAAACCAAAGCGTGAAAAGCCAAAAACAGTGCGTACACCCGAGAATATTGATTGTGTGGCAGAAAGTGTGCGTGAAGCGCCATCAACATCAATTCACCGTCGTTCTCAACAATTGAACATTTCGGAGACATCATTGAGACGAATTTTGCATAAAGATCTTGGTATGACGCCATACAAAGTCCAATTGGTTAAGGAGTTGAAGCCAACTGACCATCCAATGCGTTTTCGCTTCGCTGAGTGGGCCTGCGATCGACTTACAGAAGATGCCGATTTTGCCAAAAAAATCATCTTTTCGGATGAAGCTCATTTTGATCTTGGCGGGTATGTAAACAAGCAAAATTGTCGCATTTGGGGCACAGAAAACCCGCACGCATACATTGAAAAGCCGATACACCCAAAACGAGTCACTGTTTGGTGCGGATTTTGGTCCAGAGGCATAATTGGGCCATTTTTCTTCGAAAATGAGCAAGGAGTGGCCGTTACAGTCAATGGCAATCGTTATCGGGCCATGTTGAACGAATTTTTGTTCAGGAAAATTGAAGAGGAGGATATTGGCAACATTTGGTTTCAACAGGATGGCGCTACGTGCCACACAGCCGAAGCTACACTCGATGTTTTGCGCCCTGTTTCAAAAAAAGAAAAGTTATTTGGCGGACCCTATATATGTAATATAATATGTACTTTCGTTTAATAACAGAAATTATAATATTTAAGCAAAATGTGTATTTATCAATAATTTTCATATGTGGTTTACAGCAACATCACTTAAGCCTCGACTGTGAAACTAGAATATTTAATAAGGCTTGGCTTAAGCCATCGCTCTGGCTTAAGCCTGGACTGTGAAGCCGGCCATTAATGGATTAATGTAATATGTGTTTTATTCTTTAGGCCTTTTTTATATAAAAAAAAATAATTTTAGATATGTCTAAAATAAATATTGCTAGAATATAGACATATTTTAAAACTTTTTTGCTAATCAGTATCACTTTATAACTTGTTTATCCCTGTAAATTTGCTAATATTTTAATATTAAATCAAGTTTTAAATGCCTTGAAGTAGATTACAGAAAAAAAAAATTAGCTGCCTTCTTCATGAAATACTATTCGTTATCCTAATGATAGTAAAAATTGTTATTTATATTACTGAGCCATACTGAAATTATAGTAAAATCCCTGTAAACAACCTGTAAAATTATATAGATCCTATTAAAATATCGTTATTTCTGCAGTTCAAGTTCAGAAAAAAAGCAAGCGAATAATATTAAAATGTATAGTACAAAAAAATGTAGGTTGCTTGAGATACAATTTTGCTGTATTATCTCTTAAATATTCTGAAACAAAACAACCCTATACTTAAAAGCCTTTTATACAAGGCTATGATTTAAGTCACATAAAATAGTGTAAGTCCTATTCTAAGGAAGTAATTAGAGGACAACAAAAAAGTTCTTTTCGGTGCTTAGCTCAGCGTGAGTCAAAATTCCAAAGCAAGGACTAGCGATGATTAAAAAAAAAAAACTTTTTCGAGCCCTGAAGAGTATTTAGAACATGAACGACCCAAATTTTGTATAACTTTTCTAAGTACAATGACAATTAAGTGAGACGACGACAAGTCTTATTTCAAGAAGTTTCTAGTAGATTCTCAGTGACAGACATCCTGCAAAAATGCCACGACAACAATGCATTTTCAAGAAGCTTTTGTATAAAAGGCATGTAAAAGTATATAAAACTACAGTGAATGGAAACATGTGCATCACATGGTTTCTTACGACGTTCATTTACTCTCTCTGGAAATTATGTATATTTTACGAAGCAACAATGCTAAGTTTGTACATACCTGCAGCTGTTTGGTATCCAATTATAAAGCAGAGGTAAATCCAGACCGGTTTTCCCACCGATGATAGTAGCATTTTCTTTCTGGTAACTTTCAAAACAAACTCACACTTAAACTAACTTCAACTCTAAAAGGTAATGCTCGCTAAAGTTCCGGGTTCCTTTGGAAATACCGCACTATTCTAACTATCGATTTACACTTGATGCACGTATACACAGAAAATATTCTTACAATTAAGAAAAAGCACAGTAAAAACTTGGTTCAGTTTTGTAACAACCAGTTTACACTACCCGAGAATTTCAACTATTTAAAATTAACGAACAGCTTTGCGACACTTTAAGCAAAGTTAAATTTCTTCCCTCGGGCATTAAAAAGCGATAAACAATAACCGTCTCCTTCGTTCTGAGAACTTTATTGTATACAGAGCTATTAGGCCGGCAGGTGTTCTCTCGCAACTGAAACACCGTCCTAAAGGAAATTATTAAAGAGATTTTATCGATAAAACTTGAAAATAGAATTCCAACAAGTGTCTTGAAAAGTATCGAGTGCCGGCAGGAGTCGTAGTCTTTTTTACGGACCAGACAATAGTGTCCCTTTTTCGAAGAGGATTATATTCCTTCTGATTTCTTCAATGCGTTTAAATCTGAGGAATACTATATTTCCGGTGTGAGAGATATAAACCAACCTCCAAAGGAACGAGAGATGCTGAACTGAAAGCTTCGGAAATTTGTAGTCAATATACATCTCAAAGATGAAGCATCCAATAGTCGAGAACGGAGGGGTAAACATGCGCTGTTAATACATTGAACTTTTTCATACTGTCAGGTTATTAAAGAGCTTAGGAAAGTTGTATGCTTTTCAGACTTCTAGAGTCTCATAATTTTAAAAGAACAGCACTTGAAAGCTTTCAATGTCAAAACCAATGAATCCTGAATGTAATACAATCTCTGCGATTGGAAGATAATGTTGGGAGTCCTTCTACCTAACCGATCGCCACGATAAGGCATCGTCCTATAAACATACGCACAAAGAGATACAAAGATAAACTTTCAAATTGTAATGTTAATTTCTAGACTTTACATGAGAAATTAATTCTGATGACGGGCCACATAATATTATAAGTACTTAGGTATACGTCGTTGATACCATGTAAATAAGTTAGATGAAAAAGCACACTTGTATTGTAATTATGGTATTTAATCTAGTTAAGTTGGGGTTTTATTTGGTAAAGCTGAGAGCCTATTAACGAGTATCTCCGTGTAGAAACAGACTTCTTTAAGCTAACATTAAATTCTGTGTAAATACTTCAGTAGAATGGCGACCGCTGGGGCTAGTATAAATTTAAATAATTTTAAATGAACAAATACAAAGAGTGAAGATAAGTCAGAGGAGCGGAAAATTTAAGAATAGTGATATTAAAAAAAATAAGAGTAGGCTATCAACCTAAGACTACCGAGAGTGTTAAATTCTGGTATTAATATTCTACCTTAAAATTTTTTTATCGACTAGTACATAATAAAATATTATTAACGTTTAATCGAATTTTCTGTAACCGTTTTGTGAAACATGATAATTGAATAAAACTAGTAGCCTTTTGTACATGCACTTTTATTTTCGCAAGTTGAAGCTTTTTATAAATTCTGACAGCTGTTTCGGTCCAACTGGACCATCATCGGAGAATAGACAAGTGCTACTGGAACTGGTATACATTTACAAATGAGAATCTCTTCGTCTAGACTTAAAATGCCCACACATGTATGTCCATCATATCAAATGTTTATGAGGAGAGCATTGTGAATGTAGCTGAATCTGGTAAAATCATTGTCTATTGATGAACATATTTAACAAAACTGAACGAATTGGCTCGACATGTTCATTCAATATATTCCCCCCCCCCCGTGTATTGCTTTCCAAATTTCATAATTTTCTAATGTATTTAATTTTTTCCCCTTATTTTCAACATGAAGAATTTTTAGGTTTTCTTTCTTACAAGTGTGTGTGAATTCGTTCATATGTTTGGCCATAGCAGAATCATTTCTGTTTAAGAGGAGTCAGTACCAAGATTTGCAAGTTTCATACATTTTTCAATGCGAATTTCTAGCAAACTATTTGTAGCAGAAAAATGATTTATATCTTAAATTAAAGGTAACGAAGAGGTCTAGTAAATAACGTCGAGAAAAATAAAAAAATATGTATTGGAATGGAGATATTAGCTCGGAAACTTGTAAAAAATGGTAAAAACTGATTTTTTTCAAATCAAATTCCTCTTAGTAGGTATGCAATATTTCGTTGAAAGTTTTAGAAATATAAAGCAAAATAGTATATTTAGCAATTATGTGCAAAATAAAATTTAGGGGAGTTAAATCTCTTTAAAAATTTTCAATTTCTTTGAACTGCGAATTTTTATTTTCGTCTTAAATTTTCGCATATTGGGTTTCTGTCTTTTACCCTAGATGTCTCTAATGTGACTTGTGGTCTAGGTCTCGGCTAATTTTATATGCAATTTCATACTTTCAGGACACAAACCTACGTATAGTAAGTTTTATTGCCTAAATGCTCGCTGGTATCTAAATTGAAATTTTTGCTGAGTAATGACTCCTTTTAAAAGATCTTATATGTTCACTAAACCTTGTATTGAAGTTTCTACCAGTTTGTCTAATATAACTACTTTCGCAATCCACACAAGGTATTTTATATACACCTGATTTTGTGAAATAATCAGATTTATCTTTGGCATTTACAATAAGATTTTTTAAAGTATGCTTTTTATAAAACGAATCTAGTAACATTTTAGAGTTTTTTGTATAATAGATCTAAGTTTATACGAAATTCTCCCAATAAACGGCAATTTTACCCAATGTTTTATATTATCATTCGTGCTATTGCTATCAGTAGGAAATACTAAATGGTTTTCCAATAAGAGGTGTTATTTTGATATTCAAAGAAAAATGCCACATTTTAGATAAATGATCGGATCTTTATTTCATTATAAAGAGGAAGGTATGCCGTTAATAATGGAAAATAACATCAGCCAAATGACCACCACGACCACGCCTACAGGACCATATGCTTTTCATGAAATTTTCCATAACCAAACCAAATCGCAAAGTGGCTGCCCTATGTCCTCGATCGCCTCACGAATTTCATCTTTGAAGTCTTGAATCGACGCTGGGCTGTTGGCGTAGACCTTCTCTTTCACGTGGCCCCAAAGGAAGAAGTCGCAAGGTGTTAAGTCTTCGAGAGATAACACGGTCCGGAAACTTTTCCCGTAAAAGATCAATGGTTTCGTTACTTGTATGGCACGTTGCGCCGTCTTGTTGAAAGTAACCGTTGTCCAGATCAATACCATCCCATTCCGGCCATAAAAAATCGTTAATCATCTGTCGATAGTGCAATCCATTCACCGTAACTATTGCTCCAGCCTCATTTTCGAAAAAGTAAGGTCCAATGACCCCGCGGGACCATAAACCGCACCAAACAGTCACACGTTCAGGATAGAGAGGCTTTTCAACAATAACTCTTGGGTTTTCCGAGCGCCAGATGCGACAATTTTGCTTGTTGACGAAGCCATCGAGGTGGAAATGGGCCTCATCACTCAAGATGAGTCTTCGATGGAATTCCGGATCATTTTCATTCATTTCAAGGTACCAATCAGCAAAGACTCGACGTTGTTGATGATCGGCCGGCTTGAGTTCTTGTGTTAACTGAACTTTATAAGCCTTAAGACCCAAATCTTTATGCAAGATACGGTGTAATGACGTTTGTGGAATGCCTAATTCCAAAGAACGACGAGGAATGGACAAACCTGGGTTTTCTTCAACACTTTCGGCTACAGCAGCTATATTCTCGGCTGTTCTTAAGCGACGTGCACGGGGTTTTAGTCTTCACGTCACTAACTTGTCCCGACAGCTCGAATTTTTCTACCAATTTCTGTATTGCGGTCCGACAAGGTGCTTCACGACGACCCAAAAATGTTCGAGTTTTACGAACCGTCTCTGCCACATTTTCACCATTTTTATAGTGAATTTTAATAATTTAAATGCGTTGTTGAATAGTGTATCGTTCCATAGTTATTAATGGCGTAGTTTCTACTTGTCACATGACAAAAAATGACAGCTCCAAAAGTGACATCTACCGAAATATCGGGCTAATTAAAATAACACCTCGTATTGGGAAACCCTTTAATTGTTTTAGTCTGTTTGTCTTTTTGTTTTTTATTAGATTTGAAATCGTGTTCCCAAAGTAAATATTTTTTGTTGCTATTGTTTTCATTTTGTACATATTGACTTTAATTTCTTTTTTCGGTTTGCTAGAACTAATAGCGAAAAAAGGCAGTTAATAATATGTAACATTAATATAATAAAAATGTTGGACATTGTCTTCCAAACTTAGTCAAATTTAGTTATTATTCTCCAGACTTAATAAAATAAACTTCTAGGTTATTAACTTCCAACTTAATAGAACAACATCTCGGAAAATTCTTTTCCAAACTTAGTTCCTCAAACGTCTGGGAATTATTTTTCAAAATTTAATTTTACAAAACGTGTTCGTCGCTATGGACATAAAACCTCAGACTATTTTTTCAAAAATATTTTTGTTTTTCTCATACTAATCCCCTAATTAAAATATCATCGGATATCATGCAAGGTATTTTCGCTATTGCATTTTCGAAACACAACAAATTCTGTTATGGGAAGAAGCAAATACCTGCTAGAAAGCAGTGTCGAAATAACTAAACTTACCATACTTTTCAAATTTATACAATGAATTTTGAAGGAGAGCTTGTAGCTCAGGATTTGTTCGTGAGCATGGAAACCAAAGTCTATCAGAGTAGGAATGTGAATTTCTTCTAGCCTAAACAACATGTCAGCTACTATATTGGCCTTGCCTGGCGCAAGCTTGATGTCAGTGGCAGTGGCGTAGTGAAGGATGTATGCCCCCCCTCCGCGAAAATTAACATAATTGCGCAGAAAAATTTAATTTTTTGTATTAATTATAAAGAAATATTTTCTGAATTTCGGATGATGATGTTTCCCATAATTTTGTACAGCGAGACAAAACTATTCCCTTCTCCCTTTTTTTTTTTTTCAGGCCAGAAATTCCCACAATATGGGAGAATTCCCACGATTTCCCAACAGTACCTTTAATCCACTCACT
Organism: Dioctria rufipes; assembly: GCA_963924295.1. Lineage (NCBI taxonomy): Eukaryota > Metazoa > Arthropoda > Insecta > Diptera > Asilidae > Dioctria > Dioctria rufipes. The sequence goes on along the minus strand of OZ002740.1, from coordinate 278,199,029 downwards.
CCAAGACAGATTTGAGCAAAAAAATTTGCTTAGATTTACTTTGTACTCTACATTCAACATTAAACCTGTTAAAAAACCACGGAAGCACATCAAAAGGAAAATTGGTGAGTATCTAAGGGAAACGCTAAGATTTCCATTGGAAGACCTGACAATTTTTTTCGCTGGGTAGTGATTGCGAAAATGCTTCCGTGTTATAATAGGTCTGTTTAATGAAAACCCCGGGTAAACATAGGGCTACACCCGGCTAGACTATCTTGTTTTTTGAAAACCTGGGCTACCCTGAGATTACACTAAAAATTTCTCGGGGTAATGTTTTGACAGTTGACACTTGAGAACTGTCACTTGCAACTTGTATCAATTTAGCTATGCATCATAGTCCGGGAGGCGACCGTCATAAATCCTATCTCATCGAAAAAATGAAAAATTCATATAACATTTTTTAGTACTAAGATAGTTGAAGACACCGCCCTTTGGTTGCCTGAGCTGGATCAGTCACGATGTTGAGAAAAAGCTTCACTTCGGGTCAGTTTTTCTATGGATTTTCATCTCATCGAAGAAATAGAAAATAAATATACAAATTTGTAGGGCTCGGCCAGTACTACTCGAAAAATATAGGTTACCTCATGGAACACCGCCACAAGCCCCTGCAGCATACTTTAAAAAAAATTATACAAATTTGTAGGGCTCGGCGAGTACTACTCGAAAAATATAGGTTACCTCATGGAAAACCGCCACAAGCCCCTGCAGCATACTTTAAAAAAAATTATTTTAATTTATTTATCAATGAAATTTAAATTTTTGACATAGAATTAAATACAAAATGTTACAACTTCCTCACATCAAATTAATATAAATAGGCGCAACACCGTCACATGACATAATAAATTAAAATCGAAGTTATATTATTAGATTTTTTTTATTATTTTAAATACAAAAATTACTTATCAATAATACTACATAATTTCGTTTTAAGTATATTTCGCTATAATGAAACATAATAACAACATACTTAATTCTAAATACATATAAACGCTTATCTACCCTACTAGAAACATCACCCTACTCATCTTCGTCAGAGCTATATGTTGGCTTCTAAGTTATCCTCGTCATCGATAGTGTCAATTATAATATCTTCGACCGTAATTGGACTTGGATCTCCTTCGAACCAAAGCGGTTGAAGCATGCCATCGCTTATTATCCAACCACACTGCTCTGCATCTAATTTAACACAACGAGTATCTGTTGAATTTTGCCACATCGACATAATGTGTTCTGCCCGTAGTTAGAGCGAACACGCAAATAATGAAGAAATGTGATGAAAGTTATAACCCTGGTTCAAAGTCAATAATTTCGTAGCTTAATTCTTCGGTTCACCAAGTTTACCACACTGTAACTCGCACTCCAACTAGATTTTTTAAAATTCAATAAATGCTATAATTTGTAATTAATATATAATATATATGCCTGATAATATTATTTCAAAACCACAATTATGATTTAAATTTATCTGTAAAGCTAAATTTAATATTGAACAAATGTGAAAGAATAAGTTAGATTAAATTAAATTTATGTTTAGAAAATTTTATTGTATCTGACAATTTACTCACCAGCTCAGTATTAGGCACTCGATCAAATTGGTTTTCTAATTTATTGAGGTTTGGAATTGGACTATTCTTTATTCTAGTGGATATCTAGAATAAAATGAGGTTATTAATTCTGACTGCAGTCGATACCCACAGAAAGAATATTTATTCGGTCGAGACCCGTAATAAAGTGGTTTATGTTAAATTTCTTATTCGGTCGATACCCGCAAGAAGAATCTTTAATTTAATCGCTATTCAAAATAAAATCTTTAATCTAGTCGATACCCAGAATAAAAATAATTATTTGAACTGTCAATTAAATAAAGTATTTAAACTTTATTAACAGTTTAGAGTACTTGGAAATAACACTAGGAACTAGAATACCAACTTGATCACTGCACTGCCAAGCTGCAAAAGAGAACGAGTCAAGTCAGATTCCGATTTATATAGCCATGGATTGCTCATGTCACCAAAGAACGGCATTCAAAGGCGCATGGCAAATTGGCGTAACAGCTGCACTTCATTTTCTATTGTTTAAAATGCAACAAAAGAACAAAAGAAAAACTTGTTTGTAAATTCTATTCAGTCAGAAATATTCGTTGCGCCGTCTTGTTGAAAGTAACAGTTGTCCAGATCAATACCATCCCATTCCGGCCATAAAAAATCGTTAATCATCTGTCGATAGTGCAATCCATTCACCGTAACTATTGCTCCAGCCTCATTTTCGAAAAAGTAAGGTCCAATGACCCCGCGGGACCATAAACCGCACCAAACAGTCACACGTTCAGGATAGAGAGGCTTTTCAACAATAACTCTTGGGTTTTCCGAGCGCCAGATGCGACAATTTTGCTTGTTGACGAAGCCATCGAGGTGGAAATGGGCCTCATCACTCAAGATGAGTCTTCGATGGAATTCCGGATCATTTTCATTCATTTCAAGGTACCAATCAGCAAAGACTCGACGTTGTTGATGATCGGCCGGCTTGAGTTCTTGTGTTAACTGAACTTTATAAGCCTTAAGACCCAAATCTTTATGCAAGATACGGTGTAATGACGTTTGTGGAATGCCTAATTCCAAAGAACGACGAGGAATGGACAAACCTGGGTTTTCTTCAACACTTTCGGCTACAGCAGCTATATTCTCGGCTGTTCTTAAGCGACGTGCACGGGGTTTTAGTCTTCACGTCACTAACTTGTCCCGACAGCTCGAATTTTTCTACCAATTTCTGTATTGCGGTCCGACAAGGTGCTTCACGACGACCCAAAAATGTTCGAGTTTTACGAACCGTCTCTGCCACATTTTCACCATTTTTATAGTGAATTTTAATAATTTAAATGCGTTGTTGAATAGTGTATCGTTCCATAGTTATTAATGGCGTAGTTTCTACTTGTCACATGACAAAAAATGACAGCTCCAAAAGTGACATCTACCGAAATATCGGGCTAATTAAAATAACACCTCGTATTGGGAAACCCTTTAATTGTTTTAGTCTGTTTGTCTTTTTGTTTTTTATTAGATTTGAAATCGTGTTCCCAAAGTAAATATTTTTTGTTGCTATTGTTTTCATTTTGTACATATTGACTTTAATTTCTTTTTTCGGTTTGCTAGAACTAATAGCGAAAAAAGGCAGTTAATAATATGTAACATTAATATAATAAAAATGTTGGACATTGTCTTCCAAACTTAGTCAAATTTAGTTATTATTCTCCAGACTTAATAAAATAAACTTCTAGGTTATTAACTTCCAACTTAATAGAACAACATCTCGGAAAATTCTTTTCCAAACTTAGTTCCTCAAACGTCTGGGAATTATTTTTCAAAATTTAATTTTACAAAACGTGTTCGTCGCTATGGACATAAAACCTCAGACTATTTTTTCAAAAATATTTTTGTTTTTCTCATACTAATCCCCTAATTAAAATATCATCGGATATCATGCAAGGTATTTTCGCTATTGCATTTTCGAAACACAACAAATTCTGTTATGGGAAGAAGCAAATACCTGCTAGAAAGCAGTGTCGAAATAACTAAACTTACCATACTTTTCAAATTTATACAATGAATTTTGAAGGAGAGCTTGTAGCTCAGGATTTGTTCGTGAGCATGGAAACCAAAGTCTATCAGAGTAGGAATGTGAATTTCTTCTAGCCTAAACAACATGTCAGCTACTATATTGGCCTTGCCTGGCGCAAGCTTGATGTCAGTGGCAGTGGCGTAGTGAAGGATGTATGCCCCCCCTCCGCGAAAATTAACATAATTGCGCAGAAAAATTTAATTTTTTGTATTAATTATAAAGAAATATTTTCTGAATTTCGGATGATGATGTTTCCCATAATTTTGTACAGCGAGACAAAACTATTCCCTTCTCCCTTTTTTTTTTTTTCAGGCCAGAAATTCCCACAATATGGGAGAATTCCCACGATTTCCCAACAGTACCTTTAATCCACTCACTCCAAGACAGATTTGAGCAAAAAAATTTGCTTAGATTTACTTTGTACTCTACATTCAACATTAAACCTGTTAAAAAACCACGGAAGCACATCAAAAGGAAAATTGGTGAGTATCTAAGGGAAACGCTAAGATTTCCATTGGAAGACCTGACAATTTTTTTCGCTGGGTAGTGATTGCGAAAATGCTTCCGTGTTATAATAGGTCTGTTTAATGAAAACCCCGGGTAAACATAGGGCTACACCCGGCTAGACTATCTTGTTTTTTGAAAACCTGGGCTACCCTGAGATTACACTAAAAATTTCTCGGGGTAATGTTTTGACAGTTGACACTTGAGAACTGTCACTTGCAACTTGTATCAATTTAGCTATGCATCATAGTCCGGGAGGCGACCGTCATAAATCCTATCTCATCGAAAAAATGAAAAATTCATATAACATTTTTTAGTACTAAGATAGTTGAAGACACCGCCCTTTGGTTGCCTGAGCTGGATCAGTCACGATGTTGAGAAAAAGCTTCACTTCGGGTCAGTTTTTCTATGGATTTTCATCTCATCGAAGAAATAGAAAATAAATATACAAATTTGTAGGGCTCGGCCAGTACTACTCGAAAAATATAGGTTACCTCATGGAACACCGCCACAAGCCCCTGCAGCATACTTTAAAAAAAATTATACAAATTTGTAGGGCTCGGCGAGTACTACTCGAAAAATATAGGTTACCTCATGGAAAACCGCCACAAGCCCCTGCAGCATACTTTAAAAAAAATTATTTTAATTTATTTATCAATGAAATTTAAATTTTTGACATAGAATTAAATACAAAATGTTACAACTTCCTCACATCAAATTAATATAAATAGGCGCAACACCGTCACATGACATAATAAATTAAAATCGAAGTTATATTATTAGATTTTTTTTATTATTTTAAATACAAAAATTACTTATCAATAATACTACATAATTTCGTTTTAAGTATATTTCGCTATAATGAAACATAATAACAACATACTTAATTCTAAATACATATAAACGCTTATCTACCCTACTAGAAACATCACCCTACTCATCTTCGTCAGAGCTATATGTTGGCTTCTAAGTTATCCTCGTCATCGATAGTGTCAATTATAATATCTTCGACCGTAATTGGACTTGGATCTCCTTCGAACCAAAGCGGTTGAAGCATGCCATCGCTTATTATCCAACCACACTGCTCTGCATCTAATTTAACACAACGAGTATCTGTTGAATTTTGCCACATCGACATAATGTGTTCTGCCCGTAGTTAGAGCGAACACGCAAATAATGAAGAAATGTGATGAAAGTTATAACCCTGGTTCAAAGTCAATAATTTCGTAGCTTAATTCTTCGGTTCACCAAGTTTACCACACTGTAACTCGCACTCCAACTAGATTTTTTAAAATTCAATAAATGCTATAATTTGTAATTAATATATAATATATATGCCTGATAATATTATTTCAAAACCACAATTATGATTTAAATTTATCTGTAAAGCTAAATTTAATATTGAACAAATGTGAAAGAATAAGTTAGATTAAATTAAATTTATGTTTAGAAAATTTTATTGTATCTGACAATTTACTCACCAGCTCAGTATTAGGCACTCGATCAAATTGGTTTTCTAATTTATTGAGGTTTGGAATTGGACTATTCTTTATTCTAGTGGATATCTAGAATAAAATGAGGTTATTAATTCTGACTGCAGTCGATACCCACAGAAAGAATATTTATTCGGTCGAGACCCGTAATAAAGTGGTTTATGTTAAATTTCTTATTCGGTCGATACCCGCAAGAAGAATCTTTAATTTAATCGCTATTCAAAATAAAATCTTTAATCTAGTCGATACCCAGAATAAAAATAATTATTTGAACTGTCAATTAAATAAAGTATTTAAACTTTATTAACAGTTTAGAGTACTTGGAAATAACACTAGGAACTAGAATACCAACTTGATCACTGCACTGCCAAGCTGCAAAAGAGAACGAGTCAAGTCAGATTCCGATTTATATAGCCATGGATTGCTCATGTCACCAAAGAACGGCATTCAAAGGCGCATGGCAAATTGGCGTAACAGCTGCACTTCATTTTCTATTGTTTAAAATGCAACAAAAGAACAAAAGAAAAACTTGTTTGTAAATTCTATTCAGTCAGAAATATTCGTTGCCTACTGAATTTTTTCTAAATAGATTTTGATTTTCAGCTTACCAAGTGCAAATCCATTGTACTACCAATGTACAGTTGTTTCTGGCTGGCTCACTTCACTGCAGCGTTGACAATTTGAACTTCTGATGATAATTTGCTTTAGATCGACAAATAAAATTACCATGCGTGAATACAATGTACTGCCCGTGGACAGTTATCTGGCTCAGCTCTCTGCGAAATAATTACAATTTAAACCTAAAATATTTGTTTCTTTAGGTCGGTATATACATGTGTCGACATGTAATTTCGCTAAAATTTAGGATTCTTATGAATCCTGAACATAATTTATATACATAATCCGTAAATTTTTTTGTTTTAAAGATTTCCAGCTGTGTAGAATCAGGCTTGAATTGAAACATTTTACATCTGTCATAAAATTTTCTATTGTGGATTTACTAGAAAATTGCTTTTCGAAAATTAGTAATCGTGCCAGATTTACTGATGAACAATGTATAATGCTAATGCACAAGTGAATTCTTCAATAATTTTCATTTTCTTCTCATTTTCAATATTGGTAGGATCAGTTAATGTTGTAAAAACTGTTTGTGTATCAATAAGTTTTTGAAGTAATTGATAGCCTTTTACCTTTCCTTTCCTATAAAAACTCCCTGTACAATCGCAGCCCGGAAATGCATTGCATGGAACGTTTTTATAGCGCTTTCATGATCTGCAATGAATGAAGAACATTTTTCTTCAACTGTTATAAAAACTTTCTTCGTACCTAGTATTGGTGTCAGATCTTTGTTCTGCCATTGCCCCGATAAAAATAAGACCAACGCCTCCTTAAATTTTTTATTTCTTAAAGTTTTCATAAAGTCAGTCGGTCTTACTTGAGATGGTCCTACAATCTCGTACGGGATATTAACCTCTTCTCTATTATACCGCTCTATATCTTTTATTGATGGAAGGAAATATATATCGGTCAAATATAATATGAATTTGTGAAGCATTAATGTAATAATTTTTTTTTTAAATAAATTCAACTGTTTTCTCAAACTTCTGAGGGAGTGACGGTCCTAATTTATGTAAGAAAGAAAATCCGTCAATTATTTCTGTATCTATTTGAGTGGGTGTTGCAAATTCAATAAAAGATTTAATTTTATGCGCCAGTTTGGATTTATCAGTTTTAAACATTTCTCCTGTACAATGACATAGAGCTGGAGATCCGGGTGATAAAGAAATGATAGGCGATATTCCATGTCTATGTTTTTTAATGCAATTTCTAATAGCCTACCGAAAATATCGCGTTTCATTTTTAGTAAAAAATTTCATTTCCCATAGCGACTTATTTGAGTTTTTTTAATGCCTTCTAACGAATACCTAGTGTGGCGCGTAATAGCCTTTTCAAACGTTTGTGGATCTAAATTACATTCTTCAATGAATTTATTTTTTTGTCTTCGCCCATAGACATAACATTAAGGAGAAAAGAAGCCGTTTCCTCTGATACTGCTCTGTCTGTTGTTATGTTAAATAAATTTTCATTATCTATGCTTCTATCAAAAGTATTCATGTTTTCTTTTATACTTAATATTATATTTTTTGCAGGTGTTCTATCTTTTTTAATTCTGTGAGTTTCCAATTCGTGAGTAGTGTCATTTCTGCAAGTAATATGCAATTCTTCAAGCATTCTGGAAATAATTTTAGTATGCATGCTGTGGTTTAGCGCCCAAAGCTACCGGGCAGATACTGAATTGCTGAAATGAGTGACACCTGTTAGAGAGCTTGCAGCATCGGCATTAATAATTTGTTCCAGCGTAAGATTAACAGGAATTCTAGTTAAGTTATTAGATATCTTTTTAAAAACCGAAAGCCCCTCTTCAAAATTCATCCAATAACGTTGACTTTTTTATTTTTAAATCAATTAAGTTACAGTAATACTGTAATATACACCTTGCATAATTGGGCTGATTGAATGCGTAAAACAAATTAACCATATCAAACACAGTGTTTATATATAATTTAAAATCATTTAAAATAAATGTTAATGAATTCAATATACTGCATTTAATATTTACCGGGTTTACCCCGAGAGAGTCACGTAAAGTTTCTTTAACAAAAGTTTCATAAGCATTTACCGTTTCTTGAAGTGATGGTGGCATATTCCGATTCTGTTTACATTCAAAAGGATTGACTTGTATATATTTTAAATCTTGTATTAATTTTTCTGAATTGATTTCTTTAGTAGAATAAATTCTTCAATGTTTAAATTTTGGAGTGCACTTGAGAATAGGCGATGCATTCTTTTGCATCTATTAAAGTGTTTACTACTCACGAAGCCATTGACTGATCCCTCTGCTAAAACACCGGACTGTACTAATATGTCAGTAATTCCACAGGAATCAATATATTTTCCAACAGCCTTAAAAAAGTCTTTTAAATGTGGCAGGCACCTAAATTTATAAAAATGTTATCAAATTTAGGACTTTCGGTCAGCTGAATTTACATTGCCATTTGCGCAACAGCTAAATCATATATCAGAATTATTTGCTCTTGGCCACATTATTAGTTACGCTATGTTCATTCTGCGACAGCCTCTTAGCTTCCAGAATATCGCCACAGATGGTGCCACCGTCGCTAGGTGGTTTGAGTCCATACTAAATGTAGATCTGTGTCTTGGCTGTACTGGTTTATGTCTTGGATGCACCATTGTGTCTTTGATGCACCATTGATTCTTGACTGCGCCCTAGCGGGATTAACCGGTACTACCCGCATGCTCTGGGATGTTCATTTGGTCTTGACTGCGCCCTAGCGGAATTAGCCGGTACTACCTACATGCTCTGGTACTACGGTTTTCTTGGATGTGTGTGCGTGTGTGTGAATGTGTAATTTGGTCTTGACTGCACCCTAACGACATTAGCCGATACTAGCAGCATGCTCCGGTACTAAGGCTTTCTTGGATGTGTGGTACGGTTCTCTTGGATGTGTGAAGTTTTTTGCTTTACATTTGCCCCACACGTAGCAGCATGCTACGATTAGGGAAGTCTTTTGCTTCACTGTTGCCCACACGTGGCAACATGCTACGGTTTTCTGTGCCAACACGCAGCAGCATGCTACGGATTTTTTTGGATGTGTGAAGGTTTTTTGCTTCACTTGTGCCCACACGTAGCAGCAAAATGCTACGGTTTTCTTGTATGTGTGGTGAGCCTAAATGTAGGCTTTTGTTGTTTTCAAGTGTTGCGCCTGGTTTTGAATGAATATTAGTAGTGATTAGAGTTAATAGTAGGAAATTTTTGTTCATGCCAGTGGATTCTAGATGGTGGGTAGGTGGGGGGATAATAAGGATAGGGAGGGGGGGTAACGAAATTTTCATCAGAAATCCTCTACGGGCTTTGGTTTTCGAGATATTAGCGTATTAATAATTCAACTTATTTTTGTTCATGGCAATCGATTCTAGGTGGTGTGGGTTGGGAGGGGGAACGAAATTCTCATCAGAAATCCTCTACGGGCTCGCCATTTCTTGAGTAAAGTTACCTAGCGGCATTAGTCGGAACTACCAGCATGCCTTGGTTTTGCTGTTTTCTTTTATTAGTGGTAAAGTGCTAGATATCAGTATGACGTCATCTTGGTTTTGCTGTTATCAAGTGCTGTTGTAGATATCAGCATCATTCGAATTTCACAACATGATATCACCTTGGCTTGATGTTTTCTTAGCAAATTATGGGGGTGCGTGTATTGAAAAGTTACAGTTGCTCTTTCCAGTGCAAACACCATTTCTTGAGCAAGGTTCCCTGGTGGCATTTGCTGGTACTACCGATCTTGTTCATCTCGGGCTTGGGGATACGAGATCACTTAGAGCACTCTCCATGATAGGGAAATAGCATAGGATTTCGATATTTCTTGAGTAGTGTTACCTGGCTACATTAGCCGGACCAACTGGCATGCCTTGGCTTTGCTGTTTTCTTTTATTAGCGTGGAAGTGCTAGATATCAGCATGACGTCATCTTTGTTTTGCTGTTTTCAAGTACTGTTGTAGATATCAGCATCATTCGAATTTCACAACATGATATCACCTTGGCTTGATATTTTCTTAGCAAATTATTAATACTATTGGGTCCTGGGGGTGTGCGTATATCGAAAAGTCACAGTTGCTCTTTCGAGTGCAAACACCATTTCTTGAGCAAGGTACCCTGGTGGCATTTTCCGGTACTACCTATGTTGTTCATCTCGGGCTTGGGGATACGAGTTCACTTTCAGCACTCTCCAACATAGGGAAATTGCATAGGATTTCGATTTTGTTTCCAGAGTTCGCTTATTTTTCATCTCGGAGATCGTAGCTCTAAACAGTTTTGAAGGGGTGGGAAGCTTTATTTGCGGAGGTTGGTGGTTAAGTTTGATCTGGTTTTGGATGCTACATTTTGACCGTCCTGAGTTTGGATACTGGCGGTTGGTTGAGAGCTTTAGTGGCAATATCTGCTCCTATGACTAGGACTGCCTGGGTGTGTTGGACTGGGCTACGTTACCTGTACCAAAGCTTGGGTAGAATGTGTGCGGCTTATGTAATGATGTGAAATAACCTAAGCGAATTGATATCGAGGCTGTATACTTGTCTGCTTGAGTTTGGTGTTAGTTGTTTACTTTAGTATGAGTGCCTGTGATATATTGGGTTAGGCTACTTGGTGGTTGTAGAAAATTGTGAAATTCCCTAACTGAATTAGTGTAATTAGTATTAGTAATAATTCAAGTTAACCCTAGAATATTTTTGTTCAGGTCAATAGATTCTAGAGGGTGTCAGTGGGGGTCTTAGTTTTAGGGGTGGACAAAATTTTCATCAGAAATCCTCCACGGGCTATGATTTTCGAAATATTAGCGATCTTACCTTTTCAGGTATAATTAATATTAGTAATAATTCAAGTTAACCCTAGGATTTTTTTTTGTTCATGCCAATAGTTATAGTACTGGGGGCTTCTCAGGCGTTATTAATATTAGTAGTTGAAAAACAACAACAACTATAACCTCAGTTGTGGATTGAAGATTTGATGATATTAATCTGTAGATGTCTTTTATAAACAACATTACACCATGTAATCATATATCTAAAAATAGATCAAGCGAAGCTGGTTGTGGTGAATGTAGATAGATATGTTGACTTACATAAGTAATGGAATTTAGTAAATGTCTAATTTTGCTCTTCAGGTGTAATGCTTCTAATGTGATTCCTTGCATAAACAAATGCTGTTTACCTGTTATCAGACCTGTTTGAAAAGCTGTTAAGCTGTTATCAATAAATTTAGAAGAGCCTGTGCCGAATATTGGAAGAATGAATATGGTTTCTTGATGATTGATAAGCATAGCTCATTGAACAAGGGGTGCTACCGTAAAGGTTTTGATCCTGGATTCGCTGTGTATTTTGATTGTTGCCCTGAATCAGCTTCAATATTGATTCAAGATCTGCATACACACAAAACGGGACTGGATTCTTATGGTTATAATTCGGAAAATATCTTTAATCCAGCAGAAATGATATCATCATCGTCATCATCACCATCTATATGATCTTCATCATGATCATCATCATCATCCTGGTCATAGTCATCTTGTAGCATTAAGAGATTTACATGTTGCTCCATCCTGTGTTTCGTAAGTCTAACTGGAACTGTGGTGAAGAAACGCTCCTTCTCTAGGATGAACACGTTTATTGATAAATCGTTCTGGTCTTCAAATTGTGTAATTTGCTTAAGTGTAATGGGAAACGTTATTCCGGTTAAATTAAGCACAGTAGAATAATGTGGATATGATGAGGTCCTACCGAAGTTAACATTTGCTGCTGCAGGATATAGTGCTGAGATTACGGCTCACGTGAAGCATGCTTATCATTATTTTGTACATTGATGCAAGCTGTCTTTGATGCAATATTCTTCGGTAGAGGTATATAAAATGATCCCCGAATCAGGTCAAACTTGTTGATATGTACCGCTAAATGTATTACAGAATGCAGTTCACAACCACTATCTTTCTCTTGAAACTCTTCTAGTTGAGTGAGTATTGGGCCTTATATATTTAATTTATACCACTCATTCAAATTATCCTCCACACTGATTGGGACAGTTCTTGCTTCGAAGTACTTAATGTCTTTAATAACTTCATTATCACCAGTTTCTTTAATAAACTCACTAACAACTTTAATATGCAATTGTTGTTTAAATGTATTTTTAATGCGGCAAGCAAGTAATTTTGAGGCATCTTGCATAAATAGCTTAGGATCTAGGTGGCTTATATTCACGATAACACCTTCCCTAATTCTACATACGTATGCTGTTTTTATTTCTTCCCACTTAACAAAATCACTTCTTATTACACGTTGTTTAATTCCTCCGCCTCGATGGGGAGCTTTGATTAACACTCTCAACGATTTAATTTGATCAATACAGTTGTCCAAATGTCGTTTTCTAGCATTCTTATTACACTTCCGAAATGCTGCTTGCAATTTACGAATGTTTCTGTTGCATTCTTTAACAGTATTGTTTTTATTCTTAAACACTTCAACATATTAATGAAAAACTTTCGTTTACTACTATGATAGACATTTTTAATTTTTTTATTAGACATTAACATTGAGAATCACTTAGATTGATTGACTGGTGCTCCCCAAGAGTTTGCTTGCGCTTTTATAGCAACGATTTGTAAACATGAATGATCTTGCTGCTACAATAATCATTGCACAGGATGAATTCCAACGAATTTGCTTACAGGCTGAGATGATATCGAATTACACGATAAACAAAAAAAAAAATCATTCAAATTAATTTGATTACTTTATTCTGCTGGTCGAATTTGCAAATGAAATTGTTTACATGAATGCATACAAGGAAATGTGAAAATGTGTTTACTTTATGTGAATTCCAATGAAACGTTTCGGTCGGTAAAATTCTTGGAACAATAAAATTTTTGGCTGCCTACAGGAAGTGTGGTATCACATTACATGAAAAGAATAAATGTGCTGATATTGCTTCAATTTGTTTACAGTAGGATGTGAAAATTTGTTTACGAATTCCAATGAAAAGTTTCGATCAGTAAAATTCTTGAAATTGGGCTGTTTACAGGAGGTGTGGTATCAAATTACATGAATCATTCAGCTTAATGTGCTGATATTGCAAATTTGCTTTAAGCAGGATTAAATTTGTTTTGGAACCATGACTATTAATTGATGAGCTGAATCAGATGTGCAATCAGTTTCATTGTGGAGTGCAATGGAGGAACTGAAGAAGCTGGAGCAGTACCCACCGTCTCGAAAGACATCTGAAATGGAATTTAATAAGCAATACAAGATTCTGGGTGCCAGAAGATGTAAGACTGCATTTGGATCTCGTATCATCCTGGACTTGGAGGACTATCAACTTTTCCTTCCTGCACGGTACAGCACAATTACTATACTGGAGATAAATACTGCAATAGATTTTTATGTTCTAAATAGAGGTCCTATCGGCCGAACGTTTAAAATAGAGTTTATTCGCCATGATGTTAATCTGTATCCAATTAATTATTATATTCGGTAAATAAAAAAGTTAATAAAGTGAAACTAGCTTTTATATTTAATATTTCTAAAGTATTAGTAATAATGAATGTTACATTTAGTACTAGTGCTCCACAAGTTTATATAATTGAATATGAGCCCCGAAAAGGCCCTTGGGAGACATATGTTCTGGACCGCTTTCGTTTCCAAGATAGGATTCACTTAAATTGCTACCAATTTTGAATATAGAACATAGGGAAAAAGTTTATAACTTAAGATTTAGAAATAAATAATTAATTTGATGTGAATAAATATTGAAATTCAATTTGGTTTGACAGCATTTTTTTCAGCAAAAGAAATTGCATCAACCTCAGAGCAACCATATTTTTACCTTTAACTTGAAGTTTTCTATTAAATATTTGTAGCAAGTGTTGATATTACTTAAATTTGTTTATTTTATGAGAATTCCAGTAAAACGCATCACATCCACACTACTAATTGCCAAGTAGATAATTGCCAATTAGCTAATTACCGACAAAGCTGGTAATTACCAATTAGTAATTATATAATTGCCAAATAGCTAATTGTTTGAACAAATGTCGCTAATATCTCGAAAGCCAAACCTAGCGACGGTAGCGCCATCTGTGGCGAAACCCTGGAAGCTAAACGGGTGTCACAGAATGAACACAGCGTAACTACTCACATTCATTAGCTACTCTTTCAGCATAAAACATTGTTTCATTAACAACGCTATATGAAGTCGGAGATAAATTAATTTGTGGCAAGTAATCAATTTGAACTTCGTTATTGTCTCTAAAATATTCTTACTGTTAAATCCTGTCCACATTGGAGTTGTATTTATAAGTGGTAAAGAGAAACTCCATATAAAGTCATTAAAAATAGCATTTTTTACAAATTTTATCATCCTCTGTCATCAAATTAATAACATGTAATGGAATTAATTTTGTTTTAGCAGAAGGTTTTTTTGAATTAGCATGCATATCACGAACAATCTCTTCGAATATCCTTCCTTTCCTCGGTGGACATTCCGCGACAATTTCTTCAATTGCAGCCATGAAGTTATATGAATGAAAAGTAACATAACATTATATGAATGTGCAGGGATTCATATGTTAATGTTAGAAAATCAAAACTATGCTGAAATCTATATTTTTGACGTCAATTATTCAACTTTAACTCAAGAAGAAAAAATTGGAAAGTAAAAGTTTATAAAATAAATACTTATGTTTCATACGTATATTTAGTGTTGAGTCAATAGTTTTAAATTCCTCTCTGTATCGGCTCTTTAGGCTAGTTATTTTTTTGTCGCATTCTAAATGATAAACAAGGGTCTGGAGAAAGTTCAATATTGCCATACTTAAAGCCACTTATTCAAAGTATCACTGGAAAAGTTTTTCACTTTTCACTTCCACCACAAAACATTTACCCATTCTATTAAATTCAAAACAAAACTTTAACTTAACTTTGAATTTAAAATCACTGTAAATCCCTGGATCGTCGAAAATAGATTCTCTTACCGGTACTACGTAATGCGCAATGAGATGGCGGCGACAAGATGCTTCTTATAATGCAGTTCGTCCTTGATGTTTTCTTAGCCTTATCTTAATTATTTAGGCTGTTTGCACACATGACGACGATGTCTTTATCGTACCGTCGTGCATATAAAATATGTATAAACAAATCAACCGATTGCATATATGACGGTAACGGTACTGGCACCGCAATATAAAAAGATAGCAATTGTAGTGATTTGGCACCGGTTTTGCCGTGTCGTGTGTATAAAGAGCCTTACTCAGTGGGCATCTATTCAAATCAAGATATGTGTATACCTGCTATAACTTTAATATAAAACCCTCTTTCTAGTTATTTTTTTAGCATTGTAATATTTTTTCTCTTGTATACTTGATACCTGGAACCAAGCGAATAGATTTAGTATAACTATTCTTCCTTAGTTGCTTTTAACCAACTCAAAATTCGCCAATTGTTAATTCGACCCATATGCATTTTCGTTATGTAAATATATGTAGACAGAGCACTCAGGAATAAGTAAAAATTAATTAAGAGTATATTATGTAGTAAGTTAAGTAATGAAGAAAAAATATGATATTGTTGCGAAATCCTTAGATTTCCCCGCGATGAAGACAAAAGCCTGCTAAAGTCCGACGCGTAAACTATGACGCTTATGAAGGAGACAAAGCAGTGCGTCAGAGCGGGGACCCACAAATCTAAGAGATGGCGCGGCTGCCCCCAATGCGGCGAATTCTGGCCCCACTCACGTGGCAGCACATATTTTTCCCCTGAAGACCGTACATCATGAGGAGAAGAGTTCCTTTTGGATTAATCGAGAAGTCTAGCCATGAACTTGAAGTCAACAGCGTGCAGGAAATTGTTTTTCTAAATTTTTTTGAAGTATCTATATATAAGAAAGAATTATATAATAATCAAGTTAACGCTTTGTTAAATTGCTTGAATTTCGGTATATTTAATAAAAATAGTTAAAAGTTAATGAAAAGTGTAAGCTGTTATCATTGCATAAGGAGTGAAAGTGGAAGAATAAAACCAAGAAACGGGACAGGTCACGCAACGGAATCCCTGTATCCCGCTTTTCAAACAATTGGTTTGCAGATAAGTAGCCGTGGTCGCAGATTTTATGCTTATCTTATTTTTATTCTTTTTTATAAAATTATCCATCCAATTCTCACTTCTTTTTATTGGATTTAAATTTATTTATAAGCTTTTACAGTGGCCATAGGTACCGACCTCCCAGTTACTTTTATTGAATTTTCGAAGATTTTATGCTTATCTTATTTTTATTCTTTTTTTTTATAAAATTATCCATCCAATTCTCAATTCTTTTTATTGGATTTGAATTTATTTATAAGCTTTTACAGTGGCCATAGGTACCGTCCTTCCAGTTACTTTTATTGAATTTTCGCTTAGTTAGGAGATGTGGTATTTATTGCCAAATATTTTTTTCATTGGACCTTATAGCAAGATTAAGTGCCGTGTATTAATTTAAAACGTCGAATCTCGGTCTAAACGCCCTGTCCTTAAAGCATAAGAAAGAACCCTCGCCTCAGCCGCACTTAACATACGACTCTTAAAAGAAATTGAGAAATTAATTAACTATTAGTTACGTAAAAAAAAAAAAGTGTTTCGTCTTTTATGCACTGTTTTCTTTCTTTTCTGTTATTTTTTTGCAACGTCTCTTTTTGCAAAGCGCGTATAGGTACCTACATAAGTACCCGCATTCCAGGATAAGTAGTGGCACGCAAGCTTTCACAACTTCACGTGCTGCTCAAGGTTCACAGCAAATTGCATGAAAGTGAAAGGAATTTCAATTTAACACCAAATCTCACGAATTATTTTGGCTGAAATAGCAGACACAGCACAAGTGAAACAAGAGTAGAAAGAAAAGAAGAGTTTTGTCGAAACATTCCTACATACCTGTTTAAGTCCTCGTTAGTCTGAATTTCTTATTTGGGCTATAAATGCAACATCGGTGAATTCAACTTTCTGTGTTTGACAGGAAACATAACATCAAGAAGGCGGTGGGTGTGATAGGACAACCTGAACAACCTTTTACGTCCATCCATAGTAATTTTTTCAGGGTCGAGCTCCACCTTCTTAGGAGACTTCAATGTTGTACTGCAACCTAAACGCCCGGAGGTAAATGAACTTTCAGAGATCACAGCTGGCAATCTCAGCTGGTACATTTGTTTTGTAGTTGTTGCACGGCTGACAATTAACAATCCATCAGCAAATACGAGACTTCTCGTTAGATGGACGAACAATTCTCTCGTCGGATTCCGAAACTCCTCTAGTCCACATTTTTAATCACAAATTGTCTCCAAAATAACTACTGGAAAACTTTATGTGCACCCGTCGTAATCTAGTATATTTCATAATTTGAGCAAATTCAATCTCATAATTACATTAGTAAAGCTCTCGTTCTTCCTGTACACACGGGAACTTCTAGCGAAGACACGAACAGGAATATCCCGACAGTTGTGGGAGAGCTTTGGATCTACAGCTTATCCGTGGTGGAAATAATTTCACAAACACGATCGAGTCGACAAATGACGGATAGGTGGGGTACATAGTCCAGGCTGTGTATTGGAAAGGCGATGTGTAGGAATACACATTTAGATTGCTCCCTCGTTACCGCTCGGCCGGAGCAATTTTTATTTTATTAAAGCTATAAAATAATCGTTACAATTGGTGTCAAGTGTGGGGTAGTAGGAAATATCCCTGCCGATATTTAATCTTAATAAGACAAATAAAAATAAAAACAAATCTTCTTTCATTTGCAGCTTTACGTTTCTTTCATTTAAAATTTTATGACTTTCTACATTTTTAAGTTTTTAGTTATTAAATTTTAGGAACATTAAGTTACATAGAGATTCTCCTTTTAGCTTTAACACGTTATATTCATAAGCTTTTATTTTATTTTTTTATTTCCTGCGTAACAATAAATAAATGAGAAGTAAGCGAGGCATAATAATTGTGTCTGGTCCTTGGTCTTGAGTCTTTAGTGCTGTTTCGCATTCATATTAGTAGCAGTACTGGGAATTCAGACGGATCGCTATTTCGTATTTCTTGTCGTTAATAACATCTTTCCTGAAGCGAAAAGATTTTTATTTTTTTTTGCATTAGAACTTAAGTGTAGAATACATAATTGAATGCGTTTAGAAAAACGAGAAAAGCGTTCATAGAGGAAGTTTTAATTAGTTAATAAGGCATATCTACTGGTTTCTTGTTTTTTTTTTTATTTATGGACTTCTCGGAATACGAAAAATCTCAACAAGATCGTATCTAATTCTTTAGTTCGAGTTTTGTTCATATTTTTTTTCTCTCTTATATACACATTACATTTTCTTACGAATAATTTAACCTCTTCGGATTTAGAAATTAAGTAATTAAGAATTTCCAGTTTTGAATTTTAGTCTACAAGTGAAGCTCATACTGTGAATTATTGAATTATTATTATTCTTGTTATTTTCAATTGGAGCCGAGATTTTTATTTCTGCTATAGAAAACGAACCAATCTTGAATGGTGGTTAAATACAAGGACAATCGAATCTGAAATTGTTACTGCGTGTCTACGCCGTTACATTTTCTTTAATTAAATAGACTGTAACAGATTATCGGTCACGGTTGCGTGAGTCTAAGTCTACTGTCCCTTATAGCAGCCCTAGACTAGGTGAAATGGATGCTGAGCCGTTGAAGGAGCTGAAAGAGGAGATGAAGGCTATAGTGACCTCGTTGGTAAAAAGCGTTATTAGCGAATTAAAGGAGGAGATAAAATCTGAGCAGTCTTCCTCTATGGCAGTAATAGAGTCGGGATTAGCTGAACAAATTGCCAATCTCTCAAAAAAAGTGGACGATTTAGACAAGACCCTGAACGGGACAGCATTTGTCAATCGCGTGTTTGAGGACTTCTCTCCTCCGACATATACTTCATCCCCAGCGGGTACTACAACATCAACAACGACGTCAGTGAATACAACTACTGCTTCGTCCTCAATTCCAATCCACTCGTCATTAATTCCGACGACCACTTCTGAAACACCTGGCGGCATTCCTTTGTCTACTATGCCAGCAATTGCTCCAACTCATTTCCCTATATTCTCGTCGGCTCAAACGGTGCAAACGTACAATCAGCCCCTGCAAAGAATTCCAAGTTTGAACAATCAGCCTACAGGGTACTATTCTACTTACCCAAGTCATCCTCCACTAACTTTTGGGCTCCGTCATAGTTTAGAGCCTCCCCCTAGTAGGCCAGTCATTCCAGTCTGCAACTCGGCTGAACTGCGTTATCCAAGCGGCGACCTGCCTCAGCTGCCTAGCACTAATATTTCTCAAAACCCCCCTTTATCCACCACTCGAAATACGATGACTACCAATTCTGGCGCTGGAACTCTCGTCTGTAATATTTCCCCATTTGACGGTACGGTGTCCTGGACAGACTATCGCATGCAGTTTGAAATAGTAGCATGCCATAACAATTGGTCAGAACTAGAAAAGGCTGCTGCCATGGCAACGCAGTTACGAGGTAATGCCCTGTCCGTATTGAGTGTTTTTCCTCCGGGACACCAAATTCAATACGATGAATTGGTTGGAATACTAGAGCAGAGATTTGGCATAGACTCTTATTCGAGTCAAGTACAGTTTTGTGGAAGAACTCAAGGCGTAAGGGAGAGCTTTGCCAACTTTGCACTGGAGCTGCAGAGATTAGCCACGACTGCGTTTCCCTCCTGTCCTCCAGATGTTGTCGATAGGATGGCCGCTCTGCGATTCCTGGAGGGACTTCGTGAAGACGACTTGCGGACATTGGTTAAAGTTCGAGGACCCAAAACCTTACATGAAGCTGTTAGTGCCGCCCAGGAGTTAGCTCCCAGCATAAGCACTTCGAGATACTCCAGAGCACATGTAGCACAAGCACAGCCTCTTCAATATAATTATGGACGACGTAAAAGATCCGGAAGAAATACTCGACCTTGCGCAGAACTGGATGGTCAAAGATCTTCCGGCGGACCTAGTATTAACACAATTTCGAATCCACCTGGGCTTTTTGATTCTTTTAGGCCAGCATCAAGTGTCGAAGTTCCTTCTCTTGTCTCTCTCAACTCGGGAAACCCATCAACATCGACTCAGGGGGGCGCGAGTCGATGAACATCTCTTCTGCCCCAGGAAATGCTGACGACCTTGCTAAGTCCCTGGAATTAAATCTGACGTCTACTACACAAGAAGAGTCGAGCAACAGATCTCAGGATAGTCGCCCCCAAGCAAACTTAGAAGTAACAGAAGTAACTATTCAGGCTGTCGGGCTATCTAAGAATAGCCTCACGATCAAAGGTCTGATAAACGGTAAACCTTCTGACTTTATATTAGATACTGGAGCGACCGTATCCATCGTTCATCCGTCCTTTTTAAGTCATTCATCTCTAAAAAATCTTCAGAAGTCGAATATCGTGATAAGGAGTGTTACTGGAGATAGCATCAATGTGTTAGGAAAATTAATAGTGGATATCCATCTGAAGAAAAGTAGATTTCCACACGCCGTATTGGTCGCGAACATAGAGCCTGTGTGTATACTCGGCGTGGACTTCCTTGATTCGAACCAGTGCCACTTAGATTTCAAAAGAAACCTTCTTCAGCTCGGCCAAGTGACTATTGCCTTGACCAAGCCCGATTATGGGCAACTGGGAATTTTCCTTCCAGAGAAGGTTCTGCTAGCTGCTCGTAGCGAAACGATCGTTCCCGTAAACTGCAATGGGGTATTGCCCGCGGGCCCAAGCTTACTAGTAGATTCCAGATTTCAGTCTGAGTTACCATACGGTGTAATTGTAGCCCGCATTTTAATCAAATCGAAATCAAGTCAAGTGCCAGTAAGGCTAGTCAATTTGACAACAAGTGATGTTTTCGTTCCCCGCGATACTTTTATCGGGCAGCTTGAACCTGTTTCCATTTCAACTGCGAACACACTAGATTGTGATGCAGGGAGAGAGGACCTTACAAAAATCCTCGACGGAGTTGAGGAGGAACTGTCTAAAGAGGAGAAACAAAAACTTACTGGCATACTAATGGACTATAGAGATATCTTCTCCACGGGACCTAGCAATACTGGTCGGACAAGCATTACGAAACATCGGATTGATACGGGAGAGGTGAATCCTTTTAGAATACCACCTCGTAGAATCCCCCTAGCAAAAAAGACTGAAGTCGACCAACTAGTACAGGAAATGGAGGAGAACGGCATTATACGAGCGTCTAACAGCCCTTGGGCCTCCCCTGTAGTCCTAGTTAATAAGAAGGATGGAACAACTAGATTCTGTGTTGACTACAGGCGGCTTAATGACATAACTAAGAAAGATTCTTACCCACTTCCTCGAATAGACGATACCCTGACTTCATTCGCAGGATCCACATGGTTTTCTAAGCTTGACCTGCAGAGTGGGTATTGGCAAGTGGAAATGAACCCAGAAGACAGGCAGAAGACAGCGTTTCGTGCTGGCAATGGCTTGTGGGAATTTAATGTAATGCCTTTCGGCCTCTGTAATGCACCAGCTACATTTGAACGTCTGATGGATGGTGTTTTTCGAAGCTTAGGTGCAGATACGGCCTTAGTGTACTTAGACGACATAATCGTCCATGGCCGCAGCTATGACGACCACCTTGTTAATCTGACGAAAGTGTTCGACAGATTACGTGCCGCCAATCTTAAGCTAAGCCCAAAGAAATGTCACCTTCTTCGTCGACAAGTTAAATATTTGGGGCACGTAGTCTCCGTAAGGGGACTCCAAACCGACCCAGATAAAACGGAAGCAATTAGCTCTTGGCCAACCCCAAAGAACAAGAGGGATATTCGAAGTTTTCTTGGTCTCGCTTCCTATTACAGGAGGTTTGTGCACAATTTCTCTACAATCGCGAAACCCTTAACGGAGTTGACAGAGGATAAAAGAAAATTCGAATGGGGAACAGATCAGCAAGAAGCTTTTAATGATCTAAAGTCTCGTTTAATCTCTCCTCCTATATTGGCATTCCCTCAACTCGAAGGTGAATTTATTTTGGATGCTGATGCTAGTCAAACCGGGCTTGGAGCCGTGCTTAGCCAAGTTCAAAACGGTACGGAGAACGTGCTGGAATATTATAGCAAGACACTCAGTAAGTCCGAGAAAAACTATTGCGTGACTCGAAGGGAACTGCTAGCTGTAGTACGAGCGACTAGTCACTTCCACCACTACATTTTTGGTCGAGCATTCAGAATTCGCTCTGACCATGCTTCTCTCCGCTGGCTGTTGAATTTTAAAGAACCAGACGGGCAATTAGCAAGATGGTTGGAGAGATTACAGCAGTACCATTTTACCATCGAACACCGGGCTGGTAGTAAACATCTTAACGCGGATGCTCTCTCGAGACGCCCTTGTCAGGAATGCAACCACTGCGAGCAAAAAGAGCAAAAGGAGCAGGGAGGTACAGTAAATCTTATATCTTCGGAAGTTTTAATAGATTTGGCCGCTGAGCAAGATAAGGACCCTGTTCTAAAAGTAGTAAAGTCCTGGATAGTAAAAGATCAAAAGCCTTCAAGAGAACAAATACTCTCTGAAAGTCCAAGCTTGAAAGTCTTCTGGGCAAAATGGCAATCATTACGCATAGTAAATAACGTTCTCCATCTTACGTGGCACGGTGACGACCAGTTCCTATTGAAAGTCGCGCCAACAAGTCATGTCAGTAAGATCCTCCACGATTTTCACAATAAACCAGAAGGGGGTCATTTTGGCATTCGCAAAACAACAGAGAAAATAAAAGAGCGCTGGTTTTGGCCAACTCTGCAAAGAGACGTTGAAATATGGTGCGCAAAATGTCACATTTGTCATGCTAAGAGAGGCCCCTCCAGAAAAACGCGTGGAGAACTTCAAATCTATAACGTAGGGGCCCCATTCGAGAGACTAGCGGTTGACGTTTTAGGACCACTACCTAAAACCGAAAGAGGCAATAAGTACGTCGTTATTGTAATGGACTATTTTACAAAGTGGCCGGAAGCGTTCGCAGCTCCCGATCAAAAGGCAGAAACAATAGCGGATGGCTTAATTGAAAATGTCCTTTCCAGGTTCGGTATGCCTTTTCAGTTGCACTCGGACCAAGGGCGAAACTTTGAATCAGAAATCTTCCAAAAAGTACTACAACGCTTCGGAATCGAAAAGACTCGAACGACTGCTCTCCATCTTCAATCGGACGGAATGGTAGAGCGTTTCAATCGGACTGTACTTGAATACCTTTCGAAATTTGTCAATAACAGCCAGTCGAATTGGGATCAATTCCTTCCACTAGCCCTAGTAGCTTACCGTTCCGCTGTACATGATAGTACCAAATTCACGCCTGCGTTTCTCAATTTTGGCCGTGAACTTAGGCTTCCCCCTGATATCACCTACGGCCCTGTGCCCAGATCTTCACCGACTTCCATAGGAACCGCGGGGGAATATGCTGAGAAATTAGTACAATCACTTGGAATAATACACCACCAAGTTAAAAAAAACTTAACGCTCTCTTCTCAGCATATGAAAAATCAATATGATCTTAGGGCCCACCCTATCAAGTTTGCAGAAGGCGAAGAGGTGTGGATATATAACCCGAAACGTCGGAAAGGAAAGAGTCCCAAGCTTCAACGAAACTGGGAGGGCCCCGGTACAGTATTATCTTGCTTAAACGATATCCTCTATAGAGTGGAGTTCCCTGGAGGTAAAACAAGAAAAATACTTCACGTAGACAGATTGGCCAAATTTCTGCCCGGGAATAACGCCCTTAATGACACATTCCACGCTAGTGTAGACACATATAGAAATGAGATTAGTGAAATTGCTCCTTGGCTAAAATATTCAAAAAATGTTGCCCCGAATTTGCTCGCTAAATGTGGCTTCGAGCCAGGAAAAGGTCTTGGAAAAAATTTACAAGGAATAGAAAGGCTTGTTTCTGTGAAATTTCAGCCGTCACGCATGAGCTTCGGGTCAAACAGCCTGACTGGTTAAATTCGTTGGGCACCTTATAACCAATGCACCTACATGTTGCGCTGACCTTATGATTGGTAAAAAGAAAAAAAAAATATATAAATATATAAATAAAGGAAGAATAGGGCCAGTCACCGGCCTTAGTTCAATTTCTTGTGCACCTAATAGCTAAGGCACATGCGTGTGTTGTGGTGACTTTAAAATAAGGAAGGAAAGACAAAACTTCATTGAAGAATGTTTCTCATTTAGCAGCCCTGCCCTACGTCGTCTCCTGGCACTCCTTATTGTATACAGCCAATACTTATACTAACTTCAGAGTTTAAGACCGGTGATGGATTATATTTGACAAGCGAGTTGTCACTACATGTAGCTAGCGGAAGCCTACACTTCCGAGGCTACGTAAGGAAACCGCGCAAAATAGATGCCGGACAATCCCATGTCTACAGCCCCATTATATTTGACAAGCGAGTTGTCACTACATGTAGCTAGCGGAAGCCTACACTTCCGAGGCTACGTAAGGAAACCGCGCAAAATAGATGCCGGACAATCCCATGTCTACAGCCCCATTATATTTGACAAGCGAGTTGTCACTACATGTAGCTAGCGGAAGCCCACACTTCCGAGGCTACGTAAGGAAACCGCGCAAAATAGATGCCGGACAATTTCATGTCTACAACCCCATTATATTTGACAAGCGAGTTGTCACTACATGTAGCTAGCGGAAGCCCACACTTCCGAGGCTACGTAAGGAAAACCGCGCAAAATAAATGCCGGACAATTCCATGTCTACAGCCCACTATATTTGACAAGCGAGTTGTCACTACATGTAGCTAGCGGAAGCCCACACTTCCGAGGCTACGTAAGGAAAACCCCGCAAAATATATGCTGGACAATTTCGTGTCTGCAGCCCCCTTTGACAAGCGAGTCGTCACCACATGTAGCTAGCGGAAGCTCACACTTCCGAGGTTACATAAAGAAAACCGCACAAAAGATATGCCGCACAATTCCATGTCCGCTGCATGCTTATATATGACGAGCGAGTTGTCACTTCACGTAACTAACGGGAGCCCACACTTCCGAGGTTACATAAAGAAAACCGCGCGAACTAGAAAATTGGACGACGTCAGCTGATTGACAATATAATGAAAACTCTAACACACCTAATCTGACTTAGGGTAGTACGACGTATGAAAGGGCAGTAAGGATAAATTTTTTTTTTTTTTTGTTTTTGTTACTAATCAGAGAGCCACCACGACGACATGCGTGCATAGGGGATAGCACAGTATAAAAAAAGACCGTGTGGACGGCACTATTATTTTATTTTTTTTGCCACTAATCAGATGGTCACTCCGATAACGTGCGTGCACGTAGGGACTCAGCGGATCCAACCAGAGCTAGATATACCATGGTTCTAGATGGAACGAGTTAATCCTAAAATGAAATACTATCCCTATTTGTCGCTACAGTGCAAACATTACGCCCAAATAGGGGCAGGCTATAGTTACCACCGGGGACCTTTGCAGATATAAAAATCCATCGAAACATGTGTGCGGCCACCGGTGACACAGGCCGGTCGACCGACTCTGTAAATCCCGGGGGAGTAGAGCCCGCCACATTCACCGCAATACTAAAGAGAGACTAATAATAAAATGAAAAGAATTGAAGCCTTAATGTAAATAAATTGTTAGAAAGCCATACTAATCTTCTCTTTAGCAGGTAAACGACACAATTGGGAAATAAGATTCTTCTTCAATAAGGCAATGATGAACCGCATACGGAATATCCTGTTGAGATGCAGACACAGAGCTACCGAATCCAAATGCTTGGATATAATAAGTTTAAATCCTTTACTCGTTTTTCTTATAGAAGGTCAAGATACGGCTCTCAAGTTCTTTTTCTTTCCAGATACTCGGTCGG
Source organism: Dioctria rufipes (assembly GCA_963924295.1). Lineage (NCBI taxonomy): Eukaryota > Metazoa > Arthropoda > Insecta > Diptera > Asilidae > Dioctria > Dioctria rufipes. The sequence continues at coordinate 278,172,874 of OZ002740.1, read as the reverse complement.
AACTTCGAGTCTGCAGAGGGGGGCAATGTTGCGAAATCCTTAGATTTCCCCGCGATGAAGACAAAAGCCTGCTAAAGTCCGACGCGTAAACTATGACGCTTATGAAGGAGACAAAGCAGTGCGTCAGAGCGGGGACCCACAAATCTAAGAGATGGCGCGGCTGCCCCCAATGCGGCGAATTCTCTGGCCCCACTCACGTGGCAGCACATATTTTTCCCCTGAAGACCGTACATCATGAGGAGAAGAGTTCCTTTTGGATTAATCGAGAAGTCTAGCCATGAACTTGAAGTCAACAGCGTGCAGGAAATTGTTTTTCTAAATTTTTTTGAAGTATCTATATATAAGAAAGAATTATATAATAATCAAGTTAACGCTTTGTTAAATTGCTTGAATTTCGGTATATTTAATAAAAATAGTTAAAAGTTAATGAAAAGTGTAAGCTGTTATCATTGCATAAGGAGTGAAAGTGGAAGAATAAAACCAAGAAACGGGACAGGTCACGCAACGGAATCCCTGTATCCCGCTTTTCAAACAATTGGTTTGCAGATAAGTAGCCGTGGTCGCAGATTTTATGCTTATCTTATTTTTATTCTTTTTTATAAAATTATCCATCCAATTCTCACTTCTTTTTATTGGATTTAAATTTATTTATAAGCTTTTACAGTGGCCATAGGTACCGACCTCCCAGTTACTTTTATTGAATTTTCGAAGATTTTATGCTTATCTTATTTTTATTCTTTTTTTTTATAAAATTATCCATCCAATTCTCAATTCTTTTTATTGGATTTGAATTTATTTATAAGCTTTTACAGTGGCCATAGGTACCGTCCTTCCAGTTACTTTTATTGAATTTTCGCTTAGTTAGGAGATGTGGTATTTATTGCCAAATATTTTTTTCATTGGACCTTATAGCAAGATTAAGTGCCGTGTATTAATTTAAAACGTCGAATCTCGGTCTAAACGCCCTGTCCTTAAAGCATAAGAAAGAACCCTCGCCTCAGCCGCACTTAACATACGACTCTTAAAAGAAATTGAGAAATTAATTAACTATTAGTTACGTAAAAAAAAAAAAGTGTTTCGTCTTTTATGCACTGTTTTCTTTCTTTTCTGTTATTTTTTTGCAACGTCTCTTTTTGCAAAGCGCGTATAGGTACCTACATAAGTACCCGCATTCCAGGATAAGTAGTGGCACGCAAGCTTTCACAACTTCACGTGCTGCTCAAGGTTCACAGCAAATTGCATGAAAGTGAAAGGAATTTCAATTTAACACCAAATCTCACGAATTATTTTGGCTGAAATAGCAGACACAGCACAAGTGAAACAAGAGTAGAAAGAAAAGAAGAGTTTTGTCGAAACATTCCTACATACCTGTTTAAGTCCTCGTTAGTCTGAATTTCTTATTTGGGCTATAAATGCAACATCGGTGAATTCAACTTTCTGTGTTTGACAGGAAACATAACATCAAGAAGGCGGTGGGTGTGATAGGACAACCTGAACAACCTTTTACGTCCATCCATAGTAATTTTTTCAGGGTCGAGCTCCACCTTCTTAGGAGACTTCAATGTTGTACTGCAACCTAAACGCCCGGAGGTAAATGAACTTTCAGAGATCACAGCTGGCAATCTCAGCTGGTACATTTGTTTTGTAGTTGTTGCACGGCTGACAATTAACAATCCATCAGCAAATACGAGACTCCTCGTTAGATGGACGAACAATTCTCTCGTCGGATTCCGAAACTCCTCTAGTCCACATTTTTAATCACAAATTGCCTCCAAAATAACTACTGGAAAACTTTATGTGCACCCGTCGTAATCTAGTATATTTCATAATTTGAGCAAATTCAATCTCATAATTACATTAGTAAAGCTCTCGTTCTTCCTGTACACACGGGAACTTCTAGCGAAGACACGAACAGGAATATCCCGACAGTTGTGGGAGAGCTTTGGATCTACAGCTTATCCGTGGTGGAAATAATTTCACAAACACGATCGAGTCGACAAATGACGGATAGGTGGGGTACATAGTCCAGGCTGTGTATTGGAAAGGCGATGTGTAGGAATACACATTTAGATTGCTCCCTCGTTACCGCTCGGCCGGAGCAATTTTTATTTTATTAAAGCTATAAAATAATCGTTACAATTGGTGTCAAGTGTGGGGTAGTAGGAAATATCCCTGCCGATATTTAATCTTAATAAGACAAATAAAAATAAAAACAAATCTTCTTTCATTTGCAGCTTTACGTTTCTTTCATTTAAAATTTTATGACTTTCTACATTTTTAAGTTTTTAGTTATTAAATTTTAGGAACATTAAGTTACATAGAGATTCTCCTTTTAGCTTTAACACGTTATATTCATAAGCTTTTATTTTATTTTTTTATTTCCTGCGTAACAATAAATAAATGAGAAGTAAGCGAGGCATAATAATTGTGTCTGGTCCTTGGTCTTGAGTCTTTAGTGCTGTTTCGCATTCATATTAGTAGCAGTACTGGGAATTCAGACGGATCGCTATTTCGTATTTCTTGTCGTTAATAACATCTTTCCTGAAGCGAAAAGATTTTTATTTTTTTTTGCATTAGAACTTAAGTGTAGAATACATAATTGAATGCGTTTAGAAAAACGAGAAAAGCGTTCATAGAGGAAGTTTTAATTAGTTAATAAGGCATATCTACTGGTTTCTTGTTTTTTTTTTTATTTATGGACTTCTCGGAATACGAAAAATCTCAACAAGATCGTATCTAATTCTTTAGTTCGAGTTTTGTTCATATTTTTTTTCTCTCTTATATACACATTACATTTTCTTACGAATAATTTAACCTCTTCGGATTTAGAAATTAAGTAATTAAGAATTTCCAGTTTTGAATTTTAGTCTACAAGTGAAGCTCATACTGTGAATTATTGAATTATTATTATTCTTGTTATTTTCAATTGGAGCCGAGATTTTTATTTCTGCTATAGAAAACGAACCAATCTTGAATGGTGGTTAAATACAAGGACAATCGAATCTGAAATTGTTACTGCGTGTCTACGCCGTTACATTTTCTTTAATTAAATAGACTGTAACAGATTATCGGTCACGGTTGCGTGAGTCTAAGTCTACTGTCCCTTATAGCAGCCCTAGACTAGGTGAAATGGATGCTGAGCCGTTGAAGGAGCTGAAAGAGGAGATGAAGGCTATAGTGACCTCGTTGGTAAAAAGCGTTATTAGCGAATTAAAGGAGGAGATAAAATCTGAGCAGTCTTCCTCTATGGCAGTAATAGAGTCGGGATTAGCTGAACAAATTGCCAATCTCTCAAAAAAAGTGGACGATTTAGACAAGACCCTGAACGGGACAGCATTTGTCAATCGCGTGTTTGAGGACTTCTCTCCTCCGACATATACTTCATCCCCAGCGGGTACTACAACATCAACAACGACGTCAGTGAATACAACTACTGCTTCGTCCTCAATTCCAATCCACTCGTCATTAATTCCGACGACCACTTCTGAAACACCTGGCGGCATTCCTTTGTCTACTATGCCAGCAATTGCTCCAACTCATTTCCCTATATTCTCGTCGGCTCAAACGGTGCAAACGTACAATCAGCCCCTGCAAAGAATTCCAAGTTTGAACAATCAGCCTACAGGGTACTATTCTACTTACCCAAGTCATCCTCCACTAACTTTTGGGCTCCGTCATAGTTTAGAGCCTCCCCCTAGTAGGCCAGTCATTCCAGTCTGCAACTCGGCTGAACTGCGTTATCCAAGCGGCGACCTGCCTCAGCTGCCTAGCACTAATATTTCTCAAAACCCCCCTTTATCCACCACTCGAAATACGATGACTACCAATTCTGGCGCTGGAACTCTCGTCTGTAATATTTCCCCATTTGACGGTACGGTGTCCTGGACAGACTATCGCATGCAGTTTGAAATAGTAGCATGCCATAACAATTGGTCAGAACTAGAAAAGGCTGCTGCCATGGCAACGCAGTTACGAGGTAATGCCCTGTCCGTATTGAGTGTTTTTCCTCCGGGACACCAAATTCAATACGATGAATTGGTTGGAATACTAGAGCAGAGATTTGGCATAGACTCTTATTCGAGTCAAGTACAGTTTTGTGGAAGAACTCAAGGCGTAAGGGAGAGCTTTGCCAACTTTGCACTGGAGCTGCAGAGATTAGCCACGACTGCGTTTCCCTCCTGTCCTCCAGATGTTGTCGATAGGATGGCCGCTCTGCGATTCCTGGAGGGACTTCGTGAAGACGACTTGCGGACATTGGTTAAAGTTCGAGGACCCAAAACCTTACATGAAGCTGTTAGTGCCGCCCAGGAGTTAGCTCCCAGCATAAGCACTTCGAGATACTCCAGAGCACATGTAGCACAAGCACAGCCTCTTCAATATAATTATGGACGACGTAAAAGATCCGGAAGAAATACTCGACCTTGCGCAGAACTGGATGGTCAAAGATCTTCCGGCGGACCTAGTATTAACACAATTTCGAATCCACCTGGGCTTTTTGATTCTTTTAGGCCAGCATCAAGTGTCGAAGTTCCTTCTCTTGTCTCTCTCAACTCGGGAAACCCATCAACATCGACTCAGGGGGGCGCGAGTCGATGAACATCTCTTCTGCCCCAGGAAATGCTGACGACCTTGCTAAGTCCCTGGAATTAAATCTGACGTCTACTACACAAGAAGAGTCGAGCAACAGATCTCAGGATAGTCGCCCCCAAGCAAACTTAGAAGTAACAGAAGTAACTATTCAGGCTGTCGGGCTATCTAAGAATAGCCTCACGATCAAAGGTCTGATAAACGGTAAACCTTCTGACTTTATATTAGATACTGGAGCGACCGTATCCATCGTTCATCCGTCCTTTTTAAGTCATTCATCTCTAAAAAATCTTCAGAAGTCGAATATCGTGATAAGGAGTGTTACTGGAGATAGCATCAATGTGTTAGGAAAATTAATAGTGGATATCCATCTGAAGAAAAGTAGATTTCCACACGCCGTATTGGTCGCGAACATAGAGCCTGTGTGTATACTCGGCGTGGACTTCCTTGATTCGAACCAGTGCCACTTAGATTTCAAAAGAAACCTTCTTCAGCTCGGCCAAGTGACTATTGCCTTGACCAAGCCCGATTATGGGCAACTGGGAATTTTCCTTCCAGAGAAGGTTCTGCTAGCTGCTCGTAGCGAAACGATCGTTCCCGTAAACTGCAATGGGGTATTGCCCGCGGGCCCAAGCTTACTAGTAGATTCCAGATTTCAGTCTGAGTTACCATACGGTGTAATTGTAGCCCGCATTTTAATCAAATCGAAATCAAGTCAAGTGCCAGTAAGGCTAGTCAATTTGACAACAAGTGATGTTTTCGTTCCCCGCGATACTTTTATCGGGCAGCTTGAACCTGTTTCCATTTCAACTGCGAACACACTAGATTGTGATGCAGGGAGAGAGGACCTTACAAAAATCCTCGACGGAGTTGAGGAGGAACTGTCTAAAGAGGAGAAACAAAAACTTACTGGCATACTAATGGACTATAGAGATATCTTCTCCACGGGACCTAGCAATACTGGTCGGACAAGCATTACGAAACATCGGATTGATACGGGAGAGGTGAATCCTTTTAGAATACCACCTCGTAGAATCCCCCTAGCAAAAAAGACTGAAGTCGACCAACTAGTACAGGAAATGGAGGAGAACGGCATTATACGAGCGTCTAACAGCCCTTGGGCCTCCCCTGTAGTCCTAGTTAATAAGAAGGATGGAACAACTAGATTCTGTGTTGACTACAGGCGGCTTAATGACATAACTAAGAAAGATTCTTACCCACTTCCTCGAATAGACGATACCCTGACTTCATTCGCAGGATCCACATGGTTTTCTAAGCTTGACCTGCAGAGTGGGTATTGGCAAGTGGAAATGAACCCAGAAGACAGGCAGAAGACAGCGTTTCGTGCTGGCAATGGCTTGTGGGAATTTAATGTAATGCCTTTCGGCCTCTGTAATGCACCAGCTACATTTGAACGTCTGATGGATGGTGTTTTTCGAAGCTTAGGTGCAGATACGGCCTTAGTGTACTTAGACGACATAATCGTCCATGGCCGCAGCTATGACGACCACCTTGTTAATCTGACGAAAGTGTTCGACAGATTACGTGCCGCCAATCTTAAGCTAAGCCCAAAGAAATGTCACCTTCTTCGTCGACAAGTTAAATATTTGGGGCACGTAGTCTCCGTAAGGGGACTCCAAACCGACCCAGATAAAACGGAAGCAATTAGCTCTTGGCCAACCCCAAAGAACAAGAGGGATATTCGAAGTTTTCTTGGTCTCGCTTCCTATTACAGGAGGTTTGTGCACAATTTCTCTACAATCGCGAAACCCTTAACGGAGTTGACAGAGGATAAAAGAAAATTCGAATGGGGAACAGATCAGCAAGAAGCTTTTAATGATCTAAAGTCTCGTTTAATCTCTCCTCCTATATTGGCATTCCCTCAACTCGAAGGTGAATTTATTTTGGATGCTGATGCTAGTCAAACCGGGCTTGGAGCCGTGCTTAGCCAAGTTCAAAACGGTACGGAGAACGTGCTGGAATATTATAGCAAGACACTCAGTAAGTCCGAGAAAAACTATTGCGTGACTCGAAGGGAACTGCTAGCTGTAGTACGAGCGACTAGTCACTTCCACCACTACATTTTTGGTCGAGCATTCAGAATTCGCTCTGACCATGCTTCTCTCCGCTGGCTGTTGAATTTTAAAGAACCAGACGGGCAATTAGCAAGATGGTTGGAGAGATTACAGCAGTACCATTTTACCATCGAACACCGGGCTGGTAGTAAACATCTTAACGCGGATGCTCTCTCGAGGACGCCCTTGTCAGGAATGCAACCACTGCGAGCAAAAAGAGCAAAAGGAGCAGGGAGGTACAGTAAATCTTATATCTTCGGAAGTTTTAATAGATTTGGCCGCTGAGCAAGATAAGGACCCTGTTCTAAAAGTAGTAAAGTCCTGGATAGTAAAAGATCAAAAGCCTTCAAGAGAACAAATACTCTCTGAAAGTCCAAGCTTGAAAGTCTTCTGGGCAAAATGGCAATCATTACGCATAGTAAATAACGTTCTCCATCTTACGTGGCACGGTGACACCAGTTCCTATTGAAAGTCGCGCCAACAAGTCATGTCAGTAAGATCCTCCACGATTTTCACAATAAACCAGAAGGGGGTCATTTTGGCATTCGCAAAACAACAGAGAAAATAAAAGAGCGCTGGTTTTGGCCAACTCTGCAAAGAGACGTTGAAATATGGTGCGCAAAATGTCACATTTGTCATGCTAAGAGAGGCCCCTCCAGAAAAACGCGTGGAGAACTTCAAATCTATAACGTAGGGGCCCCATTCGAGAGACTAGCGGTTGACGTTTTAGGACCACTACCTAAAACCGAAAGAGGCAATAAGTACGTCGTTATTGTAATGGACTATTTTACAAAGTGGCCGGAAGCGTTCGCAGCTCCCGATCAAAAGGCAGAAACAATAGCGGATGGCTTAATTGAAAATGTCCTTTCCAGGTTCGGTATGCCTTTTCAGTTGCACTCGGACCAAGGGCGAAACTTTGAATCAGAAATCTTCCAAAAAGTACTACAACGCTTCGGAATCGAAAAGACTCGAACGACTGCTCTCCATCTTCAATCGGACGGAATGGTAGAGCGTTTCAATCGGACTGTACTTGAATACCTTTCGAAATTTGTCAATAACAGCCAGTCGAATTGGGATCAATTCCTTCCACTAGCCCTAGTAGCTTACCGTTCCGCTGTACATGATAGTACCAAATTCACGCCTGCGTTTCTCAATTTTGGCCGTGAACTTAGGCTTCCCCCTGATATCACCTACGGCCCTGTGCCCAGATCTTCACCGACTTCCATAGGAACCGCGGGGGAATATGCTGAGAAATTAGTACAATCACTTGGAATAATACACCACCAAGTTAAAAAAAACTTAACGCTCTCTTCTCAGCATATGAAAAATCAATATGATCTTAGGGCCCACCCTATCAAGTTTGCAGAAGGCGAAGAGGTGTGGATATATAACCCGAAACGTCGGAAAGGAAAGAGTCCCAAGCTTCAACGAAACTGGGAGGGCCCCGGTACAGTATTATCTTGCTTAAACGATATCCTCTATAGAGTGGAGTTCCCTGGAGGTAAAACAAGAAAAATACTTCACGTAGACAGATTGGCCAAATTTCTGCCCGGGAATAACGCCCTTAATGACACATTCCACGCTAGTGTAGACACATATAGAAATGAGATTAGTGAAATTGCTCCTTGGCTAAAATATTCAAAAAATGTTGCCCCGAATTTGCTCGCTAAATGTGGCTTCGAGCCAGGAAAAGGTCTTGGAAAAAATTTACAAGGAATAGAAAGGCTTGTTTCTGTGAAATTTCAGCCGTCACGCATGAGCTTCGGGTCAAACAGCCTGACTGGTTAAATTCGTTGGGCACCTTATAACCAATGCACCTACATGTTGCGCTGACCTTATGATTGGTAAAAAGAAAAAAAAAATATATAAATATATAAATAAAGGAAGAATAGGGCCAGTCACCGGCCTTAGTTCAATTTCTTGTGCACCTAATAGCTAAGGCACATGCGTGTGTTGTGGTGACTTTAAAATAAGGAAGGAAAGACAAAACTTCATTGAAGAATGTTTCTCATTTAGCAGCCCTGCCCTACGTCGTCTCCTGGCACTCCTTATTGTATACAGCCAATACTTATACTAACTTCAGAGTTTAAGACCGGTGATGGATTATATTTGACAAGCGAGTTGTCACTACATGTAGCTAGCGGAAGCCTACACTTCCGAGGCTACGTAAGGAAACCGCGCAAAATAGATGCCGGACAATCCCATGTCTACAGCCCCATTATATTTGACAAGCGAGTTGTCACTACATGTAGCTAGCGGAAGCCTACACTTCCGAGGCTACGTAAGGAAACCGCGCAAAATAGATGCCGGACAATCCCATGTCTACAGCCCCATTATATTTGACAAGCGAGTTGTCACTACATGTAGCTAGCGGAAGCCCACACTTCCGAGGCTACGTAAGGAAACCGCGCAAAATAGATGCCGGACAATTTCATGTCTACAACCCCATTATATTTGACAAGCGAGTTGTCACTACATGTAGCTAGCGGAAGCCCACACTTCCGAGGCTACGTAAGGAAAACCGCGCAAAATAAATGCCGGACAATTCCATGTCTACAGCCCACTATATTTGACAAGCGAGTTGTCACTACATGTAGCTAGCGGAAGCCCACACTTCCGAGGCTACGTAAGGAAAACCCCGCAAAATATATGCTGGACAATTTCGTGTCTGCAGCCCCCTTTGACAAGCGAGTCGTCACCACATGTAGCTAGCGGAAGCTCACACTTCCGAGGTTACATAAAGAAAACCGCACAAAAGATATGCCGCACAATTCCATGTCCGCTGCATGCTTATATATGACGAGCGAGTTGTCACTTCACGTAACTAACGGGAGCCCACACTTCCGAGGTTACATAAAGAAAACCGCGCGAACTAGAAAATTGGACGACGTCAGCTGATTGACAATATAATGAAAACTCTAACACACCTAATCTGACTTAGGGTAGTACGACGTATGAAAGGGCAGTAAGGATAAATTTTTTTTTTTTTTTGTTTTTGTTACTAATCAGAGAGCCACCACGACGACATGCGTGCATAGGGGATAGCACAGTATAAAAAAAGACCGTGTGGACGGCACTATTATTTTATTTTTTTTGCCACTAATCAGATGGTCACTCCGATAACGTGCGTGCACGTAGGGACTCAGCGGATCCAACCAGAGCTAGATATACCATGGTTCTAGATGGAACGAGTTAATCCTAAAATGAAATACTATCCCTATTTGTCGCTACAGTGCAAACATTACGCCCAAATAGGGGCAGGCTATAGTTACCACCGGGGACCTTTGCAGATATAAAAATCCATCGAAACATGTGTGCGGCCACCGGTGACACAGGCCGGTCGACCGACTCTGTAAATCCCGGGGGAGTAGAGCCCGCCACATTCACCGCAATACTAAAGAGAGACTAATAATAAAATGAAAAGAATTGAAGCCTTAATGTAAATAAATTGTTAGAAAGCCATACTAATCTTCTCTTTAGCAGGTAAACGACACAATTGGGAAATAAGATTCTTCTTCAATAAGGCAATGATGAACCGCATACGGAATATCCTGTTGAGATGCAGACACAGAGCTACCGAATCCAAATGCTTGGATATAATAAGTTTAAATCCTTTACTCGTTTTTCTTATAGAAGGTCAAGATACGGCTCTCAAGTTCTTTTTCTTTCCAGATACTCGGTCGGAACTTCGAGTCTGCAGAGGGGGGCAATGTTGCGAAATCCTTAGATTTCCCCGCGATGAAGACAAAAGCCTGCTAAAGTCCGACGCGTAAACTATGACGCTTATGAAGGAGACAAAGCAGTGCGTCAGAGCGGGGACCCACAAATCTAAGAGATGGCGCGGCTGCCCCCAATGCGGCGAATTCTCTGGCCCCACTCACGTGGCAGCACATATTTTTCCCCTGAAGACCGTACATCATGAGGAGAAGAGTTCCTTTTGGATTAATCGAGAAGTCTAGCCATGAACTTGAAGTCAACAGCGTGCAGGAAATTGTTTTTCTAAATTTTTTTGAAGTATCTATATATAAGAAAGAATTATATAATAATCAAGTTAACGCTTTGTTAAATTGCTTGAATTTCGGTATATGGAATAAAAATAGTTAAAAGTTAATGAAAAGTGTAAGCTGTTATCATTGCATAAGGAGTGAAAGTGGAAGAATAAAACCAAGAAACGGGACAGGTCACGCAACGGAATCCCTGTATCCCGCTTTTCAAACAATTGGTTTGCAGATAAGTAGCCGTGGTCGCAGATTTTATGCTTATCTTATTTTTATTCTTTTTTATAAAATTATCCATCCAATTCTCAATTCTTTTTATTGGATTTGAATTTATTTATAAGCTTTTACAGTGGCCATAGGTACCGACCTTCCAGTTACTTTTATTGAATTTTCGCTTAGTTAGGAGATGTGGTATTTATTGCCAAGTATTTTTTTCATTGGACTTTATAGCAAGATTAAGTGCCGTGTATTAATTTAAAACGTCGAATCTCGGTCTAAACGCCCTGTCCTTAAAGCATAAGAAAGAACCCTCGCCTCAGCCGCACTTAACATACGACTCTTAAAAGAAATTGAGAAATTAATTAACTATTAGTTACGTAAAAAAAAAAAGTGTTTCGTCTTTTATGCACTGTTTTCTTTCTTTTCTGTTATTTTTTTGCAACGTCTCTTTTTGCAAAGCGCGTATAGGTACCTACATAAGTACCCGCATTCCAGGATAAGTAGCGGCACGCAAGCTTTCACGCCTTCACGTGCTGCTCAAGGTTCACAACAAATTGCATGAAAGTGAAAGGATTTTCAATTTAACACCAAATCTTACGAATTATTTTGGCTGAAATAGCAGACACATCACAAGTGAAACAAGAGTAGAAAGAAAAGAAGAGTTTTGTCGAAACATTCCTACATACCTGTTTAAGTCCTTGTTAGTCTGAATTTCTTATTTGGGCTATAAATGCAACATCGGTGAATTCAACTTTCTGTGTTTGACAGGAAACATAACATCAAGAAGGCGGTGGGTGTGATAGGACAACCTGAACAACCTTTTACGTCCATCCATAGTAATTTTTTCAGGGTCGAGCTCCACCTTCTTAGGAGACTTCAATGTTGTACTGCAACCTAAACGCCCGGAGGTAAATGAACTTTCAGAGATCACAGCTGGCAATCTCAGCTGGTACATTTGTTTTGTAGTTGTTGCACGGCTGACAATTAACAATCCATCAGCAAATACGAGACTCCTCGTTAGATGGACGAACAATTCTCTCGTCGGATTCCGAAACTCCTCTAGTCCACATTTTTAATCACAAATTGCCTCCAAAATAACTACTGGAAAACTTTATGTGCACCCGTCGTAATCTAGTATATTTCATAATTTGAGCAAATTCAATCTCATAATTACATTAGTAAAGCTCTCGTTCTTCCTGTACACACGGGAACTTCTAGCGAAGACACGAACAGGAATATCCCGACAGTTGTGGGAGAGCTTTGGATCTACAGCTTATCCGTGGTGGAAATAAAATCACAAACACGATCGAGTCGACAAATGACGGATAGGTGGGGTACATAGTCCAGGCTGTGTATTGGAAAGGCGATGTGTAGGAATACACATTTAGATTGCTCCCTCGTTACCGCTCGGCCGGAGCAATTTTTATTTTATTAAAGCTATAAAATAATCGTTGCAATATAATTATCATGCCATGGGACAATGGGACATGACAATGTACCTACCTTTAAAGTGAGATTGCCTTGCTTGGTTGTGGTCAGGTAAGATGTTGGCAGCCCTATAAATTTGATGTGAGGAAGTTGCAACATTTTGTGTCAAAATTTTTGTCAAAATTTCCATTTCATTGATAAATAAATTGAAAACATATATGTTTTTAAAGTAGGCTGCAGGGGATTGTGGCGATTTTCTATGACGCAACCTAAATTTTTCGAGTAGTACTCGTCGAGCCCTACAAATTGCTATATTTATTTTCCATTTCTTCGGTGAGATGAAAATGCATAAAAAACTGATCGGAAGTGAAGCTTTTTCTGAACATCGTGATTGACCCAGCCCAGGCAACCAAAGGGCGCTGTCTTCAACTATCTTAGTACTAACCAATGTTATATGAATTTTTCATTTTTTCGATGAGATGAGGATTTATGACGGTCGCCTCCCCATCTATCAGTTCGGCTCGGCTTACCATGTGAATGGAGTCTTTACGCAGAATGCGCTTGTAGTATACCAAACTTGTGCTGCATCCGTAGCAAAATTTGACAGCATCGTTTCCATGGTGGTTTTGTGAACATGTAAAAAAATTTATATTTGCCAGCTAACAGGTTCCCTATTTCCCGAAAAAATTATTTGTATGATATTTCTTACACAGTTAAAAGTTTATATATTCTCTTAATTACAAAAATTGATTTAAATCTTTTAGAGGAAAAATTTTATCGTTTAACTATTTGAGGTTATAAATTGGCATAGCATTTGAAAGGTGTTTAGACCACTTTCAATTTTGGGTGTACAGAATAGAAAGGGTCTTGGATCACTGTATAAACCGAAAATCTTATGCTACATAAGTGACTTATCCAGTATAAGTTCCTACGGCCTAAACGTGGCTAATGTGTGCCGTTGTCGGCCTCCACAAAAGCATAACAATTCTCAGGAAAAAATTTCAAGTAAATTTCTAAGAAAAAATTGCTGCCTTAACTACATCAGGTCCATTGCCATTACCCTTTGGTTACAGCTGCAGTAGTAGAGACTCTACAATACAATAAGTAACTAAGTTAAACTTCGTTTCGCAGTCAGTATATAGTTCTATACACAAGGGTAATACTCTTCTCCCATCTATGAGCAATGATGAATGCTAGCAGCGTATATGGCTAGCCTAAGGAAGTCAGCCAAATATTTTCCAGAAAATAATTTACAGTGTTTTAGTTTCAGGCGTACTTTTTTTCTCCGTTTAAATACAAAGAATAAATAGAAGAATTCTCGACTTTTTTATTGTTGTATCATCACTATTGTTTAGCCAGCGTATTTGCAGCTTCTCAAACCGTATTTAATTTTAATTGAGTGCATCTAACTGCTTGTTAATCCAGCGTTTTTATTTTATGTGGTTTCAAGTTTCATCACTTCATATGAAAATATTATTATTGTAGGCTTTCGTGGGGCTCTAGAAACTGTGGGTTCCCCACGTGGGGTGCTGTTAGATTAAATTAGTTTTGTGGAGGGGTGTGCAGGCTTTGGCCACGCATTCACTGCGACCTGTAAGATCTATTGTGAGTCCCCGTTCAATTTACTTCCTTTCTAGGTTTAGACTGTAAATATTCTGGGACTTAGGTTCCACACATTGTTGAGATGGAGTAATCTCCGCCTGGCCAATGCTCTTAGGTTTCATGGGCAAGAACTCTATAATAACTTTGAGCTCTGTTCTCCTAAGAAGTAGGAGGTCTTTTGTTTTCTCTCCAAAGGTGTCGCTAAACTTTTTTGCCTGATGAAAGCCTTTTAGGCGTTCCCAATAAAGGCATTTTTGTTTGTTTTTTGAGCTGTTTAGGGTAGCTGCGAAGTGCCATAAAATGGATCCGATCCATCAGCAATTTCAGTACCTTTATAACCCTCATGATGCCCACATTGGGATAACCTTGTTTATCCTTGATAGATTTTTAGGGGTTTGCAGAGAATTCCAGAATATCCTTGACTTGATAATGTAGGACCTTAAGGCCTTACGACTTCTTTAATGAAGGTATTAGCGCCTTATTCTATGGCTAATACCTCAGCCTAGAATACGGTACGGGTAGAGACCACGGCCTCTGAGATATAATACCTGAGGCCGAATAAACCCAGTCCGACTCCGCTGTTCATTTTACAACCGTCTGTATACTACACAATCGATCCCTGTTAGAAGGACGGTTTAGTGGAATGTCATTGTTCTCGGTCTCCCAAAACCACATCGAATGGTCTTAAAAAATTCACTTTGGGTGTGATTTGATCGGATAAAATCGATATTTGCTTGAAGCATATCTGTTTTAAAATACTTAAATGACCTGCCAGATCACCTGTCTTGAACTGTTTGTTGTTTTCCAAACTGATAGCACTGGAGATCGCTTCCTTTTTCACCTGCAAATGCAGGTGTGGATGGTTCAATAAGGCTTCCATGGCTGCTGTGGGACTGCTCCTCATGACAGCAGCTATTCCTAGACAGGCAAGCCGCTGGCTTTTTTAAGCAGAGCCTATATTTTATTTTGATTTGATTTTGGCCATAATGCGAGGGCAGCATATGTGACCATGGGTCTAACAACCGTGCCGTACATCCAGTACATCATTTTTGGCTTAGACATCATGTTCTGCCAATGAAGCGACGACACGTGTTGAGAGATCTTGCCGCTCTTTCTGTCAGTCTGGACAGCTGCGAATTCTAGGTAAGTTTCTTATCGAGAGTTACCTCCAGAAATTTGACTTCGTCTGAAAATGTCAAATGCTGTTCATTATGAGTAATAATTGCAATTTAGCTATTGCTATTCATACACGTATTTATTCATGAAAAAATTTAAGAGAGATTTTAGAGAGCTACATGAACATTTACTTTTTGAGACTGACATTTATAAAAGTACAGTACGCATATTCTTACAGTAAATGCATTTGGGTTTAGGTTCATAAAAAAATTATAATGCCAATATGTCAATTTGTATGATCATAAAATTTAAGGAATCAAAAAATTGTGCCGGTTGCCACACAATAAGGAATTGAAGGAATCGAAAAAGGTTTATGGAAACAAAGTGAATCTGGGGACATCATCACGCACAAACTATAGCAGTTTGTTGGCTTACAGCCGCAAATCAGAATGTATGTATGTATATGTTTCGATCAGTAGTACAGGGCGATCTCATTAGAACAGCAATGAAAAGCTGAACTGCCTGCTGTCTATACTACAGTGAACTTGGATGCCCAAACATCGCTGGTAGATCACATATAGAGATTTTTTGCAAAATCCAAGTATGAATCCGAGTTCACTGTAGTGTAGACAGCAGGCAGTTCAGGGTTTCATTGCTGTCTTGATGAGATCGTCCTGTGTACTGCTGATTGAAACATATACATACAGTATACTCTCATAATTTCTCCATGAAATTCTGATTTGCGGCTGTAAGCCAACAAGCCGACAGTACCTTGGTACTTGTTGTTATACCCTAGATGAAATCTATAGGGTATACTAAGTTTGTCATTCCGTTTGTAACACCTCGAAATAATGATGGTAGAGCAAAATGGATTGGACACCCATTCATAATATTAAAAGTTATTTTGATTTTTGCATGTCCGTCCGTCCGTCCGTCTGTGCGCACGATAACTCGAGAACGGGTATATTTAGAGAGCTGAAATTTTGTACACGGACTTTAAAAAAAAAAGTAAAATTAAGTTCGAAAATGAGACAAATCGGTCAACTCCTTCTTGGGGTTGCCATATAAAAATTTCGTTTTCCGCTATATATTTGGACACTGCCTGAGAACGCGTCGACGTAGAGAGCTGAAATTGTTTTTACTACATTAGTAAATAAAATATCAAAAATGGACTAAACCGGACAACTCCTTCTTGGTGTTGTCATATAAAAATTTAGGTTTTTTACGTATACTCTGAAAACGATCAGTCTAAGACATTTTTATTGTACTAAAAACATCTGCAGAATACGAAATCCTATAAAATTGGTTATAATCATTTTTTCTGTGCGACAAACCGTTCTAGCAATATATGTGAAAAACCACTTCGAAATCAAACTTAAATAGATCGGTGACCATACGAAATTTAATACGGGCATTCATCTAGGGTATCATAAGAATTGGTCTTAGACCAATTCTAGCTTTTTTACTTATTTAATTCTCTGTTTAATACAGTGGGTTGAAAAATTGTCTGCAGACTCTGTATGGGTCTCGAAAGAGTAAAAAAAACTAGATCCCCCTTTCTAAACAAATTATACTTATTCCGGCGTATCTTCCTTCCTAGATCCATATAGGTACTAGACGAGAGATTCGCATTCGAATTTTGGACCACTACTATTTCCTTATTCCCTTTAAATCTCTCAAAAAAATTTTTGTGATCGATAAGTTTTCTTGAGCTATCAATTAGAAATTTACCAGCGCTAAAAGAGCAGCACTCTTCTTGTAATTCAAAAACTTGTAAGTCACTGTAGTTTATGAAATTTTAATTGTAATGTATTTTGCTTTAGTTTGATCCACAATACGAGACCATCCTGTATTTGCTATATTATTTTGAGATTCAAACTCCATTTTTTTCCTAAATACGATATGAAATACAAAGCGCTGTGGTACTTTGAAATGTGTTGATTCCATGTAAATTTCTAGCCAACAACGCTTCAAAATTACCCTGGCTAGTAAGCCAGAGTCAAAAATATTAAATCCGTTTTTACAGTTCTACTAGAAAGAATATTGTGTGTCGAAGAAACATTTTTACATCAGCTCTGCTAGTATAACATATGTGTGATATGGAGAACTATTTAAGGACTAATTCTTCGAGTCTGCAGTACAGTCATTAGGTATATGACAGCACACCATATACTTAATTTCTTGTGAGCGATGGCACTCCAACTTTGGGAAATCTTAATAATATTTTTTAAAGGAATACCATGGTAATAATACAAACGTTCTACTACAAAAATATCTTATTTATTAAAATTATTTTCTATTTATAAAATAATAAAAACACTGTACACTTTATGTATAAAAACATTATTTACACAATTTTCCTACCATGAAAGTTTTCGCGATCTCAATTTGGATGGAAGTGATTTCCTATAATATTCGACGACCTTTACACATAAAATATTTCATGAGAGAGCCAAATGAGTATGAGAAAGTATATATATAACTACCACATAACAATAGTTATTTATCTTGCGCCAATGACAACTACTATCCGTATTGGGCCGAAAATGATCAGCCTCTACATTTTATGTTGTATTTTTGACAATTTAATAAATTTTCAAATCAAATTTTAATTCCATTTTTCGAAAATCATTATTGCTATGATCTATGTAGCAAAATTTGGTTTATTTAATACTTTGGCAAATGGCGCATTGTTAAAATTGTTGCTGTTTTTTTTTTTTTTTAATATAATTTCTTCTTTTAATTTTTAACTTAACCAAAAACAGTAGTCGCTACTACTTATGTAAATTCGGTTGCACAAAAATATTTGTAACAATATTTCTACGAATATTCTGAATACACATTTTTTTTTCTTAAAATCATAAGAATATTTATAAAAATTAAAATTAAAATAATAATGAAAAAACAAAAATAAAACTAAAAACTTTTAAAGGACGAAATTTCATGAATGTGTGTGATGTAAAAATAATTTATTATGATCGGATGATATGTAATGAAAAATAGAATGAAATATCTCTGAACAGACGGGAGGGGGGTATTGTTTTACTGTCTTATGGAATTCGGTAACAATATATATATATATATATATATATTTTGTAATGCAATTCAGTATCAACAAAGATCATGTAAGTATATTAAAACGTTTTACTATAACAAAATTCGTATTTATCTGGGCGCCGTTTGATAATTTTATCAGTGTTAGGAAGATATAAAGCTTTAAAGTCATTGAATATGATTTTCGTGACCTTGTGTTTGATTGTTCGAAAGCTTGATGCCAGATGCAACGTCTCGTTACTTACATGCACTTTGGTATCAAACATTTTTCTATCTACACTTTGAACTTCATACCTTTTTTTACAATTTGCATAACATTATTTTTCCTGTTATTTCTAAGCTTTGTTGGAGTTTGAACAGAAATATTTTGGTTTAAAGAAAGAGAGTAGTAAATATAATAATAAAAATAAAATTCTTCAAAAACAAAAACAAAAATAAAAACAAAAAAATATAATAATAAAAATTAGGAAACAGGGACAAAATAAAAACTAAATCAATTACTTAGTTATTGCCACAATTCCGGCCAAAAATAATTTGATTTGCTTTCTTCTTCGTAAGTATTAAAAGGAGACGAAAATATAATTTGTGGTATATAAAAATAAATTTAGAATTTTATAAAATTTTATGTTCACTTATTGTATAGATAAAGAAAAGAAAAGGAACTGATATGCTCATGTATGTTTTGCATAAAACTCTAAGTTTCTATTAGAATTTTTCTCATGACCATCCCTGGCCTATTACAAAACGGATAAATAAGATTCACACTAAATGCATTCCTCTAATTAAATGCTCATTTCCTCTTCTCTTTTGGATTGAAAGTTTATATGTCCATTCGTTTAAGTTGTTTATGTCTACAATGAGCCTCATCTGACTCATGAAAATAGCGTCAGATAACTATACAATGGGTTTAGTAAAAGATATATTAAAGGAGATAACCTTTTTTTATGGTTCCGTACCCAAAGGGTGAAAAAGGGAATCCTATTACTATGGCTCCGATATCTGTCTGTCCGTCCATCTGTCTGTCTGTCACTGGGCTGTATGCCGTAAAGCGTAATAGATAGACAGTTGAAATTTTCACAGAATGTGTATTTCTATTGTCACTATAACAACCAATAATAAAAACAAAATAAAATTAAAAATTAAAGGGCCCCCATACAAGCAACGTGCTTTTTCGTCGTTTTTTTCCTCGTTTTATTCTCATTCATTATTATTATCATAAGTAGACATTTTTTTTCCAAATGACAGCATTATTTTTTCACATGACACCTACTCACATTTGAACAACAAAAAATACTCAGGGTTTTATTTTAACGATGGTACGGAACCCCTCGTGCGCGAGTCCGACACGCACTTGGCCGGTTTTTTTTTAAATCAATTAGGAAGTCAAAGTCCTTGAAAATACTGGGATATCGGTAAATGCTATACGATTTTTTCAAAGGTTCGGGGATTTGTTTCAAAACTCTGGACACATATTTCCGGGAAATTAGATAAAAAAGAAAAACAAAATCGAAATTGCATCATTTTTTATCAGGCTGCCAAAGTATTAGAAAATAATCTTTGCTGTTTTTCCTCTACTTCGTTTGGATAGGCAGTACGGCAAAGGAAATGAGCACAGTGAAACTCACCAACAGTAATAATCTTCTTCCTAATTGCTGTGAATCAAGTTTCGCATGTGCATTTTAAAGAATAATAACCTATGGCTGCAGAAATGATCAGATCTTTTCAGGTGCGGATTTTCCAGTTGAACTATGACAAAGTTGTATGAGATGTTACCACTTGCCTTACAAATTTATAGAGAGCCTGTCATTCTCTTGATTACGCACTTTTCAGTGGAGTATTCAAAAATTAAATCACCACTTCGTGCTAAGTAATTCGATTATCACATTATACGATAATATAAATACACATGTACTGATTAAAGGTCTGAAAAAGTTATTTGAGACCAAATAATTTGATGTATGTGCATTGCATTTGTAGATGCCTTCAATGATATTTTATTTGATGCGCAACTAAAAAGCTGATGTACGCAAAGTTTTGAAATCATTCTGACTGAAATGAAAGAAGATCTTTAAAGCCAATCAATGCATGTTTGGAAGATCAGCTCTACATAAGCATTATAGTAACTAAAAGCTCATTCAGGCTTCAATGTACGAGAAAACATAGAGTGCTTAATGTTCATCAGTCATGATCAGATTATCTTCATAAAGTTAATCGATTTAGCTTGAAAATTTGGTTGGTCTTAAGAGTATCAAATAAAATACGTACGATGACGATAATAAAAGTTTTCGATATATACAAATCAGCCTAAACTTCGAGAGAAAATTTCATACCATTGATACTTGAGAAACACTACGAATGGTGAACTATAAGAAAGCGTGCTTCCCTTTATCGTATATGGCTCTAATTGTTCCATTTCAAGGGTCTTAAAAAGTTAGCCATCATTGGTAGGTACTACCATTTATGTCCTCTCAGGCAAGGCAGTCCACTCTGAATGAATTTATGATTTATAACGTTGAATCAAGGCCTGTTTGGAGCTGTTTTCAATCCCTTAAACATCCAACGAGAAGTATTAAAATGATCCACTTATGTGTTCCGGGACATGAAGGCTACATGAATAATAAGATATCGCTGGTCGTATAGCTAAATAAGGGGCACAGAGATCTTTCATTGGACCATAACCATTAAGTAGATTATCAAAAAGCCAGCTGAAAACGGCTCTCATAAATAAAAATACCAAATAGACTAAGATTGGAACATAACTCATGCGACATTCGAAGAGACTTACCAATATCTCCCGCTCTAGGATACTCTTGAATCGGTCTTGCTCCAAAGAAAAGAGATTTAACTTAAATGTTAGATCTAAGCCTCAAGCATAGTTAAACAAGTGATGTTCGAATCTCATAACAGATAAAAGCTGGTGTAGGACTAATGCTAGTGAAATCAAAAGAATGTAGAAGAATGCAATTGTCTCAACAGCCAGCACTCTGAATTTGTATTATGCAAAATTGAAAATAGCAAAGCTACCGCAGTAAAAATAGTTACCGAGTTCGCGCAAAATTACAAAAAAAAATAGTTTTTCTTCTCGCCTGCTCTCATCTAGAGCTACAATGAAATCAAAGTAATACTAATACCACGATTCAAATAGTACGTACAGCCATAGAGTTGTCTGTACATATGTATGTGTGATCATCCGTAAAAAGCGTAGCCTGGACATAAGATGTCAATATCAGACAAATCAAAATACAGATTAAGGAGCTTAGGCCAAATTAGTACCCATTACAGGATTATTAAAGTAGTGGTGTTATGTTGGTCCCATGATGCGATTAGACAATATATACAGGAAGAGCCACAACAATTGAAAGGGTAATAGCAAGATCTGGACTAACCAATCAAGGAATGAGCTGAAGGTCTTTTGTTCAAGCATTGGGTCTACTGACTACTTATATCTCCGTTCATAAAAAATCACCAATTAGATTAGTTTAGTGTTTATAGAAAGTTGATTTTTAGAATGGAGAGCGTAGTTATAGAGAAAAATCGAATTGACTGAAATCCAAAACTAACTTTGTACTCATGAGATAAAATCCAAACTGATATCAAATATCGGTAGAACATGTCATTAAATACGAATATAGTATAAACAGTTTCTAGATAGTCCTAATAATCCCCGTCAAGAACTTACAATCAACTTAGAAGTGAGGTAATGCTTTCTATACTGAAATACCGAATATTAGAGGATCTCTTTACGAAGAAGAAAGATTTCGAAAAAAAGCATTAAAAAATAGAAGATACTGAATCTGGTCTAAAGTTTAAATAAAAAAATAAAAAATTTAGAAACTAAAAGAACTTTTAAAAAACGATGTAAACCATGATATTGTTCTTATGATCATCCTTCTATACCGCTGCACCCATTGGCTGTAGACCACGCGGCCTAATCATCATAGTAGCTTTTTTAAGAGTATAATCCCATCCACGCCAACGGAACCATACAATTCCTTGTCGAGCTGTAAGATCCTGTGGGTCATGTAAATATAGGCCATTTAGACCACGACCGCATGACTTCCACCACCAACCACCCTAAAATAAAAGACAATCATGAATTACACACATGTCACAATTTGCAATCGTATAATATTTAAAACGTTGCTTACCTTTAGCATACTCGCACAGTTCAATGAGCTTCTGTCATTGTCTCTGTTATATGTTGAGAATGGACTGTTATTGGATCCATACCAGGGATCATTTAACGAATCTCCAGCGTTTCCTTCGTAACCATCAATTTCAAGTTTATAGTAATCTGCTTCCGAGTGGATCTTAAAGTGCGAATATTGTGCGTATCTATATAGAAAAAAATTGAATATTATTTGTTGCCAACGGTTTTACTTTTGAATGCGGATTTAAACCTTTTGTTTCCTTCAAAATCTTCCAACTCAACGCGTAGAACATAGTCTTCGTTATTTGTTAGCATGTAAATGTTTTCATTTCCTAACCAAAAGTCTTTTGCTGGATCACCGAATCCATTTTTATAATCGGACCAATCTCTGTTAAAGTTTTCTCTGGGCTCTCCAAAATCATCCCGACGTTGAATAACCTAAAGATAAAAAATAAAAAAAATTACGAAAAATACACAAATGTCTAATAATACCCTAAGCAGATGGGCAAAACTAATGATCATTCATTCGTAATTAATTTTTTCAAATATCGAAATACCGAAGATTTTGTGAACTAAAATGAAATGTTTATAAATTTTTATATCAAAATTTTTGAAAATTAAAATTATGGACGTACGATCATTGAATTTGTTCGTCTGGCTAGAGTAGGAAAGTGTTCTTCAATATGCCATTGTATTTCATTTTGCATAAATGAGCGAATTAAGCAATTTGATTAAAGCGCAGTTTCAAAATTCTTCAACTTTTCACTTTTAGGTTCGAACCCATAGCTGTGGCTAAAATTATTGTCACTTATTAAAAATAATAATTCGTAAATCGAAATTTAAAAGCAAGACACAGCACGGTTTCTGTTATTGGGACTCATTGTCCTCTAACCTAAATTCCGCACCTCTTTTTCATTTTTTTTCCAAAGTATTTGCTGGTGCTACTATACTATAGAAAAACAGACACCGCAATATCATTGACGTATAACCAATTCAAGTAAGTTTAGAAATTTTTTATACCTAATTAAAGAAACATACAAACACAAAGAACTTTCGTCTACGGTAAATTTTAAGGTAATGCCCAATTGTGGGTCATCTCAAGGCAAAGAAAAACAATTTTTATACCGGCAAAAATTGAATTGGATTTGCAGGTAATAATTGAATGCAACAGAAATAAAGATGGTGGAATATGCTTCCACGCGGAGGTGAGATATCGCCATTGACTTTAACCATAGATGGCACAAGAACTAGATGTCGCATGCCATACTAAAGCAGAGTATACACATTGTGAAATGAGTAGTGCATTCTGAAATGGACCATAATATGTTTGAGATTGTGACGAATGCAAATGATTTTATAATAGTAGTTTTGTATACATTTGATCGACTTCCCCAACACTTCAGATACGAAAAAATATGTATCACTCGTCATATACATCATTTCAAATGTTGTGGTCCATTCCGGAATGGACCACCCAGCCATATAAAATTTGTATACTTTTTTGGTACTGCATGCGACATCTATAGATGTCGCATGCCATACTAAAGCAGAGTATACACATTGTGAAATGAGTAGTGCATTCTGAAATGGACCATAATATGTTTGAGATTGTGACGAATGCAAATGATTTTATAATAGTAGTTTTGTATACATTTGATCGACTTCCCCAACACTTCAGATACGAAAAAATATGTATCACTCGTCATATACATCATTTCAAATGTTGTGGTCCATTCCGGAATGGACCACCCAGCCATATAAAATTTGTATACTTTTTTGGTACTGCATGCGACATCTAGCTCTTGTGTCATCTATGCTTTAACACAGAGAGAAAAGTTCTAGCACGGTGCTTAAAATTGTGCAATTTCGTAGGCTCCCTGGACCCATCCTGTTCAGTTGGTGGCTCTACTAAATCTAGCAGTGTATGATTGTAAGCTGATCTTAAAAGAGGGGAGCCATCTATTCTATGTTTTTTGAAGGATGGTTAAAAACGCAGAAAGTGCTCAGTCATCTCAAAACAAATGTGTGTGTGTGTGTGTGTGTGTGTGGTTCTTTAATAAATGTTTTTTTATTCCATTCTAACGCAATGCTGGTAACCCGAAAGTTGGGAAGGTATGTATATACCTACCAATAAGAGCATTGCCTTGCTACTTAAAAGAAGAAGAAGAGTAAATTAATTATAAAAATGCCAAATGTGTTGTGAAGTGCAGTGCAAAGTTCGCGATTTTAAAAGTGAAATATCTCCGAAAGTATAAGTTTCCGCGAAAAATAATTGTGATATTTGTAATTTGGGAGCGAATTGTAAGTTATTCACAAAGTTTGAAGAAAATTGGTAAGCCCTTATGAATCCCGTAATTAACTTCGGAGTTAGTGGAATTACTCTATAGTCAAATGATAAGTTTCCGTTCCACCAGCTTCGCTGCCTCTGGACATACAAATGTTCAATCCGCCTTGAAAGAAAGTATTCGTTCCCAATGGCATGGTTTCAATGATTATACAATAGCAGACCACAATCACAGGTTTAGTATGAAGACATGGGTTTACTAAAAGCATACAAGGAAAAGAAAATTTCATGCGAAAAATGAGAAGTTTACCGGCATAGCATCCTATAACTAGAACTTAATGGTAAATGTTAAGAATAGGGGCCACTAAGCCTCCAGGATCAATCGGATAACGTGACCAGAGTTGATCTATTGTGACTTCCCCTAATGTGGTTAGGCACCATCGACTTTTAACGAGCTCGACTATTGGTCTTGGGGTTAGATTGCAAACCTTATTTGGAAAAATAAGTGTTCCTCAAGTGATTTGTAGCTTTAGACCTGCAAGCGCTGGACATTCACATATAACATGCATCGAGGTTTCTAACTAGGACTAAACGAAATCATATAATTCTCTCAATGATCTGGTTTAGACCGAGCCATTTAGGATTATTTTTACGTAAATCGATCAACGTAGAACTAATACATATGAAGTGCTTTAAACATGCCGCACTACGAAAAACTGGTCTCCTTTTAATTATAATAAGAATTGTTTACAAACTTGAATGCGTGGGTGTTCATTAATAGAGAGAATTTGTATTTTATTTTTGAATGAAAATGAGTGAAATTAAGAAGAAGAAAAGTTCAAACTGGTCAAAGGGAGAGACAAATTCCCTTATAGACTTTTGTATTGAAGAAAATAGTTCATCCTTAAAGCCTAGTTGACATTATGCTGATTAACCAGCGCTGATGAATTAGTATCTGGTGTACCAGCGCGGTGATATTGTTTACGTTATACGTTTCCAAAAGCATAAGTTAGTACTGTCAAAAATGGCTGATAGTGAGGTTGTGCTCTATTTTGATCTCTTTATTTTTATTTCAACATTTTTTATACAGGGTGTTTCCCCGTAGGAGGTCAATAGAGCAGAAGGTGATAGTACTCCCTTAGACTAACAAAATGTTGTATGGGAGGGGGGGGGGGGGGGGAACAATATCTATCTAGCTAGTTTTTCACAAAACACCCTGTATTTAAAGAGTACTGGGCACAGTTAAGATTTCCTTATATGAAGAACTTAATGGGCTTTCCAACGAATGGTCAACCAGCCACATACTCCGCTCCTCTCATGAGTTGCGGGGCCTAAACAAAATATTTCGGGTTTTTTGTTTTTTTTTACTTTGACTTCTATAATTTTTTTTTTTTTTTGCAAAACGGTAGTTAAAAATTTTTTTATATAAAAACTATAAACTGTGGACTCTATGTGCTATCTGGAGCTGTTCAAGAGTTATTAATTCAACATCTATTCATGTCATACAAGCTAGAATCATTTTTAGTTGGTTAAAAGAAATTTTTCGAAACTTGGTTACTTTAAGAAAAATTTTTTTCTTCCCCGTAATCTAAGAAATAATGTAGCAAGTGTTATACCAACTTTTAAAGTTACTTGCCAAACTGGCGTAGTACATTTTTTTTCTTCAGTACAGTCAGTTAAAGTTGGGCGAAGTATTAATTTTATATTCTTGGATCGGCAAAATGTGACATTTTCTTCCAAGTTGGAGCAGTTGACTTAGAATTTAAAGCAACAGGTTAAATAAGCACTATTCGGGATTAGACAAGAAAAATAAAATTGAAAAAAGTAAAGATTTGTAGTAAGAGGAGCTAAAAAACCATCACAGGGTGTTCATTATCTAAAAAAAAAGGAATGCCTGTAATTTAAAAAATACATGACTTAGATTTTTTTTTATATTTTTCTGGTAACTATTATGATTTGGCCTATCACCCGAATCCGGCTTGACGTCGACTTCCGGGACACCCTGTATACATACATTTCAAAACTTGAGTTTACAATTGGGGTCTCGAAGTATATACGCCGAACCATTATCCCCGATATATTGTATATAAGTACGGGTGTTTTCTTAGAGATCAAGCGCAATGGACATTATTATGTTTCGAACACAACATTCAACCATAAGTTCTGATAATCTTAAATTATTATTTGTAATATTGCTATAATATGTAGAAATATGTTGTCATAAAATAGCAAAACGAAGAGCATCTGTGATTATTTTATTTAAAAAAAAAAAAAAAAAAAAAAAAATTACTTACCGTCCATCCTCCATCCGCTATCTCCTGTTCACAGAATACCTTCAGGAACCAATAGGTTGTGCCTCGTATTTGCAAATAGAAAACGCCAGATTGACGCATACCTGCGTTAAGAAGGTCAACACAGGAGAATCCCTAAAAAAAGTAAATCATGAATTTTGTAACATATTTGTGAGAAGATAATAGAAAAAAAATATGGAAACAATGAATAATTATGTTATATTATTTAATATCCTTAATCTCTACAGTTCATATTTAATATATATATTTACATAAAAAAAAAAAAATGTTAAAGCACTCTTGTAAACATACATATTAGATTAAATGAAGTTGCTTCGGAAATCATGTCAATTGGAAACATTAATGATGAAGGAATAGCGTAAATCTATCAATATAGAATATAAATGAAAGTGAAGAGCAGTCTTTGGAGATAATAGCAGTTTTCCCATATTTTGTGGTTATTGCCCTCAATTCAAAGAGGAAAGAAGGAATAATAATAGAAAAAATACAAATTTTATCTTACCATCAAATCGACTAATATTGTGTATAATAATAATAAAATTTGAAAGTAACTAGGAAAAAAAATTATATTTGGTCTAAGACAAATTTTTGCAATACTACAGATGATACACTCCAACCATTTTGAAAAACATGTTTTTTCGCGTTTCTTTATTGAATAGTTCGACAGTAAAAATTTTTATAATCAACTTCAAAGTTTCGCAAGAATATCCTGATTTAGTCGCCAGGATAATATAGGTGGGAATCAGAGTACTGCACCCATGCATTGTTACCTGTACTGCAGCTGCAGATACAAGTACTTAAATTATGAACAAGTACAGTTAATATGGCGTTGCTTACCTGTGGCTGCAAGTGCAGGTACAGCAATATACCCGAACTTGTAGTATCAGCTCAGATTCACAGGTACCTGCGCACGGCCACAATAATCTGTTTCAAACAAACATGTAATGAAAGACAATGTTGTGCATTTCAAGAAATGGATATGTTTCTTGGGGTAGCAAGTCTGCGGGGATTGGCTTATTACAAATAAGTAGAAATACAGTTTCGGCCTTCTCACCTTTAATGGAAGAGTATTAATCTGTATTAATCAGTATACAGTATAACAAATAAATTCATACAAAAACGTTTTTGCGAATTGTCCTTGTGGATAAACGCTGACACCAGCACGACAATAAGGAGTATCCAAAGTTAGGTACCCTCTTTTTCCTTTATTTTTTAATATTTAGATATTCTGTACGTGGCTGGTTGGCGACTGTGATTTTCTTTAATATTTTTATGGTGTTTCAAATCTTTAAGAAATGAGTTTAGTTGGAAGGTCTGTTTCCATCAGTCCGTAGGAGAAATATTTCTATTTCGCAAACGGAATGTATTTTTTTTTTGAATAGTTCTTTATCTCTTCGTCCAAGAATTCAGATGTGTGTTATAGCCTAGTATAAATCTAGTATAAATCCCGATATACATGTAGATTAACCATCCTACTAGTAAGCGTTGAAACTATATTTTTTTTTTTTTCATATGAATTGAAATTTAGTAGCGAGTTTTCGTTGTTTAACCTCCCTAGGAAAAAAACTACGTGGCGCCCTATACGAACCTTAATTTTCTTGGAACCTGCATACTTCCCTGAGCAGCCTTAGTTACGTTCACCGGGAATGTAGCGAGCTATGCGGGTAAGATTTAATGTGCGTTGACGGAAAAGGCGGTGCTAATTCCAATTGTTTTAGTCTATGGTCCTGTATTAAATTTCATGGCTAATGGAAAGTAATGATTTATTGGTCATTAAAATTACT
Source organism: Dioctria rufipes (assembly GCA_963924295.1). Classification (NCBI taxonomy): domain Eukaryota; kingdom Metazoa; phylum Arthropoda; class Insecta; order Diptera; family Asilidae; genus Dioctria; species Dioctria rufipes. Next base: position 278,144,265 of record OZ002740.1, on the reverse strand, counting down.
AGTTACTTTTGGACTGAGACTTTACTTGCAAATATTTATAAGCGTGTTAAGAGTATTTTCAATTTAAATATTTTGTGCTCGATTTTTCTCTTTTTTTTTTGTGTTTATATAAAGCAGTGCGAGATCACATAAAAATGGATAACGCGAGTGAAAATGTACAGGAATCCAAACAGACAAGTCGGGTTTTAGAAAATTGGCGAAATAGGTTAAATGAGAATAATATAGATTGCACACAGATATGTAAAGGGTCTTCCAATAAGAGGTGTTATTTTGATATTCAAAGAAAAATGCCATTTTTTGAGATAAATGATCGGATCTTTATTTCATTATAAAGAGGAAGGTATGCCGTTAATAATGGAAAATAACATCAGCCAAATGACCACCACGACCACGCCTACAGGACCATATCCTTTTCATGAAATTTTCCATAACCAAATCGCAAAGTGGCTGCCCTATGTCCTCGATAGCCTCACGAATTCCATCTTTGAGGTCTTGAATCGACGCTGGGCTGTTGGCGTCGACCTTCTCTTTCACGTGGCCCAAAGGAAGAAGTCGCAAGGTGTTAAGTCACAAAATCTCGGTGGCCAATTGTGATCACCTCTTCGAGAGATAACACGGTCTGAAACTTTTCCCGTAAAAAGATCAATGGTTTCGTTGCTTGTATGGCACGTAGCGCCGTATTGTTGAAAATAAACGTTATCCAGATCAATACCATCCAATTCCGGCCATAAAAATCATTAATCATCTGTCGATAGAGCAATCCATTCACCGTAACTGTTGCTCCAGCCTTATTTTCGAAAAAGTAAGGTCCAATGACCCCGCTGGACCATAAACCGCACCAAATAGTCACACGTTGAGGATAGAGAGGCTATTCAACAATAACTCATGGCTTTTCCGAGCCCCAGATGCGACAATTTTGCTTGTTGACGAAGCCATCGAGGTGGAAATGGGCCTCATCACTCAAGATGAGTTTTCGATGGAATTCCGGATAATTTTCATGCATTTCAAGGACCCAATCAGCAAAGACTCGACGTTGTTGATGATCGGCCGGCTTGAGTTCTTGTGTTAACTGAACTTTATAAGCCTTAAGACCAAAATCTTTATCCAAAATACGGTGTAATGACGTTTGTGGAATGCCTAATTCCAAAGAACGACGAGGAATGGACAAACCTGGGTTTTCTTCAACACTTTCGGCTACAGCAGCAATATTCTCGGCTGTTCTTGAGCGACGTGCACGGGTTTTATTCTTCACATCACTAACTTGTCCCGACAGCTCGAATTTTTCTACCAATTTCTGTATTGCGGTCCGACAAGGTGCTTCACGACGACCCAAAATGTTCGAGTTTTACGAACCGTCTCTGCCACATTTTCACCATTTTTATAGTGAATTTTAATAATTTCAATACGTTGTTGAATCGTGTATCGTTCCATTTTTATTAGTGGCGTAGTTTCTACTTGTCAAATGTCAAAAAATAATAGCTCCAACAGTAACATCTACCGAAATAGCGGGCGAATTAAAATAACACCTCTTATTGGAAAACCCTTTACCTCTCCCATAAAACAATAAAAAAAGAGTGAAGGTTCTTTTCGTTCTTCCTGAAGGGCGGCGCCCCATTTTCTTTTACTGGAAATGATTATTAAGAGGGCACTTATAGAAAATGACTTTTGTGCTGCAAGAAGGACAAAAAAAAAACGTTGGTCCTTTTTTCGACCTTTTCTGGAGATAACTCCGCTAAATGTCCTTATTCCGAATGTGGAGTCCTTTTTGTCTGAGGGATCACGATATATCTGTTATCGGGAGACAATGGTAGCATTGGAGTAAATCGCTCAACAATTCACTATAAAGTAGTTAAAATCCGCACACAAATTAAAAAATTCCTACTCTTTCTCCACCTTTTGTTTAGTACCAAGTCACAAGTACAGTTACCTGTTTATCTGTATTACCTGCTCTACCAGTTATCTGTCCATGCAGATATACCTGTTCATCTATACTTGCAGTTACAGGTTAAGTTATTATACTTGAACTGTGCAGATACAGGTATTGCAGTTCAATCAAAGGCACCATACCTGCAGGTCAAGTACTACTTGTAAAACAAGTATCTGTGCAGTACTCTAGTGGGAATCAACCAGCCCAATGATAAACGCATACTGATAGCCAGAATTAGGAGGACCTTTGTTTTTAAATTATAAATAAATATAAACAAGATTAATATGATTTTTTACTGGTAAACATTATATTTGTTTAAGAAGGCAGTTTTTTTGTATTATCCGGCACAACAGCAAAAGCGAGCATTTTTTTATTTGTTATTCCATCACGCCAGCCATTTGATTTTGAGTGACAAGTTTCAAGTCTTGGTTTTGACTGATCAACAAATCTCAAGTAGCGAACTTGAGTGACTCGAAAAAAAAACATAACATTTCGCTGTTTGAGACTTGTTGATGAATCTAAACCAAGATTTGAAAAACTTTCCACCCAAAATTAAATGGCTTGCATGATGGAATAACAAATGAAAGTTTTTCGCTTTTATTGTTGTGTCGGAGAATCCAAGAAAAAAGTTCCTTCTTGAACAAGTATAATATAAATTATTATATAATTCATATATAAAGAAATGCTATGCTTTGTATCCTTTGCTCTAGCCTATATTGGGAGCCAATGATTCAGTCTAAAAATTACCCACTTTGGGAGTTGATTGCAGAGGTATTTTAGGAGTATCTTAGTAGGTAAATAAAAATTATCAAGTAACACAATTGGATCATAAACTATCAACCATCCAAAAAAAAAGCAAAGAAACCAATACCGTGATATTTCTATTAGTAAAAATTTCTGCACTTGTCATAAGCCAGTCAATTGAAACCACAACTTTGACAAACGTCCACCCAGTCCTACTCGAATAAAAACTACGATAGTTTAGTTAACTTCAATACAACGTGAACCGCACAACATTAAAAATAAAATTAAACAAAAATTTACGAAGATTATTCTACGTGCATTAAATATCAAAATTCAAAAAAAAATTTATTACAAAGAAACAATGACAGTCCAGCTAAACCTGTGTAAGCGAAGAAAATCATAAGTCCTCACCCTCAGGTCTCTAAACCACCAGAAATGAAAACCCAAGAAGAGCTGGAAAGGAATGTCGACATCTACTGGCAATTATAGAGGTATATACGTCACGATATAGCCGCGAAGTATTTACTTGAGAATCAAGTAGCCTTGATGAAATCGAGGAGCCTGGAGAAAAATAAAATGTGAACGATAACAAAAGATATACAAAAAGTCAGTAAAAGGTTGAGGACTAATAAATGAGTTTGATTTTGAGACTAAGTTGTCTTTTAGCTCAGAAGTGGGATTACTCACTAAGTTTTGTTTTCTTTAAAGATTAAATTAATTAAGCATTGGTTTGTGCGCGAAAATTCGCATCGTGCGCGTATATAAAATTAAGGCTTATTTTACTTGTGAATCCTAGACAATTGAGTGAGAATACTATGGGTCGGTCGAAACGAAAACGAACCAGGAGTTCAAGCTCTGAAGGAAGTGTAAGATATCGTGAACATCGATATCGAAGTGAACGCCGGGAAAACTCTGTTGATGGAGGAGGCGGTAATGAGAGTGAATTAAGATCTAGCGGAGAGTCTGACAGACGTATTGTTCGACTAGAGAAAATGGTCGAAATGCTCTTAAAACAAAATTCAAGTGGAAATTCGAAGTAGATCGGAAATCAAGTTCGATATGCAATTAGAAGTGATTGCATTTCCGAATTCGAGCCAGGAAATCCCAATTTGATAGCAACTAGGTGGATCGATAAAATAGAGCAGTTGGCAGCCATAAATGAGTGGGACTCAAAAACGATGATTTACCACATGCAGAATCGATTAACAGGACTAGCGAAAATGTGATATAGCAATCTGAACACTTATGATCATTCATGGGATGAGTGGAAGGATTTAATAAAACAGGCATTTCCTGATCATCGAGATTTTGCTTCTACGTTGAGGAAACTAGTCAATCGGAAGAAGGAAAAAAAAAAGAATCAATGACGGAGTACTACTACGCCAAGATGGAGTTACTCAATATTTGAAAGAAAGGAAAGGATGCAGTATCGTGTCTTATCGATGGACTTCAAAATCCAAATTTACAGACTGGAGCAAGGGCAGGACGATACTTTACACCAGAAGTTTTGTGTACGGAATTTCTTTCAACGATTATCGATGACGTCAAACCACTTCCGTACAATTTCAGTAGGCACGATGATAAAGATAAGAGAGACAGGAAACGTTCCTATCACACAGATCACAACATCACCACATCAAGGAACAGCAAATTTAGATATTAGATATTTAGATATGTAGATATTTGTACAAAGTGTACAAAGCCTAAAGTTGAGTGCTCCAGATGCAATAGATTGGGCCATGATGTGAATTCTTGCCACCACAAAATTAATAAAAATGCATTGACTTGCAAAGTGCATGACGAAAAACAAAATCGGTGTTATTTTGTCGACTGTTTGATAAACGGAAAAAGTTTCCGTGGTTATATATACACGGGATGCTGTGCAGTGATGCTTCGCCAAACAGATGCAAAGGTGTTAAGACTTCAAATACAGCCATGTGCATTAAAGATTGCGGGATATGCAGGAGGTTTCACAAGAGCCAAAGGTGAGGTTGAAATAGATTTGTACGTCGATCTCGCAAAGGCAACTGTAAAAGTACTTATTGTGCCGAATAATGTTCAAACAATCCCAATAATAATCGGACAATCTTTCATAAATCATGAAAATGTGACAATGGTGATTAAAAACAACCAAGTGAGATTGTTTAACAAGGTGTTAGCCATCTTATCCGAGATTAAAAGCCTGCTTCCAGCAAAAGTTGCATTATGGGGTAAGGAAACTACCGTCAGTCCACCCCAACATGTCGGATATGTTGCAGTGTACAATAATACTGAAAATTTAGATGTATACGTAGAATTTCGAGAGAATCGGAAGCCAGGACAGGAGCACTGGATTAATCGTGGCATCACAAGGACTTCAGATGGAGCAATCTTGGTAGCTAACATGTCGAATGAACCCTTGACGTTTATAGCAAAACAGATAGTCACTAGAGGTATCCCCTGCGAAAAAGATGTTGAAGGGAAATTGGTAAGTAATTTATTAATTATGTACTAGTAGTAAATTTGAACCATTCTCTTTGGCTGATATAACGAACCAAATTGATAACGGTATTGATGTGGAACATAAAGAAAAATTATTAAAGTTGCTAAATTGTTATCGAGACTGTTTTGCGCAGAACTTAAGTGAATTAGGTAAAACTGAAAGGTGCGAAATGAAAATTGATCTGAATATAGAAAAGACGATAGTCTATCGTACCTAACGTATGTCATTCACCGAACGACAAGTTGTACGCAACATAACAAGTGATTTATTAGAAAATAATATTATAAGCGAGTCTGTTTCTCAGTTCAGTAGCCCTATATTACTTGTTAAAAAGAAAAATGGGGAATATAGGATGTGTGTGGATTACAGGAGATTGAACTCGAATACAATTAAAGATAAATACCCTATGCCACGGATATACGACTTAATAGATACAGTCAAAGGATGCTCTTATTTTACTAGTCTAGATCTATCATATGGATATCGTCAAAATCCATTAAGTGAAGATTCAATTGATAAAACAGCATTTATTACTCCAGACGGTCATTACGAATACTTACGTATGCCGTTTGGTTTGGTTAATGCACTTGCAGTGTTTCAAAGGATGATAAACAGCATCCTTGGGCCCTTACGTTTCACCGAAGTACTCGCTTACATGGATGATCTGTTATTACCATCAATAACTATTGAGGACGAATTAAACAAACTTCAGAAAGTCTTAGACTTACTTCGTGAAGCAAAGCTGACACTCAAACTGGAAAAGTGTTCATTCTTTAAGAAAAATATTGAATATCTCGGATATGAAATTAGTTTCGAAGGTATTCAGCCAAACTCGAAGAAAATAATGGCAGTACATAATTTCCCTAAACCCGGTGATATTCATCAAATTCGACAATTCTTAGGCTTGGCAAGTTATTTTCGCAGATTCGTTCCGAATTTTGCCTTCGTTGCCGCCCCCTAACAAATTTGTTAAAAAAAGAAGCCAAGTTTAAATGGGCAGAGATACAACAAAATGCGTTTTGTGACCTAAAAAGGAGGCTCACCGAACGACCAATACTGGCATTATATGATAACGAGGCAGATACAGAACTGCACACTGATGCATCCAAATATGGATTAGGGGGAATTTTAAAAGCAGCCAGGCGGATGTAGAAGCCTGTATCTTATTATATTTGAACCACCAGTAAAGAGGAGCGGAGATTTCACTCTTATGAACTAGAGACATTGGCAGTAGTCGAATCCCTTAAGCATTTTCGAATATATCTTATAGGTATTGGCTTCAAAATTATAACTGATTGCAGTGCAGTTAGAGCAGCTTTTAGCAAATGAGACTTGGTACCGCGAATAGGCCGTTGGTGGCTTACAACATTAGAATTCGATTTCGTAGTTGAATATCGTCCTGGTAATAAAATGTGTCATGTTGATGCATTGAGCCGGAGTCCATTACAAACTTTAGACGAGGACAACGTGTTCACTATTGATATCACAACTGATGACTGGGTGTTGGCCGCCCACCTGAAGGATGATAGATGCAGGCAGTTGATAAAAATTTTAGCGAAAAACCTGCAACAAAGGAAGAGCGAATGATACACAAGGAGTTCGTGTTAAAAAATAACAGACTATACAAACTAACAAGTGAAGGAAAACGATGGGTGGTTCCAAAGAGTTCAAGAAGTGATGTAGTGATGTGTCATCATGATAATGTGGGTCATTTTTCGGTTGAGAAAACATTGGAATACATACGAAGAAAGTACTAGTTCGCATCCATGAGAAAGTATGTTAAGAAATACATACTCTGCTGTCTACCGTGTTTATACAATAAAGTTCCTGCAGGCAAACAACATGGGCAGTTACATGTTATTGAGAAATTAGCCATACCATTTGATACCCTACACGTAGACCATTTAGGACCGTTTGTGAAAAGTTCACACAGAAATACACATCTGCTTACGATTATAGATGGTTTTATGAAATTTATATTTCTAAAGTCAGTTCCGAGCACGAAAGTCGAGCCGGTGATTAAATTATTTGATGATATTATCGGGACATTCGGCGTTCCGCGTCGAATTGTCTGTGACAGAGGTAGTTGCTTCACTAGTGGAAAGTTCACTGAATATTGTATAAGACTGGGTATAAAGAAGATACTCAATGTCACAGCTAACGGCCAGGCTGAGAGATATAATCGAACGATTTTATCTTCAATCTCATCATCTTACGAAGATGAAAAAAGTGGGACGAAACGATTCCGAGTATACAGTGGGGGTTGAATGTCACAATAAATAAAACCACGGGAAAGTCCCCTTATGTACTTCTTTTAGGTTATACTCCACGTAGTCCTAACGATTCGTTTATAGCTAACGAAGTTTGCGAAGATGAAGTTAGAAATTTGTGTAAAAGCAGGGAAGAAGCTTCCTTGTCGATAAAGAAAAGTCAGGCTTCACAGAAGAAGTATTTCGATGGTAAACGTACCAATGCTCCAACATACGATGTTGGCCAACATGTCGCAGTCAAAAGATCAAAGGGATCAAATGATAGGGAGAGTAAGAAATTGTTACCGAAGTACGGTGGACCATACGTGGTCAAAAGGATCCTCGACCATGACCGTTATGTAATCGAGGACTTGCCAGGAGCGACACGTTCGCGTAGAAAATACACAGGGATATGTCCTAGTGATAAAATAAAATTATATCATACTCTTTCTGATACGGACGACTATGTGACAGACTAACAAGAGACTAAAAAAAAAACCTATAATATGCGTTAATAGAACTTTACTTTTATTATTTTATTTAGGTGCCACGTGGACGTGACAACCGGAGCGTGGCCGAGCTGTAAGCGAAGAAAATCATAAGTCCTCACCCTCAGGTGTCTAAACCACCAGAAACGAAAACCCAAGAAGAGCTGGGAAGGAATGTCGATATCTACTGGCAATTATAGAGGTATATACGTCACGAGCCTGGAGAAAAATAAAATGTGAAGGATAACAAAAGATATACAAAAAGTTAGTAAAAGGTTGAGGACTAATAAATGAGTTTGATTTTGAGACTAAGTTGTCTTTTACCTGCTTCTCCGTTCTTCACATTACAAAGAATTCTCAGTAAATAAAAAATGTTCGACACTAATGTTTTGCTAGTATACGTGAAAACTCTGCAAACAGAGAATTTTGTATTGCAACCCCAAGAAGGATGACTTTTTTTTAGCCAATTCTCCAACTATTAGATCTAATTATTACAAAATATGTATATAAAAATCTCTGTTCTCTAATAGCGCCTTCTTAACAAGTGCCCTTCCAAACAATTAAAATCAAAATTGTTGTATGGAAATAAAGTGAAGTAAAAGCACAACTTTAGCTATTTATGAACTTTACTCATAATATTACTGTATTATATTTACCGTAAATTTTTCCTATCAAAAATTATGTGCTACAAAAGGAATGATAAACTTAGTATATCTTATGATTTCATCTAGAGCTTAGGTTAGATTAGACCACTATGACCCTGCGGACACCGCAACCAGAGTTGATCTATTGTGTCCTCCCGTAGAAGGTTAGCCTAAATCTAGTTTTCTTACGAGCTCGATTATTGCCTTTGGGGTTAGATTACAAACCTTATTAAATACTTCTCCAGTAATTTGCAACATTAAAGCTGCTGACTCACTTATGATACGTTCTGAGGTTTTATCTTCCTCTTTGCCAATGCGACATAAGTAGTTGGGCTTGCCTACCTGCTCCAAAAATAGTGGAAGGGGCTTTGATTACAATGATAAACAGCCTGAGCGATTTTCTGCTAAAACCAATTAGATTGCGCGTGTGAAGAGGCGCACTAGATAACAGGAAATTCAGTTGTCTGTGTTCTCATTGCTGTAGCGCCCCCCCCCCCCCCCCCTAAAATGGCTTTCTGTTAGGCCAAATGTTGGGTATAGACCAATATACGCATCGCCGGCTCCGGTTTTAGCCATATTGTTACCTTTTTTATTTCGTCCACTCTTTTTTATCCAAACAGGAACCCAAAGCTAGATTACTTTGTTGTCCCTAGACAGTACCTGAAAGACTAGTGGTATCCCTAGACTAGTTTCGATTCAAAGTCTTGAGAGACAGAACCAGGAGCGCAGCTAAGCTATCTGAGCAAATGTAGATGTTGGAGTTTTTGTAGACCTTGGCTTAAGATTTTCGGAGCTCCAATCCCTCTGTAGAATAGATTTTCGTTTGAAAAAAATTAAAGTAAGGCACCAAGCGGAATGGCAATTTCCACTTCTTGGCAACTAAAGCCCTCTATCTAATAGGGTTTAAAAATAGCATTACTTGGCAATACTTGGCTACTTACTAATACAGCGTCCCCTTAGATTCCTGATGTTTTGTGCTGAATGCGAATCAAAAAAGAAGAAGAAATATTTTAATAAGTGTACTAATTATGACACACTGTTAGTTCGAAAAGCGATAGAGGCGGACTAGATTGCAGCACACAACTGTATGATATTAATTTTTCTTTCTCATACGAAATCATCCCAGTTTTACAACTGTTTTTTTTTAGCTTTTTAGGTGCTTAACATGCCACATCCTATATTGATCACCGGTAACTAACTTTTGTGTATTATCGGGATAAAATTCGTCGGATCTAATCCTATCAGATCATTTTAATAAATGATGGTTAGTGCTGCGACTATAAGGTAATGACCACGAGTCGAAGACATAAATCAACAATAAAATTTGATTAATTTCTTAGGTAAATGATGATGTCCTTAAGAAAGTAACCAGTTTAATATCCTTAATTTCCTTCTCTAGAGTCTTGAAAGCTTCGTCCGGCGTACCTCAAGGAAGTCGCCTGGGCCCGTTGCTCTTTATTCTATCTATTGGCGACATTGTATCTGTTATGAAGCACTGCAAAGTCTTGATTTATGCTGACGATATTAAACTTTTCGCTCAGATTAAATCTTTTAACGATTGTGAACTTGTACAGGGTGACCTCCACAAATTTTACGACTGGTGCAAAAGCAATAATTTGGTACTCAATATCGACAAATGTGAGGTTATGACTTTCCACAGGAATCTGAAACCAATCATTTATGATTATAAATTCTCGACTTTCTCGATTCGCCGTGTTAGTTCTGTTTGTTACTTGGGTGTCAAATGTGACCAAACATTGAATTTCGTCTCTCATATAAACTTCATGGTATCAAAGAGTAGTTCTATGCTGGGCTTTATAAAACGTTAGTCTCGAGAATTCTCGAATCCCACCATTACATTGCATTTGTACACTTGCTTTGTGAGACCCCTTCTTGAATACGCTAGCCAGGTCTTGGCTCCATTTTACGGTATACACATCGACCGTATCGAGTCTGTTCAGCGGAACTTCTTACGATTTGCTCTCAGGCACCTACCCTGGAATAATTCATTAATTCTTCCACCCTATGAGGATCGCTTGAAGCTTTTAAATATGCACTCGCTTGAGAAACGTCGTATGGTTGCCGATATAACGTTTGTGCATCAACTCTTAAACGAGAATATTGATTCTCCATTTTTACTTTCGGTGATAGTAGGCACAATTTAAGAGAGCTTCCTTTGTTGCATGTTAACTCCTCAAGGTCTAACTTTAGCAAGTATGAACCTGTTAATCGCATGTGTATTACTGTTAATAATACAGCTGAGCATTTTGTTCTAGACGTTTCTAAGCATGTTTTAAAAAAACGTCTATATAATATTTAATCTGTTTTGTTTAATGTTTTTTACATGTAATTTCATCTGGTGTTTGGCTTATGTTTATTTTAACATACTAATACTAACACCGACTAAATGATGAAACGCATGTATTGTTGACCGTTTATTTATTTGTCCATTCAGCGAGCTTGTGTTATGCTGGTTCTGATAGTCATTATTTAAAATATCGTACTCGAGAGACTTACCAGAACTAGAATGCAGAAGTAGAAGAATAAATTTGCATAGGTAAGGAAATCTTTATGCTTCGTGGCAGAAACTTAGCTGAACAATAAATGTACCTACATATAGTGATGCAATAATTCGCAAAAAAGTACAGCATCCTAAGGAAGCCACCAGTTTCAAAGAGAATTATTATAGCCATCCTGTGTTCAAGATTGACGAATGTGGTATAAATTAAAGGATGCCATTCTCTTGAAGAAGCAGAGCAAAGCTCTAAGGATGAATTCTATACGTTGACAGGCTCAAAAACAAAGGGGTTCAAGTACATTCTTCACACTTTTGAGATATGAATAACATTTCAAAGTTTCGTATATCCTAAATTCTGTTTAAGGCCGCTTACACATCGAAAAACGGAAACGAACGAATAAACAGTTCCACACCAAAAATTCGTTTATGTGTACATATCGAAAACGAACGAATAAAAGTTGGGTTGGGTTTGTATCAAATGCAAATAAACGGAAATGAGGTTATATCAGACCGAAAAGAATATTCGTTCGAGTGTGGAACGAAAATATACGTGAGAGTTCGGAATGAAAATTTGTTTCTCGTACGAATAAACATGAGAATGTGTTTTAATTGAAATAAAGCTTTAAATATGAATATTTTTTTATTGAAACTATAATTAAAATAAATATCCAATATTTTATTACATGTATTGCGGCAAATTTCTGTTAGTTTAGGACAAAATTTGTGTTTTTCGGTTTAGTGTTTTCGTTTTTCGGTATGTAAACGGCCTAAAGTCCTATTTTTTTGTAATTATAATAAAAATATGTTCGGTGGTTTTTGGTTTAGTAAAAAGGTAATACATAATTTAATCCCTTGCAATTATTTATACCCCCTTCCCTGTAAGAAGTGCCACTGAATAAGAACGCCTACTTGTAAGGCAAGTGTCACACTAGTCCACTGATATGCTAATGTGGTGATGGTGAAGTTCTAAAATAATCAGCAGCTCATATATTGTGAGGATATCACTTTAGTAGGTAAGGCCACATTCAATTAAAGTAATCTGATTTTTATGTCAAAGTCGCAAGCACTTAAAATGGAATTCAGAGAGAAGGAAGAGTTTTTGCGGCTATTATTATCAACATCTGAAGGAAACTAGCTATCATTCATGATCAAAAATAAAATTGAGCGATCATTCATGACAAACGATTAAGTTCAAATATCATTCATGATAGAATACAGGAAGCCCAACGTCTTCTAGAAAGTGAATTATATTCCGTGCATGGAGGAAATAAGCTATACGAATGTAAATTGCAAACAAATTTGAACTTCAAAAATTGATTGAAAGAAGAGTTTCGTATTAGCAGAAACCCTAATCTCTTCAGTATGGAGTAAAATGTATTAAAAAATTCCACAAGAAAACGTACCATCCAATTTATCACGTAATTTCTCTCCAAGCTTTTTAAAATTATCTCTTTTGCAGCAGTTTGCACACGTTGATTCCCACAGGCACATTCGATTTGCAACACTTTCCACTGATTTTGAAACAAAATTTCGTTCATTAGTTTTTAATATTTTAAACTAACCCGACTTAATATTTTGAAAATAAAATATTGACTGATGTCAGTAAAAATCAACAACATGCAAATCACTTGCAGATTATCAGCAGATCAGTATCACATCAGTACTGCACTACCTTTTACAATGTAGCATTCCTCATTAAAATATTGGTGCTGCTGATAATCAGCACATCAGCTCCTCAGTACATCAGCATATCACTCGTTTGGTGTGGCACTTGTCTTAGTCTTTAAAATAACGGCTCCTATAGAACAGCATGGGATAGGAATTTAGTGATATTTTTTGCAACTAATATTTTGAATATATCTAGTTTGCATTTATTCACTTATCTCGCATTTTAACAAAATGTTACTTATACACCTTTGACTTTGAGCCCTTATATGCTTACAAAAGATAAAGTTGGCTTGATTAGTGATACGAATACTTAAATTAATTTCACATTGGCTTAGACAACATTATAACAAAACAAGATGATAAAAATGGTGATTTGTTTCTGGAATTTCAAAGCTCTTATTTTATTTTGAAGTTATGTTGAAGTAAGTGTTGCATATCATGGAAATAAAAGACGACAATTTAGTGAAAAAGAAAAAGCGTGGCGAACGGCAGGCTAAATGACACCTCTAAAGATCACCTGAGAACAATAAATTAATCTTTTCTATCACTGATCCGTTTTAGACTTTCCCGAAAAAGAATTTTGGTGACAACCACATCTATTAAATTTTTGGGAGGAAAGAGTAGAAAAATTATGAAAATAAATTTTGAATAGAATAGACAGCATGTGTTTTTACCGATATCGTGAAAAATCGTGCATATGACAAACAAATTTTCATCAAATTCAATTTCATTGAAAATCTTTTCTACATATTTTTATACTAACGTTATTTTTTTATATTATAAAGCCAAGCTCAGGGGATACCCTATGATGTAAAGCACAGCATGGCAGGAAAGAGATAGAGAAAGCATTAGGGGACATGAGGAAAGTGATGGATGTGCCGATGGTTGTCTTTCTTGAACCTTCGCAGTTTGTATACCCGAGGAATATCAGAAGATGGTAGATTGCTCCACATTCACACAGTTCGGGATAAGAAAGCATAAGGAATTTTACTATACGGCCGAAAGTATTTTGAAGCGCGAGAGGATGTACGCGGCTTGCAGCGCGAGTATTGCGTGCAGCAATTAATTTACAAGGGATCAGACTAGATATTTTATCGGAACATTGACCACGCATGTAGCGAAAAAGGAGAGAAAGGTATCCAACATTGCGGCGGTTCTCGAGTGAGTTTATATGACAAGTTATTGTCATATCACCAATGAGCTTGAATACTCTCTTCTGGACAATATCCAATGAAGTTACGGCCGTACGACCACGCCCAGGCCATACATGGGAATTGTATTCCATTCTAGGTCTGATTAGGACTTACAGAGGTGCGTTAGATTCGATGGGAAATCCAAGACATTTTGATGTGTATTTGGCAACAGAGAATATGTGATCTGTCCAGCTGAGCTTGCTGAAAATATTAATGCCAAGAATGTAAAGGGCTTTCCAATAAGAGGTCTTATTTTGATATTCAAAGAAAAATGCCATTTTTTGAGATAAATGCTCGAATCTTTATTTCATTATAAAGAGGAAGGTATGCCGTTAATAATGAAAAGTAACATCAGCCAAATGACCACCACGACCACGCCTACAGGACCATATCCTCTTCATGAAATTTTCCATAACCAAATCGCAAAGTGGCTGCCCTATGTCCTCGATAGCCTCACGAATTCCATCTCTGAGGTCTTGAATCGACGCTGGGCTCTTGGCGTAGACCTTCTCTTTCACGTGGCCCCAAAGGAAGAAGTCGCAAGGTGTTAAGTCACAAGATCTCGGTGACCAATTTTGATCACTTCTTCGAGAGATAACACGGTCCGGAAAATTTTCCCGTAAAAGATCAATGGTTTCGTTGCTTGTATGGCACGTAGCGCCATCTTGTTGAAAGTAAACGTTGTCCAGATCAATGCCATCCAATTCCGGCCATAAAAAATCATTAATCATTTGTAGATAGCGCAATCCATTCACCGTAACTGTTGCTCCAGCCTCATTTTCGAAAAAGTAAGGTCCAATGACCCCGCGGGACCATAAACCGCACCAAACAGTCACACGTTGAGGATTGAGAGGCTTTTCAACAATAACTCTTGGATTTTCCGAGCCCCAGATGCGACAATTTTGCTTGTTGACGAAGCCATCGAGGTGGAAATGGGCCTCATCACTCAAGATGAGTTTTCGATGGAATTCCGGATCATTTTCATGCATTTCAAGGACCCAATCAGCAAAGACTCGACATTGTTGATGATCGGCTGGCTTGAGTTCTTGTGTTAACTGAACTTTATAAGCCTTAAGACCCAAATCTTTATGCAAAATACGGTGTAATGACGTTTGTGGAATGCCTAATTCCAAAGAACGACGAGGAATGGACAACACCTGGGTTTTCTTCAACACTTTCGGCTACAGCAGCAATATTCTCGGCTGTTCTTGAGCGACGTGCACGGGTTTTATTCTTCACAACACTAACTTGTCCCGAGTGTTTTCTACCAATTTCTGTATTGCGGTCCGACAAAGTGCTTCACGACGACCCGAAAATTTACGAGTTTTACGAACCGTCTCTGACACATTTTCACCATTTTTATAGTGAATTTTAATAATTTCAATGCGTTGTTGAATCGTGTATCGTTCCATTTTCAATAATGGCGTAGTTTCTACTCGTCAAATGTCAAAAAATGACAGCTCCAAAAGTGACATCTACCGAAATAGCGGGCTAATTAAAATAACACCTCTTATTGGAAAACGCTTTATAAAGACGGTGTATGGTAATTCGGTGCTCCATCAAATGAAATGGGAGTGAAAAAATTATGATCTTGTTTTAAAGAGATGAGACAGCTTTGGAGCTTAGGTGTATTGTATTCGACGCGAGTGTATTGTCAAGATTTAATTTTAAATAATATATAAGAATAAAATAAATTAATTTGTACAGGTAATCATTAAAAATATTTGCCAATTGTACACAATTATTACTATACCAAGAGCAAGGAATCTTCATGTTGAGTTTTTTTTGAAAACTTCAATTATTCAAAACAAATTAGTACATAAATAGACCAAATACAACCTTTTCAATTACACCAAAATATGAGGTAATACATAAAATATATTGGTCTATCTGGCTATCTTTATGAAAATTTCTATTCATGCGAAAATTAAAATTTGTGTTAAAATTTACCCTAAATGTGCAGTCATATGTACATTTCTTAACTGGTAACACTACCAACAAATATTACACAGACCAGTTCCACATTTATTTTCATGAAAAAGCAACTGAGCAAGTCCAAACATAAAAGATAATCCTCCTGAAATTGCCGCATAATTTATTTGCAAATTCACCAATAATTTCCGCAGTCGTGTGATCATAAAATTTCTGAATGAGTTATAAAGAAGTAAATGAAGTAAGTAATCGTGTGGAACGTAAATTATTTCTTAATCATTTCATTGATCCACAAGCCGATTTTCATTTTAGTAATTGGCTACGGTCTTCAGTAAATCTTAATTAAAATCCACTTAGTTTTTTGCAACATATTGTAGGTAACGAAAATATTCAAGTCCACCAAACATTTTAATTGAAATCAATTAGCAGAAAATTAAGAGCTAATTACGTAATAATTATAAGTATACAACTAAAAATCATTTCGATGAAGTTTAACGAGATGGTGGTTCTGCTAAATGGACCGTGCTATATGAACTGATTAAATATGACAGTGGCCTTGTTCCAAATTAAATTCTTGTATATCACTGGCTTAATTTACTGTGTACTGATTACTGTACAAAGATACTAAACCCCTTCGTCGTTGGAAAGTGGCATTTTTGCGAAATTTTTGCGCGTTTTTTGAATATCAGTTAATGAAATGTAGTGAATATTATTGATGATTATTTTAATCCTTAAATCTAATAACCTGTGTTTTTATTCAAAAGAATATTGCATTTTAAAATCAATTCAATTCAATTATTTATACGTGGTACAAGATACAATATGATTAACAATCTCTAAGCAGTATCAAATATCAAAATGGGTATACATATAATACATAACATATTAAATTAGATTATCTTAAAATAACTAGATGTACTAGTGAAAATATATTATTAAAAATTGTAAAAACGAAAAAAAAAAACCGAAAAAAGCACTGAACATGTCTAGGGTCTACCAGGAGCAAAAAAGAACAAAAAATAAAGAAAGATTAAGATATTTTCATTTATTCGTGAAAATATTAAATATGTATATAGGAAGAAAGGAAATTTCTTTATCATTATTATCATTTCTTCATTAAAAAGAAGCAGTAAAACTTTTACTGGAATATTTTATTGCTCTCTTATGTGAGGTGTCGAAATATTTCCCGCTGGGGAATATATGAATTACCATTGCATATAAGTGAACTATCAATGAATGAATGTAGATCTCACACCTAAATGGACAGCAGCTAAATTCTGTAATTGAGAAGAAGTAACCCGAAAATACCGAGCATTGAACCGAGGAAGGCACGAACAAGTGACAGCAGAATTACGACTTCGTGGCAGTAGAAGTTTTCGAACCCTGGCGGAATGCCACAAAATAAGCAGGATGGCCCATTTGTAATACTCTATAAAGAAAAAATTGATTCCTACGTTTTAAATACGTCTCCAAGGAATATCCCAGTAGCGAGAGACTGTAATGACTGCAATTGGATATATGTATGATCATATCTACACAGCTCGTAAATAAACCTAATACAATCACTGAATGCCATTCTAAGTTTTCGGAAGACACAGAACCCAAAAATGGGATAATAAGAAATCCAATAGCGAAATGAGGGAGCAATAGAAATTTTACCATGACTCTGGTAAAATTTGGTAACAGAATACGGACAAAAGCCAAGGACTACATAAATTTTAGACAGTGTCGCAGCAGTTCATATGACAATTAAGCTACACTCCAAGATTTCGAGCCGTATTTGTTTATTGGTGTAATTTTCTGGCAGTGATGACAAATCAATTTGTCGTGTATAGAATGCAATGCACTGGGATTTATTAGGATTAACACTAAGAATATTGTCAATCGACCAATAGTAAATTCTTTCGAGGTCAGATTTAATACGGTTTAAGTAATCTTAGATGTGATGCATGGGACGACTCAAATAAAGTTGTACATCGTCCAAATATAGATGAAAAATAAATTGAATAATAAAGGGCCAAGAATAGAGCTCTGAGGTAGAACACATGAAAGGAACAAGATCTGAGGAAACAGAATTATTTAATGTGACACTTTGGGATCTACCAAACAAAAAATTTTTAATTAAAAGTAAACCAAATTGCGATGATAGTTTCAACAAGTGTCTCACCTGACCAATGCTATCAAATGCTTTTGAAAAATCTAACAGAACGGAGATGAGCATCACATCTTTGTCAGGAGAAGAGCGTATGTATGTTGTTATTTTGAATAGATTAATTTCAAATCAGGCATTCTAGAATTTGCTAGTACATTATTTTTTCCATATTTTTAAAGATGAAGCATAATAGACTAATTCGTCTAAAATCGGGTAGAGATGCAGGTAAGGAGCATTCAGGAATAGTTTTACTATTTGGCAATTTTGTAAGAAAGTAAAAACTATTAAATTTAAATTTTTCGCATAACACAAAAATAGTAATAACTTTTGAAGGTAAGCAGATATTGAGATATATCTTTCTATGTATTAAAGTACTTTTAATTAGTCACATTTTAGGAGAAGAGAAAATGTGTAAAAATTTTACTGGATAAAGGATAACACATCAAATTTGTATGATTTTATTTTTGAAAAATAACTAGATCTCTATTGATGAAAATAATTCCATTGCATAAAAACAGAGATAATCTATTTTCGGTGTATTGCCATATTAAACCCAAAAATCTAGCAATATTGGCGCTAAGCGAAACCAAGGTCGTTTCTTATGCTAATGTTAGTTAGTATCACGTCCCTGGTTACAGTTTGAGAAGAAAGTTATTAGAATCTTACTGTACATTATCTTGCGAAGCATTTTTACTTTTAAAAAGAATTACGATTTTTTTCTCCTTTAGTCACTATTTAAAAATTAAAAGAAGACGAAAAGTTACAATTAATATAATTAAAAATCATACGAGAGGTTAAACATGACTAGATATATCATTAAATAAATAATTTAATTATAAAAGACAACTGGACTAATCTTAAAACCTAATCTTAAAACCTACTAAGGTATTATCCGCCGACCATATGTTTTTAATATGTCAATATAAACCTTATTGTGTGTCTATTTTAAAATTAATTGAATATAATTTTAGTCCGTGAGGTAGCATTGCATTTTAGGAAGCGTTTTACGCCGATCGATTATTGTCTTTTTCGATAGATCTGATACCCTAGTTGAATGCCCGTATGTAATTTCATATGGTTACCTCTTAGCAAACAATTTGGCGAAGTTTTGCCAAAAGTAAGGAATGAACAATAGTTGTGAAACAAGAACAGCATTATTGCAATAAAGTGTATATATGATTTCCTCTCTTTCAACTATTTACTATTTCTCGCTTTTAGCAAGCCTCGTGCAAATTTGCATGACTTCTTCTATCAAATTCGCTCTTATTAAATTTTTCAACAACGCTTTTTACAATTCATTACAATTGCTGACGCATTGTGTTTTCCAAGGCAGCGAACATGTAATTGTAATAAAATTATAATAACACATTGTGGAAATATTTAAAAAAAATTTACATTTGGTTTATAAATTACAAAATGTCAATCCAGACATATTAAAAATAACTTGAAATTGGTAAATTAAAAGTAATTTACTCAACCCTAGCAGTGGGCAAGTATATAAAATATATATACTTGCTTTTGGTAAGGAATAGGTGAATTACTTGTAAATTACCTTTTTTAGCTTACTTTCTTATGTCCATTTAGTCCGCCACCTAAATTATAAACGAGCATTTGCCAATATCGATTTCGAGGGTTATGCTTGCCCATGGCAAGTTACTTTCGAATTATTTTCAATTCAATTTGTTTGCTGGGCTATCTGTGAAAGTTTGATTTTTGAAGTGGTTTTTCGCTTATATTTCTAGAATGGTTCATCGGACAGCAAAAATGATTATAACAAATACCATAGAACATAATATTCTGAAGAACTTTTCAGTACAATGAAAACGTCTAGGACTGATCGTTTTCAAAGTATACGTAAAAAACCAAAATTTTTATATGGCAACATTAAAAACTTGTTGACCGATTTAGTCTATTTTCCAAAGTTTATTTACTATTGCCATAAAAACACCATGTACCAAATTTCAGCTCTTTACGTGGGCAAGTTCTCAGGCTATTACTATTACATTATTTCAACCGTATTTTTTGCAAGTTCATGTGAGCAACTGACAGTCAGACTATGATCCCCCCTCTATGATGCAGCTGACGATTTTTTTTCAACTCAACTATTTTTAAAAAAAAGTTTAAGCTGGCGTACTAATACTTAAAAATTTTTTTACGACTTTCGCAGCCTTCCGCACTCACACCCATCGACTTGAGCAGCTGACGGTCAGTTCACTAATTAGTTATACGAGATCAATAATTATCAAAATTAGCCGGATAACTATGACATTTTAATTTGCGACGCTACATTCCGGACTATTTATTGAGATGTATGTAGAATGCTTCAATGTTTTTTCTTCTTCTCTAATTATCTTCCGTATGTAGAATCTTCAGATCCTCATAATCGAGAAGATTACAAAACGCACATCTGAGGCCCTATTTCGTATTTGGCTGGCGCAGAAATATATGGGAAGCAGTGTTACTGTTAAATATTTTATTACAAAATTTCTAAGAAAGCATCATGGAGCTGTAGGAAATTCCAATTCAAAACTTTATGTTTAAATTTGATGATCAAAGTATGGATGATTTTCTTTCTAGAAGGGTTCATCAGACAGTAAAAATGGTTAGTTATAGTCAATCTCATAGGTTTTTACATTTTGAGTGATTTGTCACTATATTAAAATTGTTTTTATAGTTTACTTAAGAGGTCTGTAAATCTGTAAATTGTTGCTTATCAACCATATGAAGGAACTGGACCATTTTTGCAATTTTAAACTTAGATCTACAATTATTACAAAATATGTACAAAATTTCAATTCTCTATCTCAACTCTTTCTCAAACAGTGTCCAAAGATACTTACGTACAATGAAAATTAAAATTTCAAATTCTACTACCATACACGAACTAGACCTGGTGTTTTTTAAAAAATTACTGTGTACGAAATTTCAACTTGATAGGTAAACGAGTTCTCAAGTTGTCATGTAAACGGTATTTCTCACAAAAGCCGAAAACCTAAAAGGTGTAAACAAAGCTCTTTTTTTTCTGTGATGATGGGAAATTACATGCGGGCACAAAATATTGCATTTATAACATCCATACAGGAAAAAGAGGTTTTTGTTTTTACTTTTCTTGAAAAAAAAAAAATTGTTTATACTTAATACATTTTGGCGGGAGATTTTCAAAATTTTTTATAATTTTTGTTGCAACTACCGACACAAGAAGTGAAGAAGCTGGATGAGCATTTTTTGGAAAGTTTGACGGGTTAGCAATTTTTGCGCAAAATTATCTTTACAGATTGAATAATAAAAGTATTAGTGTTAAGGGAAAAAGTACAATTATACTAACCCGCCTCCTTAATCTCAAAACACCACATTTTGCAAACTTACCATCCTTGAAATTTGTTGCGCATTTCGACCTGTACTATCATCTCGAAAATTTTACATTAATTCCAAAACACCTTGTATACGGTTGTTTCCGTCTAGGCGGTCCATAGAGCAAGAGGTGATAGTACTCACCTAGCCAACCAAAAATTGTATGGCATGGGGGGGGGCACGGCACGTCCACCGTTTGGGAGTTACAGCGTGATTAAGAATAAAAGCTAATTTTTCATAAAAAACCCTGTATTTGTAAAAGTACATAGCGTACGGTCACAGTGAATGACTCATTGTATACAGGACTTTCCAACGACTGCTCAACCAGCGCGTAGCCTTCTCCTCTCAGGAGATATTGGGGTCCGAAATAAAAATTTCGGATTTTCATACCTTTTTTTATACTTTGACCTCATTTATTTTTTTTTTTTTGAAAAAGGTCTTTAAAATAACTTTTCTTTATAAAAACTGTAAGCAATAAACTCGTCCTTTAATTTTACCTTACACTCTATGTCCTTACTGTAGTCGTTAAAGAGTTATTAGCTCTTAACCTATTCTCAAAGGTATTCTCAAACCTATTTTTAAAGATAATTTGTTCCTTAACCTTAGTGTGTGAAAATCACCATTTAAAAAAAAAATCGTCTAATTTCGGTATGACCGGAATAGGTTATGAGCTAATAACTCTTTAACGACTACAGTAAGGACATAGAGTGTAATAGGCCAAATATTTATAAAAAAGAGTGATGTTAACGACTTTTTGCAAAACAAAAAGTAAAAAAAAGGTAAGAAAATCCGAAATTTTTATTTTAGACCACCACAACTTCTGAGTGGAGCAGGGTGCTGGGCTGGTTGAGCAGTCGTTGCATATATTTAGCTCTTAACTGTGATCGTATGACCTGTATTTTTCCAGACACAGGGTGTTTTGTCAAAAACTAGGATAAGGAAAAAGTCCTTAATCACCATTTAACTCCCAAACGGTTGACGCGGGGGTTCGTCTATGTGAGTACTATCATACCCCTTGCTCTATGGACTACCGAGACGGAAGCACTGTGTCTACCGGGGGATTTCTAATATGTGGTTATAAATGAAACAGGTGATAAGTTGAAGATTGAAGTTTTACAAACAAAAAAGTGTATAAGAAGAGGTACAATCTTAACGGTTTTCAAGGTACAGGGTGATTCATAACTCAAGGGTTTTCAGGTCTTACAGTGATTTTGTTTACATATCCGCTGATCCCTAACTTATAGGCTTGAAGAAAATTTCTTGTAATATGTAAAATAATATACACTGTAAAAAAAAAAGTAAGACAATTCCCTAAATAAAACGTGTCTTAAGTTTTATCCTAAAAAAAAATATCATTATCTCTAATATAAAGGGAAAATCCGTTTAATTTCCCCAAATCAATGGAGCATTCAATGGTATTTAGTACCAGAAAAGCTATATAGTACGTAGAATTCCCGAAATGTTAAGCTTTCTCGGATAAAAGGAAGCGCAAATTCAATAAAGTAGGTATTATTCTACATTTAATAGATAAAAACCTATTCTACTTTTTCCAAGGTGCAGCTTTCGATAATCTTATCAAAAAATACCTAAACTTAGTGATATAAATTGGTGCCACTCACTTTAGGGATATGTTTTTTTATTGTGTGCTTTCCTCACTGCATATCCAGGTCCACTACCTTTCAAATTTACGGCGCACTGAACTTAAGTAGGTATGTAAAATTGCAATATCGCGTCATTTTATTTATTATCATGTGAATTTTAATGCACTAGTTCGGTATAGTTCAGTAAGGTCAGTTTAGCGGAGTACATCTCATAAAAAAGCCAAATTTAACGATAAAATTTCATCCCTTAATGTTTATCTGATTAAACTTAATAGTCAACAAAAACATCCCAGTAAAATTGCACAAAACTCCTATACGTATGTATAGCTCACCTTTCTTAGAATAATTTATTACAAAAAAAAAAACCAACAATATTCACAGAAAATCTAATCACAATCAATTACAATGATGTAAACGAAACCCTTTAGTAGCATACTAAATAATACCCCGTGAATAAATAAACCAGGCGATGGTGGATAAATTTGTACAGCATAATATCGTCACAACTCCTCGCAACTAACTACTTTTTCCTTTTGAAATATATGTAGATGCACAATAAACCTTCCACTTGTTAGTTCAGCCCCTCTACTATCCCCTTAATAATGGCAGAGAGATAGATATTCTTTATTTCTTATTTTTACATAATATCCTAATTTGTTATCCTTGCATGCTTCGCCAAATGTATATTGGAACAAAGATATCATTAAATTCTCCCCCATCAAATTTTCCAAGCCAAGCATTTCTTTATCTGTATGGATGTTTTCTATCGTTAAGAAGTGTTTTTCGTTTCAGAGTTTCAGCTTTCGAATCCCTTCACTGATTAATATAACTTACAAGATGTAGGACTCAACAAGTTGAAATAAACAAATTTCAAACAGTAAAAAAATTAATTGGCTTAAGCTTCCACTTCTCTTATTCTAACTACTGACTGGGAAAATCTTCTAACAATCGATTTCTCATAATCTCATAGATGTTTGGCTCTTTAATGCTTCTCATCAGTAGTAAATTGCGCGAAATAAGAGGTGGCCTAATCCATTATACAGATCGATTTATTAATTATATAAATTGACTTATTAAGTAAAAGCGTTTATAAAATTTGCTTCTGTGTACCATTTCTGTCGAATGTTATTTCGATTTTGAAAATCAATTCGGACAATTTACGCAAAATTCCAAGAAGTGGTTATCTTGATAAATATACCCCGACTGTCAGTAGACGCTCCAAGCATTTGGATTACTTTCAATAATTAAACATCGTAAAATGTCCGCAAGTCTTTCTGCGCGCTAGAGTACTTTACATAATTGCTTAAAGCAACGAGGATCCACGTAGATCATCATCACTTCATTACAAAACCCGGTTTCAATTTCCTGCTACCATCTATGTAAGTTATTCGCTCAAGTTTATGAGAAATTTTCTTGATCAATGGTAAGCTGCGGGAAAAAGCAAGTCTGCGTTGTGATGGGCATTCAATGGTTCAAATGGCTGTAAAATGTTAATGACCTTGGTCGAGGGTCTAATGATAATAGCGGAAGAATACAGACAGATGATCATGAGCCAATTCAGATCGTTTATGGAGATTATGTAAACTCATCACTTATCTCATTAAATTAAAGCCTGTTTGTATACTATAAATTGATAGGCGTCTCCCGATTCGGGGTAGCACTAATGATAGTAAAGATTTATTACATTACAATAATTATTAATTTTAAGTTGTTCATTATTCTTCTTTTTTAATTGGTGTACGTTGACAAGAACATCTATGGCCAGATCACTTATCCAATAGCAAAATTTCCATTTGAGATAATGATAGATCTGCGTCATGTCGCAACAATTATTGGTAAATGAAAAAAGGATAATTTTTGAAATATCATTAATCTTCTGGGAAAGAAAAATCAATTCGTTGCTCATGTCAGCAGTTACTTTATTATTTAATGAACAGATTACGTTTCCAGCAATCTGGTTTACTCTTTCTCTGTACTTTGCGCGTTTTCAGAGAGTAACAGAAAAAACTAGCAGAACTAGGACTAACGTTGTTGATATTGTTGGCAATGGAACTGAAGCAATAGAAACTGTGTGCTCTAAAAATTTTGTTGTTGTTGCATACGCTGGTAGAAATCTGTTCTAGTCATAGGTTCGGTTTGGTTAGGTTGGGTAAGAGGGGTTTCGCTATAAGTACCTAGCATGCTTCACTTAGACTATCAGTGTCTCCATTCTGCCCATTTGTCCTCATGTGATAACCTAAATAGCCCTAGGTCCATGTCCATCCTACCCAGTAGCCTACCTCTTTGTTCATCAGAGCGGGACACTCACAGAATACGTGCTGGATAGATTCGATTTCTTCCGAGTCATTACAGCTCCTACAGAAATCGTTCGCCGCTATACCCAACCTTCTAGCATGGTCTCCTATGGTCCAATGACCCGTAATGACCCCTACTAGATTACTGGTATATGTTCTGCTGCCATTAAGCAGTTCTTTGTCAGAGTCATAAGATTTCTGATCTCACATGCTCCTCTTCCACCTTTATAGGAATTCTAATGCTTCACGACTGAGCTAATTCCCTTGAAATTTCATACATAGGTTGTTAGTATCAGGTCAAGAGAAGGAAGGTAGAGTGGAAAATGTGCCTCAAGAAACTAACGTTTCATAAGTATTGTTTAACATTTATGGAGAAATAATTCATATTAGCTTAATATGGAAGAAGTTACTCTTAATCCCCCCAGGAAGTCTATAGATGCAGTTTTACGAAAATCAGTTGCGTTGTTATTCAGACGTACATACGAACAAAGTTTCTTGAATTTAGCGGGGGTATTTCTTTCTCCAATAATAAAAAATGCCGATTCAGACTAAAATATGATAATTTACATTCTTAATTGATTATTTGAGATTTTTTTATTATTTTTATAGTGAAATTTGTTAGTGGCTCAAATAGAAGGAAAATTTGCAAGGCATTATAACAAAGTGTAAAAAGGTGAAGTTAGTGGTAAATTAAAAAGTGGAATACAATCCTAATAATCTTACTTCAATTTATATTTGATATGGGAATGGAATAACTTCAAAAAATCATATCAAATGTCACTGGCAAAACTTCCAATGAAAGTTCATATCACTTAACCACACTTTTCATAATGACACTGAAAAATGGAATTACATACACAGATCGTCGCCTGAAAACAGTTCTGCCCCATATGAATAATGTACTTTTGAGATAAATGCAGTTAAAGTTGAGACCTTTATTATAAAAAAAACTGTTCGATGCAGTTTTGTTTTTATTTGAATAAAAATTCAGTTATTTTCCCTCTATTTATTTCTTGAATTATTTTGGTTTCAATAGATGAAAATTTCATTAAGTTGAACCTATGTTGTTAATGGGGCAAAATTAGATTTCCAAACAATACATATTGTATGATAAGGGCAAAACAATTTACTAATAAAGTCAAAAGAAATATTTTATTACTTTAACATCTTTATTTAGCCTTGAATATTTACTAGTTTTTCTAAATAAAAATACAATTCTTCATTCGCAAGAAATATGACTTTATGATTTTTTTTTTACCGGTTAAAGTAGGCCTTGGTATTCTCCGGTATAAACGAAACGCAAAAGAAAAATATTCTTTTATTTATTCTCTCACACAATCATTTGATTTAGGGCGGTAAAGTTTCAAGACTTGATTCGACTCATTAACAGGTAACAGAATTGTGTGACTCGAAAAAGTAATTAATGAAGATAGGAGAATGCAAACAAAATTCTCTATTGAAATTTTGTAGCCCTAAATAAAATAATTGTGTGATAAAATAAATAAAAAAATCCCTTTTTTGCTTTTCGTTTGTTCCGGAGAATCCCAAAAATGCCTACTTGAACAAATATTACTTCATTCAGTAAAGTTAATAAAAAAACGGAAAATAAAAAATAACAGAAACAAAATTAATTACGCAATAACTCAATAGCATGCCTTATTTGAGCATTAAAACTATTTGAAAATTATTTTTATTTGCATCTGGAAGATAAACTAAATAGATTTCATTTCTTTTGCCTTTTTTTTTTTTAAACCAGCTTGGTTGATTTTAATCGGTACATTGTTTTGAAAAAAGGATTGTTTCAGAAAAAAACCGACCGCCTATCCTCGTTTCCATTACTTATCAACAAGTAAACAGAATTAGGGACCGCTGGTAAGACTTCATTATAAAAAGGTGTGCACTTATAATTGAAAGCCATTAAATGCATAATTCTTATGCAGTAAAAATGGAAGTCGGTCAAGAAGAATGCCGCAAATTAATTCTTTCCACCCATATGGAAAAACCGTGTTTCAAAGAGGCTTAGCTAAAATTTGAAAATTCCCAAGACGACCAGGCAAAATGTTCTCAGTAAATTTCGTGAATTTTATAGTGTCCAGAGAAAATTCGAGTCTGGAATGATATCAGGTTCGATAGACCAAAAATTGGCCAAAGAAATGGTAGACAACTTTATACGAAATTCCAACATGTCGTTGAGAGATATGGCTGATAACGTTAGAACGTCATTTGCTACGATCTATCGAATGAAAAGAATAGAAGGCTTACGAAGTTTCCATATTTAGAAAAGACCGAACAGAACACAGGAAAAGAACCGAGTTGCAAAATCCAGAAGCCGAATTGCGATGAAAAGTTTTTTTTTTAAACAGTCTTTAAATTGTTCGGTGTTCCCAAGTTTATTTCTGCCAGCTCCGATATAAATTGTGCTTGTGCTGCAGCCATTTTATAATATACCTATAAAAGGCTGTGTTTTTTTTTTTTTTTTTATAAATACAAGAATGCTATTTATACAGGGTGTCCCGCGTCCCCCGGGGGTTTTGTGATTTTGGGGGCTTTTTATCCTAATACCATGTAACTTTCTTGTTATACACCCTATGAAGGTGATTTGTACCTACCTAAATGCTACCGTTTTTGAGAAAAATCCCCTTTTTTATGATGCATAATTTCATGAATTTTGTTAATTTGAGTGAAATTGCATAAAATTAGGCGCGATTTCTATTATTATTAGCAAAATTAATGAAATTATGCACCATAAAAACGGGAATATCTCAAAAACGGGAATATCTCAAAAACGGTAGTATTTTAGGTAGGTACATGCGCATAGTCAAATTAAAGGTAACATTCCGGGGACTTTAAATCTTGTCATAAAACTGTATAGTTATTATGCATTTTTGCGGGAAAATCGTTGAAATTGAAAAAGAAATTGCAAAATTATCCAATTTTTTGACTTTGGCATCCTATAACTGCCGACGGAAAGGGAGTAGAGAGGTGGTTGGGCATTTGTTGGAAACGGTAGAGGGTTTACTATCAAATGAGATGCAAATCACCTTCATAGGGTGTACAACAATAAAGTACATGGTATTAGGATAAAAAGCAACCCAAAATCACAAAACCCCCTACCGCCCACACCGTGAATTTTCCGGCTCTCCTCCCATTCAATTTATTTCTCAAAATTGAGTGAGGAATCCGTGGTATAAAGGAAATGCGGTACGTACGGGACACCACTGCACTGTATGGAGCAAACCAAGGCTTTTTTTTTTTATAAATATAAGAATGCTATTTATATAAGACACTGCACTGCATGGAGCAAACCAAGATTTTGGCAAAATTGATCTTGATTTACCCTACGTGGCAGTGTTCTTAGCTATATGGCGCAATCCAATTTTAAATATAGTTTTAAATTTCCGCAAGTATATCACAACAATATTTAAAAAATTATTTTAAAAGTATTTATTGTATTTCATGCCCCATTTGTGAACAAATTTGATTTGGGGTAAACCAATACTAACTTTTGTGTCAAAAATATGATATGGGGCAAACATGACATTAATTATCTCGATACATATATAACTTAGAAAAAAGCTGATTAAAACATTTAATTCAACTTCAGTAATAATCTCAAAAACCGTACTTAACTCAAAATATAAAATTTGCCGGATGGGGCAAACCAATTTTCAGGAGACGATATGAATCCAATCTCTTTACTTAATTAATGTGAAAGAAATGAAGTCGCGTCAGATGTATATTCGTGCATTTTGAGCACAATCAATAGATCTACATATGTAAGTAATATAAAATGTTTATCCGCGGTGTATACGTTAGATGATTACCAATTTGTCTTTTGTTTCCATCAAATCAATCAATAGTGAAAATCATAGGTACATATTATATTCTTATTTAGCATTTTTTAACCCACAAACCTTTCAGGCACTTCATATTAATACCGACCTGATTTCCCCTAAGAGAGACTTAAGCTGACAAAGTCAATTTATTTTTATGTTTAGAAAGTGAAAATGTACTTACTTTAACATTTTAAATGAATCCAGTGGAATAAATTACATAAATATTAACACCTTATTTGTAAGAACGCGTCATGCGAACCGATACACACATGAAATGGCGAATTTATGGTGCGGGACAGTCATACCTTGTTAGTCTATATACCATGTGTTTGGGTATAGTCGAATAAATTGCTATTGAACTGCTTAAATGCCGAGCTAAGGAGATGGTCTTCACTTCGGTCGATACATTTTTGAGCGATGAAGGGATTAACAATTTGGTATATTCTTTGAATACGAACTATGTACCTCTTCGAAATCAAATAATTACACGTAAAATTTAATTTCCCATGATAATCAATAGAATCCGGGAACTTGGCAATGCTGAAAGTGGCAGGCATTAATTTGACAGATAATTATTGATCTCATGGTAATTTGTTTCTCCCGCAATTGCAAGCCGGATAGACTATTTATTTAAATTTCTGAGGAAAAGCAAGAAGAAGGTTCTTCTATGAAGTGGAATTTTTTTTTTATGATTTCTAACAATCTTTACTATGAAATAACGACAACAATAATAATAAAAACGGACTCAGACCTAGCAATACAAACAATACAGCTGCAAAATTCGCGAAATTTGTACCAATACCTGAACTTAAATTAGAATTTAATGTACGAAACGGGCGTAATACTAATCTGCTTAAATTTTGGTAGACAGCACAAGTATCAATAATGAATTTTTTTCATTTCTGTAATATTTTTATTATTTCGTTTCTCCAATATGGAAAATTTCACCCCAACTTTTGAATATGGTCATAACATACCATATTATTATAATTTTGATAACAAAATCCAAACAATCGTCATTACAATAAGAAACTTGATCTTAACTGTATCTTGTTTCCCTTAAATTATCAAAACTTGGTATGTTAATTATTCGAAACTATGATTTTTGAATTGTGCCACTATTGAAGTCGGTGAGCCATATGCTCTTTATGCATATAAGATAAATTTAATTCCCAACACAAAATTGAAATATCACTATTTGTTATATCTGCTAACTTTAATAAAAAAATAAAAAAAAAATTAGATGGTACTATGTTCATTTTTAAGTCGTATTTACTCGATTCTGTTTTTGAAAATGGGTCACCAGGCCATTGAATTCTAATCAAAAGAGTGAAATTGTGGTTCTTCTTCTAAAAGATTTTCGTGCCTTCGCCGCATAAAAAAAATACAATTGGATTTAAATGTGGCTTATTTTCAAAAAGCTGCACAACAAGGCCAATAATATTTAGTACTGAGCCGAAATCACCATATTCAAGCCGCTGGAATAATTGTTATTTATTAATTACTAAATCGTTTGTTTTTGGTTATATGGGAAACTAAACTGATGTAATGGGAAACGAGTTTGAAGATAAATATAACAGTTTAACGCCACCTTTTTTGTTTTTGAAATTCCCAATTTGATTTTAAGCATAATTTTTATCTTGGGATTCTTACGAAAATACCATTATGGTACCATCCTACAATCTTTCGTTAGATACAACCCAAATAATTCATTACATTTGGGGTATTTCCTGAAAAAATATTCATAATTGTATAAAAATTAAAATATCTCAAAGTAGGTAGTGCGTATTGTTATAGGACGAACAACAAAGTCAAATAACCCAAACGAGTATATCTAAGACAAAAACAAATAAGCAGATTCTAAAATATGCCTCCTCAAGTCTTAACAAATATTTTTAAAAATCGGGAAACAAAAAAAAAAACAAAAAAATTAGAAAAATACTAAAATACTTTAAATTCTCCCATATGAGGATTCGAAAATTATCGTGCTATTTACGAAGCGATTCTTAGAATCACTTAAAGGAATCCATTTCAGCTCTACTCTTTTTATCGGCAAGGACAAGATTATTATTATTCATTATTATTATTCATACGGCAATGCAGACAGGACTCCGGCCTCTCATCTTCACCGCGACCTATAAGATCTTTTGTCACATTACCCCTAAATACACTAGGGTGCCCATTCGAGCTTAAGGTCTCTCGATGTTTTAGCCATATGCAGCACAGAGCTTCACAGAACATGTCTTCCATACAGAAGCAACCTGTCCCATCTTTTTAAAATGCTATCTAAGTGGGCTGTGCCCAGTAAATAGAACTGTTATGAGCCTTAGCTCCTTATTGTTGAGTGTGAGGAATGCTTTTGTCCTCTGTTGCGAATTCTTTAAAAACTTTTTCGCTTCTCTCAGCCCCGGGGTATTTTCTCAGTGCACTTTTTTAGTTTTGTCCTCCCAAAGCCTTATCTGAGCTGAAAGGTAACTTTTTGGGTGTCCAAAGACAGTCTCAGGACCAATAAACAGAGACTTGGTTCCTTCCTTTGCAAGATGGTCCGCAATCTCGTTGCATTTAATGGCTTCATGTCCTGGTTTTCAAATTAGCGTCACCCCATTTGTTTCGCCTAGTTGCTTCAAGACAGTAAGACAGTCCGAAACCAGTTTGGACTCAAAGGTAAAAGAATTTAATGCTGTCTGATATTATGTATATTTTGGCTCCACGCATACTCTTGTGGATTATTTCGCGAGCGCAGAACTCTACAGTGTGTATATTTGCATAAAAAATGGTTTGTTAGGCTCCAGTGCTTTTGCGAGATGGCACCTTGACCCATATATGCCCACACCTGCTTTACCTTCCCTTTTAGACCCATCCATGCACCATTTAAGAGATCCTTTTTCAAAGGGTAGGTCCCCAGTGTGCCACTGCTGATGGTCTCCCAAGACCACCTTAAGTGGTGTTTCAAAGTTATGGCGTTTCGACATAACGTGTGAAATTAGGTTGGCCATCGGGTCCTACATGAAATCCTGGATGACTTTCAGGTGGCCAACCAAATTGTTTGTGCTTCACCTTTGCAGCTTAATTGCTTTGAGGATGGCCTCCTTCCTACCATGTAACGGACAGGATACAATTGCAATTGTGATGGATAATTTCCAATGCGAATTTGACAGATATCAAATCAAGTCAAGTCAAAATCGCCCTGACTGATGTTGGCCACAATTTCGATATCAACTTTTAAGTTATTTTCCTTTTTATAGTTGTCATGATGTAAGTTTTAATTTTATTTATCTTAGTATTTACATCTTACAGACAAAAACACATCCAGGTGGTAGATGTGCCTTGTTTTGAACTTATGTGGACTTTTTCGCAGATAGCTTTGTAACCTTTTTCGTGGCAGGTAAAACAAATTGAATCCACCGATTTAGCAACATTGAGCGAATTTTTGAAAACGCCTTGAGGAAACATCAACGCTTGGATATGTTTTGTTTTCTTCTTAGAATGCAATTTTTCACTAGCTTTATACTTAAGAATAATTAAGTATAATTATAATGAAATTATCTGTGGTGATGTAAATTTTTCGATTTGGATATAAAAATTTGAAAAAATGAAATTAATTTCCTCTTTCTTCATGATTTTTATATTCCAACTATCAATTATTACAAATGTAGAATTTGGATCCTATTCTTCTTAACTACTATACTTACTTAGATTTCTTATAGTTATAAATGTCTGCATTTTAGATTGTAGGCCTGAACACAATGTCCTTAATGAATTCATATTGTCTTCTATTCATTTCTATTCGATCGAAACACAGTAGGGGTATTCTCGCAATGTTGTATCAAACAGTGTATCGTTGTAAAAGATGTATTTTATTACAATCCAGTAAAGTCATACAAGGCTTATGCATATAAAATGAAATACAAGGGTCTTGTATTTTTACATTCACAAATTGGCAGTATAAACCGAGTTGTATAGTTGTACTTAGGAGCTGAGATTGAACGTCAATTGTCAGCGGGTGCAGCTGGGGAAGGGAGTGTCCTAGGAAAATTTCCAGTGTGTCAAATGAAAGATCATTTTGAGGACTATCGACTGGTGCACTCGTATTTTTTCTAGGTGGTACTCGGTTGATTTAGCAGGGTGTTCAATTCACGTCTACCCGCATCATGATTTTCCCCCACAAAAAAAAGGTATTGCAAATTTGTGAGCCCAAAACATCAGTAATGGCGCATCAAAGAGCATGAAACTTTCTGGAAAACTTAATAAAACATCACCTAAAAACAACTTTGTCGGACCTTGCATCATAAGGCATGCCCCTAGAGAATAAATTTTGTATCTAAATTAAAGGTAATAAAATTTTCTATCTATTAGAAGGTTTTTATTTTCAATTCGAGATATTTCCACACTGAGCTTTTACTCCCGAAGTTCAGTGTTTTTCCCCATCTGGGTTCCATATATACGCCATTACTATATATGAGCAATTTTTCTAATTTTTCATAGGCATAAGTGTTCGATTACGAAACTTTTTCATCTTTACAAAAAAATTCCTCCGAACCACTGTTATTCCGTAAAGATAAATTGTAAATTTTCACATTTTGTCACGGCAAAAAGCGGCAAAGATTGCCGTAAAAGGAGGTTGTTCTACTATTATTAACATTTTTCCTAAACTATTAGCCTGAGCTGAAAACTAATTAGAAATAACCGTTCCCAACAAAACAGGCTTCATTTTATCTGCTGACATTATACTGAAATAGTGTATAATTAAGTAGTAATAGTAGAAATAACAACAATAGTAGAAACAACTCAAACGGTTAAAAAATTCTATCAAAAACCGGCATTTCCTTAATTTAAGCCATTATTTTCATAAATCGGATCTTCATAATTCTTTTTTTTATAGGATAACTATGAATGCTAGGAATTTTGAGGATTTTTTTTCAATATTTTCCGGGGTGGGGAGAGCTCCTACGGGCCCATTTTATCACCCTGTTCTCATAATTACATTTCGAAGTAAGCTAAAGGCTAAAGAGTGTGTTCACTCTTTGTTCTAAATTCTTGTTGTATATTTACATCGGTTACACTGATACATTGAAGAGTGAATACCCCTATAGTTTCTAAATATATTGACATGCAATTTTGAATCATAACAATTATAAAGTCTAATTGACGATAGGATATTTTTTGTAGATTATCACGTTCTTACTGCATACTGAATTGCCATCATAGTTTATGGCGAAAGTGGAACAAGACAGCACTAATACTGATGAAATATTTACTGCCGTCTCATACAATTAAAAGGACAGAGACTGTCATAAAATTGAAGCAAACACATATCCAAATTGCATAACATTTGTTAGCAAATTACATGCCGATAATTGCAAGCTTTTACCATTAACTGAAAGTTACAACATATTGGCATGGCGGACATGCTCTATTTTTTACCGTTATTAGAACTTTCTATAATAAATGACATTTTTTAACTAATTGTTGTCATCATTTGCGCTACGTATCTAGCAATTAGTTGATATCAACATTTTATCATGATATTGTAGGTAGGTACATGTGAAGAATCATTACGGCATGCGGTGACTTGATTTCTCTATAAACATGAAACTACTAACACAAATATGAACGACGAACTTCACTTTACCAGGCCGTGTCGATGCAGCAATAAAATTAAGTCCCCCGCATTCATGAATAAATAAATTGCGGCTAGAGCATAACACGGGAACCAAATACAGGTAATTAATTTTAATCAACAACATACAAGTGCATAGCTGTACTGCCATGCCACTTTTCCATGGTGACAACGTAAAATATTAATTACGCACTGATAGCATAATTTTAGTAGTAAATGCATTCTTCCAGTTTTTGTTCCATTATTGATGGCCGACATGTTCCACATTTTGTTCAAATTCAAATAAATTTTTGTAAGCGTAAGTTGCGGCAATGTTTGATTTATGCCTACGTAATGGGCGTTTTAATTATTACAATCAGAATTCACTTAAATTCATGTTTAAATTAACTTACCATAAAAAATGGGAGTAAATCAAATAACGTTTGTTCGTTTGCCTTATCGGGCAGTTTTTTAAGCTTTGTTAAATACATTGACGAAGTTTTGTGTAAAAATTAGAGCATACGATAGAATAGGTGGAGACTATTATCCCAATTTTTATTTAGCTAATACATACCTACCTACTTTTGGCGAATTTTTGATTGTACTGACGAAAACGGTTAGCTATTTAAAAATTGTATGGCCGTTATATTATAGTCACCATCTCTATGTAAAATGCTACTACAATGAGAGTTGAAGGTAGTAGTTGTAGTGTAGGGGAGTTCCAATGCTGTGTGGACTGAGCAAAAAATTGAAATCCGGAAGGTCAACATAATCGTGATATTGTGTCGTTAGATCAAAAATTCTAACTGGAGAAACGGAAAGACACTTGTGTTGGGCCAAGCCAAAATTGGTGCATACTAATTCTAATCCTGCTCTAAGAACACAGCAAGCTCGTCTGTTTTTTTGTTTCCAATTATATCACTGTGACCTGGTATAAATATAACGAATACCTCAATACACCGAGAATGGAAATTCAGGGTGGTTTCACATTCCAGTAGCAGTTTGGAGGCTGCAAAGGCTTTTGACTATGCTTTATAAAAGCTTTGCCAATGAATGGTTTGACAGTCGGTTGGCTCTATATCTGAGCTAAGAAGATAATTTCCCTCTTCAAGGGTGGCCTTGATTACCGCCTGAAAAACCGTGAAGAGGTTTTGAATGTGTATTTTCATTTCCATACAAAGGTCCCCGCATAAAATACCTATTCTGGTGTTTTCCTCCGAATTGGAACCACTTGTGTAAAAAATTTTAGTTCGCTTGAGAGCGCCGCTTACTGGAAAATATTTATTGAATTATCTTTATAAAGGATAATAGTTTTGTCTATGAAAACATTGGGAAATGAAGTAGAGTAGGTTCAAGTCACAGTCCGTCTGGTTGCCGCTCATTACACAGACAGAGTCTTCAACTAACCCAGGTGGACTGAAGATGTCTAACTGAATATCATATCTGTACATGTAATAATAGCAGTCCAGCCAGGCATGTATATAGGGGAAGGGTCACGAGGGCTATGACCCCCCAGGCGTGTATACAGGGAAGGGTCACGAGGGTTATGACCCCCCTCCCAAAGCCACCTAACCATCGTGGTGAATTGAATGTGGCGCTGGACTGTAGAGCGAGCTGTAAAAGTTTAACAGGATGATTTTAGTATGGTACGGTTTGGTTTGTATGGTTTGTTTGTCTTCTTATGAGTAGTGGATCGGGTAGAATATTTATTCACTCGTAGCTGTTCATCTTTTAAACATGTGCAAATTTTTTAGAATATTCTTGCGTTTTTATATAGTGTCGAAAAGTTATCTATCATACCTATGACAGGATAATAAGTAATTTTGGAATTCATATTTATTTTAGTATTTCGTTGTTTAGAAACTGACACGTAATGTTTAGCAGCTCTGTTATGAAGATGATTTTATATTTTTGTTGCGTCGATT
The DNA here is from genome assembly GCA_963924295.1 of Dioctria rufipes. Classification (NCBI taxonomy): domain Eukaryota; kingdom Metazoa; phylum Arthropoda; class Insecta; order Diptera; family Asilidae; genus Dioctria; species Dioctria rufipes. The sequence goes on along the minus strand of OZ002740.1, from coordinate 278,107,662 downwards.
ACTCATATATAAGAAAAAGCACACAATTTCGAGTTTAAAAAGTTTTACTGTTTTTAGGAAAGTGGTCAGCAATTATAAAGTTTTTTTGCCTATTTGATTTTTCGACAGTAGACGGCAGCGGTAAATTCACTGTCAAAACATGGGGCGTGTTGTTAAACTAAGAATTTTTCTGCATGTCAAGCAGCTATCAACTGTACCATCTGAATGTGATTGAGACTGAGTTTTACAACACTTGACAGCTCATATCATTTTGACAACTATATAACTATATAAACTTTTAAAATAAACCAGATATTAACATTTCTGAATTGTATTAAATTATTTTGGGTGAATCTAATATGGAAAAAATGAAAACACTTCTTTTAGACGAAAGTAGTTTTTCTGATTCTGCTGACGGTGAGATTGTATTACTGGTCAAACGACAAAGAATGGAAGATTGTTGTACCATTTTATAACTCGTTCATATTAAATAAATCAACATATTAAAAAACATTTCTTATATTTTTATTTAATATAACTAAAGGCACTTTTCATCTTTATAAATAAAATACATAATTTGTAAGAATGACATAGCAAGGGCAGCTTTTCGTTCCAGTTCTTCGCAACCTTCATGCTCACTATTATTTTTTGATCTTTCCAGTCAATTGGGTACTTCTGGAATGCCAAACAGACTGCTGCAATAATTCGCCAATGAATTTACACCTATTAAAACAATTTTACTAGTGTCATTTCAAATGTTTAAAAATGAAAACAGCAGTTTATCTTGCTCGTGCAGCATATCATATATAGAGTCTTCTATTTCGACAGTATAGCTTTTTCCATTTACTACCACCGTTAAATTCATTTTTGTATTTTTCAGATAAAATAAAAGTTTTTTAAACCGCACGGTTCTAATGAAAGTAAATACAAAATCATGCTTCACGCACACATATATATATCAAGATAATCAAGTGCGTTCGGATTGCACTGGATTGTCTTTAAAGAAAAATTCTTAAGGCTGAGTATAGCACCACGTGACGTTTAAGAAATTCTGACTTTTACAACACTTTTGGCTTGAAGATCTTAAAGATTCTTAGTTTAGCAACACGCCCATGTAGTCGCAAAATTGGGATTACAATTGCAACGATACGCGGTGAGCCGCGATTGGAAAAGAAGAAGATACTGAAATTTCATTTCGAATTAGTTTTGAGCGTTTTGAAAAAGACTTTTATCGAGAATATTTTATATTATTTTGAAAGAAGTGCAAATGATCAAAGTGTGGAATGGAAAAATTTAAAATACAGAAATTAACTAAACTAAAATCAAAATAAATGCCAAAAATATCATAACTTGACCAGTTGCATTTAAGCGCCTCGAAATATCCATCCAAACCATGTCTTATTTTGTCAACTCGTCTATATACTGAATGTCTTGTATATATCATAAATTATTTTATGATTTCGCACTTCCTCAATAATTTTTTTTTTTTCAAATTCATTGCTTTGGACAACCTGGACAAAAATAAATGCCACAACAATTACATCCGTTTGATTTTCGTGGTAGTACTGTAGAGATGACGGCAAAATTACAAATTGATCAATCCCGGCGGCAACTTTGTCGACTACTGACCGTCAGCCGTCGTAATTTGGGGCGTTCGCATAAAACGCTCTGATTTTAGAAGTTTGACAGCGGAATTTTTTCGTCGTTTGCCGTTGTCCGTCTCAATTGTATTTAAGCCTTGACTTAAAAAAATTTTGTTCTGGTGTTCTTCCAGTAGAACCCTAGTTCCATACAATCAATGTTTAGCCACACCGGTTGATTTTTCATAGCGACACTGATTCAAGCCTGAGTTGTTCAAAATTTTTACGTTCGTAGGGAAGCATTAAATTTTTCTTAGATATTTACTTTCAAATTATTCTTAAGAATTTGAATTCGCCGACAATGATCTGAACGAATTTTCTTAGAAAGATTTGATGCACTATTGGCGGCCGACCATATTTAAAGAGTTAGGGTAGCGACATACGATTAGGTTTTTTCCGTGCCATATAAATCCCAAGTGATTAACTTGGTAGCGACATACGATCAGGTTAAAACCGGACCGGTTTCAAAACCTGAAAGCAACCGTTGCTGGCCACGGTTTGATGACGGCTGATACATACGGTTTCCTGCCGAATGAAATTCTAAACTCATTGAGTGCAATGTGACGTGACATACGTTTCGGTTTTTCCGGGACGGTTTGTTGAAATTTAATGCAGTGCAGTAGCACAGAAGCAGCGAACGAAACGATATGTAGGTATATTTAATAAAATAATTTAAGATTGTTTTTGGAGTGCGAATGCGATATTTAGAATAGTTTTAGTGTTTTTTTTTCTAGTGTAATATAATGCCTGGCGCAGATCGGCTTAAAAGTACTTGATTTTGAAATTTTTTCCTTAACTATGTGAAGTATTAGCGAGAAGACATTCCATAAAAGCTAAAAAACTTTTCCTCATCATTTCTTAAATTTCCATGTCCTCCCGATGGTCTAATTTGATTTAGCGAATGCACTGAAAATCTACGTTGCAATTGTTTTTGTCTTTTCTTCTTTATCCTCAATTAAAAGTAAAATAATTACAAGTTCAATATCACTAATGTTTTCCATATTTTATAGCACCCCTAAATATTATTGAACTGACTTCAGTGACTTGTATCCACAAAATAATCGGGAATAACCGTCTCGTATGTTCGTGTAATCACGGCGACGGTAAAAACCGTAGACGGCCAGCCGGACGGGAAAAACCTAATCGTATGTCGCTGCCCTTATATTGATTCAGGTACCTTGGCTGGATCTGGATCGCTATAGATTTTTATGAACGTTGGAAAGCATGCATTTTGATATTTAGTTGAACATTTTTCTTTCGAATTTTTATACACTGGCTGAAAACGATCAGTTGTATTGATGCCGCTAAAATTGATTCTCCAATTTTTCTAGCAAAACTATAAAAATAAAACCATTAGCTTTCCTCCGCGGTAGTTTCCGTTGCTTTGCTTGTACTTTCATATTAATTCCAGTAGTGTTGTTTAATTCAACTTCACGTTTACTTTTAATTTGTAGGAGAAGAATAAACTTGCTACACTAGTTAGGGATGGAGGCAGAAATAGTAGCGAAAGTGTAAAGCAGAAGACTGATAAGACCATTTCAGAAGAAACCAAGGTCAGTTAAGTTGCCATCAAAGGAAATAGTCGGTGACATATCATGCACTTTAACTCATATTCCTTCGAATGTGAAGGTGCAAGCTCTCACTCTCAGTCGTTAACTTTACCAGTGACAGAATCGGTTGCGTCACATTTATTTCTACAATCTTTGCACGAGAAGAAGTATCTGGATATGAGTCCTTAATATCTGTGCACTCTGAGATCGACATTGATGTGGATAATAAAGGGTTTTTCAATAAGAGGTGTTATTTTGATATTCAAAGATAAATGCCATTTTTTGAGATAAATGATCGGATCTTCATTTAATTATAAAGAGGAAGGTATGCCGTTAATAATGGAAAATAACATCAGCCAAATGACCACCACGACCACGCCTACAGGACCATATCATTTTCATGAAATTTTCCATAACCAAATCGCAAAGTGGCTGCCCTATGTCCTCGATAGCCTCACGAATTTCATCTTTGAGGTCTTGAATCGACGCTGGGCTGGTGGCGTAGACCTTCTCTTTCACGTGGCCTCAAAGGAAGAAGTCGCAAGGTGTTAAGTCACAAGATCTCGGTGGCCAATTGTGATCACCTCTTCGAGAGATAACACGGTCTGGAAACTTTTCCCGTAAAAGATCAATGGTTTCGTTGCTTGTATGGCACGTAGCGCCGTCTTGTTGAAAGTAAACGTTGCCCAGATCAATACCATCCTATTCCGGCCATAAAATATCATTAATCATCTGTCGATAGCGCAATTCATTCACCGTAACTGTTGCTCAGCCTCATTTTCGAAAAAGTAAGGTCCAATGACCCCGCGGGACCATAAACCGCACCAAACAGTCACACGTTGAGGATAGAGAGGCTTTTCAACAATAACTCTTGGGTTTTCCGAGCCCCAGATGCGACAATTTTGCTTGTTGACGAAGCCATCTAGGTGGAAATGGGCCTCATCACTCAAGATGAGTTTTCGATGGAATTCCGGATCATTTTCATGCATTTCAAGGACCCAATCAGCAAAGACTCGACGTTGTTGATGATCGGCCGGCTTGAGTTCTTGTGTTAACTGAACTTTATAAGCCTTAAGACCCAAATCTTTATGCAAAATACGGTGTAATAACGTTTGTGGAATGCCTAATTCCAAAGAACGACGAGGAATGGACAAGCCTGGGTTTTCTTCAACACTTTCGGCTACAGCAGCAATATTCTCGGCTGTTCTTGAGCGACGTGCACGGGTTTTATTCTTCACATCACTAACTTGTCCCAACAGCTCGAATTTTTCTACAAATTTCTGTATTGCGGTCCGACAAGGTGCTTCACGACGAACCAAAAATGTTCGTGTTTTACGAACCGTCTCTGCCTCATTTTCACCATTTTTATAGTGAATTTTCATAATTTCTGTGCGTTGTTGAATCGTGTATCGTTCCATTTTTATTAATGGCGTAGTTTCTACTTGTCAATTGTCAAAAAATAACAGCTCCAAAAGTGACATCTACCGAAATAGCGGGCTAATTAAAGTAACACCTCTTATTGAAAAACCCTTTATTATCGACAGGTTTTTCAAATCAAACCAAAAATTGGGTTTTGTGATATTTAACTTAAATATGATTAAAAAAAAAAATTTAAAAGCGGCTTCTTCCGAACATTTTAGTTGTGACCCACCAGGCTGCAGGACTGGATAATCGCCTGAGTCCAGCAATGTTAGCAGAAGACCATAAATATGGCGAATAACCAGGGTACCAAAACAGAATCTCTGAAGGACTTCGGTGAAAACAGGCAAGATTATTTAATTTTTTTCATAAATGTCCTTAAAGCATTTTTAGAAAATCAAAAAATCAGCATAATCTGAGATGTTATGCTGGGCAATATAAAATCATAGTACCCACGGTAATTCTAAAATATCATCCAAATATATGTATTACCTACTCTGGTAAATAATGCAAAGTTTTTCTTAATTGACTTACAAATGGATGCAAAATAATGTTAGGTAAAGCAGATGTCAACGGAACTCTGAGCTTCACGCATGATTTATGAAGATAATATTAAAAAATTGATAATATTAGACTGCAAGTACGTGAATCATTCAGCGTGAACTCGAACACTTATGTGCACAAATTGGTTTGGAATTTTGTGAATGTGAATTAGTAAGATAATATTAATTCGGCTGTTATACGAATTAACATTCTCTTACTACCTTAGACGCCGAGGGCAATGAGAATGAAGACTTTAGTAAACCTGACTTTGTCCGTCCTGAATCGTTCTATCGTAACATAACTATTGCAAATTACTATCTTCTACTGCCTGATCATTATGTTTATTATTTTTGTACATACATAAATCATACGAAATGTAATCATGAACGATCAAATCGTGACATGAAATCGATAATTATAAGCTGTAATTTCATTACATACCGTAATAATTGATTATCTCAAAATTTCAGTAATGGTGAATAAATATAGCAAGGAAAAGAACTTACCTTAACGTCCTTGATTGTTAGAATATCTGTTGAAAACGTCGTGTTAACTACAGATGGCTTATTCTTAACACTTGGAAAGATAATGCCACCCTTACGAGATACTGGTTTCGATGTGGAAACATTCTGTGGAATAGTTGTAGTACTAGGAGCAACCGTTGTCGTTGTTGTACCAGCGGTTGTAGATGAAGATGGAGTGACTGATGGATAAGTAGTAGTTGGTAGTGGTTCCGTGAAATCTTCTATCACAGAGTATCTGTAGGGAACATATCTTCTCAAATTTTCAGTATATAATGAAATACGGGATTAATAGTTACCTATTGGGATCATATTCAACCAGTCGGTCAATAGTAGGGTCCATTAATAATTCAGCTGGAACTGGCCGTTGAGCTAATATCGAAACATCATCTTCTTGTTTTTTCAGTCGCTTCTCCACCATATCCAAATTCTCAATGATTAAATTTGTTTTAGTTTTCAGATCATGATGAACTTCTCCGATTGCTCGTTCTTGTCTCTGGGTTTGTGTTAATAGTTCATCAGATTTCGGCAGTAAATCATCTACGGAACTTTTTGTACCAACAACAACATCCCACACCTCATCCATTTTTTCTGAAACTGACATAATCGGTTTGATATGTTTAACAAGTGCATCAATTTTGCTTGATTTAATTAATGGAGGTGCCGGTGTAGTAGCATTTGGTGCAAAAGCTTCATGATGATCTACGACAGCTTCATGAATATCATCTACCATTCTCAGCATTCGTCCAACATTTTCTGAAACAATATTTACATGAAATTGAAGCTTCTTATCGATATTGTCTGTAGTTAATCTGAGCTGTCCAATCTCATTTGTCATGTGATTCATGACCTCAGCATTCATAGCTTTTGTTATTTCTATGACATTCATACTAATCGGTTTCTTTTCACTGGCTTCTGCATTTATATCATCGACTTGTAGGAAATTCGTATCGATTTGATTTTTGAGACCTTCCAATTTGGAATCGATATCACTGACTTTTTGATCCAGAGAAACTAATCTGCTGTCTAAATTTGATGAGGTTCTTGGTGTTCTCGTTCCAGTGGCATCATTTGGTTCGTATGTTATTTTGTTGTCGAGATTACGTAAGTTTGATATTACCGAATCCGTTTTAAGTATATTATCACCAACTCTATTATCTAGTGCTTCTACTCGTCTCATTAAATGTTCAACTGCTTTGTCTAAATTATCTATTCTCTTCAGTTTACCCTCTAGTGTTGATATAACCACTTCAAAGATATTTAAAAGTTGTTGTTCTCTGAAAAATAAAATAAAAATAAAAACAATTTAATAAACATACAGAAAATATCTTTTCCCTAAAAAGTAATAAGTAAGTTAATGTTTTGTATTTTTAGGACCAATACTAGTGTAACATATTTGGTTGACAAAAATGAAAAGGGAACGCCCACTTTTCATATAAGTTTAGGCCCGACACCTCCAGATATGAAAGATATCTTAAACGATGCATATTTAGTTTAATTAAGCGGGGGAAACCTTTGACGGTCGGATGTAGTAGCTTGAGGGACTTTCTTGTATGAAAAAGCGGACTTTTCTACTTCTCGTGATTGCGCGGAATTGGTGATTTGTGGAAAATGATTTCGTATGAGAAAAATATTCCTAACAGAGCACTAATGCCCACGGAAGAAAGAACTGCACAAATATATGCGACATGAAGAAGCTGGGGTGTATGTGACCGAAGTACATGAAAATGGATTTTCTGGCGGCAAAAACGTCCCGAGAAAGCTATCTGAATCGCGAACAAGTACACCTGTTGGCAGTTATAATTAAAACAACTTAACTGCACGACGATTTGAATCATACTCTCTTATCTTCTTTCTTGTTACATGAAATTACATTAATATCTTAACTCTTGCTTGCCACACCTCCGCGGAGTATCATACTTGCCACACTGTGGTGTCGGCTACCCCAGCCATAAAAACTGTAATAAAAATTAACTATTGGATATTTTGTTTTGAAAATTGGTTTGAAACTTCTCAACAGCTTACTTTAAAAGATCATATAGTTTATGCTCGCAGACTCTAGTTATTGACAAATATTGATATAAGGCGATTTCCTTTACGTTTAGGTACTTTAAATTAAGAAAAAAAGGCCTGGGGTGTAATCTACCCCTAGGTGGCAAGCAAGGGTTAAGTAAAACTTTTTCATAATGGGGTCATTCTTGCATTACTACTTCTTGTTACTCATTGAAATGATCGACAAATGTTGATTAAGCGCTTTATTGTCTTATTGGCAAACTTGACATAATTTACGCAATAAAGCCATAGTAAGTTTATTATGTTTGTGCCCTAATTGAGCTTTCGTAATAAATAACTTTTGTTTGATCATTTCGATGAATAACAATTTCTTGTTTCCTAACACATCACCTGAGAGTACTCGGCGAGACCTTTAATTTGATATGCAACATACCGTATTGGAATCATCCGCAACCGGGGTTCCTACCCGCCACACTAACAGTATTCAGAGAACAATAAAACGGGTTTTCTGATCGGACATAACCCTACCGAGTTAGTGCCGATCTAAGGTGCGAAAAATCTAGTACCTCAGTTCGAATAAAAAAGTGGGAAATACTGAAAAAGTGAGTCTGGGGATAGCTATAAATAGCTATTTAAGCCTCCCCAGTATAGAAGTGTGGGTACTCAAACTTCTTTTCGGGATCTAAAGAATTCTATTCTGTACTAAATTTTCCAACATGTGCTAGATTTTGACTTTGACTCCCCCAGGCTTCCCCCGCTTAGTTGAAATAAACATTGCTAATGAAATAAGTTCAGAGTATCATAATGCATCGTTTAAGACATCTCTCATGTATGCAGGTGTTTTGCCTAACATGGGCTTCCCTTTTGTAGTATTATTACTTGACATTGGCTCAGTATTTTACTTATTGAATGAAAGTTACGTTGAGGATTGGAAAAGGTTATGGGTAAGTTGGCGTTGATTTTCTGAATTTAATAAAAGAAACAAAAATCAATAAGTCTGTCAATCGTTTTCGAGCCAAAAACATCAAAAGGATATTTCTTGCTGGTATAGTAATTTAATAAAGAGTTTTTTTATCGTTCGTGCGAGTCTAATATTTAAGAGTTATTGTTCGTCCGTTTTAATTTACTATAATTTATACTTTGTATTCAATCCAAAATAATCTATGTAATAGTGTTCTAAAGCTCTAAGAGAGCAATGTAGTTTATTACCAAGTCACTTATATCGTTGTGGTTAACTTTTAAGGTCGATGAGAGTAACTCTATTGTTGTACCATTCTGATTATTTTCGAATTCCTGTTCTGTGGTGAAACTCCAAATATACGCAGAAATTTTGGAAATCAGTCTTTCACTTAGTGAAAAGCTCTTCATCACAGCGAGTGCAATCAACTTTACACACTTTGGATGATCCGGATTACGCAAACGAGCATGTCAGTACAAGAAACATCAAGAGTTCTCCACAACTTTAGTGAGACTCTGGCATTTCTCTTCTTGACGCAGATGCCACTCAAAATATTCACATCTTCTTATACACGATTCAGTAGAGTATTATTTTAATGGAGTAGCCGAGTATGACAGTCATCAAGGGCAACTAATAGGTGAAGTGTCAGGAGCGGATCTAGCATTGAAATTATTTGGTCACCCCCCCCCCCCCCCCCCGGAATCCAAAATTGTAAAGTGTGTTGTCTTCAAGGGTAGTCACACCTCAAATTGGTTCTCCAAATTTTATACAGGGAACTTTGACCTCGCAAATGAACCACGCGGTCGCACAGAATCACACAAACTAAAGGTCACCGTTGAGCCTGAACCATCTCAGAGTGCCTACGAATTATCGTTGAAGTTTGGTATTAGGAAACAAACAATATTTACTCATTTTGCTCTAAACGGAAAAGTGAAATTTTTGGATAAGTGGGTTCCACATGAACTGAATGAAAAATAGAAACAAAAGCGTTTGAAAGCTTGCTTGATGTTGCTTTCTAGTCACAAATCTGCCTCTTGTTTGAATCGAATTCTCACTTATGATGAGGAGTGGATCCAATGTGACAATCCCAAATATTCAGCACAGTACACTGCAGTGGTTGGGCAAGGATGAATCATTAAAAGAAGCTGTTTGGTAGTGCTTCGGGGTCTAGCGCAGGGGTAATTTATTATGATTTTATGAGACTTATATTGGTCAACAGATCGACTCTCCTAACTTATTATATGATAATGCTAGACCACACACTGCAAAACTACAGGAATTGGAGATGGATCTTCTTCATCTTAATCCAAACTCACCAGACCTGCCCCTCCCCCCTCCTGATTACCATTTCTTCCGAAATTTGGACTACTTTTTAATCAGAAAAACAATTTAATTCCGACAATGCTGTAAAACTGGCCTTCCAGGAATTCATTGACTCTCGTTTGTCAGGGTTTTATACCACCTGCCTGAACAACCTGCCGCTTAAATGGCAAAAGTTTATGTACAATATGGTATGGATGCATACTTTGATAATTCCTTATATTTGTAAGTTATCAACAAACTTTGCCTTTTTACCTACAAATTTCATCCTTGACGACACAATAGTTTGATACGCATTTAGATTTGGAAATTACAAAATTATAGTAGCCTGTGTCTCCATAGATGTTACATTGATATTTACGCGAAACTTTCTCTTTAAAATTCTTATGCCAGGAACGATTCAAAAGAGTTGGAATGATTTGGAAGCCCCGCTCGGAATAGTAAAAATTTTTATTTAGAATTTTATATACATATGTACAATCGCTTATCGGTCTTTATGTATTTTGCAAGAGGTATAATCTGTCTTAAGGGATTGCCTTGTCCAATTAACCGTAGAGGTGAATATTTTGTGGTTTAAATATGAGCTTCTTGCGTTATACTTCATTTGGAAAATGAAGTTATTAGTTTCTAACCCGAAATGTCCCAGATTGTATGGGTTGCCAAAAACGCATAAGCCAAGTATCAGCATGAGGCCCAGTGTATTGAATATTAATTCCCCGTCGGAGAAGTTGACTAAATGGTTAGTATATGAGTTTCGAAATTTGACCCCTTCGATGAATATGTCAGTAAAAAACTCGGTCAGTCTGGTAGAGAAAATAAAAGATGTTTCGTTAGAAGTAAATGAAGTGTTGTGCTCCTTTGATATTGTAGCACTTTTCCCTAGTGTTTCTCTGTCGGATACTTTTGAATTTTTAGAGAGATGGTTGGATACAAAGGATATTAATAATGAAAACTAACCAAGTTATGCATGAACCACAATTATTTCATGTTTATAGATAAATTTTACAAACAAGTTGATGGCACAGTAATGGGGTGCGCACTATCTCCATTTTTATCTTCTGATATTTTTCTTGGATACTTGGAAACACAGTGCAAAGAAAAGGATTGGTTTCCACGGATTTGGTTTAGATATGTTGACGACATTTTTGTAGTAGTTAAATGAGAGAAGGTGACGTCCATTCTGCAGGAGCTCAATGGTTTGTTTCCATCTATTAAATTTACTTTTGAGATAGAACAAAGTAAAACTCTTCCTTTTCTGGATATTTTAATTAAAAGAGTCAACATCCAGCTCAATTTTTCAATATATAGGAAACCTACTAGCACGCAGAGATTTATAACTTCAGATTCCAACCACTCCTACGAACATAAAATGTCTACTTTTTACTCCATGATCCATCGTATGCTGAATATTCCGATGACTGACTTTGACTACAAAAACCTATTGAAATATACCAAGGACACTGCATCGATAAATGGCTATAACCCTTTAATAATTGAGACACATAATATTTTGTATAATTTGAACCATGAACTTCACTTAGATGACTTCAAATTAATTAGGGCTGAATCGAATAAACAGAAACTAGACGCTTGGCAGTCTATTTTTATGCATTTGTATGAGGACCGCTTGATGAATTCAGGAGAAGCACCGATAGAGCATGGCCTTTTTTATTTGCTATATTAAATCTATTGTTAGCAAATACTACTTCAGTCAACATTCATCTTTCTGAATAGATTTTTATCAGTAACTGGCACTTGGTGTTTGAGTTATTTTCAATTTATTGTAGTGACCCTTAATTGTATTTTCTGTACTGTCTATTGAAATTGTTTCTCAGTTTATAAATATTACCGACGATGGTAGCTTAGCTATCGAAACGCGGTTATATATTAAAATAACCTTGTGAAACAATAAGTAGCCTTTTTCTTACTCTATATCTTTATGCAAAAGTATGTCTTTTATCCAACAACAAGACGGAAGCAGGTGAAGCGCTCTACTCCGCCATGAATCGATTAAGGCTGTAGTCCAACTTCGTCCATATTAGAATGATACGTAAACAAAAAAAAAAACCTAGTGTCGATTGTCCTTGTACAAAATGGGAACCTAAATGAAAATTTTATCTGTGATCGATATATTTATATAAAATCTCTGATAATTTTTCTTCTAAAAATTCTATAAAAAATTTCATATATACGGTGGTATAGTGTGGTGCGAAGGTTTAAATAAAAAAAAAACAATATTGCTTCATAATAAATCATACAATTTAGTTTAATTATGGAAACAATCAAATGAAATTTAATAACTCACATATAGACCTCAAGAAATTCTCTCATGTTACGGCTTAAAGTTACCGATGACAACTCAGCCAACGTGCATGTAGTGATATCTATAGATATGTGGTTGACCAAGTTTAGCAACATTTTATAGTACAAAAGACCTGATATATTGTAAGAATGCATTAAGGTCCATTGAAAATGCAATTTTACCGTATGTCACTTAAAATGTGGTCTCGATAGTTATTCATGATGGAAATCTATATAGGGTGCACACGACAAGTTTTGCTACGTCTCCGTCGTGGAAAAGAAGTACCCGGGGCGGGCAGGGATTTCAAACATCTCAAAATATTTCTTAAAAGCATTCCCCATCAGATTTGGCTGGCGATGTGAAATTGAAAGGTATATTCACTCACCCAATCCTAGAGAGAGGCTCAGTAGGTACATATACAGTAACTGACCATTGGTTAAAAAAATTACAGATACGAATCAAGCTAAATCGGACTTATATCGTTATGGTCACAAATCTATCTTGTAAAAGCTGCGTTAATTCAATAGGTTCAACATGACTGTGACACAGACTTGCAGGCTTGTAAGGAAATATTTTCGCGATTTTATTAAATTGTATCAAATTGGAATGGATAAACCATAAAGACCAAGTATAAAGGCATTTGTTTCGTTCTGGTCGGGACTGGGTTATGCAAAAACCTGCTATGAACAAGGAAATAAATAATATTGTTGAAATGAATGACAGACTGAGGAAAAGCAACATTACTATTGTCGTTTAATGGAAAGATCACAAGTAATTATTCAAAATTAAAACTGTGCTAAAGGTACGGTTATACATTGCAATTTTTACTGCAAATAAAAAGCTGAGCTTATTTTGAGGATTGCGATATCTACACTCCTCTGAAATACGAAAAGTTGTAATTGCAATTCGATAGATTGAAGCCTTCACTTTTCAAAAGTTGCAATGTATAAATATCTAAATAAAGGATAGCAGTTAATCTGCCTGCGTTTGGTTGAAATTTGTGTTGCAGCTAAACTTTTCAGATATTTATGAAATTTATGCGGTTAAAATTGCCACAAATTCTTTAAATTTTAGTGATAAGCAAAAGATATGTTCATTAGAATCTTATGACATATGCATTTTTATCTTCTTATAGAAATATTTAGCTAAACTAATGCTAAACAAGCATCAATATGCGTCACAATGATTTCGTTCACCCAGATTCTATTGATCTAATGTCTTGTGAAATATAACCTTTGGAGATTAGACTAATTTCACCTACCCTTTATGATGTCCTGCTTAATTTAAACTCTAATACTAAACAAGATGCTGATTAATCATGTCCTTCGTTTTTACAATAATGTACAGATATTCTATATTACCCTTGGCAGTGATTTTAAATTTTTCTTTGCGCACTAATATATTCCTAGGTGCCTGATGATGATATCCTATATTGCGCCAATATTTAAATCTGGGCCTAAGGATGTCATAAATAATTACAGTGGCATACCTATTATGAAAACAAATACGAAAGTTCTTGATTTAATGATTTATTCAAAGGTGTATTTTATGGCTATTTTGTCAGAACAACATATACTCATTTCTCGGGTCGGTCAAGTGTAACTAATATTGAAGATTTTACAATCAATGCTATAGTAGAGCCATCTCAGTTCTATACAGAGCCGGACTGTGAGGATGGGCGATCGGGCGCTAGCCCGTTGGGCCAGTCATCGTAGGGCCGGTGGTCTCCACGTTAATCGCCAACACACATATTTACTCTGGTTGAATGCTGAGTTAAAAATACTCAGAAATGCCCCAACGCTTCTAAACACTTACAGGGTGCGGAACGAAGGTAGCTTGTGAGTCTTGACAAGATAGCATTCTTCTGGCTTCGCTTTTTTGTTTTTAAATAAAAATAAATAAAATAAATAAAAATAAAATGTTTGCAGAATTTCATTGTTATTTAAAAAAACACATTGAAAAATATTTATTTTTAACAAAAGAGTTCAATAAGGCTGTCAAAGCGTTGCTATACCTCTATGAGTCCTTTTAAAATAAATTCGAAATTGAAAATCAAATATACAAAAACTGGTTTTAAATTTTGGTTTTGTTTTCTAATTTTTAAAAATCAAGTATTAAATTTTGCAAAATAAATATACTAAATTTTGCAAAAAAATGCAAGTGATGGTTTTTATGTCATCTGTGTCCATGAAGTCTTCATGAAGCAGTATGACGAAACGTTGTACGGCAGGTGGGGCACTACTAGTCCATCGCCGTAAGACACTTAGTTTAGCTACCGTAGTGCTTAAGTGAGGTACTAGAAAAAACCTTCCTTTAAGTGGTGTAGATGATGTGTTCCGTGTTTTTATGTGTTGTGTTTCATGCAGTTTCATGTCCTGTTTAGTTTGTTAGTTTTGTTAGATTGTTGTTACCATCCTTATGGGGAGCTGCTAGCCTGTGTAGTAGGACAGCCCGTTAGGTCTTTATACGAATTTTTAATACGTTATATGATAATATGGTTTAACAAAATTTTGGAGTTTAATTAAGGAGAAATGACCGTGTGGGCCCCTATTTGGCTTTACTTAACCAGTTTCGCTCCAGCCACGGAGCTCATAAGAAGTCTTCTACGCTAGCAAATGCTTAGTTTGCTTTATTGTGTACAGTTTCAGTGTACAATGTTGAAACTATTCTATTACTATACTTCAGATTTTTATTTTCTAGCTGGCTGAACCCTATTTCAATTTCAATTTTTGTATGTTTCCCGATTATATAATTGTTCATTACTCTGTGCAATGTCATTCTTGTCATTGCTCATGATTTTGAACACGCACATATGTGGCTACTTTATACTCCTGGCGAGACTGTCTTCTTCGTGTCGTCGTTCGCAAAATTTAGTATATACAGGGTCATTGAGCAAAATTATTACAGTCAATCTTTACTTATGACAAATTTTCAGTGATACTAATAAAATATGGTAATAGGTACTCTCAGTACCAGCCACAAAAGTAAAATTTTGACTGGCAGAAATCAAAATATTTTTGATTTGTTCAATACAATTGGCACCGTCATCATAGTACAATGAAAGTCATTGTCAGCGTGAAAACTTACCATAACTAATGAAAGTACCGAATTATTAGAAAGTCGGAATTTTTGCACATTTTTTGAAATGCTTCCATTGTTATATTGGGACATATAAGTAAGTGACAAAGCGATTGAATTTCTAACCAGTTACAAAAACTTTATAAAAACAAAGTTGGGAACAAGCGGTTAAGATTTTACTTCTTTCCTCAGTTCCTTCACGTAGAGCCGTAATAACTCGTTCTAGTGTCTAAGGCAAACGAATAAATTTACGCCCCTGATTTATAAAATTGTCAACATGAACTAATTTAATTTTACCTATCCTGAAGTGGTCTATCAGCTGCCTGAACAAAGTTGAGCCACAATTAATAATTATAATACAACATCCGTACAAAAGAATAGTACATAATATTTATTGCATACAAAATTATTAGTTGATATTCATTTTTTCGAGTGACGTACATTTAAAAATAATGAGAGGAACTAGTTCGATTGAAATATTTGAAAGTTTTTTTTTTAGCTTAAGGTGAACTTCCGATAAAGGTTTCCGAGGTATTAAAAAACAACCTATACTTACACAACGATTCTCTAGAATATCTTTATTTTGAATACATAGGTGATTTTTGGTAGTACGTAGGCGATTTTTGGTGTAAACGCCATCTAGTGGTAGAAATGGGCAACTGAAAAAAAATCGTCTATTTCGAACATCTTTATAATGACAAATGATACGAAGCTCATGACTCCGGCAAAAATATGTGCCTTTTAATGCTTAATATTATAGAGAAAAAAATGTGTTGATAAATTATACTAAAAGGCGCAAAAGTATATTTTCTGATTATCGATTTTTGATCATATACCCGCATTTTTAGACATGAGGGCATGAAATATTTTTTCTTTATTACGTAGAGGAGACTTGCACCAAGTTATTTTCTCATGCTGTTATGACAAAGGCCGATAAAATAAGGCAGAAATAGGACTTTAAAATCAAATATTTGAAAAATTGGGTTTATGTTTTGTTTTTATAATTTACCTTGTCCAAAAAGTTATTACACATTATATTAAAATAGAATTCTGAAAAATTTTCTTAGTTTTTTAAATTCATTCTCATATTTTCTTACATCTCTGTTACAAAACATACATAACATCATTAAATTAGTTGTTACATCATAACTCTACTTGTATGCATTTTTTGAATCTTTCAACCGTTTGTAAAAGTCTCTTATTTTTTCACTTTTAAATAGGCTTCATTTAATTAACTTGAATAACTTGTCAACTGATTAGCAATTTATAAGTGCAGCCCTGGTAACTAATAACTGCGTTCTATATGCGCCTTCTCCGTAAAATGCATTTACTATATGTTTTGGAACCTTATCAAAGGTTGTTATATCTATTTTATTAAAAAGTTTTCGCCTAGCCTCTATGCAATTATTTTCTGCTTTTTTCAATCTAAACTGTGAAAAACGAAAATCGAAAGGCTACAACACAATTACAATTATTTAGTACCTAAAAAACAACCGCCTTCAATTTTGTTATTATTAAGTGTTTTAAGTAATATATCAAATGACGACCAACATCGAGTTTTACAAATATTGAGTTTTGATGGCCGTTTGGAGTTTTCTTGCCGACTTATGTTCTGACAACTTTATTTGGAAAACTTGGTGTCAGTCTCATCTACGTGAGAAAGAAAAAATAGCCCCGATATAACGCGGTCTCATGTAGAAACTTGTGGGCCACTGGTCGAATGTCGAAAATCACAAAATGTCATTTTTCTTCTTTCAGTAGGATTTTTGGACATGTTCTTTTTTCTAGGAGCATGATTGTTATTACGAGTACATATGTTGTTTTTTAATATTTTGTGAACCTTTACGAAAGTTTTTCCCTTTTCTAATTTTTTCTTGAATATTACCCTTACAAAGTATTCCAATAATACGACTTAAGTATCCTAATACAGATTGACTAAGCTTTCTTTCATTTATCACTATTCTTTTTGGTTAAATATTGTGAAATTTATAGGCTTTAAGGTCGTTGCTGTTGTACAATTCTGATATTTGGAAAATTTTAGACGTGAAAATCTATGAAACTGTGGACATGCAAATACCGTAAATGTTCAACGTAAATGATCGCATGATTTCAGCATGTTCTTGATGAAAACTAAGAGAAAAATTAAAATTTACACAAAAAGCTATCGTAATCGCCATTTTTCCTTAGTTTCAACTTCGTCTCTGATGACAATTCCAAAATAATAATTTTTTTGAGTTTTATATTCAAAAGAGAGTTTTAAAAACATTAAGAGCTCTTCGAAAATGACAACAATATCAACTAGATTTCAAGGAAGCAAATTTGAAGATAAACACATCTGAAGCATCTATTGCTAGTTCATGTCACTGCATGATTGACATTGGACTTACTTCGCGAAGCGAGACCCATCTAAAATCTCTGCCGATCTGTGGGTCCCAGCACCCGTTGATTTAGCGCAACTCCACGCCGAGAGCCAATCCACTAAGCATACATTAATAAGCGACTATACTTCGGACGCAGTATGTAGTTGTATGAAAGGCATACTCTTCTGTTCAAAGAATAATGTCCGCCTGAGTCATTTCAGACTCAGACAATTTTTCTCTGCCCGCATATGGGCCACCACAACCACTACGATTCTCCCAGAAGGGGGCCTTCTCCATGTTGATGTGAATAGCACTACTAATTGTTGCAGTATCCGGGGATCCTCGTCCTCATTGTACAAAGTTAGGAATGCCGGCTACCGGTTTGTTATGGCTTCGTAATCCATTATAATAAGCCCATGGGTACTCTCAGTGGATTTTCATGCAGATTCTTAAACAAAACTGGTTACTCCGTTCGGGCTTAATCATATTAGCACTTTTCTATAAGTGACAGCAGTGGACCACGGGAAGATTATGATTCGCCCTGCAAGTTAGGAGAGGCCTGCGACTACAGCCAGTAATCTTATAGCACAAATAAGAAAAATACAGATATCCATTCATCGTACTTAAAGCTGACGCCAATTATTGCGGCTAACCGACAAACAAGTGCTTAAAGCTTATCTCTCACAAGCAATCTACCAAACCCTCATTTTTCAAGAGAGAAGTAAAAATAAAATTGGAAGCAAAAGTGGAGAGCTGTGAGAGAGTTCAAAAGTAATCAAGTTTGAATTTGAACAGCCTTCGTGCGGTGCAGTGTGCAGGCAGAAACATATAACCATTGTGACGCTGTATCAAAAGCGCCGGAATAATCTCAAAGAGACATGTTTCTCGCATAGAATCTCCCTCAAAAGCTTCAAAGCTCTTTTTCGTTACAATGTGCTTTCAATTTCTGTTGGTGACTGAACGTCACTGATTCCCATAAGGTCTGGACATCTGGGTTTATCTGTGCTTATAGCATACCAAAGTACTAATTCCAAGTACGATTACTAGGTCTTATACATGCAGGCTTCATGACGAATATGAACAATCATCAGCAATCAGAGTAGTTGTGTTGTTTTGACATGTAGCATGTATATGGCCTTTCCCTTGCTTGTATCCTCCCTTGACAGCTCTGCGCATCACCAACTACTCTTGCGCTGCCACTTATAAAGACAGTTTTCTTTCGTCGCAGTAAGCCAAGAAAATTTGAAGTAGATTCTCGTTCGTTAACCAAACTTAATTTTCCAAAGTCGGACGTCGCCGTCAATGTTACATATGATTGGAGCGTCGGACTGTAGATTGTGAACAAGAAGAAGATCCCGAAGTTTTTGTTGACCATGAACAACTGCTTTTTCACAAACCACTATTAAACCTTTTTCGCTGAATTCATTATATTAATATTTATCTATAGCGAAAAAGATAGCAAATTAAGATGTCACTTCTTGCCGCGTTAATATGACATACTGGCATTCAATTTATTCTCGTCCAGCTATCACTAAAATATGTTTCAATTGGCAGTATTGAGACTGCGACGGCAGAAATAGAAAATAGATTCAAGCTCGACTTTGACTGCGGTACATCTTGCAACTGAAGTCGAAATTATATTCCGCTCTCACTTTTTAAGCGAGTGAAGTCGCAATTGTGGTTAAGCCTTTACTTTGAGCAGACTTTGCCGGCAGAAAACGTCGGAAAAGTAATTTTGTGATTTATTTATTTAATATTATGTATATGTACGCGGAAATCATTAAAAATATGCAAAAAAAAAAGAATAAGTCCCACAAACAGTAAATAAAAATTATGTAAGTATTGTCTGTTCAAAATATTTCACCTGTGACTGATTCTATGTAGCTATGTTCTTTTTATCCAGTGCAGTGTCTGCACCGCAAGAAAAATTACCATTTTAATTGTATTCTAAAGTGGTAACACATAGGTATTAGATATAAAAAACAAAGCTTTTCTTTAAGCTACGGTACAAAATATATATATTACACTCGAAGGGTGTGAATATGTAGTGCAAGTAGAAGAAAGGGAGGGGGGAAGAATCGAAAAAACTTCCGAGATAAGGGGATTTAAAGATATTTGGGTATATTTTGATAGATAACCCTGTAAATTATGGACGTTACGGCCTGTATGTTTTATATGTCCATCAAAAAACAATCCCTTTGCCCATAATTTGACTGTACCTTTATCTCCATACTCCTTTCCGTTGAAAAGGATCAAATTCCAAAAATTGGAAATTTTTTCGTGGTCTTCAGTATGAGGTTAAGATTTTAGGGAATGAACATAGTGATTGGACCATTTTAATAGTCAATTAAGACTATCTGAAACGTTATCTTTCATTTGCTATACCATATGTTGTACATACCTGATACTCATCTTGAAATAATTGACTTTTTATTACACAACCGCATTATGCATTTTTGATGCAGTTGTGTATGTATAGGTTAAAGCCGGGTAGTTATGAAAGATAAGGTAATTAAAAACTTGTTTAATTCCAATGTTAAATAATATTTATTTAATATTACATAAGTATTAACTCCTTTTTAATAAATGTTCGGTGTATCCCCATTGCTGCTCCTTCATAGCTCCTAAAAACATAAAAATCAAGGGGAGTTAAATCAGTGGATCGTACTAGCCCTTAGATTGGTCCTTTTTGAAAAATCCGTTACGTGAAAGTTCGAGAGAGCCATTGTCGTACTTGCCTTTCATGGTGTGTGGAAGCTTAGTCTTGTTGGAATATGATGTGGTTCGTCACGCCTAACGGTACCTCATCTAATATTACTGGATATAATTCTTCCAAAAATTCTAGAGAGGAGTATGGGATTAGAGTACTTGGAAAAAGTACGGCCCGAACATGTTTTGCCAATTAAAGCTGCCTAAAGATTTGATGAAAACCTATTATTTTTGTTCTGTCCATAAATGGAGATTATGATGTCCCGCCTAATCTGTCCACAAAATCTTGTTCAGAAAATTGCACTGTCTTGTGGAATTCTTCTTGAAAATTCCAGAGATTTTGGGAGATCCTGCGGAAATAACTCGACTACAGTAGAACTACATAGATAAGTAATCTCATAATAGAGATGATGCTTAGATTTTTGACAATTTGTGATCGTTCAATGAAAGGAATTAAATAGATAAATTTGGGATGAATTTCCCATAATTATTAATTATTTTTATAGATGTTGTTTTATCTTTTTGTACCCTAGATATAACGCACAGAAATAATGATGGTAGAGAGAAATGTATTGGATACCCACGCCTAATATTATTATAATGATAACTCGAGAGCATGTAATTAGAGAGCTGAGATTTCGCACACGCGCTTTTAATAACAAGTAAAAAAGCTAGAATTGATCTAAGACCAATTTTTATGATACCCTAGATGAATGCCCGCATGAAATTTAGGAAGGGCAACCGATCTGTGCATGTTTGATTTTTGAAGTGAGTTGTCGCATATATGTATGTCTGGAATGGTTCATTACGGTTATAGGATTTCGTATTCTGAAGAAGTTTTTATTATAATATAAATGTCTAGTACTGATGGTTTTCACAGTATATGTAAAAAACCTAAATTTTTACATGGCAACACCAAGAACGGGTTGCCCGACTTAGTATATTTTTGGAAATTTATTTGCCATTGCTATGAAAGTATCATGTACAAAATTTCAGCTCTCTATATCGACGCGTTCTCAGGCAGTGTTCAAATATATAATGAAAAACGAAATTTTTGTATGGTAACCCCATGATGGAGTTGCCCGATTAGTCTGATTTTCGTACTTAATTTGACTTTTTTTTTTAAAGTTCGTGTACAAAATTTCAGCTCTCTATGTATACGCGTTCTCGAGTTACCATGCACACAGACAGACAGATAGACAGGCGAACGGACGGACGGATAGACGGACATGCAAAAATCAAAATAACTTTTAATACTATGCGTGGGTGTCCAACACATTTTGCTCTACCATCATTATTTCTATGCGTTACAAACGGAATGACAAACTTCGTATACCCTATAGATTTCATCTAGGGTATAAAAAGAAATTTAGGTTCAAAAATGGGATAAATTGGGTAACTCTTGGTGGGGCTGCAGCACAAGAATTTTTTTTTACTATGTATTTGCACACTTGCTGAGAACGCGTCAATGTAGAAAGCTGAAATATATGCGAAAAATCGCATCAACAATCAAACTTGCACAGAGTGCTGACCATACTAACTGTCAAAGGGCATTCATCTAGGGTATTATAAAAATTGGTCTGACAGTTAGACCAATTCTAGCTTTTTTTTTTTATAATTTGCTTTAATTCCACATTCAGAATTTATCTGAAGAACGTGTAACTCATGATTCAGAAACTAGGGTTTCTTTGATATTTATCTTTACCCACGAATTGCTTAATCTTCTTAGCCCTTCAAATTTAAGTTGCAAATAATATATCGACATAACGTGCAACTGCGTCTAATCCCCTTAGTGTATGGTATAAAACAAAAATTTTGGAAATATATTTTATATGTATTACAAAAGTAAACGGCGAATATTCACGAAAATGCTTATCAATTTTGAAATACAGGTGAGGCTCGAGCCAATTCTAAAGTGAGTTTGTTTTTTTAGCTAAGATAGAACTTCCGATAGGGAGATAGGGATAACTGTCAATCCGAGTTATTATTCCGATATTTTTGAATACAGTAATCACAAATTGACTCACGCTTGAAGAAGGGTCAAGAATCCAAATGTTGCCAAATCGGTCGCCGGATCGCGTGACTTCTAGAATTCTTCGTAATTGTTATGGTGCAAAAAATTGCCCATCGAAGCAAACTATCCATGAAACTGTGGACATAAAATCTGTCCACATACTCTCTACATGATGAGATAAAATCAATGCCTCATCGAAATATGCGTACTGAAGGAGATAAACGACAGTTTACAAGAAGATCCAACTTTATTTATTCATCGTAGGTTACTGTAACTGGTAGTCTGCCCGTTCACCACGTGAATAAAGATTTTGGTTTATACGCGTGATGCAGGAAATAAACCACAAACCATCGCTTACGCCATTGTTTCGGTGATTGGCATCTAGAGCAGCTGCAAGTTCATTTGTTATTTTATCGCATAATTGTGTTCAGTTTTCATTGGGCTTAGTGGGATTGTAAGTAAGAAATGTAAGAATGTAAGAAATTGTCCGTTCTGGGGATGGATTATGTAAAACGGACAGTTGGGGAGTTTGGGAAATAAAAATGTTCCCAACTCTCCGTTCGCGATTCTCTAATATACTTGGGGAGTTAGGGAAAACGTAAAAAGTGTCGCAATATTGAAATATAGGTGTACAATTTCTGGGGGAGCTTTTGGGGATGCGGGTCGTGCCACCCCTCATTGGGGGTTGTCCGAAATATGTTATGTTGGTATCAAATTAAAGAGGAAGGGCCGGGTAATAGAATTGTGTAATTTGATCATTTTAACGTCATAACTGACTTTTTACCGCCGTAAGACGGATTTCTTGCACTTAGGTCATACACAACCCAATATTTTCCATATACTTCCACCGTTCTTTATTTTACATCCATTAGTGCTCTTTTGTGAACATTTTTCTAATTGAAAGTGAATTTGATCGGCCTATCAATTCTTCGCAATAATGAGTTGAAAATATGTATGGGAGGGACGAAATGTATATGCATATCTTCTCTACTAGAAGACAACAATTGACCAATTTTGCGTGATTTAAAATTTTAAGCGGGTATATTGAAAAACACCAAAATCCATATTTCTCTGTAAGTATTGCAAGGATTTCCATAATTTATTTTTGTAAATATAGCCAGGGCATGCGGTGGGTCCACATTTTAATTTTAAAATTCATAGGTACCTTCGCAAAGGATAATAAAAAATAGACAATACTGTCAGTTGAGAAATATTCTTGTTACTTCTCCACAACTAACACAGCCGCACTGACTTATAACAATGGACTGAGCGATTTGCTATTTCATGTGGCACAAAAAATATTGTGTTTCTGTATATCACCGATAGAGCACCCTTTAAAACGTTAACTACATAAAAATATGTAAAACTCACCAATCAGATGAAATTTTACACCCGTAAATCGAATTAAATTAAAAAAAAATTATTTTCTTTTATCCAAGTGATATTTTATTCGTTTATAAGCACTCTTATAAGAAATTAAACTAATTCTGACTTTTATTTTCAAAAGTTATTCTTAACTGAATCCTGCGTATGGGCAAGAGAGACGGCGCATGGTAAACACTTTCTTTACCTTATTCTTTCTGCCGTGATTGAATCTGCAGCCAACATAAAAACATCAAATGGCATAAGAAAATGCTTAGTAAGAAATATTTTGTGTTGGTAGCTCCAACTCTGCCATAGGGCGAAAGAGAGAACTGTAAAACTTGTGCCATTCTTTCCTATAGGAAAATGGCAATACGCTCAGTCCATTGTTATAAGTCAGTGCACAGCCGAGAGTTTTGTCGAGTGGAATAGAGAGTTTGGTAATTCTCAATACAAATCCCCAGAGTTAAACAATTCCGACAGGAGAGTTTAGTGTCAAAAGAGCTATCATCTGTACAACTCCACAACTCTCCGTGTTAGTGAATCCAGCCCATGGAGTGAAAAAAATTCAGAAAATGCTGTAAAGACCCCATTATATCCAGGAAAATACACCGTTTAATGTAGAATAATGGATCGTTATTTCTTTAAAAATTAGGTAGATGTTAGCGATTTTGTGAATGGAGATTGTTATCGGATCATCATAAATAAGTATTTCGATAACATGAATGACACAAGGAATAGATTTATTGAAATCACGGTTTGGCGATGATGTGATTTCGTAAAATGACCCTATAAATTGACTACCCAGTTCAAATGATCTGATACCTCTCGACTATCAATTTTCGTGGGTCTGATGAAATTTCAAGAAAGCACAACCATCGAGTATTTCCATCCAAAACAGCTGATATCGGGTATACCGACTGCATCTTTAATTATTTGAAGAAGCTGTGGAAGAGTAACTCCCACAAAGCTCAAGTCGGGGAGTTCGTAAGGGGCTACGTAAATACATTAGTTTATGCCGACAACAATTGACGACTTGGAAGCCAACAATGATAGAAGGGCATAATGCGCTTCGTCATGAATAGTCGTTTATTGGTGTTTCGAATAAAAAAATAGCTTTGATCAAAACTCAAAGTATTATTATTTTTAAGTTTAAAGTTCTATCGGGCTTAAAAAAATCTTTATCTTATAAGGAAATCAAAGTCTCCCAAAACGTGCAGGAGTATCATGCTCATGTTCCTTTAGGGGTTGTAGTATTGCTTACCTAATATAAAATTACACACATATACATATACATATATAAATTTTGAATTGACGACTTTTTTGCTCTAAGTTTGATAGCAGGTTTATTCTGCAGGAAAATATTTGTAAAAGATGGCTACTTTTTGAAATTCTACTGCAAATGAAAAAAAAACTCATTGTTCCATCACACAACTTATTTATTTAGGGCAGCACAGCAAAGTTAAGTAATTTAGGGTAGCATGTAAATCAATAAGTTGTTGATAGAAGAAGAAATAAAAAATTGTTTTTCACTTTTGCTGCTATACCAGAGAATCTCATAAAGTACACTGTAAAACGGCACAAATTATTGCCACAAAGTTTAGGTAAAAAATCCCTATAAATGTATGAAATATTCCCTACATTTTTAGGCAATATTCCCTACATTTCTAGGGATTTTTCCCCAAAGCTTTGTGGCAACAATCTGTGTCTTTTTACAGTGTACCCATCTCGATCAAATATAAATTTTAGCCGGTAATAAATCATAGTTATCTGCCGATAAAAGGAATAAAATCTCGAGAACTCATATTTCTGCTCTACTTTTCTAAAGTCGCTTTCATATTGGCGAGCGGTGAGCAATAAGCTGTATGAGCTGTGCTAGGTAAAACAACGCTTAGGTAGGCCATCCTTCGGTAAGTTTTCACATTAAAGAGCTTTGAGCGGTGAGCGTTGATCTGTGTCACCGAGCGGTATTTCCACAGCTCAGCTCAACTAAGCGGTGAGCTGTGACTGTACGCGTTGCCCATTAGTTGTGGTGCAATTTTTTTACAGTGCAGATCTTCAATAATGTCTGTTGTGCAATCTAGAAGATGTTTGTGGGATGATCGACATCTCGACTATAAAACAATGGAAGGAGATTGGAGATCATTTAGGATTTTCAGACAAAAAGAACAACATTTTAATTGATTTCGTAGAAATTCAAAGAAGTGTTCAGGATATCTGCGAAGATCTTCATATAATACGTATACTTATTAAATTCACTTGACTCCAACCGGCTTTTATATGTTTTGCAAATTGCTAGTGTTTTCCGTTTTTTTGCTAACATCAATCTCTTTAACCGTAAATGATCGAGTAATAACATTTTTGTCATAAGCCTTGACACCATTAATGGGCCTAAAATCTAAAGCGGATCAGTATAAAAACTTTGCCAATTATCACTCACCGCCCAACGCTCACAGCTCATCGCTCAACCCTCACCAATCTGCGAGCGACTTAAAGTCGCTAGTGTAACCCGAATTTGCTTTACGCAAATTGACCACATTTTAATCTTTATTAATTACATATTCAACTAAATCGGAGAACTGTCGGGTTCCAAGGTGATCGGTTTCGTGTGGAATGGCTGATTATTTGTATAAAACAAAATCTTTTTCTTTTTCAAAAATAAAATATCTTTTAAAGGCGAAATATTCATATCTCACTTATATGTGAAACTTCAAACTAAATTTCATAAGCAGAACCATTAGAAGTAATTTAATTTTATAATTTGGTAACAACGAATGATAATTGTAAGCACTTTACGTGTTTCTATCCGCTTAAGTTTTCATTGCAGATTTGTGTTCTTTAAATTCAGTCTTGTCATTTCTTGTTGTTATTTAAAAAAAAAAAACGGGCTTTTGATTGATTAATTGATAATTTTCATTGAGTAAAAGGTGGACATTTTCATTGAACGAATCTATCTGGTGATTTCAAGCAGGCGTTTTAGGGCAAGTGCTAGAAAAATTTTCAGTTTTTCCGCGATGATTTTGTTTTTCTGTTCGTTATTATTGGTTTATAGTAAAACTATGTTCTGTTTTATTGATTCTTAAAACTTCATTAATAATTAGGCCCCTGCGCAGGATTTTTCAAAGAGACTGGTTTTGAGATAAAAAACTTCTGTTCGAACCAAATCGGTTCGAATATATTTTTGTTTTTATCAATTACTTTTAAAAGGAAAACATCCTGAAACAAAGCATAAAATTTTAGGAAAATTAAATCTAATTTGATTACTCTTAATCAAAAACCAGATACAGAACCTAACAAAGCCATGTATTTGTCATCTACATAACACTTTGCACAAATACAATACAACAATATAGCCTCATTAAGCAGATCAAATTAAAATTCTTTTCATATGATTGAAGCAATCAGATTCGTGCTAAAAACAATTGCTGAAAAAAGAACATATGCAAAAATGCCATGCTAAAATCGAGTTCTTAAAGCAAAACAAATTCAATCTAATTACAAATTTTCCCAAAAATATCTAACCAAAGCATGTGTTGTCATGTAGCATACAATGCATGGCACAAATACAATCAGATCAAGCAGATCAATTTTCAACACTATCATCATTATATGTACTATCGAACGGGAATTTCTTCTCTACGTGATAGAGATAATATTTTTTGCAAATATACAGAAAATTCAATTTAACACAGCAGCATGGGTTGCTTTAAATTTGCTATGCATATTTTATCTCTAGTACCGTAAAATTACAGACGCACGGCCAATTCTTGTGATCATGCGCCTCTGCTACTCCATCATTGGTGTCGTGTGCAAGCAAGGGCTATATAAACAGCAATTTAACTTGACTCGTTCTTTTTTTCAGTTTGGCAGTGCAGTGAGTAACTTGATAATTTTTTAGTGATATTTCCTAGTGTTGTGAGTTTTTATTAACAGTCTAACACTTTGTTTGGTTGACAATTGAAAATAAATTTTTCTTATTCTGGGTTGCGACAGGATTAGGAGATTTATTTGAATAGCGACTAAAGCAAAGGTTCTTATTACGGGTAACGACTGTAATAAGAAATTTTACTAATAAAACACTTTATTGTGGGTAACGACTACAATAAAGATTCTTGTTACGGGTAACGACTGTATCAAGAAAATTACTAATAAAACACTTTATTGTGGGTAACGACTACAATAAAGACTTTATTGTGGGTAGCGACTACAATAAAGATTCTTATTACGGGTAACGACTGTAATAAGAAATTTACTAACACTAAACACTTTATTGTGGGTAACGACTACAATAAAGATTCTTGTTACGGGTAACGACTGTAACAAGAAAATTACTAATAAAACACTTTATTGTGGGTAACGACTACAATAAAGATTCTTGTTACGGGTAACGACTGTAACAAGAAAATTACTAACCAACACTTTATTGTGGGGAACGACTACAATAAACATTCTCTGTGGGTTTCGACTGCAGTAAGAATTACTCACCTCACTTTATTCTGGGTATCGACCAGAATAAAGAATATCCCAATCCCAACCTCAGTAAAAATTATTAAAATCAAGTTAATCAACTGCCAAACATAGATCAGGTGAGTACAAGTTATTTGCAACAAAATTACTACATTTATTATATATTTTATATTTCTCATTTATTGAATATTGATAAATTAAACTATTTGTATCTAAGATTTATTGCGTATTAAAGCTCTAGTTTAACAGTGAAGTGTAGAATTTGTAGATAAACGAATACAACCACTAACTTTATACCAGTGGCATCAATTTTATCACATCTTACATTTTTGTATGTACGCTCTGACTACGGGCAGTACAACTTCAAACAAAATTCTTGTATATGGTACTGCTTAATGAATAATTTGTACGAAGAATATATTCAATACATAATATTAAGTACAAATTTTGTTCTCCATTATTTCAATAATGATAATACGCTAAGGTACAGAAAATAATCATTAGGAATTGCATCAACTTCAATGCTTAAGTGCCGATATAAGTTTAGAGTAGCTAATTGGTTGAAACGATGTCTCCCACTGTGAACGTAAAATAGATTTTGAGACGACGCAAAATGGTATAATTTTCAAAAGTTTGTGGACATTTGGGAATGCATTTTTCCTGCATATATCAAGAATCTCAAGAAAATGGTTAATTGCTTTATCTGCAATTCGGCGGCGCCTGATCTTGACTTCATTGATCCATACTTCAGATGAGTTGTTGTGTAAAAGTGCAAATTTCGAAGAATTGTTCGCACGCTGCCTCATTTAAAGTTTTCATTTGCTCCGGAAAAAGACATTAGTAGTTTGAGAAAATGAGTAATGAACAGATCAGGGTAAAGTTTGAAGATCTGTGGCGGCTTATATCTCTCGCTGTAATTATTTTTTATACGCTAATATAAATTATTTTGTTAAAATTCTTTCGTTTTCATTGTATTACGCATTCAAAATAGTTTTCAGAGTAGGTTTTGTTTCTGAAAATATTTTTGATATGTCAATCTAGATTTTTTATTGTGAGCAAAAGGCGTAAAACGGAAATCTCATTGTTAATTTTAAAAAATTGTGCCTAATTTGAAAAGTGCTAATATTCTATTAAAATACAAAAAAGTTCTGTAAAAGTAGAAAAAAATAAAATAAAATTACTAAAAATTTTGTGCAACCAAGATCCTGTTTATAAAGTGATGTCTGTGGAAAACCATCTTGGCAGCCTTTAGATTGAAACACGATAATAATCTTCAATTGTGTTAGTAATTGGATTGGACCGTTTGATTTGATGGGAAGGTCCCTGTTGCTTTCTATCCTATATATTCAAGCTCGTCCTATGCAGAATCTGCCAGCGTAATAGCTTCTGTCGAGTTTTGATTTTCTCAACGATAAAGGCAAAGAGTGTACTGAATAAATAACCAGAATCGATACTTGAAAATTCACGATTTTGATGGCCGAAAACCATTGAAAAGCAGCTGGTTGCATCTTTCCATGTTCAAATAATTTCCAAAGCATCATTGATCGCGTGCTGTGAATCGACGTAAGTTGCACCGGATTTATGCCCTTGCTCTAATGGTTTTTTTTAACTTTATTCTTTTTTCTTCTTCTTCGCAGATCTTAAAATTTCGGCTACGATTGGCGCGATTGGCTAAATATCATTCTATTGTGAACGCGCCTTTACCAAG
This sequence comes from Dioctria rufipes, assembly GCA_963924295.1. Lineage (NCBI taxonomy): Eukaryota > Metazoa > Arthropoda > Insecta > Diptera > Asilidae > Dioctria > Dioctria rufipes. The sequence goes on along the minus strand of OZ002740.1, from coordinate 278,077,719 downwards.
AAATTTCGGAACGAATTGCGTCATCATTTACGATTGTATTTAAATTACTTCAAAATTTGATTTTAAAAAAGCGAAGTCTAAATTTTTACTATTTTTTTGTACCATTATAACATAATTTTAGCTTAACGATTTCCAACCGTGTTCTTTTAGAAAAAAAAAAAAACACAAGAAATGATATCCATTTTTACCACTTCGAAATTGGCATTAGCAAGTATTTTCTCAAGACATTGATATAAGTAAAATAGCGCTCGCACAATCTAACATGATACGTACTACAGCTGATTCAACATTGTTTACATTTTTTTTTGTTTCGTTAGTTCAGTAGTAAGAGCAATCGCCCGGAAAGCGGAAAGTCCCGGCTTCAAACCCCGGACGAGGTGGCTGTTTTTTCTTCTTATATTTATAATTTAATTTAAAATCCTAAAAAAATTAAAATTTTTCTATTCTCAATTTTTTACAGTGTCCGTTGATAAGTTTCTAGGTTAACTAAATTAAGGTATATTTACAGAGAAATAATTTGCGGGAGCTGCTGCTACTTCAGAAGTAATATGTGGCCATGAATCTCGGTGCTATACAATGCACACCAATTAATTCGTGTTGAATTTGTATCGCTCTGATGTTAACACGAAAGTATTTTTCCTACTATCTATGGAGGGGATGCAACCACCCCCCCACCCCTCCCGTGTACATGGATATGAATGAGTCATTCATCTGCAGCCCCACTTAACAAGTCTCAGGTTTTGGCATTAGCTTAACCCAGTCGCAAACCAAGGGTGAGCAAAAACACCTCCTAGTACATATTTCTTTTATATTTACACCTTATGTTTAGATTATACTTACATATATTTAATATACTTAATTTAAATTTTTTATTTTAATTTAATTTAATAAATATGTTTACATGTATTATACCTAAAATTAAAAAAAAAAACAAATCCTCCCAGATTCTGGCTTTCAGCATAGGCTTATCACCGGGCAGGTTGATGCCCACCTACATATATTATCTAGTGTTCCTACTTTCTTACACCCTATTTAGGTACGGCAGAACTGGCCGCTAAATCCAGATACCTTGCGGAATGATTGGCCGTCTTTCAAATACATACATACATAATTTGGTAAAAAAAGTATTTAAATTATCAAAATAGTAGGACAGTTTCTGGGGGAAGAAACTGCATTAGCAACCTTATGCGTAAGCTGTGCATCAATAAATATTTGAATCTCTAATCACCTGTCATCTCAAATTAATCTTGGATTCATATTGACGTATAGCCATATATGTATGTAGAAATAAATATTCGATATATTATATAGATACTTGCCAATGTTGCCAAAATTATTTCGACTAAAGCGAATTTATGAGGCAACTATGAAGATTTATAATAATTGTTACCGCTGTATGTATGTATTGTATTGGACGCAGTTCCCACTCATTTCAAATTCTACAGATAAAAGTGAAAAGATACCATGACCTAGAAATACATAATTAACAATTAAAACATTCTCCTCAACATAAATTTCAAAGATATCAGTTATTTGATAAACAGACTTTATCGATACAAAACAAGTTAATTCTAGGTTCTATCTAATTTGCATTAGCTAAGTAAATCAGATTAGTGCCGTTACAATTGCACCTATTGGCAGAAACATGTTATTCATTTTCAGAGGTTCAGAAAATCTTTGCGATCTTTTCATTATCATTACTACATTTATATTAGTTTAGCTCAAGAGTTCATGAATAAACCATTCTAAAATTTGATCCACTTACAGTTGTGATACTTACTAGCCCAAAGCTTCTATTTAAAATTCAAATCGTGAGTTATTTCTGCATTTATGCTTTCGACGGCACCCCATTCAGATGTGAGATTATCTAGCGACCATTGACTTTCTTCTTTAAAATTGGTTTTCTTATGTTCTCCAGGTTTACGTTTCGAAAGATACTCTTCCGATTGAGGAGCGGTCACACCCCATTATGCAAACGTGCAACTTTCTCATGTACATATTCATTCATTCATTCAATTCAACAAAAATATCTATGCAATCAACCACATTCTACTTAAATCAATATTTTATGATCTACGTTTCTGCGTGGGGCTGCACGACATCGGCAAATCAATAAAATTATCAACCAGAATAGCGCAGAGCTACTGTCTGCTCATCGATCACGTAACATCTTGTAACTAAATATAACCACAAATTGTGGCGCATTTTAAATTAAAATTTCAATTTGGTGCTTGATTTGAATTTGATATAAATTAAAATGTTGTAATTATAAAAACCACCTACGATTCACGATCAACCGAGTGAGAAATAATTTAAATGAAATTTAACTAAAAAGAAATTAATGATGCATAAATCACAATTAGGATTGTATAATTTTTTGGATATTACTATTAGATGAGATATTTATTTAGAAAATGCGCATTAAGTTTAGTTTTGAGGTACGCTGTTAAAATATAATAATTATCTATAGAATCTAGACACCACACAAGGAGATACAGAACAACTTTCAAGGAGAACTGTGTGGACTAAACGCCACATTAACTGAGATATTGTATGACCACACAGTTATATCCTGATAGTCATCGCACATCAAGAGGATTGCATGTAGTGGGATCGCCTGCAGAAGATTTAACTCGGTCCAGAGCTGAAATAGTAACAGGTTCTTTCAAAACATTCATTTTCGGACATTATTGCTGGTGCTACTAATATCTAGCCATCTGACTAGGTTTTTAAATAATTTGTATCTGATGCTCTGGTCACACTTTTAGTGAAAAAATCTAGTTTGGGAAGTCTAGTTTTGAAACACAAATGTAAATGGACTGCGTTTTAACGCATCTTTATGCTGATTCTAGAAACTTGAGATATATGGTGATTTATTTCATATTTTATTTAATATTTATTTATTCATATAATTGGTTGTACAACAGGATTTACAATCTTTTATATATGTACAATATTAGACATATCCAATTGCATATTACAGAATAGAAGTTATCACAAAAGGAAAACGAGACAAAGGAGAGAAAAAAAAAGTAAAAATAAAATTAAGATTCAAATTCAATTTACTTAACTAACCTAACCTATATATCAACTACTGTATATCTAACAACTGTTGCCGAGGACACACTCCACCTAGAATCTATCACTAATAGTCAACAATTCAAATACTTTCTTCCGGAATGCACCAACTATCCACGTCCGCTGAATCTCAACTGGTAGAGAATTCCATATTCGAGGTATATGGACAAAATAGGAACGAGCGCCAGTCAACGTTGCAAAACGAGGTATAATTAAATTTAAATGCCTTGGAGATTGGGAAAGCTGAATATGTTCCCATAAATAATCAGGCTTACAAGTAACACGAGCTTATGTAAAAATATTAAGGCTTTAAGTTGAAGATATGTATTTAGGGAGCAACCCAGAATTACGTTTCGGTAAGGACTTACATGATCATATCGCCGTAGCCCATAAACGAAACGAATACAAGAGTTAAAAGCAACATTCAGTTTACGAGAGCAATTATGGTTTAATGCCGGGAAAACGATTCTTCCATAAGTGAAAGGCGGTATAAGCAGGGTTTTTACTATCCTAAGTTTAGCACTGATTGATCAGATGGAGACTTGACTATTTTTTTGGAATTTTGATTTCTGGTCCCCTCGACTGTGAACAACATTGGGATCTTCAACCGCCCGATTTGATTCCCTTTGTTATAGCCCGGTATGCTAGAGCTAAGGAGTTTTTTTTTACTATATAAAAACTATGTAAAAAAAAATTGTCATGGAATGATCAAGGAATTTTTTTCTTTGCCGATTCCTTGAAGTAGTATGTTAGAGAAAAGAAATTCGAACAGAAGTACTCTGCGTCTCGATTAACAAAAAAAAAGGTGTGGCTCTTTTTCGAAAAATCCAATTTTGTCAATATTTCTTGAAGATATAAGTCCTGATACACTTATTGCTATTGCTGTAAGGAATTTTAACGTTGGTGGAATAATTGAAAAGTTGAAGAAAGGACCGCAATGTGAATTAAACTGAAAATGTAGGAATAAGAATTATTTTACTTGCACTGTAAAAAACCACAAATTGTTGCCATAAAGTTTTGGGGGGAAAATCGCTATAAATGTAGGGAATATTTTCCTAAAACGTAGGGAATATTGCCTAAAATGTAGGGAATATTGCCTATATTTTATGGCATATTTCCGACATTTTTAGAAAATTTTTCCCCAAATTTTTGTGGCAACAATTTGGGCCTCCATTTTACAGTGTGTATCTTCATTTTTCATTGGAAATTATCCATTTCTTCACATTCTTTATTATTTCTTTATTGTCGGAAGATACCACACAATTACCAAATCCAAATTATCAAAAATTTCTTGACCTAATGTCAACTTTTCATGAAGAAATAAGTGGAAATATTCCTTGAACTAATTCCTAATTCCGGGCTTAAGCTTTGAAGGTGTAAAATACTCAATGCAGTCAGAGATAATTTTCCATTCAAAGGATGAATGCTGCAGACCGTGAAATAAATAGAGGAAAAACAAAATCCTTTATCAGTTTTACTGCCATATGATGTGAAACTGGGATGAAAATTTGCTTGAAGGAAAAGTTTTTCAAAAATTAATTTTAATTTACTTTTAATATAAAACACTTAATTCTTTTAGTAGAGCATATAACTAGTGAAGTATCTCTTTCTAATTACGTATAAGTAACACAATAGGGTGTTTTCACGCATTCAAAAATAAGAAGATTTTTCGAGAAGGAGTGTCGAATATGTGAGTAATCATATATAGTAAAATAAAATAAGTAAAAAACGAGTTTTCAAACAAAACTGAGGCCAAGCCGCATGAAAAAGTAGAAAATAAACTTTTCTTCACACACAGAGGTGGACTCAGATTTTATTCGCTGAAAATCACTCGGACATATTTCAGTATGATCAGTCAGAGTTGGACTCGGATTTTATTCGCTGACAATCACTGGGATATATTTCAGTATGATCAGTCAGAGGTGGACTCAGATTTTTTGATTGGGACATTTCTCTTGAATATTCTTTCTTTTCATGAATTAAATCACTTATTACCTCTGATTGATCATACTGATCGGTGATTGTCAGTGAATAAAATCTGAGTCCACCTCTGACTGACCATACTGAAACATATCCCAGTGATTGTCAGCGAATAAAATCTGAGTCCACCTCTGTGTGTGAAGAAAAGTTTATTTTCTACTTTTTCATTCGCCTTGGCCTCAGTTTTGTTTGAAAACTCGTTTTTTACTTATTTTAAATTATTATTATATTATGCATGGAGATATTTTAAAACAATTTTATGACGTCTGAAAGGACACTGATTTACCAGTTTTTCAAAAAATTTATTCAAGTAAAAATTATTTTTATTTACAGAACTTTTGTTCCTTATCAACGTCAAGTCGCTTCTTGCGCTGCTCATAACTTTCATTTGCCAACTTATTTTGTTGTTTTAATCGAACTTTATTGATTAATTTTTCACGGTTTTCTTTGGTTTTTTGTTTATAAACTTCTGGTTGCTTTTTCAAGCGTTCCTCTTTTTGCTCAGGAGTTCCAGCTATTTTTCTTTTCCGATTGCTTTTCCTGTATTTATTTAAACGTCGCTCACGTTGCGTTGGTGTTTCTTTTCGAGCCATTTTAGAATTTCTTTATTCGTGTAACTTTACTTCTTATTTTGTTTCTAAAATCAATTTAACCGAACTTAATTATATTTTTACTTAATTCTAATTTAATTTTAGTTTCTTAGTTTCTTTTTAATTTTCCGTTTTCCTTTTGATTTTCCGTTTTCCTTTAATTTTTCTTATATTTATCCTTATATTTCTTGCTTTCTTCTTTATTTTGAGTCAATTTTTGTATATTCGCAGTGAAAGTTTTTTACGTCCATACGACTCGAGAGTTTCCAATCGACTGACCGTACTTCGAACACAATCCGAACAGTTTCGGTAACTCGGACTACGGTTTACTGAGGTTTCGAAAAATTTGAAATTTTGAAGGCAGTTACGATGAGATGATTGGAATTCAGCACCGTGGTTGCCTGGAAGTTTTTGTTCAGCTTATCATTACCGACATTTTAAGTCATGTACTTTTTTACCGGAAAATTTTCCGGAAAAGACGGAAAATTCCGGAAAAATTTTCGGAAAAATCGGAAAACTCTGCATTTTTCCTGAAACGGATTTATCACTAATCAATTTTGTACCAAATTTTCAAATGATTTTTCAAATTTTGATAGATTCAATTGTCATGCGACATGAACCTGTGTGCCAAATTTCAGCTCGCTGTGATGACGAAAAGTGGGTCTACGAGAGTGTCGAAAATAGTAAAGAAATAGACAAATTCGTGTACGAGTTAAAGGGAATGGCTGGCCTAAAACAAAAAAGGACGCATATTAAAACAGAAATTTTGTGGATTGCTCTGTTCATTCAAAAAGGCACGAGTTGTGTAAACTGGAGGATTGTCTTCATATTATTCAGAAGGGACGAGCATTTGATGAGTGTTTCATTGATGCAGTTCTCAAAAAATTTTAAGAATTCTTTACTATACTACAAGTAATTTATTCCTATGTAATATTTTGAAATCTTGAAAATTGTACAACTTAAAATGATATATAGGTTGCATGTGCAATGTAATTAAATTATCGAATGTTGCTATCTAGATCGGTTTTTGAACTCGCGACTAGGATACCAGTTTTATACTAATCAGTTGTATATACTGACCACTAAAAAGCCAATAACCTTATGTCTTACAATCTAGTCTATAATCAAGTGAACAACTTTAATCGCAATCTAGAACAAATCTCCTGACCATATAATCTTGTGCAATTTAATTAAAATTTTAAGCTACCTGAATCTATTCATATTAATACACCTACGTTAGTTAATCACCGTACTCGATGGTGCAGATCTATTTTTGATGGATACTTGCGTAAGTGCATGTTGTATTACTCTATATTTCTCTTTTTTTTTGCTTAATCTCAATTAAAAAGCATATTCATAGCCAATTTACTTCAATTCTTTTCACTCAACGGGATTAAATGGAATTTATGAAGGCTTACTTAGCATTTTACAACTTGTAATTGAAAAACGACAGATATGACCATCGGCATTACTGTTGCCATAAATTTGCTGATCACATAAAAAAAAAATCACTTGTCACATTTGCATATTGAAACAAATTTCATTTATGAACCTGCAAGTCAAACAACGTATCTGATTAATATAAAATCGATTTTCTTTTCGATTTAAAGGAACATTTTAGGTTTAGGTAAAAAATATGAATTTCTGTATAGGTATCCGTGTACTAATCGACATGTTTCTAGCCTAGCATTTTGTTATATCCCGAAAGAAAAAAATATAGAAAGTACAAAATCTTACATAAATAATATACTTTATGGGGAGTAATCAACTGAAACTTTGTTAAAAAACTTATTTTTCAAAATAATGTATAAAATTAATTTGTAAATATTTCAGTGCGGTCGAAATTTATTTAAGTGTATTTCTTTGATACTGTTTAAGTGGAATAGAATTATTAGTCACATCATACCATAATCGGTTCCTTTTGATCATTTTTTAAACAAACAAACAAATATTTCAGAAATTCAGCTACTAAAAAAATTAAAGCTAAAACATTGAATAAGTCATGGTCGACATTGTTCTGAACATACATATAATCCCCCATACATTTTTTTCATTTTATAAATGAGAACAGAATTTTCAAATCGCTATCGGCTATGGCTCACAATTAAGGGTGCATTCAGTCAGCAGAAATAATGCTATTACATTTACACAGCATTGAAAATTAAAATAAATAATAATAAATAATTTACTGGAAATATTTTTGTCACGTATTCAAAAATTCTCTAGCATATCACAAATTTATTGGGGAGGGGGCGGGGGGTTGAAGGTATTATCTCTCTAGCCAAACGTTGCCCAAAGTAAACATTTTATACAATTATAGCGAAAGTGGTAGCACCGATGGGAACTATTCAATGCGCTTGTCCGATTTAATTCATTTTTGAAATTGTGAATTAATTTGTAAAATTATTATTTTAATTATCATCTAAATATGCCTACATGAAAAATGTGAATTTTCGCCCAACCTACGAAGAAGTTTGCCGATTTTTCCTATTTTCGAATAAATATTTTTATGTAAAAGTTGTTTGCACATTTCAGATCCAGGCGCTCTTGATACGAATGGCAACCGGAATGACTCAGTGGTTCATTGCACTTTATTCCATTATGCATAGATTGAAATGAAATTTTACACACTTGGTTTTGACAGTAAAAGAAATTTTTTTACATGCATTTCCTTGCAAAATTCATATTGTTTTTCAGTTTATAGATATATTAGTTTTATTCCATTCAAAACTTGCGGCTATTATTCAATTTGATAGATTAACACATTTTGCAGACTCCACGTTTTTTGTTAAGCATTTTTAAATCTCAGAAACCAATTTTTTTTTAAATAAAGAATAATACGAGTTCAAACATCATTGTTCTCTAATTCTATAAAAGTTAACTCTGGAGATAAATTCCCAACCTCTATACATAAAGTATCATCAGCATTGTTGTTGTCGTCGTCGTCATTATCTTCTTCTAAAAGTGAAGCCTTGTGTGGCCTATTTCAGCAAGTTACAACTACAAACTTGTGCTAGTAGATCACAAATACAAGTTTGTAATACGAATTTCTGTACAAGGTACAAATAATTATTTTACAAATTTTTTATAAGTAGCAGAAAAATTGTATATTTATAACTTTGTTTATTACAATTTCGTATAAGTACGGTTTCACAAGATTTGTAGCTGATTTGTAAATTACAAGTGCTTTTTCACAAATTTGTGAATATTAAAACAAAATAAGCAATTGCAAAATAAAATGAACACACTAAATAATGTAATAGTGATAAAAAGGACATTTGTCTTTCGAAAATTTTCAAACTCCTTAAGACATGAAGCAAAAATAAGTGAGTGAAAAAATGTTTTGAATGCCTCTCAGAAAAATTCTTAAAGAAAAAGAGGAGAAATACCTTCATAATAATGTGTGGCAAAACATGAAGATCTTTAATAAGAATAGATAACTACTTAATTTTAGAGGTAGCATTAATAACATCATTATTGATATTATTAGTAAGGAGCCTCTAGCATTGCAAGGGATTATTGAGGAACCATCTTGTACTCTTCCCTCTTGTCAAAAACGGTAAGAAAAGGTGAAACACGGTACTTTCAATGCTATTTTTAAATGTGTTGTTCTTTTAACTAAACTGCCAACACAAAATAAAAAGGCGGGTGCAAAGAGGACGGAAAGGTTTGAAAATGTTACATTTCTTTCTTTAAAAATCAAGTAAAAAAGCTACAATTGATCTAAGACAAATTCTTATGATACCCTAGATGAATGCTTGTTTGTAATTTCATTTGGTTACCCATCTGCGCAAGTATTATTTTTGAAATGGTTTTTGAATATATCTCTAGAACGGTTCGTCGAACAGTAAAAGATATTATAACAAATTTTATAGGATTTCATATTCTGAAGAACTTTTCAGTAAATTTAAACCGCATAGGACTAATCGTTTTTACAGGATACGTAAAAATCCTAAATTTTTTTACGGCAACACCAAGAAGGAGTTGCTCGAATTAGTCAATTTTTGAAATTATATTTACTATTTTTATGAAAACATTATGTATAAAATTTCAACGCTCTACGTTTATGCGTTCTCAGGCAGTATCCAAATATATACGTAGTGGAAAGCGAAAGTTTTTATGGCAACCCTACGAAGGAGTTACCCGATTTGTCCCATTTTTGAACATAATTTTACTTTTGCCCATGTGCAAAGTTTCAGCTCTCTAAGTACACGCGGTCTGGAGTTATCGTCAGGACGGTTCAAAATAACTTTTAATTTTATGCATGGGTGTCCAATTCATTTTCCTCTAGCATCATTACTTCTAGATGTTGCAAACGGAATGAAAAACTTAGTATACACTTTAAATTTCATCTAGGGTATATTAAAACAGAATGCAGTTAGAAATCCATAATCTGCAATTGGACGCAATTGAAAAGGAGCGAAGGAGAAGGTAGAAGTGATATAACGTCTGAAATAAAATCGGAAAATAATTCGGAAGGACAAGATTCAGCTGTGCACAAGAATATTTTTCATTTTAGTATATTAAAAAAAAAAAAGCCTTAAGAATACATGTATATTCATAACTCTTCAGCAGCTGGATATTTCAATTACGGTTTTATGTATAATTATGTCACTGGACCTAGAAGTGTTCAGGACTAGCTTGTTTTTAACAGCCCAATTATAGACGTTTCTTAAATCAGAATTCATGTACTCGACAGCATCACCAACTTGATTCTTATGCCTAGAAATGTATAACTGAATATCGCCAGCATACAAATGTTATCTACATTGCAAAATAACACTAGTAAGATCGTTGACCAAGATGGTAAACAGTAGAGGTCATAGAATAGATCCTTGAGGCACACCACTAAATACTGGCAGCAAATCAGAAACTCTGCCATCACAACAAACCTGTTGCTGTCGGTCTGCGATGTAACTGCTAATAATCTTACATGCTGGAGTAGAAAAATCAAAATGTGTAATGAGTTTATTAATTAAGATCAAATGCTGTGGAGAAATATAATAGGCTTAGAATAGTTAAATTATTTGCCGCCATTGCTTCGCGAATGTCATCGCTTATTTTAATTAAGGCTGTGATGCAGCTATGCTTTGACCTAAAGGCAGATTGATATCATGATAATAGACCACAACTTTCAATATAATGATACAGCACTTTTGAAAAGAAAGTAGGTACTTGTTATTTGATGTTATCGTTCTTGGTTCAAAATGAAAATGAACTAAAATAAAAATTAACTAAAACACGTTAAGATAACGAAATAAAACAAAATTGAAAAACAAATAAGCGAATATATACAAAAACAAACGGAAACATACCACCATAAAAGAAAAAATGAAATAAAAGCGAAACGAAAGAAAATTAAATTAAAGTTAATAAAAAAAAATTAAATTTATACCTATTCTAAATACAAATAAATAAAACAAGAAAACTAACTCCTATAAGAATTGCGTGATATTTACGTTCCTAAAAACTTAAATCTTTTAATAAAAAAGAAAAAGGCTTGCCAGAGTCTGTTCGCTGCATATGCCAGGAAGAGAGTTCCACTTTCGTTTTTCCTGAACAAAGTAAGAGCGCTCGCAGAATTGAAAGGAACACCGAGTGGCTAGTAGCCGACAACCCCTTCCCGAATGGAAGAAATACAAATACTCCGGAAGCTTGTTATATACCAGTTTATGCAAAAGAATGATTTCACGGCGGCCTATGTAAGAGGAGTGCCCAGCAGTGACAATGCATATTGAGACACATGAGCATTCCGAGGAAGTCTATTAGTATAGCGTATTACATCATTGAAGGCAACATCTAACTTTCTCTGACACCGAGCATCACGTTTGCTAAATATGTATGGTACTACAATAATCAAAAATTGGAATAATTAGCGTTTTAATCAATTTCAAGCGAATGTCCACAGAAAGGCAAGCAGACGTTATCCAAAGTTGTCATATAGTTCCACAGATTTTTCCTATTAAATTTGAAATGTCAATGCAGCATTTGAAATCGGCACTGAAATAAACTCCACTATTCCTCACGCAGTCAACATACTCACGAACGGAATTATTTAATAAAACCAGAGGGACTTCCGATTTATCAATTCGGCTCCTATATTTAGCTAGGAAGTGAAACTTAGCTGGATATAACAAAAATTTATTTTGCAATGACCAGTCATACATATATGCTACGAAGATTTTTGCTAATGCAGCAAATATAATCGTTCATCAAACCTATGGGTCTACTCAAATATATGTGAACGTAATCAGCGTAAAGGTAAATAGAGGAATTAGTTACAACATTCGGGAAATTGTTTAAATATAAGGTGAAACGGAGAGGACCAATAATGGATCCTTGTGGAACACCAGAGCGAAGATATATAAGATCAGAACAAAGATTTTTTACTTTTACCATCTGTGATCGATTGTTTAAATAATTAGCAAAAACTGAATGGCGAAGGATGAAAAGCCCAATTTATTTTTCAACTTTGAAAGCAGTCTTGGATGATTTTCGGAATCAAATGCCTTACTAAAATCAAGAAAAACTAGTACTATCATCTGGTCCATGTCGATAATCAGACTGCCACATTGCCCAAGTCCTCTGCTCGTTAATAAATTTGATGACTTGTTGGGACGTCATTTTTTCCAAGACATTAGCAAGGAAATTAAGCATGCTAATTGGTCTAGAGTCGCTGGGATTGGATGCAGAGGGCATTTTAGAAATAGGTGCTACAAGTGCCTTCTTCCACTGAGTTGGGAATTTCAAATTGAACTGATGTGTCTCTTTTTGGAAATACTATCAATTTTGAAATAATGCTAACAAATCAAATCATTTGATGATTGTATACATGTAGCGGTTGAAAGATCTCACACCTACATAGGAGCTCGAACCATATCACTGTAATCTTTATGTTAAATATTGCTCTAGTTTTCACTATCATACACCTATCATACGTAAACATGCTTGTGAATCATGACGTGTTCTATAAGTTGGAAAACGTGCGGCAGGGTTTCGACACCAAGCATTATTCTATTTTACAAATGGAAGACCATTTAAGGGTCAGATATTTCGACAACAGCCTAGTCTTAACCTAACAGTTTGGACTGGGGTTCAACGATTTTTTCTTACTTTCTTATGAATAACTATGAATATAACCTCCGAACGATACACTCTTAAATGATGATTTATTGGATAGATACTCGCTAAAGCCTTGCAATATTTCTATGATATTCTCTGGCTCAAAGTTAGCGCTCAAAAAACAGAAATTTCGGAATTTCAGCTCAGTTTTGTCATTTGATTACAATTTTTTTTTAAAGACAATGACAGTTTCCCATAAAAAAAATTTGAGAAAACCAAAAACTCTTGTTTGTAATGATTTATGTACCAAAAACGCAATTCAGGTTTATGTCATAGTAAAATTCCGATGCTGCGACTTTGTTGAGACATAACTTCCAAAAGAAGGGAAGAAGTAGAAAAGTTTGAAATCAATTCATTTCATTGAGTGTAGGGTAGGTGATTTATAAAATAGGTATATAACAAAACTCTTTAGAATTTCTATCATATGACTGATTTCACCACTCTCCTTTCGAGTTCAGCTAACTCTCTGTAAAAAATTATCTCCTCTATCTGAGGAGTTAGCCTGCATTTCACTTCTTTTTTCTTTAATAATATTCTAACTAAATCTCAGAAGTAAGCGTTTGCCAATAGCAAACATGCAGGTCATTATGGAAATTAAATTCGCACGCTCGTATTCAATTAATTTTGTTCTTTGTGAAGCATAAAACGAATGTCCGCAAATAAAAAATAAAGAAAAAAAAAAAAAACAGCAACTACACTAAAACCGAACGACTTTTTTGCAGCACGCTATCTTAAACTCGTTTATAAATATCTGAAATATTCAAATTACTTCGGACATTCGCTATTGAAATCGAAATGGATAGCAATTCAGCCCAGGCTGTAAGATCTATGTATTCAGGTCTAATAGTCTTTTAAGACAAAATTATCAAAAATGCAATCCGTAGAATGATGGAGACAATTGAACTATCTACTAGATATATGTAAGTGGGTTAGAAACGACTGACACCACTGCGGCTCTGCGATATCTAATGCGCTTATCATAAAACAACTCTAGTTAAGTGAGTAAAATTGATTAGTTTTCGATCGATTTTTATACCCGTAACTTCTCTACATATTTAGAACTGAAATGCTTAAGATAAAATATTTTCGACCATAAATTGTAGGCCATTTATACGCCAGTCAATATCGTGCGATTAACCGCTTTCCATATCATTGGTGGACTGAATTGCGGCCAAATATAAATAAATATATAAATAAAGCAATAGATAATTCGCAAGTGGAGATGCTTCTGTTTTTTATGCAATTCCTAATAAATAAGATTTTTTTTTTTTTTCAGATTGTCATTGTATTGTATACTCTCTACATGCGGAAAAAGGTTAGGAAATTGCCTTGAATGGGGAGAGTTTGTAAATGCAGAGAAGGATGTGGATATGCATGAAAATTCCATGGTATCGCATGAGGTTTTGCTATGAATTTATCTCAGGTGGCAAGAAATCAAGACCAACGATGGAATCTTCGATAGCCCTAATGTGCTTCTTTTCAAAGGTATCATGCAACTTTTAACATCCTGTTTCAGGACAACTGTTGTGAGGTACAATTTTCACTGGCCTTTTAAATAGAGAGACTTTGCCGATGACCAGTCAGTTAGTATATTCTAAATAGTATCTCTGGTAGCTGGAGCTTTTAATTAGTGATTGAAACATAAATACTTGAATAGAATATACAAAACTTCTGAAAAGTGGAGTAAAGCTACCAAGATGTCAATGATATGATCTAATGCACTCATACCGTGAAACCCGAAAGACTTGACTAGGTACTGCTACGTGGGTAATTCTTTTCACTTTTTTTTTGCTCTAGAGAAAGCAACGCACCTGCAAAGTCTTACCAACATACGGAGAGCTGCCTGTATTGCTGTTACAGGTGCTCCTCGTACGACACCAACGGCAGCAATGGGGATCATACTCCGACTACTACTCCTTGACGTCCATGTGGAATGTATGGCTGCAAAAAGTGCACATAGCCTTAGAGAGTCAAACTCCTGGACAACAGCAGACGTTGGTCCCAGCAGTATACTGACGTTCTGTCCTGAGGACTGTACGTACACGGAGAGAGAAAACATTCTCAACCAGCATTCCTAGTAGAGAGGATTGGAATGATAATCTCGTGGTAAAAGACTCCGATGTATGTGTCTTTACAAACGTCTCGAAAATAGATGTGAGACTGATAGCCGGAGTGTACTCAGTATTCCCTTAAATTCAGGAATTGTACTGCCTGCAGAACTACTGTAGTGTATTCCAGGCGGAGGCTCTTGCCATCAGCAAAGCAGGAAGGCTGTTGGCAACAACATATGATGTAGACAGTGATCATGTTATCAGGATTTGTATTGATGGCCAAGCTGCCTTCAAGGCCCTGAATTCGAACACCAGTAGATCTCGCCTTGTGCTACGGTGTCGCTGTGAGTTTGGTTACTGGCTGCTAACCACAGGGTTATTCTCTGCGGGGTGCCTGGTCAGAGTGATATACCTGGAAATTAGGCAGCTGATGCTTTGGTCAGAAAGGGATCTGCTATGACTAACTGCCTAGTAGAGGAACCCATAGATCTGCCCCTCGAATCAGTGAAGAGGATTCTAGACATACAGGCCTGTAAACTGGAAAATCGCAGATGGGGAGAATTGACCACATGGACTGAATCACTACTGAGGAGGAACCGTAATGATGTGCGAAACCATATTAAAATGAACCGCAAATAGTCTAAGTGAAGCTGACCGCAGGTGCGACGGCCACCACTCTAACTTAACCTAACCTAACTCCATAAATTTCGTATAGATGGAAAAATTTTTTACTTCTGAGAGTTTATTTTAAATATGAAAAATGATTGGACTTTGACGATTTTCGAAAAAAATGCATTTTTTTAAGGGTTATAAAATTGAAGTAATTATGGTTTTGTCGAAAATGTCTTTCTATACATATATGTATATACATTAGGGTAGCGCAAAAACAAAAGTGTTAAACTGTCTAAATGCTCATTTAGAATTTTTTAGCTAATATAATTCTAAACTTCTATGCAAATTTTCAGTGAAATTCGTTAATGTTTAGAGGTCGCTCAAATCGAAAATAGTGTTTTTTCTTTCCTGCTTTGGAATTGCAAGAAAACTGCTTCAACATTTTCTATCATAACTCTTTAATGTGACTATGTTTTTCCTTGAGTCTTTTTTTCAATTTAAGGACACTTAGTTTTGAACTTACTGCAGTGAAATCCGTTTTTTGAAAAGTAATTCTTCTATTTTTTATAAATTTTTCAAAACGTAATTAAATTTGGACCGGGAACTCCAATTTTTTGACTTCGTATCAATTTTTTTTGTAAGGAAAAGTGACACGCGGGTATACTTCTTCTGCTATATTGTAATCTACAATCGATTATCTTTCTAACCTACAACTTAAGGAGGTCATGTAGTGTACCAACTGTTCTCAAAATGCAGAGACGCTAATAAAAAAAAGTTGTATCTCCTAAACTAAGAGATGAACATCCGCAGATTTTTGATATGATATGTATTAATGTTAGAGAATTTAAAGACAAATTTAGGGAGGGGTTTCTCTTCCGGAGGCGGTCAAAAATCCAAACTAAATAAAAATTGTTTATTTTTCAGTTTTTTACTTTTTTTTTATATTTTTTTAATTTCTTTTGAAAGCTCAGTTTAATACTTTTAGTTTGAGATAGCGCACAAAACAATCGAATAACTCAATCCTAAGTATCAGCAAATTAAAAAACACGTCCTCAGTGGGAACATTAAAATTTGAGTCACCCTGTATCCAAGATCTGAGGCTGGTAGGCTAAACAAAAAACACGGGTCCAATATTTTTTAATATTTAACTAATTCTGAAAGTTCCATCGAAATAGGAGGGGGTCGTGTAAAAAATTCGAAAATGTTGATGGTTTTGGTATGGAATTGCTCAATAATAGTATTTTTGTCAGAAAAAATAGTCTAATTACAAGAAAGGATTTCTAGCACTTTTTTTCTATTTTTATTTTGCAGCTAAAAATCATATCTATCTATGTACAAAATATTACGATGGCTTTCGGCTTCGTTTTTGAGATATGATTTTTTAAGGCCATCGTATATCAAAATTAACGCGCTATGGGAGCACTGTACTTTATTTTGAAGTCAGAAGCCTATCTTATTACGTTCAAAAACTTGCGGATAGCGTTCAGCTTCGTTTTTGAGATATGAATTTTTAAAGTCACCATAGTCATCAAAGTAACCTGTATGGGAGCAAACCACCCCCATCCAAAATATCGACTAAATACCCAAAGGAGCACTGCACTGAGGGAATATATTGTTTTTTTTTTTTGCAGAAGACCTCTATCTCTTTTTTTTTGTATTTTTATATTGCATCTAAAAGCCTTATCTTTCCATATACCAACAATTGGGATGGCATTCAGCTTCGTTTTTGAGATATGAATTTTTCAATTCACCCTAGTCACTAAAGTAACCTGTATAGGAGCAAACCACCCCCAACCAAAATCTCGAGTACATAAATGTTTTCCGATTTGAAAATGCCGTTTTTTGGGGATTTTTTTCCGATTTGGCGCCAAAAACCAT
The DNA here is from genome assembly GCA_963924295.1 of Dioctria rufipes. Lineage (NCBI taxonomy): Eukaryota > Metazoa > Arthropoda > Insecta > Diptera > Asilidae > Dioctria > Dioctria rufipes. The sequence goes on along the minus strand of OZ002740.1, from coordinate 278,060,408 downwards.
TATTTTTGAATTAGTCAATACGTAAAGGGAAAACAAAAGAATATGGGTAAGCTATTTGGTATACCCTACAAACTCTGAAAGTTTCATTCAAATCAGAGATGGTCGGGTCCAAAGAAGCAATTTTTGATTGTTTTCGTTTGGAATGGCTGAATATTGATCTCTTTCATTACGTTGAATACATCTTCCAAGTTTTCCACGTCATTGTACCCGACATAACAGCGATGGAGGTAATTTCGAAGAAATACATAGCTTCAAATTAGCAGTAATTAGCAGCAAGCTTTTAGAATAAAACACAACATTCTCACTATTTATAAGAACTGATATTTTATTTTATACAAGGGCCTGTCCCAATGTCTGAGAATAATTGGCTGCCCAAGGTTTTGGTCGCATTCGAATTAAAACTGCCCTAAATAAAATAAATCTACACGAGTTTCGTATTTTTGGTGGATATGAAGATAGAATGTCAATAGGCAAAATAAATCTTTGGTTTGATAGCACCTAGACCAAAAGTATTACATTTTACTACCTGAATAGCTTTAAAGTTAGCTGAGTACATAGCTCGACAAATTTAGAA